>JAOEGL010000001.1:118780446-120030446 GCA_034509955.1 Urosaurus nigricauda
GCAAGCTCCCACAGCTATCCCTGATTTCCCTGCTTCTCTGTGTGACATTCCTCCAGCTGACCTTCTCACCCCCAGCGACTTCCTCTGTATGGTCCCCTTCCAAGATAATTTCTTCAGTTCTGTCTGGGAAAACGTCTTGCTCCCTGATATGCTGAAGTGTCGCTACCCTGGATTCCAGCTGCTGTACTTTCTCCTCCAAGAGGGCTACCAACTTGCACTTGGGGCATGTGAAGTTCCCCACATCTGTAGGAATGACAAACATCCCACAAGTGTTGCAGGTGACTGCAGAAGTTCGTTCAGTGTCCATTGTGAGAAGTCTTAAGGAGGCACTGAAACAAGATTGTGAGCTTCCTCCTCAAATAAAATTCCCTGGTAAACAGCAAAGTCAAAGCCCCCCAATGGTCTGGCTTATTTCACCAATCTCTGTCAGTGAGGTCAATCTACTGGGAATATAACTTTATACAGATCTCCTGATTGCTAAATTGTAATCACTTATCTCTGAGGTGGGGGAAATAAATTTGGCGCGCGGCTCTGAGAGGAGTTATATATAGCTGGTCTCCTAGTTCCTCCCACTTGTGACTCACAGATGTTTCTCACAGAAGCTCCTCCTCCTCTGGAATAGACACACTCCCCCAAGAGATTTAAAAAACCCAAACACTCACCGCTTAAAATGGCTGCCGAGAAGCTGCTCTTCCTTCTTCCCTCTAGCTTTGTTTGTACCTTTCCATATTTCTATATCATTAAACCCTTAATTCATACCTTCTTACACATCCTTAATATATTCCCTTTGTTGCTCATTTTCTTGAAAAACCAAAAATGTTCTGTCCTGTATTTTATATCTGAGTAGTTTTTAAATTTATTTTCTTATCTTTTCATATTTTTTTCTCTCTCTCTTTTCTTTATCCCCCCCTTTTCACATTCCCCATGTTTTGCTCATTAAAAAAATTCCATTCATTTTTTGTATTGTATTTGCATTAATTTATCCATCTCCATTGCGTCAAATAATTTTAGTAATCTTCTTCAGGGATATACTCAGATTTCCATTTTTGTGCTTGAGCTAACCATGCCATGGTGCTCATGTTAAAAAATTTTCCCCAAATTTAGTTTCCAATTCTTTATCCATCAAATTTAACAAATAAAATTCTGGTTTCATTTGTATGTTAGTTTTTAGTTTATCGCTTATTGTATTGTTTACCATTATTCAATATTTCTTTCCTTTTTTGCAAAACCACCAACAGTGTTAAAAGGATCCTATTTCTTCCTTACACTTCCAACACAAATTGCTATTATTTTATTTATTTTTGAAATTTTTGTTGGAGGCAAATACCACCAGAAATACATTTTATAATAGTTTTCCCTTAGGTTTTGCAATACTGCATATTTTGTTACTTTTCCCCATTTACTTAATTCCATTTATTTACAGCCAGTGGTTTGGCTGCTGCGGCATCCCTCTGAAGTTCAAACGGGCTCTTCCAGCCCACTGTTTTCTGGCAGTCTGTCTTGGCCTTACATTTCCCATTTACTTAATTCCAGTGGGGGGTTAGGCTACATACTTCATAGTACAATTGTAAGTCTGGTAATCCCATTCCTACTTTCAGTTTACTCTCCACTAACGCTAAATGTCTTATTCTTGGCTTTTTGCTGTTCCATATACATTTTGAGATATCTTGTTGCCGTATTTTAAAGATTGTTGGTTGTGATATTATGGGAATATTTTGGAACAAATACATCATTTTGGGCAGGATGCTCATAGATATTGCAGATATTCTCCCCAGAAGAGACAATTGAAATTTAGACCAATTCTGCAAATCTTTCTTAATCTCTTTCCAAATTTGTTTGTAATTATTCTTATACAGATCCATATTTCTTTTTGTAAGCCAAATTCCTAGGTATTTTACTTTCTTCTCAGTTTTAAAACCACATGTGTCATATATTTGTTTTTCTTCACTCTTTGTTACCTTCTTTGTAATAATTTTTGTTTTTCTCCTTGTTCATTTTAAATCCTGATAATTCTTCACATTCCTCTAGAACTCTCAACAACTCATTTATTCCTTCTGTTAGATTTTCCAGGAAAATCACAACAAGATCCTGTAGAAGAGAAGTTTAAGAGGTGATAGGATAGCCTTGTTTAAATATTTGAAGGGATGTCATATTGAGGAGGGAGCAAACCTGTTTTCTTCTGCTCCAGAGATTAGGACCTGGAACAGTGGTTGCCAGCTCCAGGAAAAGAGATTCCACCTCAACATTAGGAGGAACTTCCTGACAGTAAGGGCTGTTTGACAGTGGAATACACTCCCTCAGAGAGTGGTGGAGTCTCCTTCTTTGGAGGTCTTTAAGCAGAGGCTGGATGGCCATCTGTCAGGGATGCTTTGATGGAGAGTTCCTGCATGGCAGGGGGTTGGACTGGATGGCCCTTGTGGTCTCTTCCAACTCTATGATTCTATGATTCTAGGTCGTCCAGGTATGCTTTAAGTTCATATGAATGTCCTTTAATTCAGCTTCCCACTCTAGTTCTGGCACTGGATCTTCCTGTTCTTCTATCTCGCCATCTGATATATAGCATAAGCTATTCTTTAAAATTTTTGTCACTTCCGATACATCTCCAAATCTCATTTGATGTATATTTTCTAGTTCCATTTCATCCTTTCCATCTTCCCCGTCTCTCTCTTTGTCCAAGGTATTTAAGTCTTTTTTAATTGTCTTGTCTTCTTTCTCTCTATCATGTTTTTTCTTACCTTGTTCTTCTTTCCATTTCTTTTCTTGTGCTTCTCTCTTTTCAGCTTTCTTTCTCCTTTCCAGCCATTCCCAAAATCTTTTGGCTTCCTCAATTGTTTTAATTATCACTCTTTTTTTTGTTTAACCAGAAAGTTAACCCCTCTGGATTTCTCCATCTGTATGAAATGTTCATATCTTTCAGATAGGAAGTCAGGAAGGCATAATCTTTTCTTTTCCTCAAAAATTTAGGTGGTATATCCTTAAATACCTGGAGTTCTTTCCCATTGATTTCAAAGAGACTTTCATTGTGGTATCTTAGAAATTGATCTCGTATTTCTTTTCTTACAAATAGATTACCACATCACCTGGCAGCTTTTTTTGTCTAGCAATAGAAGATTTCAGGCAGAAAATCTGGTCTATTTCAAGTTCAAAGATAATTTCTTCCCTTTCTAAGAATTTAGCGAGTTTTGGAACAAATATTTCCATTAAGTTTTTTCTTTCAGCTCAGGAAGACCTCTGATCTTAACACACCTCTCTCTTATTTTCTGTTCCTGAATGGCTCTCTCATCCATTTCTTTTTCTTTTTTGCTCACGAATATATTGTAATTCTTCCACTCTTCCTGTCTTTTGTTCTAATGTGTCTATTCTTTGATTTGCGTAAGTCATTTCCATTGTCAGCTTCTCCATTGTCTGGTTTATTTCTTTCAGTTCAGCTCTTATCTCTTGCTGAATCTCAATCTTAAAATCTTTCATTTCTTGATGTATTTCCATCCTACGTTTCCTAATTTCTTCAAGTAAAGGGTGGTTGGGGTCGATTTTTTGTTGCTCAAGGGATGGTCTTCTTGGAAATTGTAACTGGGATTGTATTTTTGCAGAATGACTTCTTGTCCCTGAAGCCATTTTTTAAAGACCTTTCCTTTCAATTGCTTTACTTCTCACTTTTCTTTCTTTCTTTCTAATATTCAATTCTTTATCTTTGTTGAGTTAATACTTTACTCTGTAATATTTAAATTAATTCAATTATTTCAATTTTATTCTATCAATTATTTAAAATTTCCTTGTTAAAATTACTATAATATTTTCAATAAGATTGTTTTCAATAATTTCCTATTATTACTTATCTTTTCTGGCTATTTTAATTCACTCTTCTACCCTATCTGATCTTCTCATAAGTCCCCTCTCTCCTTTTCTATATATATATAACTATGTGTCCTATATTCTTCTTTTATTTCTTGTTCAGATTATCCCATTCAGTTCCACTTCTATCCAATTTAAATCTCCCTCCAAATAGACCCTTTTTAGAGTTATTATAGAAATAGTTCTTCCCATATTTCAATCCCCCACTTTATTCTAAAGGTACCTCTTCAGTCATAACTAAGTCCCAAATTGCTTTCCCTTCCCTCTCTTTTTTTCCCTCCCAACAGTTATAATCCAATCCCCTTTCTCCGCAATTCCTCTTTCTCTTCCAAGTCAAATTCTTGCTTCTTAGTTATATCTTTCTCTATTAATCAAGATTCCTTTTCAATCACTGATAAATCCCAGCTGTTTCAACTTCCCTTTCTACAATTTAATCCAACTCTTGTCTTCCCAGTTTCTCTTTCTCGTCCAATAATCAATTCTTTATAATCTCTTTCCTTATTAATCAATTCAAACAATCTACTCTTTTTGTCTTGTTTTCAGTATTATTTTAAAGCAGTCTTTATAACACCTCCTTTCCCTTTCCCTTCATTCGTCTTTCTACCTTAGAATCCTCTATCATTTCCCTTCCATCTCCCAAAGTCCAGTCCATCTTTACACTTTCTCTTTAAGATATATTCACTCCCAGTCAGGACCAATTTCTTTTTCTTTGTTATCCCACTACCTAAACCAGCCCACCTTCCGCTCTTCAGTTCCCTTCGGTTTTGGTTTGATTCTTACATTTGACAGGTTATTACCAAGGATGGGCACTAATTATTTTCTTTGCCTTTTCTGATCTTAAAATAAAAAGAATGGTACTGGCCAGGTTTTTCTGGTCACAGCTCCAAGCTGCAGCCGCAGTTTCCCTCGTGGTCTCACAGTCCTGTCTGCATCGGATGCCTTCTCTCCTCTGATCTGCTCAAACGGTAGGGCTGTATTCGGCACCCATGAGCCCATCCAGGTCCCCTTCATCAGGGGGTACCTCTGTTGAATTTGGGGTCATCCACTCCTCAGCAGATTGCCACGGCTGGTACAGTTTGGTCTTGTACTTGAACCTCTATACATCCAGTAATCCTAAATCTTGCATCATTGTAAAACATGATTCTGGAAATTTCCCTTGAGATTCCATGATCTTCTTTTTGGAAGCTCTATCGAATTTGGGTTCAAAAACCATGTTCCAGTCATTCAGTATTAATATCTCATCACTGTCATGTTTTGTTGGGTGCTCTCCAGTATTTGCTTCTCTTGCATGAAAAACAGCAATACAAGTGCAGTATAGGTCAGCTTTCTCAACATCTTGAATCAGGCAACCAAAAGATAGACAGAAAGTGAATGAGAGTGAATGATTATATGCAGACATCAGAAAGAAGCACTTCTATCCAGTATTGCACTGAGGAAAGGCAAAACAAACTCTTATGCAACTCAGTAAAGGGATCACAAAGATGCACATTATCCAGAAGGAGGAAATACTTGTTGAACAAGGAGATTTCACAATTCAGGGATTTCACACACTGCTGTAGAAAGGAATCGTATACTTAAATAACATGACATCAGCAATGTCAACTGTTGTGTAAGTAGCTGTTTCAAGGCAGTGGCTTTCAGCACAATCCCCCTTACCAAGAAATTTAAGCACTTCCTAACATATAGAACTATTTGCTTTGTATAAAAGGAACACAACAGCCTTCATTCAGAAACAGACCCAGAGGAGAAGCTCAGTCGGTTTGCACAGCAAGATGGCTGCCTGGATTGGCTTGCACCTGGCTCTGACATGCCTGGCTGTCATGTCTATGGAGAGTGGAATCCATGGAGAAGAGACAGAAGTCAGCTGCTGTGCACGTGAGTCCAAAATGCTTGAGTCTTTCGTGTAGGTGCAGAAAGAGGGTATGGGCATTGCTGTCATTGCTAGAGCAATTTCAGGAGGAAAGACCTGCCTGCTGAAATGCTTTCTTCTGCACGCAAGTACTGAAGGCAAAGTTGCTAATTCTTAGAGCAACTTTCCATGTGACAAAATGGGTAGTTTAGGGACGAGTAGCTTGCTGTAAGTTATTGAACTTCAGCTCCTGCCATCCCTTACTGTTAGATAAGCCTCCCGAGAAATCAAATCTTGTGGGAAACCCAAACGCCTAGAAATTTTGTAACAGCAGGCCATCATCCATCAGGTAAGGAGGTATTTTACTTCTCTTAGGATGAGTAAGCTGCTCAGAAAGAGCAGATGTGGCCAAGCTCACCTCTCTACCCCAGTATTTGGTGCATTTAAGGACAGCATGTTGAATTGATACCTGGAAATACAGGAATATTTGGCATTGTATTCATATGGGGCTTTCTTTCTTTCTTTCTTTCTTTCTTTCTCTGATTTCTATCCCACCCCTTACAAAGAGTGCAGCCCAACAAATCTGTCATTAATCATAGGTGAGTGATACCAGTTCTAGGCTGCTTTGGCTCTTGTTTCCACTCCCACTTTCTCCCAACAGCTCAGGAAAGGTGATCTTCACATTTATTCTGTGTGTCAGGTAAAGGCGGAAATGTGAATTTGGATTTGCTTTCCCCACATGATGCAAACCTAGCATTATTTGCTGCACCATTCTGGTTTCTTCCCTAACTCTCCAGTGCTTTTCATATGGGTTTGATAGTTCCTACAGAAACTATATGCTTTACTTAGGGTTGTATCTACCGTTTTGTTTGTGCTTTTCCACCCTCTTGCAGAGCTGAAGGGCTTATCGCAATGTGGAGCAGACAAGGTCTTTTTCCAAGGCCAAGCAGGTATCCCAGGAATTCCTGGTGTGCCAGGAACAAATGGATTGCCTGGGATGAAGGGTGACCCTGGCCCTCAGGGGCCCTCAGGTGAGCCAATGCCTAGCTGGACTGGAGATCTGGGACTGGCAGATGCAGCAGCTTTTTTGCTCTGTTATATCATTAACAATGGGAATCAGACACAGAGTGCTTCTAGAAAAGAGAAGGTTCTTGGAACTATTTTTTAAAAAGTGAATTACAATTGGAATTGCATTGCATTTCACACACACACACACACACAAGCAGAACAGGACATAGCTGTCTGAATGGAGAAATATCAACTCCCCATTTTCCTGATGCACTTCAGAGCTCTTCAAAGAGCTTCTTTAGGAAAAAGTACTTCTACTTTACTTTTATTTTTCTGGTGTCCTGAATGCTAGTTTCCTCTGTTTGTCTCTGATACAAAATGTGAGCAGGATAAAGAGAGACAACTGCATTTAAAATGGTTGTGTGTGTGTGTTTGTGTGTGTATAAACACATGTGTGGTCTTCACATGTGGAGTAGCTTCCTGGAGCATGGCAGAAACACACAGCCCATTAAAGCTCCTTCTTTAGAAAAAGAAATGCATAGCCCACAACATGAAGAGGCTCAGAACCATAGATATTTCCAAATTGCCATGATTTTTCCACAGAGTTCAATCATAGAGTCAGAGTTGGGAGACACCACAGGGGCCATCACTTCCAACCCCTACCAACCCCTAGCCACACAGTATACACGATCAAAGCACCTTAAAAGATAGCCATTCAGTCTCTATTTCAAAACCTCCAAAGGAGGAGACTCCAACCCCCCCCCCCCGCTGCCCAAGAGAGTGTGTTCCACTGTCAAATAGCTCTTATTCTCAGCAAGATCTTCTTAATAGTTAGGTGGAATCTCTTTTCCTGTAGTTTGAATCCAATGCTCTGTGTCCTGGTTTCTGGCACAACAGAAAACATGCTTTCTCCATCATCAGTATGACATCCCTTCAAATGTTTAAACATGGCTATCATGTCAACTCTTAAAATTTTCTTCCCCAAGCGACACATACTCAGCTCTGTAAGCTGCTCCTCACAGGGCTCAATGGTTCCAGACCTTTCCCCATTCTGGTGAAAGTTATGCACATAATTCAGTCTATTCCACTCCCTATGAAGAACATGATCTCTCTGAGTCTGAGGCTTTGTTCACATTGCACAGGAACATTTTTAAGTGGGAATCTTCTTGTTTGCTGGGAGGGGGGAGGGAACCAAAGGCTCAAGGGTTCTTCTTGCTCCTCTCCCAGATCAAAGTCCATCTAAATTTCACTGATTTTCTTTGAAAGCAAGCTGTAAAGTTAAATGATTTCAGCAATGTGTTTGAAAGCAGCAC
This sequence comes from Urosaurus nigricauda, assembly GCA_034509955.1. Lineage (NCBI taxonomy): Eukaryota > Metazoa > Chordata > Lepidosauria > Squamata > Phrynosomatidae > Urosaurus > Urosaurus nigricauda. The sequence goes on from JAOEGL010000001.1 coordinate 118,788,469, forward strand.
ATTTCAGAAGGAAATATGCATACAAAGTATTTATTTAAACAGATGGCAACGCCTGTTCAGAGAGCCAAAGCAAGTTACTGAAATGGATGCATGCATGCAATTTTAGGGAGCAGGTAGAAAAAGCAAATGATTAATTGCGAATAAAGGGAAAGAGCAACACTATCTTGGGGGAAAGAAGTTGAGCTGCAAACTCTGTAGTATAAAATACACAACCTGCAAGTCATCCACAAAGGCAATGATGGCATATCTTGATGTGTCATTCCCCTTCTCCAGAAACAACTATTTTCTCCTGCTTCCATTCCACATTTTCCTCCCCACACCTCCAATACAATTGTGCTCCTTTTCTGCACTTTCCTTCCTCAGCTGGGTACAGCAGGTGGAATCATACTGCTATAACTGTATAGCAGTTAACTGCCTTGACTGTCCTTACAGTTCTGAAGTACCATATATACCCAACTCTCAGCTGACCTTTTGTATAAGTCAAGGGCAGCTTTGGGGGTCTGTGGATAGGTAAAGGGTAAAACTTAGCAGCATGTAAAGGCTGAAGTAAAGGAAAACAATACTAAAGATCATTAAAAGTTTTGACAGGCATAACTATTTGTGCTCGCCCTGATGGCTGGATGGATAAGATAGTAGAGGGGTTTGATGCTTCTTTTAGGTGCTCCAAGAAGATATTAAGCTCTCACTTTTCACCAGGGCATGGTCCCTTTTTTGATAAGAATTAAAGTTCAATATTTACATTGACTTGTGGATAAGTCGACCCAGGTTTTTTGGGTCAGATTTTTACTAAAACTTCTACACTTATACATGAGTATGTACAGTAAGAGAAAAGATAGATACAGCATGTGAGGAAAGTGTAGGCTGACTACAAATGGATCACAGAGTTATCTGGATGAAAATAAATAAACCACTGTGGCCACACAATTCTACACCCTCCAACGGTCCCAATTTACCAAGGTCAGTCCTAGTTAGTCCCCTCTTGTCTCATGCTTTCAGCTGTGTTTAAAATGTCCCATTTCTCTCTCTTCTCTCACTTTCTGAAACCCAGCCAACCTCAATCCCTTGGCTCTCTCTCATAGTCTGGTCTCTAGTAATTCTTGTATTTTACACTGGATGTCTTGAAAACATTGATTCTAGAGATGTGTCAAATTTTCTTTGAAAGATCACTGATTTCTTTCCCTCAGGTGACAGAGGCTCAGTTGGGACACCTGGAAAAGCTGGACCCAAGGGAGACAAAGGAGACCAAGGTAAGACCCCTACAACCTCATTTGAAGGAATGGAAAAGGGATTGCAGGTGAAGCATGGATAGCTCAAAACATCAGAAATTTCACTTGACTTTATGCTTCAGATAGGGCTAAACAGACAGACAAAAAGAGGTGCATTCAGACTGGCTTGAACGTGTGGGATTTAAATGACACATGCCTTGAAGCCAGCAGGAAAGTGCCCTCTAGGCACCTTTTGCAGAGAAAAGCCATTTCAAAAAGCAGCATTTTTCCACTTCTTCCTGCCTTGAAGCTATGTCATGTGGTTATGATATGAGCACTCCAGCTGCCTTGGGAGCCAGTGGTGCAATTGGTGGGGTTTCAATGTGGCTTAAGAAAAGGCAGTTTGAAGCCACTTTTTCCTGTCCAACTGTTTCACCCCTCTGCTTGCAAAAACAGGATGAGCGTGTAAGAGGGTTTACTTACCTCTACTTCTCTATGTGTGGAGAAAGGTAAATATTCTCATTCTACTTCTGTTGTGGACATCATTTTTGTTCACTTATGAAGAAGGTGCTTTTCTCTTCCTACAGGAGAAGCTTGCAGTGCAGAAAGTCTTGCCAGCTGTCAGCACCAAGGTATGCCTTGTCACCACTACCATCTTCAGCATGGACCAAGAATGGGGTGGGGACAGACAGTGCACCTGAACTAGCCTAGGCCAGAGGATCTGACCCTTCCTGTTGGACCACCATATAAATGAGTCACCTTAGGAATTCTTTATCAGAAGTGTATTGAATGATCAAGCACACACACACACACAAAATAGATCTGCATGTGGAGTATGATTATTAGGTTCCCTCAGCACCAAGCAGATTAGTCTTTAAAGGGAGTTTTGATCCATCTTTGTTTGTCCATATGCAGGATATTAAAAATGTGGCTTCTGGCCATGTCAAGAGTGATGCTTGGGCCAGAGGCGGAGGACTGTTTATTGTGCATAGGACAATAATATTATGATAATATAAGACAGAGGCTTTGAAGCTTTCAGCTTAATTCCATCTCAAATGATCTCCTACACTGATGTTGCAGAGGATTCTAGCACACGATTAAGAATTTCTAGGGTACACAATCAGTTAATGTAAAAGAGATCAGGCCTACTGGATCTCAGTATTATGATATGTGTATTGAGAGTGTGTGCTGTAATGCACCCAACAATCCTTTCTGATTAAAGACAGGATGCAGCATTTAATAGTAACATTATAAAGTACCCAGCTTCATGAGAGTTGGAAGTCCCTCAGTTGCCACATCAACACAGATCTTCAGTATGAACTGTGCATCGACCAGGCCTCCCCCCTGACTCTTTCAGTCAAGGGGATACTAAACTGCAAGTGAAGCAGATATACCCCATGGATTGGCACTCAAGCTCACAAACATACACATAGGCCATTTTCAGGGAATCATCACCACTTATTCAGCCTTTTAAAATAATTGGGCATAGTTACCACATCAGTTTCAAATCATTACATATAAAATTCACACATAGGCTGGGATTTTACATGGTATGTGTAGCATTAAGAGTTCTGCATCTGAAATTCTGCTATGGTTCCCCTGTCATCCACCGCAGGACTCACCAGATTGCCCCCAGCAGTCTTTCCATGGCTGATCAAGAGTGGTGGGGTATCAGAAAAGCCTCTAGCTGTGTCTCCATAGACAATGCAGTTCCCAGGAGTTCAGGCAGGGAGTCTATATGGTCACTCCAAATCTAGGTGTTGCCCACCCCTGTCATAACTGTATGTGTATATAAACCTGTTGTCCTTCACAAATGCATTTACTAGTTCAGATTTCCTCTGATTTTGAATCCAGGGGCAGGAGCCAAAGACTGCAAAGAGCTCCTGGGACATGGGGAGACACTGAGTGGTTGGTATACAATCTATCCTACCACAGGGAAAGCAATGACTGTCTTCTGTGACATGGAAACTGATGGAGGAGGCTGGCTGGTAAGATTTAACAAACAATGCAAAACAGATACGTGGAATAGTTAAGTCCCAGTTCTGCACAAGGGATCACATAAGGTGGAGGAAAAATTACTGAAGTTTTCCAAAGGAAAACATGGTGCAGAATGACTGAATCCAGAACTGTTACATGACTCAATGGCCATGGGGGTGAGATTTAGAGAACAGACCTTACAACCCTTTTAAAATCATCACCCAGAATACTACTGGGTCATTATGCTCACACAACCCCCAGTTGCACCAATAGTTCAGCATTTTCAAGCCTTGTACACTTGCCCTGTTCTCTGTGCTGGTCAGGAACAGGTCCAAACCATCACACCACATGTGCCAAGAGACACAATCATTGACCCAGAGCAGGAAATTGGAAGCACCCAGCCAGCTCAGGGAATGCCAGAATAGCCTGTCACCTTTCTGACCACTGCTGGGTGCCTCCATCCTCCTAGGAAGCAGTGTAAGTAAGGAAGCAGGCCTTTGGACAACACCTCAGACATAGCATAGAAAGCAAGCATGGTGTGGTGGCTTGAGCTATAGACTAGGACCCTGGAGATCACATTTGAATCCACACTCAGCTATGAAAACCCACTGGGTGACCTTGGGCAAGTAACACTCTCTTAGACTCAGAGGAAGGCAAAGCCAACCGCACTCTGAACAAATTTTGTCAAGAAATCCCTGTGATATATTCACACTACAGTCACCATAAGATGGAAATAGCAAAAAGGCACACAACAACAACAAAAACAGACATAGATGGGGCTTTACAGACCGCCCAAAAAGGTGGTCTGTCGCCACCTTTTTTTGCTGCAGAACATTGCCGCAGCAGCTTGACACTGCAGCAAAAAAGAAACAGGGAAACCCCAATCATTTTTAGTGCCGCAGTTGCAGCGTAATAAACGGAAAAGGCACCATTGGGCGCCTTTACACCACCACAACTGCGCAGTTCTATCTAGAAGCTGCGCAGTTGCGTCGTCGTCATTACTTACACCGTCTAAACGGCATGCTCCCCAGCCCTAAACGCAGCACAGGGACAGCCCTTTTGGGCCATCTGTATTGCGCCATTGTGTCAAGTAGAGAAGGTCTGGTTGATGTTCATCCTCTGCCTATGGTCTCACTGCTATGGTCTCTTTATTCTTCTGTTCCTTTAATTATCTGATAGTAGCACTTTCCTTAATTCTTGATTTCCAGTATTCTTGAGTCATCATAAACAATGTGTAAGATAAATTAGGCTGTGAGAGGTACTCGTCCAGGATCATCTTCTGAGCTTGAGGGTATAGTAGGGACTGGTATCCAAGGGTCCCTGATCTAATCCAATACTCTAACCACTATACTGCATGGCTCTTTCTCCTAGGTAGTGCTTATGATGCCTCTTTGTACCAGGAAAGGCTTCTTCAAAGCCATTAGGCCAGCCTAAAAGAGCCCATCCAGCATTGTTCCAGAAAAATGCTTGCCTCACAGTGGGAACACTGAAATATCATTCCCTTCTGTCCCCATCTAGGTCTTCCAGAGGTGACAAGATGGATCTGTGGATTTCTACCGTAACTGGGAGTCCTACAAAAATGGGTTTGGGAACCAAGCATCAGAATTCTGGCTGGGCAATGATAAAATCCATCTCCTCACAAGTTCAGGTAACCCAATGCTGTTGCTGCTGTTTGTTGCATGTAGAGCAGTATTCTCAGGCTGCTGTAAAAGAAAGTGAGGTTTTCTAAGGAATTATGGAAAACAGTGTGGATATGTAGCTTGCAAGAATGGATGTTGGATGTAAATCCCATTGTGAGAGAAAGACAGGATATATACATCCTTGAAACAAACAAACAAACAGTTTGGAACTTGCATTTCCTCATAAAATCTAACAGTAAAAACACGAGAATCTGGCACATGAAGGCTTTTAGAATAATAATAATAATAATAATAATAACAACAACAATAACAACAATAGTTTATTTATATTTCCCGCTTCTCATTTGGATCGAAGCGGGATTACAGCAATTAAAACAGTAACAATAAAACATTCCTAGCAGTTAAAATACAACAATAAAACATTCCTTACAATTAAAGTGCATCGATTGCAATGTGCAATGTGGCAGCAACAATATTTATTAAAACAATCCAGTCCTAGATTTAGCTGCCTGAGTTATCTGCCTGTTACTCATTACGCTCAGAGTGATTCACAGTATCATAACAAGTCTGGTGGATAAGCCTGCCGGAAGAAGTCCGTCTTCAGTGCTTTCTTAAAAGCCTCTAAGGTGGTAGTGAGAAGGATCTCTTCCGGCAGGTTATTCCAAAGTTGTGGAGCCACAGAAGAAAAGGCTCTCTTAGATGTAGCCATCAATCTTACGTTGGGGCCTTCTAGCAGGTTTTTGCCAGATGTTCTGAGGGTGCGGGGAGGATTATGTAGGGAGAGGCGTTCCTTCAAGTAACTTGGGCCCGAGCCATATAGGGCTTTAAAGGTGATGACCAACACTTTGTATTGGGCCCGGAAGCTAATTGGCAGCCAGTGTAGCAATTTTAAAACAGGGGTAATGTGATCGAATCTGGAAGCCCCTGTAAGCAATCTGGCTGCCGCACTTTGAATCAGCTGAAGCTTCCGGACTTGGTACAAAGGTAGCCCCATGTAGAGCACATTGCAGAAATCTAATTGAGAGGTTACCAGTGCATGTATCAAAGTTTCAAGGTTCTCTCTGCCCAGGTAGGGGCGCAGTTGGCGTATCAGCCGTAGCTGGTACCACACACTCCTGGCAGTCGCTTCCACCTGGGATGTCATCTGGAGCGATGAGTCCAAGAGTACGCCCAAACTGCGATGAGTTCACTATAACTATTTTGCAGGAGAAAATATTGATTCTTATGGATGCTACTTTTTAATATTCTTTTAAAATTGGGCTGATGTTTCTAAGGCACTCCAGATGTTGCTGGAGTGCAGCTTCTGTCATCTGAGTATTCTATTAGAGGAGCGGGTTATAAATAAACATTATTATTATTATTATTATTATTATTATTATCCTTCACCATTGGATATGTGGCCTAGGGCTGATGGGAGTGCAGGCCAATACTATCAGAAGGATTACACATTCCCTACCTTTACACTCTTCAAGGGCACTGGGTCTGGCACAGAAAGATCCTGATGTCACAGATATTGAGCTCACATTAATCATACTGTGCACCCACACTGCATAACTGCATAGTGTTTTAATACCACTTTAAGTGTTAGGGATCCATTTTCCAGATATCTAAGAGTGAAGGATGATGGAAGTCCGTGAAATTACTTAACATTCTCTACTAGAGAGCTCTAGGCCACTCTTCCTGATCTATGGCTCTTCAGATGACTTCATTTAGTCCCTCTCATCTTAGGAGTTTATCAGACGATGGAAACTGGAAGTATGATCTACTGGCAATCCGAATGCAATCATGGGGTTTCACGTTATTGTGTATTAAAGTATCTCACGCAATTTCGGGCAATGGGAAGTAATTCCAAATGCAATCATGGGTTTTACATTATTGTGTATTAAAGCATCACATGCAATTTTGGGCAATGGGGAGTGATTCTGAATGCATTCCGAATGCAATTGGAATTCACGTAAATTTGCTAAACTATCGAATTCACGTGAATTCAAATTGGCTCCAATTGGCTCCATTCGAAATAAAGAGAAATTCCTCCCGTCTGATAAACTCCTTAGTTTATTTGGGAAACTGTAGTTCAGAGGAATTCATTAGATTCTCTAGCAGAGATTTCTAAGCACCTTGCTAAACTCAAAATCCCAGAATTCCATAAGATGCATGTATGGCAATTAAAGTGGGACCAAACTGCTGTCAATGTATAGTGTGGATGCACCCATAGCTGCCTTCACTCATGCCATGCCACTGGAATTCTTAGTTTGTTCTTATGATTCATGGAAACAGACTAATAGAGACATTATTTGAAGAAAATCAGGACCTTACTCTTTCATTTCCCATATCTTTGACTTGAAATGCCACACTGTCTCATTATGAAACCTGAAACAAGAGTTCTCTGTCACCAGTGTGATCTTAAACAAGTTTCTTCTTATGGGTTGCAAACACTATTTATTCTGTGACATCTCTCATCAGGAACACAGCAGCTGCGGATTGATGTGAAAGACTTCAGTGACACTAGAACTTATGCAACATACAGTAGTTTCAGAATCTCAAGCGAGAAAGAAAACTACAGACTATCATTGGGCTCTTATTTAGATGGCAACATGGGTGAGTTATGCTTTTCAACATCGAGCATCTCTGTAGCAACTACTGATAAAAATGTGGAGAAAGAAGTATGTAATTTTAGTGCAATTTCTTGAGGTATCATTGCCCCTGATGGTTGGGTCCTATAAACCTTGCAATGAAAACCCTACAATAGGGTTACTGTAAGTTGGAGTTGACTGAAAGTCACATAATAAAAATTACAACAATGGTGTAATTTTTATTTTTAGCTGCAGTTGTACAGAGGAAAGTCTTCCCTCTTAAGAGGAGAACTGACCTCAGATCAAACAAACAAAAACAAACAGCTTCATTTATATACCGCTTCATACCACCTAAGCAGTGTCTAAGCGGTTTACAACTGTAAGCTACTTGCCCCCAACAATCTGGCTACTCATTTTAGCGACCTCGGAAGGATGCAAGCCTGAGTCGAACTTGAGCCCTTTTGCTGGTATTGAACTCGCAACCTTATGGTTTTGAGTGAGTGGCTGCAGTACAGGCATTTAACCACTGCGCCACCAGGGCTCCTCATCCCTTGGACAAACCTTTGGGATTGTGCCTCCTAGTAGGGAGGTTGCAAGTGTGTATTGTCTGGATGTGCTGAAGAAAGCACCAGAAGCCCAGACATGCCTCCAACAGAGGACTAGGGCATACACTAGTTCAAATTTTATTATCAGAACAAAAACCAAAGCAGTCTCACCACCCCGCCAACATGGAAGTCACTGATGACTGCTTTTGAGCTGGCCAAACCCAATGTGATGAGATGACTCTCAAGTTCTTATAAATCAATGCTTTATTTGGTCCTTTTGTTGTTTCTTTGGTTTGTAAACCACTAAGTGGGCAGAAGAGTAAAATAGCTTTAAAAATGTTGACTGGCATCCTGTTTAGTATTGACAATGACATAAGGTGGATCTACAATATTGGAATTATTGGAATTCATGATGAGGGCCATTGCACCATTGCAACAGCCAAAAGTGCCTCCCAAAACCTATACCTGAAGCCAGGATTTCCAAGTCACTGAAAAACAGGCTGCTGAGCAATGACATATCCAGTCCTCTTCCAGAGGACTGGGCACATCATCACTCAGTGTCCTTCTCTCCAGCACCGCAGAAAGCCTTCTGTTGGGGGGCTGTCAGGTTTTAAATGTGAGTTTTTGGAGTAGCATCAGGAGATGTTGCTATGATGACAGAGCTGCATCATCATATCTATGCCTCTCAATGCAGAATTTTGGCTATTATCTGCTTATAATTCATAATGTGTTTGCAAGTATAATTTTTAGTTCTATATCAAGCTTGAGCTATCTTTTTGGCCTTGTTCCCACTATGGTTTAAAATGGATTGTGATTTCAAATGATCCGGTTTAAACCATAGAATCATAGAAGAGTTGGAAGAGACCACAAGGATTCCTACTTAACTCGAACTGCTGAAACGATTCAGAAAGGGGGGGGGGGCATGGTTTTTATCCATTTAACCTGTGTCAAAAAGACACTGGTAAAATGGGATGTTTTTGGGGCTGAATTGATTTATTTGGAAATAAATCGATTCAGCCCAAGTGGGAACCAGGCAGATTCGAATCGGATTAGAATCCACCCTGTTTCCTACTGACAGTGGCTTCCCCAGCCTCCCGGCCATACCTCCCTGCTCCATCATCAGTCCTCTTTCCTCCTGGTCTGCCTCTCTCCTTCCACCCCAGCCTTTCCTCCATCTCTAGTATGGTCAAGAGGCCAGAGGGAGGCATGGCAGGGAATCTGCAGCTGTTGCTTCCTGCACCAATTCTTGAAACCGGCACAAACATAGTGGGAACCACTGTGTTTGCTGAACCAGTTCCAGGGAATTGGTTCAGGAATTGAATCAAGAAGTAACTGGGAATTAGGCCTTTGATTCTAAACAAAAGCATTCCAAACCTGTAACTCAGCAGTAAGCAATATGTGGACTCCAAATATTTTTGGACTTCAGTTCTCATCAGCCCTGGGCAGCATGACAAATTAAGGAGAAAATGAGTATTGCAATCTAGCCCAAATGCCATGACTTAGCAACCCCCTTTTTAGCGTTTGTTAATAGAGAAGTTATGGGTAAGCTTCTGAGGCCTGGTAATCCTAGGTGCCTTTTCTGGAGCTTTTCCAATTCTGTGGTATTCTTCTCTAAAATGACATGACCAAAAATGTATGCAGTATTCAAAATCTAATGACACTTTAGAGTTGTGTAATGGCATAATACCATAAAGTACAGTATGTTTATATGAGACATTGGTCCTTCTAGCTCACTATAGTGTATACAGGGGTGGGCAACATATGATCCCTTTCCATTTTTGTTCTCTTTTATGTAACGGTCCCCTGTCGTCACCACAGCCACCATGAGGGAGGGGGAGCTGCTTATCTTTTTAAAAGGATTTCCTTTGAAACTGGAATGTGTAGCTTGGTAACAAGCAGCTCAGGGCTTCTAAGAAAACAAATTTGCTTGTCCATGAATCAGGGTTTTCTGCAAGAAGCCATATGTTAGATGTATGTCTAGCCCCACTAAGTTGAAGTGAGGAATTGCCACTCCAAATTGCTGTCAATGTATAGTGCCACTCCTGCCCCTCCTTCCACCTAAAAGTTTTCCATTTATGGACTGGCAATGGATTTTCCTGGTTCCAGGAGGGGTCTTTCTCAAACCTTCAGGGAAAGACAGGAACTGTTCATACAACCTTCTGCATGTAAACAATTTCCTTTGTTTTTATCTCTTGCTTAAAATGTCCTAAGAATTAATTTGCATTTTCATCACATCCATAGCACATACTGAGCTGCTTTTGAACAGTCCCAAAATTTATATAGGGTTTCACCTTTTTCTTTCTCTTTCAGGTGATTCATTTTCAGGTCACAGGGACCATGCATTTTCCACACACAAGACAAAGACAATGATGTCCATGAAACAATAAGTTGTGCTGTGTCTTTTAAGGGAGGTTGGTGGTATGGTGCTTGCCACTCATCCAACCTGAATGGTCTGTACCTCGGAGGAGAACACACCTCTTATGCTAATGGCATCAACTGGGCTTCTGGAAAAGGACACCATTATTCTTACAAATATGCAGACATGAAAATTCGACCTCAGTAAAGAAAATGCTTCTCTTCAGATTCTTCTATAGATATGGTTCTTGAATTTACAAGCAAATTAATTTTCTTCTTAATTGTGCACCTGGCAGAGCAAACTTTGAATGTTGGGCATTTGAAATGCTGGGTGCAAGGCCTGTAATGTCCCCACAGAGTTTCTGTGTAGGTGATCTCCCTCTTCCTAAGTTGCTTGTTGAAACTTTGCATGATACATGGAGGACAACAGTAGTTCAGTCAAATGATTGGGAAAAGCCAGTCTCCTTTGTTGGCCTTCCTTTTGTCTAATTTGGGATGCTGCTTGCTATCATGCTATGAAAAGTGTCTTCTGAGTTCTGATGAAGAAGTGTCTTTCAGATAAAGAAATTGCTACTTGTTTAGAACACACATACACACACACACACACACACACACACACACACACTGATACTGTAATGATCCTGGATATGTTGAACACCCATAAGTACTAAAAACTACTGCTTTTTAAAAAAACAACATAAAATCTAATCATTACTGTTTAAAAAACAGCCTTAGGTCTGAAGCTATAGCACGAGGAGCAAAGCTGTGACTAGGACAGTGTAAATCATTAAAATTACTTCTAATTGCTCCAATTCCTTTAAGGAATTAAGACTAATTAAAAACTAGTTAAGATAGTTTAAAATATTTTAAAACTACATGTTGGTGCCTGTTGGCCCTCCAAGGAGAGGATGTTCCATATTTGAGAGGCACATCAGAGGAAGTGCAGGAATTGTTTACTGCCAGGCTAACCTCATCTTGTTCAATGTTCAGGACAGCCTTGTCAAGAGGTAAGTCCTTCAGCATGGTACATTTTTCCTGTGTCTACCAACCCAAAATTGACAAAACCAGATTAAGATGACCTAACATGCATACGCCATTGCTAGTTCAAATTTATTTTTGTGTGCCTTCAAAAAGGCCCTTATTTCCTTGAGTTGAGTTGGAAAGATCATGTGAAATTATTACTGGAAAGAAAACCTGGTTAGAGATAGTTTTTGTGGAGCTTTCAGGCTATGTGGCCATGTTCTAGAAGAGTTCCTTTCTGACGTTTTGCCAGCATCTGTGGCTGGCATCTTCAGAGAATGATAGCCTGGAAAAGGATTGGATATATGTATCCTGTGTGACTCTGGGAAGGAAGGAGTAATTTGCAAATGTATTGTTCTGTTGCTAATGGAAGTCCTCAGGGTGGGAGGATATGCACACAAGGATTAATGTCTGCTCACACCCTGAGGACTGCCATTAGCAACAGAACAATATATTTGCAAATTACCCCTTCCTTCCCAGGGTCACACAGGATATATATACAGTGGTCCCCCGGGATACGAATCCCCCGGGTTAAGAAAACCCCGGGATCCGAAACCGGGGGGACCAAAAATTATCCCCCGGGATCCGAAGGATCCCCCGGGATCCGAAAAAAAGGGACGTACCTTTTCTTCCGAGGCCAGGCTTCGGAGAAAAAGGGACAGACTCCCATCCCTTTTCCTCCGAGGCCAGGCTTCGGGGGACAAGGGACGGACTACCGAAAGGAAGGCCCGATCCGCCGGATCGGGCCTTCCTTTCGTTAGGCGCGAAGGCCCAGCCTGGCTGGGGAAGCCAGCCTGGGCCTCCGCGCCTGACGCGAAAGGAGGCCCGATCTGGCGGGATCGGGGCTCCTTTCGCGTCAGGCGCGGAGGCCCAGCCTGGCTTCCCAAGCCAGGCTGGGCCTCCGCCCCTAACGAAAAGAGGCCCAATCCGGTGGGATCGGGCCTCCTTTCGCGTCAGGCGCGGAGGCCCAGCCTGGCTTCCCAAGCCAGGCTGGGCCCCCGCCCCTAACGAAAGGAGGCCCAATCCGGCGGGATCGGGCCTCCTTTCGCGTCAGGCGCGGAGGCCCAGCCTGGCTTCCCAAGCCAGGCTGGGCCCCCGCCCCTAACGAAAGGAGGCCCAATCCGGCGGGATCGGGCCTCCTTTCGCGTCAGGCGCAGAGGCCCAGCCTGGCTTCCCCAGCCAGCCTGGGCCTCCGCGCCCAACGAAAGGAGGCCCGATCCGGCGGGATGGGGCCTCCTTTCGCGTCAGGCCCGGAGGCCCAGCCTGGCTTCCCCAGCCAGCCAGGGCCTCCGCGCCCAACGAAAGGAGGCCCGATCCGGCGGGATGGGGCCTCCTTTCGCGTCAGGCCCGGAGGCCCAGCCTGGCTTCCCCAGCCAGCCTGGGCCTCCGCGCCTCACGAAAGGCCCGATCCGGCGGATCGGGCCTCCCTTTCGTGTCAGGCCCGGAGGCCCAGCCTGGCTGGGGAAGGGAACCTTCCCTTCCCCAGCCAGGCTGGGCCTCCGCGGCTGAGGAAAGGAAGGCCCGATCCGCCGGATCGGACCTTCCCTTCCCCAGCCAGGAGGCCCCCGCGGCTGACGAAAAGAAGGCCCGATCCGCCGGATCGGACCTTCCTTTCCTCAGCCAGGAGGCCCCCGCCAGGCCAGGGGAACGGATTACCTATTTCCTATGCGTAATAGGCCCCAGGTTACGAAATTTTCAGCTTACGAAAAAGGTGCCGGAACGAATTAATTTCGTAACCCGGGGGACCACTGTATCCAATCCTTTTCCAGGCTATCATTCTCTCAAGATGCCAGCCATAGATGCTGGCGAAATGTCGGATAGGAACTCTTCTAGAACATGGCCACATAGCCCGAAAGCTCCACAAAAAACTATGGATACCGGCCATGAAAGCCTTCGACTTCACACTGGTTAGAGACTTTACTCTAGTCACAGCAGAGTCCATGTTAGGATGATGAGTTTGAAAGAGCCAAATTGCAGGCAGAAAATAAGCTTCGAATCCTCAACAGGAAGAATATTTATTAAAGAAATACGTTCTTGGATATAACAATACTCTGATCCTGACTAAAGTACTTTAAAAGAGAAAAAGATGGGAGGAAGGTATGTTGCTCTGTGTTCTCCCCATCAAAGAGCAGACAGGAAAAGAATGGAGGGACTGGTCTGGTCTGGTTCTTTTTCTTTTACAACAGAGGGCAGTCAATCACCCTTGACTGAATCAGATAATTTTATCTCCCCATAATACCTTTGGGATAGGTGGCTGACAGAGGAAGGAAAAGCAAGCAGGAATGGAAGACAAAAGATCCCAGTCCCTCTGTCTAATACATCTCATCTCTAGTGGAAAAGAGAGCAGCAACAACAAGAGCAGAAGCTGCTGTTTCTTCTGACACTAACTGCCAAGGCATTTTTCATAGGTGTAAACTATACAACCAGCTATCACTTTTTCCCCCAGGGGCACTATTTCAAATGGAAAAAGACATATGTTTGTAATAGTGTGTGGTTTTCTTAAGATATGTATCTTACATTTAATGTGATGTTTCGTGGTTTGTCATTGGAAAGGAATCTAGCAATTTTCAGTTTGCAAGTCTGATTACTGTTACATGCAACTCTGAGGGAATCCTTGTAGGTGGGGAAACAGGTTCTGTTTAATGATCTGCCCCAGAATCTTTCCTGGAATTGATGTCAGACTAACTGGATGATAATTGTTGGGATCCTCTTTTTCCCCCTTTTTGAAGATGGGGACAATGTTGCCCTCCTCCAGTCTGCTGGGACTACTCCTGTTCTCCAGGAGTTCTCAATGATTATTGCCAATGGCTCCAATATTACATTTACCAGTTCTTTTAACACCCTTGGATGTAGTTCATCTGAAGACTTATATTCATTTAGATTAACTAGGTATTCCTGTTCTATCTCTTTACTTGTTCTGTGCTGAAATTCCCCTGTTCGCTCCATTATCTAACAGAATTTTACAAACATGATACTACTCACAACAGTTGTGTCCTTTCCTGGGGGCCAGGGAATTCTGGCAATAGAAAGATCAAGACCTTTCCCTCACCTGAGTGATTCCTTCCTACAGACATAGATCTAAATTTATTTATTTATTATTTTACGGTATTTATACCCTGCCCTTCAGCCCTAATGGGGATTGTGCAGACCACAAAAGGCTATTGTTCCAGCAGTCCTTTTACCATTGCCAAAGGTGAGACAATACTGGGAAAGGATGTTCAACACCTGGCAGGCTGCAGTGCACAAGATGACATAAATGGGGATTTCAGAGTTAACTGATCTGTGCAGAAAATGAAGCAATTAGCCTCAAACTGTAATTCTGCTGTACCAACATTGTCTCATGGTCTGTTGCATACTATCCCTGAATTTACCATTGCATGGCTTGTACAGGCTATTTCTAGAGATGTTCCAAATGTTTCCTGAAAGGGCAATGAATTTTTCTGCTCAGGTGAAAGCACAACTCCATTGAGACACATGTTCTCTGGATGCTTCCAGATAGCATGGTCTAGTGGCAATAGTTAGAAGGCACTGTGCAGCTGCCCTAACTTATGAATCTTAGGATTTCTGGATAAGCTGCATAAGAGCCAGAGTGGTGTAGTGGTTTGGGGATTAGACTAGGATGCTGGAGACGAGGTTTTGAATTCCAGTTTGGACATGTAGACCCATTCGGTGACTTTGGTCAAGTCACACACTGTCAGCCTCAGAGGATGGCAATGACAAACCCTCTCTGAAGAAACTTGCCAAGAAAACCCCATGATAACGGCTTACCATTACCATTACATTCAGTGATATATAGGAAATATATTGTCGGATTCTATGTAGTTTATGCACAACGTTGTGTGAAAATCATTCTCATATTTGTGCCTAATATACTAGATAATCATGGGTTCTTATCCATTTAAACTTCCTATTTTCCCTGTGTGATAAACTCCTAGGACTCCATATAATGGAGCTACTGCACTCAAAGTGGAGTCAAACTGTATAATTTCTAAAAGTGGCATAGTGGTTTGAGTGTTGGACTATGACTATGGAGACCAGGGTTCAATTCCCAGCTTGCCCATGAAACCCACTAGGTGACCTTGGACAAGTCACATGCTCTCAGCCTCTGAGGAAGGCAATAGCAAACTCTTTGTATGATTCTATGTGCAAACATTCGCTTGCCACATTTTTTCTCTCTTGGCCTATTCATCCTCCTCCCATGTACAGTGGTCCCCCGGGATCCGAATCCCCCGGGGAACGAAATCCCCGGGACCCGAAACCGCCGGGGGCGAAAAAAAGCCCCTGGGATCCGGAAGAAAAAAACCGGGTTGCGAAAAAAATTCGCAACCTGGAAGCTTTAAAACAGCGCGCTTCCGGCGCGCTGTGCATTGACGAAAGCGGTCCCCCGGGTAACGAATGACTTCCGGGATACAAAGGTAATCCCGGAACGGATTACCTTTGTAACCCGGGGGACCACTGTATCTGCCCTCCCTGCCCCCTGCAATTTGTTTTGCGCCTGGCATCTGGGCCTGTCCCATATGTGTCTGCCTTCTAGCTGCACTGGGTAGTGTGCGATGTGCTGTGTGCACCTGTATGTGCTCAGTTCATTGGGCTGGCTATGGTCATTATACAATGCCATGGGTTGCACGATGGCACTTCCAGTATAGCCTTCTGCATGTGCCCATAACACAATGTCATGAACCATGATTCTTCTCTTCTACGTTTGCCTCACAAATTTGTCTGTTAGGCAAAGCTGAGTTCTTTGTTTCTTGTGCATAGCACCTATTGCACATATCAATGTTGCTTCCTGAATTCAAAACTATAAATTAAATAACAATATAATGCCCACATTAAGCTACATTATGACGGATCAGACTTCGATTTTTCCAGTTAAGAATTGTCCACACTAACCACCAGTTGTCCCTGAGAATCTCAAACAGAGGTCCTTCCCAGTCCTTCCTGGAGATGCCAGCAATGGAACCTACTCCATTTTGTAGGCAAAAGATATCCTTTGATCCCTTGCATAGCCATTCCTACCAGTTCATTTGCATTTTCCCCATGTTGCAGCAGTGAAAAAGGTAAATTCAAATTGATTGGGGGCAAAGATCTCTTTCAAGCCCTTTTCTGGGCAAGATGATCGAGAGGGCAGTTGCCTTCCAACTCCAAGCAATCTTGGATGAAGCCAATTATCTAGACCCATTTCAACCAGCTTCAGGGCGGGATATGGAGTGGAGACTGCCATGGTCGTCTTGGTCAATGACCTCTGTCTGAGCACCAACAGGGGAAGTGTGACCCTGTTGGTGCTTTTGGACATCTCAGCGGCATTTGATACCGTTGACCACGGTATCCTTCTCGAACGCCTGAGAGAATTAGGTATTGGAGACACTGTACTCCAGTGGTTACGTTCTTATCTCTCGGGCAGATTCCAGATGGTGATGCTGGGGCACGGCTGCTCTCGTAAGAGAGAGCTGACATCTGGTGTCCCTCAGGGCACCATTCTGTCCCCCATGCTTTTCAGCATTTACACGAAGCCCCTGGGAGAGGTCATCTGGAGACATGGAGTATGCTGATGACACCCAAATCTTTTTCTCCATGACTCCGAATGGAGCAGTGACCAAGGATGGCGTCTCTCCTCTGAGAGAGAGAGAGAGAGAGAGAGAGGGAGGGAGGGAGGGCACTTTACTATTTTTCTGTAGCAAGGCTATGGAATTCTGGGAGTTGGAGTAAGTTGTGGGATTCAGACCTCACGGTTTGAATCTTGTAAATGGCGGTGCACCAAGATGGTGCCCGTGGCTCACAGTAGGACTTGGGACATTAAAAAATATAGGGGCCCCAATGTACTTTCTGCCCCAGGGCCCCTATTGCCCTAGGTACAGGCCTGCCTGAACGGGGTCATACTTCCCCTAAAGGACAAAGTTCGCAGTTTGGGGGTGCTCCTGGACTGGTCTGTACAGATGACATTTTAGGTGGAAGTGGTGGCCAGGAGTGCCTGGTGTCAACTTCAGCTGGTATGCCAACTGTGCCCCTACCTGATCCAGGGGGATCTTGAAACAGTGGTACATACACTGATAACCTATTGGTTAGACTTCTGTAATACGCTTTACATGGGGCTACCTTTGTACCAAGTCCGGAAGCTTCAACTGATCCAAAATGCTGCAGCCAGACTGATCACTAGAACACCTAAATCAGAACACATTACACTGGTATTGAGATCTCTTCACTGGCTGCCGATCAGCTTCCAGGCTTAATACAAAGTGTTGGTTATTACCTTTAAAGCCCTACGTGACTCAGGCCCGAGTTACTTGAAGGAACACCTCTCCCTACACAATCCGCCCTGCACTCTCAGAACATTGGAAAAATTCATGCTAGAATACCCAAAAAACAGGCTTACATCTACTTTTCATAGAATCAAAGAATCACAGAGTTGGAAGAGACCACAAGGACCATACAGTCCAACCCTCTGCCATGCAGGAACTCTTGATCAAAGCATACCTGACAGATGGCCATCCAGCCTGAGCTTAAAGACCTCCTAGGAAGGAGACTCCACCACCCTCCGAGGGAGTGCGTTCCACTGTCAAATAGCCCTTATTGTCAGGAAGTTCTTCCTAATGTTGAGGTGGAATCTCTTTTCCTGGAGCTTGCATCCATTGTTCCAGGTCCTGTTCTCTGGGTCCTGTTCTCTGTTTTGATAGATCTTTTACTAAAGCTGCCCTCAGACTTTGGAATGGCCTTCCGGAAGAGATCCGTCTCATTAACACTCTTGATGCCTTTAAAAAGGCTCTCAAGATGGATCTCTTCTGGCAGGCCTACCCATTTGACCCACCTTAGGTTGTCTTTATGAACCCTCCTTCCCCCCAGATTAGACAAATATCGGTTTGGCAGTGACACTGATTGATTTTTATGATTGTTTTTCTAAGGATTAATGATTATATATTGTATATTTTTATTGTATATTCTTTTTATTGACCTGCGGTACTCCCGCCTCAATTCATAGGGAGAGGCGGGAAATATAAATAAAGATTTTATTATTATTTATTACTATTCCTGTCTTTCTTCCCAGAGAGTGAATTAACAGAGATGAAATTTCTGTAAACCCATGTTTGGCGATCGCTAAGATGAGCTCCGTCTTTAGCATCATATTGCCTTGCTGTCACAACCAGTAGTCATCCAACTGACAACTGGAAGATATATAATAGATAAAAGTGATATTATTTTTTCTTTCACATTGAATGTTTTATAATTGAACTACTACTAATAATAATAATGATAATAATAGAGGCAAATTCATTTCCCCCCTCTGGTTGTTGTTGTTGTTGTTGCTGCTGCTGCTGCTACTGCTTCTTCTTCTTCTAGGTGATTCTTTTTTAGGGCACAGGGGCTATGCATGATGTCCATGAAAAAGGAAGTTATGCTTTGATTTATAAGGGAGGCTGGTGGTATGGTGTTTGCCACTCATCCAACCTGAATAACCTGTACTTTGGAGGAGAACACCCCTCTTACACTAATGGCATTAACTGGGGTGCTGGAAAGAGACACCATTATTCTTACAAATACGCAGGCATGAAAATTAGACTTCAGTAGGCCAATCATCTCTGTTTAGATCCTTTCACAAATCTGTTTCTTGGATTTACAAACAGATGGATTTTCTTCTCAACTCTGAACCTAACAAAGGAAACTCTTACACATTGGAACTTGAAATGCTGGCGCAAAGCTGTTAATGATCTCATATTTTATGCATGTTGGCACTGTCCCATATAATTCTTTCTTTAATGTGTACCAAGAGGCCATATATTTTGACCAGGAATGGGTCAGCTGCCTCTTGCATCTAGCCTCCTTTGGAAAATAATCTTCTGTCATCTTCTGAAACACTTCAGACTTAGAACCTTAGAACCTTTCTTTTGCTTAGAACCTTTCCCTGCTACCTTTATCACCACTACTATAAGTTTTATTAAAAAAAAAGGCTGTTACACCAATCTCTCAATTTATTTTGGGATGTTCATTTATCTTAGAGGATGATCCATTGGGATGTTCATCTCACTTATCACTTTCTTTTGGGATGTTCATCTGACTTCATCTGTTCATCCCAACAGAAATTGAGAGATTGGTGTAACAGCTTTTTAAAATGATGTAAAACTGTATCATGATTTTTCTATAATGACCTCATTCCTAATATCAGAATTTCTAATTCTCCAGGAGAAGGATCCATCAAAATAAAATAGTTCCAACATCACACAAACTTGAATTGGGGAAAGGGGGATGGGAGGGATATATTTGCAATCCTAGGAATCTAGCTTTGTCATTTTTGTAGATGGGGATGGAGTAGGTACACTGTATTACACAGAAGGATTTATATTTCAACCAGGATGTCCTAACTGTGAAGAAAGATAATCATGATTTAAGAGAGCTAAATTCTGATGCTATTAAAAGGCCACAAATTCTGGTCGTCCTCCCCCCCCCCCGGAAGTGTCACCTTAGGGTTGCCATAAGTCACAAATGACTTGAAGGCACACGACAACAATATGTCTTCAATATATTATTCTATTTATACAGTCCCACTTGTTTTTGGCTTTGGCACCTCTGGTGCTTTCTCAATTGTGATTCCTCACAATACTTTGGCTTTCCACACATCCTTTATATACAGTTTCTGCTCATGGCATGCTGGTTCAAAGTACATACACAGGGAACACAGGTGCGGCTCACTAAACAAGCAAAAAACAGTTGCAAAGAGTCCTCAGTGGATATCTTCAGTCTTGCATAAATGGGGCAATGCTGCTGTCAGAAGAAACGGTGTCATAAATCTCTCCCACATGGCCTGAATTGTCACTCTCTAGCAGAACAGGAAATTGTGGGGAAGGAGGTAATGTAACAGGAGCTTCATAGAGACAAACTACATGTCTAGGCCTCTTTTTTGGCAGCTTAGGTCTGGAGATAAAGAGGTAAAGCCTGTACATAACCTTCTCCCATTTGAAGCCTAGGGTTCCCTGATCTGTGTCAGGTCCATTGGTGGACAACTGTGATTACACAGCAAAACAGGATGTGATGATAATCATGGGCGAATGGAATGCAAAAGTAGGAAACAGAGCAAAATCAAAGATTGCTGAAGAATTTTTGGCCTAGGATCAAGAAAAGAAGCAAGAGAGCAACTAATTTAATTTTGGGAGGCCAACAGTTTGTTCATTGAAAATACATTCTTCAGGCAAAGAAACAACGATATGCATGGATGTCACCTGATGGCTATTATTGAAACTGAATAGATTGCATAACTGGAGACAGAAGATGGAGGAGATCCATTATCTATGCAAAAACAAGACCAGGAGTAGTTGTGGCAATGATCATGAACTACTAGTATCAAAAAATTAGATTAAAAATAAAGGGAAACACTAAATTAATCATCATGCCAAAATGCAACCTGAAGAACTTCTCTGTAGAATTTAAAGATAATGTACAAAAATAGATTTGCACTATTAAACCAAATTCACTGGGAGACAGAATGTTAACCTTAGGGTTGTCTTAAATTGGAAATGACTTGAAGGCAACAACAACAACAACAACAACAACAACAACACTGAACTGAAATCAGGGACTTTGTGAAGGAAAATTGCAAAAAGATAGTATCTGCAACCAAAAAGAAAGAAAAACCTCATTGGATGACAGAATAAAAATCTTTAAACAGTTAAGACAAAAAGCAAAACTAAAGGGTGACAGAGGATCCTGAATCCTGAATGTGACTCTTCAGCAACTTGTACAGAGAACTATTGCAACAGTCAATGCAGAAAAGTAGGAGACAACAAAAAGGTATAACAAGAGGCCACTTCCGAGATCTGAGACATCAAAGGGCAGTTTGTTTATTTATTTAGAATTTTTAATCTTAAAAATACAAAATAAACAAATATAAAACATATAAAACATACAAGTAACAATATACATAGAAAACAAACAAAAAAAGAGGAAAAGAAACCAAAAAGACTTAGACACAGCTAATTGACAACATATCACAATAAGATTTTAAAAGACCTCCTGTGTCTGTTCTTTGCTTTTTCTGTGTCTATCCATATTCTCGTGCTTCTCTAAATTATGATTATGTACTAATTTTATGTACAAATTTAGATTTTAACCAGGTTGTTTCAATTAAATTAAGTAAATTAATACACCTGTTCATTTTTCTACCTTGCACTAACAAACCAAATTTCTTATTAAAGTTAAGTAATTCCAATTTTCCAGTTACAGTGGTCCCCCGGCTTACGAATCCCCCAGGTTGCGAAAACCCCGGGATCCGAAAGCCGCCGGACCGCTATTGTATCCCCCGGGATCCGAAAGATCCCCTGGGATCCGGAAAAAAAAACGTGCGGCTCCTTTAAATCGGCCGCGCGGTCCATTGAAAAAAGCGGTCCCCCGGGAAACGAAAGCTTCCGGGTTACGAAAGGTAATCCGGAACGGATTACCTTCGTAACCCGGGGGACCACTGTATATATATAATTCATTTCTATAATGGTGGTGATATTATCTAACAAAAATGTTATTTTTGGTATCATATATATTATTTTCCCCCTCTCAATTATTGTTTAATGTCTATTAGATTATATCTTTTCCTATATTCCATTCCTTTCTAATAAAGTTTATTACTTTATTCCAATCTTATGTCATTTTATTTAATTTTTGTTTCTGAAGATTTAAAACAAGAGTGGAGATGCTATATGCCCAGCAAGAGTACACACTACTCGATCAAGAAGAAAGAAAAAAAATGATAGAAACAATAAACTGAAGGGCTATATATAAGAGATGAAAAGATGATAGAGAGAGAGGAGAGAGAGAGAGAGAGACTCTGACTTCCATCCTGCATGGCAAGGGGTTGGACTGGATGGCCCTTGCGGTCTCTTCCAACTCTATAATATGATTCTATGATTCTATCTGAAGTTAGAAAAATGCAAGATGGCCAAGCTAGGTTCAGAAAAGGGATCCCATTGTAAACATACATTAATACTGTATAATTAATTATTGATCAAGGATAATGGAGTACATGGATAATGGAGAGCATCTCAGAACTTTAGAAGAAAGTCAGCCCATGCTTTAAAGATTGTAGCAAAGCCTTTGATTGTGTAGCTCATAAAATAGCTCATCACTAGTAAAGAGAGTAGGGTACCACAACATTTTTACAGCATTGTAGTTTGTTGCTGCACCAGAGCTTTCTCTGACAGAAAAGGTGAAATGTCTGAGAAAAACTAAAATTTCCAGAATTCCACAGCATGGAGCCATGGCAGTTAAAAATGGTGACAAAAATCACAAGCCCAAAACACACTGCTGCAATAATCCAGTTTGAGACCACTTTGTCTGACTCACTGCTATGGAATTCCATAGCAATTGATGAGACAAAGAGTTAAAGCGGTATGAAAATGGGTTATTTCTCCAGTGTGGCTCTAAAGCTTTCCTCTAAGGCGGCAACAAGGAGGCGCTACTGGCAGAGAGGGACAGGGACAGCTGCAGCCTTTTCTCAACTGTCTGCAACGCTTCACTCAGGAGGTTTCTCTCTTCTTCTTTTGGTCGCTTCTTGCTTGTTGCCTCCAAAACCATCATCATCATCACCATGCTGGCTTTCCAGAAGGCCTCCAGGCTCCTGATGGCCAGGACCCGGGTCTTGCTGCAGCCCAGGGCAAACGTTGTGGCTAAGCCGCCTAAAGACCCCCTCTCTCCTGCTGTGAGTACTACTAAGGCTGGGGAGATTGATGATGATATTGATGATGATGGTGATGATGTCGTAGTAACTGTGCTTTGCAAATTAGGGTGGCAGTGACGTTTTCACTTCTTTTCCCCAGGGTGGGAAGCAGACTTTTCTCCTCCTTTTCCAGGATGACCTGTCCTCCCTTTCACCCTGCTCCAAATGGAGGACATTTGGGAACTAGTTCCCAAATGTCCTCCATTTGGAGCAGGATCAAGGAGCATAGCTTGGTTAAAAAACCTACATTTTTATTAGTGTTTTGAGCTTTAGTTTGGTCATTTTTTTAAAAAAAAGCTTTTTACTGTTTTAATTGGATTATTTTTTTTAAAAAAGTTCGAAACGAAAAAAAGTTCGTTTTAATGTGTCTGCGTGTGTGTATATATATATATATATACACACACACATCAAAACAGCACTTTAAAAAAACAATTAAAATAATCCAATTAAAACAGTAAAAAAAACTAGGGCATTTATTTATTTGTTTATTCTTTTTTTATTATTCCCGCCTTTCTCCCAAGTTGAGACCCAAGGCGGCTCACAATATAGATAGATTGATATAATATATATATATATATATATATATGCATGTATGTGTTGTGTATGTATATGTGTGTGTGTGTGTGTGTAGTGAGCCGCCTTGGGTCCCAACTTAGGAGAAAGGCGGGATAAAAATAAAATAAATAAAATAAATAAAATACTTTCAAATCCCAAATATATTGTATTTGTGAGGCGGCTCACAATATCTGTCTATCTATATCTATGTATATATACACACACAAACACACATACGCATATATATATATATATATAGTAATTTGTGAGCCGCCTTGGGTCCCAACTTGGGAGAAAGGAGGGATAAAAATAGATTAATTAATTAAATAAATACATGTCCTAGGTTTTTCTTGCCCTCCATTTCAACTCTCTGCCCAGGAGGAGTTCCCAATTTGTCCTCCATTTGGAGCAGAATTAAGGAGCATGGGTTTACATTTGTATTGTGAGCGTTTTTAGCTTTCATTTTGGAATGTCCTCCTTTTCAAACGCCCTCCACTTTGAACAGCCTTACATTATGCTTTGTAAAAATAAAAATAAATAGCTTCTCAGGGTTTAATTTTCCTATTGAAAGGATGGAGGTGATTTTCACCCTTTAACTTCACTCTCACAAATGAAACAGAGACAAAACTGACTTCATCATCACAAACATAAAAGGGGTAAAGATCAAAGGATCAGAATTTAATATCTGAGCATTTGCTAATGATATTGCCATAATCGTTAAGTGATCCTATAAAAGATGTTTCAGTTTTATTGAATAAAATTGAATATTTGGGGAAGATTTCACGTTTGAAAATTAATAAGGACAAGACAACAATATTAACTAAAAAAATCATGCTCCTTAATTCTGCTCAAAGTGGAGGACATTTGGGAATTCCTCCTGGACAGAAGGTGGAAATGGAGGACAAGAAAAATGTAGGACCAAACAAAATAAAAGCTACAAACACTAATAATATCATTGTAAATGCCATGCTTCTCAGGAGTATGGGTTTACACTTGTATTATTAGTGTTTTTAGCTTTTGTTTGGTCAGGTCCTACGTTTTTCTTGCCCTCCATTTGAATCTCTGTCCAGAAGGAATTCCCAAATGTCCTCCATTTTGAGCAGGACTGAGGAGCATGGGTTTATATTTATTTTATTAGTTCTTTGAGCTTTTGTTTTGGAATGCTTGTTTCTTTCTTTCTTTCTTTCTTTTTTTCTGAAGGTCCTACATTTCACAGGGCTTTGTCCTCCTTTGTGGTTGTGACATCTGGTCAGCCTGACTTTTCTAAAAGTGAAAACAAGTAGGAAATGGCCTCAGTCAGGCTTTGGGTTTAGGTGCCAAACAGAAACCATATTTGAGGCTATTTTTAGGAAGAGCAAAGGAAAGGGCAAACACAGTCCTTGTTTGTTTCCCCACAAGGATTTTAGGTATCCTTCTGGTACATTAAAGTCAGAGAAACACTGGCCCTTTTGCGGTTTTCCTGAGAGGAATGAGCTAAGGCTGAAGGTGAAAACCTTCAGGGGCAGTTATTACCGTTATGGCAGTTGCTATTTGTATCCTGCCTCTCTCAACTCAAGGGGACTTACAGTTTGAAATCAAACTGCAGCTAAAAACATACCTCCCCCCTAAAAAGTGAACATTAGATCAGATCAAACTTTTGACAGTTGTAAAATGATTTACATCTTTTACATGTGAAAAGATTAAATACCATCAAAAGATAAAGTGCTATTGAAGCAGTCCAAAGTATATAGAGTCTCTCCTCTATTACATTAGAAGATCGAAGCTGTTATGTTAAAAACTGGCCTGTGTGTGTGTTGCTGTTGTGTGCCTTCAAGTCATTTCTGACTTACGGCAACCCTAAGGGGTTTTCTTGGCAAGTTTCCTCAAAGGGGCTTTCCCATTGTCATCCTCTGAGGCTGAGAGAGTGTGACTTGCCCAGAGTCACCTAGTTTCATGGCCAAGTGGGGATTCCTCTGAGGCTGAGAGAGTGTGACTTGCCCAGGGTCACCCAGTTTCATGGCCAAGTGGGGATTCCTCTGAGGCTGAGAGAGTGTGACTTGCCCAGGGTCACCCAGTTTCATGGCCAAGTGGGGATTCCTCTGAGGCTGAGAGAGTGTGACTTGCCCAGGGTCACCCAGTTTCATGGCCAAGTGGGGATTCCTCTGATGCTGAGAGACTGTGACTTGCCTAGGGTTGCCCAGTTTCATGGCCAAATGGGGATTCCTCTGAGGCTGAGAGAGTGTGAGTTGCAGAGAATAATTTTCTTTTCAGGGCACGTACCACTAAAAAAATACACCCTTGCCTCTGATACTTGAAAAACCTAACATAGCTGAGGGGAAGGGAGTACATTTTAAGAACAAGTTTTGATGAGAAGCAAGCATGGCATAATGGTTTGAGTGCTGGACTCTGGAAACCAGGGTTCAATCCTCACTTGGCCATGGGAAAGCAATGGCAAACCCCTTCTGAACAAATCTTGCCAAGCAAATCCTGTGACAGGGTCACTTTAGTGTTGGCATATAAATCAGAAAGGCCCACAGCATCGGCAGCAGAGGAAGGGAGGAGCCTGAAGCCTTCCAGAGGCTCCCAGCATCCCCTGCAGGCCCACACCATCGGCAGCAGAGGAAGGGAGGAGCCTAAAGACTTCCAGAGGCTCCCAGCATCCCCTGCAGGCCCACACCATCGGCAGCAGAGGAAGGGAGGAGCCTGAGGTCTTCCAGAAGCTCCCAGCATTCCCTGCAGGCCCACACCATCGGCAGCAGAGGAAGGGAGGAGCCTAAAGACTTCCAGAGGCTCCCAGCATCCCCTGCAGGCCCACACCATCGGCAGCAGAGGAAGGTATCAGCTGAGGCAGCCTGGCAGCAGCTTTCCTGGGACTCTGGGGCCTTTAAAACATCTGCCCTGCCCCTTCCAGCAACTCCATCAGCTGAAGCAGTTTGACAGCAGTGTTCCTGGGATTTATTTTTCAATATATGTTTAAATATATTTGCTTTGTAAATCTTTTATGTATTTTATGTGATCTTATATAACTTTGTAAACCGCTTTGATCTTTTTGGAAAGGCGGTATATAAATAAATCATTATTATTATTATTATTATTATTATTATTATTATTATTATTGAAGGCACACAGCAACAAAGCAGACAGGGTTGGGGTCTTGAGCCAACAGCTTTTGTTAAGGTGGTGCTGACATTAGTATGTTTAATGTAACATATGGTTTGGCCTGTAGCACATAACTGATTTCTAACTACCTGAGATATTATAGGTCCTCACTAAAAAATCTAAAATCTACATTTTATTCCTAAAGGTGCAGTCCTTACAAGGAACCACAATTTGAAAATTGTGGTGAATTGGTCTCTATTAATCAACAATAGTAGACTGAGTATAGTTCTCAGCCCTGCTGCTATAAACATAAGACTGTTACCATGAAGGATTTAGCTGCAGCATAAACATTGATCAGAATTGTGGTTTTTCGACTCGTCTCCATTTCTAGTCTTCCAAAACAGTAACTCTCTTGCTGCAAGTGTGGGTCCATACTTCATTCAACATGCATAATCACACACAAACACCCACAATATGCCATGGAACCACACTTCCATACTTAAAAGGGGAACTACCCTGATTGGGAAGCATTCTTAAGTTAAGTTCCTTCCCCTAAAAGTGACTGAATTGTCATGTAGTAAATTGTAAAACTCCAGGAAACTCTGAGGAAAAACATTGCAGCTTTGGCAATCACATGCAAACCTCTCACACGCACACATTTGAATGCCAGTTGCACAGAATGCCAGTTGCACCATATCTTATCCTCTCTCTTAAGTACCAACTCTATGCATTAAAAAAACAGAAAAGATAATTACACATTTCCGCAATCTTGCAAACTGATTGTCTGAAAAGTATCAGTAACTTTGGCAGTATGCCCCTGTGAAGCCATTGTTCCAAAGATCTGCCACACGTACCAGGAAACAGAAATTCAGCTTTACACTCATATATATATAGAAACACATGTCAAATGAACTCTGTCAGGATGAGAGTTAGTACAGAATTGTATTAGTTCATAATAATTCTTCAACTTTGCAGAGTTATAAAGCTCTGGAAAGCTTGCATAAATGTTCATTAGTTAAGTATAAAGAATTTTTAATATAGCAACTTTCAATGCTTCACCATCTTCATTGGAAAACATTTGATATGTATAAGCCTTATAGATTCTACACAAACATTATTTTTAGAGAATATATAATTGGGTACTCATCAGTGTAAACAAGGTTTTTAAAAACTATTTTACAAATTATTTTAATTTTCAATTTTTGTAGTGTACAAATAATTTCCTAGCTGAACATTTTAAAACTTATTTTGAACCATGCCATGTTTTGAGAAAACACCAATTTCAGGGAGAAGCGTGCCTTTTTTGTTCTTTCATCCCTTGATCAAGTCATTTAAAAAAAAAATTATTAAGATTTTTAGAATTTCAAAAATAAAAAATGTATACATTCATATTAACATACAACACATTCCACTTTTATACAAAGCTTACTTAGAATATTGCATAATGTTCTGGGTCGCTTATTCATTCAATTGTGAATATTCTACCTAAGTCAACTAATTTCCCCCATGTTTTCTTATAGTTATTTGAAAGTAAATCTGAGCTTGTATTTGTAGTCACTATGCCCAGATATTTAGTTTTGTTGGTTAGTTTTAGGCCTGATTGCTTCTCCAGCATTTGTTTTTCTTGTTTATCTATATTTTTAGTTAATATTGTTGCCTTGTCCTTATTAATTTTCAAATGTGAAATCTTCCCCAAATATTCAATTTTATTCAATAAAACTGAAATATCTTTTATATGATCACTTAATGATATGGCAATATCATCAACAAACGCTCGCATCTTAAATTCTGATCCTTTGATCTTTACGCCTTGTATGTATGTAATCAAGTCAATTTTGACTCCGTTTCATTTGTAAGAGTGAATTTAAAGGGTGAAAATCACCTCCATCCTTTAAATAGGAAAATTAAACTCTGAGAAGCTATTTAATTTTTTTACACAGCATATGTAAGGCTACTGTGACACAAATTTGAAGTCAGTAGAGAATTTTGTGTCAGTTTAGTTTTCCTATTGAAATTAATGTTTTCATGCTCTCAGTGCAAAGTCACATGTAAGTGACTTGTAAGCGTTGCCTGTGTCCCCTTGCAGCCTGAGATATGTAGGTCCAAAACACACTACAGAAATAATCCAGATTGAGACTGCTGTAACAGCCCTAGCTCAGCACTAGGGAAGCTTGGGAATTGTAGTTTATTGTGGCACCAGAACTCTCTGACAGAGAAGACTAAATGTCTCATAAAATTACAATTCCCAGAATTCGTCAGCATTGACAGGGCAGTTAAAACAGTCGGAACTGGATTATTTCTGCAGTGTGTTCTGGTACTGGGAGGCTGAAAGGAAAACTGCAGTGATCAATGACAATTTTCTGTGCTGAATGCAAGCTCTGTATATTGTTAGGAATCAAACCTGTTTGGTAGATGAAACAAGTTGTTTGTATTGAGTAACAGTAGATCCAGCATGGTGATTTGAGTATTGAAGATCAGGGTTCAATTCGCCACTCAGCTGTGGAAACCCACTGGGTAATCTCAACCCAGAAAACCCCTTGATAGGCTTGCCTTAGGGTCACCCCAGGTCAAAAACTATTTGAAGGCATACAACAAAAAACTGGCAGATTTTCCCAAGCCAATCAGAGAGCACTCATTAGTGAGACCAGATGTGATAACCACAAAGGAGGACAAGGCACTGCAAAATGTAGGACTTTTGAGAAAAACGTAGGCCATTACCAAATAAAAGCTAAAAACACTTATAAATTCATGCTTCTTAGTTGTGCCCAGAGTGGAGGACATTTTGAAATTCCTCCTGGACAGAAGGATGAAATGGAGGATGCATCCTGGGAAAGGAGGATGTCTGGTCACCCTGGCTCTCATGCACTGACACATTTCAGCCAAGATTTATTTGGAAAGCATCCAAACTATACAAAGATAGCATTCACTAAGTGTATGAATGCATATGGTATTTTCTTTTATGTTCTGGTGGCAGTGATACAAGCTAGGGGTGGCTGATGTCAAAACATACCAGTCTAGAGAAGTAGCTCTTTAAATGAAGTGGCCTGTAGGTGTTGTACTACTGAAGCAGCTGAGAACTTTTTCAAACCACTATTGCCACTCTATATACAATGTAGTGTGAAACTTCACTTGGTCAGTATTGAACAGCTGTAACTGTCAGGAAGTTCTTCCTTAATGTTGAGGAATCTGTAATTTGAATGCATTGCTTTGTCTCTTGTTCTCTAGAGCGGCAGTAACCAAATTTGCCCCATCTTCAGTATGACATCTCTGCAAAGTTTTTTTTTTTCATTCACAGGAGCAAGCTTTTGCATTGACTGTGATGTTTGCAGTCTTCTTGATCCCATCAGGTTGGTTTTTGAGCCACTTGGAGGATTACAAGAACCCCACCAAAGATTGAAGTGCACGTGGAAGGCTTCTGTTGTGAATATGGCTACCAAGACAGCACCAAAAAAAAGAAAATTGTATCCTGTTTCGTGGAGAGCTGTCCCTGGAGTTGGTTATAATTAAAAATAGTCTTTAAAATTACAGTTGCCAAATATGTTTTCTTTGAGAAAAGTGCACTACTAATAGCTGAAAGGGATACTCAGTGCTGTATTACCAAATAAAGAAATACAGATTAAATAAATAAATCCTTGAAAATAAAAGGAAAAGCCATTGCAATTTCTATTTCAGTTTTCAATACATATTCTTAATAACATCAATAATAATAATAATAATAATAATTAGTAGTAGTAGTAGTAGTAGTAGTAGTATTTATTTGTATCCCGCCTCTCCCTGTGTTGGATTGAGGTGGGGAACAGTTTAAAAAACAAACAAAAACAATTCATAATAAGCTTTTCACTCTTAATATGGTAATATCTACACTGATCTGTACTGGTTTCAAATTTCTGATACAGGACAGATGGGCATAGATTTTTATGGGTGCACATGAAAAAAGATGCATTCATATGACTTGTGTGATGACCAGTGTTTGCTATGGAGATTGCCTTAACTGTAGCAGAATTCATCATAGAATCATAGAGTTGGAAGAGACCACAAGGGCCATCCAGTCCAATCGAACTCCCAATCGAAGCATACCTGACAGATGGCCATCCAGCCTCTGTTTAAAGACCTCTAAGAAAGGAGACTCCACTACCCTCCGAGGGAGTGGTTTCCACTGTTGAACAGCCCTTACTGTCAGGAAGTTCCTTGTTGATGTGGTATCTCTTTTCCTGCAGTTTGCATCCGTTGTTCCGGGTCCTGTTCTCTGGAGAAGCAGAAAACAAGCTTGCTCCCTCCTCAAAGTGACATCCTTTCAAATATTTAAACAGGGCTATCATATCACCTCTTAACTTTCTCTTCTCCAGGCTAAACATCCCCAGCTCCCTAAGTCGTTCTTTATAGGGCATGGTTTCCAGACCCTTCACCATTTTAGTCGCCCTACTTTGGACACGCTCCAGTTCTCCACATCTTTTTTGAATTGTGGTGCCCAGAACTGGACACAGTATTCCAGGTGTGGCCTGACCAAAGCAGAATAGAGGGGCACTATTACTTCCCTTGATCTAGACACTATACTTCTATTGATGCAGCCTAAAATCACTTTGGCCTTTTTAGTTGCTGCATCCCACTGTTGACTCATGTTAACCGGGACTATAGTGACCGGGACTATAGTTAAGTCCAAGGATTTATGTTTGTGGCACAGGATGATTTATGTTTGTGCCCTATGAAATCTGTAGATTCAAACTGACGAAGACTAGAAAGAGTCGAAATGGCCTCATAGTCTCCGGAGGTAGCCGTCTCCAGGATTTAAAGACATTACCTTCACCTCCAGGATCACAAGTGCCATTCTTGATTCTTTTATTTAGGGACTCTTTTGAAAATAGTTTTGGACTCTGTTGAAAATATCTCTGAAAAAATAGAGTATAGATTGTTTTGTGTGACATTGATAACACATAAAGTTTGACTGGCAGTAGATGGCTGGTACATCATTTTGATATATAATTTTACCTATCAATTGGTTGTTCGGTTTGTTCTTCATCTACAGGATCACCATTAGTCAGGGTCAACACAAGAGCAGTTAATAACAAACAATAACAAGGCCAATTTATCCCAGGAAAACCTTACAAAGAGCACCAATTGAATAGTTATTTTTAAAATCCAGAAGTGTGGTAAGATGTGCACAGACACACCAGAACAAAGACACATCCAGCATTCATTAAGGCTACTGGGAGAGAATTGTGGAAAATCTGGATAGAGGCAATAAAAGAGTTGTTGGGAGAATAATTACCTTACAGCATTCTTTCCATAGAATAACACAAGTGTAAAAAGTGAACCTTGGAAACTGCAAGTATCCCAGGAAAGTTAACTTTTAAAAAAAACAGCTACTTGGACTAGCCATAGATCTACTGAAGGAAATGGGACAAAACGAAAAGATGGGAATTGCAGTTCTTTTGCCTCATGGCTGAGAGCGAGCACCTAGAACCTGGGGGCGGGGGGAATGATGGAGTCTAAGCAGCAGCAGAATACTCAGCCATAGCTGAGGAAACACCAATCACAGAAAAGTGAACTTAGAGCCTGAACAGACAGTCCAAAATTAAACTGCTTTGGGTCATTTTGGAAGTACTGTATGCTGTTTAAATGACACACACATTTTAAGAGGCCAAAAGCTGCACCAAAGCTGCACTCCAGTCCTTAGGACTGGAGTGTGGCTTTGGCGCGGCTTTTGGACTCTTAGATGCATTCATCATTTAAACAGTATACCTCCAAAGTGACCTGAAGCAGCTTTATTTTGGCCTGTCTGTCCAGTCATAGTGCAACTCTCAAACCACTACGCCACACAATTCTCCATATTACTGTGCTGAGATATACAATTTCATCACTTAAGACTATAATGTTAGAACCATTCTAACATTGTTAGAACCACTGACATAAAGCATGTTAATTCACTTGAATTAGTGGTAGTTAAAAATACATATACAAGAGTTTAAAAAAGCACTGTACCCAAGCCTTAGGCAATCGACCCCAAGTCCATGGAAGCTATCGACTTGCATGACCTTTAACTTTCTTCTTTCATTGTTCTGTTACAAGCATACCTAAGCAAGATTGTGATCCTATATACAGAAGGCAGTTAAGTGCCCAGCAAACTTTTCCTTGCCCTTGGCAAATGAGCATTGATAAAGAGCTGTTGTAACCTCAGCTGGTGCTGATTTTTATGTAGGACTAGCCACTTATCACCTTTATAACTATTAGTAGTATTTGAAAATGTCATTCTTCTGGACTATCACCATTACTGTTCAAATGAAGCCAATTCAGAAATAATGTATCTCACAGGAATTTTTATATCATAGTAATCCTACTTCCCCTACCTGCTTCTATTGCCTCATGTACAGATGTTTACACTAAGAAAATTATTTAAAGCACATTATATGTAATTGTACCCTAATGTAAATGTGTTTAAGATACCTACTGCACCTTAAAAAAGTCAACATATCCTAAAAGCTTACTTTTAGAGGAGACTAGCTAATAATACTGAGGACAGGATGATGTTTTATGATAATCTCGAAAGGGTAAAAATACTACATCGGTGCTGGTTTTAAACCTCTTAAATTGGACTGTTGCTCAATTCAGGTCACTGTAAAACCACACCAACAGAACTGCACAAGAGGGAAGGCAGATGTTTATTCGAGTAGTTCCCCACCACACCCTGAATCACACTTCCGGATAAAATGTTCATAAAAGACAAGAGCAAACCCAGAGAATATAAAAACAAATCCATTAAATTTATGACTTTATTCTTGGAAAACTCATTGATGGGACTGAGCAGCTTTTCTACTGAAAAATGTGGGGAGGCTAGGAGAAAGAGGTGTGTCTTCTTGTCTATGCTGCCTTTGGTCTGGCAGGGAGAAACATAGCTGGGAGAGGGTCACGCTCTCATCCCATATCTGTCAAGGGTGGCCTTTCCTTCCTGCACACCAAGTGCAAAATGGAAGACTTGCTGCCATACCACTGTTGAGCTAATGACCTCCATCTCCTAGCACATAGTCCCCCAGCATTTTCCACTGCAACAGCATCACACCAAGACTGATTAATCCACCATTACGGAGTCCTCACCTCCCCGCTTTTGTGACAACAGGATGGGAGCTCCCATGGAGAGCACTAATGAAATGCTAGTGCATAAGAGGGAATTCCCGACTCCAAGCACCAAAGGGATATACGGCAAAGGCCACTTAATCCTCTGTACAAGCATCAGAAAAGTAGTTCTTCCCCTCCTCCCCAGCCCCCCTTTTAATAGAATTCAGTACAGAGTCAGTGGCCAGGACACTGCCACTTTCAGCAACAGCATAAGATATTCCCTCAGCCAGTGCAAAGTCCTTTATGTTAGGATATCGTGAGCTTGGTATTCCACCAGCAGTTCCATGTCCTTCACATCTGTGAACCACAACATAAGACGGTCTTGCATGCCCTTTATCTAGGAGACAAACACACCATGAAAAAGAAGTTTGTAAAATACAAATATGAAACAATTCTATACCAAAGTCTCCTACAAGAGTAAATACTAATTGTCAGTTCCAACTTGCTTAGGATGGTAATGCTCTGGCTTCTAACACAGCAAATGAGATCTGCCTTTTTATGACCACTGTGCAGAGTTTCATGGACAGAAAGCTATTCCTAGCAGTGCCCCCAACAGTGACAGATGACGCAGGACATGAAAACAAGGCAGTGTAGGGGAAGTTGCATAACACAGGTCTGTTTCAGGGGACCCAGAACTGGGTTTCTCACACTGGCTTGGAGGTAACAAAGGATTTTAACTCCTCCACCTCCCAAAAATCCCAACCTGCATTGCTAATGGAGAAAAATCAGGAAAGGAAGCTGAAAAAGGGCTAAAATTTCTGTCCTGACTGTTAATAGTTAGGAGACTTTGGGTTAAAGAAGTAGATCCAGAACTCTCTCACTCATGCCGCTCTGGTGCCAGTAAACGTTTAGAAGCATTAAAATGCAACTAATCTCCTGTAGTTTCCGCTTGTCCATTTTTCGCATACACTATTTTTTAATTAGTTGAATGTGCCAGAAACATGAGCTGCTATGAATCAAATGTACCGTATATACTCATGTATAAGTCGACCTCATGTATAAGTCGAGGGAAGGTTTCAGGGTCAAAATCCTGGATTTTGATATGACCCGTGGATAAGTCGAGGGTAAAACTTCTATAAGGAAGGATGGAAAGGGGGGAAATACCACTTACGTCCTTCCTTCTCTGGACCTCTCTCAACCGATTTAAAACATTGGATTGAGAAAGGAAGCAAATGGATTAGGTCTTGCAATAAACAAGTGGATTTAAATGGAGAGGTTTTCCTGGGGATGGGAAGTCAGGTCTTGCAAAAACAACAACAACGAGTGGATTTAAGTGGAGAGGCTTTTCCTGGGGATGGGAAGTCAGGTCTTGCAAAAACAACAACAAGGAGATTTAAATGGAGGGGCTTTTCCTGGGGATGGGAAGTCAGGTCTTGCAAAAACAACAACAAGGAGATTTAAATGGAGGGGCTTTTCCTGGGGATGGGAAGTCAGGTCTTGCAAAAACAACAACAAGGAGATTTAAATGGAGGGGCTTTTCCTGGGGATGGGAAGTCAGGTCTTGCAAAAAACAACAACAAGGGGATTTAAATGGAAGGGCTTTTCCTGGGGATTGGAAACCAGGTGTTGCAAACAACAACAAGAAGTGGATTTAAGTGGAGGGGCTTTTCCTGGGGATGGGAAATAAGGCTTGCAAAAAAATAGCAGCAGCAGCAACCACAACAACAACAACAAGTGGATTTAAGTGAAGAGGATTTTCCTGGGATGGGAAGTAAGGCTTGCAAAAAAACAGCAACAACAACAACAAGAAGAAGTGGATTTAAGTGGAGGGGCTTTTCCTGGGGATGGGAAGTAAGGCTTGCAAAAAACAGCAGCAGCAGCAACCACAACAACAACAACAACAAGTGGATTTAAGTGAAGAGGATTTTCCTGGGATGGGAAGTAAGGCTTGCAAAAAAACCAGCAGCAGCAGCAGCAGCAACAACAACAAGAAGTGGATTTAAGTGAAGAGGCTTTTCCTGGGGATGGGAAGTAAGGCTTGCAAAAACAACAACAACAACAACAAGAAGTGGATTTAAGTGGAGGGGCTTTTCCTGGGGATGGGAAGTAAGGCTTGCAAAAAACCCAGCAGCAGCAGCAACAACAACAACAACAAGAGGTGGATTTAAATGGAGGGGCTTTTCCTGGGATGGGAAGTAAGGCTTGCAAAAAAACAGTAACAACAACAAAAACAACAAGAAGTGGATTTAAGTGGAGGGGCTTTTCCTGGGATGGGAAGTAAGGCTTGCAAAAAAACAGTAACAACAACAACAACAACAACAAGAAGTGGATTTAAGTGGAGGGGCTTTTCCTGGGATGGGAAGTAAAAGGCTTGCAAAAAAAAACAGCAGCAACAACAAGTAGACTTAAGTGGAGAGGCTTTTCCTGGGGAAGGCAGGTCTTGCAAAAAGCAAGTGGATTTGCATGGAGAGTTTTTTATTATTATTATTTCCCTGGAGAAGGCAAAGCTTGCAAAACGGACCAAGAGAGAAGTAAGTGTTTTTACATGGGGAATTTGTCCTCTGTGAGGGAAAGGCTTGCCAAACGGAGCTAAGAGAGGGGGAAGTGCTTTTAAACGGGGAGTTTTTCTGCTAGGAAGCCAAGGCTTGGAAGTTGGAAACGGAGCGGAGGGGGAAGGCACGGGTGCCCAAGAGAGGTTGGGGCGACTCAGGCTGGCTTGCTTTGGGACCCTACTTAGCACTGCTACTCAGTTGACCCTTCTATAAGTCTACCCCAAGATTTTAGGGGCAATTTTGGGGCATAAATTTCTCGACTTATAGTCGAGTATATACGGTAATCAATTTGACTATTGTGCCTTCTACCTCAATAAAGCAACCTGATTTAAGTTTT
This sequence comes from Urosaurus nigricauda, assembly GCA_034509955.1. Classification (NCBI taxonomy): domain Eukaryota; kingdom Metazoa; phylum Chordata; class Lepidosauria; order Squamata; family Phrynosomatidae; genus Urosaurus; species Urosaurus nigricauda. The sequence goes on from JAOEGL010000001.1 coordinate 118,825,045, forward strand.
CAAGATACTCATAGAAAACTAGAGTGATGATTAAATCCAACTTATGAACAACCCTTCTTGTTTTCCTCCAATAAAGCTGCTTTTTCCTAAGAAGATCATTACCTGTTGTAAATCCAGCACCCGTGGTTGGACCCAGGTCATGTGAACCTTTTTATCCACTTCATCAATACTGCCTTTTACCAAACCTACTGAAAGAGCTTTCATCACTAGCAGCTCTACCTGGAAGAAGACCAAAAAAAATCTATTGACTTCCAACAGAAATTTCAGGTTGTTTTCAGCTAAGGTGCTGTGCAGCACAGCAGCCTGATCATCTGTTATAACAAAATGAAATTTACTAATAAAGAGAAGGCAAAGGACCAAGATAATGTTCCCTGTAAATATTTGTATGGAAACCATACAAATTTAAAACAAATTATTTAGAACAAAAACGTGGAGTAAAACTAACACACTGCAATCAATGAACTAGTACGCTCAAAAAAGGCCCAGAACATTTAGATTTCTCCTGTATTAGGAACAAATGTAACTTACCTCATTTACAGTGACTTTGGCACTTTTAGCAATCTCCTCAAAAGTGAGTTGCCTGTGGTTAGCGGGTCGGGTGAAGGTCATCTACAGGAGGGAAAAGGAATTAAAAGTAGCTTGATTAAAAAGAAAAGGCACTTGCCATAATCAACAGAAACACTGATTTTCCCAACTATGCAACCATTGCTTGTCTATAATATAAAAATTAAATCTTAAATAAAATAATCTGTCACTGTTATATGGCTAGAAAAGCATATGGGTCTGTAAATGTTGCCACCCAAATTCAACTGATGTCCGGCTGTTATGAGGGGGGATTGTAAAGTTTTAATGATCACCTTTTTAAAAAAATTGACAGAACATTTGTTTTGATTTGCAGTTGTTAACTTATCTCTATGTAGTCACTATTTAGATTTATACATTTTCCCCAGCATATCTTAACCCTCCAAATACCTGATATTGCAGAAGTCTGCAGATTGCGCCTTACGAGGGGGTATCATAAAGGAATAATTATCAACCGGAAGTTATTATGGCATATTGATGAAATTTTGTCAGTGTCATCATTGGTCCCTAAGTGCACGTTGCTGAGAAAATCAGTTCATTGTGTCCTTTATTTTTGTGACTGGCTCTGCCAGAAGTGATTAAAGTGTAAAATCCTCGTCAGGCGCAATCTGCAAGCTTATACAATAATGGTATTTGGAAGGTCAAGAAATGCTGGGGAAAATGTGTAAATCTGGATGGTGACTACATAGAGATAAGTTAACCAAAAAAAAAAAAAAAATCAAAACAAACTTTCTGTCAAATTTTTTAAAGGTGATAATTAAAACTTTACGATACCCCCTCGTACTTGGAAAAACACTTAAGGTTCTCTGTTTTTAACTGACACTCAATATAACATGGGCTTCCACAGACTATAGTTCCCAGCTTATGGCCATTATATTAGTTATGTCTTTAAGGTGTCACATGTCTGTTATTTTTCTCACAACTTATGAAAGCCCTTCTTGTTTAACATCACTGTCCTTTGGAAATTATTGCAATTGAGGAATGACCAGACGTTGATTTATCTATTGAATGTATATCCTGACTTTCTCCCAAATGGGATTCAAGTCAGCATAGAATAATTTTTCAAGATACAGGTAAAACACTAATGCACAAAAGTTAGCCAATGCAGCTGTTTTAACAAGAGAGTCACATGATCCCCATTGCCAGCCCCAGTCAATAGCTTGCATCCAAAGCATTTTGGACTCAGTGAAATTTCTAAATACAGCCTCAAACAGAGCACATCACAGTAATTCAAATGGGATGTAATCAACGCATGTTTTTCTCTAGCCACATCTGGAGTCTCAAGGAACAAACTCAGCTGACACATTAGTTTTAAATGTGCAAATGCACTCTTGGCCACAGCTGAAATCTGGGCTTCCAGGAGCACAACCAAGCTGCAAACTATGATTTCAGGGGCAGTATAACCCCATCCAGCACCAGTTGAATCCCTATTCCCTGATTAGCCTTCCAGTTGACCAGAAGCACCTCTCTCTTGTCTGGATTAAGTTTCAGTTGGTTCCTCTAGTTCATTGCTGACAGAATAAATTGGCTTAGTACAGAGACAACTTCTTTGTAATTGAAAGGAAAGGTACAGTCATGTGTCATCAGCATATTGATGACACTAAACACCAAAGACATAGCCATGTTAATCTGGAAGACCAGTATGCAAAGGGGTCTTATAGCACCTTTTGAGACTAACTGAAAGAAAGAAGCTGGTAGCATGGGCTTTCCTTGACTTGTGCCTGCTTCTTTAGATGCATATGGAGTCTCTCCAAACATGTATCTGAGGAAGCAGACTCAATTCTACAAAGACTCATGCTATAAGACCCCTTTGCATACTGAACTTGACTATTCCTAACAACCTCTCCCAGCAGTTTTATTTAGATGTTAAACAGGATGGGGGACAGAACTGAGTCCTGAGGGACACCACAGAATAATGATCAGGGCATCAAACAAGCTTCCCCAGCATCACCTTCTGAGTCTGCCCCTCCAAGGAAGTCTGGAGCCACTATAATACAGTGGCACAGAGCTCCATCCCAGAGAGGCAACCCAAAGGATGTCATGGTTGACGGTATCAAAAGCCACTGAGAGCAAGCAGAACGAACAGGTACACACTACCTCTGTCTAGTCCTATCATCTACCAAGGAGACCAAAGCTGTAAAACTGTCCCATAACCAGTCATGAAGATAGACTGAAATGGATCTAAATAATCAGTTTCCTCCAGAAATGCTTGGAGCTAGGCCACAACATGCTCCCATCTCTTGCCCAAACAGGAGATACGGGAGACTGGCTGATAGTTCTCCAGTATGGTGGAACTAATTTTTTCAATAATGGCTTCACCATAGCCTCTTTAAGGCAAGATGGAAACCTGCCTTCCCCATACCCAATCTGTCAATCCTGCTCAGGGTGCTTTCAAGAGCCAGGAATGACATGGGTCCAATATCCACATGGTGGCTCTTACCTCTCCAAGCATCCTATTCACAGCCTCAAGTTGCACAAACTGAAAGGTATCCAGTAACACTGGACAAGCAAGCACCAAGGTTATATCCACTGATCCTTTATGAACTATAGCATCCAAATCAGAGCAGATCTAATCAAAGAGTGGCTTATATACTGCTCTTGTAGGCCAAAACGTAAAAGGTCACTGACCGTTTGAAAATGCTCCATTGGATGATTCTATGTGGATGCATAGGCTTCCTCATGAGCACTAGTCTGTGATACAGTATCAAAAATACTGAGAGATTTCATTTACATAGATGGGAGGATCTTATAGTTGGACAAACCCTTTGGTTGCTTCAATCACAATGAACCATAGGGAATGTAATCCTTTCCTGTCCTTTGTAACATGAATGACAACTACAGTCCTCCCTCCCTTCTCACAGTTTTGGAACCCGTGTCCCTCATTTATACATGAGGGATGAACGGAGGGGGAAATAATGGAGTGTGTGCCCAAGGCATGCACGTGCACACACCCGCAGCCAGGCAGCTATATTCAAGTCAATGGGGTTTGAATATAGGCAAAACTCTCATTTTCACAAGGGGGTCCAAAACAGATCCTCCATGAAAAAGGAGGAAACTTGATGTTTCACAAGAATAATGGATAGATATTTCCAGAGCAGCCATTCAATAAAATTACTTATTTTCAGAACTCTTAACTATTATCCAGAATAAAATACAAAAGTCACATTCTGCCATAGAAGACTGCTACATACATAAAGAGGAATGACATACTAGAAGAATTAAATGAAAATACAAGGCCAATACTCATAATTTATACCAATACTTTGGGTGAAAAGGACTCCATACTGCCTATATGAGAACAGACTCACCTCCATGAGGCAAAGCAACTGGATCTTCTGCAGGAGAAGAGCTTCATTTGCAGCCAGGTCAGGCTGTAAAACATGACATTTCAGAACTTCAATTACTGGAAAACCCTTTTCTGCAAGATGTATGCCCCGCTCCCATCCTACAAAAAATACTGGTCATTTCATTTCTCTTGACTCTGGGCTGCAATATCAAAATAACTACAAACCATTCAATATTTGTAATAGCAAGCCTTCACATTTATTAATTCAGTATCTCCTGTGTGGAAGGAATGTCAAACTGAATCCTTTAAAGGATTACATAAAGCCAATAGCTTCCACAAATAAAATTAGTAACTATTTTGCTCCACCAAAAGTGTTTAGCTAATGTCCAATGCAATGAGAAAACCTCAAATTAAAATTAGAATTGAAATTCCAACTTGTGACTCATCAAAAGACACTACCAGTACATGTACTGTACTTTCCTGCTTTTCTGCTCCCTGGAAGGCTGCAAAAACAGCTGTTTATTAGTTACTCATCATACTTGTCTTAGGTACCTACCTGTTGGCCCCATGCAGACTTCAAAGCCTGGAATTTTTCAACATTGCCACTGTTGAAGGCATAAAGTGTGTCAATCAGCCACTGTCTGTCAGTGTCCCTCAAAGACTCCAGCACTGGATGCATAAGCTGATGATGGAAATGAGGCAAGATACTGAAATATAATAACTAGCTTTCTGTACCACAATAACTTAACCATTAAATTTCTACTTACCAGTTCCCCAAAGTTATAGACTCCTTCACCAAGGAGTCCTGCCAGTCCTAAAGTAAAGGCTCTCTCCTGTTGGTCTGCCACTGGGAAGAAAAATGTTCTGGCTCAAATAGCAGTCCTACAGTGTAGTCACACTTTTAGTATTTATGTATTTTCCAAACCTGCAATAGCTGTCAGACCCTAGTGGCATCATATCATTCTGAATTAGAAGTTGGAACACCAATGTCCCATTTTTATTAGTTAGTATCACTTAACATGCATGTAGATGTCCATAAAAAACAAAATAATTATTCTACACACACAATGCCAAATTCCTATACTGAAGAGTTTGGGTTTTTAAAAGAAGATCAATTGATTTGACTTTCTGAAGTAACAGGAAGAAAGGAGAGGGAAACCCCAAGAATTGGGAGTGAACGGCCAGCTTAGTGTTGGTGGTGGGGCAACTGTAAACATAAGGGATATAAGACTTCCTCTTCTAAGACGTAGAGTTCCAACAATAATCTCAAGTGGCGTCTATCCCTATTTCATGCATATCTCCCTAAATACAATAAATGCAATTTGTTTAACATGGAAAGAAAAAGGAACAATACCTGGCAGATCTTTGACATCTACACATCCCAGAAACCTTAATGCATCCTTATAGTAAGAGGCATGATTGCCGATTGTCTGGTAATACTTGCTGGAGAGGTCATAAAAGCGGCTGTGAACAGATGTCACACCAGGAAGATTATTCAGCATCTCCTCAACCTCCTCTATGGTTTCCTAATGGAAATAGATAGGATATCAACTCTTAATCTCCATCTACACAGGCTTTATACATACCAGCATATCACCAGTCTTGTTACCTTTCCTCTTAATATCACAAGCAAGCTAGATAACATTCTCAAATGGTAAGGAAGATAATTATCAATAATATCTGAAGTAAGGAAGAAGACTCTCTAGTCACAAAGAGGTACAAAATCTGATTAATTCAAAGTTCAGGATATTCTTTTATTTATGCTCATATATTATGTTCCAACCAATCAAAGACAGAGAACTCATGGGTACAGAACTTCTAGAGAAGTGATTTCCAAACACTGGCCTTCTAGGTTTTTGGACTTCAGCTCCCAGAATTCCAGACCATTGGCCAAGATGGCTGAGGTTTCTGGGAAAGGAAGTCCAAAAACACCTGGAGGACCAGAGTTTGGGAATCACTGTACTAGAGTGAGTTTGTGGCAAATTCAATGACAGCCTTCATTTCTGCAAATAATGAATACATTGGAAGCTATGCCTTTGAGACAAATGCTGGATGGCCATCTGTTGGGGATGCTTTGATTGTGAGTTCCTGCATGGCAGGGGGTTGGACTTGATGGCCCTTGTAGTCTCTTCCAACTTTATTATTCTATGATTTTGATGAAATGTGAGACATTTACAATTGGTTATCAATGATAGTATTGGATTACAATGATGGGATTATAACCAACAAAAGAATCACTTCAATATGAAAAGTTAATATCTCCATCACCTGAAGGGGACTGATCAAATCATTATACTTAATTATTGCACTCTCAGTAACACGCATTTGTCAGAAAAGCTCACACTCTGATTTCTATTAGTATGGTGTTTCCAGTGACACAAGAATCAGTTGGACTTTAGTCTTTTCTCCAGAATTCAGTACTTAAAACATCCACTTACACTAGAACACAGGAATGATAAGAAACAAGTGTTGTACAAAAATTGCCAGCTATCTGATAACAGAGCCAGACAAGACACATTAACACTCAAATATAAATATTGTCTCACCTTTGTGACTTGCAGGTCACCAATATTTAATTTCAGAGCCCCAATTGCTGTTTTACACAGAATCACAGCTTCGTCACTGCTTTTCACCTGCAGCCATAATATATAAATACACATCGAAATCAGCTATCAGTATGTAAGCAGTGCCAATTCTATTAACTTAATTTCCTTTCCCCAAAAGGGGAGCTCAAGGCAGCTTATCACACAGAACACAAGCACTGTCACCTTAACTTGGTTCCAAGACTGACTTTTATTCCACTTTCTCATCATTTCTTTACTGAGAAATGAAACCTAGTTTGTTGGCAAGTTTGCGGATGTATTGAGAACAGTTGCATGTGAACGAATCATACTTGCCTTTTCTCGGGTCTTTTCCAGAAAAGTAAGGGCCACATTAGGATCTAAAGAAATGTAAACAGAAATCACACTAAGGTTCACATTATATCCAGTTAACGTCCCTACACAAAAAGTCTTAGTATGCAGAGCATATTTTATATTGTTTCCCCATGAGATGAATGTGCTGATGGTGGTGCTCAGATAAGCTCCCTACCTCCACTCCTAGGAAAAGCAAATCATCAAAACTTTACTCAGATCTGTGGTCTCAACAGCCTTCTGTTTTAATGCCCAGAGTCAGAGACTGCATGGTCATATCTATAGATTCCTCCTGTGATTTTGCTCTACATGGAGGGGACATAGTATCAAAACAGGCCTGTAAATCTCCTAGTGTGGGACCCTCCTTGTTAAAGGCACTTAAGTCTGTTATCAATATTCCTTCACAAAGTAATACATACATTTATATTAATGTTCTATAACATTAATGGTGGCTATCAACAGAAAACTAAAAGTGTGGCTCGTTCCCAAGACTGAAGGAGACAACTTTTGCCTGACTTTACTAGAGATCTGTTGACCTGACTGCATCCCAAACTGCTTCATTCTGGAAATCATTTTAAAATAAAAGAGAATAATTTTACCTGTCATCTGTCGCACTACATGAAGAATGATTTCTACAAGGGACAAAGGGTTTACCCTAGAATAAAATAAGTAATAGGAACAAAGTTAGAAGCAATATTTAATATTAAAATGCAAGGTATTTTCATTTTTAAAGGTATTTAAAGTTTTACCTGTGTTCAAATTCACTAATAAAGTTCTCATATAACTGTAAATCAAACAAAAAAGAACCAACTTTAGCATAATATCATGGATGTTGATCACTACCACCTAAGACGAAATATTTTGATCACCACTAGAAGAAACGTATAGAAGATAGTGATCACAATACTGCAGGAGATAGAATATCAGACAGAAATTTGAGAAATTGAGACACCTTCCTCCTTATGGAAGAAAGACTAGATGCAGCATACAAATTATAAAATAACTCCTCAAATGTTTTGCTTATTTAAGTTACTAATATCTATAAGCAGCAATGGAAACTTTCAGTGGATTTTATCATACGATGGAATTTGGGGGTATAATGCAATCCCAATCTGAATGCAATCATGGGGTTTCACGTAATTGCGTATGAGTGTATCTCACGCAATTTTGGGCAATGGGGAGTGTCATTCCTAATGCAATCATGGGGTTTCACGTAATTGCATATTAGAGTATCTCACGAATGCAATCAGATTTCACGTAAATTCGCTAAACTAGTGAATTCATGTAATTGTGAATTGGCTCCATTCGGAATTGAGAGAAATTCCTCCCGTGTGATAAACTCCAGTGGTATTAAGGTAAACTTAGAAGTGGAGCAGCTAAGTTTCTCTGAAGACGACAGCCACAGATGCTGGCGAAATGTCAGGAATAAATTCTTCCAGAACATGGCCACATAGGTTTTTTGTGGGTTTTTGAAACTAAGTTTATGCCTAAAACTCCCCTGCAATCAGGGTCACAGGAAGAAAGTTCAAACAAGGAAGTATTTCCTGTATTAATAAATTCTTGTAATACGGTTTCATATAATTGCTCTTAAGAGAAATAACACTGTGAAATGTCTGACCACCAGTAGTTCTAAATGATTTTAAAAACATGCATCTGCCAGTAGCTCTATCACATTTTAAGTGGGCAGTCCTGCTATAAAAAATAAAGTGTGTTTTCAGAACCTAAAACTTTTGCACACATATCTTCACAGAATTAGTGGGCTGGATAAAAATCACAAAAGATAAAGTTTAACATACATTTCCTTTTCTCCAACACTGAGGAAACACACTGCCTTGCTATCTTATTGACTAGTGACAATTCCAAAGCATCTGGGAAAATGAAAATGTTCATAATACTTGCTATTATCATTATAACTTATGATAAAATTAGGAACTTTACCTTGATGAGTCCATCTCCTTGGGCAAAGCAGGGGTCCTGTACAAAGTCCAAGACCTGCAGAGTCAGTTGGTGCCAGAGCCTGTAAAATAAACAGCAGCACTGAAGGGAACTGAAAATGCCAATAGTGACAAGTTTACATGTGTAAAAACCATTCTGAGAGTTCTGACTTATCCACAGGTATACAAATGTTGTTACCTGTCAAAGAACCAATACATGCACTTGTGCATTAAAAGCATAACTTAAGTAAGACTAGCAGCAAATCCACCCGCAGAAGTGGCAAACAACTAAATTAGTTTTATCAGAAAGACATCATAGGAAAAGAGGATGACTTATCAGTAGGGCTGAATATAGAACAAGGCTCCTCTATTCTTATTACAGGAGTAGGAAGACGTAATGTAAAGTTCTGCCAGACTGAACTAAACATGTCCTCCTTAATGTTCCCTGAAACCCACCTTTTAACTGCTCCATTCCCCACCAACATGGTCATTTACTTGCCTGCAAAGATGGAGCGGAGGCAGTGGAGGAAGCATACATGTATGTTTGTACTGATGGATATACTGTACTGTTCAGAAGGGGGAATGCTGCAGTCAAAAGGTGAATTTGGGAGGGTGAAGATGGATGCTTTGTGGAAATTTATGCTACCTCTTTCTGCTCCAAGATCTATTAACCATTAAAGATACAAAAACCAAGTCCTTTAGTCAACTTGGCAACACTGCATAGATGATTTCAGGTGACAGGGCTAGAAAAAAACAACTTTCAACTGAGACCCTAGCAAGTTGCTGCAAGCACATAGTATTAGGCTAGAGAAACCAATGGTCCAACTTATAGAGCATTTCATATACAGTGGTCCCCCGGGTTACGAATCCCCCGGGGTACGAAAACCTCGGGGTACGAAAGAGCTGGGGCCGGAAAAACGGCCCCGGCTTGCGAAAAAAAATGGGTTCCGAAAGGAAAGCGGCGCGAAATTCAAATCGCGCCAAGTGCTTTCCTATACTTACAGCGGTCCCCCGGGTTACGAAGGTTTTCGGGTTACGAAAGGGATCCTGGAACGGATTACTTTCGTAACCCGGGGGACCGCTGTATCCGCTATTACATGTCTGGTAATATTATGTACAATATGTTACATAAACTATTTAGAGCAGAGTATCACCACCAACACCTGCAGTAAAACAAACAAACAATAGTAACTTGCTCATGTCCTAAAACCAGAGTTACTTTCAAGGCATTATCACATATTGAAGTTCCACTCCTAAGTTAACATTTTGAATGAAGTTATAAGAGAAAGGTCTGGATACTACACCCTATGAAGAACAGCTTATGGAGCTGGGTATGTTTAGCCTGGGAAGAGATGGTTAAGAAGTAATATGATAGCCCTGTTTTAAGTATTTAAAGAGGTGTCATACTGAAGACGGAGCAAGCTAGTTTTCTGCTGCTCCAGAGAAAAGGTCCCAAACCAATGGATGCAAGCTCCAGGAAAAGAGATTCCAGCTCAACATTAGGAGGAACTTCCTGACACTAAGAGCTGTCTGACAGTGGAAAACTCTCCCTCGAAAGGTGGTGGTGTCTCCTTCTTGGAGATCTTTAAACAGAGGCTGGACGGCCAACTGTTGGGGGTGCTTTGAACATGTGTTCCTGCATGGCAGAAAAGGGCTGGACTGGATGGCTCTTGTGGTCTCTTTCAGCTTTATAGTAAGATGATGCTTTGCTATTGCAATTTTAAAACGTGTGGCCTAAAGATCCTAAAAGCACCAGATCCTGGAAGCTAAGCAGGATCGGTACTGGGAGGAGAGACTATTCATGGGGTCACTGTACGTTACCAGGTGGCTTGAAGGCACAAAGAGCACCTTTACACCTCCTGAGCCAGGAATGGGACAACAGTTTGATCTGGAAAGAAATACTTTTTTAAGGTTATTGAAAGATTGGCCAAGACTGGAAGAGATGAGTGGAAGTGGGAAAAGAAAGATGGTTGGGGAAAATAAAAGCTCTACTATGTGAGTCACATTCTCAGCCTCAGAGGATGGAAATGGCAAACCCCCTCTGACCAAATCTTGCCAAGAAAGCCCATGACAGGTTCACCTTTTGTTGCTGTTAACGGCCCTTGAGTCGATCTTGACCCATGGCAACTCTATGGATGAGACATCTCCAAGACTCCCTGTCCCCTACTGCTCTGCTCAGTTCCTGCAAATTCATACCCGTGTCCTCTTTTATAATATCCGTCCATTTAATATGCAGCCTTCCTCTTTCTGCTTCCCTTCATCTTTCCCAGCATTATTGTTTTTTCCAGCGAGTTCTCCTTTCTCATGATGTGTCGAAAGTACAACAACCTCATTTTGGTCATCTTGGCTTCCAGATTTCTTGCTTGATCTGCTCTAGCACTCATTTGTTTGACTTTTTGGCTGTCCATGGGATCCTCAACAGTCTTCTCGAAAACCACGTCTCAAATGCACTGACTTTCTTCTTATCTTCTTTCTTAACTGTCCAGCTCTCACATCCATACACAGCTTGTACGATTCTAACTTTTTTGTTTAGCTGTATGTCTTTGCATTTTATGATCTTATCTATTTCTTTCATAGCTGCTATTCTCATTCTTAATCTCCTTCTGATTTTATGGATGCAATCCCCATTTCTATCAGTGTTTGATCCCAGGTATGAGAACTCTTTTTACTATTTCTATTTTTTCATTGTCTAATTTGCATATTCTCTGTGATCATTATACTTGTTTTCTCTATGTTCAACATTAAGCCTGCCTTTGCACTTTCTTCCTTGATCTTCCTAAGTAGCTTTTCCAGGTCTGTGAGGTTTTCTGCTAGTTTTATGGTATCATCTACATATTTTAGATCGCTGATATTCCCTCCTCCTATTTTCACTTCTCCTACTTCTGTGTCCAGTCCTGCCTTCTGTATGATATTTCCTGCATTCAGGTTGGATGAACAGGGTGTCCAAACCTATGTCTAATCCTGCTTTCTTTACAATATGTTCTGCATATTAGTTGATCAGGTAGGGTGACAGTATGCAGCCTTGTCTTTGCCAATCGGGAGCCATTCTCATTCTCCATATCCTGTTCTGACTGTAGCCTCTTTTCCTGAGTACAGATTTTCAAACCATGATATGATGCAGACCATAAACTGAACATGAGTCAACAGTGTGATGCAGCAGCTAAAAAGGCCAATGCAATTTTAGGTTGCATCAATAGAAGTATAGCGTCTAGATGAAGGGAAGTAATAGTGCCACTCTATTCTGCTTTGGTCAGGCCCCACCTGGAATACTGTGTCCAGTTCTGGGCACCACAATTCAAAAAGGATGTGGAGAACTGAGTGTGTCCAAAGGAGAGCAAATAAAATGGTGAAGGGTCTAGAAACCATGCCCTATGAGAACCGCCTTAGGGAACTGGGGATGCTTAGCCTGGAGAAGAGAAGGTTAAGAGGTGATATGATCGCCCCGTTCAAATATTTGAAGGGATGTCATATTGAGGAGGGAGCAAGCTTGTTTTCTGCTGCTGCAGAGACTAGAACAAGAAACAATGGATGTAAGTTGCAGGAAAAGAGATTCCACCTCAACATTAGGAGGAACTTCCTGACAGTAAGGGCTGTTCGACAGTGGAACACACTCCCTCGGAGTGTAGTGGAGTCTCCTTCCTTAGGGGTCTTTAAGCAGAGGCTGGATGGCCATCTGTTGGGGATGCTTTGATTTGGAGGTCCTGCATGGCAGGGGGTTGGACTGGATGGCCCTTGTGGTCTCTTCCACTCTCTGACTCTATGACTGGGAGGCTGCTGCTGCTGGAAGGGAAGATGGTCTCCCTCCCTGGGCCTGCTCCCTCCGCACAAAGGAAGGAAGGGAGGGAGGGAGGGAGGAAGGGCGCCCCCCGCTCGCTCTCTCTCTCACTTCTTGTTGTAGAGCTCCTCCAGGCGGTGCCAGACGGCGGCCTGGCCGGGGCCCGAGCTCTGGCTCTGCTGCAGGTATCCCGGGACGTCCTTCATGGCGACGGAGCCGGAGGAAGAGAGAGCCGCGAAAGCAGCAACTTGGGCCGCCGCTGCTGCCACCAACCAACCAACCAACCAACGCCGCCGCCGGAAATGCACACTCACTTCCGTCAGTGGCGGCGCGCGGGGCATGCTGGGTACCGTATGGCCCCGCATTGGCCGCAGCTTTCGCTTCATAATTCTGGCCCCGCCCCCCCGCTCAGTGAAGGAGGAAGGGGCTGGTCGCCATGGCAACCGCGCGGCCTAGGCTGCTCTCCCGAAGCCTGCGCTTTCCTAACGTCGCTGTACTTCTAAAGGGTACCCCGCTTTAGTCGGGGCCCTCGCTTTTCCTGCCTCTTGTGGCAGTGCCTTAGGTTCAAAACACACTAGTAATTCAGTTTGAGACCGCCTTTAACTGCCCTGGCTCAGGGCTAGGGAGTCCTGGGAATTATAGTTTGTTGTGGCCCCATTGATCTCAGATAGAGGAGGGTAAATGTCTCACAAAACTACAGCTCCCAGGATTCCTTAGCATTAGGGAATCCTGGGAATTATAGTTTATTGTGGCACCAGAGCTCTCAGACAGTGAAGGCTAAATGTCTCACAAAACTACAGCTCCCAGAATTTCTTAGCATTAGGGAATCCTGGGAATTATAGTTTATTGTGGCCCCATTGATCTCAGATAGAGAAGGCTAAATGTCTCAGAAAACTACAGCTCCCAGAATTCCTTAGCATTGAGCTAGGGCGGTTAAAGCGGCCTCAAACTGGATTATTTCTGCAGTGTGTTTTGGATCTTCGTTCACTTCCTGCCCACCCATCCCTGGTTTGTGCACCGTGATGTTTGAACGTCTTGTGCCTCTCACCGCCCTCTGTTCTTCACCAGTGTAGTCACCTTTCTGAAAACAAACAAACAAACAAATAAAAATATGTCACATTGGGTGCATCTACACTGTAGAAATAATGTGTTTTTACACTACTTTAACTGCCACAGCTCCTATCCTACAGAATACTGGAATCTGTAGTTTCGTGAGGTGTTGGACTTGGGTTTGAATCCTGGTGTAAACCACACTAAGGGTGGCCATGAGTAAGTCATACTTTTTCAGCCTCTGAGGATAACGATGGCAAACCACCTCTGAACAAATCTTGTCAAGGAAACCCCAGAATAGTGTTGCCATATATTGGAAACGACATGAAAGTGCACAACAACAATAACAACAAGGAGGCAGAGAAGAGTAAAGACATTGTAAGGCTACAAATCCCCGGATTCCATAGAATGAAGCTACAACACTTAAAGTGATGTCAAACTGCATTATTCCTACAGTGCAAAAGTACCAATTGTTGTCAATTGCTGCTGAATGTGCTCAGTGTTTGTCAGATGTTGTTTAACACATGTTGTTTAAAACATGCAACATGCATCATTCAGGATAGAAAGCACACACTGAGTATTGTGGTGTAGCAGTGTGCGTGTTATTATTATTACAGTTTATTTATATAGCGCCATAAACTTTGAACAGCGCTTTACATAATTATAACAACAAGAATAGAGTTAAACTTAAAACTTACCTCTGGCGAACAATCTACAATCAAAAGCAGCAAAGATTATAAAATAACAGCATAATTAAATAACTAAAACAGTAAACTATATAAGCAATACACACTTATACTTACCTAACTATCAAAATTATTGGACCAGGGCTGCATCCACACTGCAGAAATAATCCGGTCTGAGACTGCTTTAATTGCCCTGGATCAGTGCTAGGGCAATTCTGGCAGTTGTCATTTATTGTGGCCCCAGAGCTCCATGACAGAGAAGGCTACATGTCTCAAAAAACTGCAGTTCCCAAATTCCCTAGCATTGAGCGAGGGTAATTAAAGTGGTCTCAACCCAGATTATTTCTGCAATATGGACACAGCCTTTGATACTGGAAGACCAAGATTAAAATCCCCGCTGGGCCAAGGAAACCCACTGGGTGACCCTGGACAACCACACTTTCTCAGTTTCAGAGATTCTTCCAAGAAACATCCATGGTATGTTTGCCTTAGGGTCCTCATAAATTGGTAACAACTGGGATATATACAATAACAATGTGAGGTGCAATCACCAGCATGTTTTGAACGTGGCAGCAAAAATCTGCATCTAAGATTGGGGTGGGAAAACTCTTGGTCCAAGAGATTTGGGATTTCAAATCCCAGGACCCCCTGTCATTATAAGCAGTGAGAAACTGAAAATGGATTAGGGAAACATAAATTCAAAACATGTGGAAGACCAATGGAAGCAATCTTAGGAGAAAAAAGCATGGAAGAAAAAGTGGGAAAGTAGGAAAAATGTAAAAGATCAATTTCTCCCTTCCCCTTTACCATTAAAAAATGCAAAGATGCTAACTTCAGGACACTGGAAATTTAAAGTATCATTTCCCTTTTTAGGTGTTTGAAAAGCATCTTGCAAACATATTCAGTAATTGTGACATGATGAAGTAATATGTTATCCAGGTGGAGAAATTGTCATGATTCTTATTTTGAGACGTTTTTGTTGCATTATTTGCCTCATTATTTATATTTATTTGTTTTGCTCTTTCTGTGTATATAACAATTTTTTAAAAATGTGCAGTAAAAGAAAAAAAGGAGAGAGAGAAGCAGACATTGAACCCTATTGATGCGGCAAGAATACTCCTATATACAGGGAAAGACAGGTGGGGATCCAGTAATAATTTCCATCCTGTACTGTACACAAACTTTGTTTCACACACAAAATTATAAACAAATATTGTATAAAATTGCTTTAAGGCTACGTGTATAAGATGTAGATGAAACATAAATGAATTTGTTTGTAGATTTGGATCAGATATCCAATATATCTCATTATGTACCTAATGCAAATATTCCAAAATCTGAAAACATTCTGCTCCCAAACATTTTGAATAAAGGATACTCAAACCGTATGTGAAAAGTGCTTCTTTTTATTTGTCATGAGTGTTCTATCATTCAGCTTCAGTGGAGGATTCCAAAATCTAGTATTATGAGAGAGGAAGAAAACTTTCCTCCTAGCCACTTTGTATTATGCATGGTTTTATGAAATTCTGTTTAATTTTCATTTACTTACCTTTCCACTAAGCCAAAGGGCCTTAAACATTATAACCCTTCTTCGTAAGGGAGTTGCTGTAGTCCCTTGAGCATATGCAGTGCCCTTTTCTGTGTTTTCCAGTTCTACAGTATCCTTTATTGTATGGACACAAATCTAGTCATACTATGGATTTATGTAAGGGCAGTATTAGAGTGGCAGTTTTATTTTCAGTATGACCAAAATGAGGTTTGCTTTTCTCCCAACAGTTGTACTAAACTGGGTCAAAATTCTCATCAAGCTGTCTACACAATAACTCCAAGATTTCTGAGTTCTTTTCCTACTTATTACAGGGACTTTTATAGTCCAAACATTCTGAAAATCATTGTATTTAGAGCTAAATTTGTATTGTACATAACATATCACCCTAGCAAGACAATCCATATGAGAGACTTCAGTTGCCAGTTTTGTGCCACTAAGATCACAAAAGTGTGTTCCAAGGTTGTGTTTCAAGTTACATCCACCCATCCTGTGATAGTGCCTGTATGTATTCTTGGATGGCATGACCGTCACCCAAACAACTAACTGATCAGCATTGACAGCTTTGATAAAAATAATAATCAGTTCTGGAAGAAAATGGGTTTATGTACACTTACATAATCCAAGTACTCCTCAGCTGTCTCAGTAATCAGTGATATAACAGTTGCTAGTGTTTATAATGTTGGGGATATGAGTGAGATCTTGCAGTGCAATTGCATGGGCTAGGTCTGTTGCACTCAGACATTTTTGGAATTAGATCATATGTTTAATAATTTCTAACTATGGAAGGTGAAAGGAAGGATTTCTAATATATTTTTCTGTGATGAGTCCCTCTCCCTCAGTTGTAGTATACAGTGATCTGGTCTGAGTGATCTTTGGAGAGCTCAGTGGCATCCCTAGGGTTGGTGTCACCTGGTGCGGTTACTCATGGTGTCACTCCCTCATCGACCTCCTCCTATTTCACACCATATAGAATTCTTACTATTTTTTTTTTTGCACTGTTACTCGTAGAGTCATAATTCTCATATACCACTGGATGTAATGCTAATAGTTGTGACATAAACATCTAGCAAAATTAAAAATCATACCATCAAATTACAATATCATATGCATAACCTGAATATACATATACATACTGAAAATTTAATTAAAATGTAATATTTTAAAATAAATTTTTAAGATAATGTTTTTTTTAATCAAAATAAAAAATTAAAATTTTGAAATTTGAATTTGAATTTTAAAAAATTCTGGGAGCCCTCCTTTCTCCTCCCACTGAAGGTCAGTTCACTCCCATCATCTCTTAAATCATTTCAAAGAGATATAGGCAAATGCCACAACGTTTCTGCCAAAATACAGGTGTTTGAGCAGAAATGGTGTCACCCCCACTTAGGGTGTCACCTGGTGCAATCTGCACCCCCGTAGTGATGCCAGTGGGACAGGTGATGGGTAAATGGCTGCATTATGACAGAAGGTTGGAATATATGGACTTTCCATATTGCCAGTAGCATATGTCAGTCACCAGTACCACACAAAAACATGGACCATAATTTCATTACTACCAATTGTATAATTCGAAATGAACTGTAATAATTTTTATTTGAAATTCTATGATTCTGCTAAAGGAGTGATTTGCTGAGACAGTCAAGAGACCATGGACCTAGCCGGGGCGGGGGGGCCTGGGGGTGTTGTAGTAGACTTTGCATTAATATTGAGATTTTGTTTTTAACTCACTTGTCTTTTGAATGAAAAGTGGCATGCTTCTTGGGAAATTAAGGCATTGAAACATGAGATGATAGAAAGCCATTGTGATTCCCTATTATCTGGGCATTTTTTCCTTCTGTGATCATTTTTCAAAGGCTAATCTGTTACCAAGGGTGAAACAAGACAAAAAAGTAAGGAATTTTATTTTATTTTTTAAGCAGGAGCTGATTTTGGTTCTCCTATTAGGATCATTACGGTAAAGAGCGATTCAGCTGTTCTTCCTCCTGGCTGAAGATCACTGAAAGCAAACAGAAGGGTGCTTTGCCCTATGCTCTAAATCTCCCTCAACCTTCACATCACTAGTACAACAAGGGGGCTGGGTAAGGTGCTGTGGGAACCATTTATTTTTCACCAGCAAATGTAGGCAAGACACAGAACCAGATCAGACAACTTCCTCCTGCTTTTCTTATTTCTAGTACAGGACCCGGCAGTGAAGGGGAAATGAACTGGAGGTTACACTTCAGAGTCTCTGTGGGAAAGCATATACTTCGTGCTGCAAATTTTGAGAGATTAATGGGTGAGTAGAATGCTAATTCAGGAGAGTAATGTCAGTCAACTAAAAGGACATGCCAAATACCAAGAAGACTATGGATAAGTGTGATGGAAAATCTCTCATGTATCTATGTGTAGTCTATTTTAAATATTATTATACAAGGATGAAAGGTGAATGTTGAAGGCAACCTTATAGTGAGTGAGACCATTGGTCCATCTTGCCTAGTAGCAAGTAGTGACTGCTGTGGCAGTATCTCTTCAAGATCTCTTGCAGGCAGAAGTCTTTCTTGGCTCTGCTCTTACCACTAGAAATGGCACAAACTGAATTCATGACTTTCTGTATGAAAGCATGTATACCATTAAGCCATGGTTTCCCTCCAAATCAGAATTGAAACTGCATTACATCTATGCTTATTTGTAGAACACTTTTGTTATGTCGGATGTTTTATCATTCCAATATCTTCTCAACAGTCAAAGAATAAAATGTAAGATCATGTTCTCAATCTGTAGTCCTCTTTATCTTTTCCCTTAGCCTACATAAATTGGTGGGCCTGTCTTTGGAGAAAACCCCTATTCTTTTCCCTGTAAAATGGCAAACACTAAACAATAATAATTTATGTTTGGTGGAAAGCACCATATAAAGCTTTAATTAACATAACCGAGAGGTTTTTATTCTTCATATGATAATCAACTGCATATGGCAGTCAACTGCAACTCCATTTAGTCTGACATCAATACCTGGAAAGATTCTAGAGCAGATCATCAAACAGAGAGTCTGTGAATATTTAGAAGGGAATGCCATAATCACTAAAAGTCAACACGGGTTTCTGAAAAACAAGTATTGCCAGACTGATCTGATGTCTCTTTTTGATAAAATTACCAGCTTGGTAGATGAAGGGAACACTGTAGATATCTTGATTTCAGTAAGGCCTTTGACAAGGTTCTCCATGACATTCTTGCGAACAGTGGGCTAGATAAGATAATTGTTACATTGATTTGTAATTGGTTGCCTGGCCAAACCCAAAGGATGCTCAAAAATGGTTCCTTTTTATCCTGGAGAGAAGTGACCAGTGTGGTGCCTCAGGGTTCTGTCATGGACCTAGTGTTATTCAACATCTTTATCAATGACTTAGATGACAGAATTAGGGGTATACTTATCAAATTTGCAGATGATACCAAATTAGGAGGAGTAGCTAATACCCCAGAGGACAGGATCAAAATTCAAAACGACCTGAATAGACTAGAAAGGTGGGCCAAAACTAACAAAATGAAATTCAACATGAATTTCAAAGCGAAATCTAAGGTACAGATCTTAGGGCGGAAAAATGAAGTGCACAGATACAGGATAGGGGACACCTGGCTGAACGAGACTACGTGTCTAGGAGTTCAAGTAGACCACAAGTTGAACATGAGTCACCAGTGTGATGCGGCAGCTAAAATGGCCAATGTGGGTTTAGGCTGCATCAATAGAAGTATAGGGGCTTTCCAGACCGTCCAAAAGGGGCAGTCTGGTGCCACTTTTTTTCCTGCGGAGCTTCACCACAGCAGCTAGACACCGCGGTGAAGCTCCACCGCAAAAAAGGAGCAAGCAGCTCCGTCTAGAAGCTGCACAGTTGCCTCTGTGTGCATATGCACGCCATCTAAAAACTGATGTGATGACACTTGCGTCATCACGTGCTAGGGTTCGTGAGCGTGTGAAAGCTGCATGCTCACGAACCCTAATGGTGCCTTAAAGAGCCCTTATCGAGCTCTTTAAGGCCAATCTAGATCGGGCCATAGTGTCTAGATCAAGGGAAGTAATAGTGCAACTCTATTCTGCTTTGGTCAGGCCCCACCTGGAATACTGTGTCTAGTTCTGGGCACCACAATTCAAAAAGGATGTTGAGAAGCTGGAGCGTGTCCAAAGGAGGGCAACTAAAATGGTGAAGGGTCTGGACATCATGCCTGATGAGGAAAGACTTAGGGAGCTTGAGAAGAGAAGGCTAAGAGGTGATATGATAGCCCTGTTTAAATATTTGAAGGGATGTCATATTGAGAAGGGAGCAACTTTGTTTTCTTCTGATCCAGAGAACAAGACCCAGAACAATGGATGCAAGCTCCAGGAAAAGAGATTCCACCTCAACATTAGGAGGAACTTCCTGACAGTAAGGGCTGTTCGACAGCAGAACGCACTCCTTTGGAGTGTGGTGGAGTCTTCTTCTTTGGAGGTCTTTAAACAGAGGCTTGATGGTCATCTGATCTGTATGCTTTGATGGAGAGTTCCTGCAGGGCAAGGAGTTGGACTGGATAGCCCTTGTAGTCTCTTCCAACGCTATGATTGATGATTCTATGATTCTATGCATCTGAAAGTGATTGTCTGCTTTTGGGTTGGTTTTTGTTTTAAAGGTTGGAGGTATTTCTGGATATGTACTCAGCAACATCATTACAGAAGCTCTTCTTATTCTACAGTGTGTAAAAATAGGCCCCTAATTTTATTAAGACCTACCTTCTGCCTACGAAATGGACATTCATTACAGCCGAGGATTCCAGGAAATAACATTACAAAAATTGCAAGCTTGTTTGGTGCCAGGTATGAACTAATTTTCCCTTTTTGTGCACTTTCTGGTGTGGGTTTATTTTTGGGACCTTTCTTATCAAAATAAGTGTGGCCTTCTGTTTGACTTACTTCCTTGTGCATATTGAATGTCCTTGATGATTCTGATAATCTAGGCTACCATGTTTGCAGTTTCAGGCAGAGGGCTCTGCAAGCCCTAGACCCAGGACAGGTTACACTATTTTAAAAGTATCTCCATTATAGTCAGGCCCTTCAGATTGTGGACTGTAACACATACCATGGTGTAGAAATTGTAGTTGAACAAGCACAAGGACACATGTTTATCACTCTTGTTTATCACTCTGGCCTTGAAGTGCACCTAAAAGCTTTTGTGATTGCTTAGGAAAAAGTAATAAGTATAAAGTCCAAGGCTTAAGCTTCCGGACAACAGCTGTTATTTCCCTTATCTCTGTCCTTTCTGTCCACTCATCAGAATCCTGTCTCTGCTTAATACAAAAGCTGTCAGATTCAGCTCCTCTTACTTCTGCACATTACCAAACACACTCCACCAGTATCCTGTAGCTTTTCCAAGCTAACATTGGCTGCCAGCCACACTGCAAAAATAATCCAGTTTGACACCACTTTAACTACCACAGCACAATGCTATGAAATTCTGGGAATTGTAATTTGTTGTGGCATCAGCACTCTCTGACAGAGAAGGTTAAATGTCTCACAAAACTACAGTTCCCAGAATTCCATAGCAGGACTCTTTCAAACGGGAGGAATTTCTCCCAATTCCGAATGGAGCCAATGCGGATTCATGTAAATTCGCTTGTTTAGCGAATTTACCTGAACCCCTGCTCCGTTTGGAAGGCATTCGGAATTACTTCCCATTACCCGAAAATAACCCCCCCCTTGCCCGAAATCGCGTGAGAAGCTTAAATTCGGAATAACGTTAAACCCATGATTGCATTCGGAGTGACTTCCCTTTTGCCCGAATTTGCATGAGAATAATTAATTCGCAATAACGTGAAACCCCAGGATTGCATTTGGATTGCCCTTGGATTATACTTCCAATTTCCCACGTCTGAAAGAGTCCACAGTCTCTTTGTTTGGAGAATGGCTGGACAAAGTACCTCCAGAACTGGTGTCAGGTTTGACAAGGCTCTGAGGAAAGTACTTTTGAGAATCAGCACCACGTCCAAGTTTATCAGGGGACAGTTAATGGTGGACAGCCCCAGTACCAGACATCTGGTACTGTCTCAGTCTATGAGAAAGTTCCCAGTGCTATGTGCTATGAAAATAAATAACTGCACAAAGCAACTGCTGCCACTGCCATCTTATTCCCACCTTCAAACACTCTGAATCCCTTCCCCAATGTGTAAGTTGGAGACAGAATCCACAAGCATTAGGAATAAGCAGTTGGATGGTAATGGTGGTAGCTGCCTCACCTAACAATTCTTGTAATTGTGCTGGGCTGAGAGGGCACTTGGCCCCTGGAAGTGCATTACTTTTGAGGCTGCTCCCTGTCCCCATTGCTGCTCACTAAGCCATGCCTGTTCAGTTATATGTCTGTATGCCCTTTGTACACTGTAGTGGCTGCAAGGGGGAAGGAAGATGGCCTTCTCTATTTGGTATTTTAAAGAGATTTCCAGGAGCTATGAGAGGTATGGATATCTTTGTTAACGGTCACCACAACTGTCCTCTATCAAAGTTTGGTCACCTTTTACGGATTCATATCGATATCTCGGTATATGGGACATTATAACACGGGGCAAAATTGGACGATTAAAGGGGTGGCAATGCAAGGTCATCCAGGGTTTAGGGGCAAATTCGCTGCTGCTTATCACATGACACAGCACGCAATCAGAAGAGAATCCAGGGTGAATGTGAGGTCAATCAGGAAGTAAGTAAATTCGCAAAACAACCAGATTTATGTGTCCATTTGGCTTACGAATTGACTCCTCTCGCTTAATGGCTGCTGTGTGAAAAATAAAATACAAACCCTGATTTCCCAAGCTGCCTTGCTGTCTTTGGGAGGGATATTTTAAAAGGATACACACACCTGGCTGCCTTCTCTTTCCTCCTGCAGACTGTAATTAAGGGCATAGCTGGTGGGAGAAGGCAGAGGGAGGGTATTTTGGAAGTCCTCCTGGACAGGAAGGAGAAAGGGAGGACATGCCCTGGAAAAGGAGGGCACCTGGGAGTATCAGCACTTTCTGGAACCAGGCAGGTTTATGGAACAACCCCCCCCCCTCTCTCTCTTGTGTGTGTGTGGTTGTAGGAGTTTGCAAAGGGCAGACTCATTCTGCCTTTCTCTGGAACACCTTTTGGGGCTTCTGTGGTAAAGAGGATTCCCCCCCCCCTTGTATCCCTTCCCCTCCCCTCCCCTCTCTTGGAGCATGGTGGAGGGGGGGGCCTGTGGAAATGACACTTTGGAGCATGTGTAAAGAAGGTATTTCTAAGCAGGCAATGAGAATTTGTTTGTCTCCCTTTGATACCCAAAAGCGCATTGGGACTACTTTAGTGTGCTTTTAACTTTTGGAGTCCCTAGTTTGGTTTCCTCTCACTAAGAGCTGTTTTAAAGGAATCCAATCTCTGTTTTTTAGGTTAATATTTCATCTCCACAGGTGTGTTGCTGGATCTGCTCTTTATTTGGAGTCTGGCTTAAATTCCCTAAAATAGCAGCCTTCAACTACTCTATTGCTTTATCCTAACTCCAACTCCCTGGTGTCAGACAATGGACTCTTTCATACGAGGCTAAATTGGAAGTATAATTTAAGGTCAATTCGAATGCAATCATGGGTTTTACGTTATTGCGAATTAACTCTTCGCACGCAAATTCGGGCAAGAGGGAAGCCAATTCGAATGCAATCATAGGTTTTACGTTATTGCGAATTAAAGCTTTGCATGCAAATTCGGGCAGGAGGGGGTTATTTTCGGGTAATGGGAAGTAATTCCGAACGGAGCAGGGGTTCATGTAAATTCGCTAAACAAGTGAATTTACATGAATCCACATTGGCTCCATTCGGAGTTGGGAGAAATTCCTCCCGTTTGAAGGAGTCCAATGTCAGACTCCTACAAATCACCCTGGATGAAGACAATGGTGTGTAAAATCATCGCAGTAGACTTATCTATTCTCCAGTCTTTGTACCCATGGACCTAGATGAGACCAAATCATTTCTCAAACAGAGGTTAACAGACACTGATTATCAACTACAAGGTGCTACAAAGGGACCTTTTCCACCAAGAAGTTGCTGGGTTTACCATGCCCTCCTTAGCAGGACAGAATGCCTTGCCTAGGCTGATTAACAATCCCAAAATACAGAAAGCTTTTTTCCTTGACAAGGTTTAATGTCCTTCCCTGTAACCTGTTAACTGGCACATTTAATAAAACGCCATTGAACAAGTGATGCTGCCCCTGTGATAATGATGAAATTGACACCAGATCTCAACTATTTTTCCACTGTAATTTTTATCAAGTGGCCAGGGAAGATATATTATATCCCATCACACAATGATTCCCTGGGTTTTCTCTGAATTCTCTAGTGGCCATCCTGCTCCAGGGCTCTGAAACTCATCAGCAAGTGACAAAATTTTTAAACCTGGCCATTTCATCCAGGTTATCCTTGTCTATGTAATTTCAATATATGTAACACATTCTTTTTATTAGTTATTTTTATGTTTAGTTTTCTCCCAGCTTCGGTATTTTCATTTCAGTGAATAGTATTGATATGTACTCCTTTGTCATCTCTTGCATGTGTAAAATGTGGCTGGCAGGATCCAGGAAGCGAGGCCATTTTCCTTGTCCACTGCTCCAATGCTGTTCTTTGGAACTGGTAAAGGAGGAGGTAATAGTGGAAAAGACAAGCTCACCCTAGAAGATGTAACAGAATTAATTCGAAAGAAAGAATGCCAAAGAGTAGTGGTGATGGTTGGAGCAGGACTCAGCACTCCCAGTGGCATCCCGGATTTCAGGTAATAACAAACTGCTGTGAAGGACTTGTCCCCCTTGACTGTGCAAACATTACCCCACCCCTACCCCCTAGTTATCTCTTCGTATGTAATTTGTTTTCCCAGCAGCCTTCACTCTGCGCACATGAAATAGCCTTGAGGAGCAGAGGCTTGATGGCTATCTGTCTGGTATGCTTTGATTTGAGAGTTCCTGCATGGAAGGGAGTTGGACTGGATGGCCCTTGTGGTCTCTTCCAACTCTATGATTCTATGATTCTATAGTCTTCCTCAGTACTAGTATACATAGGTAGAAATTATCCTCAAGTCACCCAGCCTCTCACATGTTTCTTTAAGCTAAGCCAATTCCAAAAGAGAAGTTGACACAGTTGGTGGGGACCCTCCCAGTCCCCCCAGCTTTTGAGGTAACACAATTAACAATTAATCTGCAAATCTCCTATCTAGTATTGATTGATTCCCTAGAGAGGCCAGTTAGCAATCATCCCTCCCTTTTTCACATCTGTAATTCTGAACTCTTTCTCACATCTTTTAAAATTGGAATGAGGAATGTTATGTAGATTGAGGCCCAAGATGGCTCCAGACAAGCACAATGGGGGCTACACTACAGCACACACACACACACCCATTGCTAGCAGATAACCTTTGGGATGTTTGCCTTGATTCCATTTACTCACACTAATATAGAGAAGATACCTTGCAGTACCTTAATTTCCAAATGAATTCCACATCCCATTTTTATTCTTTCCTTTTTTTTCCTCTGCAGGTCCCCTGGAAGTGGGCTATACAGTAATCTCCAACAGTATAATATTCCATATCCAGAAGCCATCTTTGAGCTTAACTACTTTTTCCACAACCCTAAGCCTTTCTTCATGTTAAGTAAGGAACTGTACCCTGGCAATTATAGGCCTAATTATGCCCACTATTTCCTCCGACTTCTGTTTGACAAAGGGCTCCTGCTGCGTCTGTACACCCAGAACATTGATGGACTGGAAAGAGGTAAGTAAGGGACATACACACACTAGACTCTTAGGAGTTTATCACACAGGACTGATCCCGTGCAGAAACTTGAATTAAAGTGAAAAAAACCTGCAAAAGCAGGCTGTTTTTTACATAACATTCAGGGTTAACCCAAACAGAAATTAGAAATAACCCGCAAAAGCAGGTAGTTTTTCAGACAACGTTTGCGTCAATGAGAAATAGCACAACATTACTCTGAATGCAAAGTTGACAAAACCCATTCCTTTTTACTTTTGGGAACTTCCTGAAAGTAAAAAGGAGTGTGTTTTGTCAACTTTGCGTTCAGATTAATGTCGCATTATTTCTCATTGACATCAATACATCTGAAAAATCCTGTTTCTGCACAGGATTTAACCAGTTTGCCTCCATATGATAAAGTCCTTAGAGAAAAGTCAGCATGGAGGCACTGTCAGTCAGCAGCAGTGAGATTTGAGGTTGTGGGGTTGGAGTTGTCGTCTGTTTTACTGAACTGGTGAAAGAATTTGGCTCAGCTGATCTTCTCCCTGCCTTTTCTATTTTAGTTGCTGGAATTCCTCCAGATAAACTAGTTGAGGCTCATGGTACATTTGCTACAGCTACTTGTACTGTCTGTCGAAGATCATACCCTGGTGAGGACTTCAGGGTGAGTGACAGTACAACAGCTATACCCCTTTAGGAATATCCAAAGCATATTTTAAAATATTGCATTGTACTTAAACATCAGGATTCTAGTTCTGAAACACTAACAGGATTGTGTTTGGTTTCAATAGAGCTTGGTGTGTACAAATATTCATTTGTCATTTCAAGGTTGTGATGTCTCATTGTGACTTACAATATCAGATATGTCTTTATATTCTGTTATCTGCTCCTTCCTTTTAGGGGGATGTGATGGCTGAGAAAATCCCCAAATGTCCCGTGTGCACCGGAATAGTCAAGCCAGACATTGTGTTCTTTGGAGAAGAGCTCCCTCATCGGTTCTTCTTGCATGTGACAGATTTTCCTATGGCAGACCTGCTGTTTATCATTGGAACCTCTCTTGAGGTCTGCACTGTCATGAGCATGGGAAGAGAATAAAAGCTGGGTTGTCAAGCCATATTGGTTCAGGGACTCTAAAAGGTATAGAGTAATCAATGAGATTCCAAAAGGAAAGAGAGGGTGGCTGTTCAGGAACCAACAAAATCCAGTGCATCTTAGGACACGTGTGAGACAAGTTTGTAAAGAGCATGGACTATGAACTCCTAAAAAGGATTTTTGAATATCTAGTAATGAAAAGACAAATAAGTTCTAACAAATTCTGAGCTAGAAAAGATGAATCTAGTAGTCATTGAGTGACTACAGAAATAATGTTCACATCAGATTACAATTAAATATTGTGCACAACACCAGGAATACTGGAATATTGGAGATGCAGATGTATTTCTTCTGGGACACAATTATCCCTGTAATTATGCTTTCCTGTATTCCAAAGCCCAATGTACTGCTTTCCAAACTTATCCTTTCAGCTAAAAGTGAATAGGACAGAACAGTACCTGCATATATCCATAGTAAGGATCAGATGTGGTGAATAAGAGTGTCTAATTCCCTAAAGAAGCATGTAGCTTTCCTTAGTTTATGTTAGAATTAGTGAAATGAGTGTGCACCTGGTGTAATGTGCAGTTAAGAGAATGAGCTATGAATTCAACTATTAGCTCAGATATAAATTTATGTTAAGGATGCTCTTAAGCCGGTCATTATCTCGTAGCCTTAGCTGAACTGTAATACAGGGATAAATATTGTTGGAAGGATAACTTAAAATAATGTTTGAGCACTTAGAAGAACCACTCTACATATCTAAAAATCATAATTCTAAGTAGCATGACATCTTTATGTCAGCAGGCTGGTTTGTAGTGCCATATACCCTTGTTATTTTAAAAGTATTTGAGCAGGTAATAAAGAAGAGTCCATGTTTTAGTTTTGCAGCTGAGGCTTTGCCATTGTTTTCTGATGAATAATAATAATTAATAATAATAATAATAATAATAATAATAATCATCTGTTTCCCTACCTCTCCCAGATGGATCGAGGCAGGATTACAACAGAGAAAAAAGAACTACCAGTATGGATTTCTTTGGTGCTGTGGCCTTTGTTTTGGGACAGATGCAGCCTTTTTCTCTTGGTGTTTGAATTTTAGGTGGAGCCTTTTGCTAGTCTGGCAGGTGCAGTCCGTTCTTCTGTTCCACGTGTACTGATCAATCGTGATTTGGTGGGGTCATTTGCATACCAGCCACAACATAATGATGTGTCTGAACTGGGAGATGTTATCAGTGGAGTGGAAAAAGTGGTGGAACTCTTGGGCTGGAAGGAAGAATTGCAAGAACTAATCAAGAAAGAAAGTGAAAAGGTAAGAAAGTTTGACTTAGAAATGTTGCCGTGCTATTCTTAATTCATGATTTCTCTTACAAAAACTCTAGTGTGTATGAGTAGAAACAGAATTAATAGCCAGCCCTTTTTAAATAGTCTGCATAATTTTTTCATAAATCTGTACATCCCAGTGTTCAATTTTATATTTCTGAGTATTTGTAGTGTAAATTTCAATCCAGATGTTAGGTGCATGACTTAAGAGAATATGTGAATGTCTTATTGCTTCTATGTATTACTGCAATTTTGCAAAGTTAGAAAAGTCAAAATATATTATGGTTGTGAATGTAGAAACATAATCACATAATATTTATCTGTCCAAGTGAATGAGAAAGTATATCCAATCTATGTGAAAATTTATCTTTTTTTCTGTTCTCCTGCTGTCTTATAGTGAAACCCTTGATATTTCCAGTTTTGGGGTCACGAAATATTTATAATAAGGACTACTTAACAATAGAAACCAGAAGTTGAAAGGTTTCAGTACGATAACAGGAGATTTTTTTTTTTTTTATCCTTGTGGATACTAACATCCGCTACATAACGGAATTGGGGGAAGTTTTCCTGCCATGAGAAAGAGTGGCGTTTGAAACTTATAGGAAAGTAACATGTATAATAGAAGTCCTAATTTTTTCAGTGTATCAATATCATTTATAAAACCCATTTGCCTCTATAGAAAAATTGAGGAAACACTGCACCAAGGCATCTTATGTCAGGCATATTCTGTCTGCACCCCTTTCAGGCTGACATGACATGAATAGTTTGTTTTTATCCACTTTTTACTTTAAACGATGCTGGATTCAGTGGTTCTCTCTTATGTGTCTTCTTAATGGCAAAATGTTTTATATGCTACCATTTCTTTGTGTCTCTGTTGTTGCTTTTTCATTTTGGTCATGATCAACAGTTGAATTGACAACCCTTGAAACAAACAAGCTTCATAAACAATGTTTTTTTCTCTCTAATTTTAGCTGGATGCAAAAGACAAATAGAAATTCTGTCCTTTGCTGATGAATGTGATGTTTGCTTCCTCAAGGAAAGCAGAGGTTTGGAGGAAAAGATGCCACCCCTCTTAGTAAAAACTAATAGATCAGAAAAAATAAGAATTATTTGAAGAGCCATTTGAGTTACATTTGAATGTCTTCCAAGCATCAACAAAGGACTCTTTGCAAATGGTGATCAAACATGAGGTTGTAGAACTGGTTTTTGCAGAAAAAGAGACTTGATATGGAGAGAGAAGGAACTTCAACTAGATGCTACCTCACAGTAAAATGAAACCTCAAATTTTTGTCTTCCATTTCTACTTTTTATGTTTGGATTCTTGGAATGCTTGATAAAGCATGACAGTTTGTTGTTTCACTTGCAATCTTAACTAGAATAGCTTTTCATCATCTGGCCTTGCTGAATGCTTGACATTTATGTGCTTGTGATATCATGCAGGTAAAATGAAATGACACTGAAATTTTCATCAAAAGTGATGGAAATCTGGCCGTTGAGTCTTTGTGTCTAGTTGCTGTGAAGATCAATTTAGATACAGGGTCTTACAATAATGTGATATATTAATTTGCAGTATGTCTTTGTAACATGCAAAAATAAGTTGATATTTGTACATTTACATTTTTAGTGAAAGATAGCGAATAAAGTATGTTGAAATTTCTTCCTGTGTTTGAGTAAATGTTCATGCAGCTGGGTTTTGAACTGGAAAAAATATTCATCCAGCAGCAGCAATTATTAATCAGAATAAAAGCACCTTTCAGCCATCTGTTCAGAATGTTACTAATTTATTCAGTTTACTAAATTTAAATGTGTTGTATAAGCTTGTTTCCTATTCCACAACTTAACACATTATTTGTGAAATTTCTCTGAGTATGTTGAAGGTTGATGAATGACAGGCATGTATTTTCACCATTTCTTTAATACAGATACTGCTGATACAGACTCCAAGATGCCTTCTTTATTTATTTGTAGACTGAGATACTGAAAAAAATGTTGGGGAGTTAGGTGTACCATCTCTAATATTCTGTGATAGTCACCTTGGAAACAGTAAAACTGCTAAACCAGTAGTGCTGTATTATGAACTGCAAATTACTAGTATATTCCTCTTATTATTGGCATTTCTATATATCATTGATTGATAGACTCAGATCCAACTTCCCCATGTGCAGCAGCTGGTCATTAGCTCTTACTATTTCTGAGGAGTTAGTTGGAAGGGAAGTGCAGGATATGCTGGCCATAGACCTACATGTAAGCATAGTTCTGCACACCCAGGTCTGCATTTCCATCCTGCCCAGCAACTGTCAAGGTCCAGAATGGGCCCATTACTGCTGTTGCTTACTGGTGAGGAAGGGAGGGAATGAGGAGATGAAACTGGCCTCATCATGGTTGGTAGGGGATATAAGAATGCTCTCTCAAATAGAGTGCAGCCACATTCTCCTTTCCTCCAGAGCTCTTAACAGCTGGATTTTCATAGTCTGAATTGCCTCCTCCTTCTCCTTCCTTCTGGTTAAGAAGACAGAGCAACAGCCATCATGAATGGAGGGTTTTTTGGTGGAATACAAGAGCAATAATCCCTTTTGATCTATCCAAAAAGGGAGTTACACCTGTGTAAGTCACAAAGAGGATGGCAGCCCTAAACTATAACCCCCACTTTTGTCATAAAGTGTCTGCATGCCCACAGTCCCTCACCTTGCTTCAATAATTCAATACACAAATGCAGATTTTGTTTTTCATGCTAATAATCACACAACTAAATTGGAACTGTTGTGTTTATAATCACAGTCACTAAGAGATAGCCATACATGCTTCAAATTCTCTCCATGCTTAGAAATTCTGTCAAGTCCCCACAGTTGGAAGACATGTACAGTATCAATCAATTTTCAAGTACCCCGAGACAGCTAGATTGTTTTTGTTTATTAATTTTCTAAACCTGTATTTGCAGGAAGGAAGTTTTTGCAATGAAATCCTGATTGCACTTTCAAATGAAATGGTTTGTTTATCTGAATGTATGATTCAATACTCAAATTGGTAAGCTCTTGAATTTGCCATTCAAATAAGACATTTGAATCATCAACCCAGTGAAGAGCAGAAATGGCTGTTCCTATATACTGTAGCAGACCAGGAAATTCATGAAGAGATTCCAAGGTCCCACTGTACCTTACCTGTTCTAGAAACACCTGTCTTTTAACTGCTCAGAGATGCAACATCCCAAGAATCAGATGCATACACACTGTTACTTGCAGGTTGTCTTTATTCTAGTGAAAATCTTTTAATTTACACTTGTGCTAAGTTCAGAAACTGTTAGTAAAGTGGAAACAGGCAGGAAGGCAAGTTTCCTTTTTAATAAACAGAAATGTCTAAGATGAGGGTCAAGGATGAAGGTGCCTGAGAGCAATCTGTGAATGCAGAACACTGGAAATATGGGAACTAAAGCACGTCTTTAAGAGTGCAGTCAAGCTACTACTCACTGTCTTTTATTTGGAGAGTACAAAATGTATGCTCAGAAGACTAAATGAACGAAGAACACAGTACAGTGCCAGACTATACAAGGGTCAGAGCCCTTTCAGCCTCAAATAATGGAAATATCAACACACATGACATTGTAAGCAAAAAAATGTTTCAGACTCTCACACACTGTCGTTTTCCCAATAAACAAGCTTTCTGGCACCTGCCCCACAAATAACACTATTTTACCATTGTACATGTTGTCTTTTCCTGAAGTCATCAGTTCACATATCTTATAGGGAGCTGTCTAAAAATATGTTTAGATCACTGTATATGTTCCATGTGCATGTCTCCAGTGGTACAAAGACTTACATATCACATCTTTTAAAAAACTCCAAATCCACACTCATCTCAGTTATACTGTTTGTAACTATATGTTCACAGCTTTTTAGAATACTCATCTTTTTCTAAATACCACTGCATTGCATGGTTGCTACATTATGTTCTTGCCACAAGTATCAATACATATCCTTGCTGCAAACATACAAACATGAGTATATACCATAGCAGTAGCTGGACACATGCACTCAAGAGTGCTCCATGTGCTACCAGACCCTCAGACTACATTGTAAGATTGCCTTCCCCTCCCCTTTACTTTCCAGTAAAATATGCTGGAAAGTCCATGGAATGAGTCAGATTTTGGAACTCTTAGGGATACTGAGGAAAAAAAGAGTAAGAGAGCATCAAGGTGTAAAAAGCTCTCATAGGAGTGTTACAGGGCTAGAGAAGAAGCAGGTGTTCTAATAGTTTAGGCATAAGAATCCAGCCCATTAGGAATCCTTTCTTGGGACTGATCTTCTGATACAGCACCTCTTATGGAGGGAGAGTAGCGAATCTCCAGGTTTTTGAGGAATCAAAGAACCTGGTTTAGTCTAGTTCCAAGTCAGAGTCAGATGATAACCTCTCCTCAGCCAACTGATGAACAGCATCATCTAGAGTGGTTAAATTGCCATCTGGACCCATTCCCATTGGTTGGATGACTTGCTGCCTGGAACAGAAAGAGGGAGAAATCAAATTTTGATGGGAGGCAGGTTCCCAAAGATAAAGCATAGTCAAGGGTAACCCTATGTCATACTCAGATAATGTGTTCACTTTGAGACATATTCTATCTGGTTATACATGAGACAGTATCAAATTAATACATATACACAGACAATATAAAACCAGCCTCAAGGGTTACTGTTACATGTGCTGTCACTAGTTTTGCTCACATCCTGAATATAAATACTAGTATCATTGAGGATTGCCTTTTCCAAGGTAGGGATGCACCTTTTATTCTGGAAAAAGGGTTTGTAGCTTTATATTCTACACAAGCACACTACAATCCATGACTTGTTAACTGCCATCAAGTCAATTTCAATTTATGGTAACCCCATGAATAAGAGACATCAAAGTCTCCCTCTCATCAACAGCCTTGATCAGATCCAACAGGCTCAAGGCCATAGCTTCCTCGATACAGTCTATCCATTTGTAATGCTGTCTTCCTGTTTTTTTTACTGCCTTCTACCTTACCAAGCATTATTGTCTTGTCTAGTGAGTGAGTCTCCTCATGATATGTCAAAAGTATGATAGTTTCAGTTTAATAATCTTGGTTTCTAGGAGAGTTTTACTGGTTTTGTATAAAAAAGCCACAGCGTTCCAACTATGTGCAGATCACCAGGGTCTTAAGCAGACAGTGAGTACATTTCCTTACTGGATATAGGGGAGATTATGTTTAGAACCCATGTACTGACAAATCAGACATTCTCTCACTGAAATATGGAACTCCCTCAAGATTTACTGATCATCACTAGCCTTCCTATCTCCTGAGACCCTATGAGTCCCTCAAAAGAACCTGATGGACCATGGTCTGCCTTCTAAACATACAAACTCATGTGAAAGTTTTTTAATCAAAGGCAACCCAGTGGGTAAAAGTTTCTTTCAAAGTTTCTTAACATGTTTCAAACATAAATGTTCTGCTGGGGAAAGTAAGGAACAAGAGGAAATGAATTCATTCA
The DNA here is from genome assembly GCA_034509955.1 of Urosaurus nigricauda. Classification (NCBI taxonomy): domain Eukaryota; kingdom Metazoa; phylum Chordata; class Lepidosauria; order Squamata; family Phrynosomatidae; genus Urosaurus; species Urosaurus nigricauda. The sequence continues at coordinate 118,858,459 of JAOEGL010000001.1, forward strand.
GAACAAAGCCCTTTTAATCTGCTTCAGCTTGCTCCACAGTAAACAGAAAACTACATTTAGCCAGTCTGTTCTGAATGCATCATTGGGGTTTCCTAAGCACAGAGTTCGATAATTTATGCAAAGAACAATATTTCATGCTCAGAACACTCTTTCTAGATGCATCACTACCTAAAATCATATCCTTCCCAAGCATCTTATGCTAACTGTCAGCCTTCCAAAGTGCTTCCTGGTGGACACTTTGTTAAAGGGTAAGGATATGTTCCAGACTCAGTATAGTTCATTTGCAAGACCAGAAATATGAAAGAAGTAGCACTGAAAACTCAAGATTTGGCTATGCTGAAAATTTTCCTTGCCAATCTGGTTGACAGAGGTTTCTAGAATTCCTGCTGATCAGTCTCAACAGCAAGAAAAAGTGAAGCTCTGATGGAAACATGGCTAATCTAATGTTCATGCTAGCATTTCTGTCCATCCAATAGACACTGAAAACATGGACCATCTGCATTGAAACTGTCTGTCTGCTGCCCTTTTCACTGCTTTCCAATCATCCTTTTAACTCTTTAGTTCCTGGAAATCTGTCTTGCAGATCCCCTAAATGATGCATGAGTAACTACTATAAAGTGCCTGTCTGATGGGAAGGAGAACTGGTAGTATCAGCCAGCACCTGTCTTTGGAACAGAGTACTTTCTTGTACTGATGCACTCAGCAAGATCACTATGGATGTTTGAAAGTCTGTCAGGATGTATGTCATGGTATTTTGTGACAGCAGTCGAAAGCATGTAGCAGATAAAAATAAAAAAATAAAAGTTCCTAGTCCAACTCTCAGGGCAGTTTGCAGCAATTTTCTTAGTGCTAAAATTCCTGTCTGCTAGGGCTTATAATCTAAAACAAACGATTTAGGAAATAAAAGAGGCCAAATGAAATTAAATATTTCAGAAAGCATTTGTCCAAATTCATAGTAAGTTCAGTATTTCAGCCTCTTCAATATTATAGTGGTTTTACTATGATATTCTGTTTGAAATTTATCTCTGCGCTGCCCAGTGAAGTTTAGTTACTGTGTGTTCAAAAGGCATGCAATTATTTTAAAATATGATTCAAACAAGTGACATCTTTCAGACCACTCTTGAAATAAGTTATTCCTAGAGCTTGTTGTACCTGGAGAGTTTGTCAAACATGTTCACCAGTTTCATTGCTTCATGCTCTTTCTGCTCATCTGTCATTCCTTCCATTGGGTTGGGAAGTTTCTCTTCCACACGTCCAGTTATAGGATTAATGCTATAAAGATAAGTCAAATGACAAAACAAAAACAAAAACAAAACAAAACAAAAAACAAACAAAGAATGAAAGAAAGGTGTAGGAATGTTAGTTTAAAAGCAGACAGAAATGCTAACTATAGGCATAAGGAATCAACTGATCTGTTTTGGCTTTACCAGGGATATAGCCAATGTTCTTCAAACTATATACTCCACAGACCATCATGTAGTGTCCCATTTCCCCACTATTGAAAAACCAATGATGCAAGGGACTTCAGAGGATAATCCCCCTTCTTCCAATTTGAACAAGTTTTTAATAAAGGCAGGAGGTTAGCAGTCCTCAAAGTAAGTGCTCTAATTGACTTGAATACATAGTGGTTTGAGTGTTGGACTAGGACTCTGGAGACCAGGGTTCGAATTTAGGCTTGGCCATGTAATCCCACTGGGTGATCTTGGGCAAGTCACACTCTCTCAGCCTCAGAGGATGGCAATAGCAAACTCCTTCCAAAAATACTAGCCAAGAAAACCCCTTAGGGTCACCCTAAGGCAGAAACAACTAGAAGGAACATAACAACAACAAACCAGAAGCACACTTTTTAACACTAAAGGTAACCAGAGCAATATAGGACAGGAAAACAACAGTTTTGAGTCTTTTCCTAAAACACACTCAGAACAGCATTTCCTTCACATTTCTATTGAATGTGGCCCTTCACTGTCCATGTACTAATCTTCCACCTAGAATTACAGGGAGGTGTGTTTGTGTATGTGTGTCTGTGTGTTTTTTAAGTGTTGTGCATGTGCAGGGGAAAATGGGGAACAATTGGTGCAGGAAGTGGACCAGAGCACTTTGAAATGTGATTATGAATTGGCTGCTGATAAAAAATAATTGCTTGTATCAATGAATAATACCAATTATGTATGTGTGTTAAGCAAGGGGGGTGGGGGAAGAGGGATCTTCTAATATTGAAGGTATGGGGCAAGGGGCAGGTAGAGAAAACTGTCTAGATCATTTCTGATAGTCTATTTATTGATATAGAATCTTTTGTATCGTTGCTGGAGTACAAAATAATGTCAAAAAATTGAATGTGCTGCCACATGAGCCACATTTGATTCTTTATCACAGATCACAGAGAAAAATGCTGGTCTGCAGTTCTCATCTGCCACCATGAAGACAATCTGGCAAGTAATGACTAAGGCCATTTGAAAATGGAAACAAGTAACCAGTGTATTACACACACATAAGAGTGTGCCAAGAACAAACAAAGGAGTAAATTAGTAAAGGACTGAACAAGACAGGAATCACAACAGAACACTAGGAAGAGAGGAAAGTGTACTCAAAAGGGCAGTGGAAAAGTATGCAAAAAGGCCCATACTTGGGTTTTGCTTCCTTGTACTCTTCTGTATCAGTGTCTTCATCCTCAGAGTATTCCCCTTCAGTCCGACCTCCAGCCATGAGACCTCGTGCTGCCAACAGCCCAGCAGCATTCCCATATCCTGTGTATTTCACAAACCGTGACACTGTTGAGACAAAGCAAAACCAAAGGTATCAACATGTTTCTGCTTTCAAAGGGCAAATGAAGAAGCCTGCTGAATTCAAAGGATCATAAGGCTCTCATCATGACAAGGGAAAAGATCATTGTAAACCTCTCAGTAAGTCATACATAACAAGACATGGAGGGATACTGCCTGATGAAGTTCACCTGTACAACTGGAAATCAACATGGTCAAGTCTGAAGGGGCAGGGGAATCTGCAGTCTCAGATTCTCTCTGGTGGTGCACACAACCTTGAAAGGAACCCCGGAGGAAGGATGTGACTAGGAGCAGCTTTCAATTGTTCACATCAAAACCAGGGTTGCAATATCCCTGTAGGGGGCCCAACAAATGGAAGGATAGGGAAGAATGAGTAAGGGTTTGTTTGGTTTTCACATTGCTACTTGATTCTGCACCCCATTAGTTGACCAGGGCTTCTCATGTCTGCCTGAAAAACCAGGAAGAGAGTTAAGTTGGGTCTCCTTAGGAATTATTAATAATAATAACAATATTTATTTATTTATTTATTTATACCCCACTTACAAATATTATTTTAATTAGACGGTTCCTTGCCCTCAGGCTTACAATCTAAGAAGGCATGACACAAAAGGAGAAAGGAATGGTCATGGGGAAGGGGATCGGGTCCAGTTCTTCACTCCATCTGATGCTTTGACCAAGGCAGATGGACTGGAGGGAGGGCTCTGCTCCATAATCTAGGACAGGCCCAATGGAGTTTGGCCTGTCCTTTCACTCCCTCCTAGGCCAGACGGTGTTGCCATGGAGAGAGGGCTCTTCAACTTGAGGCCAGTCCCAATGGTGTTGCTAGGCTTCTCCTAGAATTGAGCTCTGAATTTAATTTTGAGTGGTTGCAGCACAGGAACAAGTCTGGATACCACGTTTAAAGCCCACATAAACTTTGTTGTTGTTGTTGTTTTAATACATATCACAATTTACAATCCTCATTTCATAATAAAATTTTCTCCCCTCACCCCCCCTCCCAGAAACAGCATTTGAGGACACACATTTCGAACAAATTAACAGTCGTTATCGGAGCTATGGAATATATTGTTAATCATATTTTTAACTTCTTCATACCCCATTGTATCTTCCACTTTCTTAATCACAATTTCCCATTTATCTTTCCATGATTCTTTATTGCTTTCTCCAATATATTTAAGTCTTCTTTCCCTAAGGAAATCAAGTAATATGTATTCTTTTATATATTTGAATAAACAAAACTTATTCCAATTTGCTTTATTTTTACAACCACAGGCAATCACTGCATGGGCCGCCTTTAGAAATTGTTTTATTACATACAGTGATCCCCCGGTTTGCATATAACATTTGCTTAAGTATAATACCCACACTAGAAGAAAAGCATAGAAGTGTCACATAGGAACAATTGTACAAATTCTACAAAGAAGATTTGTATAGGAATGATTGACATTGACACTGAAGACATTTTGGGAAGAAGAAACATGAGCAAGTTGATTCCTCTGTCATAATGTCAGGAAAAACAAATAATAATTGTGGAGTCTCTTAATTGGAGTGAAGATAGATTACAAGCTTGGCTGTGACTATCAATGCCTAAGTAAATTTTTCCCTCCCCTTTTTAAAATCAAAGATTTTATCTGTTCTAAGAGTATCACCAGTAAATGCTTATCTAATAAAAATTTCCAAAAATGTTAAAGCCAAGGACAGAAAAAATGGGGGGGGGGGTGGAGAGTGTTTAAAAACAAACCAGATTGGGGGGAAAGAAAATCTAAATATGCAATATTGGCACCATTTACAGACAGAAAGTTACTCTTGGTCCAAAACACACTGCAGAAATAATCCAGTTTGAGATCGCTTTAACAGCCCTGGCTCAACGCTATGGAATTTTTGGGAATTGTAGTTTTGTGAGACATTTAGCCTTCTCTGTCAGAGGGCTCTAGTGCCACAATACACTGCAGTTACCAGAATTCCCTAGCACTCAGCAGAGGCAATTAAAGTGATCTCAAACTGGATTATTTTTGCAGTATGTTTTGGACCTCTTGTTACTTTTGGACCTCTTGTATGTTTTGGACACATCTCTTCCGGCAGGCCTTCCCTGAAACTGTATAATCTACCTGGCTCCTAAAATCTTTCAGCCAATTCCCAACTCCTTATCCCCCCCCCCCCCCCCGTATTTATTTGCTACCCATGCTGTGGCCAGCATTGCGGTTTTGTGTACTATGTTGTATTGTACTTTTATTGTTAGTAATTTAATTTTAAACTTAACTAATTTAATCCTATTTTAAGGGGGGGAGGTTGGGATGGAATTCTTGAATTATTTTAATCTGTAATCTGTTTTTAACCTTGTTGTACCCTGCCTTGATTGTTTTACAGAGGGGCGGGTAAGAAATAAATAAATATTATTATTATTATTATTATTATTATTATTACTACTACTACTTTGGGGAACATAAAAGATAATGATGTATAATTTTCCTTGGCATAAAATTATCATTTTTGGTATACTGAAAGTACAGTTTATTCAGACAGTGATGACAAGTCTTATTTACTTTTTAAGATTTTTGCTTTTTGTTACAAATGTTGCTACATACTCCTGAAATCTAAAGAACACCTGACAAGTAAGGAAGCTATTTGATTTGTCTAGTTCATTAGAAGCAAGGGAAAAAGCAATAAGAAGGAGAAACCAACAAAAGAGAGAGAGAGAGAAAGAAAGAAGGAAGGAGGGAGTTTGTCATACGACGGAATTTGGGGGTATAATGCAATGGCAATCTGAATGCAATCATGGGGTTTTACGTTATTGCGTTTGAGTGTATCTCACACAATTTCAGGCAATGGGAAGTAATTCCAAACACAATCATGGGGTTTCATGTTTTTGCGTATTAGAGTATCTCACGCAATTTCAGGCAATGGGGGGTCATTTTCGGGAAATGGGAAGTCATTCTGAACACATTCTGAATGCAATTAGAATTCACATAAATTCGCTAAACTAGCAAATTTACATAGATCCGAATTGGCTCCATTCAAAATTGAGAGAAATTCCTCCCATCTGATAAACTCCAAAGAAAGAAAGAAAGACTTCATTTTCCATAATGCCAAGGAGATACTATGTATTCTGAAATACATGTATTAAATCATGGGGAAAGTTTACGTTTTTAATATGATTTATTTTAATTCCCATAAAAAGAACTGAGAAAAGTGAATCAAGTCTAGGCACTGTAAAGATCTTATAGTGTGCATAGTCTTACATAGAAGCCTTCTTCTGACATTGTTTTTAGAAACAATGTCGGCTGAGTAAATATATGACAAACCTGTCTTAAACCTTTTTTTTAATCCATTTAGCCCCCCCTCCCTTTATTTTTTCCATTTTTCCCTCCAATTTGGGGAAAGAGGCTGGGAAAACAAAAACAACAATCTGTTCTTCTCCTCCATTTTTCCATGTTTGTTCTCAGCCTTCATATATTTATATTTTTATATTTAAGGTGCCTTATTTAGAATTGTTCCATTCACACTTTGTTCCATGAAATGTGATTTTGGACTATGACTCAGGAAATATAAAACATACTCATTTTTGCATCTAACTTGGCACTAAACACATTATAGAGATTAGAATACTAGATGGATCAGCCTATTGATCAAACTCCCTTTCTCACAGTGTTAAGAAACAAGCTGTGCTAGGGGAATGAAAACATGATACTCACCGCTCTCTTTGCAGAGGACAAAGAGGAACTCTGCTGCACAGTGCTTCACATCCGTGTCAATGTGGGTCATGAGGCGCACCAGTTTATTTCTCAGCAGGTTTCCCACCTCTGGTCTATTCTTCACATCCCGTAGTGGAGGGAGTACCTAGGAATACAGAGAACAGGAAGAGTTGCCCCAACAAAACTCATCTTTACAAACTCTAATTGTCATAGTTTTTTGTGGAGCTTTTGGGCTATATAGCCATGTTCTAGAAGAGTTCCTTTCTGATGTTTCGCCAGCATCTGTGGATGGCATCTTCAGAGAATGATAGCCTGGAAAAAGGATTGGAGATATATATCCTGTGTGACCCTGGGAAGGAAGGAGTAATTTGCAAATGTATTGTTCTGTTGCTAATGGCAGTCCTCAGAGTGGGAGGATATGCAAACAAGGATTAATGTCTGCTAACTGGTGCTCATTGTCTGCTGGGAATCCCCTGGCCTTAGGCTGTTTCTCATTTGCATAGGTTGAGTCTTGACCTTGCTGTCCTTCAGGACTGGTAGCCAAGTCTTGTTTACTCTCAGGGTTTCCTCTTTCCTGTTGAAATTGCCCAGGTGTTTATGGATTTCAATGGCCACCCTGTGCATTCTGACATGGTAGTTGTTGGCATGGTCCAGAATTTCAGTGCTTTCAAACAGCATTTTATGCCCAGGATGGTTTATAGCATTTTTTTTACTGCTGATTTTTCCAGTTGACCCAGTCTGCAGTGTTTCTCATGTTCCTTGATTCTTGTCTGCACACTGCGTTTGGTGGTCCCTATGTAGACCTGTCTGCAGCTGCATGGAATGCGGTAGACTCCTGAGGCTCTGAGAGGGTCCCCCTTGTCCCTGGCTGAGTGAAGCATTTGCTGGATTTTCTTCATTGGTTTGTAAACCATTTGAAGGTTATGTTTCTTCACCACTTTCCCTATTCTGTCTGTGACTCCTTTGATGTATGATAAAAATATCTTCCCTTTGGGGGGTTTGCTTGTCTTGAGTCTTCTGGGTTTTTCTGGGCCTGGCAGCCCTTCTGATGTCTGCATTGGAGTAACCCTTGGCCTGTAGAGTCCGGTCCAGAACATGACCACATAGCCTGAAAGCTCCACAAAAAACTATGGATGCCAACCATGAAAGCCTTTGATTCTAATTGTCATATTTGGCACTTTTATATTAGATACCCACACCAGACTTACACAGAGAGCCCTTGGTATCCAATGGGGTTTGGTTCCAGGACCGCTCTGTGGATACCCAAATCTGTGGATGTTCAAGTCCCATTGAATACAATGGCCTAGTAAAATGGTGAACTTTATATAAAATGGCAAAAGACATTATCAGATGACGGAAATTGGAAGCATAATCCAATGGCAATCCGAACACAATCATTGGGTTTCACGTTATTGCGTATGAGTGTATCTCACGCAATTTTGGGCAAAAGGGAAGTTATTCCGAACGCAATCATGGGTCATTTTCGGGCAATGGGATGTCATTCTGAATGCATTCCAAACACAATTAGAATTCACATAAATTTGCTAAACTAGCGAATTCACATGAATTTGAATTGGCTCCATTCAAAATAGAGGGAAATTCCTCTCGTCTGATAACGTCCAAAATCAAAGCTTGCTTCTTGGAATTTATATTTTTTAAAAAATATTTTCAAGCCACGGATATTTAAATCTACAATACACAATGAAAATCCCTCATAAAATCTAAAATGCTAGCTACAGTTTGGCCAAAGATATAAGAGGTACAGCTCTCTTTTTAATTTTATGAGATAAAAAAGTAAAAATAACAACTTGATAAATAACATAGGAGAATGCATCTGCAAGTAAATAGGTTATAAAATAGCAAAGGCAATACAGTGATATGTATACATGAAGGATCCGTTCTGGACACCACCACCACCCCGCGTATGCAAAAAAATGCGGAATGTCAAGACCTGTTGATTCTAATGGTGGCGTGCTCCCATGCACATCCATTTTGTCCCCCTGGGCTTGCTGTCCACGTGAATTCAAGTTTGCAGATGGCAAGCCCACGTATGGTGCAGGCGGACTGTAACCTCTGTTGTAGGTTGCCATCCAGTTTAGATTACTTTCCATTACAAAGCAAGTTATCATATCAGTCATGCTGTAAAATGCTAATGTGCAATCAATTAAAGAATGCAAATTATTAAACTTATATTGCAGTATGCCATGTATCACAGAAATCCATTTAATATGCAAAACAGATGCAATTTTGTTGAAATCCGTCTTAAAAGTGAATCCATGAACTGGGTCTCAGACAAATCAGAATAACTGCGCATACTCAAGTAGGCAAGCCACATTTCCCTCTCTCTAACCACCTGTTGTGCTCCTTGATCATATACTACATGAAAACAGCTTAAATAGTAGTACTACCACCTAATTTGGAAGTGAGGAAATTTCTCTCTTAAGGTGAGGGAGACTTCCATATGTCAAAGAACAGCTTTCCACAATATAATGGGATAAAGAAAACACTGTGTACATCATGTGTAAATAAAGCATCCTGCAATTTCTGCAAGGTAATTTCACAGCAATACGTTTCCAAACTGATGATGCAGATGTGGCTTGCCTTATGCTTTTGCTTGCTCAATACAAGCTTTGTTTGATAGATGCAACTTGATCAAAATACTGTACCTTGGCTTTAAGAAATTTCCTTGTCTGCCGATGGGCCCGAGCACTCTCAGTCAGCAAGTTCAGCACAGGCGTCAGGCTTTCCTTAAGTTTATGACCCTGTGAAAGAGTCCAAACGAAGCAGGAGGTCATCATTTCATCCTCATTCTGTTATTTACAAGTATCATGTCTGAAAAAATCACAGGAATAAATATTTTTCTAGAAAGAAAACCAAAAATTCTGGTCCCGGTTCTCTTGTGGTATGGATAATAGGAGGTCAGCTATTAATGAAGGTAGATAAGTTTCATTCAAGTCTCATGTTGAAATTTTATGATATTAAGAGCTCCTCCAAAATCGCATCTCTGTGTAAAGTTCACCCCTTTTCTCTGTACCTGTACTATAGGTGAGCAAAGTCTAGTCTGCAGGCTGCATACCATCTCTCAGTGGATGCAGCATCGACGCTTGAAGCTCAACATGTCTAAGACAGAGTTTCTCATCTTCCCACCTAAGCCCACCCTTCAGTACTCCTTTTCTGTTTCTGTTGATGGCACTTCCATTCAACTGGTTCAGCAAGCCCGCAGTCTTGGTTTAATTTTTGATTCCTCTCTGTCGTTTATTCCCCAGATTCAGGCCACTGCCAAGGCCTGTAGATTCTCTCTTTACAACATTGCTAAAATCCATGCTTTCCTGTCAGCCTCCACCACCAAGACTCTGGTCCATGTGGTATCGCGACTAGATTATTGTAACCTTCTTCTGACAGGGCTTCCTCTCTCTCACCTCCATCCTTTAATCTCTGTCCAGAACTCAGCTGCACGTATTATCACATCCGCTCACTGCTTTGACCATGTTTCTCCTCTCTTACCCTCCCTTCACTGGCTCCCCTTCCCCTTCGCATCCTGTACAAACTTTTGTTGTTGACTTTCAAAGCCCTCCATGGACTGGGCTCTCCTTACTTGTCTGAACTTCTTTCTCCTCACACTCCTTCTCGTGCCCTCCGCTCTGGTAGTCAAGGTCTCCTGTCCCAGCCCAGGATTTCCACTGCCCTGTCCTGGATTCATCCCTTCTCACTTGCTGCCCCTCACTCCTGGAACCTTCTTCCCCCCCACGCACGCCTCATTACTTCTCTAAACAGTTTCAAAACTGAGTTAAAGACTATAGGGACACATTCCCAGAATTGTGCCGTCTGCCCCAGGATGCCTCCTTCTAACTATGTATTAAGAACCCTAGCCCTCCCTGCAGTCATCTGCCTTGATCCAGGCCCCAAAGGGAGAGAAGAACCACTAGACCTCATCTCCTTTCCCACCACCTTTCCCTTCTCTTTTTGTGTTGTCTCTCTTAGATTGTAAGCCTGAGGGCAGGGAGCCGTCTAATTTATCAGATTGTATGTACAGCACTGTGTAAATTTACAGCACTATATAAATAAAGGTTAATAATAATAATGTAGCTCTCCAACCCACTTTTTTCCACAGACTCTCAGTACCACCAAGAAGTCCTGTTTTTAAAATAACCAGCACCATAGTTTGCTGTCAAAACCTGTCATCGAACCACTAAATGTGATTAATGGAGAAAAGAATGAAGCAAACCACTGTCAGTATCATAGCCAACAGTTTCCTTTAGTTAAGTATTAATAATCAACATCATACGGTAATAATAATAATAATAATAATAATCTTTATTTCTAGCCCACTCCTCTGTGAAGCACAATTGGAGCGGGGTACAGCAGGATTAAAACATACAGATTAAAACACTTCATCAGCCCATTCCCAGCTACCCACCCCTTAAAATAGATTAAATTAACAATAATTTAAAACAATAACTATTAAAAGCATAATTCATCCTCGATGGTTCTTAGTTGAGGAAAGAGATAGCACCAAGCAAGGGGTCAGATTCAATTAATAGGTCCCGTTTTGGAGCCGGGATCTAGGATGTTTCAGGGAAGGCCTGCCAGAAGAGATGCGTCTTCAGAGCTTTTTTGAAGCAATCAAGAGATGTTATAAGACGCAACTCATCTGGCAGACCATTCCAAAGCTTGGGAGCGGTAGCGGAGAAAGTCCTCCGGGAGGTCTGCGACAGCCAGTTTTCACAGGCTGTAGCAGGTTCCTCCCAGAGGATCGAAGTGTGCGGGGGGGGGGGGTCATAACGGGGATAAGATGGACCCAAGCCATGCAGGGCTTTAAAGGTTAAAACCAACACCTTGTACTGCGCCCGGAAACTAATCGGCAGCCAGTGGAGAGCCTTGAGCATATCATTTGTTGTATGTTATGTGCCTTCAAGTGAACTCTGAATTAGTGGCAGGCTATCCTAGGGTTTTCTTGGCAAGATTTGTTCAGAGGAGGTTTGCCATTGCCTTACTCTGAGGCTGAGAGAATATGACTTGCAAGGGGAATTCCATGTCCAAGCAAGGATTCAAACCCTGGTCTCCAAAGGTCCTAGAGCCTTATTTCACAAGAAAGCAAAGTGGAAACAGAGCCAGAGAGTAGTATCTCTCCCCATGCTTTACCACAAGATGTCATGTCATGACTAAGGTGCCAGAAGCCACATGGATAGGGGGCGAGCCCTGTTTCCCCTTCAACTCCTTTTTAAGTCCCCCCCCCGCTTTTCCTGAAGCCGCCACCACTGCAGCAGAAGAGCAGAGCTTCTTTTCCCACCCCCCACCCCATCACCAATGTCCTCTGTTTTTACCCTTTTTTCATCCTCCCTACTCTGGCTCTATCCTTTCTTCCTTCATGGGGAAACGAGGTGGGGAGAGGAAGGATTCATGTCAGGCACATGAGAAAAAGGGTGGAGGCACTGCAGTGAGAATCAGAATGAAGGGAGACTGGCACTCCTGCCACCACCCCGTACCCACTGCAGGCATCAAAGAGAAAGGAAGAAGGCAAATGCCAGGCCCTAAAGTCCATTCACTAATGGTAGTTCCCCCTCTAGACCTTCAGGCAGATTCCTGATACTATTTGTCCCATATGGCTTCTTGCCATCTCATCTACTCCCTGCTTGATTACCAGAGGAAAGGCCCTGGTTTTTTGTGTGTATATGTGTTGTCCCACTATGAGGGTGGATGGGGAAAGGTGAGCAAGACCCATGCTACCTCTGGAATTGGCTGGCGGAAGGAGGGAAAGAATGGATTTTAAGAGTTGGTAGAGTAACAAGCAGCTGTACTAATTTCACTTTCTGAGACACTCTTGAATACCCTGTTTCCCCTAAAATAAGACATCCTCTGAAAATAAGACCTAGTGCATCTTTGGGAGCAAAAATTAATATAAGACACTGGAATTTATCACATGAGAGGAATTTCTCTCAATTGCAAATGGAGCCAATAAGCAATTACGTGAATTCGCTAGTTTAGCAAATTTATGTGAAATCTGATTGGGTTCAGAATCCGTTCAGAATGATTTCCCATTTCCAAAAAATGACCCCCCCCATTGCCCAAAATTGCATGAGATACTCTAATATGAAATTACATGAAACCCCATGATTGCGTTCGGAACGAATTCCCATTGCCTGAAATTGATTGAGATAGACTTATACACAATTACATGAAACCCCATGATTGTGTTCGGATTGCCATTGCATTATACCCCCAAATTCTGTCATATGTTAAACTCAACTGTCTTATTTTCGGGGAAACACGGTATATTAGGACAGAAAGTTTAAAACTTTATAGCTACTCCTGTTAGCAATGGATATTTTTATTTTTGTATTAATAAAGGGATAGAGGGATTTGCTCTAGAGTGCATGAGTGCCGCCACCACACCATTCCTCCTCCCACCCCCACCCCCCACTTTCTTGTGAGGATTTATTTTGTACCATTTTTCAGTTTATGTTTGCTGCTCTGAAGTGTGGTTTTCTGTATCCATAGTTCTGACAAATGTTTGTAAAAGTGCTTTGTTTTGAAAGAAAACATGAATATTGTTAACCTAAGAAATTGCAGAGTTGCTTCTGAGTTCACTTTAGTACTGTCTGGCTGTTGTATGTTGTGCACCGCCCTGATCGTTGGAAGGGCGGTATATAAATAAAGTTATTATTATTATTATTATTATTATTATTATTTTATTTCACAAAAAAGCAGTAAAACAGTTTTCCATATCACCTGAATGAGAACTACTTAAAAAAACTATTTGGTTACTACTGATATGTTAGTGTATCAAACACATCTGATTAAAGACATTAAAGGATATTAAAGACCAGCTTTTGCTCATTTTACTTTACTTTGTGCATATGTTTTTGTTTTTGTGTATATAGTATGAGTATGAGTTTTTGTGTATATTATGTTAATTTAGCTTTTGTGTGCATTCAAAAGTATGCACTCAAAAGTGATATATAGTGTTTTATTTAGCAGCCAAAATGCATCTGCAAGCTAAAGAAACTTGAGTTCCACTTTTCAACTGATTCTACTTTCTGACCATGCTCTGGTCTCTAACACATCAGATAAGCAGAGGCTTCCTGTATCTTTCTTCATAACTCCCAAATGGAGGTGAAAATCTAGGAACACACTTGGTATGGAAAAAACAAGAGAGTGTAACTATGGAGAAATACTGGAAACCAGACAGTTATGTAGCAACACAGCCTGAAAGGCAGGGAGCTAATCAGTTCTATTTTTTTTAATTCCACCTACTAAATTCTTATCTCAAAAAAGCAAAAAGCATACAACATTTCAATTCATTCCGATCCAAGCCAACCAAATGCAGCATCAACAACCAATGAAACAGTTAACTTTTTAATAAGACAAATCATGTATTTGATCATGGAATGTTCTTATTCATTGTGTGAATCACCCCTCATCCTACTCATACTTCTCATAACATGCTTTAGCATATGGTGTTGCTGCCTCTTCATTACCATTGCTGATTGCTATTATAGCAGTTATCGGAGAAAACACTAAGTTAGTGAGACTCTGTGACCAACACAGTAGGGTAATGTCACAACATCCGATCAGGACCCCAAAACCTGTTCTGCTAAGTATGAATGCTATTGAAAGTAAAAATCAATGTCAACTGACTGGAAATTGTGAAAACTATTTCACCCACCCTGTCAAGACGTCGGTCAAGGAAATCCAGGAGAACACTGACAGCATCCATGTTGACTCCCATGTATTCAAGTGAACCTGGATGTACTTTAGGGGCCAGCAAGACATCCAGACATTTGAGAGGCAGATTGCCCAAGAGATTGACTGTGTGGCTGATATAAAACAAAGCAAAGAAGAATTAGCAGAATTACATAGGAAGGACTTCTTTTTCACTTATAAAACATCCAGTAATTTCCATGTTCTAACAAAATGAGAAAAAGTTCCCAAGCTGTCCTTTCCTGGCACTATGACTTAAACACCACTGAGAACATCTAATAACAGTGTTTTGTTCCCTGTCCAGGCTTCCATTGCCCTCCTTTTCTTCTATTGTTTGCACAGTATCCATTTTTGCATTACAAAAATGGACACTGTGTGGATTTGGATTTCTGTCAGACTTATTGTTTGCAAAGTGCTGTGGAAAATTATTTTTCTCTAAAAAAAAGTTTGTATTCTAACCCAGATAAACTGTCAAAAATAGCCTAGAATGTTTCAAACAGTGTTGGGGATGTCAAAACAAGGAGGGCTCCTTTTTTCATATATAGTGGATTTGTAAGCATGTGAAAAGTTACTGGTCTAAGATTTATATGTTAATCCAAAGAGTTCTAAAGGTAGCTTTTGTAACATTACCAGAAACCTTGCAGGGGACATTATGGATAAAGAACTAGACAGTAAATATTGATCATGTCTTCGATATATGACAATAGCAGCAAGTTTATTGTTTGCTCAAACTTCGAAACAGACTGACAATAGAATAATGGATTGTTAAATTTCATGAGTTGGTCCAAATGGCCAAACTTATGTGGGTTCTAAAGGATAAGCAAGTTGAAAACTTTTTGAAAGACCAGAAGCCCTTTATAGATTTTTTTTTAAGCATCAAGAAACCTAACAATATAATAATCTGTGGCTATGGGTATTAGCACTTTAAGTAGGATTATTTAATTGTTACAGTCAGGATTGGGAGCCAGAGCCTTACTGTGTATTAGTTGCATGTCTTTCTTTTCTTTTTTCTTCTTCTGCTCTTTTTCTTCTTTGTGTTTCTTTATCTTTGATTGTATATTACTTTGATTACAAATTAAACTGTTTGTGTTAAAAATAATAAAAATTAATATAAAACACTTTTGTATTAAGTCAACATCATCAAATAGTGGTAAAATTCAGAGACAAAGCTGTGTTAGTCTAGAACATCAGTATGTAAAGGGATCTTGCAGCACCTTTGAGACTAAATGAAATAAGGAAGTTGGCAGCGTAAGCTTTCATCTGAGGATGCATCTGAGGAAGTAGACTGAACTCTGTGAAAGCTCATGCTGCCAACTTCTTTATTTCAGTTAGTCTCAAAGGCGCTACAAGATCTCCCTACATAATCATTCTACAGACTAACATGGCTATATCTTTGAATTGTGTGAAAGAAGGTACAACGTGAGCTTTCACAGACTTGGTCTATTTGGAGTGAACTGATGACCAGAGAGGATCATTATAGACTATATTTCTCATACAGTGTATACAGGTCCTCCCTGGGCCATGTTTTTGAGGAAGTAGACCAAGTCTATGAAAGCTCATACTACAATTTTTTTGCACAATTCATATCTCATAAGTACTGCAAGATCCCTTTGCATACTCATTATCAAATATCGCTGAACATTGGGATTCTTTATACCCAACAAAAAATATGTAGCTCATAATGGTTTTCCATGTTAAGGTTACTTAACTCTTTCTAAAAAATATCTCTTTTAACAATTACCTGTGAAATTCTTCTGTCCGATCCTCCCCATCTGCTGAAATCATCAGGCAGTGACGGAGGAGGGCACCCAGGCGTCTGTATAGAGCTGCATCTTCCTGGCCCCAAAATATAATGGAAGAGATTATGAGATGGGAATGTACAACTCTTGCACAGTTTGTCAGATATAAGTCAGGCTTACTCACATTACCCAAAATAGGACATGCCTCTGGACATCTGACAAGAAAAAAATGCATACAAGGAACCTGAGAATCTCCACCGAGAAATATGCACTACTGCATATGTAGAATTTAAAGCTCCTGCCTCCCATAGCAACAGATGTGTGGCTGAATTGTCCTTTCCTCTTGTCTCTATAATATATTCACACATTTTTAAGCCCAAGGGAACCTCTCTCTTTCCCCAAATACCAAATTTAACAAAACTGCACCAATAAAACTAGATAAAACTAATTCAAACATAAGCAAGACAAATGTTCAAAGCAAATTCCAGATACATTCATACAGAATACCAAATTCTTAATTTTAAAAGCAGAAGCAAGATGCAAATAATGAAAATCCTCCCTAAAAAGGACTTTATTCCCACTTCATTCTGTGTTGTACCCTCTCTCATACTTAAAGTCTTCCAGAGCAACTAACTGATTATTCAGAAAATGAAAGAGATCAGTTTCTTATGATGAGAGCAGCAAGGCACATCATTATCCTCTCCATCAGTTAATAGAACAGGCACAAAAGGGACCTTATCCTAACTGTGGCTGTATTTCACAAGCATTTTAGTCTCCTTTCCTCTCCAGTATAGCTGAGGGGAAGGTAAAGTTTATCACTTTACTGATAAACATATTCTACCAGATTGTAACATATCTAAGTTTACCACGTTTCAGAGTGGGTTTGACATTTTGTTTCACTTCCCTAGATGTTTTGGATGACAAATTTCATTAGCCCCAGATGCTATCCACTTCATATTACTGAAAGGGCCCTGGTTGACTACTCATCAAAGAAGCAAATATGCTGTCACACAATTTTAGAAACAGAGACATTATCACCAGTAAATCATTCTCTTCTGCTAATAAAAGTAAAGCAGATTCGTGCCTTTGTCTACCTAACAAATAAGTCAATCAATGAACAGAGCAGTAAGCTGGTCAAATATGTAAGCACTTCCACAGAATAAATCTGAAGCATAAGGGACCTCTTATCATAGGAATCGTGGATAAAAGGAAGCCAGAGACCTCTGGGGTGCCCTACCTCATCCACTTCCCTCTTGTTGGTATCAAAGGTGATATTGAACAGCACTTTCAGGATCTCCATGGCCCGCTCTGCCTCCTGCCGGGGTAAAGGTAGGGAAGGGTTCTCCACAGCAGCTACTTCATGGGGGTCAAGCCACTTGACTCCTAGTGTAAGTTCCAGGGTATCTGTCATAAGACTGATGCCCCGGAGTTCCTGTGCGAGCTGCTGCCGGATGTCCAGCCTGAGTGCCGTTAGCAAAAAAAGAAGACGCAAGTCAAAAAATTTTATATCATGGGGGAAGTTTCTCTCATTATACAGCTTGATGCGATCTGTGAGGCCCACCACAATCCGGGCATCAGAGGTCAGCTCTTGAGCCTCTCGACTGCTGAAGACAATGTTGCAGAGGCATTTAAGGGCCTCCAGGATGACATCCAGGTCTGGAACTTCTACAATGCGCTCTTCTGTGTAATCAATTCCAGCATGCCTGGCTAGGGTCTTCAAGCCTTCCATGGTGGCAAAAGGTTCAAGGCAGGTTTTATCCCGGGACAGGATCCGGATGCTTTCTAAACACACAACCTGGCAGGATGGCTGGAGCTCCCTCTCCAAGAACTTGATCAGGAGCATGGCCAGCTTCTAAAGCATGAAAAGGTGAAAATGAGAAATATAAGAAATCTAGTGAACAAAGCAATATGCTTCCATAGGAGAAAAGAGGCTTAGTCCATGTCTGTACTTATTACACTTCAGATTATGCAATCCACCTAATATCCTAGCCATAGATCTACCTGTACTGTAAGCAGAGTTCACACTGTGTCCCCATGAGAAGAACACCATGGGTCAGGAATAAACCTGAAAAACACTGCAACTTATTCAATGAGTGCATCATTCCTGTTTCATTTCTGATGCGTAACACCACTCATTTTGCAGCCAAAACAGCAACATTCTCACAAGAGGCTGGTATCATCAGACTTGGAAGAAGCTGAAAGTTTGTAAAGAAACAAATAATGGGGAGGGAGGATTTGGAGAGATTTTAAGTGTAGTGGACAACCTCCCTTCCTCCCCCCCCCCAAAGAAAAAAACCCAGTGAAGACTGAATGTGCTCACTGTGACCATTCATTGCTGACTGTTGTTGTTGTTGTTTTTTCTCCATAAGACTGATGCTCCAGAGTTCCTGTGTGAGCTGCTGCTGGCAGCTGACAGTGAAAGTGTCACTCCAGACAGCAACAGATTGCTTCAAGTCCCACTAGCTTTCTCAAACATCTAATTAACATTTATGCATTTGGAGAGAACTGACCATACAGGTAAAAGTCCAGATGTGTAATATCTGTGGTTGGATTCTAAATTCAAGTGATAAAAATACTCCATTATTACAGTTAAGTACCAAGGGTTAGGAATAGCATTTGATGTTGTTATCAGCCCACATTTCTGTCATAAAATAAGCCATGTAGCACAAGACTAAATAAATCTGCTTTGCGAGACCAAAAATAAAAGGACCTATTGGCTGACCAGTCAAGTGTTCAGTCATGGAACCAGGATGATCACCCTAAGTGATCATGCAAGATTTGAGGAAGAGAATTCAGGCTTGGCTTTAATGACCTGCGAGATTTTGCATTCTCTGTGTCATAGTAAAAGAACAAACTGATGCAGCAAAAAATAAATTTTGCATTGCAGAGCTTTAATGCTGAAACTAAAACTGGACAAATTTAGATTTGGCAGATATCTCCTTTTCATTTTCCTTCTCTTGATACAATTGTGTTCTGCAAGTCATGGTGTAATTTCATCCAAATTTGCCAAAGTCTCAGGAGAAATCTATTTTTGAAGCATTATTAATAAATATTCCATGGGACTCTTGCTTTAGTGCCCTTTTAACTAATATTAATGAACAGCTCTATATATGTAACAAACAACTGACCATAAAAATTGGTGACTCAGTTGTGGCTCAGAACAGTGAAGTAAGACTGTAGTCAACTGGGAGAAGAGAATGAGACAAAACAGCTATGTGCAACAGAAGGATATGCAAGAAAGATACCTTCCAAGTCTCTGCATGTAGCCACAACTTAATTCCATAATCTTTAAAAAGCATTTAGGATGGGCAAAGCAGTTCTACTCTTTCAGTAAATAAAGCTGTCTTGAACTAATACAAAACAGCACTGGTTTCTGTGCACAGTGAAGAGTGTGTTTGCCCCTGTAACAGAGATGGGCAGCATGTAGACCTCCAGATGTTGCTAAACAGCTCTCCCGAAAATCCCATTATCCCTCACCATGGTTTCTATTGGCTGGGGGTAATAAGAGAGACAAACCACTTTTCAAGGGCCACACAAACTCCCTACTCCTGCTCTTTCTGATGTTACTATTGTTGTTGTGTGACTTCAAGTCATTTCCAACTTACACTGAACCTAAGGTGAACGTATCGTGGGATTTTATTGGCAAGATTTGTTCAGAGGAGATTTGCCATTGCCTTCCCTTCAGGCTGAGAGTGTGCCCAAGGTGCCCCAGCTGGTTTCATGGCCAAACTGAGAATCAAACCCTGGTCTTCAGAGTCATAATCCAACACTGAAAACCATTATGTCACACTGGCTCCATATAGACCCCACTTTTCCACACAATGATGCCTGAAGCAATGAACAGTGAATAAGTTATAAAGAAACACAACCCTGTTCTACAGTTACAAATAAAAATAAGGAAGCTTTTTCAGTAAGTAATTATGTGTAATAATTATACTACTGCTGCGAACATAGTTATTAGTAAAAAAAAAAAATCAATAATAGCTGGTCTGCTAGGCTAGGCACATATCAGTGGATAAAAGGATCAAAAACTGCACTGATTTACAGGACTTAAGGTAGCTCACTGTAATTGGCTTAGCTGTACTGCCTAATGATAGGGACAAACCCCTTAATTATTATGATTTCTCTGAAGAAAGGCCTTCACCACATCATCCTCGTTAAGGAAGTACATATTTGTTACCAATGACCGCTTCTTATACTTTCATTTACTTTATACAGAACATTTATACAAATGTGTTCTTGGGAAGTTATCGTATATGCTCAACTATAAGTCAACCTCATGTATAAGTCAAGGTCAGGTTCTGGGGCCAAAATTATGGATTTTGCCACAACCTGTGGACAGGTCAAGGGTAAAACTTGGAGGCTTTGGTGTGTATATGTGTGCATATGGCAAGAGAGACTTTCAATGAGGCTTTTTGCTTCATTGTTTCAGTTTTCCTTTCACAGGTGGGAGGGGGACTCTTAAACAAACAGCAATATTTCAGGCTATGAGGCTCTGTTCTAGAAGAGTTTATTCCTGACGTTTCACCAGCAGCTGTGGGCTGTCATCTTCAGAGAATGCTGGCATGGGAGTGAGTGGGGTATATATACTGTTGTTGAGAGGAAGCGATTTACATGTCAATCTGTGTATTGGCCTCAGGGTGTTTATTTAATTAATGATCCATTGTCTGCTGGTAAACCTCTCATAAAATGCTGTTTGAAAACACTGAAATTCTGGACCATGCCAACAACCATCAGGTCAGAATGCTCAGGGAAGGCATTGAAATCCATAAACACCTGGAGAACTTCAACAGGAAAGAAGGAACTCTTAAGGTAAACAAAGTTTGGCTACCAGTCCTCAAAAACACTAAAATCAAGACCCATCCCATCCAAATGAAAACCGCCTAGGGTGAGAGGCATTTCCCAGCAGACAATGGATTGTTAATTAAACAGACACCCTGAGGCCTTGCCATTCAGCAACAGAACAATACATAGATTAACATGTAATTTGCTTCCTCTCAGTCAACAGTATATATACCCCTCTCTCTTCCATGCCAGAATTCTCTGAAGATGGCAGCCACAGCTGCTGGCAAAACATCAGGAAGAAACTCTTCTAGAACATGGCCTCATAGCATAAAAAAGCCCACAAAAAATATGGATGCCAGCTGTGAAAGCCTTTGACTTCACATTCAAAAAATATTTCTGATAACACAAATATAACATATGGAACATTCTGTCAAACGATACTGCAGTAGTCACTGGCATAAAACAAACATTACAAGGATATGATGAAAACACAAAGGAAAATGGCTGTTGCTAGAGGCTACCAGCTAGAGAAACCAAAGAAACAATAAAACAGCCACAATACTCACTCACAATATACTACAGGTTACCAGGCAAATGAATATGGCATACATGCGTTGTTTATGAATGGGTCCAGGTCATCATCTTGATCACAAACAGAATGTTTTTGACATTTTGTACCACATGAAGCCAGTCCAAGAATGAAAGAAAAGGCCATAGCTCTGCAGTAGAGTATATTTGTACCACAGAGAAGGTCTGGAATCCAGTTCTGGCATCTCCAATTGCAAAGGCTGCCAACTGGCAACACAATCACAAAGAATCTGTCAGACACCTCAAGAGCCATGGCCTCTGGGAGCAGGCAATACTGGGCTCCTTGCACCAATATGTGGGCTCAGCTGCCTAAGGCAGCTCTATTATATTTGTATAGGAAACTATCAGGAGAAATGGATCCCTGGAAATCAAAGCATACGTCATTCCTTACTCAATGCTTTCTCCTACAAGTGGTTCAGACCCTGTGAGTCAATATTGCCCTCACTCTGGCTTCTGCCACTCTGGCTTCATAAAGCCTAAATTGCCTGTTACATTAAATACATTTTTGAACAACCATGTTCCAAATGGCAACCTTGGTCTGGAAGGAAAATGTCACATGAAGAAGAGAAGGTATTATTGTTTAACCCTTTCTCCTTTTCAGGGAAATTACAATTTGTCAGCCTCATTGTTTCTGATAGATCAAACAGAACAAAAACAGAACTTACCTTTCTTTCTTCCTGTTCCTCATTTTCAAAGGTGAAGCACTGTGACTTCTGGGAAGAAAGAGCACAAGATTGAAACAAACTGAAACAATAAACACTTTCTAAATGCATAGAAAACTTCTGAAAAATTTAATGGCCACTGACTGAACATTCACCCACAGAGTGTGGATCCAGTAAATAATGCAGAGGTAGGATAGTTTTTAGTTTAAGGGAATGTGGGATCTTTGAAGGTATCTTGGGTTTCATGTAATGTGATGGTGAAGACAGTAACACCAAAAGAGATAGAATTTTAAGTGGTTTATGACGCAAGGCACAAATTCAAGCAGACTTGGACTGTACTCTCTAAAGCTACTTGCACCTGGAAAGCCCTCTGAAACCAGCAGAGATGCATTGGGGAACTCTTAAGACTGCAACCATACTCCCCAGGAAAACAGAGAAAAGTGTCCTTATGCTGATGACTTCAAAACAGGGTAATTATCTAAAGTGTATCACACCACTATAAGGCTGTGGTACAAGGTTACTCTAACTAGACAGCGTTTCTAAAGGAAACTGGTAGCCCAAAGGGAAAATTCGTGGGCACACAGAGCTCTGTTTTTCTTTGGAACCAGATAAACAGTCAGCTGATTTTCAGTGGGAAAATGTCTTGCGGAAAAGGTTACATTTTCTCCCCCACACTATAGTCGCAATGTAAACCAAACCCCACACAGTTTTGGCATTTGGAGTTGCACATAATGTTTAGCTTGGTCCATAAAGCTGTGTGTTGTCAGCATAGATAGTGCCACACTCCATACCTGGATTACCAGCCCCAGCAGATCTCAGTACATGTTTAAAAGGACTGGGGGGGGGGGGGGACATGACCTCTATGGAATCCCACAGAATAGCTACCATGGGGAGGCACAACAGTGCCCCTTCACAACACCTTCTGAAACATGAATCCCATTGTGGGAGAAAGGCAGGATATAAGTCCTTGAAATAAATACAAATAAATAAATAAAAACTTGTTCTGGAGAAAGAGACAGAATAACTGGAAAATTATACCTCCAATTCCTTTTCTCAAAACATGGTCCAGAAGAGTACAACAGTCCATACTATTTAATAATATTTGATTTCTGTATCATTATTTCAAGCCTTCAGAACTCCTCAGATGTATGTTCCTTGTCACAGTACTTAAATGTCTTGTCGAAGGCTTTCATGGCCAGCATCCATAGTTTTTTGTGGAGCTTTCAGGCTGTGTGGCCATGTTCTAGAAGAGTTCCCTTCTGATGTTTTGCCAGCATCTGTGGCTGGCATCTTCAGAGAATGATAGCCTGGAAAAGGGTTGGATTCCCAGGGTCACACAGGATATATATTTCCAATCCTTTTCCAGGCTATCGTTCTCTGAAGATGCCAGCCACAGATGCTGGCGAAATGTCAGAAAGGAACTCTTCTAGAACATGGCCACATAGCCCAAAAGCTCCACAAAAAACTTAAATGTCTTAATTATCCCCCATATAACAGACTGGGGATGGTAAAGGCTGAGAGAGAAAATGAAGTTTGCATGAGGTAGGGTATACTGCCTTTTGTCCCATGGCCAAGAAAGGGAGTGGCCTCTCCCTCCAATGAGATCCTTCTAAACCATCAAATTTTGATAGAGGCAAGGTCTGCATTTGTTGTGGAACTCTATATGTATTGCAGAAGATGAGTACTAGGATGCATATCTTACAAGTGTGCTGGGCTTTACCATTCCTTTTCATGAGCTGAGGATGCAGCCTAGAATATGTTTCACACTCCTACAGCTACATATTGTAGTTGAAGAACAGTAATATTGGGTGGGTGTTTAGGCTGTTTTTCAGGGAAACATGGCCATCTTTACTGATCTTCTCAATTAATTATTGTTTTTCCCCCTTCTCTTCTCATCTCTCCTCACCCCATATATTTCCTCATGCATCCATTATGATATATGTTTGGGGACTCAGGTGAAATCCAGAATACACATCAAATAAATAAAACTGTGAACTTCATGATAAGTTTCCAAGGAATTGCAGACTCTTACATGCCACTTTGACAAGCCATTACCTTATTCAACACAGCTCAACTTCTGAAATACTGGGCCTCCTGATCAGTATCTACAGATATCCTCCACACACAGTAGAGAGACATAAGAGACCATTTGGGGCTGGGGGGCGGGATGGGGTAACAGGATTTTTCAGCCTGTGCTTGAAAGGGGAACCTGCATTCCTGTACAACTCCCTGGTCAGCTTCTTGGAATCCTGCAAAGGGTTTTCCATTCACTGAATTATTGTAACTTTTCCACTGTCAAGTAAAATAACAACAACAGCACAGGTACATATAAACTAAATGTAAAAGTCCTTTCACTTGCCATCCTGAATAGCTACTGTCTTAATGAATTTTAATCCTGAACATATCAAATACATTTTATGTTAATGTGAGAGAAGGCTGCTAAGACCTCATCTACATATTTGTAAGACAACAACATATAATAACTTAATAAGGAGCCAAGCTTGCTACAGTAGACAAATATCTAGAACATTTTATGCATCTTCGCATTTGCTGAGATAGGAAAGATGGACTTGTACTTCCTTAGAAGACTGATTAGAACAATACATTACAACAGTACAGGAAAAGTTTTCCATGTCTAGTAAGAAACCACTGTATAACCAGCAGACATTTCATGGAGTTCACTTGCTAAGCTTAGTTGTCCCATGTGAATTAAGAATATGTGGCATATGAGTTTGCTTTAACACTGCCCTATAGCTACACATTCCAAGGGAAATGTAGAAGTAGTGGGCAAACCATCCCTCAAAGAAATTTCCCAATTATTACTCAGATCCTTAGTAGTACACCTCCAGGTTTTCCCATCTCTCTCTGCAGTTTTAGATAACATGTTGGTTTGGGTTTCACATTGTAAGTGGCAAACATCTGCATGTTAATGGACAAGGTTCATTCTTAGTCTCAAATCAAGATTATTTATGTCCTGAAATGAAGTACAGAATAAAAGTGCTAATTTTATGACAGGCCTTTTGGAACAAATTTCATTCAATTGCCATTGTAATTAACAACCAGCTCTGTGGTAACCATGCATTATCTACTGTGCCTCATCATTTGGGGCTCCACAGAACAAATTCATAGAACATTTCAGTTTTCTCTTTTCACAGTGAAAATTTATGGACATTTTCTCTTTAATTTTTTTTTCTATTTTGCATATATACTAAAAGAAACAAAAGAAAGAAAATAAGGAATACTCTAAGAATGATATTTCTATCCATACACTAAAAGAAACAGTTTTAAACTGGACTGCTTGTTTACAAAGCTCTTAACTGTTCTATGAATGTCTAGGTTGGGTGGCACACCTACCTGCACACTTTGTCTATCTGCCTTGAGTGACCTTCTTTGAAAAAAAAAGTAGAGCATATATCCAATTTGGGTAAAACATCCCAAATTATCTAAAAGAATTACATGGAATCCTAAAAATGTAGGTGATCGATTTAGCCTTGCTGTGCTTGCTGTAACTAACATTTTCCCAAAGGTAAAACACTCCCTTTAATTCAGGAAGAAAACTGAGTAGCAGTACACATGTTTTGCACAAAGAAAGTCCCAGGTGCAATGCCCTGCACTTCCAATAAAAAAAAAAAAATCTAAGATGACGACTACTGGTTGAGGGCCCAGAATGCTGTTGCCAGTTGGCTGAAGTCCTTTTTTAATCATTTTAAATTACACATCACATAGGAAATCTCCATGTACAGCACATCCTGGGCCAACATAATTGTTAATGCCATACATCTTCCCTTCCCTTCTGCTGACAGAAATCTGCTCATCTATTTCTCTAGCAATCTCACTTTGGCCAAAACAGCACAACCATTAGGCATGTAAATCTAATTTTAAGCAAGAAAGGGAAAGAGGGCAGTCATAAAGCTGAATACGCTGTATCCATTTAAAAGAGAATTAAAGACCAATCTCTTCCAGCAGGCTTATCCAGATGATTTTTAAATTGTGAAATTTGAAATTATGAGTTTTAAATGTGGATTGGTTTAATATGTGTATATCTTATTTGTCTTTTTAAACTGACGTGTGTTTTAAACTGATATGTTTTAAATGATGTTGTTTGCTAATTGTTGTTGTCCCTCATCTCAATCTTTGGGGAGAGGTGGGTAAATGATAATAATTAAATTATTATTATTATTATTATTATTTGAATATGCTATCCAGTTTAGCCTTGCTGTGCTTGCTGTAACTAACATTTTCACAAAGGTAAAACTCTCCCTTGTAATTCAGGAAGAAAACTGTGTAGCAGCACACATGTTTTATATTATTATTAAGAAAAAGAACACCACACAGAAAAGGTCTACTGTCTTGGCTAGCAAAACAGATGCTTGCTTACAGAGGTTAATAACATTTGATGGAAGCAAAGCGCAGGCAGATTAAACTGAAAGCAGCACACCATGTACAACACCGGAACAATTCCCCAACAGATCACAGATCACTCACCTCTTGGTTGTAGATCTGCAACACCTTGAGGACAGTATCTTGTTCCCCACTTTCTACCGTCTCTAGGACAGTCTGGAGCGCCATTGCTCCACAGAATGATGGTGGCCTGGAACACCAAGGATCGTGGCAGGGAGGGCTTTGTAGTCTGGCTGGATAATTATAGATGTGCAGGAGGGCTTGTCTTCACACACAGCTGATGAGGGAAAGGAGGAAAACAAGTGAAGCTGCCCACTCCAGCACATCCGCCTGAAGCACAGAACAGATGTATGGTTCTAATAAAATCAGCCAAGAGCTCCTTCTTCCTCTCTCTCACACAGAGTAATCCTCTTTCTCTTTGAGCTTTTTAGCATTTAATAAATGCCCTCCCAGCAAAGCACCTAGCAAGCCTCCCCCTCCTCCAGGCTGAGGATTACCTCAAAAGAGATAACTGCCTGCTGCAGCTCCCTCAAATAGCCTCTCCTCTCCTCCACCCACTGTCCTGATTTCTGCTACTGCACAGAAAAACCTAGAAATGCCCAGGGATATTGAAACATGGCAGGCACAGAGCAGATAAACAGGGACACACATCCAGGCTCAGTTAGGTGCAGCAGTAAATGTTTCCTAGGTGCAAAAATGGAAAGACATTTTTTTCCATGCAAGCAGTGACTGAAAATCTGAATCTGTCAGATTTACTTGTGATCCACATCTCTGTACCTGTTCAAAAACACTGTAGGTGGCAAAGGAGATGATGATTTTGATGACCTCAGACCTTGAATCTGGATGATTTTTTTTTCCTGCATAACCATTTTGATGTAAAGTGCAAAGGGCAAGCATTCTATAAATCTAGAATTACCTCTCAGTACAAGCAATCTGGGAATGTTTTACATTTGGCTGGTGAATAGCTTGCAAGTCTAGGCAGACATGCTTCGTGTCCAAACCTTTCCCAGTTCTAAAGGCCAGGACTGTTCTGTATATGGCACACTCTAAATTATAAGGCCAAGCACTCAGGACATGGATTGAATTAAGGACAGACTCATTTCCCAGAATTTCCTAGCAGTGAGCCAGGGCAATTAAAGCAGTCTCAAACTGGTTTATTTCTGCAGTGTGTTTTGAACCTAAACATCCTATCTTTATTCAAAATACATCACCACAAAGCTATTTGTAGGCAGCTATTTAAGTGTGGAGTGGTGTTGCTTTCCTTCCAGTAGCCAATCTAATCACCACACACTTCACCCTACACAATGAAAGGTTTGGTGATAGGGTTGGGGGACCAACAAGCTGTCAGCACACATATTGCAGAAGGCAATGAAATCTGTCCTTAACTCGATCCATATCCTGAGCGTTTGGCCTTATAATTTAGAGAATCCCATATACAGAACTGCCCTTGCCTTTGGAACTGGGAAAGACTAGGACACAATGAACATCTTCCTGGACTTGCAATCTATGCACCAGCCAAATTATATTAAAACTTAGCATAAGCAATCTGGGAATGTTACTAAGAGGTAATTCTAACTTTATAAAATGCTTGCCATTCTTTGCCAACTAGGGAAGAGGAAAGCCCAAGCAATATTCAAATAATGAGGGCAGGGTGAGGAATAATATGTCATGCAACCAAACAGGGCTCTCACTGACTAGTGATAAAGCATCACCAGCATTGGGTCCTTTTCCACACTGCAGAAATAAAAACTGTTTGACACCATTTTAACTGACATGACTCAGTGCTATGGAATTCTGGGATTTATGGTTTTATGAGATATTTAGTATTCAGAGAGCTCTGGTGCCCCCACCAAGCTGCACCTCCCAGAATTCCATAGCATTGAGTCATGGCAGTTAAAGTGGTGTCAAACAGTTTTATTTCTGCAGTGTGCCAGCAACCTTAAAGGATTATGAAGGCCTCATTTCATTAACATTCAGTTCTCTTTTAAAATAACTTTAGTCCATCTTCAGAAAGGAGATGAAGGAATTGGAAACCATAATCAATTCTAAAAAGAATTGCTGTATATGGTAATGAACAGCCTTCTTCTGTGCACAAAATAGGCTACTTCCTCATCCCAGGGCACTGTTACCTGCAAATAATTAATTGCAACTAGAACTGTGATTCACTTCCATCTACCCTCTCGAGTCTATGGAGTAAGAATAAACATCATAGCACCCACCCACATAACTCACATTTATTAATACAGTGGGGCCTCCACATTCACTGGGCTTAGGAGCACAATACCGCCATCAAAGTGGGAAAAGTTCAAATAAAAACCCACTAATTTTTTAACCTAAGATAACATCTAGGAATCTCTAGGTCCTCCAATGAACTCTATGTTCAACATCTGCTGGAAATCAACCACAGAATCACGTTGGAGGTCCTAGAAATGCCCAGAGAAGTGTTTTCTCCCAGAGTCTCTAGGTCTTCCAGTGTGACTCTATGGTCAACCTCCGGCAGAGTCATGCTGGAGGACCTAGAGATTCCTAGAGAGAGCATATTAATCAAATCTGCAAAAGTAAAAGCCACAAATGTAGAGGGCTGACTATTTTCTGATCACATTACCTCACCAGAGCCTCTAGTTTTTCTACTGCTTGGTCTTGTTTTGGAAAAAGATAAAAGTGACATAAGTTTCCACTGTTGCCTGTGAGCATTTACATCTGTCAAGATCAAAAAAAAATGATGTCTCATGGAATAATGCTACATGCTTGTATTCCTTCTTGCTGTGTCATTCCTGATCCACCCTGTATGAATTCAGACCTATCCCTATGTCATCTCTGGGTTTGTCTGAGAAATAAGAGCTCAGGAAGTTTTTATGCTCTCTCTTTTTCAATCCATTACAAATTACGTTTTATTATATTTATCTAATTTAACAAGGCTATTCATCCACACCATCCCTCTCTGCTTGGGCAGACCAGGTTTAACCACATGCATATTGCTGATAGGTCACTAGGAGTGCATCGTCACAGGTAAAAACAGCAACTTGGCCCACTATTTCTCAACTCATACTGATATGAAGGTTTCTCATGGAGTGGCAAAGCGCCTTCTGTTCCCAGCATTTGCTACTGAACTCAGTAACAAAGTACAGAATGATTGCATGAAATGGCTCCTAACTACAAAACACAGTTTTC
Organism: Urosaurus nigricauda; assembly: GCA_034509955.1. Classification (NCBI taxonomy): domain Eukaryota; kingdom Metazoa; phylum Chordata; class Lepidosauria; order Squamata; family Phrynosomatidae; genus Urosaurus; species Urosaurus nigricauda. The sequence continues at coordinate 118,887,978 of JAOEGL010000001.1, forward strand.
TGTATTCATACTGGTTTTTCTGTACATTAGTCAAATTATGCATTGGAATAATCGAAATGTATATACACTTTTTAGGGGTGGAAGGAAGGAAGGTACAGGTAACATAAAGGAACTATTTCAGAATGGGGAGCATGAATCTGCCATGACCGTATTTCCTATAATAACTGGTACTGCACAAACATCTGTTCATATTGAAAGCTTGGTTCTAGTGGAAAGTGTTCCTTGCAGTTCTCCCTGAAACTGCCATTTATGGAAATAAGCATGATCGACAAGTGACAGTTCATCAATGGTAGAATATCAAATCACAAGACCAATGTTTCAGCTGATTGGGATCAATTGGCTTGCACTGGTTTGTGAAACAAGGGGCCCATTCACATTACAGAATCACATCACTATTATTCCATTTTAAGGACCATGCCTGCATCCGATGGGTCCTGGGTTTTGTAGTTTAGCAAGGGACTAGAGCCATTTGGCTGAGAATTGTAAATAATCTCTCTCACCAAACTGCAAATCCCAGGAGTCGATAGGACAGAGACATGACAGTTAAAGAGGAATCACAGTGATATACAGTAATTCTATAATATGAATGGGTCCAAGGCCCTTTTTGTTACCTGGGGGATCACAATAGTTAGAAATAAGTAGAAAACATGTGAAATAATGCTACCGTAGTTCCCTTGAAACAGAGTATTTGGGAAGAATAGCTGTCGCTTGACGTAGTGGTTTTAGTGTTGGACTATGACTCTGGGTCCCAGTTTGGCTACAAAACCCCACTGGATCGCCTTGGGTAAGTCACACTCTCTCAGCCTCAGAGGAAGGCAATGGCAAACCCCCTCTGAACCTTGCCAGGAAACCTCATGATAGGGTCACCCTAAGTCGGAAACGACTTGAAGACACACAACACAAAGAGTTGCCAGTATGTTTGTAGCTACTGATCAGCACTTGTGTATAAAGAAGCACCTATTCTAGTTGTCATTAGTATACAGTATTTTTCATCCCAGGGCTCAACATAAAAATGGGGGGGTGGGGGGGACATTGGCAGAAACATTCCTATATTAATGAATACTGTACACAAGTGAAAGCCTGAATCTGTTATGTACAAAAATTGAGCCTGGATCCGTTTAGCCAAGCCATGGCTGCATCCTCCCCAAAATCCATCAGACTCTCCTACTGTCCAGATTATCTGCCTTTGGAAAAGGTCCAGAAAGGGGAAAGGTAACCATTTAAGTGAACAATCCTCTTTTCTTAATCCAAACTGTAGAAACTAACTGCATCCCTCTTTAACCCAATTCCTTAAAAATATCCCCACCATGGGGTAAAAAAGAAAGAAAGTAAAGAAAAGGGATATTGTTATCATTCAGATAATATCAGTATTGTTTAAAAAAAAAACAAAGTTACAAAGTTACCTTTTCGCTACAAATTAGCTCGAGATTAATGCATTGGAAACTCAACTGTAGCCAAAGCAAATCAAGCAGAACAAGGAGAGAGCCAAGCAAGCGTTGCCTTGCCTTCCTTTGTAGCAAAAAGCTTGCCAAATTGTGAGCTCCCTTCCTTCTCGATCAGGCTTCCTCCTCTTTCATTTCCCGAGCCCAGCAGAGCTGTTGTTTCCTTGCCCAGAATGCCAGCGCCTTTGGGGACCTCTTGCAAGAAAACCCAGCTTGCAATAAAAACAAGGCGAGGGCGCAGGGGAAGATCTCCAATTGCTGGATACAGGTCCAGAGATGATGGGGAGGGAGAGAGGGAGGGACAGAGAAATAGGCGATCTCTGGAGAGTTTCCTCCGCCTGCTCTCCACCCTGATAGGAAATTGTGTGAATGCAAAACCAGGCGGAAGGAAGCCAGAAATGCTGGCACTGGGAGGATGAGCTGCAGCAGCAGCACTCACCTCTTGACCTGGAGGCTGCTGCTGCTGCTGCTTCCCAAATTTTATGATTTTTCATTTGCTTGTATCCCACCTTTCTCCCAACACAGGGACTCAAGGCAGCTAATCAAAAATGTTAAAACAGTACAAGTTTTAAAAAAGCATTAATTTCTCTGCACTGGAGAAATAATCCCGTTTGATACCACTTCAACTGCCCTGGCTCAATGCTATGGAATTGTGGAGAGGGGAGTTTTGTGAGGCATTTGGCCTTCTCTACCAAGAGAGCTTTGCTGCCCACAACTACAATTCCAAGGATTCCATAGCATTGAGCCAGGGCAGTTTAAAGTGGTACCAAACTGGATTACTTTTGCAGTGTAGAAAGAAAGAAAGTAGTATGCATTTGCTTACCAGAGCCTATTTCCTCAGATGCATTTTGGAGACACTGAAACCGCAAGGTGCTAACAACTCCAAACATGAATCTGAGGAAAGAGACTCAAGTCTATCTATCATTCTAATTCTCTTGCGCATTTGGCCATGGCAATTTCAGTGGTGCCAAACTGCATTATTTCTGCAGTACAGACGCAGCCCAGGTTTTAATCCTTGCTCCGCCGTGGAAACACACTCAGTGACTTGGGCAAGCCTCTCCCTGCTCCTCAGCTCAGTACACAATCATAGAATCATAGAATCACTAAGAAGAAGTGGTTACTTTTTAATTGTACCTCATACAAGAAAAATTAATATCCATTTTATTTAGTAGGGACGCAAAATAGTTATTTCTTCCAAGCTGAGCAGTGGTTTGATTTGCTGTATAGTAATTATGCTTGGAGACCGCTCTAGCTCCATGGCATCAGAAACACAGAAAACCATCATGTGGTTGTCAAACCTCAGCTAAAAGCAAGAAGCATTGTCCATTATTGGCCACTGAACTGGGAGAAAGGCAGGATGTAAATAAAACATATAAATAATACTGCAACTATACTAGAAATAATGTCATTTGATGCCACTTTAGGTCTTGTCACTCCAGCCTATGAAATCCTGGGGTTTGTAGTTTTATTAAATCTATTCTTTAGTCTTCTCTGCCTCACAAAACCATGGCATTTGTACCGGTAGGATGGAGCCATGGCAGTTAAAGTGGTGTCAAACTGCAATATTCCTACAGGATCAGTGGGACCCCTGGGGGGGGGGGGCAGGTGCAAGACCTGGAAACCCTGATCCTTGTCCCATCTCCTCCTCCACTTCCCAAACTTTTTCTGACCTGGAGGGGAAGAAAGGAGGATGTTTGGAGCAGAAGGAGTGTGGAGAAGTTCACTGGATCCTGGCCAATGGTGGGAACCATCCTGAACCCTCACTTCTTCTCCCGCCTGTCCCATCACTGCCCTGACTGTTTCCGTGTTACTCTGTTTATTAGAGAGTAAATACTGGTATGTGAACATATCAGAATAAAAGAATCATAGAATTGTAGAGTTGGAAGAGACCACAAGGGCCATCCAGTCCAACCCTCTCCTGCCATGCAGCAACTCTCGATCAAAGCATCCCCGACAGATGGCCATCCAGCCTCTGTTTAAAGACCTGCAAAGAAGGAGACTACACCACTATCCAAGGAAATGTGTTCCACTGTTGAAGAACCCTTGCTGTCAGGAAGTTCCTCCTAATGTTGAGGTGGAATCTCTTTTCCTGCAGTTTGCATCCATTGTTCTGGGTCTTGTTCTCTGAAGCAGCAGAAAACAAACTTGCTCCATTATGAGTGAAAGAATGAATCTGCACTGCAGAAATAATGCAGTTTGATATCACTTTAATTACCATGGCTCCATGCTATGCAATCCTAGGAATGGCAGTTTTGTGAGCTATTTAACCTTCCCTGTCAGAGAGCTCTGGTGCCACAACAAACTACAAATCCTAGGATTCCATAGCCCTAACCCATGGCAGTTAAAGTGGTATCAACCTGGATTATCCCTGCAGTGTGGATGCAACCTCAGAAATCTCTGGTGCCAGATAAAAAATTTGAGGATTCCATAGGATGACACTTACAGCGGTACCAAACTTGCATTATTTCTGCAGTAAACATTCAGCCTGAATGTGTACATATTTGTGAGCATGGGTGCATGTAAGTTTGGCTGACTGTCAGCCAATATATGCAAAATATACATGTGTTAAGAACTGGATTTACTTAAATAAAACTGTCCTAATTTGAACAATGTTATTTCCTTATAAAATGCTAAAATATGGATATACATGAATGTATGAATGAAAATATGGACACTAAACAAATAAAATATTTTGATTCACATATTGTATCAAGGAGTGTGGCATAGTGGTTTGTGTATTGGACTACAACTTTGGCTACCAGGGTTTGATTCCCAGCTTGGCCATATAAATCCAATGGGTGGGGTGACGGGACATCCTCCTTTTCCAGAACATGTCCTATATTTAAATAATCTGTCCAGGAGGCATTCCAAAATGTTCTCCATTTTGAGCATAACCAAGAAGCATTAATTTGTATTAGCATTTCAGCTTTTATTTTGTAATGTCCTACATTTTTCTTGAATACCCTACAATTTATGCTGCCTCGTCCTCCTTTGTTGTTATCATATCTGGTCACCCTACCCACTGGCTGACCTTAGGCAAGTCACACTCTCTCAGCCTCAGAGGAAGGTCATGGCACACACACACACACACCACACCTGAACAAACCTTGCCAAGAAAACCCCAGGATAGATTCACCTGAGGGCTGCCATAAATTGGAAACAACTTAAAGGCAAACAGCACACATACACGTGTGTGTGTGTGTGTGACATCCACATGTAGATGTTATCAGGGTGACCAGATTGTCCTCCTTTTCCAGAACATGTCTTCCATTCCTGCCTTCTGTCCAGGATAAATTCCAAAAGGTCTTTTGTTTTGAGGAGGACTAAGAAGCATGAATTCAAAGATATAGACGTGTTGGTCTGTAAAATCAGTCTGTAGAGAGATCTTGTAGCACCTTTGAGACTAACTGAAAGAAAGATGTTGGCAGCATGAACTTTTGTAGACTTCAGTCTACTTCCTCAGGTGCATGGATTTATATTTAAATGAGTGTTTTGAACTTGTCTCTGGTCATGTCCTCCATTTTTCTTGAATGTGCTCCTTTTTGCGGTACCTTCTCCTCCTTTGCGGTTAGGACCTCTGGGCCTCAAGGGGGGCACAAGGAGGAAAAGTCAGAGAACCACTGGGATACTTTGTTGTTTGTTGTGTGCCTTCAAGTCATTTTCTGATTTACAGCGACCTACTGTGAAACCTATTCATCAGGGTTTTCTTGTCAAGTTTCTTCAGACAGGGTTTGCCATGACCATCCTCTGAGGAGGCTGAGACAGTGTGACGTGCCCAGGATCACCCAGTGGGTTTGCATGGCAGAGCCAGGATTTGAACACAGGTCTCCAGAGTCCTGGTCTACTAGATGCATCCTAAATCAGACAGAGGCCAGATATTTTATTTTTCCTATTTTCCCAGAACACTGGTGAGAAGGGCATAAAAAGGAAAGAGAGGTCCAAAACACAATGCAGGAATACACTCGTCCCTCCACATTCACTGAGGTTAGGGCAGGACTTCTGTGAATGTGGAAAAACAGTCAGTAACAAAAACACAATGTTTTTACCTGAGATAACACCTCTCAAGGAATCTCTAGGTCCTCCAATACAACTCTGTGGTCAACATCTGCCAGACATTGACCATAGAATTGCACTGGAGGAGCTACAAATGCCTAGTGGAGTGCTCTCTCTAGGGATTTTCTAAGTTCTTCAGTGTGACTTTTGGTTAAAGTTGACCATAGAGTTGCACTGGAGAACCTAGATATTCCTAGAGAACATATTAGTAAAATATGTGAATAATCAAATCCACAAAGGCCAAAGCCCCAGATGTGGAGGGATGAGCATAATCGTCTGAGACTGCTTTAACTGCCCTGGCTCAGTGCTAGGGAATCCTGGGAATTGTAGTTTATGGTGGCACCAAAGCTCTCTGACAGAGAAGGCTAGCTAGATTACCACACTACACTCTTATAGTGCTGCTGTGCTGTTATTTTTCCACTTTTAACTGCTCTGGATGCTTCCTGTTGCATTATGGGATTTGCAGTTTAAGGGAGGTAGCATTTAGAATTCTCAGAGAGCTCTTAGGCCTCACTGGACTACAAAACCCAGAATGCAACAGGAGGCAGCTAGCGCAGTTAAAGTGGAAAAATAGCAGCACTATAAGAGTGTGTAATATGTCTCACACAAAACTACAGTTCCCAGAGTTCCCTGGCACTGAGTCAGGAGGACAGTTGAAGCAGTCCCAGACTGGATTAATTCTGCAGTGTGTGTGCTTTTGGGCCCAAGAAAGAAAGGGCCAAGGCCTAGGAGGAGTCGCTGCGGCCTAGTTCTCTCTGAGGCAACTTCTACGTCAAACGACGACGGTTGCGGCCTAGCGCTACTTGAGGCCTGACTGAGGGGGGCAAACAAAATGGCGGCCAAAGAAACGGGGGGCAAGAGGGCTGGCGGCCATTTTGTGAGCCCTCCTCCTCATCATCAGCAGCACTCCTGGCTCTGAGGGGGAGCTGGGGGCAGGCGCCTGGCTCTGCTTCTTTAGCACCCAAAACCTTTTTGCCTAAGGAGGGGGAGGAGTCGATGATGATAATAATGATAATAATAATATAATCCCTTTGGTCTAGACACGGACCCAGCAGCCCTAGTCCTTAGTGCTTTATATTCATTCTCTCAGGCGCCGCCTATCCGGCCCAGAAAGAGCCCTCCTCCTCCCTTCGGCCCCGTCGTCACAACAAGCCAAGCCAGCCCTGAGCCCAGCCTCCCCTCCTCCCTGGGCGGAGCGGGACACGGAGGCAGGAACTGGCTGGAGCCATGGCGGACTGGGGCCGAGGTAGGAAGCCTCTGGGAGGATGGAGGACGAGGGAGAAGGAAAGCAGTCTCCCTCAGGAGCAGGGAAGGGAAAGGGATCCCTTTCTGCCTCAGCTTTGCTCTCTGAGGGGAGCAAAGGCCTTTTCGGCCCTCGAGTGAGGGGCCCGCCTCGCCTCAATACTCTCTCTCTCTCTCTGGGTTGTTAATATCATCATCATTATTTATTTCAAAGATTTGTGTCCCCCCCCTTTCTCCCACAATGGGATTCAAGGTTTTCCTTTCATATTTTGGCCAGGTGTGTCCTCCTCCTCCTCCTCTCATCATCACCACCGCAGAGGAGGACAAGGCGCCACAAAATGGAGGACGTGGCACACAAGAAGAAGATTTAAAAAGCTTTATAAAACACTCCTGCTAGAAATGTAAACACAAACACACACGCTTCACATTCATGCTCAGAATGGAGGACGTTTTGGGATTCCTCCTCCTGGACAGGATCATATAACAGCTAAAAAACACTCCTAGGAATGTAAACACATTACATGCTCCACATCCATGCTCAGGAATGGATGGACAGAAGGTGGAAATGGAGGGCAAGTCCCTGAAAAGGAGGATGTCTGGTCACCCTGGTCAATGGTCATATAAGGGTGAAAATCCCATCTTTTGCACCTGCAGCCCCCTGAACCAGGCGGATTCTTTTAAATGTATTTTCTTCTTTTTAATAATAATAATAATCCCGCCCAATCAGCAAGGATTTTAAACACTTTTATCTTTTAAACACTTTTATCTTCTAAACTATGTTTTATTGTTTTATGTACAAACTGTTTTAGTATTGTAATAATTTAATTCTGTTTTAATGTGACACCTTTCTATGTTTTTAATTACAATGTTTTTAATCTTGTAAACTGCTCTGGGTCCCAATTTTGGGCAAAGAGTGGGATTATTATTACTATTATTAACGTTTATTTATATAGCGCTGTAAATTTACCCAGCGCTAAACATACGATCTTTTAATTAGATGATATTATTATTGGAAATATTATTAATTACAATATTATTTTATTAAGCATATATCAATATAATATATATATATATATATAATATTATATTAATATTATTGTATTAAAGATATTATATAATAATAATATATTATTTTATTAAGGAAATTATTATTGCTGGTCTGTTGAGAGCAGCAGCCAACTGTCCAGCTATTATCTATCTGTTGTTGTTGTTATTGTGTGCCTTCAAATTTCTAACTTATGGTGACCCTAAGGCCATGAACCTTTTCATGGGATTTTCTCAGCAAGTTTCTTCAGAGGTTTTTTTGCCATTTCCTTCCTCTGAGACTGAGAGAGTGTGACTTGTCCAGGGTCACCCAGTGGGTTTCCATGGAGGAAAGGGGATTTGAACCCTGGACTCCAGAGTCACAGTCCAGTGCTGAAACTGTTGGACGCAAAATGATAGCAGTCTCTTCAGGGGTGCCTCCGAGCTCCCTGTGGAGGGTTGTCACTATAGGAAATGTCTGTCCAGTTATAGGAAAAGAGCTGGCCATATGTCTGATGCACCCCACACTCTTCACTTAATAGGAAATGCTGGGTTTGGGCGGCTGCAGGTGAGAAAAGGTGCGCTGGGTATGGATTAGATGAGGGACTCTCATAGCTATGTCTTGTAGCTACCTCTTCCGATGTAGAACTGCATCCATTGATTCAGACAGTTTTGAGGCCTCCTTCAAACTGATGTTATTTTTGGAATACAGTTGGCCCTCCATAATTTTATCCACAGATTCAAACATCTATGGCTTGAAAATGTTAAAAAACACCATAAATTCCAAGAGACAAACCTTGATTTTGCTATTTAATGTAGGGACACCATTTTACTGTGCCACTGAATTTTATGGGACTTGAGCTTCCATGAATTTTGGTATCCCTGTCAGGGCCTTGGAACCAAACCCAGTGGATACCAAGGGCCCACTTCTGAATTTGAGAATCTTCTGGATTTTCTTGGATTTTTTTAGGGGAAGGAGGCATGGGCAAGAAGAATTTCTGCCAGGATGCTGCAAAGGATGCTGAAATGCCTCTACCATGACAAAAGAGTAGTTGTCTCATGTTGGGTTGCTTCAGCAGCTTTCTCCAGTTTTTACACTTCCAGTTGTGGATACTGGCTGAGCAACAGTAAAGAAAAGGGGTGCTACATCAGATAATATGAAATGGAGTGCTGGCGTGTTTATTGAAGCGCCTGCAGTCTGATAACCTGGCTTTCTACAATGATAGTGGGATTCTTTCCTCCACACCCTCTCCAGGGGAATTTATGGGGTCCCTGTCTAGTATAACAGCACACTGCCCCAGCATCGGGGGGAAATGTTGTGTTCTGTGGCTGTGAATATGGAGCACAGGGGCCCATAGATGGGGGGAGGGATTGCACTCATGTCCTGCTAATGGGATTCCCTGGGCTTCTGGTGTAGATAGTCCTTTTATTCTTGCAATTACCTCAACATGTTCGGTCTAGTAATATTTTAACGGCTTTCAGGAAAGGGACAAAACATAACAATTTTTAAAATTACTTTATCTTTTGACAGCCCCTGAAGAAGCCCATTAAATACTATTAGGCCAAAATGTGTTGGGTTAAATGCAAAAATAAAATTACCTTTTACAACACCCCAAAAATTTGCCTTTTCTCTGCATCCCTTCTATTGGGTGTTATCAGTCTTCTTTGCCTTTAGATAGTTCTTTGGCTTCATTCACTGATGATTTTTTTTTTTAAAAAACCTCTTCTTCTTCTTCTTCTTCTTCTTCTTCTTCTTCTTCTTCTTCAAAGACTGCAAAATATTTGACATATACCATAAACTTTTCTTCCAAAACTGAGCCTCAGGACTGTTCACAACAAGATTAAAAATTAGAACATTAAACACAATTGAATTTGTTATGATTTTTAAATGCACTTAAATAAAAACAGAGTAAAATACACCAAGAGAAAAGTACTGTATAGTACCAGTCTATTAAAAACCCTTTTGGCAACAGTTAGTTGCCCAAATTATGCCTGGTTTGACCAGCTGACAGAAAAACAACAGGGAGAGGACTCAGCTAGTTTACTTGGAAAGGGGTCCTCCACAGCTGGGGAAGAAATACAAAGATACAAGTATTGTCTGTATTCCCTTTTGTTTTTGTTCAGAGGTGAGTTTTAGCTGTATTAATAATAAATGGTGAGGCTGTTTGTCTTTCTTGCAGGTCAGAATGCAAGTGCTGTGGATGATATGATAGATTCAGAAAACAAGCGCATGACAGAAAACCTTGCTTCTAAAGTCACCCGGCTAAAATCTGTGAGTAGATCACATCATCTACTTGGGTTTTTTTCATTACTACATTACTTTGCTAATGAGTTCTGCAGCACAGAATGTTATTGATACTTTTGTTGTCTGTTTCTTGCTGCATATTTATGGATGTTAGGGAAGTAGGAAGGAGCAAATGAAGATTTTGTGTGCATTTTCTTAATCATTCTGTCTTGAAAGCATCTTATTACTAAAAGTTTTGAAGGTGGAATTTAACAAAATAAATGATTGGATAACAGTTGTTTCCCTCTGTGTTTTCGCTAGCTTGCACTAGACATTGACAAAGATGCTGAGGATCAAAATCACTATCTGGATGGCATGGTAAGCCACATATTTCATAAAGCTGATGAAATGTGGTTGGTTGTATACTATTGAACAATTTTGTGCAATAGCATTAGTTAAGAGTGAACGGACTTTTGTGCAATAATATTAGTATGGTATTGAGTTTTAATTCCAAATATTAAGAATTCCTTTTTAATGTAATACACCAGTGTATACAAAAGATGAAAACTTGCCATATAAACTTGCTAATAATAATTTTATGGTATATATAATAATGATCAAGTATCAAGGATTTTTGTAATTACTTTGCTGAATGTGCACATTTGGGATAGCCACAGGGAGTCATGGCTTTCTTCACAACACTGAGGCCTGATCTAGATTGGCAATAAGAAGTGTGTTCATGGCTGCATGAAAGTCTAGCCTTTAGATGAGAAAAAGGGAAAGTGTGCCATGAAAATGCTTTTGTTTTGCGTTTTAGGGGAGAAGAAGCACCTTTAAAAAGGTGCTGGTTTCCCAGCTTCTTTTTTAAAAACTGCAGAACAGCGCAGCTCCATCTAAAGGCTGTGGTGCAGCTGCTAAGCATTAAGGAAAAGGCAACTTCATGTCACACTTATTCTTTTATGTCACAACTTGTGTCTTATGCATTCTAACTCTGGGGTTGTCGGCACTGGCCAAATAAAGCAGCCTCTACCTGCTTTGAAGGCTAGCTGTTTAGAAGACACACAAGGCAAAACCAGATGGAAAGCGAAACGAAGCCACGCTCTGGGACTAAAAAACAGAGCAAAAAGAACCTCTGATACTCCAAGATAACACAGAAAATGCTAATCATTGTACCAGCGTCTAATTAGGCTGGTTCCAATGTGGGAATGTGGCAAGCAAAAACCTGGAAGTACATCAAACAGGGGAGGTCACCAATATTGTAATGGTGTAATTACCAGTAATGTAATGTTGTAATTACCACATACACAAACCAGACAGTCCAACAGGGGAGCATGGGTGAAGCAGGCATGTATGGGGGGCCTTCATGATTATGCTTTGACATGACCATGCCATGTCAAGCTGTGCTGGTGGTGTATCTCACGGGCAAGTGTGGCCTATCATATGGATGGGCGACCAATGGAATGACATCTAGTCAGGAAGAGGGAAGTAATTGGAGCTCGCAGGTAGTATGTTTATTATTATTATTATTATTATTATTAACCTTTATTTATATAAGAAAAGAACCCTCCCTCCATGCCAACTGCCATCCTCTGGCTTGGGAGTTAGTGAATCATAGAATCATAGAGTTGGAAGAGACCACAAGGGCCATCCAGTCCAACCCCCTGCCATGCAGGAACTCCCAATCATAGCATCCCCGACAGATGGCCATCCAGCCTCTGCTTAAAGACCTCCAAGGATGGAGACTCCACTACACTTCGAAGGAGTGTGTTCCACCGTCGAACAGCCCTTACTGTCAGGAAGTTCTTCCTAATGTTGAGGTGGAATCTCTTTTCCTGCAGCTTGCATCCATTGTTCCGCATTCTAGTCTCTGCAGCAGCAGAAAACAAGCTTACTCCCTCTTCAATATGACATCCCTTCAAATATTTGAACAGGGCTATCATATCACCTCTTAACCTTCTCTTCTCCAGGCTAAACATCCCCAGCTCCCTAAGGCGTTCCTCATAGGGCCTGGTTTCCAGACCCTTCACCATCTTAGTTGCCCTCCTTTGGACCCGCTCCAGTTTCTCCACATCCTTTTTGAATTGTGGTGCCCAGAACTGGACACAGTATTCCAGGTGGGGCCTGACCAAAGCAGAATAGAGCGGCACTATTACTTCCCTTAATCTAGACGCTATACTTCTATTGATGCAGCCTAAAATAGCATTGGCCTTTTTAGCTGCCGCATCGCACTGTTGACTCATGTTCAACTTATGGTCTACTTGGACTCCTAGATCCCTTTCACACGTAGTTTCATTCAGCCAGATGTCCCCCATCCTATATCTGTGCATTTCATTTTTGCGTCCTAAGTGCAGTACCTTACATTTCTCCGCATTGAATTTCATTTTGTTAGAGTTGGCCCAGCTTTCTAGTCTATTCAGGTCATTCTGAATTTCAATCCTATCTTCTGGAGTATTGGCTACTCCTCCTAATTTGGTGTCATCTGCAAATTTGATAAGTATGCCCCCAATTCTGTCATCCAAGTCATTAATAAAGATATTGAATAGCACTGGGCCAAGTACAGAACCCTGTGGGACCCCACTGGTCACTTCTCTCCAGGTTGAAAAGGAGCCATTGTTGAGCACCCTTTGAGTTCGGCCAGTCAACCAATTACAAATCCATGTAACAGTTACCTTGTCTAGCCCACATTTTACAAGCTTTCTTGCAAGAATGTCATGGGGAACCTTGTCAAAGGCCTTACTGAAATCAAGATATACTATATCCACAGCATTCTCTTCATCTACCAAACTGGTAATTTTATCAAAAAAAGAGATCAGATTTGTCTGGCAAGACTTGTTTCTCTGAAACCCGTGTTGGCTTTTTGTGATTATGGCATTCCCTGCTAAATGTTCACAGACTCTCTGCTTAATGATCTGCTCTAGAATCTTTCCTGGAATTGATGTCAGACTAACTGGACGATAATTGTTGGGATCTTCTTTTTTTCCCTTTTTGAAGATGGGGACAACGTTTGCCCTCCTCCAGTCTGCTGGGACTTCTCCTGTTCTCCAGGAGTTCTCAAAAATTATTGCTAATGGCTCTGATATTACATTTGCCAGTTCTTTTAATACCCTTGGATGTAGTTCATCTGGTCCTGGAGACTTATATTCATTTAGGTTAACCAAGTATTCCTGTACTATCTCTTTACTTATTCTGTGCTGAAATTCCCCTATTCTGTCTTCTTCCCCATTATCCTTAGGTTGAGCACCCTTTGCCTTTTCTGAGAAGACTGAAGCAAAGAAGGTATTGAGTAATTCTGCCTTTTCTCTGTCCCCTGTTAGCATTTTGCCATCTTCTGCATGCAGTGGCCCTACTGTTTCCTTCTTCTTCCTTTTGCTTCGGACATACCCAAAAAACCCTTTTTATTGTTCTTAACCTCTCTAGCAAGCCTGAGTTCATTCTGCGCTTTAGCTTTTCTGACTTTATCCCTACACATGCTTGCTATTTGTTTGAATTCCTCTTTCGTGATTTCCCCACTTTTCCATTTCTTATACATGTTCCGTTTAAAACTTAGCTCAGGCAGGCCCAGCTCCATCAGGGCTTGCCTGAAGAAAAAGAGCTCTCCCTCCATGCCATCTGCCCTGGTCCAGGCCTCAGAGGGAGAGAGGAACCACTGGACCTCATCCCCTTCCCCACCACCATCCCCTTCTCTTTTTGTGTCGAGTATTTTTAGAATGTAAGCCTGAGGGCAGGGAACTGTCTAATGAAAATTAATAATTGTAAGCTGCTCTGATAGCTATTAAGGCTGAAGAGCAGGGTATAAATACCATAAAGAAAGAAAGAAAGAAAGAAAGAAAGCGCTGTGTGATGGTGTGCAAGCATGGTGGGGAGGTGACTAATAATAATAATAACCATCACACAGCACAGCTTGACATGGCATGGTGTGAACTTTGGGAGCAGGCTATGCAGACAGCAGGGTTTCATCATGTTTTCAGAAAACCTAGGCTCTAGCAGCTTTTTCCTGCCTGTCCGTTCCAGCCCAGCCCTCTGTCCATTGTACTGGGTTGGGAAACCTACATTCCACCTTGTGTTCAGTCACAAAGCTCACCAGTGGCCCAGGGAAAAATGATTTTTCTCTCATTTAATTATTGTGAGGATAATGAACAAGATCAGAATTGGTAACTGGAATTTTTTTAACAAATAAGAATTTTAAAGGAGAGAGGTTGGTATATTGATTCTGGATTTGCAGTGTAATTCACTTTGCTCCTTGACAGTATAAAACTGTTTGAATCTGTTAACCATGACTTTTACATATTTACCTTATTTTACTTTCCCTTTGCCTTAGGACTCTGATTTCATGAGTGTAACAGGCCTTCTGACAGGAAGTGTAAAGCGTTTCTCCACTATGACCCGTTCTGGAAGGGACAATCGCAAACTTCTTTGTTATGTATCAGCTGGACTTGTTGTTATATTCTTCATCCTCTATTATTTGGTGGCAAGAGCACGGACATGAGAAACTTTACCAAAAAATATACTTGGATGCTTGCGTGTAAAAAGTGAAACAACCTTTTAACAAGAGGGAAGGGGGCCTTAGAAGACTTCCAGTTATGTATTTTGAGAGGAATTGTTTAGATTTCACAGTGATCCTGAGACTTCTCTATGGGCCCCAATGTTATTTCTCCAGTCTAACTTTTTTACATTAAAAATGGATATAGTTTATATATTTACCTGTGGAAGCATAAGTTCATCACAATTCATTTCCATGTTGAAAAGAAGCATTCTTAAACTAATTTTCTCTTTCTGCTGGACAGGAGGGGAAACATGCTAGTGATGTCACCTTCCGTAATTATATGATCTAGACAGAAAATTCTGATTCACATCTTGACTGCAATCCAAGTTAAATGAAAAATAAGTTTTGACAACAGGATGCTGATACTAGAACACACAGGTCTCCTAGAATAACTTAGCTCTTGTAGCAACAGCTTGTTTTAAGGAAAAAATAATCCATATTCATCTCTCTTCCTGGACACACCAGCACTTTTATTAATAATCCTCTTTGCATGTTACTGTGAAGGACTTGCTTAATAGAACAGAGATGTGCTTGGAATCTCCAAAAAGAGGGAGGGATGAAAACTTAAAACAAATGCTGTAATCTTGTCTGCCTTTTTTTTGTTGTTGTCCTTTTTGGTTCTCATTCTTGTCTAGCTAGGCTTTTTATATTTATCCCTGATTACATAAAACCTTATAAGAAGCCAATGTAACTTCATTTTTAAGAATTTATAAAGATTAACCTATTAAATATGCATTATTGATCCACTGATTGCAGATTAAGTCTTAAGTCATATACACACTTGGCTAGGGATAAGTTCCTTTGAACTCAGTGAGACTTATTCTCAGTAGATGTGTAGAAGCGCACTATAATTTCTGTAGCAGGCTGTTTCATAATTAACTACTTCCATCTTGAAGCAAATAAGTTTTCCTACAAAACTTCTTAGTTTACATTTTCTAATGTTTTTTTATAAGTCTGGATTAGTTGACAAGATGTTAACAGCAAAATTGGAGTTAAATTGGTACATATTCTTAACAGTACAAATCTATGCATGTCTACACAGAACAAAGTCTCATTGGATTCAATAGGACTTCCAGGCAAGCGTGGATATAGAATACATCCTAAGTTTTTCATATCTTGGCTAGTGTTTTCAGTGTTTTCATTTCCCAAAAGTAATTTGCTACCATCTACTGTTCTACAATAAAAAGTGCAATGTGAGACCTTTTCTGGCTTTTGGTACATTGCTGACATTTCCTTGGGCAAATCTCACGTTTTGTTGGTCAGTTATTCCATTACACCACATCATAGCAACAATATCTTCATTTTGTTTTAAACTTAAACCTAGCATTTGACAAGGTTTATTTGTTTTATCATGGATAGATAGAGATATAAATATGCCTTAGTTGTGAATTACTTATTTAATGGAAACTTGGATACCAGAGGCAGGAATAACATGGAATAGATTTAAATTCCTACATTGCAAAAAAGAAGAGCAGTAGGTTTCAGAAAACTTTTTATCTAAAACTAACAATATGTGAAATGAACATGACCAGCTTAAGTAAGCTTTGTACAAGAAAACAAAAATCATTGTCAGCATTATAGAGATCACTTGAAAGTTATTCCAGAATGTATCTCAGGACAATTTTTTCTTTCACCCTCCAACTTTCTTATGTTTTCCATTTTGATGGCCAAATGTACAAATCTTTGTTCTTCATTTTTTTTCTTTTTTTCTTTTTACGTACTGGGGGGAGCTGGTCTTATCTATTCTCCCCGTTTTATGTTTCACGAATACTCAGGGATTCTGGAGGGAGCTGCTGTTTACCCTTCCAGTTGTAATCAGGTACACAGCTACCTACTGTAGGATTGTTTAGAGTAGAATCCTAGTTTTTCCCACTTTAAGCTTCATTGCATAGTTCACTGCAGACATGCTGCTGCAAACTGACATTGAAGAATCTGAGGGGCAAAACAGATGGACAGGAAAAAGTGGCTTGAAACTGCCTTTTCTGAAGCCACATTGAAACCCCACCAATCGCACCGCCAGCTCCCAAGGCAGCTGGAGTGCTCATGCCATGACCACATGACATGGCTTCAAGCCAGGAAGAAGCAGAAAAAAGCTGCTTCACTTTGAAACGGCTTTTCTCTACATAAGGGCACTTTTCTGCAGGCTTCAAGGCATGTGTCATCTAAACCGCACACCTTCAAGCCAGCCTGAAAGCATTTCTTTTTGCCTATCTAGCCCCTGTGTTTCTCTAGCCTTCTTTTACCATCTTCCCAATGCTAAAACTGCTAAAAAAGCTTCCAGCCTAACAAACAGGCATAAAAAGGTGTAAAAAGTCTTGGCAGGTATAAAAAGGAGCTACTTAGAGGCTTTGTTAACTGCGGTATGCCCGAGGATATATTCTGCAATACTGTAAATCGAAGGCTTCTCTATTTTATTTATTTATTATTTATTTATGGTATTTATACCCCGCCTTTCAGCCCTAAAGGCTATCAGAACAGCTTACAATTATAATTTTTTTAGACAGTTCCCTGCCCTCAGGCTTGCATTCTAAAAAGACATGACACAAAAGGAGAAGGGGATGGTGGTGGGGAAAGGGATCAGGTCCAAAAGTTCTTCTCTCCCTCTGAGGCCTGGACCAAGGCAGATGGCGTGGAGGGAGGGTTCTCTTCCTTCAGGCAAGCCCTGATGGAGCTGGGCCTGTCTCTTCACTCCCTCCCAAGCCGGAGGATGGCAGTTGGCATGGAGGGAGGGTTCTTTTCTTCAGGCAAGCCTCTAGCTTTTATAAGGCTGTTGTCTTAGAAAGCAAGTGTTTCCTGATGTGGCTACAAGCAGATTTGATAAGACAATAGATGGTGCAGCTGTAACAGCTATTTAGATGATAACAGATTTAGTCTTCACTGCTAGATATTTTTGAAATTAAGAATAATTAGGCCTACCAGACAAGCAACTTTTTTATTTCATTTGTAAACATATAATTTAGTAGCCTGTCTTGTCAGTTTTCTGTATCTCAGACGTTGGAGACTACTGAGAAGCAAAGGCAGTATGTGTATACTCAGATAAGAGTACCCCATTGTATGTAGCTGTAAAAAAAGGTTTATTTTAATATTCCAATCCAATCCAATAAAGATGTATACCAGTGCAATGTGTGAAATGGCTTGGAGAACACTGTAAAGCTAAGCAGCACTTTGTATAGGTGTCTTGTCCAAAAACCTAGAATCCTTTAAAATCTCCATGAATCACTAATTATTTTGGGTTCCAGTAACCAACAAGGAAGGGTAGAATTATATAAAGTTGGAAAAGACCACAAGGGCCATTCAGTCAAATCCCCTGCTATGCAGGAATACACAATCAAAGCACTCCCTAACAGATGGCCATTCAGCCTCTGTTTTAAAACCTCCAAAAGAGAATTACTACACTCCAAGGGAGTGTATTTCAATGTTGAACAGCTTTTACCTTCAGCCGTTTTTTTCGAATGAATCTGTTTTCCTGTAGCTTGAATCCATTGCTCCATGTCCTAGTTTCTGGAACAGCAGAAAACAAGTTTGCTCCATTCTCATCATGACATCCTTACCAATATTTAAACATGACAATCACATCACCTCTTAATCTCCAGGGTAAACATAACCATCTCCCTAAGCTGTTCCTTAGAGCCTCTCACTTGTCCACATCCTCCTTGAATTGTGGACACACTTGAACTGGACACACTATTCCAGGTGAGGTATGATCAAAGCAGAATAGAGTGGTACTATTAACCCCCTTGATCTAGACATTATACTTCTATTGATGCAGTCAAGAATTGCATTGGCTTTATTAGTTGCCACATCACATTGCTGACTCATATTCAGCTTGTGATCCACTAAAAATCCTGGATCCCTTTTGCATGTACTGCCATCAGGCCAGTCCTGTATCTCTGCATTTCACATTTACTGCCTAAGTGTAGTACCTTACATGTCCTTCTGTTGACATTTATTTTGTTAAGTTTTGGCCCAGCTTTCTAAATTTTGAATTCCGATCCTGTCCTCGGGGGTATTTGCTACCCCTCCTAATTTAGTATCATCTGCAAATCAGAAGAACATGTCCTCTATTACATCATATAAATAATTTATAAAGTTGTTAAAGATTCAGGAAGGACTCATCCCACACTTTCTGCAAGTGCGTTGATGACTAAAAAGGCCAATTCGAGATAAGTCCGATTGCAGAGAGCACAGCAAAGTCTCCTTGGGTGATGTTTCCAAGTTGTTCTTTCTGCATTGTTGTTTCTCTTCAAGTTCTCGAAAGAGGCTGCAGCATTATCAATAGTGCATCTCCATGCCTCCCGATGTGAGCAGTGGGTGCATGATAGAACCCTGGGGCACCACGCTGGTCACTTCTCTCAGGAGAGGAACTACTGGGGAGCACCCTTTGGGTTTAGAAAGTCAACCAAGTACAAATCCACCTAATAGTCACATTGTCTAACTCACATTTTACTAGCTTATTTGCAATATCATAGGGGATCTTGTCAAAGGCCTTAAGGGTAATCTCCACCTAGCTCTGGAACCAGACATTGTGTCATGACATTACTAATCCAGACTTAAAGGTAGCTGTGGAGTGGGCAGTGCAGTTACAGAAAGTGTGGAGAGGACATTTTCCATGGTGGTATCCTAATAACCAATGATCTTTAAAAGGCACGCTTGGCTTCTATATTTCATTCTGAGAAATGTTTTATCCTGCTGTATGTCATTTATCATGGTTTTGTACCATCCATAAAATGATCTTGTTTGTAGAGTTGCTATGACCATGAGTATTGGATTATGAATCTAGTGACCAGGGCTTGATTACTTGCTCAGCCTATGGAAACCCACTGAAGTCAAAGTCAAACTCCCTCTGAACAAATCTTGCCAAGAAAATCCCATTATAGGTTCATCTTGGAGTCTCCAAAAATCAGAAAGAACTTGAAGGCACACTGCAACAGCAAGGGGAAAGCACTGGGTGGGATTTGTTTCCCTTCATCAAATATTTTCATATGTTGGTGGCAATTGCCACTCTAATGACAAGGGTTTCAGCTGCTATCCCAATATAGTGGATGAGTTCCTTACTCAATTGCAAGACAATATAGTCACAGTACATCTAAATTCTTACTGTCATTCCTATGAAAGCTTAAGTGTGTTTCTATTTGACACTCTTACAGTTTGTATAGTGTTTCTTCTAAAGACTAGTGTGAGGTTTTATGAGCAAACTAGGACATGAACTAAGAATTGCTTTCCTGATTTATTTATTTTCAAACACATTTTACAGCTGAAGACAGTAAAACAAGTATACAAAATAGATTTATATGGGTTATTTCAGGAATAAACATGTTCCATGGAATGGTTCTTTGTTCAGGAATATTGATGTTTTTATAATAAAAAAAAATACAAATATGTATATTTCTCAATACATCGAATCTCAATTTCTCCAAAAATTGTCTGCACACAAGTATTTAGATTCTATACTCAGAATTTAGACAAATGTTCAGTGGGCTTAAAGCATTAAGGCAAGTTTGCAATGTGCCTTCATCACAAAAAGGGACTGGCACATTCCTTCATCAGAATTTTGTACTTCAGTCTTCAACAACCAGTTTCTGAATATTTGAAATGGTCCTTCAGTGCTGGTATTTGTTTTAAAAACATACAAGCCAACAGCTGCTAGTTAGTTTAGAAGCTATGAAAGCAAGCAGCTTTAAAACGTGGAGGAACATGATATCGAAATTGCAGTAGAAAAAAATCAGTCAAATCTCTGTGTCAGAGGACAACTTCAGTAGACATCCACAATCAAAGGTGTTGTATAATCAGAGTGCCTGATTCCAAAACTGACAACTGGAGCACAAGATCTGACCAGTGATACCTAAAAGGAAGGTGAGAAATTATGTAAACAGACTACTCTTCCACTTAGTTATAGGTGCTTAATTATATTTCTTTCTCTAATTTCCACTTTCTTTTAGAAGCAGATTATTTCCTGCTGCTTTAAGAAGAATGGAATTCCACTAGTGCAAAATAGGTAGCCTTGGGAACCTGAACTCTAAAGGCATATCTCTCTCTTCAGGGTAAAATGTAGACCTTTTGTTATAATAACTGTCATTCCTCCTTAAGTTCCTGCCATTTTTCTTGTTGCAATGGGAGGGGGGAGACTTACATGAACATTACTTAGTTGCACAATGATTCAGTGATTTTTGGAGGCTAGAAACCCTCCAATGTGTTATTCTCAAATAATTCTAGAAGGGAAAGAATATTAATTCAGAGACTGGAATTTGTGAAAAGTAATCTTGCAACAATAAGTGTTTCTGCAAGCAAGCCCAGATAATAGTTTGATATGTTACGCAGGGTTCCATCAGTGTAACCAGCATATGTGCATTCATGTTGTCACAATTTGAAATGTTGGCTGTGATGATCTGGAGCCTACAGGACAGATGACTCCTAAAATTACAGGCTCCTATGATGTTGTGCACAGAGTGGAAGACAGCACAACAAATTCTGAGCAATAGCTATGATTCTGTTGTTGTTTTTTCAGTGATAGTGAGAAAGTAAGTTTGAGGGAATTCACCACTAGATTTATCAAGAAACATGTACCTTTACTGCTTTAATTAAAGATACTGCTTTACTATAGTTTGAAATAAATAATAAATGGGGGGGGAGAGCACAAGAATGAAGGAAGTGCAGTCTCACAGAGCTACGTAAATTGGATCCCATCCCAGAAGGAGGGTTCCTTTTAAGAACAACAGTAATTCTGGAACTGTAGTGCCTCAAAAGAGAGTTATTAAAACTTTATGTTTTTAAAAAAGGCCTTTACTATGTACAGCATTGCTAAATACTATCAAACCACTAATAGTATTAATTTCTATAGGAAAACGTTTTCAATCATGGTTTGAACTGGTAGCCATTTTATTACTTTCCTCTTCCATCAATCCATCCATAAGGCAGCACAAAGGAAGTATTTTGAGTAATTAAACCACAACTGGCCATCATATCCAAACTAAGAACGGGTGGTCTGAACAGTTGCTAATAATATGAACCAGAGTTAGAAACAACAGGGTGATGCTGGTTTGTATGAAACACAGTCCATAGTTTCCTAGCTCAAACATCACAGCAACTTGTGGTTTAACAACTGCTGTGCTCATGAAAAGTGGAGACACCTCATTCCCTGGTCTCAGTCCAACATATCACTTGAAACAAATTTAAACATATGAATCTGCTTATGTATCAAATGGAGCAATTAAGAAAAAAACTCCACAATTGATGGATGTATCAGAGGTAAATTCCAAGTTATTTACTTCCAATTTTCTCAAAATAAGTATTGTTTCTCATCTACATATTACCCTCATTTCTCTTGTTCCCACACCAGGTCGAAAAATATTGTCTTTCCCCAACTCTCCATTTTCTCTTGGCAAACTTCAGGCTCTGTTGCCAGTGAAATGATGTGATCTCTGCTAAATATGGGTGAAGAACACTCTGATGCAAAAATTAAATAAAAATTAATTAATTAATTAACTACAGAAATAAATTTTCTTACCTTTCCTACTTCATAATCTGCAGGCCCAGGCATTTTCCCACTTCGTAACGTCCCACTTCGCAGGCCCATGGAGTATTTTGGTGCTCTCTTTTTATAGACATCTGTATTTGGCTTATGATATGCTGCAGGACCAGGGGTCTGTAAGTAAGAAGCGGAGAGATTTCCATGGATTGCAATCAATGTATAGTCAGTGTCTCTACATTTGTAAGAACCCTATGTTGCCCTGAAATACATGAAACATAGTTTTGCTTACTAGCATCACGTTATTTGTCTCCTTCTCATTTTCAGCCCCCTCAAGTCTTCTAGTCTATTTCGAATTGTTCCCTTTAGTAGTGCAACCCTTGGTGTGTCTGTTCAGAAGTAAGTTTCAATGCGTTCAAAGATGCTTAGTTGCTGATAGGAGGACTTTGCTATTGCTGTGTACCTTTAGCTTGTTTCTAGCTTATGGTGATCCTAAGGTAACTCTTTCATAGGATTTTCTTGTTCAGAGGGAGTTGGTCATTGCCTTCCTTTCAGAATGAGAGTGTCTGACTTGTCTATGGTCAACCAGTGGGTTTCCATGGGCAATTGGTGACTTGAACCCTGGTCTCCTGGTGTCCAGCACCCAAATCAATACACTACGTGAGCACAACCGTATATTTCAGTTATGCTGACCCCAGCAGTCCATGCTCCACTGCAGCCTTACATACTGATCATGTGTATGTGTGTGTCTTCAAGTCACTGTTGACTTAGGGCAGTCCCATTAATTTCACAGGGTTTTCTTAGGCAAAAAGTACTCAGAGGTGGTTTGCCATTGCCTTCCTCTGAAATACAGTGAGTCATCACATCCTATACAGTCATCCCTCCAGATTCAAGTTTTGGGATTTGTGGATTTGATTATTTGCAAGTCCCTAGCTGTGTGCGCATGCACTCCTCCCTCTTCATCCCTCGCAGGTTTTTCCCCTGTGAGTGATGGAAAAGCCGGGAGGGTGTGCACACACAACTAGGAACTCACAAATAATTGAGCTCTCTGAAGCATTGAACTGAAGGAGGAAGCGGCAGGTGCACCCTCCTTCCTTCTCTCCCAAGGTTTGAGAGAGGTCCCTGGACTTCTCTCAAGCCTTGGGACTGAAAGGGGATGTGGTCAAAGTTCCTCCCCTTCCTTATCTCCCAAGGTTTGGGAGAGGCCCCTGTACTTCTCTCAAGTCTTGAGAGGGAAGGAAGAGGCAGCCAGCACATGCTACCATGCCCTTCCAGCACCTCAAACAGCTGAACCTGAAAAATTGGTGTGGCTTATACATAGAGGAATCGTCTTGCAGTTTGTAATAGAAATGATTTCCAGGAAAAGACATAGGAGGAACATGTAGATATTCAGTTGGGATACTGCAGCTGTTCCTACTTGTGAATTCAAGATGGACACAAGAAGTATGTGGTAACTGATTTGTAACAAAGCTTTCAATAAAGTGCTTGGTGTTGTCAACTAGTCCCCATGCATTATTCGTGAATTTTTCATATCCACGAGGGTCCTCCGCCCCAACCCCTGCAAATCTGGAGGGAAGACTGTATTTAAAATGGTGTCAATGTGAATGCACATGCACTGAAGCATCCGTGCACACATCATCACCATTTAATAATATGGTGCACAATCATTCATGTTTTTTGTCATCCTCAGGGAGTCCTGGTACCAAACACCTGCATATCTGGATGGCCCACTTTGTGTGTGTGTGTGTGTGTGTGTGTGTGGAGAGAGAGAGAGAGAGAGAGAGAGAGAGAGAGAGAGAGAGAGCGCCTATCCAAGTACTAACCAGAGTTGACCCTGCTTAACTTCCAAGTTAAAGTAAGATCTGATGCCTTCAGGGTATTTAGACACTACATCTTGATCATACCTGACCATTTCTCTCCCACACCCCTGCCTTAGAGGGTCTAGAAGGGCTCTTCTGTCCTATCTGCCCAGGAAACTAAAATGTGTGCTGCCTTGTGTGAGCCCTTTAGTTATAGCACCAAGCAGAGCATGGGAAATAAGCAAGATGAACTTGCACTCCTAGCACAACAAGGGAAATATGATATAATAGGCATCACTGAAACCTGGTGGGATGAGTCTCACGACTGGAATATAGAAATAGAGGGAAATAACCTTTTTAAGAGAAACAGGCCAAGCAGGAAAGGAGGAGGAATAGCATTATATGTCAAGGATATTTACACCAGTGAAGAGGTCCAGGAAATCAATACTGGAAGCCAGGTGGAGAGCATCTGGATAAAAATTAAAGGAGAGGGAAACAACAGGGATGTCACTGTGGGAGTCTACTACAGACCCCCAAGTCAGACAGAGGAAATGGATGATGCCTTTCTAGAACAGATGACCACACAATCAGGAAGGAGGGATGTAGTAGTGATGGGGGACTTCAACTACCCGGATATTTGCTGGAAGTCAAACTCAGCGCTATCCTCAAGATCTAGAAAATTCCTAACTTGCCTGGAAGACAATTTCATTGTTCAAAAGGTGGAAGAGGCAACAAGGGGATCAACTATTTTGGATCTGATCTTAACCAACAGGGAAGACCTAGTTGATGGGGTGCAAGTGGTTGGATCCTTAGGTGGAAGTGACCATGTCCTCCTGGAGTTTGTTATACAGTGGAAAGGTGAAGCTAGGCATAGTCAGACACACGTTCTAGACTTTAGGAAAGCTGATTTCAATAAACTTAGAGAAATACTGGGAGTGATCCCATGGTCAAGAATACTAAAAGAGAAGGGAGTTCAAGATGGATGGGAGTTCCTCAAAAGGGAGATACTAAAGGGACAATTTCAGACAGTTCCAATGAGGAAGAAAAATGGGAGATGTCTCAAGAAACCGGTATGGATGACTAAGGAACTTACAAATGAGCTAAGTTTTAAACGGAACATGTATAAAAAATGGAAAAATGGGGAAATCACGAAAGAGGAATTCAAACAAATAGCCAGTACATGTAGGGATAAAGTCAGAAAAGCTAAAGCGCAAAATGAACTCAGGCTTGCTAGAGACGTTAAGAACAATAAAAAGGGCTTTTTTGGATATGTCCGCAGCAAAAGGAAGAAGAAGGAAACAGTTGGGCCACTGCGTGGAGAAAATGGCCAAATGCTCACAGGAGACAGAGAAAAGGCAGAATTGCTCAACACCTTCTTTGCTTCAGTCTTCTCAGGAAAGGCAAAGGGTGCCCAACCTAAGGATGATGGGGCAGAGGACAGAATAGGGGAATTTCAGCACAGAATAAATAAAGAGACAGTACAGGAATACCTGGTTAATCTAAATGAATATAAGTCTCCAGGACCAGATGAACTACATCCTAGGGTATTGAAAGAACTGGCAAATGTAATATCAGAACCAATGGCAATCATCTTTGAGAACTCCTGGAGAACAGGAGAAGTCCCTGCAGACTGGAGGAGGGCAAATGTTGTCCCAATCTTCAAAAAGGGGAAAAAAGAGGATCCCAACAATTATCGTCCGGTTAGTCTGACATCAATTCCAGGAAAGATTCTGGAGCAGATCATTAAGCAGAGAGTCTGTGAATATCTGGAAGATAATTCCATAATCACAAAAAGCCAACATGGGTTTCAGAGAAACAAGTCATGCCAGACAAATCTGATCTCTTTTTTTGATAAAATTACTAGCTTGGTAGATGAAGGGAATGCTGTGGATATAGTATATCTTGACTTCAGTAAGGCATTTGACAAGGTTCCCCATGACATTCTTGCAAACAAGCTTGCAAAATGTGGGATAGACAAGGTAACCGTTACATGGATTTGTAACTGGTTGACTGACCGAACCCAAAGGGTGCTCACCAACGGTTCCTTTTCATCCTGGAGAGAAGTGACAAGTGGGGTCCCACAGGGCTCTGTCCTGGGCCCAGTGCTATTCAACATCTTTATTAATGACTTGGATGACAGTATCGAGAGCCTAGTTATCAAATTTGCTGATGACACGAAATTGGGAGGAGTAGCTAATACCCCAAAGGACAGGATCAAAATTCAAAATGACCTGAATAGACTAGAAAGCTGGGCCAAAGCTAACAAAATGAAATTTAACACAGAGAAATGTAAGGTCCTACACATAGGGCGGAAAAATGAAATGCACAGATATAGGATGGGGGACACCTGGCTGAATGAGACAACATGTGAAAGGGATCTAGGTGTCCAAGTAGACCACAAGTTGAACATGAGTCAACAGTGTGATGCAGCAGCTAAAAAGGCCAATGCAATTTTAGGTTGCATCAATAGAAGTATAGTGTCTAGATCAAGGGAAGTAATAGTGCCACTCTATTCTACTTTGGTCAGGCCCCACCTGGAATACTGTGTCCAATTCTGGGCACCACAATTCAAAAAGGATGTGGAGAAACTGGAGCATGTCCAAAGGAGGGCGACTAAAATGGTGAAGGGTCTGGAAACCATGCCCTATGAGGAACGCCTTAGGGAGCTGGGGATGTTTAGCCTGGAGAAGAGAAGGTTAAGAGGTGATATGATAGCTCTGTTTAAATATTTGAAAGGATGTCACATTGAGGAGGGAGCAAGCTTGTTTTCTGCTGCTCCAGAGAACAGGACTCGGAACAACGGATGCAAACTGCAGGAAAAGAGATTCCGCCTCAACATTAGGAGGAACTTCCTGACAGTAAGGGCTGTTCGACAGTGGAACACACTCCCTCGGAGGGTGGTGGAGTCTCCTTCCTTGGAGGTTTTTAAGCAGAGGCTGGATGGCCATCTGTCGGGTATGCTTTGATTGGGAGTTCCTGCATGGCAGGGGGTTGGACTGGATGGCCCTTGTGGTCTCTTCCAACTCTAAATTTCTATGATTCTATGATTCTATGATTCTAAGCTTTTGAGAGCACGGTTTAAGAAGTTTCAGTCTTAACTGTAGTAGCAGTTGGTGGCTTCCATGTCCTTTAAAGCCTTGATTAAGACCTAGGTAGGTTCACTGCCATGCTGATTTGGGAGCCACTAGCTACCACTGCTCAGCCCCTGATACAGGGTTGCTTGCAGGCATGCAATAGCTTGGTTGTTGTCTTTGCTAGTGGGATTTATAGAGTGGGGATCAAGCTCAGCACATCTGTAATTTAAGGTGTCAGATTATGATGAGCTTTAAAAATTGGGAAAGTTTACTAATTTTTGAATTTTACATAACTGTTTTTTTTTACTAAAAAGCAAGCATGAGAAAAAGATAGATACTTATCAAAATGTGTATGTTTTAGTTAGAATGTTAGTATACAAAGGGGATCTTATAGCACTTTTGAGATGAACTGAGAGGAAGAATTTAATAGCATAAGTATACTCCACTCATTTCCATGTCAGCATTCTCTGAAGATGCCAGCCACAGATGCTGGCGAAACATCAGGAATAAACTCTTACAGAACACAGCCACATACCTCCAAAAACCCACAAAAAACTACAGATGCCAGCTGTGAAAGCCTTTGATTTCACATAAGCTTTCCTAGACTTCAGTCTACTTCATCAGATGCAACCTGGTGCCTTCAGGGTATTTAGACACTATATCCCGATCATACCTCACCCTTTCCCTTCCTCTGCAAAAGACTTAAGTAGATTTAAGTCTACAAAAGTATATGCTACCAACCTCTTTCTCTCCATTAATCTCAAAGCCAGTACAAGATCCCTTTTCATACTGATCCAAACTAACATAGCAATGAGTGCATTTATACTGTAGAAATAATGCAGTTTGACACCACTTTAATTGCCATGGCTCTACCCAACAGAATCCTGGGATTTGTAGTTTTGTGAAGCACCAGTACTCTTTTACAGAGAGGACTAAAGACCTTGTAGGAGCCCTGGTGGCGCAGTGGTTAAATGCCTGTACTGCAGCCATTCACTCAAAACTTGTGAGTTCAAGACAAGGGCTCAAGCTTGACTCAGGCTTGCATCCTTCTGAGGTCGCTAAAATGAGTACCCAGATTGTTGGGGGCAAGTAGCTTACAGTTGTAAACTGCTTAGACACTGCTCAGGCAGTATGAAGCAGTATATAAATGAAGCTGGTTTTTTGTTTGTTTGTAAAACTACATATCCTAGGAGTCCATGGGATGAAGCTATATCACTTAAAGTGGTGTCAGACCTGCATTATTTCATTGTTAGATGCACTCTATGTCCTTGAATTCTACCACAATGTTAGCCCTCAGTTAGTTTATAGTTATACAGTGGACCCTTCCTATCTGCAGGATTTGGTTTTGGGACCCTCCATGAATGGGGATGAATTCTGCCAGATCAAACTAGATGGAATCCCCCTTTCAGCTCTTGTGCCTCCATAAACAACCCTTTCCTGCCACCTACTTCAGGGGAATCTCTAGATCTTATCACTGGGTTGTAAAATTCATGAAGCATAATCAATCACAATCATTCCCTCTCATCTTTCAAAATAAACCTTTTACTCTGGAAACTTTTCCAGGTTCCGTCAAAAGGCAATCAAACTTTTGTTTCCCATGGAACCTCAGCAACTTAGATTGGCTTAATGAGTAGATAAAGATATAAAGATATAAAGAAGAATGAGGGCATGACAAGGTTAAGGAAGATACAAAAACATATGATCAATTGATCCTTGCTAGAACTAAAGTCAGGTTGGTGATTGATTCTGAAGAGGTAATTTAACCTTTAAAATGTCATGATCAAGTGGAACAGGTTATATTAGGCGTTGGCTGCACTACTAATCATCAATATAAATTAAAGGTAATTAATTAATATGCTGATAAAAGAGTGAAAAAGATAGCACCAAAATTTTACTCAGGCATACTTTTATTATTGGTAACCAACAAAGAAAGAAGAAATGAAATGAGTTCATGAGCCTACCTTATGAAGGTCTTCATGAAAGCACCCAAGCATATTCTTTCCCATCATGGAATAAGAAGGGCTTGAAGATTTGCCCACAGCGTGTGGTCCAAGCACCTCTGGGATCATGTAAGTGTTAGGACCTGAAAGAGGAAAGTACAAATATGAAGAGTGACAAAGACTTTAGGCAGAGTATAAGGGGAAGACAAGTAATGGCTGTGGGAATGACTGCCTATTTCTGTGTTGGATTCAGTGGCATGAATTATTTAATGCAATCAGTGCTCAATTCTTTTTGACAATAGTAAAAAAATAAAAAATAAAAAACCAGCTTGGAGTAACTACTTGCAAACAACCAGCCAACTGTAATTAGTTCCTTTTTTTCAGCAACAAACATACTGTATAACAAAGTTACAGTAACTTAAAGAAGAATACCTCCATGCCTTTTGCCACATAACTGTATCTTTCATTCACTTTTATAGTTATGGAGTGCAGCCTTACTAAACGGTGAAGAAAGAATATTACATCCTTCAGGCTGTATCTTGTACTGTGCCTCACATTGCTACCTTGTGCTCTGTTCTAGTTATTAAAAAATGAGGACAATTTGGATGAGTGGATGTTTAATATCACAGGCCAGCAGCGTATAGCGTTCAGATATTTAAAAACTAATTACTTTAGAGGAACGGCACAAAAACTTTAGATAATAGTAAATAATATTTTTTTAATATTTGAGGGCATGAAAATGTGATTACTTTGGGGAGTCTTGGAATGATAAAAGTGACTGATGGCTTTTACAAATTAACTTTCTAAGCTCCATCCCACCCAGCCCCAGGCTAAGTCTTACCTGGCGTGCGGTCTACCTTAGCACCATGAGTTCTAAATGATAGAGAATGTGCAGGTGCAGATTTATAGATAATTTTTCGAGACTTCTCTGGTGAGTAATCACCTAGGAAAGAAGGAAAGTAACAGCCACAATTAGATTAAGAGCCAGATGTTTCATCATGCCTGGAAACTGCCAGGAGTGGCAATTCACCTTTTAAACAGGTAGTAATGTTACTCTCACTCTGCTTAATATAAAAATATTCCTGTTCTCCAAGACCATTTCTAGTGTTGCTTTGCTTTGCATTTCTGGCGGTCTGTGATCCCACAGACAGAAAACTGTCTAGGCCAGCTGCAATTTTCTGTCCCTCCCCAACATGTAACTAGTCAGGAAATTGAGTCTAGATTCTGGATAGAAAGGGGGTTTTTTTGTTTTGTTTTTTTTGTTTTTGCTGTAGTTAGTGAGCATTATGAACACTTTTTGGGTTATATATAACAGCTACACCAGAGACAGTAGAGGCATGATTTCCAATCACTTTTCACAAACATCCAAGTGCATTTTTAAACACAACATTTATATTGACTAGAAACAGTTCTGCAAAGTGAAAATGGAGAAAACCAATGAATCTGGTCATTAAGCAACCTGTGTGCTATTTCTTAACACACATTTCTATAGAATCCTTCAGAACACTGCATTAAAATGCTTCCTCTGTGTTGTATGAACAGAACCATATCATAAGCATATACAGTATTTTGGATAGAAGAATCCACCTTACCTGGACCTGGGGTAACCTCCACTTTCACTTTGGGCCGGCTACCCATTGAATAAGCTGGAGCTGACTTCCTCCCCCTGCTTGTCATAGAGCCCTGCACATAGTAGGGACCTGGAGAACAGTCTTTGCTGAGGGAAGGCCTTGAGCCATGCATACTGTAGGCTGGGGCTTTCCTTTTGGTTGGGATGTGTGATACATAACCTGGAGGAATCATGCAAATAGTTTTGTTATAAAAAGTCAGAGTCAGATCACTGGTTTGTTTAGTGTTAGCATTTTCCATTCTGGTTGGTTAACAGTGCTTCAAGATCCCAAATGCAAAAGATTTTCCCAGTGCTGTTACTTCATACTAATGAAATTAGGACATGGGACCCCCCTATGCTCAAGATCTCTTTCCTGAATCATAGAAACTTAATGTTGGGGGGGGGGGACCACAAGGGCCATCGATTCCAACCCCTTACCATGCAGGAATATACAGCTAAAGCACCACTGAAAGATTCCCATCCATCCTCTGTTTAAAAACTGCCACAGATGGAGAGTCCACCACCCTCCAAGACAGTCTATTCTGCTGTCAAACAGCTCTTATAGTAAAAAAGGAAAAGGAAAAAAGGTTCTTAATATTTAGGTAGAATCTGTTTTCTTGAATCTGAATCCACTGGTTTGTGTTCTAGTCTTTGGAGGAGCAGAAAACAAGCTGGTTTCATCATCTGCATGCCATCCCTTCAATATTTAAAGATAGCAATAGTTGTCTCTTTTCCAAGCTAAATAAACCCACCTCCCAGAGTCATGCCTCCAAACACTTGATTTACAGATGTTCAGTCAGCTTGGTCACTCCTCTCTGGACATATTCCATCTCATCAATATCCTTCTTGAACTATGGTGCCCAGAAGTGGACATGGAATTCCAGATGAGGTCTGACCAAAGGAGAACAAAGTGGGTCTACTACTTCCCTCAGTCTGGACACTGAGCTCCTATTGATGTAGCCCAGTATTGCATTGGCTTTTTTGGATACTATACCATACTATTGACTCATGTTTAGTTTGCGGCCTACTAAGTTCCCTAGATTTTTTTCACATGTACTGCTTTCAAGCCAGTCATCAACAATCCTATATTTGTTCATATCATTTTTCCTGACTAGATGTAGTATCTAACATTTATCCCCATTGAAATTCATTTTGTCAGTATTGATCCAGCTCTCCATTCTGTCAAGATCATTTTGAATTCTGATCCTGTCCTCTGATATATTAGCTACCCCCACCCAATTTGGTGTCATCTGCAAATTTGATAAGCATGTCTTCTACTCCATCATCTAAGTAATTTTTAAAGACATTAAACAACGCTAGGTGCAGGACAGAACCCTGAGGTACCCCACTAGTCACTTCTCTCCAAGATGAAGAGCAGCCATTAGTAAGTACTCTCTGTTCGAAGAAGGGCACTATGGTGCTCTTAAACACTCTTGTTTATTTTATTTATCATTTTCTGAACCAACCTCATTGAAATGAATGGAAGCCGAACAAGAGCTTTTGTATTCATTTCAACTTGTGTAGGAAGTTGACTCAGACAGTTGTTTGTAACATGGAGATATTTAACTTAAATTAGAGAGCTGCCGTAAAACAGATTTGTTTGTCCTCCTTTGCATTTTAAAATCAAGAATGAATTAACTTAGAAACCCCACAATATTATTTTCTTTGCTTTTATTTACCTGTTGCTCCTTGTACGTAGTACTTTGGCCCAGGACTTGTATACTGGGCCATGATTGGGCCTCTTGGACGATGAGGCCTCCATGTTCCCACCCATGCTCCGTTACTCATGATGGCAGCCTAAATTCCAATGCCTGAGAAATGTAAAGGACAGAGCAGATTGTTTAACAGGGAAATCTATATTTGTTCTCCTACATTTGTCAGTGAACAACTGGATCGTGTTATATGATAAAAATATCATGGATATTGTCTATTAATGGAAGAGAGATTATAAATAAGAATTACCCTACAGACGTTGCTGGACTGCATTTTCCCTTGTACCCCACCTTTGATTAAGTTGGCAAGGGCAGAAGGAAGCTGCAGTCCAAGAACTTCTGGCCATAGTATTTTGGTTTTGTTGATGTTGTTATGCACACTTGAGATTTTCTAGATTGTGTTTCTTTTTGGTAAGAATGGCTTTCCTCTAAAACTGAGAGAGCATTATTTGCCCAAGATCATCCAGCAGGTTTCCATGGCCAGCATTCAAACCACTACAACATGCTGGCTCTCTCTGGAGTTGTATTCCCTTCAAAAAGTTACTTTTCCAAGGTCTAGTTCAAACTTTGCTATTTTCTATTTGTAACATTAGGATGTTTTCACAATAATTCCAGGTTGGGTTTTTTCTCCCTTTTCCCAAGGAAATCATTTAAGGAGAGCAAAATGTAGTACACTTGTCCCTCTCTGATTTGCAGGTTTGACTTTTGCAAATTTGATTATTCATGGATTTTAATAATATGTTCTCTCTAGGAATATCTAGGTACTCCAGTGCAATTCTGTGGTCAACTTTAACCAAAAGTCACACTGAAGGAACTAGAGATTCCTAGAGAAAACACTCCACTAGGTATTTGTAGCTCCTTCAGCACAATTGTATGGTCAATTTCTGACAGATGTTGACCACAGAGTTGCATTGGAGGACTTGGAAATTTCTAGAAAGGTGTTCTCAACTCTCAGGTGAAAACATGAGACACCCTCCCCCCCAAAGGCCTGGAGCAGCACCCACATGGGCCCAAGGAGCGCCTGTTGGGGTAGAGGGGCTGATCAGGTGTCACCCCCTTTTCTAAGTTATCACCCCCCCCCTCTGGGATTTTATTTCCAGGTGTCGCCCAGTGCATCCTATACCCACCCAGTGATGTCACTGCTTGACAACTGTAGTTTACTGTGGCACCAGAGCTATCTCACAGAGAAGGCTAAATGTTTCACAAAACTACAGATCCCAGAATCCCCTAGCATTGAGTCAGGGCAGTTAGAGTGGTCTCAAACTGGATTATTTCTGCAGTGTGTTTTGGACCTTAGTCAACCTATACATCACCAGTTCACCACATCTGGGATAGGAAACCTGTGGTCCTCTAAATGTTGACAGACTCTTACTTCCATGATGCCTCATCACTGTCCTCACTGGTGCTGATGGAATCTGGAGTCTGATAACATCTGGGGAACTACAGATTCCCTAGCTTTGTCATACATATCTACTAAAAAGTATATTCCATTTAATTCAATGAGCTTTACTGCCAGGCAACTCAACATAGGATAGTTAGTAGTCTAGATAGGTTTTGTTGTAAACAAGGACACTGGTGATTAAAAAAAAACCCTCATATTTTGCAGTCTGATCAGGAAGGGGAACCACAAATATTCCCTGTGCTCCTTTTGCTTGAATTAAGATATAAAACATAGAATTAAGCTGTGGAAGACCTCAAAGATTCTAAAAATAAAAGTGCCATTATCTGATCTCGCTTGAGAGTCGTGTCATGTACAGAGCCGTGGCTTGTTTGTTTTGTTATTCTATTATATATTCCAGAAGTGAGTAATGGTATCATGCAGAGATTACACTGTTCTGATTTTGCCAAAATCAAATCAAATTTTGTTGCATTTTCTTTCTCTCTGCTTGGAGGAGGTAAGTTCACAAAAGTACATATTAAGCACTGAGAGAGCAAGGTGTGGAGACTTGACTATGCTTTGACTCAAAATTATTCAGCATGATCCAAAGAACTTGCAATGCCCTTTCATATGTATACAACAGGAATAGACTGTCCAAGACATCTTACCTCTAGCTGTTTTCAGTTCTTTTCTTCTTTTTCCACAAACCTGTTGGTAGAGTTCTGCAGCTTTGGGATATCAGTTTCTTGTAGTTGCTACTGTCTATGAATTCTCATAGATGACCCACTTGTAAACATGCATAAATCAAAAATAATAACACAGATAAACTACATCAGGTAAAGATCACATAGAAAGTCATATATTTATTCAAGATGAGTCCTAGCTGTAACACAGCAAAGCAGGTGAGGCAAAGATTCATCAGAGGCCTATGTCAGGAGGGAAGGGAGTACATTTACAAGCAGATCCACACCACACTTAGGTTAGGTGGGATGGGAGTACACTTACAGACAGATTGACACCACACTTTGGCACCTGTCTCCACACCTTATTCTACTTTGCTAAATTTTAACTGTGTACAATAGTAATTCAAAGTGGTGCATCCTGCAATTTCTGATTACAGTCGCCCCTCTGTTTTTGCGGGGGATCTGTTCTGGATACACACACACCCCAAAATGAAAAATCGCCAATATTGGAATCCTTATTGATTCCAATGGTGGCATGGTCCTGCACATGCTCTCGGGCGCACCTTCATTGTGTCACCCTCTGTTTGCCGCTCACGTATTTCTGAGGGATGCGGACTCCAAGTCTGTGAAAATAGAGAGGCGACTGTATACTTACTCTGACTCTAGTTGACCTTAGTTTCCAAGGGCTCAGAAAAGCAAACTATACCATATTAAAAAGAATAAAAGAAATGGGAAAAGTAAGGATTTTGTTTAATGACTAAGAGGTAATTCACCTTTTTTCGCCTTTGGTAATTTAACTTATGTGAGCAACCTTGTTGTCTAAGGATTCCTTCCTTGATTCTTTTCAACAGGGTTGCAGATGGTTTGAGAATAAGATGGAATGTAGACCAAGCAGAATCCATCTCTATATGCGGGAAATTACCCTCCCTTCCATGGGGGTTGAGAAGAACTTTCATGAAATTGTCATAGAAACAAACAATTGATCACCATGGTTCTTCCTGGTGTTCTAGAACACAAACTAGAACTGGGAATCCCTTTGCTCTGCACCCAAGCAAAGGTCAATTCAGAGCAATTGTGCCAATTGCCCATGTCATATCCCTGTTCCACTGATCAACCAGGGCATCAACAGAATCATCAATTGTCATTTTCCAAAGGCAGATTTAATTTGCCAAACTTGAGTTTGCATCATGAACCTTATTTATTGACTCCTACAAATGGCTGGCAAGAATGGTTTAATAGAAATATTCTTCCTCCATTAGCTATTTTGGAATGAATCTATTTGGATCTCTTTTTTTGTCTGGCATAACTTGGGCTGTATCTACCAGGAAAAAAAGAGATGGTGCCCCATGCAATTCTGCAGCCAGGTTTGACATATGATCTCTCAGCTACACTCATTCTGAACTAATTTCATGAGTAATCACAGTTTTAAAATGGTAAAACAATCTCTTTTGTGAATAAAATGAGCAGATTGCAGGATTTATTAGACCAATTAATAAGCCAAATCAAGATTTTTTTGCCATTTTGCCATTTTAAATACTGCAGTTCACATACCATTTAACCACCAACACGGTAAGGAAATATCTATGACTGGAATATATTTTGGTGTGAATACATGGGCCATCCCCTTTGATTGCTTCAGCAATCTCTGTTCTGTTGGGGGTCAATAACTGTGTTCTCAGAGCAACTAAAATCAACAGGTTTACAAATATTTGTTGGAAAGCACTATCAATAAAGTCAGAACTGAGTGGAATAAAGAATTTGATTATCCTGTGCAAAGCATCCAATAGAAAATTGCCTTAGTCCCAGTAAAATCTGTTTAGATTTAAAACTATGCCTCAGCAAAAATGGACTCCACTATGTCTTTTTAGAAAGAGACTGGCCATTTCAGGTAAATTGTGATGATATAGTACAGATAATTCTTCCTTACAGTATATGAGTGTGTACACAATGGCCACTCTGACTGGATATATTGCACCATATTATTTGAATGAGAATTTTAAAAATATATTTGTAAACATATATGTACTTTTAAAATATATTTCTGTGACTTGGAATGTAACTGATGATCAGTGCATTTGGATCCTGCCTTTACCTACTTAAAGACTTGTACTCCAGGGCTGCAAAGATGAAAGGCACTTACACATTACTCAGTTATACCACAATGGTTCCACTTTAACTGCCATGGCAACAACCTATGGAATTCTGTGGATTGTTTTTGGTGGAGCATTAGAGAAACTGTCTGGCTGTGAATTCTAAATATCCTTCCTTAAGATGCCAGTCCCAGGATTTCATAGGATGGAACCATAGCAGGCAAAGGAGAATCATACTGCTATAACTGTGTAACGTGAAAGCGCTCCATCCAATGGTCAGAAGATCTTATTCTTTTAGCCATGTATAAATGTGTTTCAGTTCCAAGGAAACATCTTTTGGGGACACAAGGTCAGCATATATTAATATACATGCTTATCCTATGTTCATGCCCTATGTGTTTAATCCCCTTCTTCCCCAGTCCTCTTTGCTTTACCCCTTTTCTTTACATATATAGTTTAAAAGCCCTATAATTAAGAATACTCAGAGTGGCAAACTGACCAGCTTTATCACTTTAGAGGGGCCCTATGGCTAATCCATTAACCATTTCTCTCATTCCTTTGCTTCACCTATATTGTTGTTGTTGTTGGTTTTCTAACCTGCCTTTTCCCTAGTTCAGAACTCAATGTGGTTTAAAACAAATTTAAAAACTTAATGTTAAAAATCCACGAGATATGAAAGTTAAAATGAAATTAAACAATCAATAATAAAACCAGATAAAAGTTTATATCATTAAAATGCATACACACACACACAAACACACGAGCACAACAATTAGCAGTAGCCAGCACATTACTTGGTGAGGCAGGCCTTATATAATCAAATGCCTATCTAAGTGGAAAAGTCTTTACTTCTCTGCTAAAAGAAAGTAGGGAAGATGCCAGTCTACGTTTTCTAGGAAGGGAGTTCCAGACCCTGGGGGCAACCACTGAGAAGGCCCTCTCTTCTGTTTCTACCCGATTTGCATGTGAAGGTGGTGGGACAGAGAGAAGGGCTTCCCCAGAAGATCTCAAGGCTTGTCCTTCAAATAACCTGGACCTGAGTCATATAGGGCTTTATAGGTCAAAACCAGCTGTTACCCCGAGAATTAGCCCCCGTTCACCCCTCCATATTTAATATAAAATTAATAAAGGTGGCATGGGTGACCTGAGAATGACCCCACTATGGATGCCCTGAATCTATGACAGGCTTGAATTTCTCAAGCCCACCTTGCTGAAATCTGGAATTTTCCAGCAGATCCTATTATGGTCGGAGAGAGTGAAGAGATCGTTGATAAGGTATGGGACTAGCTGTGCATAGTCTGACAAAGGGCACGAGAGCCAGTGGGCTACTCCTTTTAATATCATCCATTGCATTCAATTCAGTTTCAGACCATTCTTTTCTGTCTTTCTGTGGAGCCCTGGTAGCGTAGTGGTTAAATGCCTGTACTGCAGCCACTCACTCAAAACCACGAGGTTGCAAGTTCAAGACCAGCAAAAGGACTCAAGCTTGACTCAGGCTTGCATCCTTCCGAGGTCGCTAAAATGAGTACCCAGATTGTTGGGGGCAAGTAGCTTACAGTTGTAAACCGCTTAGACACTGCTTAGGTGGTATGAAGCGGTATATAAATGAAGCTTTTTTGTTTGTTTTTGTTTTGTCTTAGGAAACCATCTAAAGTGATTTAATCCCTTCTACTTTGGATTTCTACCCCCCAAACTATTTTGAGGGTAGACATTCTTCGGTCTTGGTCTATTAGTAGGCAGACACTCTGTTGGTTTACTAAGCTAAGCTCCTCAGTATGCTGGCTAACCCTCTATTCCATTGCAGTGATTGAGCCTCTACCATCCTGGATTCCTCATCAATTGGACTCAAGATCTTTGTCAGTATTACCATTAGCAAAGCCTCACATCTATTCACCTTTCCTACCTTTGTCTTCGTTAGCTCTTGTGTATGTGCATGGATTGTGTGTGTGTTTGTGTTGCTTTATTCCCGATTAATAAACTATCATTCTCATTTGAAACCTGTGTCTGGAATTCCTGAGTGATCCAGACTTGGTATAGCTGGCCTGATCCCTAGACCGCTGTTGGTCCGGTCAAACTATATCTCTATAATTTGAGCTATAGTTTGAGCTATAATTCCCATAAGCACATTGGTTGTGGGCATCCTCTCAGACTCCAGCATTTTGGGTAACACAGTACTTTGAACTGTGTCCAGAAATGGCATAGCCATTGAAGTGTTGCAGCAAGAGTGTTGTGTATTTCTGTAGCCAGTCTCAGTTAGCAATCTGGCTGCAGCTATTTGGATCAGTTGAAGTTTCTGAATCCTTTCGCAGGCAGCCCCACGTAGAGTACATTACAATAAACTAACCAGGATGTAACTGAAGTGTGTGTCGCTATGGTCAGATCTGATGTCTCAAGGAATGGCTGAAGCTGGTACATAGGTTTTAACTGTGCAAATGAACAGTTGCTAAAACCTGGGCCTCCAGGGTGAGAGTTGAATCCAGGAGAACACCTAAGCTGAAGACTTGCATCTTCAAGGGAAGTGTAAACCCTCCAGCACAGGCTGAATCCCTGTTCTCTGATCTGCCATTCAACTGACCAGAAGTGTCTTCACTGGATTAAATTTCCATTTGTTCTTCCTTATCCAGTCCATCACTGATGACAGGCCCTGGTTTAGGACCAAAACAGCTTTCTTGGCTTGTGATGGAAAAGAGTAATAGAGGTGGGTGTCAACTATGTACTGGTGGCACATCTGCATCCCTGCCATGTCTGCATCCTATCCCTCCCTCTTATTTGTATTCCATGTCACTCCTTTACACTGCTGCCAATGCTGTCTGCTCAACCTCTGTGTCAAGAAGTGCCAGTTGCTCAAAGGAGCCTGTACATTTTATACAGTCCTTACAAAGGCCTGCATTTTTTTTACAAGGCAAGAACAGGAGAACAGAGAGGCAGCAGGCGAGTAGAGGAACTTTCTGCAGGCAAAGCAGAGGTTCTTTCACTGTGTTGTGGTCCCTCTTCAGCACATGGGCCCAAGAGGGGCTACAAAGTAGTGCTTCTCTTTCTACCTCAGGCAATGGGAGAGCTTGGGTCACCATAGCTTATTTTAGAATGCATGGATCTTAATTCACTTCTATAGGGCTTAATCTCTGCATATACAGTATGGCCAATGTGACCCATTGCCTGAGGCAGAAGGAAAAGCACCTCTGTATGTATGTTTGGATACTGTGTGCTCCTACTGTAGCTAATAGACAGAGAGAGGGAGATGTAACCAGGGCAAAATGTGGAGATGGGAAATGCCCATCTATTGAGTAACAATGACTATAGCAAATATTAAATTAAAGGAAATGTTTGAATTCTAGACTTCAGGTATGGACTGAAAACTAACAATACATATATAGAGAAGAATAAACAGTATTTCCCTGGCAGAATTTCTAATTTTGATTAAATTAATCCACTTGTGATATTTGATTAGCTAATAACATTTAGATTATGTCACAAAGAACATTTGTGTGTTCTGATTTCATCTCCAAGATTATGGGTGGATAGTAGAGAAACTTGCTGGCAGCATCACTTCACAAAATCTTGGCCATCTTATTCAGATTTATGGGGGTGATCCCTCAAAAAGGGAGGTTCTGAAATACCCCATTTTGAAATTAGGGCATGCATTAATCCAGCAGTTTGTATTGAAAATGATTTGAGATGATGAAGGAAGTGAGATGACGAAAGAAGAAACATTAACATCTGTTTGGAG
Organism: Urosaurus nigricauda; assembly: GCA_034509955.1. NCBI lineage: Eukaryota > Metazoa > Chordata > Lepidosauria > Squamata > Phrynosomatidae > Urosaurus > Urosaurus nigricauda. The sequence continues at coordinate 118,927,982 of JAOEGL010000001.1, forward strand.
CAGAGTGCAGGAAGTTAAAATTGTTATATGCTTTTGATTTCTGTCTTTATCAGCTGAACCTAGAGACAGAGGAGAGCTTTCACCAGAGGATCTGTAAGAGAGGTTGCTGCTCATCTGTACACTCATCTTTCTTTCATCTCTGGTCAATGGGTGCAGTGTGTTCTCTCATTGTTTCAAAAATCTGCAAAACCTGTTGACTGAACTGATTACGTCAAAAGAATCCTACCAAAAGAAATATGTATTATGCTATGGGAGGAAAAGGCTTCTTTGAAAGTACTTTTAACTATCTTAAAAACTATGGGTTATTTGCATTAGGTATTGTTATGAAAGAAGAAATGAATGAACAGGTCAACTGAGTGTAAAGCTGATGCTTCAGATATCAGAAAATGTTAGCATGGAAGGGGTTGTTTTTTTTTTTTTTTGCATGTAGATAATCATGTGTAGTCATTAACACATGAAGATTTTTCAACTGAGGGTATATATGCCGCTGAGCCATTATTAGCCAACATGTGTACATCAGCAAAACAAAGGAACAAGAACATGGATATGTCATGGTCATGCATTACTACTCTTCATGCAAGTAGCAAATTGTTCATTTTCTTTTTGGAGTGTGTGCGCATGTGTGCAAATGTGTACATATGGCAAAACCAATTACAAAAAAAAAAATCCAAGTTGGATTAAAATTCATTTGTGTTTCTCTTTACTGCCCAGTTAGAGTATTGTTACAAGACACTGTATTGGGTCAATAATCTGTGAAACTGTTTTACACTTAAAGTGAAACTCTCAGGCATTATCAACCATATAGCATCACATGTTAACAGAAACATGAGTTGCCAAAGGACTTCAACTGAAAATTATGTCTGTTTCCCAGTAATTCATTAAGAAAGACAATAGAACATTTGTCATTTACTCAGATAGTAGAACATGAAGCAAGGAGTTTAATGAACCGCAAAGTATGAATGATACACACATTTGGTAGAAGGCTTCTCCTAGTATTGTAGAGCATGATTAATATCTTCTAAAGAGAGGGATTAGGGTGAAAGTAGAAAGTGAAAGGGTGTATCATTCAGTCAGCATTATTTGTCAACTGCAGCTGATCAGCAAGCCTTCAATATTTCTCCCTAAAATTAAATGAGCAGAAGAAAATTCAGCACAAAGCCCAGGAATCCCCAAATAACAAATTTATGTATGTATGTATTTAATATCTTGCCATTCTCCCAGCATGCGATTCGACTCAACAATACAAGTTGAGGAGAAGGGGGAAGGGGGAAATGGAAATGTGGCAGCACCTTTGAGACTAATTGGTTTTTATTTTCACTTGAGCTTTCGTGGATGTAAACTCTCTTCTTCAGATCCAGTACCAAGTGTGAGAGCAGGACTAATTTACTTAGTACTTATATAGAATGCCTACTAAAATAATGTCACATCTTAATGCTATTGGCTCCAGGGTGGGTGGAATCTAGATTGGGATAGTGATGAGGTAAAAGCCTATTTCTTCCATCTTTGCACTGCAGAAATCACTACTGTCTGTGTCCTTTGGTTGCATTAAACACAACAGACACACAAGATCAATTTGTGTCTTAACAGCATACCTCGTTTGACTATGGAGTGTATCAGACAAAGGAAACTGGAAATATAATCCAATGGCAATCCGAACGCCATCATGGGGTTTCACGTTATTGCGTATGAGTGTATATCACGCAATTTCGGGCAATGGGAAGTCATTCCGAACGCAATCATGGGTTTTACATTATTGCGTATTAGAGTATCTCGCGCAATTTCGGGCAATGGGAAGTCATTTTTGGGCAATAGGAAGTAATTCTGAACGCATTCCGAATGCAATTAGCATTCACGTAAATTCACTAAACTAGCGAATTAATGTGAATTCGAATTGGCTCCATTCGAAATAGAGAGAAATTCCTCCCGTCTGATAAACTCCTATGTGTGTGATGTACAAGTTGATAGACTAGCTTACATTAGACTTTACCAGAAGTGCACAAGCTGTGGTCTGTGGGCTGCATATAGCCCTTGGACATATGTTGTGCTACCTCCACACTCCTCCCTGATTGACATTGTTGTTTCTGCCCCACTGACAGTTGTGCAGAAGCAGTGATGGCAACTGGGGATTTGGGGGAGTGGAGGAGGTTCAAGCTGCCTCCATAACCCAGAGGCAACTGGCATTGCTAATTCACTGTGATTAATGAAGGCAGCCAAGCAGAGATGTCTACCTTGGCTCTAGTCTCTTGCTTAATGAAGGCAGAGATGTCTACGTTGGCGCTAGTCTCTTGCTTCTTTTGCAGTCCTGAAGTTGCTTCCTCTGCCCATCTCACAATATTTGACAGAATCATTGGAATGGGAGGCAAAATCAAAAGCTTCCACTCCACTCTTGTATGAGCACATGCAAACAGATGTGTGCCTATCCAAAGCTGCCACCAATATCTAATGCAGCTCTTGGGACCCAAAGCTTTGCCCCCCTTCTCTTGGCACTTAAAAAGCATGCTCTCGTCATTCATGGAAGTCCATAAACATCAACAATCCAGTTAAGCTTAGTATCCTGTATGTGGATGCTAAAATATGTTTTTCCTTATTCAATAAAATTTGCATTAACATGTTACGAGAACCCATTAGTGGTAGTGCAAACAAACAGAGAAATAAATAACAAACAAAAAGATGATTACCGCCAAAGTCACTACAGCCACTTTTTGGAGGAGTGACAGTGAGTTGATGCACTCTTTCACCTTGATTGCTGCATTTAAGGTGTCAGTGTCAGTTGTATACTTAGAAAGTTCTTTTTTAAGTTCATCATTTGATCTAAAGATCCCTATATTTAGGATGTTTGTGACAGGTTTGCAGACAAGTGCATCTGGATTAAGACAAGAAAAAGACAAATGATTTTAAAGAAATAATAAATTTACACTGATTTTATTTCATATTTTTAGGGTTTTTAAAAAATTAACAATAGCACTAGGAAGAGAATGTATTTTTCAATTGACCACATAACACTTTTTAACAGTAGTATTTGAATTTACTATGATGCTGAACAAAAAGGAAAATCTGATCATCTGGCACAAGTCAGTTCTTTACTCTTTGCAGCTCCCCCTGTGATCTGGATTTCTGTTCATGTTATCTTCTTCCATAGAGTTCTCAAGGCTCTTTTACTTTGACACTGTATCTGTAGGACCATTCCTATGGTGTGCTATATATACATGGTATGTATATGTACAGTGTACTCTTTCTCTCTCTCTTTCTCTATATGCACACTATACTGTGATAGTACATTTTATTTGGAACTGCCTCTTGCAGTTATATAGAATATATGAAAGAAGACCTTTGATATTTTATTTACCGACACTTGTTTTGATATTTATTTCACCTGCATTTCCTTTGATTTCAGCACTATGTTCTATGTCCTGTCTCACCTGTATGGCAGTGATTAGAATTCTAGAATTAAACCAGGAAGACCCCTGTATCTGGCCATTAGCATAATTGAATTATCTATAGGAAGTCACTGTCCCAGTCTAATCCATCTCATCAAGTTGTTGTAATGAGGGAACATAGGATAGTCATTTTAAAAGTAACCTTTCATTCTCTTCTCGGCTGTAATTTTACTATTTTCCTAATCTAAACACTCCTCTTCCATGGCATGAGAACTGATTTAGAGCAGATGAGGGGGAAAAAATCTCTCTGTAACTAGTACTAATGCTGCTCCAGAGACTAGAACATGAACCACTGGGTTAAAATTACAAGAAAGGAGAATCCATCTAGACATTAGGATGAACTTCTTTAAGAGATGTTTGACAATGGGATAGACTTCATTGAAAGGTAATGGACTCACTTCTTTGGAGGTTTTTAGACAGAGGTTGGATTGGCATATTTCAAGAGTGCTGTAGTTGTGTATTCCTGCATAGCAAGGGGTTGGATTAGATGGCCCTGATGGTCTCTATCAGTTCTAAGATTCTATATTCTGATCATATTTAGATCTTTAGGTAGCTTCAATAGCAAAAACAAAATGCCAAATATCCAGTCTTGCATCTTCCACATAATAGATTATAGCCCTAAGCTAGTTTTTGGCTCTCTGGGGGAAGCCAGCTTTTAAATACAGTACTAGCTTTCTTGCTGTTTTCACTCATTCGCTCATGCTTTTCCAATGGCATTTACATCAAATGCAGACCTAGAATTTGAGCATTAATCTGGGAAAAAAACCCAGCAAAATACCTTGTCACCTTCTTTTTGAAAATAGAAATGTTATAACTAGCCACCTTTCTTCATCCATCTTTCCCCTAATAGCTTTGTTCCTTCTGTTCCTCTTCAGTGTTTTGGAAGAAGTGCCTCCTCGCTTGCGCAATTTATTTGTATTTTTGCTAGCGAAGATGTTAGATAGACCAGCCTGTTGTCTTCCTAAAATTCACCCTCCCTTTCTGTTCTAGTTTGCTCTCAAACTGGCTTTGATCACGATCTAAGCTAAATTAATTTCAGTTTGATTCTACCATCTTTGAGGCAAAAGGGTCAGCAGGAGCTTACCAGAGTAACAGCAACATGCCAGGATGAGAAGCAGAACGATAAATGTTGACTTCATCGTTGCGAGGAGGATTGCTCCCTGCCTGGTTATAGTGACACAAGACTTGGCAAACTGCTTTGGGGGTTCAGGCACACAGCTCAAATATATACAGAAGGCAGCAAAGCTGACTCCTCCTTCCCTTGAGTTTGGCAGATCATATTACTTCCTTTGCATTTCTGCCTTGCATTATAACACAAATACCACCTTCACCACCCCTTTTCATATGTGTGAATGTATTTTCTGGTCTGTGAAAGTGTTACATTCAAAGAAACAGATTCATCTTAAGGGCTTGAATCTGTACTTGAAATATCTAAGAGCTTCAAAAAATTAAATTTATGAAATACAATGCACAGAATTTCCCCCAGGAAAATCTGGGAGATGAAACCCCAAAAAGGTAACACTCTGGACTAGGTGCTCTAGTAGGCAGAGCAGAACTGGCAGGAATTTTCCACTTCAGTTCTTATGAGAAATATTATTTCAGATCCCCTAGAGCAAGGGTTCCCAACCTTTTTGACTTGAGGAGCCCTTGTTTCTATGGTGGAGCCCCTACTCTATATCTTACAAGTTAATGGTGTTTAGGAGTATATATAAGAATATATTCTTATTTTTTAAAATGTCATTCAATTTTTATTTCTTTCATTTTCCTGGAGTGGCTGGAGAGCACCTGGGAAGTGCACGCAGAGTCCTAAGGGCTTCTCAGAACACAGATTGGGGACTCCTGCCCTAGAGAATTCTACACCACCTATAACTGTGGCTCCCATAGCAGAGAGGTGATAAATCCACCCCAGATCTTAATCCAGGCTTTAAACTGACTTCCTAAGAAAGTCCAGCATTGTGGGTAGCTCCTTTAAAGCTGGCAAAAACCTGGAATTGATTCACCACTCAACTGACATGAGACCTACCAATCACCATTGATCCACAGTCACATTTACTCATGGCTCAGACCTTTGGTTTCTACAACCTCATGCCTGAAGTCTCCTCTGGGAATTGTAGTTTTTGAGATATTTCGTCTTCTCTGTCAGAGCACACCAGTGCCACAGCAAACTATAAATTCCAGGATTCCATAGCATTGAGCCATGGCAGCGAAAATGGCATCAAACTCCACTATTTCTGCAGTCCAGATGCAGTTGTAGTCAGATATCTGTAGCCATACTAGTTATAGATGTTAAAACCAATGATCATTGATTAGTCAGAAATGGTTATTCAAGTGCTGTATTCCATTCTTGCAATAAACTTCATATCTTACATTTATTTATAGATAATAGAAATTGATACATATAAATTGTTAGTCTGGATACTTGGTTGACTTCAATTAATGTCTCTAATGCAAGTGAATCTCAGAAGTACTTAAAGCTGAATATCTAAATCTGAATTGTAATAAATGTTTCAATTGTAGACATTGCCATTTAGCAACAGAGGTAATTTAAACTCCTTGTAAAGCTGATAACAAACCACAACTCATCAACAACAAGTACAGTGGTCCCCCGGGTTACGAAAGTAATCCGTTCCGGGATTACATTCGTAACCCAGAAGCTTTCATTTCCCGGGGGACCGCTAAACTCAATGGACCGCGCGGCCGATTTAAAGGGGCCGCGCGGTTTTTTTTATTCGTATCCCGGGGGATCTTTCGGATCCCGGGGGATATTGTAGCGGTCCGGCGGCTTTCGGATCCCGGGGTTTTCGCAACCCGGGGGATTCGTAAGCCGGGGGACCACTGTATCTGATTTAAGGTAATCCCATTGTTGGCCCATACCTTCCATAAATATGATTCTTTATCAATTTTCAAATCTGGTTTCACCCATAAAGTCAATTAGGTCATAAAGTCATGAGTGTGTGGATCAAACTGAAATTGATGAAATGCACTTCTCACTACAGAAAAGTTTGGCAAAACATTGCCTTTAAAAAAAAAATGAAATGAGAACCGAGGGCTGTCCTTCTGGATAGAGGCACCAGAAATGAATACTCCAGGACTGGCCATGGTGGATAGTTTACTTTAACCTGATATATCCAGAAACGAATACAAGGTAACAGATATGCTTGATAGTCTGTAAGAAGATCTGGAAGGCCAACTCTCCCTCCCTGATAGGAATTTGCATCTTTTTTGTTGAAATTCTAAAAGACAATGAGCCCTGCAAAAATCTTCTAAACAATGCATTAGTTTTTGAAAATACTTGCATGTTATAAGTAGAGGAATTCTACTGATAACATAAACTATTCTAGGTATAACATTCATATTAATCATGTTTATTTTATCTCACAGACTCATCTTTAAACCCATTCATTCCTCCAAATCTTGTGCAATATCTTTTATCAGCTTACTTATATGAAGATTAATCATCTGAAATAAATCCCTAGGGATAATTATACCTAAATAAGTAACAGAATTTGGGCAATATCAAAATTGCCATGCTTAAAAAACAACAACCTTAAATTTTCCCTGGATTGCTGGAATATTGACATTTTGCACCATTTCCCCCTTCAGGACTATTGTTCATTGACTGGAACAGATACCAGCATATCAATTCCCAGTAATTTTCCTGATAAAATAGGAAGTTTAATTTGTCCATGTTTTATGTTTTAAGGACAGTCATTCATCTACTTCATTCTTAAATGTGTGATTTGACCAAAAGCTGATTTACTCTATATACTTATGTATAAGTCTAAAAATTTTAGCCAAAAAAATTGACCCCAAAAAACCTGAGTCAACTTATCTATGTCAAGTACAGTTCAGCCCTCTGTATCCACAGATTCTTTATCCAAAGATAAAGCTAGAATATATTTTTAGAAGTATATAAGCTCCAAAAAGCAAACTTTGATTTTGCCATTATATATATATATATATATATATATATATATGGGACACCATTTTACTATGCCATTGTATTTCATTGGACTTCAGCATTCACGGATTTTGGTATCCATGGGGGGTCATGGTCATCAGTAGATATCAAGGGCCCCTGTATATATGGTAATAACAATGTTGATAATTAGTGGGCAGCATTTCTAAGATATTTTTCTCCTGTGTATCGGGCACATCCCAGTCTTTTGCAATAAAGAAATACCTATCTATGAATTATCTGTGCTCTGTCTCTCCTGTTTGAATATGCCTGAGAACAATGAAACCTTTTAGGGGGAAAAATGCCACCTTTTAGCCAGCTTGTCTGGTTTTGCCCTGCATTAAAAATACTTTCACTGTTTTCAGGTACTTCTACCTGATGCATAGCTCACCTTATCTATTTTAAAATGTTTCCCCCTCTTCCCAGTTCAAGGAAGTTCACAAGTTGCAGGTATTTGTTGGACAGTTTTTACCCTGTTGTTTTTAATGCAGTTTAGATATTTTGATAGCCTGTGTATCCATAAACCTTTTTCCTACTTGAAATAAATACATATGTGTACAGTTTCAGTGCAGTTCTGCTTTGGACTAGAATAGCAGCTGTTTGTTGTAATCTACAATAACATATATATACACTCATGTATAAGTCTAGAAATTTTAGTAAAAAAGTTAACCGCCAAAATGTATGTAAGTACATTACTGTAACACAAGCAAGTATTGTACTTACTAACTCTTATCAAATAAGGAACTGTCCCCTACTCTGAACAGAGTGTCAAAAGGTAAGAGTTTAGTCCATCCTGGCAACACCTAAAAGAAATCCAAATAGTGAGCACAAGTGGTTATTATTCCTGCCAAAATTATGTGAGTTCTCTGGCATAATTTTCCTTAGCTTCATCCTTTACATCCTTTGTAATATGGCGCCACAATTAGAAAGGGCTTATCCCGGGAACAACCAGCAACAAATCATTCACGGGGAAACCCCTTGAATGATTTGTTGCTGGTTATTCCCTGGTTATTCCTGGGATAACTCCCATCTAATCACAATGTGTGATAATCTTAGCCGCGATCGCACAACTTTCCCTGGATAATGCCTTTTGAATCTCCTGATCCCCCCCTCCCCGTGTGATAAAGTCCTGAGCCACAGACTCCAGATTACCTCCTCCAACAGCTTCGTGTAGAGTTTAAACAGAACAGGGGACAAAAGCAGCACCTCAAGGAACACTCTTACTCCAAATCAAAGGCCACAGGACGATTATTAGTTCCCTCACAACATCTCCTGGGTTTGTAAGACAAATAGGATCAAAAACATTGGAAAACAATGCCCACCAGGTAAACATTTACTGTCTTAAATTGATTTTATTGCATACCACTATGAGTTCTTCAGATGTAAGGTATGATATAAAAATTTTAATAAATAAATAAACATTGGGCCAAAATTTCCCAAAGGATACGGCAGTCAATGATATAAAATACGACGAGGTCCAGCCTATATGCATGTACTTTGTTAGCATGGTTGGATTTTTCCAAAAGAACCCCTAAATCCTCACATCTAAAATACACTGGCAGAGGTAATTGGATATGCCCGCCCCTAGCTTTGCTTGAGCATAGATGTCTCTGAGAAAGCCTTAACAGCCTTAATGTGGACGATTGTTTTCCTTATGACCCTATATGGAAGGGCTTGATGGGAAATGACCAGAAATCCTCCATAAGTGCAAAGAGAGCACCTCACGCAGCGGAGCCCAGTTAAGAGTTGCCAACAGGAAGAATCCTTCACACCTTCGGGCAGATTTATGACCACCAGATGTTTTGCAGGCCACAGCTATCCCAACATTGATGGCCTTTTCTCATCGTAGGGGTTGTCTATAGATCAAGCAATCTTAATGTGTAAATTTGGTTTTACTTTGAAGTAGGAAAATAACCCTCCACCAAAGGCAGGGGTAAAACCTATTTAAAGTTCTGCAAGTCCTTTGTTCTGGGTTCTGCTCTGGAATCTAGATGGACTTTCTGTCGGTCTGAGTTTCGATGTAGTCCCTATCCACTTACCCATCCCTTCTCCTTCCCCTCCATGCAGCGATCACATTGAATTCCAAAAGGGTACCATTGAGGTGAGTATAGCCCTTAGTGATGCCTCCTACTCTTACCCACTTTTCCTTCTTTTTATTCCATCAGCCTTGAGAAGTTATGTTGTGTGTATATTCCTTCCCTATTGATAAAATTAGACTTTTATTAAGAGGATCTGCCTCTGCGTTATTCATTTGGAGTCACCTGACCCATCTGTAAAAACTTTAGGGAATCGGTCTCAAAGAGTACTTGTAAGAACCCCTCCTCTCAGAAAATTGAGCTAATCAACTAATTCCCTAATAAGAATTATTCTTGCAACTGCTCCTACCCTTTCCCCAAGAGTGGCCTAAACTTTAGGGTATGTGAAGCCTCTCTCTTTCTCTCTGCCTCTCTGTGTATCTGTTCTAGAGCTGTGGGTGGATCAGTGGTATCTGCCACATAGGCATGGGGCAAAAATTCATGTACAGATGTTTTTAAAAGATAAACTGAAACTATGCATTAATAAAACTATCTAAAATATCAAAAGATAGAGTAATACGTTGAAAAACTAGGCAAACAGGCTCAAAGATGGCTTTACAAAAAAAAAAAAATTTTTTTTTTAAATGTTTCTCTTTCATTGTTCCAGATAGATGTTTTGATAAAGTGCTCAAAGAGACATACCATGTTCAGCAGTGCTTAAGCTCTGAGGAATTTAAAGATGATCACGCACACCATGGACTGGTTGCACTTCCCTTTTGGTGGTCATTCTATGGAAATAGATTTTGTTCTCTGTTGTTTGTTTGTTGCTAACTACCCCCGAGTCAATCCCAACTCATGGAGATCCTGTAGTTGAGACATCTCCAAGCCTCTCTATCCTCCATTGCTCTGCTAGGGGCCTGCAAATGCAGGCCAGCGACATTCCTGATTGAATTCATCCATTTGGCATGAGGTCTTCATCTCTTCCTACTTTCTTCCACCACGTTTCCCCAAAAATAAGACAGTGTCTTATATTATTTTTTTTACTCCCAAAGATGTGCTAGGTCTTATTTTCAGGGGATGTCTTATTTTTCCATGAAGAAGAATTCACATTTATTATATACTGTATATATATTTGTATACAAAAACTTTTCTAGGTCTTACTTTTGGGGGTGGTCTTATAGTTAGCAATTCAGCAAACCTCTACTAGGTCTTATTTTGGGGGACATATTATTTTTGGGGAAACAGGGTACCTGTTCTAGCATTATTATTTTTTTCTAATGAGACATGCCTTCTCATGATGTGGCCAAAGTATGACAGCCTCAGTCATCTTGGCTTCCAGGGAGATTTCAGGCCTGATCTGTTCAAGGACCCAATTGTTTGTCTTTCGGCTATCCTTGGTATCTTCGTCACTTTTCTTCAGCACCACATCTCAAATGAGTAGATTTTCTTTTTACCCACTTTCTTCACTGTCAAGCTATCACATCCATACATACTGACATGAAATCTGATGGCTTGGATGATTCTAACTTTAGTTCTCAGTTTTATATCTTTACACTTTAGGATCTTATCCAGTTCTTTCATAACTGCTATTCCCATTCCTAGTCTTCTTCTTATTCCTTGACTGAAGTCTCCATATTTACTGTAAGGGCCTCCATTCCTTTGAATATTTCTTTTGATTCACTTATGCAGGTACTTCCTTAATTTTTTAAAAAGTAAACTTTCATGTTTTATTTGTACCCCCACCAGAAGAGATATAAGAAGCTATTAATAATAACTAAACCCACCTTTACCAGGCCATGCCCATCTAAGCATTCTATGAGGTTTCATTAATATACTTTGGTTTGCCCTCTATGGCCTTTCTATTTGTGGTGTCCCAGGGCTATTTGTCAACCCTCAACCCTTTTGGACCTGCTGGACTGCCTTTTTACTGGTCCTATAAAAAGGAGGAAATGCTTCCTCTGGAACTGTCTGGGAGCATCAATTCACTTTTTAAATACATTACACCACTCCTACCCCCCACACTGTTTAACAGCAGATAACATCCACTTTACAAAACTAGAAGAGGATTCCTGGCCACTACTGGTTTTGTCTTGTTTTATTTTGTGGCACTTTGGCAGTCTATTTGGCAGTCCCAAGAAATTGGCTCCTAGACCCACTGCAGTTGTTTTGCTAGGCCTAAGTATGTTTCTGTGCTTCATTTTGCAAGTACCAGTACTTGTGCCTGAGTGAGGGTCTTTCCATTCACTTGCTAGTAGCCCATCCTTCACAGTCTCCCTGTCTCTAGCCATTCTTGAAGTTTCTCTCCCATCCCTCATTTCCTTTGACCTTCACAACACCCTCAGTGTCACTCACACCTCTTTCCTCTGGCTGTCTACTATTGCCCTCTAACCATCCTTTCCTCTTACTCCATTGAATGGTGGGACTGCTTTAAGGAAGAGATGAGTGACTTTTCTCATCCCAATGGGCCTCCTGGCTTCTTGGAAGCATGTGGGCTGCTAAGGCCAACTATGGTTGAGGCTGGAGAACAGAGTGGACAGGGATGCTCACACTGTCACACATGACTCCATTCACACAAATATGCACCTAAGTCACACACAGACACAGCCCATTATCTATATCAAACTCTCAGTCTCTTTTTCTCATTCTTAAACTCACTCACACTTGGATGTGCACCCTTCCTCAGCCCCTTTCAATTGAGATATCAGGTTGTTTTTGTTTTTTTTTTTACATTTTTATTCTTAAAAACAATAGAAATATACAAACGAGTTCTGAATTATATATTATGATATTCCAATATAACAAAAACAGCAAATCAGGAACACTGAAAGAGAAAAGACAACCATGTTATTCAGAAGTTTCTATAAAGGGTAATCAAATGTTCGAATATAAGTCCATTTATAGATTTTAATCTGTACATTATTCTTTCAAATGTTACGAGTGCTAAAAAATTCATATTCAACATTGGAAAGGGAACTTTCTCCCACCTGGGATCCAATGGATGGAAGATCAGTTGTGTATTAATGTAGGGATTTTAGACCTCCTTTGCCCAGTGTGCTATAATAGGGATAGCATAGCATTCCTACTACTGTATTATAAAACTCTGCAAATAGTGATCTTTCCTGGGGCTACCCAGTTAACTTCATAAACCAGCAGAAATTTTGTACATCTAAACTCTACAAAGCAGCCATGATATCCTTTTTGTTGTCTTGCCTTTTAAACTCCGATGTACACTGTGTATACAGTATAGGCCAACACAGATCCCAAGTACATGTTTTCCCCTGCAATTCATTTGTATTATCATAATGATTGCTTTTATTTCTCATGGACATTTCTGGCAGGGAAAATTGTAATACCTTGCAGAGTGACCATTAGTTTGCAGTGATGACATGACTCTCCACACTGTGCAGATTCTACTGTAGGATTCAGATGCTTTAAGTTTCACAAAACAGTGGGAGGATTCTTTTCATCTGTCTTTACCTTGTCTCAGAATATAAGGGAGGGGGAAAATGCAGATGGTAATGTATCCTCCCATGTCACGGTGTGGGTGGAGCATTCCTCTTGCCACCTGCATTTTTATATCGTTCCAGCTGCAAGGTTAAGGATTCTGAACACTTCCTTTGGCTGCATCCTGTGAGTCACTCTTCTTCACCATGAAGCTGACACTTGTCCTTCTGCTTATCACCTTGGCCTGTTGCTCCTCCTCAGGTGAGTATCACTAACATCCTAATGGCTCTTTGTCAAAAGAGACTGAAGAAGCCCAGATTAAATCATTCCCCATAGTTTGAATGCTTGACAAAGGCTGCGTGTACGCTGCGGAATTAATGTGGTTTGACACCACTAACTGCCATGGCTCAACACTATGAGATTCTGGGATATGTAGTTTGGTGAAATATTTAGCCTTCACTGTCAGAGAGCTCTGGTGCCACAACAAACTACAAATCCCAGGATTGCATTGGATGGAGCCATGACAATTAAAGCAGGGTCAAACTGCATTAATTTTGCAGTGTGGTAGCAACCAAGGTCTGGTCTAGGGGATAAGAGTTTGAATTGCCATTCAGTCTTTAAAATTCTGAGTGGGTGGTCCTGGGCAAACCAAACTCTCTCAGCCTTTGAGGAAGGTAATTTAAAACCTCCTCTGATTAAATCTTGCCACACCCCTAAAATAACAACCTCAAACTCTAGGATAGGGTTGTCATAGTTTAGAATCAATTTGAATACACATCACAAAAACAAATGTCTTCAGAGATATCATTTATAAATTACAGGACCTCAGGTGAATTAACCCTGGTTTGAGGCATCTAACTCTCCATTGCAAAGAGTAGTTATCTTTCCTCATGCTTATACTCCTGTGGCCAAATGTAACATGAGTGTAATGTGAAAAAGGCAATGGCAGATAGCAACAAGTGTTTCTAGAAGTGCAAAGTGGCCACGTTGTTGAATAAAGGTCAATAAAACGTGAGTGAGGGTACAGATGATGATGTTGTGGTTTTCCTAGTGAACGTGGTCCATACAGTCTCTTCCAACTCTCTTCTTATTCTATTCTCATCCAATATAGGTGGCAGCAGCTGCTGAATCACAGATCAAGCAACCAGTTTCTTTCATATGTTTGACTATGTAAAATCAAAATCAGAATGTGGGGGTGAGCTATGTTATCCTACCCTCTACCCAGATCAGAGCACATTCTAGAATTTAAACTGTTGCATATACTGGTCTGTGAAACATAGATATCAGAATGTATTGTCACATCATGGAATAAGGAAGAATAGTTTTATCTGATAGTCAACCCCAACATAACCAATCCACCTCTTCAATGTGTATTTTCCTAACCAGCAATCCCTTACTGATCCTTCTTCTCCTTTTCTTATCTTGCCTAATTCTCTCCAGGCATCTCATAGTTCTGCTTCTCTGTTAAGAGAAATGGCTGTGTTAGGCAGGAATATCAGTATGCAAAGGGATGTTGCAGCACCTTTGAAACCTAAGCAAAAAACATTATAGTATGGACCTTTGTAGATTCAGTCTATTTCCACAGATGCGAGAAGTAGAACAAGTCTACAAAAGCTTATGCTACAATGTTTTTCGCTCAGTTAGTCTCAGAGATGCTGAAAGATCCCTTTGCATACTTCTCTGTTGACAGTCTCCATGTGTCTCTTACTCCATATCTCCACTCATCATTCCATTATATTCCTTTCCTGTGCCTAATTCTTCCAATTTATTCTGTTAAAAGGTGATGGGTTCTGATATTATATCCACAGCTCAGTTACTTAAAAAACCCAAATACTGTACTTTCAGCTGTAGCTCCAAGACCCAAGAAGTAGTTACTGTTTTCATTACAATTTTAAAGTATCAATTTATTCCCCTGTTCCCAACAAAAACAAATAGTCAAACAAAAAAGCATCTGGCTGCAGCAGCACAAGACTTACTATAAGACAGAATTTGACCAATGTGATATTTCTCTTTCCTCATTTAGGGAAGTTACACTCCTGTAATTATCAAGGCTCAAAAACATTACAGTTATGTTGCAAAAGGAATGCTCTAGATAAAATCATAATGTAATGTAGTCATAGCTTTATTACTGGGGGAAAGGGGCCAATTACAAGTGATTTGTGATTTATAAGTACACCTGGGCCTCCTTATCCATGGCTTTTTTATCCACGGATTCAAGCATTCAACCACGGATTTGAAAAATATAAATTCTAAATAGCAATCCTTGGTTATCTATATTATATAAGGGACACCATTTTGCTATGCCATTTATATAATGGGACTTGAGCATCCACAGATTTTGTTATTCATGGAGGGGGGGGGGAGTCCTGGAACTAAACCCCAGTGGATACCAAGGACCCACTGTAGTTACTTTCAAGCTGTGAATGCTTACTCCCTTAGACATTACTCAACACATGTGAGATCTCAGGAAAGCTGTCCCACTCCCCCACTTTTTTGGGGGGGGGGGCTACTGTTCCACAGAAGAAGCATAAAATACAAAATTTTCTTGCTTTGTCCATAGCTCCCAGTAAATGGAGTGCTCTTCACAGGGGCTGTGTGTCCCCCTGACATGCAAAAGTAGTAAAATAATATTTAAATACCACACACTGTAAAGTCAGAATGAGAAAGTCATTCCCTGCAGTCTTCTTGTTGGAGCCTGTGCCATCCAAACTGGGTCAAACTAAAGCAGCAGTTTTCAACCTGTGGGTCGTGACCTCTTTGAGGGCCGAATGACTCTTTCACAGGGGTCGTCTGAGACCATTGGAAAACACATATTTCTGATGGTCTTAGGAACTGAGACACCACAATTTTATGGTTGGGATTCATCACAACATGAGGAACTGTATTAAAGGTTTGCGGCATAAGGAAGGTTGAGAACCACTGAACTAGAGCATTCTCAGGTGAGTCATATTGCTTCCACCCACTTTTCATGTAAAGTTAGCCCTCCCCCAAATAAAGAAAATACTTCAATATTGTAAAATAAAGCTGAAAATAGCCAATTTCTAGTCCAGACTAAATCATATTCATTGAATCAATGGGATTTGCACATATAATTATTGACTTATCATTCAGTAAATGATTCAGTGGGTCTGCTTAGTTGGATTTACTGTAAGCAATAATGCTGAAATTTTGTTGTTGTTTTTTTAATTACCCTCTTTGGGTTTTTCTCCCCCTAGTTTCTGCTTTGTGTGATATTATTGAAAATCTTGCCAAATTAATGTTCTATGGATCAAATTCAGAAGTGGCCGAAAAACTTCAAAAGGAGTCAAGTTTTGCAAAATCTGGTGTACTGAAGGTAAAGGATTGTGTCGACCAATTTTCACAGCAGGAGAAAGATGGCCTGTTTAAACTGATGGTAATTATAAATCTTTTTGTGTGTGTGTATGTGTGTGTGGTTAAGAGCTATGACCAGATTCAGAATTAATATTTCTTATCTCATCATCAAATGTTATTTACAGTCTGTTGGGTTTAAACAATTATTTTACCATTATCCATATTTATAATAGCCTAAAAGGGAATCCTGGTGGCACAGTGGTTAAATGCTGGTGCTGCAGCCGCAATGTTGTGAGTTCAATCCTGCAATACTCCAAGTTGACTCAGCCTTCCATCCTTTCTTAGTTGCTAAAATGAGTACGCAGCTTGTTTGGGGCAATTGACTAACACATTGTAAACTGCATAAAGAGTGCTCAGCACTATAAAGTGGTATAGAAATGTTATTGCTATTCCTAACAGGGATTCAGCTACTCTGTTCAGCTATCTGCCATAGCTCCTCCAATACATCAATTCACTGCCATAACATGTATACCCATGACATCATTAGGGAACTCTGAACTCATCAATACTACAACTGTCTGCATTTTTCCAATGGATCAGACAAAGGAACCAAAGAAGTGATAATAAGCAAACTACCCATTACTGCTGGCATCCTGTTCGGTACACAAGCCAGCATAACACTGATGTATATCTTTTTTGGTTTGTTGCAGAGGGAAAAATTCATGACCTATCTTATGCAAAAATAATCTTATACCACTTTTTTTATGCTATCCCCCACAGGAGAGTGGGAAACAGTGGAGAATGCCCACTAAGTGGACCTATAGCTGGATGCACAGAAATGAGGCATCCTTATCTTCCAGGGTCTTCCAGATGTCCCTGTGGATGCCATCTCTGCTATAGTTATAGGCACATAACTAGGTGCCTCTCTATTCCCTCTTGCTCTCCATTGGCCTAGACAGCTATGGAGAGCATTATGAAAAAAAGTGTGTTGAGGTGTGTGTGTGTGTTTGTAAGAGAGAGAGTGTGTGTGTGTGTGTGAGAGAGGATGGTCATAATTTTGCCTGTATAAGCTTATCACATATGAGGGAAGTGCCCAAATCCTGTGGATAAATGAGGGTTAAATCTGGGAATATCCCACAAAAACAAGATTGTTTTCAGACAATGTCCCCCGACGTCACCATTATCCTGGACTTAATCCATGAATTAAAGTGCGCATTTTGCCCTGTTTGGGCCATTTTTACTTTCCCAAAAGTAAAAAGAGGCACATTTTGATCACTTTAACCACAGGTTAAGTCCAGGATAATGGTGACATTGGGGGACATTGTCTGAAAACAATCCTGCTTTTTATTCCCGGATTTAATCCCCATCGATTCATGAGATTTGGATGCTTTTCCTCCCCTGTGATAAGACTGCACTCGCAATGCACAAATTGTTATCAGACTAAATGGTGGGGAGTCTGCTAATTCTGCTTTATCTGTGCCAGGGGAGCTGAACAGCTGCCCAGTCCTGCTCCATCCCCAGACACTGCCTGGGCATGGGGCACATGCATATGTCACCCAGTTATCTGTGCATACCTGGAAAAGGAGGAGCCACCTTCACTCCATGGACCAGGCAGCCAGATGTCAGCTGGGCACACACCCTGTAACCAATCAGTGGTCATGGGATATAGCTCTATCAGGGAGCCATCTGGCATTCCTGGCAGGGGTCCTGCACAATGAGAGATTGTATACCTCCTTTGTAACACTCATGTATCCTGGCCAATGTAAGCCACCAGTAATATTCTTACCACAATGTAGCACTCCTTATTTGGTTTGTTTACTCGTGAGATATTGGCTAGTGGGTACATGTGGGAGGCGTTTACCCCCCCCCCCACAGTTTTAATTTAAAGTATTTGTCCTCCTATACATTCATTAATTTTAAAACAATACGCTAGCACTTTGGTGTGTACAAAGGGGTATGCAGTTCCAACCTATGTGTTTAATGCAACATGTGATGTGAACTCTTGAAAATGGAAGCCAGAGCTCCTAAGGGTCAGACTTCTGAAGCTTGGATAGCAAAGTAACAAGCAATATGTTACACAATTAATATCAATATCTCAACAAACCCGATGTCAGTTGCTAAATTTAGAGAAGGAAGCCAAGTCATACAGTCCCAGATCCAGTGCCAGCTCTCAGCTGACCTGGCAATTTCACTTTTCCTGGGAGAAAATGGGCAGATTGCGAACAGAATCATAGGCTCACATCTGGTTAGTGACATACACAGGCATAAACTGAATCCTTCACATGCAGCAGTGGGATTGTCTTCACTAGTTGATACCCAATATATACTTACCCATCAGTAAGCCCATTGAACATAGTGAGATTTACTTCTGAATAAACCACATAGAGATAATTATGCTGTGACACTCTGGCCATCCTGTCCTTCAGCATTGACCATTTTTCCATTTCATTTCAGGAAACAATACTGAATACATGCTGAGCAGCCCAAGAACTCTAGTCTGTTGAAGACCTAAGCTAATGCTAAATGCTAAGTGCTGCTGACCACCAATATCAGTTTCTGTAAGAAAAAATAAAACAAAACAAAATGCCCATGTAGCCATTCTGTTTTGTCACTTGTACTGTGATTAGGAAGCTTTATCCTCATATCTGAAAAAATAAAGGCTATGCTACCAAAAAGCTAGAGAAATCTCCACCAGACTCTTTGGTGTTGACTCTTTGGTCTTTGCATTATTTTAAAACTCATTGCTTTACAGCAGCCTCCTTTATGAATGTCTTCTTTGTCATGGTAATTCAAGAGACCATACTCAGTGAATCCAGAGAAAGTTCTTACCATCTCTCTCTGTGTTAATTTTTGTCAATAAGTAGCAAGAATTTAACATTGCTATATCAAATTATATAATACAGTTCTTACAATACAGCAGCACTGGAATGGGTCAGGAAACCAAGAGGTTATTGGGTTCCTTACCTGCTACTGCTGTGCCACAGGGTAAAATTAACTGCAAGTATAAGGAGCCGGAGACGTGATAGCTGGAACATGCTGGCCAGCTTGAACCACCCCGGGCTTGCAAAGGAGCAGAAATATTTGGGAAGATGATTTTAGCACCTTGGATTGCTTCTCCAAAATCTAGACTAAGAGCCAGTGTAGATTCACTGCATGCATGCCCTCCAACATTTTGCAGATGTAAACTGGGACACTTGTGGCCAAGCAACATCAGAATATGTTCAACATCAGTACCCTGTCCCTTCCAAAGTGGGATATCTTCCTGTCAAGAAGGCATCAGTCAAGATAGCAAAAATTATCAATCTGGAAAAACAGACAAGCTAGGAGATGCTGCAGCAGTTTCATTTTGCCTGAGCTGGAAAAGGCTAGATTTTGCCCCTTTCTTTTCTTTCCTCCCTCTTGAGTTAATTGAATGCAGCTGCAGACTACTTTTTGCACTTTGAAATCAATTTGCAGCAATAGAAGTAAGCTGCGGACAAAGTGGAAAAGTGGGAGAAAAGAGAAATGGGTCATTTTAAAAGCAGCTGAAAAAGTAGATTGAGAGAATTAAATAAGATTGTCCCTGCCAAATCAAAACAACTTGTGCGTAAACAGCCCCCACTGACATGGAAGTCACCCGCTGCCTTACCCTGAGGGTCCCATATGGCAGCCACACCAGGTTTGGTGAGTCAAGAAGGCATCAGACCCAGTGGTTCCTGCTGTTGCATTCTTCAGCCACTTTCCTTCTTGCAAATCCAAAAGGCTCTTAAGCTTCACCTTCTTTAAGGTTGCCATCAATCACCTGGGAGGCAACTGGGCCTGCTCCTGTGCTTTTAGCAGCAGTTTGAAGATTCTGGAATCAGCAGGTAGTGCTTTTATGTCAGTCATTTCTTCTCATGTCTACTCATCAGGGTACTGCACAATTAAAGGCAGACAGTGGTAAAGCTTGCAAGTGTTCCAGTGTGAACTGACAACAGAGGAAGCCATGATGGACAATGAATCTGCTCCAGGTTTTACAGTACTCTGAATTTCAAAAGAAATTAGCCAAGTTTCTGAACCCATTTCGGAGGTAGTATTAAGCCCTTGTGATCATTAAAAATAAAGCCTAGAATGGATGCACAACCACACTGACATGGAAGTCACCAGCCACTACTGATGAGAGGAGCTCCCCTCCCATTATGAACATAACTTGGAGAAGTTGCCTTTGGACACTACAATTCCCAGACACACAGGCCAGACAGCATAGCAACTATCCACAGCTTTGCTTATCATCATGTGGTGTTTGTTCCTGTGCAGAAGCTAAGAGACAAGGAAATGGTAATGAGCAACTGAGGTGTCTTGAAGAATGAATCCCTGCACCTAAAGCCTCTTCTAATCACCCTGGGGAACAGAGCATTAGAAATGTGGAATTACAGAGTAGGAAGGGTCCACTAATCTGACCAGAGAGGTAATGTGGTGTAGTGATTTGAGCACTGGCCTATGGCTATGGAGACCAGGGTTTGAATCCTGATTTGGCCATGAAAACCCACTGGGTAACCCTACACAAGTTATATTCTCGCAGCCTCAGGGGAAGGCAATGGCAGACCTCCTCTTGCCAAATGCCAAATGCCAAAAAAAAATCTTGCCAGAAAACCTCATGATAGGGTCACCATAAAGTTGAAAATGACTCGAAGGCACACACAACAACTAATCTGACCCTAAGCTCAGAGCAGGGATCTTGCAGCGACAATATCTTGGACAGGTGGTCATTTGATCTCTGTTCGCACACCTCCAGCCAAGGAGAACCCTGTCCCTTCCAAAATGGGATGTCTTCCTGTCATTTCTCCTAATGTTTAGTCAAAAGCTGCTTCTTTGCACTTGTTCTAGCCCTGCCGCTAGGGGCAGAAGTGACTCGCTAGCACACAGCACTGAGCAAAGTCTTGGCCATCTCATTGAAACTGATTGATGTGGACCTCGATTTTTTAAAGAGAGGGAAGAGCACTGAAAGAGAGGGAAGAGCACTGAAGTGTCTTCAAGTATTTTAGAGGAATTTTCTGTGGGATTTTTTCAAATTCTGTGCCCTGTTCATGAGGTTCTTCTTGGCTGCAGTCTTCATTCTGATCAATGTTTGATCCTAGGTACAGGAATTACAGCCAACCCAGCCCCCTACAGTGGCCTGGTTCTCCCAAGGCAAACTGGACTGTTGCAAGGAGCCTGGGTGCAAGTCCTACCTGGAGATCCTGCCTCTTCCGGCTGGAAGTCCCACTTCTTCCTATGGGGTTCTAGCAGCTGTAGTTTGCTGTTGTTGTGCACCTTCAAGTCATTTCCACCTTATAATGACCTTAAGGTGAACTTATCATGGGGTTTTCTTTCCAAGCTTTGTCCACAGGAGGTTGCCATTGCCTTCCTCTGAGGTTGAGAGAGTGTGGGGCTTTACAGACCACCCAAAAAGGGCGATCTGTAGATGCCCCTTTAAGACTTGGCTTGGGACCAGGGCAGCCTCACCGGCAGCCCCAGAGGCCTCAATCCACTCCAGGCCTCGGAGAAGCAGCGAAACCCCCCTTCTCCATGGCCTGGAAAGGGCTACCCTTGGGGCTTCATGCCCCAAGGACAGCCTGACCGGTGGAGCCAAGGGAAAAAGGGGCCTCCTGGCCCCCTTTTCCCTGCCTTTGTTCCTGCAGCAATCTGGTTGCCGTGGGAGCAAAGCGCTTCTGCAAAAGGAGCTCCATTTTGCGAAAGGAGCGCCCTACGTGCCCTCCACCAGTGCAGTGATGTCAGTAGCATGTCGGTCCATCTGGATACGGTGCTTGCCTTGATGTCGTTGATGCGCACGCGTATGGACAGCACAATTCTAAAATGGTGCCATCCATACGCGCTAGGGCTGGGGAGCGTGCGAATGCCACACGCTCCCCAGCCCTACTTACGGCGCAAGGACAGCCCAAAAGGGCCGTCTGTATCAGGCCTGTGTCTTTCCCAAGGTCTCCCAGTGGGTTTCATGGGGTTTTTGTGGAAAAGTGTGTTCAGAGGAGGTTTGCTATTGTCTTCTTCTGAGGTTGAGAGAGTGTGTCTTACCCAAGGTCTCTCAGTGGGTTTCATGGCATTTGTTCAGAGGGGATTTTTTTTCTATTTCGTTCCTCTGAGGCTGAGAGAGTGGGTCTTACCTAAGGTCTCCCAGTGGGTTTTAAGGCATTTATTCAGAGAGGATTTTTGCTGTTTCTTGCCTCTGAGGCTGAGAGAGTGTGCCTTGAGTTTCCCCCCTGGAGGTCTTGTCCCTGGGAGGCAGAAGTTACACCCCCAGAGGGTAGAAGTCCTGCTCCCAAAAGTCCTGGTGTAACAGAAAAATGGGTTCAGCTAGGACTGCTTACCCAGTCCTCAGCATTGACAGAGTGGAGTAAAGTCAAGAGGACCCAGAGTCGGTTAAAGGTTCCAGATTTATTCAGCCGGCATAGAATAAAAATGTCCTCAGTGGAAAATTCAGATTTCCAAAGACTGAGACCCCGAAAAAAACAAGATGATTGGATTTATAGTTTTTACACAAAGGACTTCCAAAAATGCTTTCTATTGGCCAATCTTAACTCTAAACAAATGAATCTCAAGCAATCAGACAAACGAACACATGAATAATTAAAAACCCACTTATGACTCGTCATGTCACATGTCACCTTACAAAAAGTTACTTTCCCTGTAACTAACCTTTACACATTATTTCACAGTTGCAACTCTACTTATCTGGTGTTTATGTTTTGACCACTCTGGCGCCTCTGCTTAGGGTACCAGGGCAGCTTGTACCTAAACAATTTCTTGTTTTCTCCTGATTGTTTAGCATTTCTCTAAAGACCTTCACTTAGCCCAAATGTTAGCCATCTTAAACTTTGGTTCAGCAACCATCTTTGTTCATTCTGCATAATTAAAGTATGAACTAAATATTAAATACAAAATTTCCCCACTTCACTGACTCTGAAAGTCCTGCACCTGGTAACACCCAGTGTGGGAATAACTTTAATAATTATCCATACTGTTATCACTTTCTACCTAAGTAGCTACTGTCGTTCCTTGCACCATTCAAACTGTCATATCAGGTCAGGTGGATAGGCCCGCCGGAAGAGATCCGTCTTTAGTGCTTTTTTAAAAGCATCTAGAGTAGTAATAAGACATACTTGTTTGCAAAGTTTATCTTATATCTGACTACTAGTTGAGAAGGGTTTAGTTGGTTACATGTGTCCTAACAACGGATCAATTAAAGCTAAACTGAAGGGCTTCTTTGGCTCTGAACGAGCATTAGAGAGAAGTCAAGGTAGAGTTTAGAGAGCCAAAACAAAAAAAGAATGGGCAGAAGTGGTACCAGATGAGCGAAAAATGAGATGAGGTGGTTTACAAATGACTTAGAGACAAGCAAAGTCTTGTTCTCTTGCCCAGCTACTATTGTAAGTAGTAGGAATGCACAAAGCACAGCACAGCACAGCACACACACACACACATAAATAAATAATAATCCTAAGGCAACAAAGAGTAAAATCATATGCACTGAAACTGAAACCTAAAAGGTGCAGGACACAGCCCTATCAATATGAGGTCTTCTATTTTTAATATTTCACTGTATGGAGTTGAGGGGAGTCAAACATAAAAGCCCACTAATTTTGTTTTGGTTTGTTTGTTGTTGTTTATTTACTTTAAAAATCCTGTAAGTGAACTGAAATAACCATTTGAAGAGCACAGATCATGAAGAATCCGATAATCTTAATGGCCCTTGCATTAAAGAATATAAAATATTCCTGCAGGATGAACACCCTAAATTCTCATCAAGAATTCCATGGTGCTTCAGTTTTGCTGAGCTTGTGGTGCTTCTGAACACTTCTCCTTGATATTTTCCTGGAAGACAGATGAACTATATGAGTACAAATTTCAGTAAATTAAAATCATCTAGGTATAGTCCCCCTCCCTATGCTGTGGTGAATCAATATACCATCTTATGACTAATAAATATGGTGCTCTAAAAACAGAGAGCATGGTGGCTATCTTGCACTGACTACTCTCAAGGACTGGTTGTGTTCCTTCAATTCCAGTATAGGGGAGAGCTTTACTTTACATCCTGACCCCCCCCCCAACCTACACAGGGTTCATGCACCTGAATATTGACTTCTCTGTTCAGTTCTCATAAGCCGCATGGTCTTAAAAAATGTTTCTTTTGGGTGGTAGCATCTTGGTTATTGTAAACTACTCTCTCAAGGGCTTCACTAAGGCTCCCTTTATCAGCTTTAAGTGTTAGAACTTGAAGAATTCTTCATAATTGTCTGTGCTTATGGGGACTTGGCAATAAAACAATAGCCAGAATACCACCTGATTTCCCCCCACAAAAACACAGTTTAGTAGTTAGATGAAATTATTCTCTTTAACTGTGAATAGATACAGGTCCACAACACACTGCACAAATAATCCAGTTTGAGACTGCTTTAACTGCCCTGGCTCAGTGCTAGGGGATTCTAGGAACTGTAGTTTTGTCAGAGAATTCCAGTGTCACAATAACTACAGCTTTCAGGATTCCCTGGCACTGAGCCAGGGCAGTTCAAGTGGTCTCCAAATGGATTACTGTATTTCTGCAGTGCATTTTGCATCTTAGTTTAGCTGCCTTAGAAGCTTTTGCTGAAAAGTGGGGTAATTAATGGCTTCCTAGATCGGCTACTTAGTTACAAAGAAATAACTGAGAGCATTGTCGCATAAGAAAAACCTGGAATGGACTGCGAGACAAGCAGTTTTCTCCTTCCTCTCAGCATGCTGTCTCAGCATTTCCATTCTCCTTCCTGAGTGAGATGGTTGTAAAAGCATGTATTTTGCCAAATAAATTTTCCCAGCATGACAAAAGCCATACTTTTATGACTATCTCACTCAGGAAGAGAATAGAAGTGGTCCAATAGCATGCAGAGATGTAAGGAAAAAGCTGCTACTCTCGCAATCCATTTTTTTTTCATAGAATCATAGAGTTGTAAGAGACCACAAGGCCCATCCAGACCAACCCCCTGCCATGCAGGAACTCACAACCAAAGCACTCTCGACAGATGGCCATCCAGCCTCTATTTAAAGACCTCCAAAGAAGGACATTCCATCACACTCTGAGGCAGCATATTTCACTTTTGGACATCTGTCACTGTCCAAAAGTCAGGATGTTCTTCCTAATGTTGAGGTGGAGTCTCTTTTCCTGTAGCTTGCATCCGTTGTTCGAGGTCCTATTCTCTGGAGCAACAGAAAACAAGCTTGCTCCATCCTCAATATGTCACCCCTTCAAATATTTAAAGAAGGCTATCATGTCACCTCTTAACATTCCCTTCTCCAAGCTAAACATACCCAACTCACTAAGTCTTTCCTTGTAGGGAATGGTTTCCAGACCCTTCACCATTTTGGTCACCCTTCTCTGAACATGCTCCAGCTTTTTGATTGTTCCGGCAAAAAGCAGGGTACACATAAAAGTTTTATTTATTCTTTTTTATTAGTACCATCTACCAGTCTGACTTCCATAGCCATATAGTGTCTGATGTCTCATGGTTGTTTCAAACCTGGAAATAATCAAGTCATGGATACATATGTGTGAATTCACCCTGAGTTAGGCCTAAACTATCGTTTGAGTGCATTGGTATAATAATACTTACCATCACTTTGACTTTTGCCTCTCGATGTGCCAGCGGAATTTTCAATGCACATTTTTTCAGCTGTGAAGCAGCTTCTCTCATAGTAGCCGTGGTTGCAAAGGGAGCAATTGCCTCCATATATTCATCATGTGTGCCCAAGAGGTAGCTGGTTATGAAACTGTCTATCTGATCAGCAGCTGTAATGGGGATACAATTGTACAAAGCTGACACTGTACAACTCATTTAGAGTAATCCCTGAGTGCAAACAGAATGTAAAACAGATGTTGGACTAATAACAATAATTTTTAAACCCTCCTATTTCCTGTGCAGCGAAATATATTTTACCACAGCAAATAAACAGAGAACAGCTAGGAGCAGGAGCAGAAATGAACAGAAGAGATCCAACCAAATTTATGTATACACACTTATACTAGGAAGAAAAAGACATTAGATTTACTGTAAGTCCAGCCTTCCCAACAAATGAAATAGATCATTTTGTTCATTCTAGCACACATGGTTCCAGTCCAAAAGAGACAATTGTGTATTCATTTCAAGGGGATTGGGGCAAGATTGTACATGTGGCAATTATTTATATACTTTTTAAAAAATCAGCAAATAATGCCCTAGTTTGGAAATTTCATGCTGCTCATGTTTTATTAAAATCCTGAAATAGAACAGACAAACATTTCTAGATACAGTACACTAAAATATACAATAAAACCAGCATCCTTGTAATGGTTCAGTCTCCCAGATTAAAGTCTCACCTAATTGATGGATCACTTAACTGTCATATTTGAGTCACTGGTTACCTTTTGAAAAACAACAATCCAGTGTCTCTATCATAATCAAACTCTAGTAGGCATTTTTATGTCTCATTGTTTTGAATAGGGAATTGAGCACATATTTGTCTCTTTCCAGGCAAAATAAATGGGATATTGCAGGCCTGTCTCAAATATAAATTTGGCTGAGTTTTGCTAATAAGACTGCATATCAAACAAAAGTATTACAGCTCTCTTTATATTTGCTGTTTGGAGAACAATCATAGCTCAAGCAATATAGAAAATGCTTTGTTCCCTGATGGTGCCAGTTTCAAAGTATAACAATTGCATATCTATTTACAGTCATGCCTCTGTATTGCTTAGAACAGTAAAAGTCATTCCCTGCCCTGCCATTTTATCAAGACAACAACCCTATCAAGTAGATTAGACTGAGGGATACTATCTGCTAAGGTTGCCCAATAAAGTTTTGTACATGAAGAGGGATTTTTACAGCTGGTCTCTCCCATTCTAATCTGATGCTTTTTGCACTCAGGTTTGTAGAATATTTGTGCAACTATATTGAAAGCAACTGTAGGTGATGTAGTTACCTTTGTCTAGATAAATAGTTCTCTATGCACTAACTGGATGAGAGAGCTCCCCACCCAAATCCATGACCTGCTTTATGTTGTTGTTGTTGTTGTTGTTGTTGTGTGCCTTCAAGTTGTTTCCAGTTTATGGCAACCCTACCATGGGGTTTTATTGGCAAGATTTGGCCAGAGGAGGTTTGCCATTGCCTTTGTCTGAGGCTGAGGACGTTATCACACAGGAGGAATTTCCCTCAATTTCAAAAGAAATGAAAGTGGGGCCAGTTTGGAATTGAGTGAATTTGCTAGTTCAGGAAATTTATGTAATTACGTACTGACACCGCATCGTGTTTGGAAGTGCCCGAAATTGCCTCCTAGTGCCCAGAATTGTGTGTGATAGTTTCTCATGCAATAACATGAAACCCCACAATTGCGTTTGGAAGGACTTCCCATTGCCCGAAAATGTGTGTGATCAGCTTTCATGCTATAACGCGAAACCCCATGTTTGCATTCAGATTGCCATAGGATTATACTTCCAATTCCTGTCGTGTGATAAACTCCTGAGAGTATGACTTGCCCAAAGTCACTCACTGGGTTTCATGGTCGAGCTGGGTATCGAACCATGGTCTCCAGAGTAATAGTCTAGCACTTAACATAGTCATCATTGTGACATGCTGGCTGTACCTACAGTGGACCCCAATGTTTAGATGCCACAAAACTGGTCTTAGGAATCTTACATTGAGTTCATTGTTCAATCTGTGAAACTATATATTGTTTGGCATGTGGAATATGTTCTCTCGTAGCTTCATAAAATTATTGAACACTAATCAGATGTATGAGACCTAAAGTCTACAGGTGTTTGGAGAGAGACTCAAATACTAAATAGTCCAAACTGTGAAAAACTCATATAAAGAGGGATGTAGACTTATGGAGCCAGTTTGGTGTACTGGTTTGAATGTTGGATTAGGACTCCAGGAGACATGGGGCTCTTTCACACTACAGTTATAGATTATTCTACTTTAACTACCATGGTTTCATCCTTTGTAATCTTGAGTTCTGAAAGCTTTTGTTTGTTGTTGTTAACCTACCCTCGAGTCAATTTCGAACCATGGATTTTCTTCCTATCTTGTTTCTTAACTGTCCAGCTCTCACATCCATACATAGTAAAAGGGAATACAATGGCTTGTTGTATATCTTTGCATTACAAAATGTTTTCTTGTTCTTTCTTAGCTGCTCTCCCCATTCTTAATTTTCTTGTGATTTTCTGGCTGCAGTCCCTGTTCCTATCAATGATTGATCCCAGGTATGAGAATTCTTTTACTATTTCTATTTCCTCATTGTCTAGGTTACTTTTGTGCAGATTCTCTGTGGTCATTACTTTTGTTTTCTTTATGTTCCACAGTAGGCCTGCTTATGCACTTTCTTGCTTGATCTTCCTTAGTAGGTGTCCCAGATCTGTGAGATTTTCTGCTGGTTCTATGGTGTCGTCTGCATATATCTTGGATTGTTGGTATTCCTTCCTCCTATTTTCACTCCTGTGTCCAAGCCTGCTTTTCTTACAATATGTTCTGTATATAAGTTGAACAAGTAGGGCGATAAGATGCAGCCTTGTCTGACACCTTTGCCAATTGGGAACCATTCTATTTCTCCATGTTCTGTTCTGTTCTGACAGTAGCCTCTTGTCCTGAGTATAGATTACTCATCAAGTCTATCAGATATGTTGACAGTCCCATGTCTTTAAGGGCATTCCATAACCTCTCATAATCTATGCAGTCTGCTTAGTCCTCTCCCCATGTATGGTTGGAGTCTATGTTGCATAATTTTGAGCATAATTTTACTTGCATGGGAGATCAGTGCCATGGTCCTACAGTTGCTGCAGTCTTTTGTATCTTTTTTTTTTTTGGTGGCTGGGGCTAGAGAGGGGTGTTCAGAATTTTCAGCCAGAGGGTATCCCTAGTGCTTCGCCAAACTCCAAATCCTAGAATTTAATAGCTAAGGCACTTAACGTAGAATCATTGTGCATTGTGAAAGGATTCTAGGGTTCAAATCTTTGCTCAGTCATGGAAACCCATTGGACAACTCATAATCTCTCAGCCACAAAGGAAGACACTGTCAAACTTTTCCTGAACAAATCTTGTCAAGTAACATATGATAGGGCCACCATAAATCCCAGTCAACTTGAAGGCACACAACAGGAAGACTTACCCTCATATGGTATAGTGACTTCAAAAAGCATCCTTTTCTTGTACAGTGTATTAGGTAACTCACCTGAGTAGCAGCAGATCATCAGGGTGACTAGCAGGACAGCTATAAGCTTCATGATGGAGATGGTTGTCTATTGTGTACTAGACAGAAGTGGATTTCTTTGGAACCTTACAGATCAAATGTGAATATATATTGGATGGCTGCTGCTTGTATTCTGTCCAATTGTGTCTATGCCACATTGCATAATTTTTTTAGAAATGCAATGCAAGCTAGGTTTCCTCATAAACTCAACCCAGGAGAGAAAAATGTCATTTTTTGTTTGTACTTTGTTCGTGAGAATTGAAGGAGTCCAAAGAATGTAGGGACACCTGTTTGCTTGAAATACAAAAGAACGATAACAGGAAATGATATTTTGTAGGTAAAGTGGGGGGGAAAATAAATAGAAAAGTGTGCAGTTCTAGATGGTTTCCTGTCATATAGGAAAAAGACTGACTTTACTGATTTCCATGAATGTTTAACCTTTCAACATTCCACATTTAAATGGAAATCTCTTTTATAAGATAGAACTTATATAAAAAAGACTAAATCTAGTTAGTCCTAGCTAAAGCAGGCACATTCAAATCAATGAGAAATACAAAAGATAGTTAACAATTTTCCATTCATTTTAACCCATCTACTCTAGTTGGTACTAACATTGGATTTAGTCCACAGTCAACTGGCGACTTGAAGACACATACACAGAGAAAGAGATAATTCGGGGCTCACAAATGTTTATAATGCATCAGGCAATGTACCAAGCAATAAAAAGTACAACATGCTCTGCACTGGACTACTGTCAAGAATGGCATCTCTTCCCACAGTAAGTTCTGCTTTCCCCATTATTCCTAGTGTTCAGTCTCATTTACCCAATTTATCCCATCATCCTCGTCCTTGTTCTGCTACAATTATTTATCCATAACGAAAACATTTTTTGCATTTGTGCTAAGGGATAACATGTGTGAAATAATAAATAAATTATATTTACATATACCTTTATATTTATGCTGTCTCCTCTTCCCCTCCCCCCTCCCCACCTTGTTTGTATCTTTATATTTCAATACCACGTTAATTGCTATGGTGCCATTCCACAGAATCCCAGGATTTGTAGTTTGCTGGTTTTCAGAGGAATGGACTAGTGGTTGCTAGCAGAGAACTCAATACACCTCATAAATGATAAATCCCAAGATTCCATAAGACAGAGGCATGACCATAAAAACGGTTTCAAACTGCTGTGGTTGTGGTTGCATAGTGTAGATCTACTCTCTGTACACTATAATAATAATAATAATATGATTTATTTCTATACCGCCCTTCCATAGATCAGGGCGGTGTACAGCATATAAAAAACAGTAGGACATAAAAACCATTAAAACAAGCCGGTAACAATAAAACAATAAAAGCAGTAAAACCAGTAAGACAATAAAATCACAATAAAATCACAATTCTCAATATAAGTGCTAGGGCATATGCAGCAGCAGAACAGTGGGCGGCATTACAACAGGCAGATAAATAAAAGTCCATTCAGCGGTAAGCCTGGTTAAATAAATAGGTCTTTAAGTCCTTTTTAAATTGAGCAAGGGAGGGGGACAAGCGGAGATCGATAGGTAGAGAGTTCCAGAGACAGGGGGCAGAGATGGAATATGCCCTCTTCATCGTACTCGCCAATCTAGTCTCCGGAACTCTCAGTAACCGCTGACCAGATGACCTAAGTGTGCGGGGCGGATTGTATGGGGAGAGACGGTCCTTCAGGTACCCTGGACCCAAGCCATATAGGGCTTTATAGGTAATAACCAGCACTTTGTACTGAGCCCGGAAGCGAATCGGCAGCCAGTGAAGGTCTTTCAGAATTGGTGTTATATGGGCGGCCCTGGGAGCACCAGTGACCACCCGCGCTGCCATATTTTGGACCAGTTGTAGCTTCCGAGTGTGATACAAAGGCTGCCCCATGTAGAGCGCATTGCAGAAGTCCAACCGAGAGGTTACCAGAGTGTGTACTACGGTTTCAAGGTCCCTCCGGTCCAGGTAGGGACGCAGCTGGCGAATCAGCCGAAGCTGATGACAGGTGCTCCTGACCGTCGCGTCCACCTGAGAAGTCAGATGGAGCGACGAATCAAGGAGCACCCCCAGACTGCGTACTGGGTCCTTCACGGGGAGCGTGACCCCGTTCAGGACAGGTGGAACCACCTCCATCCCTGGACCGGGAGAACCTATCGCCAGTACTTCCGTTTTCTCTGGATTCAGGCTGAGTCTGTTTTCCCTCATCCAGTCCATTACCGATTCCAGACAGGCCACGAGAGGAGCGACAGGCCACGAGAGGAATGATTTTAGCAAATAATATGATTTATCTCCCATGTCAAGACGAGCTTGGTAGGCTGATTCCTAGCAGGATTGGTTATACTTTTCTATCAGGGACATCACTGGAGTGTGTGAGAGGAATGCAGGCTGCACCAAGTGATACCCTAAGGGGTGATCTCACTGTTCCCTACTGCTTTTTGGCAGAAAAAGGCTCTGGTCTTTGCCCATGTCCCTTTAAAATGCTGGAGAGATGGTGTGAGTGAGGTGAGGCTCAGTGGGAGAAGAAAGGTGAGGCCACAGGGTTTTTCAATTTCAATTTAATTTCTTTGAAAAAAATATTTTTAATTTCTTTTTATTTTATTTTTAATTTATTTAATTTATTTTTTTATTTTTTTTAAATTTCTTTTGAGAACACAACATCTTACCAAATTTTTACTTCAACCATATGAAATTATGCACATGTAAATACATTCAGGCTGTGCATATTATATTGTAATTTGAATTTTGCAAGCTGTTTATGTCACCATTACATTAAGAGATATCTGGGAATTACAATTTATGAGTAACATTACTACAAAAACATAACTAAGGATTGTGTATGGTGTGGGATGGAAGAGATCATTGTGGGAGGCTGACACTCTGAGTTACTGTACCATGTGTACCTAGTGATGCCATTGCTTTCTAGTAACAGTGGTTTCTGCTGATAGTTCACCTTTTTGAAAAAAAATTGAGCTGATAGGAGTTTTGAAGAAATAGTCGAAGAGAAGTGGCGTCCAGCCAGAAGAATGCTCCTGTTAGTCCCAACTAGAGGCGATCTACTGAGTCAATGGGATTTCTCTACATATTGACACACCGTTCAGTTCAGTGGATCTACTCTAATTGGGACACACCCATAGGATTTAGGCCTCAGTGGGCTGGTCTGATTGAGATTAACCTAGCCAGTATCTTTTACATTCAAGACCTGATGGCAGCAGATCTGGTAAACTATGCAGTGGTTAGGCTTCTTGATTTATCAGCCAGCCCTGAAGTCCACCTAAATCTTTTCTTACTTTCCCTGTACACCAACATAGTATGTAGCATGAAGCATAGATTGGTCTCCACTCTGAAAGCAAATCAGAAGCCAATATTTAACCATGGGATGTTTGACGGGTGAACATTTGGAGAAAACTGTGCTTGCACTAGATTTACAGATCAGTTCATGGGAGCACTCATTATTTATTTTGGCCTAAGCCCACTTGCAGTCCCAGCCAAGATAGCCCCATTAAATCATTCAGATTTATACAGTGTTGATTTACATTCTGTAGTTAATTCTATGTGCTTACACTAATCAGGATGGGCTATTTTCATCCCTAGATTTAAGCAAGGGATGAAAATCATGCAGACCCTACATAATGTTGAACTGCAACTCCCAGCATTCCTCCACAACTGCTCTGATGGCTAGGCCTTCTTAGAGTTGCAGTCCAATGGCTTCAGGAGGGGTGTATATATCCCATTCCTAATTTAAGCCTTTGTCTACAAAATATCATGGGAAAAGAGCACAAAAAAGGATTAAGTTATATTCTTTCCTTATGTTGCTTCATTCTCATAAATATGTCTTGTAAATATCTGCAAAATATCTGCAGAATGGTAAAGAGTGACCATGCCCTTTGGCCAATCACGTTCTCATAAAAATCAAGGGAGGTGATCTTGTGTTTGCATTACCAGAATTTGGGCTCTACTCAATGAGCTAAAATTGCATTTTTAAAATTCTGTAACGTGGCATAGACCCAAGTGTACCTGAAGTGTCCTATATATATTTAGTCTGTGTGGTTCTGAAATAAGTCAATGACTTGTCATCTACCTCCTATACAACAGACAACTATTTCCACCATGAAGCTGAAAACTCTGGTTCTGCTAGTCGCCTTGGTGATCAGTTGCTGCTCAGGTGAGTTGCTGAATATATTATACAAAGAAGTGCTTCATTCTAAATACGAAGGGCAATTTGGGATGTGTGAAGATATACATATCTAGCTGAGATGCTGCATCAAGAGACACACATGTAGCAGATAGATATGTTGCTATAGCAGCATTTCCCACTTTAACCCACTATTTAACCCACAATATAAGCAACTCAGCTCCTCCCTCCCAAAACAGAATTTTTATGTTGTTGGAAAGTGAAGGGATCACCAGGAATGTCCCCAGCTATTTGCCTTTAGCTGTGACAAGCACCTGCACAGAGTTCCAATGGTTCTCAGGAGGCCCCTGCCAGTGATATCCTTGCAATTTATCCAGTTATAGAAAAATAGGAAATGGATGCATCCCAGTTAATTCCTTTTCTCTCCAAAAACATTAAAATACCTGTATTGCTGCTTACACAGTGAGTTTTGGGGTTTTTTAGTTGTTGCATAACAGAATTCCAATCTTTGCAATGACCAAAAAAGTGAGTTGCAAATTAATGGTGTAAGTCTGATTCACATTGTGATTCGCCAACAAGATGGCAGACTTGTATGTGTATATATCTACCATCTAGAAGTTTCAGTAACTGGGCAACTTAATACTAGACTCACTTTCTATTATATATCTAAACTTTATAAACTTTAAGTCTCAAATGCTGTTCAGATAAGCATGAAATTACAATATGAAGATGCCACAAAATTAATTCCATGAACTATATGTTATGATTCATATCCAAAGAACTGCACATGTCAAAGGGACAGATAGTTTAAATGTTTGCTTTGCTGCCTGGAACAACAATGAAATCATACTAGGTATAATCTAGCCAAATTAGGCACTTGAACCTAGCCTACTTTTTCCCACTGATTTCAGTTAGGGAGATGTGTATGCATACTTAATTTTTGCATTTCAATCAATGTGCTTAACTTTGATGGATTACACTATTCCCTTGGATTCTGAAAGGTGGCTTTTGACCAAAATATTTATTTCAGTTATTTGATCCATCTGCTGGAGGGCTAATTTGGGAGACAAAATCCATTGTAAGTAATTTGCCAGAATATTTACACAGGAGAGATTGTGTATAATGACTGTTTTACTGTGTGTGGTATTTATGTATAAAGTGGGTTTAAATGGTACATGATTTGCACAGAATTTCCAAAATTAGACAACATATTATTTTCAAAAATATAAATAGGTAATTTAAAAAAAACTATGCTGAATTTGACATTCAGGATGCCTGTACAGCTCTTATTTTTTGGTTTGGGACCATATGTGCAATGATGAAGAGATGTTTGGCCTAAATCCTGTTCTTAATCCCAGCTAAAACCAAGGCATTCACTCAAAGAAATTTAACTACATATTGACCCACTATTGAACAATTGATTCAATGGATCTCTTCAATTTAGGACTGGCTAACATGATGCAAGTCATCGTTTTCTTGGATAGCATCTGCTATCTCTTTTGGGACAATGAGGATGAACTCATGCCCACCCCTTTCCTCCTATTAGTGGCCAGTATTGTGTGTGTCTACCAGTCTGGGTTTGATGCAAATGTGTAACTACTGGATAAGGAAATAGTTGTGTGATAAGGGCCATAGTCCAATGCTCAAACCACCACACCCCACTGGCTCTCCATGGGAGCTTTGCCTGCCCCTTTTCTTTGGATGCTTAAACTGTATTTTAAATAGTCAACTGAAGTTCTTATTTACTGGAATGCTTGAAATTTGGGGATTGAAGGAAAATTTCACCAAGATGTTGTCCTTTTTCTTTCATTTCTAGATGAGTGGATTTCTCTGGGGATAGGAGGGGAAGGGGAATGAAGCTCTGGGATTTCTACTAATCTTCTGGCTCTCTGATTAGACATGAGATATTCCCCACCCAGGTCTCACCAGAAGAAAACCAAATTGTGTGTGTAGGGATGTCAATGCTGACTTCTTGTTCTAAACACCTGCTTTTCAGCTACTGATACTGCTGGTGAAGTTTGCCCTATCCTTGTTGATGTTCTGTCCAAGTACTACCTTGCCCCATACGTGCCCTACATGAACACAGTTGCTCCATTTATAACAACACCTCTTATGGAGAAGGCAACATCTGAGCTGAAGAAATGTGCGCTTGGACTTCCACCTCTGCTCCGAGTGGCAAATTATCAAGTGCTTGTAAGTTCACTTTTATTGGGAGTCTATTAAGACCACAAGTTGGGCACCCCTGCCCTAAGGAGATCATCACATAAGCCCCCATCCTCACCATGATCATGTTAATAAAAGAAAACACATACATACCATCTTGGGAACAGTCCCTACCTCATGTGTCTGCAATCACTGTAGCAGCCATTGTTGGTCTGGGACTCTCTTTCCAGCATGCTCCTTAACCCTGCCTCACTCCCCTATTGCTTTATCAGCATGTGCTTCATTTTTTAATTATTAATTTATTCTTTTTTAAAACACCATTTAAGCATTATGGCAAAGTGATTGGGAAAGGGGATGAAAAGATTTAAAAAAAAAAAGAAAAGAAAAAAGAAAACAGGCTGCTTGGGAATGGGGGAGGAAGAGGAGTGAGAGAGAGGAAGAGACTAGCACCATGCAACTGGCCAATGCCAAGATTGAAGCCCAAACATTATTGCACACAAATTGAATGCTACGGCTGCGATATTGGCAGCAATTGACAGGGAAAGCCCATCAATGAAAAGGTGTGGAATAGTCATGGATGGAAGACAGATCAGCTACAGCATCATCTGATAAGATTCAGCCATAGATGTATCTATTCAGCCTTAATTCCATTTTTTAGCTTTGTCTGTTAATCTTCTAAAAGAATGTGGAAGACAAGGATGGTTTGGGGGTAAAAAATTCCTGAAATGTCCCCTCCAATGACAAGAGAGTCCTCTAATGCAACATCCACTCCAGGGTGGTTCTTACAATTGGGAAAACAGTCTTGAGTTTCATCAATATGTTTCAGTAGAGCTGCATCACACAATTGTCTGCCCAAACCCAACTGCTTCCTGAGCTGGTGTTTGGGTGCAGGGAGTTATGCCTGTCCTGCACCTTTCCTCATCAGAAATGACATGTAATGGATGCAGTTGTCCTTCTCTCAACTCCAGTCAAAACCTGCACCACATCCACTGGACAATACAGGCCTTCCCAAATTGAAAGAATCATTGGTGGCAGCAATGGTGGGATAAACTCTGTCTGATTTCTGATCATTGACTGGGGATTACAAGAGGACTCCTACAGCCATTTTTATTCTCATTTGAAAAGATAAAGGCAGAGCTCCCCAGATATTAAGGCTTTGAAGGGGGAGTGGGGAGTAGGTGGAGTCTCCCCTGAACATTTCATAAACCAGATTAGGCATATAGGCTGATGGTTCCTTTCTCTTACTTTAACAGTTTATTCACATATGCCAATTTATGGCCTTATCACTAGAGGAGAAAATGTCAGAGTGAATATGAAATTACCGCATAATTGAGACACAGAATAGCAGGATGCATGTGAAGCATAAGTTCCAATATAAGTGTGGCCTATGCAGACATTTAAATATCTGATTTACAGAATATTACATATTTAGGGTGCAAAATTATTTGTAATTTGATTTTATCCAGTCCTCCACTTTTACTGACACTGTACATCTTGTATTTATATATCATTTATGTCTCTTCCAGGAAAATTTCCTAGCAGGTTATTCAGCATATAACTTCAATAAAAACAACAGCAACAGCAGGAAGCTTTCATGAAGCCATCATCATATTTCCAAGAAGTGAATGCCGTTCTTTCAATTCCAACATCAGTTTCTTAATAGTTGATTTCATGTTATGTTTTTCACAAGTGTTAATATTAAGGCTGTATCCTAGCAATTTATTAAATTGCAGTAGGGTTTAATTATGAAATTTTATTTTAAAAACTAATTGTTTGTCATTAGACTTCAAAGTACCCCCAAGTTGCTATTCCCTGTTATAGCTGCCATATAAATAACAGCAATTCTTTACTTGTCCATATCTGAAAATCTATGGAATTATTACTTATTATTTACTTAAATATCTCAGCTCAGCAGCAGAAGGCACAGTACCAGCTAGTGTTTGAATTATGAGATACTCCTCAGCTATTCTTTAGTGACACCATAAACACAAAACTATGAAATTAACTTTAAAAGTTGCAGTGGCACCCCAAAAGGCATGTTGTTATCCCTTGCTATATAATAGGATAGCTAATATAATAATAACTGTGGTCCAAAACACACTTCAGGGTGATCCAGTTTGAGACTGTTTTAACTGCCCTAGCTCAGTGCTAGGGAATCCTGGGAATTATAGCTTGTGGCACCAGACCTCTCTGACAGAGAAGGCTAAATGTCTTGCAAAATTATAGTTCCCAGAATTCCCTAGCATTGATAGGGCAGTTAAAGCAGTCTAAAACTGGATTATTTCTTCAGTGTGTCTTGGACCTTAGTTATACAGTCAGGACTCAGTACCCACAGATTTTTTTGTCCACAAATTCAAGCATTCACAGCTTGAAAATATTAAAAAAATATATACATAGCAAAAAGTAAGCCTTGGTTTTGCCATTTTATATAAAGGTCACCATTTTACTACCCCACTGTATATAATGGGACTTGAGCATGCATAGATTTTGGCATCCACAGGAGGTCCTGGAACCAAATCCCAGTGGATACCAGGGCCCCACAGTACATTTGTTATGGGGAAAGGAATTAATTACCAATATTTCTTATCTATTGCCTTAGTCTAGTTGTGGGGATTACATACCCTTGCTGTACTGCATCTCCCAACATTACTTCTCAATGGCTATGCTGGCTAGGGTTGCAGTCAAGCAACATCTGAGGACAGGATGATTCCCATTGCTTCAGCCTGTTCCTATATTGTACATTCTATAATGCTCCTCCTGGTTAAGGCTCTAACAGTAGTATAAAACATCTCTGAGAACCTCTAACCCATATTTGAAGTTTGGCCTCAGCAGCCCTCCAGTCCTTGGCTCCTCCTCTGCATAATACCATTCTTTACCCTTCCTTCTTTCAGCTGTTCTCCTTTTACTCTGATGGGTATGATATTTAATCACTGCAAGCCATAAAGGCCCTTGATCTGAAGAACCACAATGCATTGGCAGAGCACAAGCTTTGCAGGTAAACAGTCCCAGGTGCCTCCAGGCAAAGATGGAGTGCTCTGGTGACGCAGTGGTTAAATGCCTGTACTGAAGCCAGTCACTCACAAAGGTTGTGAGTTCAGTACCAGTCAGGGGCTCTGAGTCGCCTCAGCCTTATATCCTTCCAAGGCCTCAAAATGAGCTTGTTGTGGACAATTAGCTTACACATTGTAAACCACTTAGGGAGTGCTTAAGCACACTGATAAGTAGTATAGAAATGTACTTGCTATTACTATTACTATTTCTCTTTGTCTGTAACCCCAGAAAGCCACTGCTGGTAAATGCAAAAGACAATACTTAACTGGATGAACCAATGGCCTGCTGTAGTGATAAAGGCAATGGCGGGGACTTATGAAGGCAGGAAGGTCACACATCATTCTGTCTTTGGGATGTCATCCATCCCCCAACCTGGCATGATGAACAAGGAAGGAGCAAATGATATGGTTGCCTTCCTGTCCTCCTACAGATCCCTGCACCACCTCTAGTGCTGCTCTGAAGGAATGCTAAGCCTCTCAGAGGCAGAGAAGATAGTGGGAGGAAGGTGGAAGAAGATTCTTCTCCTGCCAGCCAATTCAAATTGGATTCCACTGTCCCACTCCAGGTTCAATCCGAACTCTAGCCAGTCTTTTCCATGGCCCTCTAAGAAAGTGCTCAAGTATCTGCAAAAAAGTAGCCAGTCCATCTCAACTCAGCATGCCGAGTTCCAGAAATTAATAGGTTGTTGGTTTCAGCAAGTGTTTCAACAGCACAGAGATTAATATTACTATTGCCTTGCACCAAGTCTATGTAGCTTTCTACACAACATGTGTAGGACAGGGAGGGGTACTGTGTTTACTCACAGCTGCCATCCCTCTTCCTGTTGAATCCACATTGGTTTGAAAGTGCATTTTAGGCCCTTGTATACCCATTCCAAAACCTGGGAGTCCTAGCAAGACTAACCTGTTGAATCAACAGTCTAATAGTGAGTTAATAATTACATACATCCCATTGATTCAGTAGTCCATACTTGCTGGGACAACCAGTGGGATTCTCTCATAGAATCACTCAGCTATGTTAACTGGAGGATTGTGGGAGTTGAAATCTAACATAACTTTTCTAAGTTTTGCCATTTCTTAAGTCTAAGGGGTGAAGCAGACAGCCCCTATGTGCCAGCTTGAGGGCATTGTCGGAATGCAGTGTTTAGACGCTGCATGCTCTGATGCCACCCGCAAGACAGCATCACACGACCCACCCAACCACATAGTAGGCAGCTTTGCAATGCTCTGTTGGTGTGACACTTATATGCCACACGCTGCAGGAGCCCCGCAAAGCCACAGCTCTTAGAAACCCGTAGGCATCTTGAGGGAGTCTGAGAGATGTAGTTCAAAATAACATTTCCAAACTTTGAAATGGACCAACTGCCTGACTCACTGTAAGGAAATTTTCTCTGTTCCAGTATTATCTTTTCTGCTCCCTTGATGAATGCTCTAGTGTCCAAATGGCTTCCTTTCTGATGCAATTATTTTAATCACGAAGAAAAATGACGTGACAGTGCTGCTACTTCTAGTACAACTTCTGGCCCTGTTTGACATGAAGAGAGAAAAGTAGTCAATGAACATGTTAGTAGCACAGTGCAGGGAGATATGAAAGCAACAAGGAAGAAATCAACCTTCACTGTAAAGCTGGCAGGTAGCAAAGACACAAGTTGCATCTACACTAGCAAAAAAATCTGTACCCACCTCCACTCTCACACTGTTAGAATACGTACCATACAACCATTTTCACAGTGAACTTGCTTCTTTTAGGCTTTAATGCATTTTTTGAAAACTCACTTTTTACTTCTCAGTTTTTGGGAAAAAAACAACTTTTTTACAGGTGTGTCCGATGAATCCAGAATGGCATCAGGGAGAGGGTAATTGGAGGGTTGGACAGATTGGTGGGGGGCATTCTTCCTTGGGCAACACATTATTGCCATTTTTTAAACATTCAAAAATGTGAGATTCTCTGCTTGCTTGTGTGTGTGTGTTCATTACTTCTCCTTGTGCCTGACACTCATGAAGTGGCTCAGAAGCCAAAGACTTCAGCCAAAATGAAGTGCTCAGCTATGAGATCAATAGCGAGGGGGTATCCTGAACTACATGCTCACCAATTACCTCATGGATGGGATTAGCTAGGGAAGTGGGGGCAGCCCTGAGCAGAAGGAGAAAGAAAAAAGTATTGCTCAGCTAGGAAGGCAGCAATAGCAGCTATAGGGAGAAAGAGGAAACAATTTGTTTATTCTTACTCCTTCTCCTTGGGGCTGCGGTTCCCTCTCAGGTTGAACCTTGCTTGCTAAATTACTTTTAAGCCAAAGGCTTTAGACAGGGCTGAGGGCAGATAAATCAGAACTCCATCCTAGTTCTCCCCTTGCCCTCTCCAGTCTCCTCCACTCCCATCTTGAGCCAAGCTAAAATATTTAACATAGACTCAGATAATTAGTGTTGGAAGAGACCATAAGGGCCATCCAGTCCAACCCCCTGTCATGCAGGAACTCTCAATCAAAGCATTCCTGACAGTTGGCTATCCAGCCTCTGTTTAAAAACCTCCGAGGAAGGAGACTCCTTCACTCTCTGAGGGAGTGTGTTCTACTGTTGAACAGCTCTGACTGTCAGGAAGTTTCTCCTAATGTTGAGGTGGATTTTTTCCCCTGTAGCTTGCATCTACTGATGCAGCTTATAATCGCATTGGCCTCTTTAGCTGCCACACCACACTGTTGACTAATGTTCAACTTTTGGTCTGTTAGGATTCCCAGATCCCTTTCACATGTAGTCTCCTAAAGCCAAGCGTTCCCTATCCTATATCTGTGCATTTAATTTTTCCTCCCTAAGAGCAGTATCTTATATTTCTCTGTGTTGAAATTAATTTTGTTAGATTTGGTCCCACTTTCTAATCTATTAAAGTCATTTACAATTTTGATCCTGTCTTCTGGGGTATTAACTACTCTTCCTAATTTGGTGACAGCACAAATTTGATAGGCATGCCCCCTATTTTTTATCCAAGTCATTGATAAAGATTGATTTTAAAAAATTGTTCAGCTTCCCACATATAGTCACCCCTCCATATCCATAGATTTTTTTTATCCACAGATTCAATCAAGTTAATTGATGTAACCCGCTCCGATTGGATACAGAGGAGCAGGCTATAAATAAAACTTTATTATTATTATTATTATTATTATTAATAATAATTAGAATCCACAGTTTGAAAATAATTTAAAATATATAAATTCCAAAAAACAAAAGTTGAGTTAGCCATTTTATATAAGGGACATTATTGTACTATGCCATTGTATTTAATGGGTCTTGAGCACCCACAGAATTTGCTATCCACGGGCGGTCCTGGAACCAAACTCCAGTGGATACATAGGTCCCACTGTATATATAATCTAGTTTTCCATATTAACAGCACTCAGGATCTTGGTGCATAAATATGTGCATGTCAGGAGACATTTAACATTCCCTCACTTACTCATGGGGCATGATGGAGAGAAGGGGCTTGGGTATGAGAGCCATCCTATGAGGGTGCAAGGTGGGTTGTGACATTGACAGGAAAATAAGATAGGCTACTGATTGATAGGTTTGTGCTTGCTGGAAATGGGAGAGGGGAACACAGCCACTTTGTACTGATTTGAATTAGGGCAGGGAAAATGTGT
The DNA here is from genome assembly GCA_034509955.1 of Urosaurus nigricauda. Taxonomy (NCBI): domain Eukaryota; kingdom Metazoa; phylum Chordata; class Lepidosauria; order Squamata; family Phrynosomatidae; genus Urosaurus; species Urosaurus nigricauda. Next base: position 118,970,349 of record JAOEGL010000001.1, read on the forward strand.
GGCAATCAACACAGTTTGGGTTGGGTTTATTACAAGTAGGTGTGGCATTAAGTGGGTGAAACAAGGGCAGAATACTGTGAACTGGACATGGATTATTTTTACAGGTGTGGATTTGGCCACAGCCTTAACAAAAGTCTAACTAAATCCAGAACTTAAAAATGATTTTGTTCTGAATGAGGACTTAAGAATCCCTTAAGTTTCTGATCACTTACCACTGTGGCATTCTGGAAACTGGAATCTGAAAATATAATATTTCAAGTTCTGATTAAAATTGGAGGAGGCTAACTATTTTCAATAATTTATTGTATCTTACTGGTGCAAAGGGGTAAAGAGTCAAACAAAAAACTCAAAGATTACATTTCAGTAAATGTAATGAAGGAATCATTTGAAAGTTCTAGATATTGATTAATAGAATTATTGTAATTCTTTAAAGAAGAACAAAGAACATTCTATATTTCTGCAGGATGAAGACTGGTGAGAAGGAATCACAACCAATCAGCCACTTAAATGCACATCACAGAGTCTTCAAAAATTCAGGGCAGATGAATTTGTGGTGCCTCAGAACACTTTGCCAGGATATTTTTCTAGAACAAAGAATGCCAATAAATATTTATGAGTGTTATTGTGCCAGTAAATGGGAAAGGCTGCATAAAATCCCAGCTGTGATAGATCTGTCATATTTCACAATGAATGTATTGTTGTGTAAATTGTGCACATGTATTTATAGTAAGCTGTTCTGAAGGATGAGACGTGCTTCTTCCATTCTGGTATGGGGAATGCCCTACACTGCCCCATCTCAGCCCCATGGAGGGGAGGGGCAGATCATGGAGGTGAATGGTGACTTTCCCACTGAAAGGGTGGGTGAAAAATATCTTTGCTTCTTTCATACATAGAAGCTTTCTAGAATTTACACATTTCTTTGCAAACATGATGGAATGAATGTAAGTTTTAAAATATATTAATATGAGAGGACATAAAACAACATTCACTTGTGTCCATTCAGGCTGAGAACTTTGAGTGGTTTTGTTATAAAACATCGTCTACCTGCTTTACTAATCTTTGGGCACCAGCTGCAATTTTATTCTACCGAACTTTCATCTGATTAATTTTACTTTCATTGCTTTTTCTGTTTTCATGGTTGTCTTTTCTGCCATCTTATTATTTTTCTATTTTTTTAAACCACTCTATTATTTCATTATTTTAATTTTACCTTCATTGTTGCATTTTAAAATTTCATTTACCACTTTGGAACTGTTGGCTAAAGGAAGAATTAAATAAGTAATATAGTTATTACATACATGCCTTCCACTAGCTTACACTGGAAATATGAAGGGCTAAACATATCTTAAGAAAGGCCCCCATGACTGGCAGATTAATGTGTGTGTGGCTTTGTTGGTTTCAAAGAGAAGTTGGGGTATTTATACTGCCATGAGGTAATACAAGAGCCTGGCATATTTTCCTTACTGAAGAGTAACATGAGAGTGGGAATTCTATTGATTAATCCCAATTAGAGTATACCAAAATTTGGGAACTATTGTTCTATACTTTTGTTCAATCCCTTGCCAGAGCTTTAAGTTGTAAAAGATGTTATAGAAATTTTCCAATTAATGAATCAAATCCAATACAGAGTCCTATGTTTTACTCTATGGAAGAGACATTAGAAGGGAAGCATGGAAATGGTATTCAATAGGGTCATTATACAGAGGAAAGACAGACTTTTTCCTCTGTTGCTCTGGAGGGCAGGACTGCAATGAACAGTTGGAAACTGCAGCTCTGGAAAAGAGATTTTGGCTAATCAATAGAAGCTTCCTAATAGTAAGTGCTATTTGACCGTGGAACTGAAATTGCCTCAGGAGTACATTATCTCCTTTGCTAGAGAAGTTTGAACAGAAGATGGATGCTCATCTGCTAAGAATGACATATTGGTAGGTTCCTGCACTGAGCAAAAGGTTGGTTGACCTCCAAAATCTCTTCTCAATTTTAATATTCTACAACTGTAGATATGATATGTGAGGGTGGGTGAGTATGAAAAGAATTACAGCAATTCGCCTTTTGCCAATAGATAATGCTGTGGAACTTCAAGGATGCATTGCTTCAGCCATGAAGCAGCTTCAGTCATATCGACAGTGGATGCAAAAGGAGCAATTGCCTTCATATATTCATCATGTGGGGGAAAAAAGGTACTTGTTGATGATGTCAGTCAGAAGAGGACAAACCTCAGCAGCAGTAGCTAGAATGCAAGGGTTCAACAGAAGAGGTTATTGTTGTGTGCCTTCAAGTCATTTTCAGCTTACAGCAACCCTAAGGCAAAGCTGGGGTTAACTTGACAAGATTTGTTTGGGGAGGATTTGCCATTGCCTCTCTCTGAGGCAGAAAGTATGTGACTTGCCCAAGGTCATCCAGTGGGTTTCCAGGGATGAACAAGGATTTGAACCCTGGTCTCTAAGCACTCTCCAGCATTCAGACTACTAGATCACACTATCTTGTGAGTGTGTGTGTGTGTGTGTAGTCATACTGTAAGGAGGCTCTTAACAGACTGAACATGTGGAAAACAGGCTGTCCTCAGGATGTTGCAAACCATAATTCTTTCACCAAATTTCAAAATCCTCGGTGGCTACACATAAACCCACAGACCCCCTCTTGCATGCAGTTCCCAACATCACCACCAGATGTTTGATGGGAACCTTTGGGACTACTAGCTCGGAAAGAGAAATTGCCCCGCCGCATCCTCCTTTGCTGGATATTTAGTATCCAACTGGATGCATCATTGGAGACAGGGTGACTTGGAGGTCTCTCATTCTTATGGTCCCCTAAAATTGAAGCCAACTTGGCAGCAATTAACAACAACAAGTTTTGCACTGGATTGTAGCCATCCATTTTAGTTCAAACATTTGTGTATTTTGAGGCTCCTGAGGTTTTCTTCTCTAATTTGTTCTTGTTGTGAGTGCCCTGTTTAAAATCAGAGGAAATATCCTGGGATCTTTCCAAGCTTAACCAAAATTATAAAGACACAGGAAAGAAGGCGATTTGTTTCCCATTTCTTTCTGTCTTTGCAGCAACTAGAGACCACAGAGAGTAGATTTTAAAAAACCTTGTTGATATATATGTATAATTACATGAAAGGTTAGATGTATATGTAAGGAAAAGATGTCTAATTTATAATGCTTACATAAAGATTAATTTGATAACTTTATAGATAATATAACTTTTTTACCATTTCTCACTTCCTTCTCAGAGGGATATTTAGAGTAGATGTCAAATGGCAATCTTTCTTCAACTTTTTATCATGACCATGAATTGGGTTTGTGAATATTTGGGGCCTCTTTCATCCTTGATTGGCTTGAAAATCACCTTTTTAAAAATCTAGTATTTCATCTAAGACTGGCTGGAATCTAGTTGTAGAGATTTGGAGAGTCTGTTGTGTACACTAAAAAGGTTTGCCCAGAAAACAGCATTGAAGGTAACACACATACTTATATTACTCAAGTGAAATAGATCTTGGGCTACATATGTTAATCACAGAGAAGGCCTCCATTTCCTGTTCACAATTTTTCCAGAGTTTATTCGTTTCACCTCAAATTGATTTTCTCCCCTGCTGCCTTACTTTGGGTTCATTGTTTGATCTGTAGAATTATATGTACTCTGGCACTTGAATAGTAGTTTCTCATTCCTCTTGCACACTCATGTCAGCATCATCAGGCTTAATGGCTAACAAACATGGCATGAAGTATTTGGAGACAGAGGCTGGCTTTCTGTTCATTATTTACAATGTTGTCAGATAAAGGAGTTCTGCAGAACTGGTAAGTGGGTTGCTGAAGGTTGATGGGGTTTTTTTTTTGGGGGGGGGTGTCAGATGGGGACATGGATCATAGCTACATCATTGTCGTTCCATCTCCCATTCAAGATCTTGGCTAATGTCAAGTACCAATTACCATGATGTGAAATGTGTGTATGTAAGTTTAAATCTATTCCCCCACCAGCACTGATCAAGTAATATTTCCATGTGTAATGTGGCAAGCAACTCACCTGAATAACAGCACACCATCAGGGTGACTAGCAGAAAGATAACTGTCAGCTTCATGGCGGAGATGGTTGTCTATTGCATATCAGATAGCAACAGGCAATGAATGTGCTTTTCATGGGCTATGGTTTGTTATATATAGGAGGGTGCTTGTGGTGTTCAGCCCAACTGAGTCTGTGCCGTGTTGCATAATTCTTAAGAAACTCAATCAATATTTCTGTCATGTTTACCTATGAAGTGGATCCCAAAAGGAGCAAGAAAACAACTATGACTTATCTCTTTGTTCTTGTTTTCTTGAGAACAGAGTGGCCAAAATAATTTAGACGCAATAGTTCTTTTTGGGCACATACTTTGGATTCAAAACAAACAATATGTGCTCTTAGCTGCACTGACCCATAAAATTATAGAAGGACTTAATTTAAAACAACAACAGCAACACAAACCTTCACTTCTCAGAGTACTCATTTGTTAGTTCTCAACCTCCTTTGTAAGAGCCAGTGCTAAAGGGCAACATATGTATTTCATAGTCTATATTGCTTTTTTATTATTATTTCATTGTCACCATCATTACACTGCACTATACATTTCATGGGGCAGGTTAGCTGCTTCCAACTGAGTTGTGTATACCACATAGCACTAAACTGGCATCAAGTCATTTCTGACTTACGGTGACCCTAAGTCGACCCTGTCATGGAGTTTTCTTGGCAAATTTCTTCAGAGTAGGTTTGCCATTGCCATCCTCTGAGGCTGAGAGTGTGAATTGCCCAAGGTCATTCAGTGGGCTTTCATGACTGAGGCAGGCCTTGAAACCTGTTCTCCAGAGTTGAAGTTCAACACTCAAACCACTACACCACACTGGCTTCCTACTAACCCCAAAAGTTCCCCTCCATGGCATGATAAATATGAACAGGTGATCAGGTTGTTTGATTCTGTTCAGCTTGCAACACTGTCTTGACTTTTGGGTCTGACAGTTCACTTTCATTAGCTTCTGTTCAATACCCACCCCCTTTTCTTTTCCAGAATGAGTCCAAATAGAACAGATTCAATGGCCATGTTTCTATCCTGGATGCACACAACTATATTCTAACTACAGTAGACTCTTGGGATCCAACGGGTTTGGTTCCTGGATCCACCATGGACAGCAAAATCCATGAATGCTCAAGTTCCATTAAATACAGTGACATTGTAAAATGGTGTCTCCTTTATAAAATCTGTGGATAGGGATGGCTGACTGTGCTATGTTGGACTCACCAAGTGTTATGCTGCCAGCATTGTCTTCTATTATGGCCAGATGATTCTGAAGGTAGGTCTGGTATGTGGCCAGTGGGAAAATTTTATGTTTTATATGCCAGGCTTGGAATCAGTTGATTTACTTTGTCTCTTTCTCTGAGGAGAGGTACGTTTCTCCTTCAACTGCCAGTGGACAGAAGAGGCTGTGTGTCAATGGTGAGGCTGCTTTTGTGAGTTGCATATCTATAACATCATCCAGCCCTGAGTTCAATGACAAACATCACAACAATCCTCCTCATTTAATTGTCCCACATCCTCCCTTCCAAACACACATACGTTTAACAACCAGCATGGTGTAGTGGTTTGAGTGTTGGACTATGACTCTGGAGACAAGGGTTTGAATTTCTGCTCAGCCATGGAAGTCACATTCTCTCAGCCTCAGGGGCAGGCAAAGGGAAACCTTCTCTGAACAAATCTTGCCAAGAAAACTCCATGATAAGTTCACCTTAGGGTTGCCATAAGTCAGAAACAACTTATAAGCACGCACACACACACACACACACACACAAACCTATTATGCATTTAATATGATCATTGTATATTATATTATGCTTGTGTTGTATTATTATTATTATTATTATTATTATTATTATTACACATATTAGATTAAGATATTGTATTACATCTATTCATTATTTGCACATTGCTTTATGTCCAGAAAAGCAGTTTAGAACTCTGTAAATAAAGAAGTGAAGTCACAGATGACTGAAGCTATTTACATGCCTATGAACATCTCCTGTGCAATGACTGTAATACTGCCAGTCTGAGTCCACCATCATTCAACTAGTTTAGTTTAGCCTCTGAAACCTACAAATCTACAGTGGAGACCAAGCATCTGAAACATAACTATTGCCTGCAACAATGGGTTTGCTGTGGGCAACAGGAGAGTAGTTTGCTTGTGAATCTTGAGTAGGACATAAAATAAAGAAATTCTAGAATTTTTTTTGTTTCAGGTTTTTTAAAAATTGATATTCTGAAAAACAAATATATCCCATGATCCATTCCTTCTCTAACATCACTTTTATAGGTAAAGATATTTTTGATATAGGATCAGCAATCACAAGGGATATATGAGGTGGCATTTGCAATTGTACTACCATCTAGGCCTTGTAATCCCTATGATTGTAGACACCTGTTGTTGTTGTTGTTGTTGTTGTTAACCTTTATTTATATAGCGCTGTAAGTTTACACAGTGCTGTACATACAATCTTATAAATTAGATGGCTCCCTGCCCTCAGGCTTACAATCTAAGAGAGGCAACAAAAAAAGAGAAGGGAAAGGTGGTGGGAAAGGGGATGAGGTCCAGTGGTTCTTCTCTCCCTCTGGGGCCTGGACCAAGGCAGATGGACTGGAGGGAGGGCTCGGCTTCTTGATACATAAGTTAAAAGGCATCCTGGGGCAGATGGCACAATCCTGGGAATGCTTCCCTAAACAAAACTGAGTCTTTAACTCAGTTTTGAAACTGGTTAGAGAAGTGATGAGGCGTGCATGTGGAGGAAGAAGGTTCCAGGAGTGAGGGGCAGCAAGTGAGAAGGGACGAATCTGTGACAGGGCAGTGGAAATCCTTGGCCTCGACAGGAGACCTTGACTACCAGAACGGAGGGTACGAGAAGGAGTGTGAGGAGAAAGGAGTTCAGACAAGTAAGGAGGGGCCAGTCCGTGGAGGGCTTTGAAAGTCAACAACAAAAGCTTGTAATGGATGCGGAAGGGGAAGCGGAGCCAGTGAAGGGAGGATAAAAGAGGAGAAACATGGTCAAAGTGGCGAGCGGATGTGATAATATGTGCAGCTGAGTTCTGGACAGAGATTAAAGGATGGAGGTGAGAGAGAGGAAGCCCTGTCAGAAGAAGGTTACAATAATCTAGTTGTGAAACCACTACGGCATGGTCCAGAGTCTTGGCGGTGGAGGCTGAGAGGAAAGGACAGATTTTAGCAATGTTGTAAAGAGAGAATCTACAGGCCTTGGCGGTGGCCTGAATCTGAGGAGTAAACTTGTTCTTGTTGAAAATGGTTGTTTATTGTGTAGCAAACAGCAAAAAGGCCTCTCTCTCTCTCTCTCTCTCTCTCTCTCTCTCTCTCTCTCTGAAATTGCTTGTTGCATTATGCCCAAGGGGATTCTATTGGCCATAAAGTAGATCCCCAGAGGAGGAAGAAAACAATTGCCACTAGATCTCTTTGTTTTTGTTTCAGTTCCTTGGGAACTGAATGCATCACAGAACTGAAGTCCAATTATTTCCTGCTCTGCACAAACTCAAGATAATGAAAAATTGTTTTGCAGATCAAAAATCAAATATTAACTGTCCAATTAAGTTACAGGAGAACCTATCTTCTTTTAAATCCATAAATGTTGCCTTGCCAGCCACCTCTCTGTTGGAGCTTAACCTGTCTATAATCCTGTGTTCATTCAGATAATTTATGAAAGATCAGATGAAGCAGCAAACCTCAAAGCAAACATGCACTTTGAGCTTCATATACGTGTATTATCAACAGCATCCCCATGGGTTCTCCTTTCCCTTATAATCTTTAGCCTCATTTGTTCCATGTATCATAACATCAGGCAGTACATTTGCTCTTCTACATTTATTTAACCTTGATTGAATCTGTATTTTAATATTAATGTTATTTTGTTTTTTGTTAGCTGCTTTGAAAACCAAATCAACACTGCAGCACATACATTGCATACTCAATAACAATAATAATGACACCACCATCATATCCTGCACAGCATCTCGCTTGATATTGGAGCTGTTCCTTCACAAACTCACTTTGTAAACCAAGCTTAGTTTCTGCTTCCTATTGTATTAAATGAGCACGCACAATTCAATTAGAATCACAAAATTATAGAACCATAGAACTGAAAGGGGTCTCATAGGCCATTGAGTCCAAACCCCTGCTCAGTGCAGGAACTCCAGCTAGAGCATCCATTCCAAGTAGCTATCCAGCCTCTTTTTACAGACATGTAGACAAGGTGACCCCACCATCTCTTTAGGGAATTGGTTCCATGGCCAAACTGCTCTCACTCTCAACAATTTCCTTCTAAGATTCAATTGAAATCTACTCTCCCATCCACTGGTGCAGCAGAGAGCAAACCAGCCCCCTCCTTTCTGTGGCGGCCTTTAGGTATTTAAAGAATGCAGTCATGTCACTCCTAAGTATTCTCTTCACTTAGACTGAACATTCCTGGCTCCTTCAACTTCGTCTCTGTGTTTTTTTCTCCACACCTCTTATCATTCCTGTAGTCCTTCTCTAAACCTACTCAAATTTGTCTATATCCTACTTATAACTTTTATCCTTTTAATTTTAATTGGATGAAATTTGTTGGGGGGGGGACTCCATCCCCTTGAAGACTGCTTACATTCATATAGTAATGCCCAAGTTGCTTTGTACAAGTTGTTGTTGACTACCCTCAATTTTATTTATTCATTTATTTAATTTCTATCCCACCTTTCTCCCAGAAAGGGACCCAAGGTGGGTCACAATATAAAAGACATTAAAACAACATGTTTAAAAACAATTAATATAACCTAATTAAAACACTAGAAGATTAAAATTTAAAACATACGAAAGTTAAAAACATAATTTAAACCAACCCCCTCCCTCAATAAACCCAGGTTTATTGCATGGTTTTAAACAGCTTGCTTGAATAAAAATGTTTTTGCTCTCTTTCATGTCCTGACCAGGTGAGACTGTGATGGTGGTGGGACCAAGAGAAAGTCTTCTCCAGAGGATCTTAGGGCTCTAGGTGGTTCATATTGAGTGATATGGTTTCTCAAATAGTCTGGACTTAAACTATGTAGGGCTTTGTAAGTCAGCACTTTGAATTGTGCTCAGAAACAAACTGGTAGCCGGTGAAGCTGTTTTAACAAGGGAGTTATATGCTCCCAGTAACTGGCTGCAGCATTTTGGACCTGCTAAAGTTTCTGAACAGTTTCCAAAGGCAACCTCACATAGTGTGCTGCAGTAGTCCTAACAGGATGCAATCCAGATGTGTCGCGGTAGCCAGATCTGACTTTTCAAGGAACAGGCACAGCTGGTGCACTAGTTTTAACTGTGCAAATGCACCCCTGGCCACCGCTGAGACCTGGGCATCTAAGCTCAGAGTGGAGTCCAGGAGCTCACCCAAGCTTCGAGCTTGAGATTTCAGGGGAGGTGTAACCCCATTCAGCACAGGCAAAGCCCCAGTTTCCTGATTTGCCTTATGACTGACCAGGAGCACCTCTGTCTTGTCTAGATTAAGCTTCAGTTTGTTTGCATTCATCCAGTCCATTATTGACAGCAGACACTGGTTCAGCACAGAGACAGCTTCCTTTGAGTCAGATGGAAAGGAGAGATAGAGTTGGATGACTTCTCCCAGCAGTTTCATGTAGATGTTAAGTAACATGGGGGACAACACAGAACGCTATGGGATGCCACAAGCCAGTGGCCAAGGAGTCAAACAGGAGTCCCCCATCACCACCTCCTGGGTCCACCCCTCCAAGAAAGACCAGAACCAATGCATAGCAGTGCCCCCAAGTCCCATCCCAGAGAGGCGGCTCAGGATACCATGGTCAATGGTATTGAAACTGCTAAGAGATCTAGCAGGACCAACAGGATACACATTCTCCCTGCCAGTTCCCTGAGTAGGTCATCCACCAAGGCAACCAAAGCTGTCTAGATAATCCGTTTCATCGAGAAACCCCTGGAGCTGAGAGGACACCACTCACTCCAAAACCAGAATTCAATCAAGTCAATCATAACTCAATGTTGACCCTATGGATGAGACTTCTCCAAGAACCCCTTGTCATTTACAGCTCAGCTCATGCCCTATATAGGCTCAGTCCCGTGGCCTCTCTGATGGAGTCCATCCATCTGGCATGTAGTCTCTCTGTTTTTCTGCTGCCTTCTACCTTTCCTAGCATTATTGCTTCTTCTAATGATTCATCCCTTCTCATAATGTGGCCAAAGTATGATAGCCTCAGTGTAGTAATCCTGGCTTCCAGGGGGAGTTTGGGCTTGATTTATTCAAGACCCTTTTAAATATGGAGCATTTTAGAATGTTTCTGCTACTCTTCCACCTGTTTTTGGTTTTGTATTTGTGAAGCTTAATATTTGCATGAAACTCACAGAGAATATAAAAGACCTGTTTGAAAAAGTTCCTCAACCATCATATTTTACATGAATACATGTATGGAACAAGCAGTGGAATTACACTAATGATAGAACTGATGGATTATAATGCTGGTGGTTTGCTCTCATTTAACACATCTATTTCTCTGCTCCCTTTCTTAGTATCTCTTTCTTTTAAGAAAAAAAGGACGCAAGGCTGATTGGAAATCATTTCTAAGCTAGGCACAGACAACAAGCAAAACAGCAGTTTTCTGAAATTCAAACAAGGTTTCCATTTCTATGGATTTCATTTCCATCTGCTTTGTCTAATTCATTTGCCTCCCACCATTTAAAAAAACAACAACAACCTAAAACATTGCAAAACAGAATTTGATGGCACTGACTAGCTTTTTCTTTAGTTCTGTTAAGTTTGTTATTTTTGAGCTTAACAGAACAGAAACCCCTGATCAGTGTGCCTTTTTATAATTGATTATATGATATAGGTGGAAAAATCTTTAAAATACTTTTCCCAAATAGTTGAAAACCATACTTCCCAAGTGTCTGATGAAGAGAAACTGGACTGACAAGAAACTTTGTAATTTGGGACTTATACTGCAGTAAATTCACATATGGAATCTGTACACAGAAAAAAGCATGTTTCTGCATAGGGGAAAAAAAAAACTTTTTTGCACATATTTTCTGAGTAAGATTTCTGTCTTTAGGTCCTAGAGAGCTTGTATGCACATTGCCTTTCAAGCCCTAGAACCACTTCAGCAGACCATGGACTCTTTCAGACGTGGGAAATTGGAAGTATAATCCAAGGGCAATCCAAACGCAATCCTGGGGTTTCATGTTATTGTGAATTAATTCTTCTCACGCAATTTTGGGCAAAAGGGAAGCCACTCCGAATGCAATCATGGGTTTTGTGTTATTGCGCATTAAAGGTTCTCACGCAATTTCGGGCAAGGAGGGGTTATTTCCGGGTAATAGGAAGACATTCCGAACGCCTTCTGAACGCAATGGGGATTCACGTAAATTCGCTAAACTAGCGAATTTACGTGAATCCGAATGGGCTCCATTTGGATTTGGGAGAAATTCCTCCCGTTTGAAAGAGTCCCATGTTGCAATTCATACAAACATTCTGTTTAATTCATATGCTGGTTTAATTCATATGCCCCACCCCATTTTCCGCTCCCTATGCCAACTTTCAATATTTTGCATCGTATCACCCTAGCAAAAGTACCCCTTCCCTCCCTTGCTGCTGCTGCTCCTCCTCCTTTGTATTTGAATTCTTCTGAAAAGAATGGGGTCTCTTTGTCTATTGCAGATCTGTTCCTAAACTACACCTATACCTAGACAGACAGACCTTTGCATTAGAACTTTAAAGGCAGAGCTTGGGGCATTGTTTCCAGAGTTGTCTCAGCATGACTTTGATAATGAGCAATATGCTAACTTTACTAAGTAGCCAGGAAATTCTTTGGTGTTCTTACTCTTTCCCTACAGTCAGAGCTATCGATATCTTTGTTCCAACCCATCCTGAATCTGTCTCTGACACAATGGTCTTTTTGTATCTTTTATTTTTGAGTTTATAACTGTCCATGCATTTGGGCACCCCACAACTTCTTTTGCCCAATTTCAAAGGTCTTCTTGGCTTTCCTCTGAACCTTGTTACCCCTCTGATGCCTAACACGAGAGCTTGGAAGGAACGCCATATACTGTATATGTATGCATATGTATAACTAATTACTTTTGTGGGATAATAAAAGGACAGTAAAGCAATATTTCAAAAAATGACTTAATGAGCAAAAGGGAAGTTAATTTATTTTTGTAATAAGTCATGACAGGGATACAGAACTGTTTTAGAGGTCTAAGGGGGGTTCAACATTGGCAGGATGTCATTAATTTTGCCTATCTGCAGGTACGTTTTTACAAATAAATGAAAACATCTACCATCAAAGCATCCCTATCTGTCAGGGATGCTTTGATTGGGAGTTCCTGCATGGCAAGAGGTTGGACTGGATGGCCCTTGTGGTCTCTTCCAACTGATTCTATGTGAAACCTCTACCATATTTTAAAATGCAAATGCTGTGGAGAAGACACATTGGAAGATAACCATCACACAATCTCCCAAAAATGTGTATACATATATCTATCAGGCTTAAGCTATGGAGAATCTCCTGATGTAAGACAAGGATTTTGAGGTGTACAGACACATGGTCACATATGCCAATGACAATAAATTATTTAGAGTGGTGGGAATGAAAAGTGAGAGTGAAGAGTTCTAAAAAGTTTTCTCTAATGTGGGAGAATGCACTTGACAATGACAAAATAAAAGTGAAAACAAGGCTAAAGTTATGCATTTGGGGAGGGATGTATGTGTGTCCGTCTGTGTGTGTATCCCAGTTTCACATAGAATCAGTTGGAAGAGACCACAAGGGCCATCCAGTCCAACCTCTTGCCATGCAGGAACTCCCAATCAAAGCATCCCTGACAGATAGCCATCCATCCTGTTTAAAGACCTACAAGGAAGGCAACTCCACTACACTATGATTCTACTCCAAGGGAGTGTGTTCCACTGTTGAACAGCCCTTACTGTCAGGAAGTTCCTCCTAATGTTGAGGTGGAATCTCTTTTCCTGGAGCTTGCATCCATTGTTGCAGGTCCTGTTCTCTGGAGCAGCAGAAAACAAGCTTGCTCCCTCCTCAATGTGACATCCCTTCAGATATTTAAACAAGGCTATCATATCACCTCTTAACCTTCTCTTCTCCAGGCTAAACATTCCCAGCTAAACATTTCTAGTCGTTCCTCATAGGGCATGGTTTCCAGATCCTTCACCATCTTAGTCGCCCTCCTTTGAACCCGTTCCAGTTTCTCCACATCTGTTTTGAATTGTGGTGCCCAGAACTGGACAGTATTCCAGGTGAGCCCTGACCAAAGCAGAATAGAGTGGCACTATTACTACCCTGGATCTAGACACTATACTTCTATTGATGCAGCCTAAAATTGCATTGGCCTTTTTAGCTGCTGCATCAAACTGTTGACTCATGTTGAACTTATGGTCTACTTGGACTCCCAGATCTTTTTTGCACATAGTTTCATTCAGCCAGGGGTCCCCCATCCTATATCTGTGCATTTCATTTTTCTGTCCTAAGTGGAGTACCTTACATTTCTCTGTGTTGAATTTCATTTTGCTAGCTTTGGCCCAGCCTTCTAGTCTATTCAGGTCATTTTGAATTTTGATCCTGTCCTCTGGGGTATTAGCTACTCCTCCTAGTTTAGTGTCATCTGCAAATTTGATAAGTATGCCCTCAATTCTGTCATCCAAGACATTGATAAAGATCTTGAATAGCACTGGCCCAAGGACTGAACCCTGTTGCACCCCACTTGTCATTTCTCTCCAGGATGAAAATGATCCATTGCTGAGCACCCTTTGGGTTCAACCGGTCAACCAATTACAAATCCACCTATCAGTTGCCTTATCTAGCCCACATTTTACAAACTTGTTTGCAAGAATGTCATGGGGAACTTTGTCAAAGGCCTTACTGAAATCAGGATATACTGTATCCTCAGCATTCCCTTCCATCTATCAAGATGGTAATTTTATATATATATAAAAAAAGAGATCAGGTTTGTCTGGCCTCTGAAACCCATGTTGACTGTTTGTGATTATGGTATTGCCTTCTAGATGTTCACAGACTCCCTGTTTAATGATCTGCTCTAGAATCTTTCCTGGTATTGATGTCAGACTAACTGGACGATAATTGTTGGGATCCTCTTTTTTCCCCTTTTCGAAGATGGGGACATTTGCCCTCCTCCAGTCTGCTGGAACTTCTGTTCTCCAAGAGTTCTCAAAGAGCATTGTCAATGGTTCCAATATTACATTTGCCAGTTCCTTTAGTAGCCTTGGATGTAGTTCATCTGGTCCTGGAGACTTATGGAGATCCCATGAATTTCACAGAATATTCTTAGGCAAGAAATATAGAGAGGGGGCTTGCAATTACAGTGGTCCCCCGGGATACGAACCCCCCGGGACCCGAAACCGCCGGGAGCGAAAAAAAGCCCCCGGGATCTGAAGAAAACCCCGGGATCCGAAACAGAAAAACCGCGCGGCCCCTTTAAATTTGCCGCGCGGTCCGTCAAAGAATGCGGTCCCCCGGGAAATGAAGATTTCCGGGTTACGAAAGGTAATCCGGAACGGATTACTTTCGTAACCCGGGGGACCACTGTACCTCTCTCTGAAAATATAGTCTACAGCACCTGGCATTCCTTGGTGGTCTTCCATCCAAGCCTGATCTTGCTTAGTTTCCAGGATCTGATTACTTTATGTGTTAAGGCTGTTTCTTCTTCTTCTCTCTCTCTCTATATATACAGCCCTCCCTCCGCATTTGCGATCTTGGCATTCACAAATCTGGTTACTTGCGAAGTCTCTCCTGATCCCTCCAATGCCTAGAACAATTGTTCCAGGCATTCGCAGAATTCCTGAACAATGAGCATACTTACTAGAATTTGAAGTCTAAAACTTCTGGAGGCCCAAAGGTTGAGAACCACTGCCTCAGAGCATCCAATTCACCAAAATTTGATAGGAAGCCTGAAATGAATCATGTGATGTTCATGATATGTTACCTTTCCTTGGGAACAAGGTTGCTGAAACTGTCAAAGTAAAATTCAAAGAATAAAAAAGTTGTTTTATTTAAATTACAATTATCAGTCACCCAATAAAAGCTAAAGAAAATGCTCATTCTCCTTTATGATCACTGACAGAGCAGTTCAGAAGACTAGAGAGATTTTGGCAGTGTCCCAACAATCAAACGTTGTGCAAATCTTTTCTGGTTCCTCTTCAGTCCTTCTTCTTTCCAGTTGCACACTGAAGATGTACCAAAAGTAATCAAGGGTCTAGTCAGATTTCTTATTAGGCATCCTGCCTAATGGTAAGTGTATAATTTTCTACATTTTCTTCCAGTATTTACCATTTTTAATCAGAATTGATGATACCTCACCTGCTTTTCTTGCCAAACAGTTCCTGATTGGCATCTGTACAGAATCTGTTTCATCAAATACAGTCTCGTGGAAATATGTTCTGCATTAGCCCCATAGGTATGGATTTACTGCTTAATTTCCATTTATTTCAATGGAGCCCCTTTATTGGAAATCCCTCTTAGTAAGAAAAGTCTTAAAACTGTGTAACAGCAGGCCCTTCCCATCCATATGGGTTGGATTCCACCACCATTTAAAAAAAATTAGAATAAATACAGTGTGCCCACGCCATACGCAGGCACACTATACACGCCTTCCAGCTTATGCAGAAGCTGCACAGCAATTAAAGAAATGGCATGTCCACCCATGGTGCGTGCACTGCCCCAAGCCGCGAACATGTGTCCCACTGTTTGCGTGGATCGCCCACATAAGAGAAGGGCCTACTGTACTCTCATATTAGAATAAGAACTACTCTGCTTTAAGAACTGAGGTCCATCTCTGACCTCAGGATAGTGGTTTTTGAACCAAAACAATCTACAAGGAAAGACTAGAAAGAGAAACAGCTGAATGACAGTACAATAAATCCACAAAACCAATCCCTCAACAGTCAGTTGAACAGACATAATTGCTTCTTGGCACACTACAGATAGCCTACCCTTCCTGACAGCCGGCCTGAACGGAGGTTTGAGGGGTAAAACCCCACCCTTCCTCCTCAGCTTGATTGTCCCCTATTGACCTGTGTATAAGTTGACTCTGTGTTTTTGGGTCCATTTTTGTGTACAAATTTTTTGACTTATAGTTTGAGTATATACTGCAATTGTGAAGAAGGAAAGTTAATTTCAGAGGTGTGACTGCTCCAAAGCCAGCCATAAAACAACATGATTAAGGTTTTCAGCCTCTCCTAATCAGACATACCCCTATACCAGAAGGGCTCTATCTCTGAACGGACTGAATTTGCATCATAATACTGTTCTTAATATGTACCCCTGAAAATACAGGCATGTAATTCAGACAGAAGACACTTGTCATTTCCTCCCATGAACAGAAACAAAATTACATTAAGAGCTCCAGCAGAACTCATTTATTAATATTAAGAAAAAGAAAAAAATACATAAACTTGAAATACCTTTTCTCCTTGCACAAAACATATAAAACAGATAAAACTCTTTAAAAAATCATCATCTCTTGAAAGCAGAAGCAACAGATTTGCCACCTGGGAATGGAGGAGAGTTCCACACTGCAGAACTAGTACGTTTGAAATAGCGTGGTTTGCTCTTTTGGAAGATTTCTTCCAGCCTGGGACTCTTCACAACGCCAAACAAAGTTCTGTAGTTAGGTGGATTGTAATATTGGTGTATGATTGCTTGGCTTAGTTCATTTCCTAGAAGACAACATAGAATTACTGACATTGGGACTATTTATCCAATATGTATGTTGTACTATTTTAGAGTTCTTAAAGGTGGCAAGAATTTTTGAGGAAGAAGAGACACTTTTAGGAAACAAGTTCATCCTTTCACCCTCAAGTCAGTGACAAGAAGAGAGAAGTTATAAAGACTGTGCAAGTTGGATTGAAAATCTCGATAGCTGCCATAATTATACTGCCCAACACTGGAACAAACTTTCCATTCCACCTATTAGAGCACAATAGCTTGGAGTAATGGAAAATGCTTGCACAGACTGTATTTAACAGACTCTGTAGGAGAAACTATCAATATGGATTGACTATTCTTTGCAATGGCAACCTCACATATGTCCTGGACTCATGCGGATGGGATGAAAGACTTATCACAATATTTAAGCAATTCTTGTAATATATCTTGGCTTTTGATATTAAAAAGAAATGTATATATACATGTATAGCCTCCAGAAGCCATAAGGTATAAATATCTTGTTTTCTAGCACTTCCTAAATCATATCTTGAAAATTTTGAAAGAACTACAACTTATGCGACTCTCAAGTTACAAGGACAGGTATTAAACTACATTTAAATTGAAATAGCTCAAGGTTCTAATTCATGAAAAATATTAATTCTTTATATATTCTTACTAGCTTTGGTTGTAGTCTTAGAATGAATAAAGTAAAGATAGAGACCATGAAAAGTTGAGGAAGTTTCTGGGAGTTACAATCTTAAAAAGTACCTTGTCTAAGTTCTAATATTAAACCTCACTAAATTCAGAGTTAAGACCAGGCTAAGAGGCTCTGTGATTTAAAACATTAAAAATGCTCTTGATCACAAAATTAATTGAGATCACCATACTTCCTGACAGTGCTAGACATACGGTTCCAGGAAGCTTCAATGACAAAAACCTTACTTCAATTGTTTCCCCCAAATTGGCACTCAGTTATATACTGCTTTTTAACACACAGTTGTTACTTAATCTCACAGTAAATACCAGTAGACAAATCCTCATAGAATCATAGAGTTGGAAGAGACCACAAGGGCCATCCAGTCCAACCCCCTGCCATGCAGGAACTCCAAATCAAAGCATCCCTGACAGATGGCCATCCAGCCTCTGCTTAAAGACCCCTAAGGAAGGAGACTCCACCACACTCCAAGGGAGTGTGTTCCACTGTCAAATAGCCCTTACTGTCAGGAAGTTCCTCCTAATGTTGAGGTGGAATCTCTTTTCCTGCAGTTTGCATCCATTGTTCCGCGTTCTAGTCTCTGCAGCAGCAGAAAACAAGCTTGCTCCCTCTTCAATATGACATCCCTTCAAATATTTAAACAGGGCTATCATATCACCTCTTAACCTTCTCTTCTCCAGGCTAAACATCCTCTACGAATTTATCTTTCTTGAGGCACCAAAAATAAAAACAGGGAATTCTCCACTACCATGCAAATAAGAGTACCAGATGAATTCATACATACCAGTAGCCCATGAAGGGATGGGCTTGCGGGGCTGGCTTTCATCATCTGTTGAATCGTCACTATTCAAATCCATTCCATAATCACTTAACACAATCTTGGGCTGTTTTTGGCTTTGTGGTGTCATCTGATATGAATTACAAACTGGTGAGTTCTGTAAAGAAAGGTACATTTGGTCACTGGATTTAGAACCATGTTCTACTAGAAAGATTGTAGCAACATGTTAAAATCTCAAACATGCTTCTCAGGGAAGGTTCTATTACTTTTCAGCCAATAAGATATTCATTCTCTCTACCAGTAAGCTTCTCAGATCTACTGAGACCTAAAAAATATACTCCCCCCTTTAGAGATTTAAGAGATCTATGTACACATTATGTGTAACTAGCTAGTTGTCAGCAGAACTGTCTCCATTCATGTCACATAAGCCAAGGACTAAGTTTCTTCTTCTACTGTAAAAATTGCCACCAGCTTTTGACACACCTTTCCAACCTCACCTCCTTGGATTAACTTTTGAAATTCTGGCATGACATTTGTATGTTATGGCTGTAACCCAGGAGAACACTACACTTTACAGGAGTGGGCAAAAGCTAGATCTGACTCTAGTGGTAGATCTCTTGCAAATTTAAAAGTATTTCAGCCTTTCAAATTCTTAAATTAATATAGCTGCAACAAAATAACTCCCTCCCTAGTGGTAAAATAAAGAAAGCTTGGAAGTAGTAATGAAAGGATTTGTGTATGGAAGAATTGTAAGCTCGAGTCAACTCTGGTACTAAAACAAATTCCTGTGCTCAGAAAGAAAATAAAAATGCTAAGCAGAGCTTGCGAGTAACATATTAGAATACATGATGGCTATTCTATTTTAAGAGTCTGCAAGCACTGAGGAAACAGTAACCTGAATTTTTAACTTTATTAGGCTTGGTTTTACTACACAAAATAGCGCAACAGTAATATACTTTCCATAATTATTTCTGGACATTAATTGGCAGATGAAGGAGTATTGAAGGGAAGATATATAGGATGTATCAAGTGTTGGCTTGATTTGTTGTACTGCTGCCTTACTGTTTACTAAGAGGGCAGACAGTGCAGACAGGGAGACACAAAAATGCTCAACAGCATGGATGAGAAACTCCAACAGACCTGGAGCCAGTTCTGACAGACACACTGGATCAGCATACCCGTTTAATTTATGTCCAGAAATAATTTTGAAAAGTATCTTACTGTTACATTATTTTGTGTAATAAAATCAAAACTAATAAAGTTAAAACCTGAAGCTACTGTTTTGTGGTTGTTCTTTTAAACTGGAAGTGACACAGAGGTCACTGCCCCCTTTTTAAAAAAAACTAAAAGAAACTCTTTCAATAGAGTAAAACCTGTGTTTTGACTTACAGAGGAACTGCCTCTATTCAAGACTTTTACAAGTATTATTATTATTGTTGTTGTTGTTGTTGTTAGCTTTATTTATAAAGCGCCGTAAGTGTACACGGTGCTGTACAAAAACCAAATAAAATCAAGAGTATATAAAAAGCCTGCCTATGGCATATAATCTAGAGATTAAAACAAGTTAAAAACATAAGAAACAAGTTAAAACAGCAGATATCAAATATTAATCAGGCATCTGAACAACCAGGTCACAGTCACAAACTTCCTGGGAATGCTTCCCTAAACATAGTCTTTAACTCAGTTTTAAAACTGGTTAGAGACATGTTGAGCTGTACTTGTAAGGGGAGGAGGTTCCAGGAGTGAGGGGCAGCAAGCGAGAAGAGACGAATCCGGGACGAGGCAGTGGAAATCCTGGGTTGGGACAGAGGACCTTGGCTACCAGAATGGAGGGAACGGGTGGGAATGTAGGGAGAAAGAAATTCAGAGAGATAGGGAGGGGCCAGCCCGTGTAGGGCTTTGAAAGTAAGCAGGAGAAGCTTATACTGAATGCGGAAGGGAAAGGCAAGCCAGCGGAGGGATGACAATAGGGGAAAGACATGGTCATACTGGCGAGCGAGTGAGATGATGCGAGCTATATTCTTCTTACAGGTGTTCACATGATGCTTTCAGTAAAGTACAGATTAACATATGTATTCATATTGTAGATCTGTACTCACCGTTTTCCCACATATAATAAACAACGGAGGGGTCTGCCAGTGTTACACAGTACTGGTTGAGTATCCCTTATCTGAAATGCTTGGGGCCAGAAATGTTTGGATTTTGGAGTTTTTCATGAGTAGCTGCAGTGCTCAGTTGCACTATCTCCCTCCCTCCTGCTCCTTTCCCCGCACGTGGTGGCTCAGAAAGCCCACACTCAAAAAGTTGTGGTTTTTAGAGTATTTTAGGTTTCAGATAAGGGCTACTCAACCTATAGAAACATGTTCAGATGTTTGCAAGACTCTGTGCTTGTATCATTCCTCATTTGCACTGAGGCATATATATCTTCTTACAAACAATAATATAGATTTAACTCGTACCTTGAGAAAATGAATATATGGCTGAATTAATGCAATACATTTTCAGTTTTGGAAATCATGCAAAGTGTAACCAGTACAACCCTTTCAGGCTGTGAAGAGCTACCATAGGAAATTCTGAGTTAGATATTCTGTGGTGTTTGAAGAAAAAAGGGGGAAATTTCAATCAGATGAAAGAAAACATTAGATAATATAATATGCCCAGTGTTTTGGTTTGTTCTTTTCAGTAGGCAGAGAGAAGCACGTGTGGCTTTACTGGTACTGTAAACAAATTTGTTAATAAAAACTCAAAAACGTACTGGAGGTCTGCTCCTCTACATAGCCCTCTACTCTTATGCAGTGCACTACATGTTCTCTTTCTCAACAAGTCCAATGGGGTGATCAGTACCTCTTCCAACTACTCATGCTTGTGGTTTAGATCTCACCTCAATATCTACTGTCACATTCAATAGTTTCTTAGCAATTTTTGCTTCAGTCTCTGCTTTCTGTTGTTCTTCTTGCTTCTGTTTTTCCTGCTTTTAGAAAGGGGAAAAAAGATCACATAATGCTGGTGAAGGGCTCCTCGCAAATGTGCTCTAGGAAGAAATGTGCAAGGATTTTCTCTAGGAAGGATTGCAGAGTCTACAGTAGGGAAGGAAAGCGATGACCAGTAAGGAGGCCAATTTTTCTCCTGACTACAAGGGTACACTGCTTGAAAACAGGTCAAAAGTGAAAGTAGCAGTAATATATATATATATATATATATATATCCTTTTGGGAAACTTTTGAGGTCAGGTTGCTTTAAGTTTTCTGCTAGTGAGATTTTATCAGTTTGGGACAAACCCATCTGGTGTTTCAAGGACTGAGCAGCTACAATTTACAGTTTACAGTAGGCCTTCAGTTTTCCCACCTGTGTTCTATAACTTTAACTTTCTTTTCAGTATCAGAATGGAAGCAAGGAAGACATTCGCTTTAAGGTTGACAAGCTTCTTACCAGTTTCCTTTCTTTCTCCTCCACCTCTTTTCTTAGACGCTCCTCTTTAGCTGCTGCTAAAACCTCTCTCTGCAAGTGAGCAGCCTTCTCTTTCTCTAGTCGTTCATACTCCCTACAAACAGACAGGTCCCATTAGTGTCTGAATGGAGGAGGAGGCATACCCTCAAGCCATCAGTAGACAGAGTGACAACACCATATAAATTTTAGTCATACATTTTGAGGCCTAATTCCGCAAAGGTTCATCCTCACCCTTTAAAAATAACACAAATAATGGAATCCAAGACTTCATGGAATGAATACCTCCTCAAGTCTTCTGTTCTTACCGCTGTGCTTGCAGTAGTTCCTGCTCTCTCTTCTTCTGTAGTTCTTTCTCAGCAATCAAATTTTTCTCCCTTTCAAGTTCTGCCCGACGCTGCTCTGCAATCTTCCGAGCTTTCTCCTGCTCCTCTTCTTTCTTTTTCTGCAGTAACTCCCTATGTCTACGCTCCTCCTCCTCCTCCTAAGAAATAAAATGTTACATTCCAAGCGGGCTTCATACTGCCAAGAGCACCAGCCAAGTGGCCCATGAGTAATGAAGTCAAGGTCTGTCCCAAATTTCCACAAGTGCACGTAACATGTTTCCATGACACTCACTACATCTGGATGAGATAGCATTGGATTGCTGGCCTCCAGCAACTCTAGTCAGTGTAGCGAATGGTGAGGAATACTGAAATCTGCAGTTCAACACCACCTGCTGGGCCACATGGTTCACACCTGAGGTCTACTTTCCCTTTACTCCTGATGTCTAACCTGAAATATTCAGTATCACTTTTCATTGCTAAAGTCCTGAGCTCAAGCTTCCCACTACTTGTGATAGCTAACCTGAAATATTCAGTACTATTTTTCACCACTTAAATCCTGAAACATACTTATATATGTCTAAATTAGGAAAGACCTGCAAATTTTTCAAAAACTCTTCTCCCTAAATCACCTGTCCTTCCATTCTAAAACTTAACCATGAGGGAGACAATTTTAATGAAAAAAATTCTAACAAGGGCTATGAAAAAACAGGTTTAAAACAGTAACAGAGTTTACAGTTAAAGTTAAAGGTAGGTAAAGGTTTCCCCTTGACATACATGTCTAGTTGTAACTGATTGTAGGGGGCAATGGTCATCTCCATTACTAAGCCAAAGAGCCAGCGTTGTCCGAAGATGACTCTGGTGGTCATGTGGCCAGCACGACTACACTGAACACTGTTGCCGTCCCACTGAAGTGGTACCAATTTATCTACTTGCATTTGCTAGGTTGGCAGAAACTAGGACTAGTGATGGGAGCTCACACCTTTATGCGGCACTTGGGCCTCCTACTGTCAACCTTATGATCATCAAAATTGTTTTTTAACCACTAAGCCACCACATCCCTTTGTTAAAGTCATATAATTTTTAATAGACCTGACAAGATTTATGGATTTTTAAAAAGAAAAATGTAGATTTGCAGTTGGCCTGTGTGGTAGGTTGGAAATAATACAATCCTCCAGATGCTGAACATCTTCCAGCATTCCTCACAGTTGGTTATACTGGCTAGGGCTGACAGAATTTGCAGTTCTACATCTGGAGGGCTGTATGACTCCTATGCCTGCTCTATGAAAAAGTATTACAGTGGTCCCCCGGGATACGAATCCCCCGGGTTAAGAAAACCCCGGGATCCGAAACCGGCGGGACCGCGATTGTATCCCCCGGGATCCGAAAAAAAAAAAAAAAAAAGAAAAAAGAAAAAAGAAAGATCCCCCGGCGCCCAGGCCTCAAGGGACGGCCTTCTGCCGGCTGAGAGAAAGGCACGGCCCGATCCGCCAGACCGGGCCGTGCCTTTCTCTCGAGGAGGCCTCCTCTCGGCCGGCTGAGAGAAAAGCGCGGCCCGATCCGCCAGATCGGGCCGTGCCTTTCTCTCGAGGAGGCCTCCTCTCGGCCAGCTGAGAGAAAAGCGCGGCCCGATCCGCCAGATCGGGCCGTGCCTTTCTCTCGAGGAGGCCTCCTCTCGGCTGGCTGAGAGAAAAGCGCGGCCCGATCCGCCAGATCGGGCCGCGCTTTTCTCTCTCGAGGAAGCCTCCTCTCGGCCAGCTGAGAGAAAAGCGTGGCCCGATCCGCCAGATCGGGCCGTGCCTTTCTCTCTGAGGAGGTCCCCGCCCTCTTTCCCCCAGGTTACAAAAATTTTCGGGTTACGAAAGGTAATCCGGAACGGATTACTTTCGTAACCCGGGGGACCACTGTAGTCCACTTCTTCCTTGGCCTCCTACACCCTCCACCTTACCAGCTGCAGAGCTTTCTGTCTGCGGGCTTCATCCTCCTGTTTGCGCCGGGCCTCGATTTCCTCCAGCTTCTTGGCAGCCACCTTCTTCTTAACTTTGTCTTCTGCCATTTTTTCCTCTCGCACCTAGAATAGTGATTTATTTACACTCCACCTTTCCTTAAAATCATAGATGGTTCTTTCTTCTTTCCCATTTTTATCCTCACAACCACATTATGCATTGGTCAAACAACAGGCAACAACTAGTCTCAAACCTGGGTCTCCATTTCTAGTCTGACACTTAAGCTACCACATCATGCTGGCTCTAGGTCACATATCCTTTGGCAATTCATAAGGAAAATATCTTCCCTTATAGACTCTGTCAATTTAATCTCTTTAATTACACAGGGGAGTGGCTCACTGAAGTGGTAAGAGACTATATCCTGGCATTCTGAATACAAGTCTTGTAACGTAAAAGACCCCCTAATGTAAATATTGTGATAAAAAACACCATGATGCTTTAGCCAAAATCTCACAGCTTTATCCTGTTCCTAGATGAAGTCCCTAGTCTTCCAAAAAGCCTTGTGGCCACATTCATATTTACCTTTTCATTTTTCTCCTCATGATGAGCAAGCTTTTGCTCAAGTCGTTTCTTCTTCTCCTCTTCCATCTGCTCTACCCGCTCCCGAGCCTGTAGCACCTTGCGAAGACGCTCTTCACGCTTCCTGATGGCACATAAGTCTCCATTTAGCAATTGGATTCCATGACAAACTAGAAAAGGAGAGGCGGCAAGGATACACATACCGCTTCATATCTTCCAGTCGTCGTCTCTTTTCCTCTTCCAATTTCTGTTTTCGACATCGTTCAGCCTCTTCTTTTTTCCTGAGATTTTCAAACCGTTGCCTCTCCTTTTCCTGTATAGCAAGAAACTCATATAAGCATACACAGTTAAGAGTGTGCTTGCTCCAACAAGTGAAAGGCAATCAAACTGCAGTTTTAGTCAAAGATAGAAGGGTTCCCTTCCTTCTCCTCTCCTCCTTTATGGCAAATACATCTAACTGTGACATTAGCCATGATAGCAGAAGATGCAAAAGCAGCCAGGAAGTACAGGTTGCTTACCTGTAACTGTTTCTTTAAGTGGTCACCTGTGCCCTCACACAATAGAGTACTGTGCCTGTGCAGAGACTCTATTTGGATGCTGAATAGCTGAGCAAATTGGTGGAAGCCCCACCCCTCCCACTCCCTGAGCATGCCCAATCCCACCAATCTAGCAGTTCAAGTCCGCCACAAAGAGTAGGGCCCTGACCGAGACAAAACAGCACAACCAAAACCAACCAAGAGGGACGGTGTCGAAATCAGTGTCGATACAGGCTGTGACATAGGTTCCAAAGCCTCTGGCGCCGAGTCAAGTACAATGACCAGAGCTGGGGCAGGGAGGCCAGCGGATGGCACCGACATTGGCTTCAGAAATGACATAGCCAAATCTGCCTGGAATGCAGGTGACACTACCAAGGCCGGGACCCCCTTAGACTTATGTTTCTTCTTTTTCAGCCTGTCCCCTTCCTGGGACGAAGAGTGCTTTCTGTGCTCCGGAGGCAGCTCCTCTGAGTGAGGCATAGACTTCTCTGTGGAATGAGTCGACGTCTAAGGAGCTATAGGCAGGTGCGTCGACACTGAAGTCGAGGTTGCTGATGTCGAGGGCACATGCGCCAATGTCGAGGTATCTGACGTCGAAGTGGACGGTAGCCTTTGAGAAAGTTTTGGGATTCTCGGGAACTTGGAGATGGGAAGCTGTCCCAAGGGGTCCAACTGAGACTCCGACGCTTGAGAAACGCAGAGGGCTTTCTCCCAAAGATGGGCCTTCAGCCTATCTGCTCTCTGGAGAAGTATGGCTGGGTTAAAGGCCTTGCAATGCTTGCATTTCTCCAGGATGTGGATATTCTCCAGGCAAAAGATGCAATTAGAGTGCCCGTCTTTTACAGGGATCTTATTCCCACAGTCGGTACAATTCTTGAAGGGAGCGGCCATAAGAGGCCTAACAATGCGAGGGGGCCTGTATGGGCCAAGAACCTCAAAAAAAGCTCCAAACAAGAGTCAGAAAGAGGGCAGCTCAAGGTGAAGAACAAAAAGGGAGTAGAAGAAAAAAATTAGAGGAAAATAGAACGAAATCTACTCAGCTGTTCGTCGAAACGAGGAGCACTCGAAAGGAGATGTTTCTCTTGCGGTGGACGAAAGAAAACTGAAGGAGGATCTAGATTGGAGGGATTGGGCATGATCAGGGAGTGGGAGGGGCAGGGCTTCTGCCAACCTGCTCAGCTTTTCAGCATCCGATTGGAGTCTCTGCGCAGGCGCAGAACCCTATTGTGTGAGGCACAGAGACCACGAAGAAGAAACACAGTGCCAATATAATTGCAACTTTTCCAACAGAAAGCTTGCCAATGTGACAACTCAGACAACAACTGGAAATGAAGTCACTTTACTGGTGCAATGAGTAAACTCCCCCAGTTACTTTTCAAGGACATTTATGAGGCATTTGAACAGGAATTCTGTCAAATTTTATACCCCTCCATTTTCAGTCCCAAAGTCTTATTGTGCTGGTGCCATCTTTGTTATTATCATAACAGCAATGAACAGTGTAATCACTTATGTAACAGGTATTATTGTTCAATTGTGAGTCGTTTTGAGTCCCCAAAAAGGAGGATACTAATAAATATAATAGTACTACTAGTAGGAGTAATAACTCTTCAAACAGCGTAATTAGAAATGGAAATGGATTGTTTAAAAAGTAACTTTTGCAGGTGCTTTAGTAGGATACAAAATGGAATTGCATCCATTCAAAATGCCAGTAATTTCTGGCTATGTTTCAAAGCACTGCATAACCACCCAAAAAAGATTATAACCTGCCAATTGTTACCACAAGATCTCTTTCCTAAACAAGAAATCCTCAGCCAAGAAGATACCGTATATACTCAACTATAAGTCGACTTCATGTATAAATTAAGGGCAGGTTTTGGGGCCACAGTTATTGATTTTGATATGACCCATAGATACAGGTAAGTCAAGCCTAAAACTTAGGGGCATGTAACAAAGGATCTAACGGTTGAAGCACAAGAAAACATTGCCAAAGAACTCACAAAACAGAAGCAGGCATAACTGTTTGAAAACCTTATCTATTGTTTCCCCTTCCAAAGCTGAAGCAGCAGATGCAAACAAGAAGGCCTACGTGGCTATAAAAGGGGAGAGATTTTCACACATTGATCTGAAGTGGGCAGACAAATCCACTGTAAAGGGAGAAGAGAAAAAGGAAGAAGAGAAAAACCCTGGGCAAAGTTCCATTTGCTTAAGATATTGGAAAACTGACTGGCAACATCAAGATTTACAACCTTAGTTCTGGTCTGCATTTTCAGAGGTATAAAGTATAAACCAAATCCCACAAAGTGTAAAGGAACTTTGAACAATCAGTTCTTTTTGCATCAATTTGTGTGTGTGTGTGTGTTATTAAATTTATGTTTCTAGTCTTAAACACATGAACACTCAAACTCTAAGATCACTACAGGAGTCTATTAACAATGAAACCTAATATAAAATAGAATTGTTATTAGCTCTGTAAGTAAATGGAGTAAATTCCCTGTCAGCGTTTTCATCATACTTCATATACCTGCTGAATGTGCCACCTTGAGGATGGAATCTACCACCCTACTTTAATGGAGTATGTCTCACTGAAATCAATGGGACTTACTTCTAACTACAGCAGGTACAATGTATGTATAGTATATACAGCATGCCGTTGCCAATATTCTTTTCCTCCTGTTTTTATTTTCTGGGTTTATTTATTTATTTATTTTGTTATGTTTGGTTCAGGGTGGAAACAGTTAGATGGGTTAATATGAGCAGCTAAAATGCTACAGTTAGCTATGAAAAGACTAGGTAATTAAAATAAAATGTTAGATCTAAAAAAGGCAACAAAGCAACAAAGTTCTTAAAAGCAATGATCAACTATATTCTAGGGTTGGGTTGGGTTTTTTCTGCAGTTTTGTTACCTGTATTGATCTTTCTAATCTAAAATAAATGAAACGGATAATGTAATTAAATGGAGACATTTGATGGATGTAATGACAAATATAAATACAGTGGGCCCTCGGTATCCCCACGGATCTGTTCTGTCCCCCCCATACCAAAATCTGTGGATTCTCAAGTTCTGTTGTCCACAATGGCAGTCATTAAAGACAACTTCAGGGGAAGTCTTTTTGCCCCTAATGGTAGCACAGCTGCATGCACGCAACACCACTGGGGACAACGAGGCTGTCAATAATGGCAGTATGGCCACATGCACGTGCTGCCATTGGTGACAATATGGGCTTGTCATCCGCAGATGCCCAAATCTGCAGATGGCAAGTCCGCAGATACCAAGGTCCTACTGTAGTATGAATAATTATAGTTTTCCTAATATTGGGAGACCAATGAACTACTACCTATAACTATGTATGTACTGCCTACATTTTAGTAACAGTTTATTGCAAAAGCACTATATAAATGCAGGTGTAATCCTTCAAAGAGCAGGTGTTACTATGCAGGTTAGGGATGCCACTAGATAACACACACTGTTAATTATGTGGAAACACACCTAATATAAGACCAATCTTGTTACTTACAACAAATCCTCCCTGTATGAAGAGAAGATTGTGACACCGTTAATATCTTCAAAAGTTGCCCCCAATTTCTTCTTAATATTTATTGCCAACAATGTGACAGGAGTAGACTTCTGGTTCACACAGCATCCCAACCCTATTGGTCCAAAGCTTTGTTGGGTATAGTCAACTATATCTAATTAGAGAAAGTTGCTGAGTTGCATTAGCACTCTATTAATCCAAGAATCAGCAGTGGGTTTAACTACTTTCAAGATACTTATGCTAGAAAACTGAATCACTGTACTAGAATGTATACAACATCACTTAGTCTGCAATACTCTTCTAAAACTTAAGTGGTTCAAATCAATGTGCACATTTACAGATCAAGGCCTTGGGGGTCTTTCAGTCTTATAAATCCCTTTGCCTATCTACTTTCCTTCTCTCAGTTGTACACTTTCTCTGCCGACCTCATGCCACTTATAAGACTTTTTTATTTACATTTTTTTTCATTATGAGATTGCATTCCTACTTGGTCTTTTCTTCCAGCTCTCCTCCTTCCATCACCCCTGACTTTCAGCCTCTACCCTGCAATTTCTTCATTTACTTGAACAGCCAGCTCTTAGCACTTTGAGCAAGCATCCCTTGGATTCCTAAAACAAATTTTTAAAGTTTTTTCCCCAGAGGGCAAAAGGCAAGAGCTTCACATTTGTTTACATACATCCCTCAGTCCCTTCACAATTTGATTCTTCAGACAAAATGGATAGGAAGAGTGCCTGTGAAGCTCAGTAACAATGAAGGAAATAGCACTGAAGCAACAAGAAAGCACTTTTAATACCTGTGTGACAAATAATTATTAGCCAAAAAAAATCTCTAATCAAGTTACATATCTGTTACTACATGCCTTCCTGCATTATTACACATGAGCAGGTAATTTTCACTGAAATAAGGGATGGAAAAAGGATCTCATGTTACCTGGGGAGTGGTCCGTAATGGAGTGTTTTGCTTGAGGAATGATTTTATAGTGCTGTTTCGGCTAACAGAGCCTGGGGTTGTCATGAGCATTTGATTCTTATGCACTGTGTGCAAGAATGTCTTGAATGGGCGGACAACCTGAAGAGCAGAGAATATAATCAGTCCTTGGACAGTCTTTAACAGACTTAGCACACGCCATAGGATAAAATGCTTATCTCACCTTGCTTGCAAGACACGGAGAAGAGGGAGCCCTTTTTCTTGGTGGAGAGAGCTTATCTTCTGTGTGTTGTTCATCCTCTGTCTCACCAAGTGCTCTCTTATAGCTTGCTTGTCTCCTGTAGATTTAGTATTGTACAAATATTATGTCTATCACCTCCTTCTCTTGGAAGTACCGAGCACCATCTTCAAAACCCAATTCTGAGTCTTATGAGGGGAGTTTAAAGGATCCAGATAGAAGATGGCTACTCAAGTGTGTATCTTTATTTCATTAAGTCTTTCTCTACATAGGAGGGAGACCAAGTCCATGAACCAGCCACCATGGGACCTAATCTGCCTTGATCTAATGTTTGTAACCCAGCCTGAATATTTTCCCTTTCTGTAGGGATACCATTTTCTGCCTTTTCCATTTATTTCTTTGCCAGTACCTCCATTGATCTCTCTTATATCCCTACCTCCTTGAACCTGTGTATGACTCTGCAAATCAAGCAGTGCAGTCACTTCCTCTTTGGCCAAGCATGTGAAACAACTAGCCCTGAAACCCTTGTTCCGGCTCCCAATGACAGTTAAGTGGAATTGACGTGATAGTCTCTCATAGGCACTTAAAAGATATACAAAAAATAGGTATAAGCATAAACATACTGATATATAAATATATATTAAAAACTGGTCATGGAGTTTGTGAAAAGATCTGAAAGACAACATACCCAACATTCTTGGATGGCTTTTGCATCTCTTCACTCTTTTCAGAGCTGTTCACTACACAGAGAGAAGCAGTTACAGTGAGTGATGAATGAGCTGTTTTATGCAGTAAAGTCCTGAAGCCAAACCTGTTTTGTCATCAAAAGGATGACCATTTTTAATTGCCAGGCCAGAACATGTTTGAGTCTGTGCACTGGCTACACCAGTGGTCCCCAAGTTATGCTCTTTAAGGGATTTTGGACTCCAGCTCCTACGATCCCAGACTATTGGCTAAAATGACTGAGACTTCTGTGAGCTGAAGTCCAAAATCTCTTAAAGGGCAGAGTTTGGGGACCACTGGGCTACACAATGATAAAATCTTAGTGGACACAGTAATGCTCAGTTTACTGCCTATAGAATTTTTTTAAAAAAATTGTTCCTACTCCCTCTTTTTCTAGGAAGCATTATATTGAACAAAACAATTCATTCACTTCTGAGAATTCACATTAATGCCATGTTTAGAAAGTACTATCCTAGATACTGCTTCATCAATGATTAGAATTAAATTTGATTGAGTTACACATTCAGATTCCTGAGTGAAGATTATGTACATTAATAAAGCAATTAGAACCAGGGCAATTATTCCTCTGGACTCAAAAGGATGTTGAACTGTTGGTGTACTCAGAGGTGAAAGGAAAGTCTGAAGCTGCACAAAATAGGAACATGGAATGTGAGAATTATTATTATTAACCTTTACTTATATAGCACTGTAAATTTACACAGTGCTGTACATACAATCTTTTAATCAGACGGTTCCCTGCCCTCAGGCTTACAATCTAAAAACACACAACACAAAAGGAGAAGGGAAAGGTGGTGAGAAAGGTCCAGTAGTTTTTCTCTCCCTCTGGGGCCTGGAACAAGGCAGACGGACTGGAGGGAGGGCTTGGCTTCTTAATACATAGTTAAAATGAGGCATCCTGGGGCAGACAAGGGCACAATCCTAGGAACACTTCCCAAAACAATATAGTCTTTAACTCAATTCTGAAACTGGTTAGAGAAGTGATGAGGCGCGCATGTGGGGGAAAGAAGGTTCCAGGAGTGAGGGGCAGCAAGTGAGAAGGGACGAATCCGGGACAGGGTAGTGGAAATCCTAGGCTGGGACAGGAGACCTTTACTACCAGAACAGAGGGTACAAGTAGGAATGGAAGGAGAAAGAAGTTCAGATAAATAGGGAGGGGACAGTCCATGGAGGGTTTTGAAAGTCAACAACAAAAGCTTATACAGTACTGGATGCAGAAGGGGAGCCAATGAAGGGAGGATAAAAGAGGAGAAACATGGTCAAAGCGGCGACCGGATGTGATAATACATGCAGTTGAGTTTTGGACAGAGATTAAAGGATGGAGGTGAGAGAGAGGAAACCCTGTCAGAAGAAGGTTACAATAATCTTGTCATGATACCACTAGGGCATGGACCAGAGTCTTGGCAGTGGAGGCTGAGAGGAATGAATGGATTTTAGAAATGTTGTAAATAGAGAATCTATAGCCCTTGGCGGTGGCCTGAGTCAGGGGAAGCTAGACACAATAAAACAAGAAATGGAAGGTATAAATACTGCAATGCTTGGGGCGAGCAAGCTAAAGTGGACAGGAATGGGACATGATTGCAGTGTTTTACTCAGGAAATGAACATTTAAGAAGAAATTGGGTGGCATTAATAGTGAGGAAAAGCATTGTAAAAACAGGTAAAGGATCTAATACAAAGTCTGACTGAATGATATCAATAAGACCTCCAAAAAAACCCAAACCATCAATAGAACCATCCTCCAAGTTTATACTCCAATTATAGAGACAGAAGAAAAAATTGAAAAATTCATAGAATCATAGAGTTGGAAGAGACCACAAGGGCCATCCAGTCCAACCCCCTGCCATGCAGGAACTCCAAATCAAAGCATCCCTGACAGATGGCCATCCAGCCTCTGCTTGAAGACCCCTAAGGAAGGAGACTCCACCACACTCCGAGGGAGTGTGTTCCACTGTCGAACAGCCTTTATTGTTACTCCTCCAATTCTATGGAGGAGTCCAAGATGCAGTTGATCACACACCAATGCAAGACTTCTTGCTAATCCCAGACAACTGGATTACTGAATTAGGAGACAGAGCAGAATCAAAGGTTGTAGGAATACCTTGCCTGGGATCAAGAAACAAAGTAGAAGAGTGACTGACTGAATTCTGCAAGGTCCACAGTTTGTGCACCACAAATACATTCTTAAGGTAACCAAAGAGATGACTGTACAGATGGACATCACCTGATGGCCAATACAGAAATCAGATAGCAAAGCTAAAGAAGAATAAAACAACCATCGTGCTAACATAAAACTGAAGAACATCTCCATAGAATTTAAAGATAATGTAAAAAAATAGATTTGCACTACAAAGCCTAATTAACCAGGAGCCATAAAAACTCTGGAATGAAGTCAGGGACAATGTCATGAAGAAATGCAAAAAGACAGTATCTGCAGCCCAAAAGAAAAAGAATCCTCAAGGGATGACAGATCAAAGTTATGGATAGATGAGAAGCAAAAGTAAAAGGTGACAGAAATAGGGTCAGAACATTGACTGCAACTGGGGATGATTTGTCACCAGCAGGGGAGCATGTTACAAGACCAAGAAGAAATAAAGAGACAATGGAAAACAATATATAGAACTATTTACAAAGATGAAAGGATGGCAGATTTAATCAAAGAAGAACCATGTGAAGATGAATCTACAATTTTAGAAAGTAAAGTGGGAGCTGCACTCAGAGCACTTGGGAGAAAGAATCACAAGTGAGAAACAAATAGTGCTAATTCAGTCTACAGAGACAGAACCTGTTCTAGTTCTAACTAAAATCTGCCTACAAATATGGATAACCAAACAATGGCTCTGATCGGAAATGTTTAATATATATTTCAATCTATGAATGGCAAGGGGACACCTTGCCAAAGGTAAACCTGGTGCTTCTCTGTGTGCCTTTTGATTGGGTAAGAGCTTAAAATTTGAAAGTGGGAGCCATTTCCTTTGGTTCATTGGGGAGGAGGAAGGAGAATTTTTTTCTTTTCATATTCATTATTATATTTGATAGACAAGGTGGGTTGGAAGTACAGAGGAGAAGGTAGTCTAGGCACAGTGTTGGAGGACAACTCATTCAATCTTTATACTTTTCACTATTCCCTTAAGGGCTGTGGGGATTCAGAGGAAGTGAATCAGGGTCTTGCCTCTAAAAGGAGCTAGCAGCCAGGAGCTCTCTAGATAACTATAGGCCCAGTTGATTGAGCTCACTAACCGAGCTTAGGGACAAAGGCCAGCCACATAGGGATTCTTTACACTAGTGTTTAACAGGAGAAGCCCAGTCTTGTTTCAGTGACTCCTTTAGACTTCTCACTATGGACATTGAGGGACCTGCTGCAGTCACCTGCAACACTTGTGGAATGTTTGTCTTCTTGCCTACAGATGTGGGGAACTACATCTGCACCAAGTGCAAGTTGGTAGCCTTCTTAGAAGAGAAAGTACAGCAGTTGGAGGCCCAGGTGTC
This sequence comes from Urosaurus nigricauda, assembly GCA_034509955.1. Classification (NCBI taxonomy): domain Eukaryota; kingdom Metazoa; phylum Chordata; class Lepidosauria; order Squamata; family Phrynosomatidae; genus Urosaurus; species Urosaurus nigricauda. The sequence goes on from JAOEGL010000001.1 coordinate 119,004,335, forward strand.
TACACTTCAGCATGATAGAGAGCAGGAGGATCTCCTGAACAGAATGGACCAGTCTTGGACAGGAAACACACAGAGAAAGTTGCTGGGGAAGAAGAGGTCACTTCACACATAATAGAAGTAGATGGTTGGAGCAATGTCACACACAGAGAAAGGGAAACCAGGGTTCGTTCTGTGAGCTTGCAGCTACAGAATCGCTTTGAATCTCTCTGTTATCAAAGATGAGGAAAAGCAGCAGCAGGGACAGACATCAGGGACAGAGCAGGGGAGCCTGAGAGTACCACAAAAGGGAACAGCCACTGCTAAGCCTCAGAAGAGGTGTGTGGTGGTCGTGGGGGACTCCTTGCTGAGGGGTACAGAAACCGTGGTTTGTAGGCCTGACAAGATGTCTCGGGAGGTGTGCTGTCTCCCTGGGGCAAAGATCCGTGATGTGACGGAGAGGCTGACAAGACTGGTCAAGCCTACTGATCAATACCCCTTTCTTTTGGTTCATGTGGGAAACAATGATACTGCAAGACACAGCCTTCAGAATATCAGAAGATTATGAGGCTCTGGGTAGGAAGCTGAAAGAGATGAATGCACAAGTTGTCATTTCATCTCTTCTCCCAGTAGAAGGGCATGGTCCAGGAAGGGAGAGGAAAATAGCAGAGATGAATAACTGGCTCCATAGATGGTGCCGCCAAGAACGGTTTGGATTTTTGGATCATGGGCTGTGGTTCCATGAGGGGGGACTTCTGGCAAGGGACAGCTTGCATCTCACGCCAGTTGGCAGAAACGTTTTTTCCAATAGTCTCAAAAATTTGATCAGGAGGGCTTTGAACTGAGATATGTGAGGGAGGGAGACAGTATCCTGGAAGGCAGAAGGGCTGGAGAAAATAGTCAAACTGACATAGAAGGAACAAGGGAAACGAGTGCAAGGACCCAACAGTAGGAAGCAAAAAAACGTGCACAGGAAGCAAGTAAAGGGAGCACATGTTCTTTGATGTCTCTACACTAATGCACAGAGCATGGGAAATAAACATGATGAACTTGAACTCCTAGCACAACAAGGGAAATATGATATAATAGGCATCACTGAAACCTGGTGGGATGAGTCTCATGATTGGAATGTAGAAATAGAGGGGTAGGACCTTTTAAATAGGAACAGGCCAAACAGGAAAGGAGGAGGAATAGCATTATATGTCAGGGATATTTACACCAGTGAAGAGATCCAGGAAGTCAATACTGGAAGCCAGGTGGAGAGCATCTGGATAAAAATTAAAGGAGAGGGAAACAACAGGGATATTACTGTGGGAGTCTACTACAGACCCCTGGCTCAGGCAGAGGAATTTGATGATGCCTTTCTAGAACAGATAATCACACACTCAGAAAGGAGAGATGTAGTAGTGATGGGCGACTTCAACTATCCTGATATTTGCTGGAAGTCAAACTCAGCCAAATCCTCAAGGTCTAGCAAATTCCTCACTTGCCTGGAAGACAATTTCATTGTCCAAAATGTGGAAGAGGCAACAAGGGAGTCAGCTATTTTGGATCTGATCTTAACCAACAGGAAAGACCTAGTTGATGGGGTGCAAGTGGTGGGATCCTTAGGTGGAAGTGACCATGTTCTCCTGGAGTTTGTTATATAGTGGAAAGGTGAAGCCAGGCATAGTCAGACACGCATTCTAGACTTTAGGAAAGCTGATTTCAATAAACTTAGAGGTCTATTGGGGGTGATCCCGTGGTCAGGAATACTAAAAGAGAAGGGAGTTCAAGACGGATGGGAGTTTCTCCAAAGGGAGATACTGAAGGCACAATTTCAAAGAGTTCCAATGAGGAAGAAAAATGGGAAGTGTCTCAAGAAGCCAGTATGGATGACTAAGGAACTTTCAACTGAGCTAAGTTTTAAACGGAACATGTATAAGAAATGGAAAAATGGGGAAATTACCAAAGAGGAATTCAAACAAATAGCCAGCACCTGTAGGGATAAAGTCAGAAAAGCTAAAACACAAAATGAACTCAAGCTTACTAGAGAGGTTAAGAACATTAAAAAGGGCTTTTTTGGGTATGTCCGAAGCAAAAGGAAGAAGAAGAAAATGGTAGGGCCACTGAATGCAGAGGATGGCAAAATGCTAACAGGGGACAGAGAAAAGGCAGAATTACTCAACAACTTCTTTGCTTCAGTCTTCTCAGAAAAGGCAAAGGGCGTTCAAGCTGAGGATAACGGAGCAGAAGACAGAATAGGAGAATTTCAGTACAGAATAAGTAAAAAGACAGTACAGGAATACGTGGTTAACCTAAATGAATATAAGTCTCCAGGACCAGATGAACTACATCCAAGGATATTAAAAGAACTGGCAAATGTGATATTAGAACTACTGGCAATAATCTTTGAGAACTCCTTGAGAACAGGAGAGGTCCCAGCAGACTGGAGGAGGGCAAACGTTGTCTCCATCTTCAAAAAGGGGAAAAGAGAGGATCCCAACAATTATAGTCCAGTTAGTCTGACATCAATTCCAGGAAAGATTCTAGAACAGGTCATTAAGCAGAGAGTCTGTGAACATTTAGAAGCCAATGCCATAATCACAAAAAGCCAACATGGGTTTCAGAGAAACAAGTCATGCCAAACAAACCTGATCTCTTTTTTTGAGAAAATTACCAGCTTGGTAGATGAAGGGAATGCTGTGGATATAGTATATCTTGATTTCAGTAAGGCCTTTGACAAGGTTCCCCATGACATTCTTGCAAACAAGCTTGTAAAATGTGGGCTAGACAAGTTAACTGTTACATGGATTTGTAATTGGTTGACTGGCCAAACTCAAAGGGTGCTCAACAATGGCTCCTTTTCAACCTGGAAAGAAGTGACCAGTAGGGTCCCACAGGGCTCTGTCCTTAGCCCAGTGCTATTCAACATCTTTATTAATGATTTGGATGACAGAATTGGGGGCATACTTATCAAATTTGCAGATGACATCAAATTAGGAGTAGCAGCTAATACCCCAGAGGACAGGATCAAAATTCAAAATGACCTGAATAGACTAGAAAGCAATCGTTCCTTTGACCAAGTGTCTCTCCAGCCGGGCTGCCTCTGCAAGGGATACCCAGCTGGGGAGATGCTGGGAAAGGTGAACGATCGCCTCTCAGCCTCTCCCTGGCTGGGCTCCCTCCGAAGGGATTGCACGCCCTCCTCAGCGTGGATCCTCCGATCGCATGCCTTCCTCAGTGTCTCCCTCGTTTCCCCACAGAGAAGGAGCCTGGCTGAGGAGACGCTGAGGAGGGCAATCACGTGCCCAAATGCCTCTCCTCACTTTTCTCTTCAGAGGGAGCCCAGCTAGGGAGAGGCTTTTGGGTGCGCGATTGCCCTCCTCCTCATATCATATCATGTGGGGAAAGAGCCTGGCTGAGGAGATGTTGAGGAGATCAATCGCGCACCCAAAAGTCTCTCCTTGCTGGGTCCCTTCCCTTCTGTGGGGAAAGAGCCCGGCTGATAGGCTTTTGGGTGCGCGATCGCCCTCTTCAGTGTCTCCTCAGTCAGGTTCTTTCCCCACAGGAGCCTGGCTGAGGGTGCGTGATCGCCCTGCAGCCTCTCCCTGGCCGGGCTCCATCTGAAGGGAAAAGCCCAGTGAGGGAGACTCTGAGGAGGGTGATCGCGCACCCAAAAGCCTCTCCTCGCTGGGTCTCTTCCCTTCTGTGTGAAAAGAGCCCGGCTGAGAGGCTTTTACGCGAGCGATCACACTCCTCAGTGTCTCCCTCGCCGGGCTTTTCCCTTCAGAGGGAGCCCGGCCAGGGAGAGGCTGCAGGGCAATCACGCGCCTTCCTCAGCGTCTCCTCAGCCAGGCTCTTACATCAGCCCAAGGCAGCCTGACCAAAAATGTGAGATGGTAAATAGTATGTCCTCAAAATGTCCAGGGCCCTATGTTCCCCATCCCTGCCATAATGGAAGACTGAAACACCATTTTCTACAGCACATTCAGAAAGCATGTATCCTTTCCTTCAACAATCAAGCATCATCTAGGATGGACCAAGGGGCTAAATAGATGGCCCCAAAGGAGTGGCTTGCTGCCGCCCCTTTGAGTGCTGGGATTAGGGCTACAGCAACCACACACCATGGCCCCAATCTGGCGATTTGCTGGCTCCAAAAGTAGTAGCAGAAAGCCACTCCTTTTTGGAGCAAGCAAAAAGCTGCCCTTGCTGCCATGGCTTTTCTGATTCTTCGGCACATGTCTAAACACTGCACTGCAGAAGCATCGTGATGTCACCTGACATCTGGTCATGACAGCATGACGCCAGCATCGGGGTGGAGTCAGGCCGAGCAGCTTTCATGCCCCCACTCCACCCTGATGCCAGCATTTCTTGCCAGTCTGTAGAGCCTGTAAGTTTTCCTTTCCTTAGATATGCTCCATTCACCCCAGTTGTGGTTCTTTACTCCTCAGTGAATCCCATTATTCCTACTCCACTGACCTATGCAGTCTCCTTCTTGCTGACCTTCTTGAGACTGTACAGTTGTAGTCATGCTGGCCTCGTGAGAACGAAGGGACATCTGGATGTTTTGATTAACCTGCTGTAAAGGCAAACACATTCTCAATATAATCCCTGTTATAAACAGAAACATGGCCAAACTCATTGTTATGACAGCTGAAGCCTGTTATAAGAGCATGCTTGCTCTTAAACAGAGAGTTCAAGGCCATCTAAAAAAGTCGATATATATGCTACTTCAGGACAGCTTTCTAGTTTACTCCTTCTGTGTTCAAGTGATCAATGAACACCCAAGAGCATAGGTGGGAATCATTCAGGACTCAAGAAGTTGTTAACTACAACACCCAGAAGCCGAATCTAGCACAGGTCAGAAAGAAGCTCTGATAGCTGTAGCCCAACACCTCAAATGCTATATGACTCTTACAATTGTATAAATGAAGTGGCCCATCAGGCTAAATTTAACCCACAAGTTGCAAGTGCACCATCCCTGCTACTCAACCATACATTTATTTAGGATATTTGACTGTCATCTTTAAAGAGGCATTCCTGACAGTAAAAATCTATTTGTCTACTTAAAATGTCTATGCAGAAGTAAATCCTGTCCCACTAAAGATGTTTCTTTGAGATAAAGAGGTATAGAATTGTATGTTTAGGATTGTTTATTCATTATTTTACATCTTTTCAGAACTTACCTCTTGAGAATGAGAAACAAGATCTAAATCTGGCCTAGGGAGAAAAATATAAAACATACATAGATACTTAGGATCAAAAACGGAAGAATTTCCTAATCACATCTTTCCATTCTACCACTGAAGACATTAAAAGTTAAATGAAGTGAATGGTGTCTCAGCTGTGCCATATTAAACTACACAAAGCCACGTAAAAGCTGAACAGCTGTCATGTTTTCATGCAAGAATTCATTACTCCCAGAAGTTTAAAGGTTCATTTCAACGTTGCTCAAGTAGACTTCAGCTCACCCAAAGCCATGGGGCTCTCCTCCCTCTTGTAGCCCCGTGGCTTTGCTTTCATGCCCCCTGGAATTGATCTGGACAGGCTGAAAAGAGGGGATAGAAACTCTGCCAGCAGTTTGTTTCACTGCTGAAAGTTCACTCTGAATGAAAGCCTAAAATTTTATTCAAACTCACCTAGATTCAGTTGTTTCTTCATCTACTGAATGTACAGCAGCCTGGGCTATAGGTGAAGAAACACAAATAAGTTTATATTTCCAATACAGCCTATGCAATCAAAACACAAACACAACCTACATCATTTTACTATACACTACACTATATAGTATCTGTATCTCACAAGTTTTTTTTTTAAAACAATCATTATTCCTAGAATCCCACATACAGTATGACTGCATGGAAGATTCTGCAATTTGTGCTGGAGTTGTAGCTCAAAAAATCTCTTTTGGCAATCCTAAGGTGGGGTTTCATTTGCAAGACTTCTTTGGAGGGGGTTTGCCTTTCCCTTCCTCCAAGGCTGAATTGCCTAAGGTCACCCAGTAGATTTCCATGGCTGAGCAGTGATTTGAACCATGTTCTGCAGCATTGTAGTCCAATGCACAAACCACTACTCTGTGTGGGCTCTTGATCATTGGCTTAGACAACTCTTATCAAATCTATCCAGCAAGAGAGTTGAAATAGCTTTGCAGATTACAACTTGGCAGCAGTACTTCAAACCAAGACTGGAATCAGGTGCATGCCCAGAACGTGCTACCCTCTCTGTACTGCTGTCAATACGCTTGATTAGGTGGTCTGTAGTCTTTTAGATACATCGTTCATTCAGATAAACCAAATCAATTAAGTTCTTATAGTGCCAAACCAGAATACTTACACCCATGTTTCCTTTCCTAGTACATAAGCAGCTCAGAATGACACAATGGGTAAAGGCAACAATTTATAGTCAACTGAGGAGCTTATCACTCAGCATTTTAAACGAGATCCAGCCTCCCAGGCTGGAGAAGCAGAATGAAGGCAGGGATAATCACACACTAAATCACCGCCGAATCGCCGGCCACCATCAGCCTGAGTCCCAGCTTTCTGACTTCTAAAAAATGCTGGCAGAGTGCGGCTTGGACCCGGGCTGATGGCAGCCGGTGGTGATTTAATGTGTGATAATCCCCGCCTCCAGCTCACAGCCCAGGAGGTTGGAGCTGGTTTAAAATGCTGAGCAACGAGCTCCTTAGTTTATAGAATGCTTAGCCACAGAACTAAAAATCAGGCACATGCTCTGGAGTAGACAAGATTATAAATGGTGGGAAGGTTTGCTCTCCCCAAAACAAAAGTAGGAAGTTAGGGGCACACATTTCACTAAGCACTAGCAAAACGCTTCTTCACAGGTTTGAGTTACACATCTCCTCATTTATCACTGTTTGTTTCCTCTTTGTTTATTATTCTTACTGGCTTTTAAAAGTGTCCACATGTGGCTTTTATTAATGTTTCTGGATTTTTGCTTTTTGAAGCTGCTTCAAAGACTTAAACTAAGGCAAAAATAATTCTAGCATGAAGCTCCTTCCTCTGAAGAATCCATGCTTTCCTAAGCTCATCTGACATTGTCAGTTCAGGTTACTCCCCCAGCACTTTGTTTCAAAACAGTAACAGACAGGAAAATTGGGGTGGGAAACAAAAAGAATCGTATTATTGTCTCATATTGTACAAACTTACAGCTTGCATGCCCACAAGCAGCTGATGACCGCTTGGCTGTTTTACGCTTGGACAAAGTCTTGGCAACAGATTTCTGGATCATTATTTCCCTTTGGACACTTAGTGAGCACTGTTCAACCAGAGAGGCTTTGCAGTTCAGGGACGGCCTACCCATTAGGCTTCGGCGTACAGACTGACGTTTTGGTTTTGATGCTCTGGGTGTCTGTGGGCTCTTACTTAAGTTCTGCATGACCTCCATTTCCGAGACGTGGCAACTTTCTTGGTCTTGGACACATATAGTCTTCTCCAGTGTGTTGGGATCTTTACTTTCAGTGGTTTTAGCAAGAGATGTATTTGCAATTTTCAGCTTTGAAGCTCCTCGTCCCACTTTTGTTATCTGTACTTCAGGGGTATCTGGGATCACAATCAAAGAAACTTTGGACAACGGTTGTGATTTCTTTGTAGGGGACTCATCACACAACGTGCTGCTCAGGGCAACCTTCTCTTTCTGGAGTGGTGTTTTTGCCATGTGCAATTCAGCACTCCTTCTCTCATTAGCGCTGATTTCTACCAGTAGTGATTTCTTTGTAGGGGACTCGTCACACAAAGTGCTGCTCAGGGAAACCTTCTTTTTCTGGGATGGTGTTTTTGCCATGTGTAATTCAGCACTCCTTCTCTCATTAGCGCTGATTTCTACCAGTGGTATCCGCTCTTCAATTAAATGTATACTTGGTTTCTTAAGAGCATCATATGAGGTCTTGGCTGACCTGAGAGCTTGAGATCTAGTCACACGGTAACAAGGTGAGATGTTGTCTATATCAGATTTTGTAATATCCAAATTTCTTTGGCAAATCTGTTTAGAAGATGATGACCGGTTGCCATCTCTTTTGGACAATCTGATGAAAAGAAGACATAGTTAGGAAAATAAGAGGGTACAAATTCACTGCAGAGTAAGCTTATTATGTAAGTTATTATGATGGCAGTTGAACCAACTTCTGTTTACTGTTACACAGACTAAAACAATTAGTCAAATCAGTCAAATCAGAGAAGATTTTCTTTACATACAAAAGGCAAAATTAATCAATAAAATTCCTACCCCTTTGATGTTGGAATAGTCAACAGTATTGCTGAGTTTGGGGGAAAGCTTAGCAAAGAGAGTGACTAGTCACAAATGTTCACTGACAGGTAAGTTAACCAAAGCTTTGGTTGATCACATTAATAGTGGGTTAGCAATTATTTTACCTTTTCATTAATAAACTTGAGGTAGCTTAAAGCAAACTTAAGCTAAAATAAATACATGTACAAAACAGGTTCCTTAATCCTCTGGTGGTGATGATCACAAGGAGCTTCCCTTCACATTTGTAGTCCCAGCACACCTGGCATTTGGAGTTCTGACTAATGGGTTTAGAGTGTAATTGCCTGGAGCTTCATATCCCACCCATGGAGCTCATAAGGTCTTGTCCTAAGTTTCTCTTCAACTCTACAGTACCGAGGGCATCTAGATGCTGGAGCAGAATGATACTGATGGACATTTATTTACCTCACTTGGCTTATATTGAAGAAAAAGTATTCTATTAAGGAGAAGCCATTTAATGATGAACAGTCATTTTATTAGACTGTAATAAATGGGTTTCTTCTAATATTTAAGGTAGAACCTGCACTGAGGTTTTGACAAATATTTCATTGATTTGTTAATTGTTAGATTCCAGATGAATTGCTCAGTTGCCAATCCCAATATGACAATTATCCCACTGCCTCTGAAAGTGTTTCTACAGTGTAGAAACAATGTAGTTTGACACCACTGTAGCTCCATTCTGGGATCTGTATTTTGCAAAGTCTTTAGCCTTTACTGCCAAAGAGTGCTGGTCACAAAACTACAAATCCCAGGATTCTGTAGGATGGAGCTATGGAAGTTAAAGTTGTGTCGAACTGCATTATTTCTGGAGTCAAAGGCTTTTATGGCCGGCATTCATAGTTTTTTTGTGGAGCTTTCAGGCTATGTGGCCATGTTCTGGAAGAGTTCCTTTCTGACGTTTCGCCAGCATCTGTGGCTGGCATCTTTAGATGCCACATAGCCTGAAAGCTCCACAGAAAACTATGCATTATTTCTATCTTGTAGATGCATCCACCCATTATTTGTCACTCATTGTACCTGCTGGTATGATCAAAATGGGACATGAATGAGGCTTTCTATTAGTGCCTTCTTTTGCACGTATCTGATGCACAGGTAAATAAATGAGCTATTAATCTGAACTATTAGTTTATTACTATTTGGAGGTTCTACACAAATTAAGAAAACAATAGATTCACGCAAGTAAAAAACAACAGGTTATACAGCAGTTGCACCATCATCTTATATAGCTTATATAGTTGTTTCCTCTTAAAAAGACTTCTGACTCACTCCAGACTACAGGTAGTTTTTGAGTTCTTCTACAATGAAATATAATTCAGTTAGCTCATAACTTGGATTTGATGTTATAATCAAATGAGGAATTATGACAAGGCTTCCGTGGCTCAAATTACTCTGTATAAAGCTTCCCAGATCAGATATATCTCAGATGAATGGTTCCTATTGCACTTGTTTTTGCCCCTTTCACAATTAAAAATATGTTTAAATATTTAAAGAAATAGTTTAAGACACTTCCCAAGTAATTAGAAACATATTCTTAAATACTCATAATTTAAACTTACAGCTAAGTATTTTAGTCCCAATCCAATTTTTTATGTGGCTCTTTTGGCCCTTCAACTCATTACGGAGACCCTAAGGAGAACCTATCATGTTTCTCCCATCCCACAAAGGTTTTTTTTTCCTCTGAGGCTGAGAGTGTGTAATTTCCATGGCCAAGTCAGAATTCCAACTCCAGTCTCCCAGAATCCTTGCTCAACACTCAAACCACTATACCCTACTGGCTTTTCTCCAATCCCAATATTTTCCTCAAATGTCAGCTCAGAATGTGAAACATTATAAAAGCTTGCATGTAGATTCTAAATCATCTCATCACTAACTCCTCATACATTAAAATGTTCCATCTTACCTCTTTTTGGCAAACTGGTCATGCTTAGCAGATGAAAAACGCTTCTTTTTCTGGCGATTTTTCTGAGATGGAGTTTTTGGCATCAGCAACGGTTCTCCATTGGAGCTGTTGCTTTGACACATAAGAGAACAACAGTTGAAATCTATTATTTGGTACAAAAGGCTCAATTATTTCTTATTCCAAATCATCCATGCAGTTGATGCTGCAGGACTGGAACAGCTGGAATGATGCAGATCAAAATCTTCTGCTGACAGAGTGGCATGTTGGCAGATTCATCTACCAACCTGATTCCTGATCTCGGCAATGATTTCTGATCTGGCCAATGTACCAGAACATATTTATAATTCAAGAAACTTTCTGCATATTATGGAATGACAGACTGAGCTGATCAAATTCTACCTTATATTACTTTAACCATTAGATGGATATATAATCTAACATCAAGAATTCCTAATAGGTATGTCCTAAGAAGGCCTTCAAATAAGCAGAAATGTACAGAAAGAGCCACATGGAAGATGTACGGTAATTCAATAAAATATAATTTTGAATTGCAGAAGACACATGGGCTCCATAGCTAAATGTTTTATGATTATGCTTTTAGATCGTTGAAAAAATAATTCAGTTGCAGTTGTGTGGGAAACATACAAATTTCAATAATTGCTTCATACCAGCTACATTTACAACAGACTTAACAGCTCCCTTGATTTAAAGTTAATCCATCTAGTCTGACAACCCCCATACAGTTTTGGGACAGTAACAGTTTCAAAAGATGTAAGAAACAAAGAACTGGGTTTTGGCACCTTTTCCACTCTAGATTTTACCTGCTGAACATCTTGATTGCTTCTTCAAGAATCTCACCCATCCACACAAAATCTCTGTTGTCAATATTCTGCAGAAATTCATCAAGTTTCTTCTGTGACTCCTCCTTTAGACCTGTGAGGAGTTCCATCTTCACTATGACTTGGTCTGCAAAAGCCAAATTGGTTGTTCTTATTCAAGTAACAGAAATGCCTTACACTCTAAGGCTGCAACCACACTGCAGAAATAATCTAGGATGACACCATCTTAACTGCCATGACTTAAATGCTATAGAATTCCAAGCATGGAAGCCTTATCTATCTGAGAGCTCTGGTGCCACACAAATTTCCTAGAATTCCATAGCACTGAGCCATAGCAGTTAAAGTGAAATCAACCAGGATTATTTCTGCAGCACAGATGCAACTTAAAACAGCAAGTCCAACCACATACAGTACTTTATTTCTCTTAGACTCTATTTTCACTCATAATCCTAAACACATTTAGTTTACCTTTAAACTGAATATTCAGAGGCAAGCAACTATCAGTAGTTTACTTTTAATCAAAGTCAAATACAACCATCTAGAAAGAAGATGCATGCAGATCCCTTCAAGTCGCCTATCAATTTACAGTGACCACATAAATTTCCTAGGGTTTTCTTAAGCAAGAAATGCTCAGAGGTATTACAGGTGTAATTGAGGGCTGTGTTCAGAAACTACAGCTAGTACAAAACACATCAGTTAGGCAAGCTAGTAAGTAATCTAACCTTGCACCTACCGTACTAACCTACAACTGAAGGGTCTATACTGGCTGCAAGTTTACTCAAGAGCTAAATTTAACATGTTGCTAGCATACAAAGCTTTATATAACCAAGGATCAAGATACCTCAAGGTAATTGCCTGTAAATGACCTCCAAGACCACCAGCATCTCCAGAAAAGACATTATAGTCTGTGCTATAGTTTACACATTTTTCATTTGGCAGCAAGAAAGTTGAAGAGTCTTCTTCCCAGTGCTGTGCAATCCATAGAACACTGTCTTTCTGCATTCTATCAAGCCTCAAGTTCTGGCATGCTTTCAGTATTTATCGGAACAGATTTGCTTTTCCCACCATCTACAAGCTGTTGAGAACTGTCCTATCCCGGAATATTGCTTTGTTGTGTTTTATTGAATTGTTTAATGGTATTGTTGTAAGTCATTTTGAACAATAACAGCACCAAGCCAGACTTGCCAACACATTAATGAGGAAGAGCCCTTAGACCAACAATAATTAAAATTTTTCGAAGCACTGTATCCTTATAAGGTTTGCAAAGCTCTAAAATACAAACTTGAAAACACTAATAATTAAAATCTTAGAGAGGAGACCCATGATTTAAGCATCTCCTGTTATCCAAAATATGACAGATAACCAAACCCCACAACAAACAACCCCCTATAACACATTTTCCCAGGTTTAACAAGTGCCTGAAGAGAAGAGTGTCTGGGAACAGTTGATGAGAAAGCGAGTGTTGATAAGGACTGACACACAAACCTCATGAATTTCCTATACACTACAGCTGAATAATGATAAAGATAAAGGAGATAATAACACAATTACACAAAGGAGATAATAAAACAATTATGAACTCATAACAACAACAGCCCATACAATTCCTTGGCAGCATTCAAGCAGCTACTCACCTGCCACCTATCCCTCAGGGACACTGTAAATGTCAGACCTAGGCTTCATGCACGCTGTAGAAATAACCCAGTTTGAAACCACTTTAACCGCCATGGCTCAATGCTACAGAATCCTGGGATTTGTAGTTTTTAGGGGGATATTTAGCCTTCTGTCAGAGAACTCTAGTGCCAGAACAGACTGCAAATGCCAGGATCGCATGGCAATTAAAGTGGTGTCAAACTGGATCGTTTCTATGTGCTGTTTTCACTCTTGTAAGCCACTCTGAGTCCCAGTTTTGGGGAAAGGGTGGGATAATAGTAATGTAATAATAAATGTGAATTCAAAGGCTTTCATGGTTGGCATGCATAGTTGTTTTTGGTGGGTTTTTCAGGGCTATGTAGCCATGTTCTAGAACAGTTTCTTCCTGACCTTTCGCCGGCATCTGTGGCTGGCATCTTCAGAGAAGGTAAACAGTAGAGACATTAGAGAAGATAAAACGATAAAACAAAAGTGCAGGGGAGGGGGGGGCAGCATTAGGTCCAAAACACACTGGAGAAATAAAGCAACCCAGTTTGAGGCCACTAATAAGTTATTTATTATTATTATCATCATCTGCCCTGGTTCAGTGCTAGAGAATTAATTTGTGGGTGGCACCACCACCACCAGAGCTCTCTCTGGCAGAGAAAGGCTAGAAAAAAGTAATACAATTAAATACAGCTCCCAGAAGAACTGAGCCACTGGCTGCATCTGCACTGCGGAGATAACCCGGTTTGATAGCGCTTTAAGGGCCATGGCTCCATGCTCTGGAATTCTGGGCATGGTTGTTTGTTGGGGCGCCAAAGGCGCCCCAACAAACAACCATGCCCAGAATTCCAGAGCATGGAGCCATGGCCCTTAAAGCGCTATCAAACCGGGTTATCTCCGCAGTGCAGATGCAGCCTAAACCCTTCCCTCCTGCCTCTGGCTTTCCTTCCCCTTCGGGACTCACAGCGCTCCGGGAGCAGCTCCTCCAACGCACCTTCCTCCACCAACAGCAGCCCAAAAAACGTATATGCAATAAAATGAATGATCAAGCAAAATGTCCTCCTCTCTCTCTACCCCGCGCATTTTCAAAGAGCGTCACTCCCCCCGCCCTCCAATCAGAAGCGCGCCTTTCAGGAACGCGGGCGGTGATTGGCTCAGAGGGAGAACCCGGGGTTTTTTGAGACCAGGAGGAAGGAGAGGCAAAGGAAAATAATGGAAGAGGAGGAGGAAGAGTCACAGAGATGGGAGGGTGCGCATGCGCAGAGAGACTGCTTTGTTGTAAAATGAGTCTTTAACTTAGTAGAGAGATCTTCTTGCACCTTTTTAGAAAGGAAGATGTTGGCAGCATGAGCTTTGATAGACTTCAGTTTTATTGCATTAACAATCCAGTTTGAGATCTCTTTAACTGCCCTGGCTCAGTGCTAGGGGATGCTGGGAATTGTAGTTTGTTGTGTGGCCTCAGAGCTCTCTCTGACAGAGAAGGCTAAATGTCTCACAAAATTATCTGAATCCCCTATCACACAAAAGCGGTCTCAAACTGAGCTGTTTCTGGCAGTGTCTTCAGTCTGCTTCCTCAAGATGCATTCAGCCCCAAAACCTAAATGCATCTGAGGAAGTAGACTTAACTCTGCAAAAGCTCATGCTGCCAACTTCTTTCTTTCAGTTGAGTCTCAAAAGGTGCTACAAAGATCTCTCCACATCTGTGGATCTGTGGCGGCGAAGAAACAAAGAGTTTTGTTCTAAGACGCAGCTGTGTTCATCGGGGGAGTCAGGGTCCAAAACACATTCCAGAAATAATCCAGTTTGGGACCGCTTTAACTGCACTACAGTTCCCAGTACAGTATTCTCCAGCATTGAGGCAGGGCAGTTAAAGCGGTCTCAGACTGGATTATTTTTATAGTGTGTTCTGGACATCAGTGTTTTATTTTTATAGTGTGTTTTGGACAACCACCATCTAGGCCTTAGTTTACTGGAAAGAGAAACCATAAAGCCGTAACACATTTAGTTACAGGGTTTCAAAGGAGGCCTTTCAAGGAGATTCAAATGGTCCCTTAAATTGAACACTCATTTCCTCCACCCACTCACCACAGCGTTGAAAAAGAAACACCTTTACCTGATGAAGAAAACTTCGTTTTTGAAAGCTACCACATCTTTTGTGCAATTTTCGTTGACCCAATAAACTAGCACTGTATTACCATGTGCATCATTTACCTGACTTTGAAATTCAATGGTGAAGGCAGCTGCTCTTGTATTTGCATGATTTTATGAACTACCCACAATGTCAGCCTGGTTATAAACAGGGACATTTCGCAAAACAGATGTTGATTGCCCTGGTTTTGGTTTTCTTTTTATCAAGAAAAATCTTGATATTAAGTAAACCCCATGTACAGTAAGTACTCATACACTGGCTGCAAAATGCTTCAGGAGGCATGAGTTATGAACTATATAACTCAGTGGTCTTTTAAACTTTGGTTTCTTCAAGGTCAACATCCTGGAAGAACAGAATCATAGAGTTGGAAGAGACCACAAGGGCCATCCAGTCCAACCCCCTTGCCATGCAGGAACTCTCCATCAAAGCATCCCTGACAGATGGCCATCCAGCCTCTGCTTAAAGACCTCTACGGAAGGAGACTCCATCACCCTCTGAGGAAGTGTGTTCCACTGTCAAGCAACCCTTACTGTCAGGACGTTCCTCCTAATGTTGAGGTGGAGTCTCATTTCCTGGAGCTTGCACCCATTATTCCTGGTCCTATTCTCTGGATAACAATGGTCCACAAAGGCTCAAGTAATAATAAATGTATTGTTCCTTAGGGTGCTGGGGGCTCCTTCCTGATTCTAAGAGAAAACCAAGAAAGGAACCCTTTGGAAAGAATAAAACAAGCTCTCTTCCCCCCCCCCCCCCCGAAGAGGATGGCGATATTGTTGTTGTGCACCTTCAAGTCATTGCTGATTTTTGGCAACCCTATCACAGGGTTTTCTTGTCAAGATTTGTCAAGTGTTATCTTGATTTAGGTTAAGGAGGAGACAGTGTTATAAGGAAAGGGTGGTGTGGGTTTTTTTTCCTTCCTGTTTTAATTAAAAGATGTTAAAATTAAAAGCACAGTAAACTGAGTACAGGAAGTTTATTTATGAAAGGAATGGGGAAAGGATTAAGGGATATCTTGGCAAATGGGAAGCCAATATGTGTTATTTTTAATTTACTGCTTTGTTTTGGGAGGAATACATATGTATATAGAGGAAATTTGTGGGTTGTAGGGTCTTGCATTTCTATATGATTTATATGGTTACAAATGTGTGTGTGTTAATATATCATTTAAAATATTTTTTAAAAAATTGTTCACAGTCCTCTGAAGCTGAGTGGGTTTCCGTGACAGAGGCTGCATTATGTGAGCAATCGTTAAGATTGGCCACATCTGCACTGCAGAATTAACCCAGCTTGACACCGCTTTTAACTGGCATGGCTCAGTAGACTCTTTCAAACGGGAGGAATTTCTCCCAACTCCGAATGGAGCCAATGCGGATTCATGTAAATTCGCTTGTTTAGCGAATTTACATGAACCCCTGCTCCGTTCGGAAGAACCCCTGCTCCGTTCGGAATTACTTCCCATTACCCGAAAATAACCCCCTCCTGCCCGAATTTGCATGCGAAGCTTTAATTCGCAATAACGTAAAACCCATGATTGCATTCGAATTGGCTTCCCTCTTGCCCGAATTTGCGTGCGAAGAGTTAATTCACAATAACGTAAAACCCATGATTACATTCGAATTGGCATTAAATTATACTTCCAATTTAGCCTCGTATGAAAGAGTCCAGTATTGCAGAATCCTGGAATTTGCATTTCTGTGAGATATTCAGCCTTCTCTGTCAGAGAGCTCTGGTGCCACAACTGAACTACAAACCCCAGAATTCCATATATATGATGCTATTGTAATTGATATTTGTTTGTTTATTTGGAACCTGCCTGGATCCGAAAAGGAGAGGCAGGCTAAAAATTATTATTATTATTATTATTATTATTATGAAGTTGCTCACACCTTTTTTTGTTGTTGTGTGTCTTCCGGTCCTTTCCGACTTATGGCCACCCTGAGGCCATGAACCTATCATGGGTTTTTCTTGGCAAACTTACTTCAGAGGGTGTTTGCCAAGGCCATCCCCCTCTGAGGAGGCTGAGAGTGTGAGTTGGCCACAGTCTCCCAATGGGTTTCCACAGCAGAGCCAGGATTGGCTATTATATCAATAGGAAGTTTTCTGAAAACTGCACTTTGGGTTAATAATAATAATAAAATTATTTTTATCCCACCTCTCTTATAAGATCGAAGCGGCTTAAGATCTTATGGTAACAACGTTAAGGCCATGAAGTTATCCTTGGCAGGTTTCTTCAGAGGAGGTTTTGCCTTGGCCATCCTCTGAGGAGGCTGAGAGAGTGTGACTCGCCCAAGGTCACCCAATGGGTTTCCATGACCGACATGGGCCCTCTATTGTCTCTTCCTAATAGGAATGTACTTTTAAACTTATCTTATTGCTTAATTTTATTTTTTTAATGATTTTTGACTGTTTTAATGGTGGGGGGAGGGTTGGGATATGGGGCTGTTTCTTTTAATTGCAATTTCATTTTTTTACTACTTTTAATTGTTATAATTGTAATATGCCTTGATTCCCTTGGGAAAAGGCAGAATAATAATAATAATAATTATTATTATTATTTAATATATAACAATACAGGAAAGTGTTCAATAAAATATTATTTTATATTATATATTAATATTTATATTATATATTTTATATTATATAATAATAATAATAATATTTTATTGAACACTTTCCTGTATTGGTACGTATTGTATTATTTCTATATTATATAATAATATTTTACTGAACACTTTCCTGTATTGTTATGTATTGTAGTATTATTCTTATATTATATAATAATATTTATATTATATATTTTATATTATATCATAATAATAATTTTATTGAACACTTTCCTGTATTGGTATGTATTGTATTATTTTTATATTATATAATAATATTTTATTGAACACTTTCCTGTATTGTTATGTATTGTATCAATATTCTTACATAATAATATTTATATTATATACTGTATTATATAATATTTTACTGAACACATTCCTGTATTATATTATTATTCTTATATTGTATAATAATATTTATATTATATATTTTATATATAATAATAACAATATTAATATTGAACCCTTTCCTGTATTGTTATGTATTATTTATATTATGCTATTATTTCTTAGAATGTCCTCCATAGGCAGGTTTACTTTTATCTATTTTATTGTTTTTATGTACTGTGTAAATCTATAGCGCTACATAAATAAAATATACAGTAATAATAATAATAATAATATCCCTGTTATGTGAAGCTAATACCGTAATAACCTAAATAGAGGAAACCCTGAATTCCTCCTCAAATAAAAAAAACCCGCCTCTTCTTCTTCCGTGCCGACGACGCGGCATTCAATTTCTGACTTACCTGCAGCTGCAGGAATAATTAATAATAAACAAGGCGGCGAGAGAGAGAGAGAGAGACGCCAATCAATCACAACCTGGGATGCCCAAATATGGTGCGATGAGAGGCGGGGCTTCGGAGTGGTGGTGGTGGCCGTTTAACTAGCGCTAGCTAACGAGCGCCGCCTAGAGCCAGTCAGCGTCAAATACGCGAACGTTCGCGTCCCGCTCCCCCGCCCACGCGCCCACTGATACCACGTGACCTGGCTCACTGCCTTCCCCTTACATTATTATATTATATATTCTCACACAGGTGTTGATTGGAAGAGGCGACGTCGTCATCACGTACCTAGCGCTGAACTATTAGAGCTCGCGCGCGGGGAGGGGGAGGGGGGTACGGTGGGCTTTTTTTAACGGCCGGCCGCGCGCGCTCTCGCGCATGCGCACACGTGCTTTTTTTTTTTTTTTTCCTTATGGTCTTCAGGATTCCTAGGGCTGCTCTTTGCCTTCTTTTATTGTGTGACACTGATATAAAACCAAGGTGTTTAGAGTTAGCCATAGCCTCACTCTTTGAGTCTCTTGAAAGGAAGCAGGGAGGGAAGTGTTTTTTTTTGGGGGGGGGGGGAGAGTTTATTTTATTTGCTTCTATCTCCAGATTTAACCCCCTGGCTTCTCTTTGGAGAACTAAATCTCCCAACTTGTCCTCCTTTTTCCAGGACACGGTCCTCCATTTCAGCCTTCTGTCCAGGAGGAATTTCAAAAGGTCCTCCATTCATTTGGACCATGACTATGAAGCATCTCTCTCTCTCTCTCTCTATATATATATATATGTATCTATATATGAGTGTTTTTAGCTGTTGTTTGGTCATGCTTTGCCTTTTTTTTGGAGGATGGCATCCATTTTGAGCACAACTAAGAAGCATGCGTTTATATTTCTATGAATGGGTTCTTAAGTTTTCTTTGTTCTGGTCCTACATTTTTCTCAAATGCCCTTTCTTTTGAGCATGGTTAAGAAGCATGAATTCACATCTATATGAGTGTTTTTAGCCATTTATTTTATGGTGCCTTGTCCTCTTTTGTAGTCAGGACATCTGGCCACCCTAAATCCAGGGAGGCCAGAGGTCCTCCTTTTCCAGGACATGGTCCTCCATTTCAACCTTCTCTCCAGAAGGGGAATTCCAAAAGGTCCTCCATTTGGACCATGACTAAGAAGTGTATATATGTGTGTGTGTGTTTAACTGTTATTTGGTTATGTCTCCCTTTTCCTTGGATGTCATCCATTTGAGCTCAACTGAGAAGCATGTATTCACATTCACATGAGTGTTTTTAGCTTTTTATTTGGTCATGTCCTCCATTTTTCTCAAATGCCCTACATTTAGTGGTGCCTTGTCCCTTTTTGCAGTTAGGACATCTGGCCACCCTGAACCCGGGATGACCACAGGTCCTCTTTTTCGAAGATGTGTCCTCTTTTTCAACCTTCTGTCTAGGACGAATTCCAAAATGTCCTTCATTCTGGGCGTGACTGAGAAACATGAATCTATGTTTATATGAGTGTTTTTAACTTTTGTTTGGTAATGTCCTATTTTTGTTGTTGAATGTCCTACATTTTATGGTGCCTTGACCTCTTTTGCAGTTAGGGCATCTGATCGCCCTGAACCAAACAGCACACCTCTGAAAGGCAGCTAAACTTGGTTATCTGTTAAAGTAATTGTCCTTCGCCTCCTTCTCAAAGCAAAACTTTGTCAGGATACTTGAAAATTATGGCCATTCCCCTTTGGTGCTGTAACCTTGAGCTTACTTCTTTTCTCAAAAAAAAAACCAAAACATTTCAGGTGTTGCTTTCTTCTTCAGCTTTAATTGTTGACTATCTCAATAAGTTTGGCAAGAACATTGGTCCAGTGCTGTATTAAGTATTTGTAGGGGATATAAATAATCAAACAGAATTGAGCTATGAACTGATTTTTCTCCCCTGTTTTAATCAGTGCCAAGATGGCAGAGGCAAGAGGCCCCACTCACCTTTTCGATGTCTGTAATGAAAAGTTCTCAGAATTCCTGTTCAATGCTGAATATAAATGCTTGACGTGGTTGCGGGAGATTGAGGAGGAAGCCCTGAAGATGTTTGAAAGGTAGGGTCTGGCTTTGAAAAGCATGATCCCTGAATTCTAGTAATTCATTGCTTTCTATTGCTGTCAGGACAACTTTGTCTTGCGGCAGTCCTGTGAATGAAAGACATTTTGTCCTCAACAACCCTGGTCCAGGACTGTGACTACCTTGGCTGAGTCTATCTACCTGTCTTACTTTTCCTCCTGCATGGTAGAATTCAAAGAAATAGCCATGTCAGTCTGTAGAATCAGTATGTAGAGGATCTTAAAGCACCTTTGAGACTATACCATAATAGAAAAAAGTAGGCAGCATGAGCTTTCGTAGACTTAAGTCTACAGAAGCTCATGCTGCCTACTACTGTACTTTCTTTCAGTTAGTCCCAAACAAACAAAACAAACAGCCTTGTTTATATACTGCTTCATACTGCCTAAGCAGTGTCTAAGCGGTTTACAGGTGCTACAAGATCTCTACATACTCTTTCCTACCTTCCACTTTACAGTATCTACAATTATCATTTCCCCCCAGTGGGTCATATGACTTAAAATACCGTATGTCATGGTATGTCCAACACAACAATAGTCTCAATTTGGCCACTTTGCCTTCTAGTGTAAGTTCAGGCTTACTGTAGTTTGCTTTCAGATTGGCTTGTTTATTTGTTACTCTATGCCAGAAGAACTATCCTCCAGCACAACACGTGAGCTTATTTTTTCCCCCTCTCTTCAGTTGCTTTGCACATTGGCTTTTTCAGTCCCACAGGGCAGCATACCATACACAGTTCAAGTCAGAATTCTTAACAAAGTGCACAGTTCCTATGGTCATCTTGGGGAGAGAAACAAACCTGTCTATGTGCTATGCATTTCCTATGCTTTATCCTGCTCCTGCCTGAGTTGAGCATTTATCACAGAAGTAAACAATTATTCATAACTGAAGGGGGTTTTCTGACCTGATCATGTGCATTCTATAGCTATCACTGTGATTATTACATTAATCTCCTAATAATTATGTGTTTTGATCTTCTGTAACAGACCCTATCATAGTTTCTCACTGTAGTTGCTAACTGCAGCTTTTCAGGGATTTTTGGGGTTTTTCTGTTTTGTTTTATTCTGGAACAGCAATTTCACTACTGAGCCTGAGCTGATGCCCAAAACGCCGTCTCAGAGAAAGCATCGAAAGAAGAAGCGATCATCATATTTTAAGGATGAAAATAAAGAATTAACTAGAAAAAGGTAGAAATTGTTTATGTATTTAGGCTTTGTACTTTTGAAAAAGCTATAATGTGTGAAAACTTTTGCCAGTATCATGTTTTTATCCTGATAATTATCTTTGTTTTAGCTATATACCCTGATACTGTTATACAGCAAAAATAATCTTTCTTTGTTTTTTAAAGTTTTATGGAGTATTGTGTGTTATGTATACTTAACACTCAACAAGGGTGTAGTTAAATTTGGCATATTGTCATCATACAGTGATCTGTTTGGTGAAGGGAGCATTCAAGAGCAGTTTATATTTTGAACATTTTCCTCTCTGCAACCTCTCTTATTGTTCAAAGAACTTGCAGTACATGGACCTGTCTGTGGAGCATGAGGAAGTATTCAGTTTTGTACATTTTCTTCTGTTTACTACAAAAATATGTTCTTCCATGTATCTGTTTAATCCATGCAAACCTTCATTTCAACTAATGCCTATGTGGATTGCCAAGCCTTTAACTGGATATAAATTCTGTAGATGGGCTGTGGATTGAATTCCATATACTGTACAACTCGTGTGTTGGTTGTTGTGTCAAGTTCTTTCTGATTTATAGCACCAGGATTTTCTTGGCAAGATTTGTTCAGAAGGGCTTCTGAGGCTGAGAGATTGTGACTTGCCCAAGGCCACCCAGTGAGTTTCCATGACCTAGTTGTAATTTGAACCCTTGTCTCAAGATTCCTAGTCCAAAATTCAAACCACTACACCACACTGGTTCACATAAAAATCATAATAGAGGCCAGTGATTAATGTTGTTCTTGTTGTTGTTACTATTATTTCATTTATATCCCACCTTCCTCCTGGTACAGGGACTCAAAGCCCTGAAGGTTGTTTCTTTCTCTTATTGAATTTAATAGACCATGCTGGAGACAGCTGATAGTCTGTTCAGAATACAAATGGTCCGTTTTACATTGGCAAAAAGAGGTGTGTTGAAGGCTGCATGAAAGCCCAGCCTTTAGATGAGAAAAATGGAAAGTGTGCCATGAAAACACTATTTTGGAGTTTTAAGGGAGAAGAAGTGCTTTAAAAAGGAGCTGGCCCATTTTACATTGGCAAAAAGAGGTGTGTTGAAGGCTGCATGAAAGCCCAGCCTTTAGATGAGAAAAATGGAAAGTGTGCCATGAAAACACTATTTTGGAGTTTTAAGGGAGAAGAAGTGCCTTTAAAAAGTAGTTTGATTTCCCCACTACTTTTTTAAAACGGGTGCAGCATTGCTGGCCCGTTTTACACGGGCAAAAAAAGGCGCTTTTAGGGCTAAAAAGCCCGCATTTAGGGTTAGGGAGGGCGTAGCCTTTACACCCTCCCTAAGCCTAAAACGCATGGACGCCGCCATTTAAAGATGGCGGCGTCTACACGGTGGCGCCGTACAAGCGTCATCACGTGCGCAGCGTTTTGACGCGCTGCGCACGTTTTGACACTCTGGCGGCGCGGGAGGGCGCCAATCGCGCCCTTCCCGCGCCGCAAAAAAAGAGCTCGATCCCGGAGCTCTTTTTTGCGGCGGGTCGTTGCGGCGGGATGAGGCCTCTGGGGCTGCCCGTGTGGCAGCCTAGGCCTCATCTCGCCGCTAGAAGGGGCGAGTTTGGACCGCCCCTTTTAGCCAATGTAAAAAGCACCCCTATTGCATCTAAAGGCTAAGGTGTAGTTGAACGGTTAAATGGGGCTCTGTATCTTTAAAGCGCCCATTTAAAGGCAGCGATACAAGTGCGGAGGGAGGGAAGGTGCCAAGACAAGAAGAGACCTTCAGAGCCCGGCCAGAGTGCGCCTGCACCTTCCTTCACCTCCTCCCTTTGGCTGAGAGAGTGTGACTTCTAGGGAGACAGCAGGGCACTGGAGGCGCTCAGCCAGACCAGGGCAAGCTGGCAAGAGGAGGAGAAGGGGAGGGACCTGGAGCACCTCCGCTGCCCTGCTTCCCTGCAAGTCACACTCTCTCAGCCGAAGGGGGGAGGAGAAGGCAGGCCCAGGCACACTCTGGCCAGGCTCCAGGGCTCTCTCCTGGCTGCCTTCCTCCTCCCTTTGGCTGAGAGAGTGTGACTTGCAGGGAAGCAGGGCAGCAGAGGTGCTCCAGGTCCCTCTCCTCCTCCTCCTGTTTCCAGCTTGCCCTGGCCCAGCATCAGGAGGACCTGGAGCACCACCGCTGCCCTTCCTCCCTGTAAGTCACACTCTCTCAGCCAAAGGGAGGAGGAAGGCAGCGGGGAGGGAGGGAGGGAGGGAAGGAGCCAGGAAGAGACCCCCAGAGCCTGGCCAGAGCACGCCTGGCCCTCCTGCTTCCTCTTCAAAAAGAAGGCTGGAAAAGTAGGACGTGTCCTGGCAAAGGAGGACGTGCCTGGTCAACTTGGAAAAGGGGGGCCTCTGCTCAAGAATGGAGGACATATGGGAATCCCTCCTGGACAGAGGGCTGAAACCTCAAGACAGCTGAATATAATGCTCTGACAGAACACAGACTACAACTCCCATGAGCCTTTGCTACCATTTCCCAAGATGCCTTAATTTGCAACAGAAAGCCGACCAGTATGTTCACATGTGATGAATTCTTTTGTATTGACTCTGCATTTTCTTTTTGTGTAGATGCTCTCTTGTTTTGTGTGTGATGAGCTTGTGCGTAATCATGTGCATTTCCGAACTGACCTCACTTTCTCCCTCTTTCGGAATGGTCCTGTACTCCCCCATGTGATAAGCTCCGACTGTATGGTGTACCTGCGCAATTGCGCAATTCGCAGCCAGCAAGGGGAAAAAATGTTTAAAGCGCGGCTAAAAGCCACGTTCCTTGCCGCCCATGTAGCTGCTCCACCTGTGTTTGTAGCGTTTTGACAGCTTCCCATGTAGTTGCTGAGCCACAGAAAAAACCTCAGTCTAGCTGCCCTGTACTTTTTAAATGCACACCTGGGGCTTGCTGTCTAGCTGCTAAGCATTAAGGAAAGTGCAACTTCATGTCACACTTTCTTGCCAATGTAAAAAGCCCCAAATGTATCTCTTTTAACAGAGTAGATGTCTTCCTGGACATTACTTCTTTCACAGAAAATTTGATAGCAGAAGCAGAAATAACAAGGAAGCAATAGAGTTACATTCCTATACTACAAGAAAGAAAAGGGATAGGCTTCAGCAAATGTTTTATTGAAAACCAAACTATGAATATACTCAGAAAAGAAGGGAAATGTTTTGATTTGCTTTTTACATAATTTTGGTCAGGACCAGGATGATGTTATTTTTTTCTTTTTATTCTCTCATATAATATTGGGTTGTTTTGACAACTAAAATCTTCGTCTTATATCACAAAATCTTTTTTAATAGAAGGCCCAGAGACCTTACAATATATTCTACATTTTAATGGCACCTTCACATTACTTCAGTTAAATAGATGTTTGTAATTAAATAGCCAAAAATGAGGACAAATTGAATCGAGATTTGTTGTACTTTCTACATGTATCACTTTTATTTTTGTTACCCAAAAGTTACATTTAATTAGGGTCACATATTGACCTGACTACGAGAGGCCCATTTCCCTTTTTCATGCTGTAGTTTCTAGAGGAATGTATTTACTGCAAATCTAAACAAAACTAGAGCAGAATAAATTCCAATTAAAGGCAAAATTACACCTTTGCTATAACATAGTATTGTAAGACTGAATCAGTATTAAATTATAGTGATGCTGTGATATTCACTTTTTAAAAATCAATTTGGGCATGCCTTTTAAACACAAATAGCTTGATCCTATTCATGATAACTCAAGTCACACTTTACTCAGTGGAGTTTGCTCCAAAACAGGCATGCATAAGATTGCAATCCAAATTCGCTTACCTTATTGCGTCTATTCACAATATACTCTTAATGCACATTTAGATATACTCTGGGCCCTTCAGATTCACGAATTCAAATGACCTAGGATTGTCACTCCACATATTGTTAAATGGCAGCAATGTGAATGTAGAAACACTGAAGTGTGCACATCCATGACACCACTATTTAATAATATGAGGTGTGCTCATCTTCCCTTTTTTATATCCGTGGAGAGTCTTGGAACCGAATCCTCACAGAGCTGAAGGTCCAATTTTACATTTCCCAATGTATAAACAGTGGACTGTTTATTACTAGAGAAAATACAGAAATTCGGGGAAGCCATGCTCAGTTGTAATGGAAACATATTAAAGCAGGAAATATCTGCAATTTATTCTTGCTGTTGTTAGTGCCATCTTGTGGCTTGAAACAATTATGTGTTGTATAGAGCTTATTCTAATGTTAGAAGTATGTTGATTCTTGTTTTTGTCTGATTTTTAAAAAGACTGTCTAAAAGACGAAGTGGTGTAAAGACAGCATCTTTTCAGAGACTTTTCCAAAACAAAGAGGGACTGGGAAACTTTGACACGGGGATAATGGACTCCATATCTCATTGTATGACAAACTCTATTAAAGAAGCATCAGATGTACAGTGTGATATATCTCCGGAAGGAAGAGCACTTGATGCTAATTGTGGCAAAAATACTGAAATAAAGGGGAAAGAGCATGAAGGAATGAACAGAGTCCCTGAACTCTTTACTCCATGTTCAGATCACCATTTGGTTCATAAATCTGGGACTGCTGGCACTGCGTGGTTATCAAGCAGTTCTGTAATGGTGCTGCCATCAGAAAAGACAGAAAAAGAAGAGGATGTCTCCAGATTAAGGAATACTTCATCTCCCAAAGCATTCTTAAATGGGAAGCCCTCATGTGGAATTGAAGAGATTTCAGCCCAAGGACTGGTTAACAGTTTGTTGCCAGCAGGAGAGCTTTCCCAGGAACTAAAGGACAGCACTGGAACCCCTGCAAGTTCCCAGTCAGGGCATCACCCTCCAAAAAGAGTACACAAGATCAGGAAGGTGTCCCTTGTGGAGAGGTACTCACTAACTAATAAAAGGAAAAGCACCATTCGAAAATCTCTCAGTAGAGCAATGGCCAAGAAGAAAGCAGCTCAAGACACCTCATCTACCTGTAGTCACAACAGCTGTAAGTAAAGACAATTCAATGTATGTCCCATAAGACAGTCCTATGTCAATATGTAACTGAATAGTATAATACAGTGTAGTATATACAGTGTAGTATAATACAGTGGAACACACTCCCTCGGAGTGGATGGCCCTTGTGGTCTCTTCCAACTCTGTGATTCTATGATTTAACCCAAATGTTTGATGTATGGGAAAGAAGTAGAACTCTCCAATATGTTTGCATGATAAGTATCCTTAATACACACAATCCATTTACTGTTTTTCTTTAAAGTAACAACTACCCTGAAGAGAATGCTGATTTTCCTTTTTATAGTGTAGACCCCACAATCACATTTTCACACTTATCTTAACACCAATATAAAATCTTTTACATATTCTGTACAGACCATGTACTGATGAGTGGCAGGGATGGGGTTTGTGTTAGTGTACAGTTGAACACAAAATACGCAGTTGATAAACCCACAGTGTGCAATTGGAAAAATGGGAGGGAACCTAGATATATTAAATTTACAAAATGTTAATTATGCATACAATGACAGGTACAGTATGCACACACATTAGCACTTAGTTTCAAAAGAACTTTCCCAACCATCTTATTCTTTTTCTTTTTACCTTAACCTCTGTGCTGTAAACCTATCTGTACCCTATATTCCTTTCTTTGCAACCAATATAAAACAGCTTAACTGTGATCCTACTTTGCAGAAGTGGAATCTTACTGAAAGCCTGTACTGTAAATCTTATTAGCTGCATTGTAAAATGAACTGTTTTTACATTGCCTGACAAGCACAATTAACCTGTCAGTCTTGATGAAAGCAAGAGAATCCCACTTCTGGAGAGGTATCAGTTCTTGCAGCACAGATTTGATGAGGCAACAGGAATTCTTGTTGCTGTATAATAAACAAAAATTACCAACTGCTGCAGAGAAAGTAGCAAGAACAGGATGATAGCAGCAAAGCATGCTTTGTGTTCATTTGGCTGTTTTAAAAACGTGACATGTGTGAGAGGAATTTTTCCCATTGGAATTATCTGCTTCTTTGTTCTTTTAAAAACTGCAAATGCACCTGCAGCTGGCCCAGGTAAGATAGATATCTCATAACTCCATGTAATATGTGATTTATTTAAGTACCCTTCACTTAAACAGAACCTGTTTATGTGCACCATTAGACATGAAAGCAAGAGTATATCTTAGCTGACCGTTATAGGAATGAGAATAACAATCCCAATGTTAGCTATTTATTTATTTTGTGTACTGGTATTTGTTCAGTTTATATTTAACTTTTCTCCTGTCATGGAGCCCATGGTGGTTTGCAGTATGCAGTAAGATCCTGTTTAGCACAGATTTATGTAGAGCTGTTTCTGGTATTTGTGACCTAAAATATGTTCTCTCTAGGTCCTCCAGTGAAATTCTGTGGTATGCTTCCACAGGATGTGCAAATATACATGCAGTTCTATGGTATGCTTCCACAGGATGTACAGTGCATTATAAATAAAGTTTAATAACAATAATAATAGAATAATACAGTAGTAATAATGTTGACTATAGCATTCATGCTGGAATATCTATTAATACCTAGAGAAGTGCTCTCTCAGGTAAGAGTAATAGTGTTTGTGATTATGTATGGTTTTTGTTATATGTGAACAGATGTGGAACATATCTCTCACATTGTATAGGGTCTTACTACAGACTAAAAAAAATGCAGTTAAACATGTAGTAAGAACATTAAACAAGCAATCCTATTAAAAACTAATTTAAAACAATTTGACACACATTTAAAACATAGTAAACATGATAAAAGTATGGCACATCTCATTAAAAGACTCTTCTGCCATGAGTAGTTAACAGCCAGACTTAAAACGGTATTTGTCTGCTGTCAAAAACAGACCAGAGAGGAGCAGCTGAGTATCCCATGGGAGGGAATTCCAAAGCTCCGAATAGGTAGCAGGTTGAAAGAATAGCTTTACCTTTATGTGGTTCTCTGCGTGTCTTCCCCCCCCCCTCCAAATATCAGGTAATATTATGTGCTACTGCAGTATATTTTCCTCTATCCATCAGTGATAGGTAATTAATAGGGAGCAAGAAAATGTAGTCTGCACAGGTGAAAATTCTGCATTGAAGAGGGCATGCGGTTTGGGGTAGCACTCCATCTCAGTACATTACAGTAGTTCTAACCTTTAAAATGGCTGTTCATATAACTGCTTGCCTGAACTTTCTTATTCTTCAGCTTGTAGTTCCCTTGAAGTGTTTATGGATCATGAAACAAGCCAACATAGGTGAGCAAGAAAACTCATAGAATTTGAAAACTTTTGAAGGATTCTATTTCAGATAACAATTAATTGTATACTTAGTAAGTATTATCCCACAGCAAAACATTAAAGGATTTATTTTTGAGCCAACATGCAGAGGATTGTGTTGCCAGACAGGTTTTCATTCTAGAATCATAGAATTGGAAGAGACCACAAGGGCCATCTAATCCATCCCCCTGCCATGCAGGAATACACAACCTGAAGCTCATTACTAAATAAACTCTGTTTAGTGTTGTATATTATATATTATCTAATAATATGCTGAAAACATCTTAACAAAAGTACCATTGCACAACTTGTTGGAACAACTCAGATCAGAATTATAGATCATGAGAATCATCCTATGCAATATATGTATATAAATTTTCCCATATAAACTCAAGTTGAGGAGTTAGTAGAAAGTGCCAGCTGATGCAGTACTATTTGCATTTTTGAAGAATGATACTAACTTACAGATCCACTTTGCTTGAGAGAGAAAAAAGAGTGGAGGCTTACGCTGAACAAAATCCAAAAAACACTTTCTTATTTCTCAAGCAATATATTGGATGTTATGGCTCACACTATGATTAAATTTAAGTGAAACTGATTATGATATTCAAATAACTAAAATTTTAAAAATGGAAAACAGAAGGGGAGTACGGCACTGTCCATTAAAAATCCCCTTTCTCAGCAGCCAGTTTGTTGCCAAAGCCTGCCTAAATAAGCATTCTTTGCCTGAAGGAAATAAAATCAAGGAGGTAGCCTGGAAAGAAACTGGAAATTACATAGCTATTTCAAAACAAGTGTTATGTGCCACATTTTGCACCACTGAAGCTTCTAGCTGTTCATTGTCAAGATTTGTTCAGAGGAGATTTGCCATTGCCTTCCCTGAGGTTGAGAGAGTGTGACTTGCCCAAGGTCATTCAGTTGTTTTCCATGCCCAACTGGGAATTCGAACCCTGTTCTCCAGAGTCATAGTCTGACCTTCAAACTACTACGCCACATTGGCTTTTTATTACATTGCGCTACTTTAAGGTTAATAGATTTGCAGAAAGAGCTGACTGTCTCAGTCTTTTCTTGATATTAAATGTAAATGCCTGCTAAGAGTATTTGTATGCTATATTGTGACATAACCATGTTAGTCTGGAATATCATTCTTGTAGCACATTTGAGACTGTGCAAAAGAAGTTGTAGCATAAGCTTTAGACCAAGTTTACAAAAATTTATGCTAATACTTCTTTCGTATGCTATTTGTAATTTGGACAATGTATTGGAGTTCTGAGGCAGTATTTTCTCCAGCTTGTTTGGCTGGTCTGTCAACTGCTCTTTTGAAATTTCCTAAAGATTAATCAGTCAGACAGCCATAGCCTGGAATAATTAACATTTTATCAAAATGCCTCTCTTCAGGCCTTTACTGACACAGAATGCTGAATCTGGTGAGGTAAGGTCTTGGCGAGTTTTCTGCTGGGTTACACTTGGTGAATTTTTTACTTCCGTCCTTACAGCTATTTAATTCTGATCATTAAATTCCCAATAAGCTTGGAAGAATATATCATTTGAAATTACTGTTGCAATTATGTCAAAATGCTGGTGATAATATAAAGGAAATGAAATATTAGAAGGCATGCAGCTCAGGTGCATACATGCCCAAACCCATTGGACACCCCTAATTGCACAGGATCAGCTGGGTAGAGAAGGAACATAAGGCTTTAGAGGTTCTAGGTTCAACTTTTCTTCTTAATGCACTTTGGGTCTGATCTTGAGAAAGTGTTTCTGTTCAACATCTCAATTTTCTGCCTGTTTATGTCTTTTAAGTTAGATGACTCTTGAAAAATTATCTGATTGCAAGGGGTTTATGACTGTGAAGATGAACCATCTGTCACAGTGCAACAGAACTCTCAGTGTCTGTTTGAAGCAGGGGTCAATCTGGTAGAAAAGAAATACAAATTTGTATAATTTATATTCTGCCTTTATCCAAATATGGGATTCAAATAGTATATATCAAAATTAGATAAATGCCACATAAAATATATATTTATAATAAAATAGTGTTTAGCAGTAAAATTCTCCTGAAGCCCACAGAAATGAATGATTGAAATGATTTAATTTAATTGTAAATAAATTATAATATAATAATATTTAATGCATTAAAATACATTAAAGTCATTCTAATTGATTACAGAATTTGTTGTTGTTAACTGCCTTCCATTCGATTCATGGCCATCCTGTGAATTAGACATCTCTACTGTTCTACTTCTTGTTAGATTCAGGCCCGTGACCTCCCTCATTGAATCTAATCCTTTGGCATGCAGTCTTCCTCGCTTTCTACTGCCCTCCACCTTTCCTGGCATCATTGTTTTTTCTAATGAGTCATGCCTTGTCATGATGTGTCCAAAGTAACTTCAAATCAACTCAAGGAAACATGAACTTATTACACTAAAGTAGAATAGACAATAGCAGGAGTAGCAGAAACTGCATATTAAAGGTTTCCTATTGTAATTAGCCTGGGACTGTTCCAGTTTCAGTTTGACCTGTTCAAAGCTACTGTATTCCATTTAGCTTAAAGCACTTTCAAAACCAAGATTTCTGCTCAACAGCTAATTTACTAGTTTGGACAACTTCAGTTTGGAGATGAATTGAGCGGTTTGCTGTTGAATTCTGTTAGTAAACCATACTACTAATTTCTGGCAACACATCTGGCTTTTCATGTATACTTTTTCTCTGAGGGGTTGCAAAAAGGAGTTCTGGGGAAGCCCACTTTGCCCACCCTAATTAAGTGTGAAAAGTGTTTGACAATTAATACTGCATAAGCCATCCACCATCTCTCTCCATTTCTATCATCATTACCTCTAGCAATAGCTCAATGTAAGAAAATCTTTATTTAATCTTCTGATTATATAATCTGGTTCTGACACTCATATATAAATTGGTTTGTGGGGTTTCCCCAGTAAGTGCAATACTGCTACTTTCTTGGAAGTAGGGAAAAAGCTGTTTGTTACACTTCTTTTCTCTTCACAAACAATGAGCTCATTCTAGTACTCGTGACCTGGATCAGGTATTACAAATTAGTAATTTATAAGTAATTATATTATTATTTACTAAACATTTTTATTGCATTTTTCAATAGGTGGGCACTAATATTTTTATTTCTAATTTTTATATTCAAGTACCACCTTGAAGCCTTGCAGTTATAAGAACCCATTACTGGGAAATAGATAAGAGAAGGGACTTTCAGGGGGGAAAGGGTATAAACAACAAAGTACTTGTTGTGGCTAAGAATATTTTAGCTTTTGAAGTTTTTCTACTAAGCTTTTAGAAGGAGTTTGTTTTCCCTCTTCCAATCACTAATAAAAGATAGGCATGTACCAAACTGTTAAGATATTTGCCAGTAAGCCTTTTGTGATTTACTTGGCTCAAATTTCTGAAAGGACCACCCTCAGTGGGCTAAAATGTTATTTTTCTATAGACTCCAAAAACTCTACAAAAAATGCCTTGTTCTTTGGATATTCTTAGTCCAATTGCTAGCTGTCTTGTGCAGAGTTCACCGAAGCATGAAACGCAGCAAGGAGAAGTGTGCAATAAAGGTAAGTAACTGAATGCAATTAAAGTTATATAGTAGTAGCAAAAGCTTCATCAAGCATAATGAACTTATAATTGTCTCCACTCTATAACATTGCCATGAATCTTAATTTAAGAAATAAATTCCCATTGCATTTTCTTTTAAAAATTTATTTATATGGTTCATGTTTCTCAGTTTTGAAGAAATGTAAGTACCTTTTTGTTTATTACTCATATGAATTAAATCGCTGGCGATAAAAATGCTAACAATTTATCATTACATTGGAAGGAAGTTTCAAAAACCTTTGTATAGTTTCTCTACCTGTGTTGGCACTGCTTGGAATACAGGCTGGGTCTCTGTTGTAAGTTTTTATTAAGCATAGCTGTTACCAATTAATAGGCTTGTTATGATGCTGCAAGATCTGTTACAGCAAATACTCCCGATGGAACTAACTCTCTTTTCTGCAGAGAGACTTGGAACTGAAATTATGGACTTCCAGGTCAGTGGATCTGAAGATTCAACCCACAACAACTGTATCCATACGCAACTGCAAAATACCCAGTATGCTTTCTTTATTTCTTGGGATTGGATAATTTAGAGCGGTTTTTATTCCACCTCCTGCCCAGCTTTGATTTAATCCGTATCTGAATACAGTGCATCCTTGCTATTGGCAGGGGATCCGGAACAGATCCCCCCATGGTTAGTAAAGAATGTGGGACCTTAAGTCCCGTTCTTCTCAGTGAGTATGTGCTCCTGCTTTTATTGCCGCAGGCGCACCCAGTGAGGAAGCTAGGGCTTGCCATCCGTGGAAATTCAAACTGCGGATGGCACACCTACGCTTGGCGCGGGTGCACTATAGAATGTCCTAAATGCCACAACGTGGTACTGTAGAGCCAACACAATGGAACCTTCTTCTCAATCTGCTGGAGCTTTGGTGGAGGCAGGTTGTATAAGGATACTGAAATGCACTAAGGATCATTCTCAGTTTCTGTTTCTGGTAATGAAATCAGTTTCATCAGTGTTGGATTTAGGCAAGTGAGTGCAATTAAATAAAGTTGCTTCAGCTAGTCAAGAGTTCACCTGAAAGGTGTTGTGATCTCTTGTGATGAGGATTTGCTGCATGAGGACAGGAAGATTTATCCTTGTTCATATGTGGATTAGCTTGTGCCATATGTGGATGGGACAATGGAAGCCAGAATGTATGTGGTGGCATACATAGGCAGATTATGCTACCGTAGTCACAGTGAGGATTAGAAATGTAAAACTGAGGAAAGTTTGAAATTTTTGGTATATTAAGAAGATTAAATACATTGTTGTGTAGCTTAACACACTGAGAATATACACTTATAAATGTATGAATTACTTGATATTTAGTTTAAAAAATAATTTCAAATAGCCCTACTGTTAGAGATGAAGTTGCATGCTATTTAACTCTTAAGGTAACTATTTTTTTAGCTAAATAATGGTGGGAGCAGTGGGTAGAGATAGAAAATAGTTAGGCGACTCGCAGATAATCAAGCCCCATTGAAATGAATGGGACATGCTCTTGCATGCAAGCATAGGGTGTGCACCCCATTGACCCTCCGCAGATCGTCAAGTGCACAAATTTCAAGTCTGTGGACTTGGAGGGGTGACTGTATATCTAACTGATAACATTAGTAAGAGCCAGCAGGAAATTTTGCATAGTTGGCTAAATTTCATAACATTGAATTCCAGCTATATGAAATGACAAACTGTTGAAGTGTCACAGACAAAACTTAAGTAATTTAAAAAGCAGATATTTTTGAAACTGCTCTGTATATTTAATTTCTAAACAGAATCTGGATATAGCGATAGCAAAAGCAAATAACTATAACTTATCAGTGAACTCAGCACTCTCTAAGTGGTTTACAAAGTGTAAGCCAGTTGCTCCCAACAAGCTGTGTACTCATTTTACCGACCTACAAGAGGATGTAAAGCTGAGTGGACCTTGAAGCACTCCTCTTAACATCAAACTTAAAACGCTGGAGCTGCAGAACTAGCATTTAACCACTGCATTGCCAGGGCTCCTTTTAATATGGGAGGTGTATATATTTCCCTCCTGAAATATGCATTCTGGAAATACGTACTGTATGTTTGTGTGTATGTATACAATTTCAAAATTAAAAATGACTGAAGCATCCACAGCTTTGGATTCAAAACAGCATATGAGATATATGTCTCCCCTGAGAGCTGCATTTTTTCTCTTCGTCTTTGAGTTCATGATTGGAAAAATTATGGGACACCTTGATTTCTAAGGTATCCATTAGTTTGGTTCGAAACTTAAGATCTGAGGCAGCAAAGATAATTTATGTAACTGGATTCACTGTATACATATCTTGCTTTTTTGTTCTAAGGAAACAAAGTTACAAGCACACACTTGATAATCGACCTCCTGTCCAAAACATACAAGATGAAAAATTTTCTAGTCACAAAACTGCATCCTCTCCTGCAAACAAGGTATTGTTCTCTTCTGGCAAATAAAGCTGAAAAATATAAAGGACAAAAAAAGAGTCCTCTTTTCTTTCCTGTCACTGACAATGCACTAAAAACATTCATACTCTTTTGATAGATCATACGACCAATCAAAAACTTCTTCCAATCCATGCAGAAAAATAATCTACTCAAACCCTCAGGGTCACCAGGAAAGAATAGTGTCAAACACAGCACACCCAGTAGACCTCCCACCAAGGTAAGAAGGACTTCTCTCTGTTTAGGAATTAGTCTGGAATCTTGTTGACAAGTCATTAATGCCTACATTCTGTGATACACAGTGACTCCTGGCCGGATCCCCTCAGTCCATGTTTACTAGGCAGCAGCAGCTGCAACTGAAAGGGATGTGTTCTTTTTTAATGGGAAGCAGCTAACTGAGAGTCCTGCCCCTTCCTTGAGTGATCTCTAGTGTGACAGGTGGAACCAGGACCCCCACTGCAATTCCCCTTCCAGAATACCGGAGATTACTCACACAAGGGGATGAGATCGTCAGCCAGCTGCTTCTTGTTCAAAAGAGGACCAGGTACACTGCACTATTGATCACAATATCTGATGCCCATGAGTAGGAACTGGGGGACATTCATGGTCTCTGTGTATCAGCTAAATTAGGAACAATGTAGAGATTGTGAATACAAAACAGTCAAGAGTACTTAATTCTTGGTCCTTTTACATGAGACCCTTTTAATATGAACAACTTCTCTGATTTGTTGGGCTTTTTAAAAGAAATTGGCTGAAATCCTGTTGGGTAGTGACAAATGTGCAACCTTGAGTTACACAGTCCTGAGTGTTTTGTATTCACAGTCCCTTTGTGTCTATCTGGGAAGTTGTTCAAATTAAAAGGGTCTTACTGTAGGAGGAGTAAGATCTATGTATGAGATGCTAGAGAATTGGTGCAAGTTAAAGTGGCACCAGGTTATCAGACTAATGGTTTGTCTTACTCAATTCAAAGTAGCTTTATAGGCTTGGTTTATTTTAATTGCTTTATCGGATCAAGATTAAATGCTGTATAATGGCAAGTTGGTGCCAACCAGCAAAACCAGTTTCCTTCTCCTATATATGTGGTCTGATCTGTCTGTCTTACTACTGTTGGAAGCAAAAGTTGGAAGGCAGAGGCCAGAGTGAACCAGCAAAAAAGTTCTTATCTTGTTTGAACTCAACTCTGAAACAGAACTAAAGTCTGTTTAATGGGGTGAGGCGAAGTCCAAAAAGTTTAATACTGAAGAATATCCTGTCCATTGAACCTGGGATTTTGAACATTATCAGACAGTAATTAGAGGTTTTCTTCACCATGCTACTACTATAAATTACTGTTGCTGAGGTAAAGAGGCCATTTACCTGGGTCCTGTTATATCTTACCACTGTTTGTTGCTTCACCAAGACAAAAAGAGCTGTTTTTAAGTATCCATTAGTTAGCCAGCAAGTAGATTTCTCTATACTGAATAAACTCATCTTTCTTTTTTCATATTCATCCAACAAAGGGAGATTTTGTTGTAAGTAACTATCTTTACTTTTTCTTTGGGTTGCAGAACTTGTATGGTGAATGGTTTCTAAACATGATACATGTAGACCCTTTCTGGGATATTTAATGTGGATACCACCACACCACTTGGTCTCCTTTTTAACTCTCAGCATGGGCATTGGTGAAAGTATTTGTCGTGCTAACTCTTGGGAATGGATTATAACCTCAACTTTCTACATATTTTAGGAAAAACAGCGACAGCGTTTAGAGAATCTGAGAAAAAAACAAGAAGCAGAGCAGCAAAGAAAGCAGAAAGTGGAGGAAGAAAAGAGACGGCGATTAGAAGAAATAAAATTGTAAGAAATTGTTTCCAGACTACTATGAAATATTTACTGTAACTATAATGTAGGTGGATGCAGCTATCATTGGCACTATAATGATAAATACCTATCTAAAAATATGGCAGGACTTTAATAACAGTGAAATTGTGTTCCAGCTATGTAAGCTAATTGGCTTTTGCATATCCTACAGAAAACGTGAAGAAAGGCTAAGAAAGGCACTCCAAGCTCGAGAGCGAGTAGAGCAGATGGAAGAAGAAAAGAAGAAGAGAATTGGACAGAAATTGTCTCAACTGGAGGAGAAGAATGAAAAGGTAGAAAATAGTTCTGTACTCCTATCCACAGATTCCATAGTTCCATCTTTTAATTTGATCTAAAGACAGTTGAGTGGAATTGCACATACACAACAGAGCTTTCCTGATTCCGCTTCCCCTTCCCAGAACCATTTCAGAATGTCTGTAAGTTTTCAGGGCCATCGTTGAAGGATAGGGAACAAAGTACTGAAGCATTATGGTGATAGTGGATTTGGTGGGGCTGCCTTATACAAGCAGATAGGCTTGTTTCTGTGGATCCCAGCTTTTGTATACATGTAGTGTGCTAATGTCTTCCCCATATCTCCTAGTTAGTAGGCATTATACAGCAAGGTGCTTTGAAAGCATCTTCTATCTCCTCTTGAACCACAGCTTATGGCTTTCTGGTGTGCCTCATTCCATTCCCTTTGCTCTGCCCATTCTTATGTAAAGTTTGGTAAAATACAGGGAGAGAAAGCAAAAAGGAGGGCACATTAAATGTGCAAGGGAAAAGGGATTATCTTTCTCTGAATCTTTCTGAAGAGAAGGAAAAGAAGGATCATTTAACATGTTACATCTTAGCTGTGGTCAAGTTAAAAGTTACATGTTACCTGTACTGAGTTGCCTTCTCTACTCCTACCCTAACCCCATCCCAGAAAGAAAGGTGGGGGGAAAGTATCTCAAAAGTAACAGAATAAGTGTAAACAAATTTACTTTGCTAGTATCATGCCTTTCTCTTACTACTCAAAAGGATATTTTGTTAGAAAAAAATAACAAGTTGTTTTTAAAATACTTTATGAGTAATAACATTAAATCACTTTTCAGACACAATAATAAATAACAGGAACAAATTGTTATGAAAAAGTAAACTTCCACAAAATTTCTGAGCATGACAGAAGCTTTCATCCTCTTGTTTGTCTGTTTGTTTGTCTGTCTGTCCTGTTTTCCCTAACACTGTGAGCACCAGTTGCGCCACACTTTGCCTAACTTGAGTGACCTCTTATATGATGATTCTGATTCTACTGAGGCTTAGGCCTGTCATCCCCAGAGATAGCTTTGCTTCTTTGAGAATCTCAGGATGTGTGATCCAAATTCCTGCATATGCTTTTGATTCGGAAAAGTGAAAATACTTGTACACATGGCAGCGATATGAAAAAAATAGTTTGGTGCTGAGGTTTGTACTGCAGAGGCACATAGGGAGAACTGTTCCTTTTCTTAGCAGAGTTGACAAAAGTTATTTCTCTCAGTTAAATTGGGATGAAGTCTAAAAAATTAGGTTTCATTTTTATTTCTCCCCCTCTGCTACTGGTCATTAACTATAAGAATTTTATGCAATATACCTTCCTAAACTCAAGTCTGGAAAAAGGAAAAACAGAATTTTAAATAGTCCTTTGGACAGGTGAGAGAAGAGAAAACAGCGGAGGAAAAGAACAGGAAAAAGAAGTCAGTTAAGAAAATGGGGGAAGCAGAAGCCCGAAAACAGAAATTGCTGCAGGTGGTAAGTACTCTATTTATTTCATGGAAAGCTGTGAACTTAGAATAAAATATAACAATGTATGAGGCGAGGGATAGAAATTATTTCTGTAGATAAAAATAATCTAACTTCTGACTGCTTCATTATTGCCCTGGAACTACTTTTGCTGTTGATTGAAGTAATAGAGCCTACCAGGACATACTGGAAAAAGGAGCTTCATTTAAGTTGCTGATTACTTTGTTCTTGCTATTAACAATACCGTGCCATAAATAGTTGAACAAGTAGAGTATGAAATGAGCAAAATATATTATTCACATTAAGTGATGAAAATGTGTGACTTTATGTACCAGAATCCTTTTGTATCAGGCATACTGGTGTCATGTGGCTAATGTTTCAGAGACCAATAAATATGGAATCTCTTGGAAGAGACATTGTCTCTCCATCTTCAGGAGTGATCAAGGAAACATACAAGCCCAGTCCTTATTTCATTGCACTAATGATGAGATTTAAAAAATATTGTCTGAACTGATCTTTCTTCTAAAATGTTTGATTTTTTAAAATAAGCCTGATCATTGCAACAAAACATTTTATATATAATCCCCTGAGGGTTTAACATCTGTTTACAGTTATTTTTTGCTTGCTTTGTTTTTTAAACAAGTCAGCTATTACAAAATGCATCAATCTGAGGAGGAAGCACATAACATGCAGCATCATACTTGCTTTATGGAAACGTAATATGATTGTATTTAAGGCGTAGCTAAGAATTGTGAAGTAAACATCCTTGTCAGCATTTCTTCCTGTTCCTTCAAATATTTTCTGTGGAGACCCCTAATTTCATCTTTGTTGCAGGAAGAAGAGCCAAAGCTTCAAGAGCAGCCAGAAAAATGGAGGACAGTTGGGGAAATTAGGAAAATGCTAGAGCAGAATAAGGCAAAACAGGAAAAAGGGTGAGGACTTTGTTTCTTAAATTATAAGAATGAGTGAGACCGAAACCTAATACATTATGAGCCAGACAATTTGTGATCAGTGGAAACTGGCAGCTTCCAAAACTTAAAATTGTGAGTCAGAAGACCAGTATTGCCACTTCTTCAGCCTATTCTCTTCAGAGGTCCTACTTGATATGAAATAAACCTTTATTTCTAAACACACCACCATGCATCATTGAATCCAGTAAGATTCAATTTCAAGTGAAGATACATAGAACTGCACTGCAAATACATTCTTTGCCACTACTTTCCCTTCTTATTAGGCATCATGGACAGGAAGAAAAAGAGAAACTGGTGAAACCTCTGGACTTGGCAGTAGTTACTGAAGAGGAAGAAAATTTCAAGGTATGGCAAAAAATGTCAGGAAACAGGGGTGAACACAAATCAATACTGGCTGGCAAATATGCAAAAAAATAATTCTAACTGGATAAGGTGCATTTTCAATATGCAATGTTGTTTATTCTCTATATTCTTGAAAGGAAATGAATTGATGCAGTTGAGTGGGAATTATTATAATGATTGATGATTGCCTGTGATCCATCTCACCACCTAATAAACCAAAGTGGGTACACTACTTCATACTACAAGGTTCTGCATTATATATTGTTCAAGGGAATTCTGAGATTACAGAATGAGAATTCTCAATTGTTTTATCTCCTACAAGGAATAAAGGAAAAGCAGCCAGGAAAAAGGCAGTGATTATATGTCTTTTCAGCAAACAATAATGATAAGTATAGGCTTAAAGTGTTTCTGTTTCTAAGCATTTCTTCAACTGGGTAGCAAAGCAAGCAAAACAGGGTTTCAGGACTCTCAGTTTAATGATCTCGGATTCTCAGTTTAATGATCTGCTCTAGAATCTTTCCGGGAATTGTTGTCAGACTAACTGGATGATAATTGTTGGGATCCTCTTTTTTTCCCTTTTTGAAGATCGGGACATTTGCCCTTCCCCAGTCAGCTGAGATTTCTGTTCTCCAGAAGTTTTCAAATGGCTCCGATATTACATTTGCCAGTTTTTTTAAATACCCTTGGATGTAGTTCATCTGGTCCTGGAGACTTATATTCATTTAGATTAACCAGGTATTCCTGTACTATCTCTTTACTTATTCTGTGCTAAAATTCCCCTATTCTGTCCTGTGCTCCGTTATCCTCAGATCGAGCACTCTTTGCCTTTTCTGAGAAGACTGAAGCAAAGGAAGTGTTCAGTAATTCTGCCTTTTCACTGTACCCTGTTAACATTTTGCTACCTTCTCCACACAGTGGCCCTAACATTTCCTTCTTCTTTTTTTGCTGCAGACATACCCCCAGAAAGCCCTTTTTATTGTTCTTAACCTCTCTAGCAAGCCTGAGTTCATTCTGCACTTTAGTCAGAAAAGCTAAAGCACAGAATGAACTTTTTTGGGTTACTCCAATGTAATGTAATATCAGAGCCAATAATCTTTGAGAACTCCAGGAGAACAGAAGTCCCAGCAGGCTGGAAGAGGGCAAATATTGTCCCCATCTTCAAAAAAAAGGGGGGGGGGGAGGGGAACTCAACAATTACCATCCAGTTAGTCTGATATCAATACCAGGAAATATTCTAGAGCAGATCATTAAACTGAGAGTCTGTGAACATCTAGAAGGCAATTCCATAATCACAAAAAGTCAACATGGGTTTCAGAGAAACAAGTCATCCCAGACTAATCTGATCTCTTTTTGATAAAATTAGTACCAGCTTGATAGATGAAGGGAATGGCGTAGATATAGTACTGGTATATCTTGATTTCAATAAGGCCTTTGACAAGGTTCCCCACGACATTCTTGCAAACAAGCTTGTAAAATGTGAGCTAGACAAGGTAACTGTTACATGGATTTGTAATTAGTTGACTGGCTGAACCAAAAGGGTGCTCAACAATGGCTCCTTTCCATCCTGGAGAGAAGTGACCAGTGGGGTCCCACAGGGCTCTGTCCTGGGACCAGTGCTATTCAACATCTTGGATGAAGGAAAAGAGGGCATGCTTATCAAGTTTGCTGATGACGCCAAATTAGGAGGTGTAGCTAATACCCCAAAGGACAGGATCAAAATTCAAAATGACTTGAATAGATGAGAAAGCTGGGCCAAAACTAAAAAAAATGAAATTCAGCATGGAGAAATGTAAGATACTGCACTTAGGGTGGAAAAATGAAATTCACAGATATAGGATGGGGGACACCTGGCTGAACAAGACTATGTGTGAAAGGGATCTAGGAGTCCACGTAGACCACAAGTTGAACATGAGTCAGCAGTGCGATGTGGCAACTAAGAAAACCAATGCAATTTTAGGCTGCATCAGTAGAAGTATAGTGTCTAGATCAAGGGAAGTAATAGTGCCACTCTATTCTGCTCTGCTCAGGCCCCACCTGGAATACTGTGTCCAGTTCTGGGCACCACAATTCAAAAGGAATGTTGAGAAACTGGAGTGTGTCCAGAGGAGGGTGACTAAAATGGTGAAGGGTCTGGAAACCATGCCCTATGAAGAACAACTTAGGAAGCTGGGGATGTTTAGCCTGGAAAAGAGAAGGTTAAAAGGTGATATGATAGCCCTGTTTAAATATTTGAAGTGATTCTTATTGAGGAGGGAGCAAGCTTGTTTTCTTCTGCTCCAGAGAACAGGACAAGGAACTATGGGTGCAAGCTACAGGAAAAGAGATTCTACCTCAACATTAGGAGAAACCTCCTGACAGTAAGGGCTGTTCGACAGTGGAGCACACTCCCTTGGTGTGTGGTGGAATTTCCCTTTATCAAAGTCTTTATACAGAGGCTGGATGGCCATCTGTTGGGGATGGTTTGATTGAGAGTTCCTGCATGGCAGGGGGTAGGGCTGGATGGTCCTTGCGGTCTCTTCCAACTCTGATTCTGTGATTCTAGGATGTATCAGTGGAACAACTTAATTTAATTCCAAAAAGTGGTTCTGAACAAGCCCTTTATCTCTAAAAAAATGTAACTATTCCCTTTGAATGAAAAGGCTTTCATATAAAACAGCAGCACAAGCCGGTAAGTTGGAAGGAATTGGGAAGCACTGTACAGTGACAGCTAAAAATCTCATTGTTTTAACAGGAGGAACAGAATCCTACGCCAGTGGAACATCAGGAAAAGAAAATCGCACATGTAGAATCAGTTCCTGCTGCCTATAAATGGCTGAGTATAACTGCTCAGGTGAGCAATAGGTGTTTTGTGGTCTTCTCTAAACAGATGAAATCACAACTAATGATTGAAACTTGTAGTTAGGCTGTGAATAGAAAAGTGGCTGTGGCTGTAGTTGCCTACTGAATATGGATACTTTTCAGTATCTAAAATTAGAAGTGCACATCACTTTGACACTCAAATTTTGTTTTGTTTTGTTCTGCTCTGTCTGCTCCCACGATGATGGGTTGGCACCCTCTAATATTATCTTCTTACATTCTGCCCTTCCCTTTGCTGGTCAGTCAGTGTTCTGGCATCCAGAGCAGTGGTTATGCTTCTGGGATTTGACACTGTTTTTGGCTGTTGTATAGGAATTTCTGGCACGCTCCATCTTATTCTCTCAAATTTTCATGGTCATTCACTGGAATTAATGCAATTCAAGAGCAGTGCTACCAACCAGGTTTTCTTCATTTTGCTTTATTTTAAGATATATTCTTGCCTCTCTCTGCCATTTGCTGAAGTAGGTTCCTTGAGTAAATTCAGTGATCCAAATGGCACATTAATTATGTCTTGAAATTACATATATATTTCCTCATAGAGGGAAACAGTTGATTCCACAAGCTTGTAGTCTTCCTACTCTTGTTGAAAGCAATTTCTAAATGTCTTGCAGTCCTGACAAATGATCACAAGAGGGCATAAGAATATGAGGAGTGAATATGATGGGTTCAATAACTTATGTTAAAGGGAGATCCTGAGGGTTTTGTTGAAGGAAGCATTTCCATCATTTTAACAATATATCAGTTAAATATACAGTAACAGTAAAAAAACCAAGACAAAAAACCCAGAGTGGATTTCTTTGGGCAGTCAGCATAAGACAGAAATACACTTGCAGGAAAGGGATTGATTGACTATTAGCCATCAAGGATGCAGTTCAGCATTGTTCTAAAAAGCTCTTAAATGGTGTCAGTGAGTTAAGTTGTGAGCTAGAGTATGTACAGATCAATGCTATATATAGCAAGTATTTAAAGACAATGTCTTACTATATTTTGCAAAGGGAACATGTTGGAACAAGATCAAAACTGGAACAAAAACCAGGATCCAATGAACTCTTGGTGTTGATAGTACTGGTTTTATCAGCAGAACTGGAAAAGGTTAATCACCATTTGCTTTTGCAGCTTCCCCCAGTGTGGACACCCAAACCAATTATGGGGGCCTGGGGAAGAGCCTAGGCAGCATAGAGGGTTACTGCAGAAAAATGTAGGAAAAAGTTTGGTCACATTAATGGCTAGCTACAGTAGAGTTTTGATTATCCGCCATAAACTGGACCGGGTGATAGTTGGATAACCGAAAATGTTGGATAATCTGGAAGGCCTAAGAAAAGCCTTGAAATCACTATGAATTGCAAATGTATTTAAGTTTTATTTCAATAACAATCAAAGTAAATGTAAAGAAATCACTGATCAGCATTGTGATGTACAGTATAAACTGTTCAGTCCTCTGAAAATTTAAAGAAATCACAGCAGCCACAACGTTGGATAATCCAGAATGTTAGATAACTGAAGGTTGGATAATTGAGACTCTACTGTATTACCATGATATTGGATGTAAGCCTTAGTGTTTTATGTGGTCATTCAATCTTGAATTAAACTCTCTTAAACAGTATTTGGATAGGCAAGCTGTCTCTTACTAACTCTGACTTCCTCACTTTCATTTCAGAGACTTGAATGGTGTGTTCTTTTGGATTCTGATAGATCTAGCCTATATATTTTCTGTAGTATTCCTACATAATTTGGGCTTACTTGAGCATCTCTTCCTATACAGACATTTCTGATATTGGGATTGCAGGCTTCCTATAGTTAGCACTGATACTTAAGTACATAATTGCAGTGATAGAAATTTTTACATTTTAAAATGCAAGCTGTGATGCCCAATATCCCTTTCCGACAAAGTGCTGCACCTACACCACTAACTCTGTCTTGTCTTTCAGAAAGCTCCTATTGGCAACTCCAACCAAGTAAAGCCCCAAGACGTGAAAAATACGGCATCACTCAAAATCAATCCAAATGACTATGGCATGGATCTGAATAGTGATGACTCTACTGATGATGAAAACGAGCCCCGCAAACCTATTCCCATGTGGGCCAGTGGTATGTGTGAGTCTTTAATGTGTGTGCAAGGGGCACATATGTGGAAAGTCAAAAGCCATTTTTTTCTCCTCCCAAACCAGCAAGGGCTACGCCATTGGTCTGAAACAAGAGATGATGTTTCAGTCATTTCTGGCCA
The DNA here is from genome assembly GCA_034509955.1 of Urosaurus nigricauda. NCBI lineage: Eukaryota > Metazoa > Chordata > Lepidosauria > Squamata > Phrynosomatidae > Urosaurus > Urosaurus nigricauda. The sequence goes on from JAOEGL010000001.1 coordinate 119,049,072, forward strand.
CTGCTTGGAGTTTTGGATGTTTTGGAGTTGGGAGCCTCCCTAAACATTGTTTACTATGAAACTGCACCTTCCCCACCATTGTTTCTACCAAAAATATTGTTGTTGTTTTTTTAACCGGAGAAAATTTCTATGGGTTTGAAGTGCCAAAGGCTCACAATTCACACACATTTCACATAGTAAAATGTTAGCAATGAAATTGGGGGACTGGCTTGAGACTCTGAATAGTCCTCTCAGAGTGGAGTCGAAGGCTTTCATGGCCGGCATCCATAGTTTTTTGTGGAGCTTTCAGGCTATGTGGCCATGTTCTAAAAGAGTTTCTTTCTGACGTTTCACCAACATCTGTGGCTGGCATCTTCAGAGAATTCTTCATTCTCTGAAGATGCCAGCCACAGATGCTGGCGAAACGTCAGAAAGGAACTCTTCTAGAACATGGCCACAAAGCCCGAAAAACTATCCTCTCAGAGTCTTTGCTTTTGATGTGTCTGGCCCTAATACATTAACTACAAATTCCTGGTACTTGTACTGCATTAATACATATAGTAGTTCCATAATGATACTACAGCTGAAACATTATAGAACAGTTCATGCTTCATTACTCTTTCCACAAAGAGAAAACCACCAAAGGGCCTGCTACTCCTTTTGTGTCTATAGCCTGATACAATTTTATAGAATGTTGCAAGCAAAAGCAGTGCCAGTGGCATGTTCATGCCAAAGAAAAAGAAGGAAGGAAGGAAGGTGGGTTAGAGGGTAGGGGAGAGACAAATGTTTAGGCTGAAACCTAGAGCATCCATATCTGTTCAGTACTACAATGCCCCCTGTAAAACATTTGGCAGAAAATCTTTAATTTCAGAAACTGTAATTTTAGATTGATAAATTTCTATATTGGGGAAATGCTTGTAAGATGGAAACCACTTTTAAAAAATTAAAGCATTTTATCCCTCTCTATAACCGAAAGGACTCCTGGGTTTATGTAAAATCAATTAAAATAGCATAGCCCCTGCCTGCAGGTTTTTACAGTTTAAAAGACAATACAGAAGCAGAAAAGGAAATGAGAGAAAAAAAGCACTGGTACAGCCCTGCTTTTCCTATATAGTTTTTCTCTGCTGCAACCTGATGGAATAGCTCATGGTGACAGTAGCTGAGAGAGTATCCTTTGATGTGATTTTGCATATTCTGTCTTTAATGTTGTAGACAGTGCCATATTTTGATCTATTAGATCAGAAGCAAGAGTGGGTGGAAAGTAGATCTTGATCTTCTGGGAGAGCCCCAGATGATTTGAAGATCAGCAATGGCTCCTGATTTTCAGTTGTTTAACAACAGCAGCAACAAGATGATCCCCTGAATTTTTTTCTGAGAAAAAGAAAGCTTGGTGTAATCAGGAATAGATATTTGTGTAGAATTACTTGGCAGTGCTCAGAACAAATTTTGGTGTGCAGAATTAACAAATTCTAAGTGTGCTTTTTTTGGTGCCAGGCTTCACTTAACTGGACTTGGTGTTCTTGTAAAAGATGGAGTACATAAACCTGCTCATCTCTTTGTTAGATGTTACAGCTGAATTAACCTCTAACTGGAGTCCACTCATAGATGGGGATTTACATTCTCTCCTACATAAAAATGCCTCAAGTAGAGACATGTTGCTGCTTGAAGGCTGACTCATGTGCTAACTGTTGTTTCCTCAGGGCTTCAGCTTAACGAAGCTGTCACATACCAATACTACAATCCTCCAGACATCATCAGGTTATTTGGACTAATATTGAGCCCTAAGCTAGAGGATATTTTCTACAAAAGTAAGCCAAGGTATTTCAAGCGCACAAGTTCAGCTGTCTGGCAGTCCCCACCTCTTCCTGGTACCAAACCAGCATTGCGTTCATCCAATAGTATGAAAAAATACTGAGGCTGTATAGGATTGCTCATCAGCATTTGTGTATGTCATATCTTTGTCAGATGCATCTGTCAATCATTTTAATATTTTATATATATCCTATAATAAAGATTTAAATATTGAAATTGTCCTGACTTTCCAGAAGAATATAGCAAAGACAATTTTGCTTCATATCTATCAGCCAAGATATTTACTGAATCTTCCAAATTACAATTTTGTGTATAAAGTAAACAGTTACTAGAAGTGGTTGTTGTAGACTACAGCGTTGCTGGATTTATCTGTTCTCATGAACAGAAGTTCTGATATTTGGTACTGACAGATTTTTGACATTCTTCACTCAAGTGACACACACTTTTCCTAAATCAAGGGTAAGCACTGGAGTGGAGAGATAACTCTGCTTGGATTGAGTAAGTAAGGAGTTTGGCAAAAATCATGCAAATTAAATTATTGCTTAAAGGACTACAGAAAGCACAGTCTGGTTGAAATACTGTGGTAGTCTTGTAACCCCCAAGCTTTGGGAGAGAGTAATACAGTTTGGGGAAATAGGAGTATCAATCAGATTATCTTCCCTCATTTGCTATAGGAAGAGCTTCTTTTTAAAAGTTACTACTTGATGACAGATCTCCTATAACTTTGGTAGATTTCCCCTAGCTTGTTATTCCAAACACACAGTCCCCAGAGGGTTATAATACATTCACAGTATATTGAAAGAAGTTAATAGGGTGTAAAAATCTTTCTATCTAACATGAAGTAAGATCTCTTTTCCCAAAGAAAATTTCAATTTTAGGCTGGTATATAAAGCAGGACATAGATTTAAAGTCAAGAAAGAAAGCTGATATGGTGTAGTGGTCTGAATGTTGGACATGAATATAGTAATAGGCTTTACATCTCACATGATTACAGACATGGCTGTTTCTTCTTCGTGGTCTCTGCCTCACATAATAGGGGTTTGCGCCTGCACAGAGACTTCATTTGGATGCTGAAAAGCTGAGCAGAATGGCGGAAGCCCCTCCCCTCCCACTCCCTGAGCATGCCCTATCCCGCCCATCTAGCTCCTCCTTCAGTTCTCACCGCTGCGGCATCTAGCCAAGGGCTAATACTTTCTATTGATTGGACCTTCACAATTATGTATGGCGGCTTGGAGGATCAAGCTTTGACCTATTCTGAAGGTGTTTTTGGCCTCCAGAAAGGATTCTACTAAACAGTCCTATGACCACAAATGGGAGCGCTTCTCTGCCTTCATGGAGGCTCGAATGGAGCCTTCCTCTCTAGTCCCTCCTCCAATAGTGCTGTGATTTCTGCTCCACTGTTGGGTTTATGGCTTGACCTTCTTCTCTTTGAAGGTATATCTTTCTGCTATTGTTGCTAATCAACCATCTGGCCTACATTGGCTTGCCTCTTCACTTCGCCAACTCCTAAGAGATTCTTCAAAGGCCTTTGTCATTTCTACCAAGGTGCCTCCTTGGCCCTGACCTGGTCTCTCCTCTTGGTGCTTACGCTACCCACAAGACCCCATTTGGGCCCTTGGGTTCAGCCCCTATTTGATTGTTGACACTCAAGGTGTCTCTCTCTTTCTACCATAACCTCAGCCAGACTTGCTTCTGAACTGATGACCTTGCGCTCAGATGAGCCCTTCCTTGTGTTCCACAGGGATAGGATGGTCCTCACACAGGACATCTCCTTCCTCCCCAAGGTGGTCTTCCCGTTCCACCTTTCTTGAGAGGCTGTGTTGCCAAATTTCTCATAAACGCTACCTTGCCCCTAGAAAAGGCTATGCACACCCTGATGTTGGTTGTGCTTTAGCATTTTATGTTCATCATTCTGCTGAGTTCAGATTGTCCACCAATTTGTTTGTTTCTTATGGTGGATCCAGAGAAGGGTAGCCCAGTTCCCTTCCAGAGGTTCTTCTAGTGGCTTGCCCAGATTATTGCCCCAGCCCATGATTGGCTTTACGTTTTCTTCCAGTTAGTGTTTGTCCTCATTCAACCAGGGCCATTGTTTCATCTGCCACCATCTTCTGAGGTGTTCCCCTGCCAGAGGTTTGCAAGGTGACTACGTAGTTGCACCCTTCGATGGTTGCTGGTGGGACTCCAGGTCCAGCCATGATGCCAGTTTTGATTGTGCTGTTTTGTCTTTTGTACTGCAGTGACCTTCCCACCTCCACAGGAAGCTTTTTAGGCACAAAGAAGAAGAACAGGTTGCTTACCTGTAACTGTGTTTGTTCGAGTGGTTATCTGTGCCCTCACACAAATCCCGCCCTACCACATGAAAGCTCATGTGAAAATAAAAACAAGTTAGTCTTAAATGTCTCACTCACAGGGTCGCCATGGGTCAACACCAACTCAAGGGCAGTTAACCACAACAAAGTCTTAAAGGTGCTGCCACATTTCTTTCTATAACAATTTTTACAAAAAATCAGAAAAGAGTTTCAGGAATCTAGAACACACACACACACAAAAATACAGCTGTTTGCTTGGGAAGTCTTGTCTTCCCCACCCCACCCAAAGACCAAAAGTAGTCAGAGTCCTCCCTAATAAACAATAATAATAATAATAATAATAATAATGCTTATTTATATCCCACTCCTCTGTCACCACTCAGAGCGGGTTACAATGATTAAAAAACATCAAGATAAAACAATTCCGATAACCCACAACCCCACCTGCCACCCCTTAAAATTAAAATAAACCAATGTCAGATTAAAATCCAAGAACAATTACAACATACAACATAAAACATAAAAGGCAGCTAGTCGTTCTATGGACACTGTAGATGTAAACTTCATAGATAAAGTGCTGGGAGCTGGTAAAGTGCCTTGTGAATCCTCAAAGAAAGGGACAACCAAACAACACACCATAGCCACTGTTTAGTGATTGTTGCAGTGACTTTGAATGAGACATTCATATTCAAAACTACTGAACTATAGTGGAAAGGTGGCCATTAGTGGATTTATTCTAGTTTTTTTTTTATAAAAAAAATGAGTTACCAATCACACTATAGCACGTTAACACCAGGAGAGCCATAATGTTGTGTGGTATATCTTAAAGAAAAGGGATTAATCCACTGCTACAATGGTATAACAGTGTAGTGTGATAAGTACCTGAATACAAAGTCACACCAAAACAAAATCTGTGAAAGAAAAAAAGAAAATCCATATCATGGTTAAATATGATTATTTCCAGAAGGTAGGTCATTTTACATATTTCCCCCTTTTACAGGTGCAAATATATGTGAAAGATATATTGGCAGCCTGGATATTTCACCATAGTTCTTTATAATAACAATTTATGTTCAGTCTCTTTTTTCCATAATCTGAGGAAAGACTTTGATAAATATTGCTGCATACATCACTGATTTGTGTATAAAATAAAGCCATTCCATACAACATAGCTTTTGCTAATTTAACTTAACTGATACATCAAAATTTTTCTGCTTTGGCAATTTCACACAGTTCCCCATATCAAGATTTCCATATTAGAAGTTCTGCGATCTTCTAGCTTTTAGCAATTGCCCTGTAGCGTGCCAATAGCACAAATATTATTCCCTTTAATGTCATTTTTACATTTTCTTCTTTCCAAATATTAAATAGTGAAAATGATCATGTGATATGTATAATTAGACGTGCAACATTTGCTCTTTCTACAAATGTTGTATTCATCATCATCCTTGCCAGATACACAGATACTGTTGGAGTCATAGTTTTATGGAATTTTCCCTAAGGATTATTGGTATGTTTTACTTTTAAGTTATGAATTGGACAGTGGAAAAAAATGAAAATAGAAACAAGTCTAAGAAATAAAATGAGAGGCGGTGGGTGAATAAGTTTGCCCTTGTCACAAACCTCTAATGCTTCTCTTTCTGTCACTGCTTACCACCCTCAACCTCTTTTTGTATTGTACCTTTTGTAGAACTACAGAAATTGGTAAGCTACCATGCCGTCAGGTTTGGGGTCATGGTTGCTTCCAAGAAGATTCCCACCTTCCGGGGCTGGTACTGGTGTTATTTCCTGGGATTCTTTTGTTTGCTTTTTGTTTGCGAAGGAAAGTAGTTTACAAGATTTTGGTGTTTGAGAAGTCTTGATCCAAAGCAAAACTCTCTGCCTTGCCCAAATCCCAAGCTTGCTACCATCTGCATCAGCACATGAACACAGGAAACAGAAGGAAAGACTGTTCCCAGTAGTTGCAGCAGTAACAGCCCACTCCTCAATGACATCTTGCTTACAGTGGTAATACCTATAAGTCATACTAATGCCTATAAATCATGCCAGAAGTATATTGGCCTGCCAGCTCAGACTGTCATATGCCTAAATGATAGAGCTAGAAAGAAGGAAATAGTGATCTCTTTATGGACTTTATCACATGGACAGAAAGGAAGTTGATTTGGTAACAAGAAGATCACTTAGTGGGCAAACTGGAAACATACGGGGCTGCTTGTTAATGCTATGAGAAAAATCTACCAGTTCCTGACTTATATTTTGTCTGCATAAACTGGACCACAGAGGATCAAATGAAATCAATATTTAATCTGTATTAAGACTGCAGACATTAGAGCAGAGTATGTATTTCTGTTCCAGTTCTAACTAGAGCAGACATACAGAGTGGGGGGGGTGTCATATCTTAATTTCAGCAATTGATTCTATGGGCGTATTCTTGTTGGAATCAGAAATTTAGGTCAAAGTGCTTGCTTTGACATAACTGAAGAACTCAAATTAGCTATGGTCATATTGAGTCGGGGGAAGTCCTGCCCCAGAGACCAATCCTACTGTCTTCCCAGTTTTGTCCCCAACTAATATTTGTCTTGCCGCTACCATTTGACCAATATGTGGAATGTAGCAAATGCTGATGAGGATGTTTGAACTTTCATTGTGTGTATGCCTTTCTTTGCTTAGTTAGTGTTATAAATAAGTGCTCTCAAGTCCTATCAACATTGAAATAAGGCCTGCTCTAGCTTCTACTTAATTTGACCAAGTCCATTTTTTAAAATCCAATCTACCATAACAGCTCTTTTTGTTGCTGCTGCTATTTCCAACCCTGTACTATTGTGAATGGATATTCAGAGTATGTTCTGCTCCAGCCCTTCTCAGTCCTGTGCTTTCTAAATGCCTTGAACTACCATGTTTCCCCGAAAATAAGACAGTGTCTTATATTAATTTTTGCTCCCAAAGATGTGGTAGGTCTTGTTTTCAGGGGCTGTCTTATTTTTCCACGAAGAAGAATTCACATTTATTGTTGAACAAAAAAACCCGAACATTTATTATATACTGTATATATATTTACATATAAAAACTTTGCTAGGTCTTACTTCTGAGGGAGGCCTTATATTTAGCAATTCAGCAAAACCTCTACTAGGTCTTATTTTATGGGGATGTCTCATTTTGGGGGAAACAGCACAATTCCCATAATCCCTGTCACAACTACATCTGGAGGATATAGCATTGGGGAACACTGTTCTGTATACCAGCAATTCCTCTTGAACATAAAGTTCCTTTTAGAGTAACAAATGAATGGTAAAAGTCTGTAATGATTCAGCAGATTATGCCGTAAGCCCAAAGGGGTGCGTGCACACGCATAACTTCTGTGTGCACGTCAACTGAGACGGTGCCAGAGTGTTAAGGCTTACCAGCTTTAGTGATCAAGCAAGATGCTAATTATGTCTGTCAGTTCACTAAAGCAACAAATAACTAATACTTCCTGGTAAAAAAAATTAAATGTCCGTGATATATACTGACATGTTAAGCAATTCATATGAAGATATATGTGAATGGAGTAGTCTGTGTAGTGCCTCTGCATGCATGCCCTATTTATATACTATATTTCTATCCTGCATTTAAGGGCAACGCCCACCAAAAAGTTTACAATACATTCGTCCCTCCACATTTGCGGCTTCGACTTTTGCGGATTTGATTATTCATGGATTTTATTAATATGTTCTCTCTAGGAATATCTAGATCCTCCAGTGCAACTCTATGATTATATTTAACCAGATGTTGACCATAGAGTTGCACTGGAGGACCTAGAGATTCCTAAAGAGGTGTTCTCTCGGGTAAAAACATAGTGTTTTTACCTTGCAGCAAATCAAAGCAATTGTTAGGATGCATCTGCACTACAAATTAGTGCAAATGCATCCTAACAATTGCTTTGATTTGCTGCAAGACAGAGGAGTTTATCACTCGGGAGGCATCCTGAGCAGAAACAAGATTTAAAACCTGAAAAAAAAACTAAGACATGCAAAAGCATGACTGATTTTCAGACACGTTGGGTTGAATGCAACATTAAGCCAGCTGGAAATGGGGAGCCAACCTTTGGAGGACATGGAGCTTAAACCAGCTTGGCCCTTTAACACCTGGGCCCTCCCCTCCAGCCCGGGACTTGGCAGCATGGGTGGAGTCCCAAGAGTGAGCATAATCCCTGCCCCCACAACAACCGCCAGGGCTTTTGACACTAAGAACACTACCTCGTTGCCAATTTTTAGTCTTTTACTCTCCCCCCCCCCCTTTTCATGGTTTTAGAATGTAATCTGTTAAGATTGTTTATTGTTTATATTGTTGTTTCTTTTCCAGGATTGAATGGGGGGGGGGGTTGGAAATGGGAATTTATTTTTTTTTTGGTAATCGTTGAATTGAATGTAATTTCTTGCATTAATTTTTGTTGTTATGAATTTTTATGTAATTTTCTGTTATCTATTGCTATTCTGAATTTGTTTTATTATTTCATTGTTATTATTTGTTATGTAATTTTCTGTAGTTTATTGCTATGCTGAATTTGCTTTATATTTTTCATTGTTATTGTTATTTGGATATTATTTTTTCCACTGTTGTAACCTGCCCTCATTCCCTGTTGATCGGATGGGATATAAATACAGTGGTCCCCCGGGTTACGAAAGTAATCCGTTCCGGGATTACTTTCGTAACCCGGAAGCTTTCGTTTCCCGGGGGACCGCTAAACTCAATGGACCGCGCGGCCGATTTAAAGGGGCCGCACAGTTTTTTTATTCGGATCCCGGGGGATCTTTCGGATCCCGGGGGATATTGTAGCGGTCTGGCGGCTTTCGGATCCCGGGGTTTTCGCAACCCGGGGGATTCGTAAGCCGGGGGACCACTGTAAATCATTGTTGTTGTTGCAGTTTTTCCACATTTGTGGGGATCCTGTGCCCCTAACCCCAGCAAATGTGGAGGGACGAGTGTACAAATGTTAAACAACAATGAAAGACAATATGAACAACATCAGATTTAAAATGTATACAGGAAGTCTGAAATAAGATTAAAAAATAGCTTGGCAGAATAATAGGCCTTGAGGCTCAGTTTAAAGGCTGCTCCATGGAACTAAGTGTATCTCAAGGAAAAGTATTTTAACAGAGTAGGGCGATTTAAATTGCCCTATCCATACTATCCTACTATCTGACCAGTCCTAGTGATGAGTCAGAGAACACACAACTTCTAAAGTTGATGTTAGAGCCTTGGGGTTTCCGAGGTGAGGGTGGCCAGACCTTCAGATAACCTGGTCCTAAACAATTTAAGTCTTTAAAGCTTAGTGCTAGTGCCTTAAATTGAACCTGGGAATAAATGAGTAAACAGTCTAAACTGATGCAAAAGTGTGTCATAGGAAGCTAGCTTAAAAACAATGCACGTGTAAAGGATTTATTTGTCTTAGTAGATCACAAGTCCAATGTGAATCAAAAGGATGATAAAGGAGCCAAAAAGCAATGCAATTCTAGGCTGTATCAACAAGATTATAGTGTCCAGATCAAGAGAAAGAATATCCCTCTATTCTACTTTGGTTAGCCCTCATCTGGAATACTGTGTCCAGTTCTGAGCACCACAGTTCAAGAAGGATATTGATAAGCTGGAATGTGTTTGAATTGTCCAACCAAGATGGTAAAAGGTCTGGAAATCTAGTCCTATAAGGAACAGCTTGAGGAGCAGGATATATTTGGCCTGGAGAAGAGAAGTAACATAATAGCTGCTGGTAAATATCTGGTGTCATGTAGAAAGTGGAGAATTTTTGCTTCTTGCTGCTCCAGAGAATAGGGTCCAAAACACACTGCAAAGATAATCCAGTCTGAGACCGCTTTAACTGCCTTGGCTCAATGCTAGGGAATTCTGGGGATTATAGTTTTGTGAGATATTTAGCCGCCTCTGTCAGAGAGCTCAGCTGCCACAACAAGCTACAGTTCTCAGGATTCCCTAATACTGAGCCAGGGCAGTTAAAGCGGTTTCAAACTGGATTATTTCTGCAGTGTGTTTTGGACCTAGAATGCAAGCTAATGGATTCATATTGCAAGAAAAGAGATTGCCCCCTGATTTTAGGCAGAACATCCTGACAGAGCTGTTAGAGAGTGGAATAGGCAGCCTTGAAAGGTGGTGAACTCTCTTCCTTCAGAGCTCTTTAAACAGAAGTCGGATGGCCACCTTAGAAGTTCTTTAGTTGTGAATGTCTGCATAGCAGATGATTGAACTATATGGTCCTTGCAGTCCCCTATAACTGATTCTATGAGCAAACTGCCTAGCCACCACAAATATTTTAGCAAGTGATCAAAATTGTTTGGGTACCAAATTCTGGTCTGAATGTAGATTGAAGTGGGTACAAATAATCTGATCATTTCAAGAATGTCTAAATGTGTCCTTAACAGCACATACTTAAACACCTTAGCCCTTCTACCAAGCTATAGTTTTAATATAACTGGTTTCAGAATGGTGTTCTTTAGAAGAAAGTGCATCACCGTTTTTTCCCCCAACGCAGCAAACATTACTTGATATAATGAGGCATTTGTCAGCCCCAGATTCACCCAGATGAACTCAGATGGAAAGAGCTTTTGATTAGGAAGTTAGAATTATAATACTATGTTTCTCATCATAAAGGTTATTATAATTCTTTTGTACGTGAAACAATAGTTTTGACATTTATTTATTTTATATCCCACCTTTCTAAGTCAGGAAATGATAAATCAAGATCCAATACTAACTCATGAGAGCAAATTCTGGCAGAAGACAGCATTGTAACATTACAATGAGACACTGTGAGAGGCAGATAAGCATCAAAAGATATCACAGGCAGATAAGCATCAAAACTTTTAACGTTTTATATGAGAGTGTAAAAGACTGTTTCCATTAAAGTTATCTAAACTAATCTAGAAAACCTGAATAAGCCTGAATAAATAAATAGGAGGTCATATTAGAACATGAATAAATAGGAGGCCATACTAGAATCCTGTTCTATAAGGTCTAAGCATTTATCAGTATAATCAGTAAGTAAAGTACAATCAGCCCTCCGTGTCCATGGATTCTGCATCCATGACTGAAAATAAATATTTAAATTCCAAAAAATAAACCTTGATTTTTTTCCATTTTATATAAGGGATACTATTTTACCACACCATTGTATATAATGGAACTTGCGCATCCACAGATTTTGGTATCCATGGGGGAAGTGAGGAGATCCTGGAACCATACCAAGGACCCACTGTACTGTCCCTAGTTCCTCATTTGCAGTCATTAACACATCTCTCCCAAAAGACAATTACCAATGAACTTTCTTATAAGTGTCTCCTAAAACAAATGTCCGTCCTGTGAAAATTTATGCAGGGGGTTTTGTGTGAAACCTTAATCTGAGGAAGTAGGCTCTAGACCAGGCAACCTATTGCCACAAGGCCTTGAGGCTAGTGGCATCACTAGAGTTGGTGTCACATGGTCCGGTCACTCATGGCTTCATTGCCCCCCAATAGACCTTTTACCATACCATACCATACCGAATCCTTAGTAATGTGTTTTCTACTAATGTTACTCATAAATCATAATTCTCATACATCACTGAATGTAACAGCAATAGTTGTGACATAAACAATGTAAGAAAATTAAAATTATGCCTCTAAATTACAGTATCATACACATAGTTTATACAGTATCATACTAAAAGTATTTACATACACATAGTTTCATATGGCTAATGTGAACATTTGGTAAAATGTGATGATTTTAAAGAAAAAAAATTAAAAGAATATATTTTTTAAATTTTAAATTTAAATTTTTAATGGTAAATTTTATTTTAAAAAAACCTGGAGCCTCTCCTTTCTCCTCCCATTGAGCTTCACACCACTCACCCCATCTCTTCAGCATTTTAATGGGACAGAAACAAATCCCACAGCCCATTTCTGTAAAAAGGCGGATGTTCGAGAAGCAGTGGTGTCAACCCCCCCCCCCCATGGTGTCACCTGTTGTGGTCCACACACCCCACACTTCATTAGTGATGCCAGTGCCTCAAGTGCAGTCCCCAATGGGTATTTTCTTGTACACTCTGTCCCTGCTGCCACAGTTCCACATGACCAGGTGCTGGGGTTTTGTTTGTTTGTTTGCCAATGGCAGCTGCTACTACTTCTTTTTCTTCTTTGGAAGCTCAATTTATTGTGGCTTTAATAAAATGTCAAAAACTCAGTTTTCATATGTAAAACAAAGAGTTCAAGGAGAGGGCTCAGTCAGCCATTAGGTTACAAAAGCAGGACACTGCCTATATGGGACAGTGGGCTTCAGGGAAACTTTAGTTGGCAATTGGGGTCCAGCTGGTAGACAATGCCATCTCCTCCACCACCTCCTCCTCCTATTTATTTATATCCTGCTTTCACCCCAAACTGGAACTGATTGCCTGATTGTGTATCATGGAAGGCATCCTGTCTCTGCCCTATACTGAGCCTCTTTAATCCCAAGAGAACAACAGCATTTATATGCAGAGAAAGACAGCACCCTTTATGCCTACTGTATGTTTTACACAGCTGCTACTCTTATTTTTTCCCTATGTAGTTTACAGCTGTTTTGATCTTTAACTCTTTAAAAATGCCTACCAGACAAATTTCAACACAGTGAATTCCCTATCATTATGCAACAAAGAAAAAAACCCTATTTTCCCAGGTTTAGAGAAACTCCAAATGCCCACTTTGGGCCAAGTATTTGAGGTGGAGGTTAAAATTAGTTGCAGCAATTGTGTGGTGGGAACCTTATTTGTGAAAACAAAAGAGTCAAAAGGTGATGGGAAGGGCTTAGAACATGAATTAGCAGAAACACTATATCTCTTGCTACTTGGAATTGTTGATAGGATTCACTAGACAGGAGGTTAAAATACGAATGATACCAGTGGAGAATCTCACTGTAAATATTTGCTTTCCAAAAGTGATTTTCAGCAAGACACTACAGGGGAGGAAACAGTTACATTTCTCTTCCCTATCTGCTGCAACCTAGCTCTCCCGCCATACACACACACACCATGTTTACATTGCAGTGAAGAGCGTCTCCAGGTTTCCACAAACATTAAATACTACCAGTCAGCCTCTCTGTTTACCTTTTGGTATTTGCACAGTATTCTGTAAAGAAACACAACCACTGGTTACAGCAAGTGGAAACTCTCCGTAATGATGTTTTTCAACAGAGATGCCTTTCCCCTCATTTACTGAGTCCTTGTGGTTAGATTCTAGAATCTCCTGTTCTCTCTATAGACAAGCATTTAATTCCCTTCTTCTATTTGAAACCTGAGCACTATTTTCCCCCTCTGTTATGCAGAGTTTCTGGGGTTTTAAATATATGTGTATAATGGTGCCTTAACACTAAGGCAAAGGCAACCCCCCTCTGAACAAATCCCGCCAAGAAAATCCTATGATAGGTTTGCCTTGGGGTCACTGTAAGCTAGAAACAACTTGAAGGTCCACAACAACAAGACTGAAATGCTCTAAGGCTGAATGGGCACCTTTGCAACCTCTACAGAGTTTTCAACTTCAACTTCTATTATCCTTGACCACTGGCAATACTGGCTGGGGCAGATGGGAGTTGGAGTCCAACAACAATTGAGCCACAGGTTGCCCATTCCTGCTCTATGTAGTAAGCTGCTTAAGGTAAAGAATAAGACTGCATCCACCCCCACCCCTCTGCCTTTCCATATATACAATGCAACTGGATCTTAAATTAATTTTACTTCAAGGATGGTGACAGGACAATGTCATCCACTATGCTTGAGGACAGCAGGCTAGTTTAGGGGGTGCAGGACAATCCCTGTGGCACACGTAGGTCTGTCTCCTGACAAAGGGGAATGACTGGGGTCCGAAGGGGAATAACCAGAGAGCTGTTTCTATGCTTCAGCACCTGCTGCCTGAGGAGATTGCCTCATTCTGCCCAATGCTATCTTCAATACCAAAATATCATGTAAGAGATTGCTTCCCATTTCCTTTTCTCATAGACTTTTCTCCGTGTGAAGCCCTCCCTCTGCCTGAGGGTTGAGAGGACTTGTGGAAGAACAGGACAAATAGGTGGTATAGTGGTGCATCCCATTTCGGTGTTGCAAAGAATGCTGAAACATATATAGGCACAGCCACAGGGAGATAGGAACTGGAGGCCCTTCCCTCTGGTTATATTCTGGCCAAATGAGCAGATAATGTCATTTCTGTGTTCTGTTGAGCTAAATGTATGGGATGAGATGTTAAAATTGCAGTAAGTTATTGGAATTTTATTGCTACTGTGTATACAAAGGAACAAGACATTCTTATAAACAACAGTGAAAACATCTTCATCTGTGTCCCACCTTTTCCCCAACACTGGGACTGAAAGTGGTTTACCATGCCTTAAACTCAGGACAGATTAAAAACCATACATACAAACCCATCAATCTATAGAATTAAAACCATTTAAAAATCATTAAAACAATATGAAAAAAAACAACAAAACAGCACACCGGTGAAAGTCCATCACAGTCAATTTTCCAAAAGCCTCTTGGAATAAGAAAGCCATCACTTGCTGGTAGATGGAGAACAAAAAGAGAGACATCTTAGCCTCCTTAGGGAGGGAGTTCAAAGATTTGTCAGCAGTCACCAAGAAGGCCCTCTCCTTTGTTTCCACAGAACAAGACTGAGAAAGTAGTGGGACAGCAAGAAGAGCCTCTCCCAAAGATCCTGAAGTTCAAGCAGGCTCACATAAGGATATCTCCTAACCTGGGATAAGACATCAATGAATGCTGTTAACAAAATGTAGAAAACAGAAATGCACAAATTTAAATCAAATATTCACATTGTGCTGCTGAGGGTATGTTTACAATGTATAAATGGGTGATGACGTGCCTCTATAAACACACAATGGACACATGCCAAGGAACACAATGGTCAGTGGCAAGCTCCTCAAATACGTCTGCCACATGTTCCAGAGTTTCCACATGAGGATACATATCTCCCATTTATGCTTTATGGCATTCCGCCCATGCATCACATACCCACACCACAAGCTCCGGCAGATGTGAGTCCACTCATGCTTGTAGCCAATGATTTTTCTACTCTTCATGAACAATGGGACCCAAAGAGGAGGGGATTAAGTGCCCCTTTTGAAAGTATCTGTGAAATTGCCTGAGGCCACTTCACTTCTACCATTGATGCTCCAGCTGGTCCCTTGGTTTATTGTCTTGTCCTGTTTAGGATAATCTGTAGTCATGATTGGTACAGCAGATGGTAAAGAAAGAAAGAGATTGGCAGAACAGCAAGACTGGAGGTATAACAGGTGGTTCCTTTCCAGACCTTTGAAACATTAGTGTTAAAGTTAGCATACTGATATTACTTCAAATGTTAATAAATCAGTCTTTATCACTGTAATGAAAACTATAAAATGTATTTGTTGTATCAATTCTTAATAACCTGTTAATAATACAGTACTTTCACATTTTAAATTATCAATTAAACTGAGAGGAAATTACTGCTACCATCCCCATTACAGTACCACATAAATATAATGAATTAACATAAAATGAGTCATTAATTGCTATTTAACCAGTTATCAGTTAACAATGACTTTAAGTAGCTGCCAAACAGTCCAACAGGTATTAGGGGTAATAAATTAATTTTAATTGATTGTTAAGCTCTGCTCTGCTCTCTGGGGTCCAAGAAGTTTTAAAGGAGTTGAGAGTTGTCAGCCATATTTTAAAAGGCAAGATTATCTTTAAAAAGCCACAAAACTGGCCTGTTTATGATGAGTGCTTATTCAGGGATAAACAAAGATTGGCATTAAGTGTAAACATCCAAAGCATGAGTGAGAAGAGAAGGCTGTGGGTGGCGTAGGAACGGCCAACAGGACAGAAATACCCTGAAAGCACATGTGATATTTGTATAAAAGCTGCTTTGTTATTGTATCCAGTGGCTTGATAGTAGAACAGATGCTCTGCAAACAGAAGATTCCAGGGTTCAGTTCCCCAGGTAGGGCTGGAAAAATTCCTCTCTAAAGAACTGCTGGCAGTACCAGGCTAGATGAACAAATAGACTCAGTATAACAACATTCGTTGTAGCTGTAGTAGTAATAGTAGTAGAAGAGTAGTAGTAGTAGTAGCTGGCCTAAATACCCTAAAGGGTCTGATCTTGGAAGCTAAGCAGGGGTCAGCCCTGGTTATTACTTGGATGGGAGGCTGCCAATGAATACCAGATGATGTATGCTAGATTTCAGAGGAACTGTTAAAACTGTCTAAGAAAAACGAATGGAATCCATTGGATCACCATAAGTCAACAGGCACCTTGAAAGCACGTTCACACACACACACACACACACACATTAATAGAAACAGTAAAACTACTAATAATAGCATATTCTCATTATTATTTCTTCTGAAAACATTGCTCTTTGGCTAACAAATATCACTGAAAATATTAAAGCTATTACACAATTTTGTGGATTGTTATTGATATCTTTGAAATTTACAGATCTAACAGTGGATGTCAAAATCAATCAACAAATAATGATTCCAGCGAGAAAGACAAAAACATATACAACTTCCACCACTCCCCACCACCAATCCCTTTTCCTTTTGTGTCATGTCTTTTTTAGATTGTAAGCTGAGGGCAGGGAACCGTCTAATTCGAATGATCGTATGTACAGTGCTGTGTAAATTTACAGCGCTATATAAATAAAGCATAATAATAATAATAATAATAATAATAATACAAATCAGGTGCAGGCTCCAGTAATTTATACCAGCTTCCCTTGCCTGTCTTTGGTCCTGGATGGAATCAACACTGGTCTGATTTCAAAGCTACATTGTTACCTGGCTATTACTCAGACCTCTGGGTCTTAATGACCACAGTTTATTCATGACTTATTCTTCTGATTCTGTATTATTGTGGATTTTTGCTTTTATTTTTGCTATTATTTATTTGCTATATTAAGCTGCACAGAAAGTATAATTTTACTTTGGGTGGCTTTTCTTTGTATAGTATGCAAAGTGATCTTGCAGCACATTTGAGCCTAACTAAAAATTTGAGGGGGTATCCAAAAGTTTTAATGATCACCTTTTTAAAAAATTGACAGAAAGTTTGCTTTGATTTGTAGTTGTTAACTTATCTCTATGTAGTCACACTATCTAGATTTATACATTTTTTCCAGCATTTCTTGACCCTCCAAATACCTGATATTGTAGAAGTCTGCAGATTGTGCCTTACGAGGGGGTATCGTAAGTAATAATTATCACCCGGAAATTATTATGGCATATTGATGAAATTTTGCCAGTATCATCATTGGTCCCTAAGTGCACGTTGCTGAGAAACTCAGCTCATTGCGTCCTTTATTTTTGTGACTGGCTGTGCCAGAAATGACTAAAGTGTAAAATCCTCATCAGGTGCAATCTACAATATCAGGTATTCGTAGAGTCAAGATATGCTGGGGAAAATGTATACATCTAGATAGTGACTACATAGAGATAAGTTAATAACTACAAATCAAAACAAACTTTCTGTCGTTTTTTTAAAAAAGTGATCATTAAAACTTTTGGATACCCCCTCGTAGATGTTGGTAGCATGAGCTTTCATAGACTTGAGCTTTCTTCCTCAGGTGCATTTTCTTTATCCTGTGTGTTAGTAATGAAAGAAGCTGTTCCTTGAAGAATCTTCTCTTTTGTGCAACGTACAAAGACACAGAAGCTGTTCAGGTGTCTGAAACATGGTGAAATTTTATATATTCTATTCAGATGAATACATGTGAAAGAGATCTAGGAGTCCAAGTAGACCACAAGTTGAACATGAGTCAACAGTGTGATGCAGCAGCTAAAAAGGCCAATGCAATTTTAGGTTGCATCAATAGAAATATAGTGTCTAGATCAAGAGAGTAATAGTGCCACTCTATTCTGCTTTGGTCAGGCCCCACCTGGAATACTGTGTCCAGTTCTGGGCACCACAATTCAAAAAGGATGTGGAGAAACTGGAGCGTGTCCAAAGGAGGGCGACTAAAATGGTGAAGGGTCTGGAAACCATGCCCTATGAGGAACGCCTTAGGGAGCTGGGGATGTTTAGCCTGGAGAAGAGAAGGTTAAGAGTTGATATGATCGCCCTGTTTAAATACTTGAAGGGATGTCACATTGAGGAGGGAGCAAGCTTGTTTTCTGCTGTTGCAGAGAACAGGACTCGGAACAATGGATGCAAACTGCAGGAAAAAAAGATTCCACCTCAACATTAGGAAGAACTTCCTGACAGTAAGGGCTATTCGACAGTGGAACACACTCCCTCGGAGGGTGGTGGAGTCTCCTTCCTTGGAGGTTTTTAAGCAGAGGCTGGATGGCCATCTGTCGGAGATGCTTTGATTGGGAGTTCCTGCATGGCAGGAGGTTGGACTGGATGGCCCTTGTGGTCTCTTCCAACTCTAAATTTCTATGATTCTATGATTCTATGTTCAGATTCCTTACACCAAAAAACATTGTTCAAGTGTGAAATTTCCGGGATCAAAATACACAAGCATAATGGACACAAAGAAATCCTGAATTACTCTTTGATGAAGCAAGTAACAGGTGTACTTGAAATAAAAAAGACATGGCTTCCTTCATAAGAGGACTTTTAAAATGCCTTCAAAACGAGAAGTTACACAACATGCTAGTAACAATGCAGCATAAACCACACCTTGTTCATATGAGTCTAGATTCCAGATGAGTCAATGACACATGAAAAGCAACAGTGGGCGGACAACTCTTTGTGGCCAGTGCCATGAAAAGATACTAGATTAAGCACAGTGAGCCACAGCTCTTAAAACACCCAGCACACAAAATAACATTAAAGTGGCAACTAGAATCATAAACTCATTTAAAGAAAAAGCAACTGGAAACTGCTGCACTTCGCAAATTATTCTGTGTAATTAATTGATTAACTGTATAAAGAAGTGCAGTATACTGCATTGATGCACACATAAAAAAGTTAAACCTAAGATTATGAGGAGTTATTAGAAAAAGGCTAGATGTTAGACTCTTGGAGAAATGCCAATATTACAGTGATTCATACAGAAGATGCAGATGAGACATTAAAAAAGAATCATAGACCTATTTCATTTCTAAACAATGCTATAAGATATTTACTTCTGTATTGGCAAGCATCTTGAAAAAACATATTTCTCAGAATATCCATGAAGATCATAGTGAAGTTTTGCTAAAAATGCAATTAAGGAATAATGTCAGAACTGTTCTAAAAATCATTCAATATATGACAAAAAAGCTGTTTTAATTTTTTTTAAGATGCAGAGAAAGTGTGTGATAACATTTATTGGAATTACTTATTTCAAATATTGGCGGTAATGAACTTTGGTGAAAATATTATTCAGGCAATAATGGCAATCTACTCAGTCCTAAAGATCCAGATTTTGGTAAATGGTAATGAAATAACGTCAATTGAAATACAAAAGCGAACTAGACAATGTTGTCCACTCTCACTTTAGCTGTTTATTTGGCATTGGAAATCCTACTGAGAGCAGACAAGATGACAGAATCTGTTGCGTGAGGATTTTAAAAAGAACAGTATAAACGGAGGGCATATGCAGATGATTTTGTGATAATGACACAAAACCCACTGGATTCAATGAAGACTGTTCTGAAAAAAAGGGGGGCATATGCCAGGTTTAAAGTGAATTGTGATAAAAATGTTGATTAAAATATGTCTGCAGAAGAGGGGGAAAAGAGGATTAAATGTTTAGAAGTAACAATGATAGAATGATTATTTACTATTTTAAAACAATTATGAAAAAGTCTGGAAAGAAAATTAAAAGAGACTTAGGGTCTGTGCAGACCACCCTGGGGGAGGAGGGGTGCAGCTACCCCTTTTATAGCCAGATCAGGGCTGTGGCCTGCAAAGGCATGATAGCCACTGCACCATGGTTTTATGATGCTCCTTCAGTGCTGCATTGTGTGGACCCAGCACTACAGGAGCACTGTGATGCCGCACACCATATGGTGTGGTGTGTAGCATCCCACTGCCCTGAGGGTGGAGCTGGGGCCTGTGTCATATAGATGCTATGCCCCAACCCAGTCTTTATGGCCGATATGCACAGCCCCTTAGAAAAATGGAGAAAGTTAAATTTTACCCCTTTTGGGATGATTTGCAGTAATAAAAGCAAATGTTTTACCAAGGCTTTTATTTTTCTTTAATACAGTCCCTATTATAAGAAATAGAATATCGGTTGTGCAGTGGCAGAAGAAATCTAATTAAGTAATAACTTGTGCTTATGGTAATTAGTAATGTTAGTTGGATCTGTAATGCTAGAATAATTATTTTTCTCTTTTTTATTTTTCTTTTCATTACAATTAAGATTGAAGAGGGGGTCAGAGCCATACTGTGTTTTTGTTGTATGCATTTTCTTTCCTTATCTTTTTCATCTTTTTTATTTTCTGGATTTATTTTCAAGTTTACACAATTTTGATTATAAACTAGATTATTAGTGTTATAAATAAATAAATAATTTGTGCAAAAAAAAAAAACAAAAAAAAAAAAACAAAAACCCAACAACAGTTAAACCTAAGATTGAGAATATGAGAAGATTCCTGTAATTTAAGAAATGATGACGGAGCAGAGAATGTGTGAAATTCCTTTAAAAAGGTGTCTTTTCCGATCACACTGTATGTTGCATTTTTAAAAAAAAAAACTTTTAGTATGAATAAATAAATATTATTTTGTAGAAATATTTATATTTTCCCACGTCTCCCAGGTGGATAGAGACAGGATTAAAATACATATAAACACATGAGTAGAATTCAATAACAATGATATTTCAGTTAAAACTAACTCTATCATAAAATAATAATAATAACGATTAAATTATACAATAATCAGAGAGGTGGAACAATATCTCTTACACTCACTTTACTCTTCAGAAGCCCCTCTAGTACTTTCATAGCTACCCTCTCCATTCCTAGTCTTCTTCTTTTTTCTTGACCACTCTGATCTATGTTTGATCCTAGGTACAGGAATTCTTCAACTACACTCGTCCCTCCACATTCTCTGGGGTTAGGGGCACAGGGCCCTTATGAATATGGAAAAACCACAAATAACAAAAACACTATGTTTTTACCTGAGAGAACACCTCTCTAGGAGTCCTTAAGTCCTCTAGTGCAACTCTGTGGTCAACATCTGCCAGACACTGACCATAGAATTGCACTGGAGAAACTATAAATGCCTAGTGGAGCATTCTCTCTAGGAATCTCTAGTGTGACTTTTGGTTAAAGTTGACCATAAAGTTGCACTGGAGGACCTAGATATTCCTAGAGAGGGCATACTAATAAAATCCATGAATAATCAAATCTGCAAAATTCAAATCTGCAAATGTGGAGGGATGAGTGTATTTCGATTTCCAGAACAGTCCGGCCAGAGAGAGGAGAAGGAGAGGAGCTGCTTGGCAGCCATTTTGGGACCGTGTGCTTGAGACCGTGTGCTCGTGGCTGAAGGGGAGGAGCTTCTGTGAGTCACATCTGTGAGTCACAAGGGGCGGAGCTAGCAGACTAGCTTTATATACCACCTTCCAGAGCCTTCCAGAACAGTCCGGCCAGAGAGAGGAGAAGGAGAGGAGCTGCTTGGCAGCCATTTTGGGACCGTGTGCTTGAGACCGTGTGCTCGTGGCTGAAGGGGAGGAGCTTCTGTGAGTCACATCTGTGAGTCACAAGGGGCGGAGCTAGCAGACTAGCTTTATATACCACCTTCCAGAGCCTTCCAGAACAGTCCGGCCAGAGAGAGGAGAAGGAGAGGAGCTGCTTGGCAGCCATTTTGGGACCGTGTGCTTGAGACCGTGTGCTCGTGGCTGAAGGGGAGGAGCTTCTGTGAGTCACATCTGTGAGTCACAAGGGGCGGAGCTAGCAGACTAGCTTTATATACCACCTTCCAGAGCCTTCCAGAACAGTCCGGCCAGAGAGAGGAGAAGGAGAGGAGCTGCTTGGCAGCCATTTTGGGACCGTGTGCTTGAGACCGTGTGCTCGTGGCTGAAGGGGAGGAGCTTCTGTGAGTCACATCTGTGAGTCACAAGGGGCGGAGCTAGCAGACTAGCTTTATATACCACCTTCCAGAGCCTTCCAGAACAGTCCGGCCAGAGAGAGGAGAAGGAGAGGAGCTGCTTGGCAGCCATTTTGGGACCGTGTGCTTGAGACCGTGTGCTCGTGGCTGAAGGGGAGGAGCTTCTGTGAGTCACATCTGTGAGTCACAAGGGGCGGAGCTAGCAGACTAGCTTTATATACCACCTTCCAGAGCCGCGCGCCTAACGGCGCGCAAATTTTAGCTTTCTCTAACTGAACAACTCTGCTCAAGTGGCATTAGACTTTGCAGTATGGACAACGAGGGATCTGCCGCGGTCACCTGCAACTCTTGTGGGATGTTTCTCTTCTTGCCTACAGAAGTGGAGAACTTCACATGCACCAAGTGCAAGTTGGTGGCACTCTTGGAGGAGAAAGTGCAGCAGCTGGAGTCCAGAGTAGCTACACTTCAGCAGATTAGGGAACAAGAGGATTTCCTGGACACAATAGAACTAACCATCTTGGATGAGTACCATGCAGAGGAAGATGCTAGGGTGGAAGAGGTCACTTGCCAAACAGAGGAGGCAGACAGCTGGAGGAATGTCACAAAGAGAAGTAAACCAAGAAGGAATTGTTCGGGGAGCTTGCAGCTAGAGAATCGATTCGAAGCGCTTTCCCTTATCAAGGAGGATGAAGAAGAGCAGCATGGACAGACTTCAGGGACGGAGCAGGGGAGCCTGAGAGTCCCACCCGAGGGAACAGTCACTGCTAAGCCTCGGAGGAGGCGTGTGGTCGTAGTGGGGGACTCCTTGCTGAGGGGTACAGAAGCAGTGATTTGTAGGCCTGACAAGATGTCTCGAGAGGTGTGTTGTCTTCCAGGTGCAAAGATCCGGGATGTGACAGAGAGGCTGACAAGACTGGTCAAGCCTACTGACCAATACCCCTTCCTTTTGGTCCACGTGGGAACTAATGATACTGCAAGACACAGCATTCAGAACATCAAAAGGGATTACGAGGCGCTTGGTAGGAAGCTGAAAGGAATGGATGTACAGGTTGTCATCTCGTCTCTTCTGCCAGTTGAAGGGCATGGTCCAGGAAGGGAGAGGAAAATAGCAGATGTGAATAACTGGCTTCGCAGATGGTGCCGCCGAGAGGGATTTGGATTCTTGGATCATGGGCTGCGGTTCCATGAGGAGGGACTTCTTGCAACAGACGGGTTGCATCTCACGCCAGTTGGAAGAAATGTTTTTGCCAACAGTCTCAAGAACTTGATCAGGAGAGCTTTAAACTGAGTTCCGAGGGGAAGGGAGACAATAAGGAAGGCAAAAGGGATGGCGAAAATAGTCAAACTGACATAGAGGAAACAAGGCAAACAATGCAAGGACCCAACAGTGGGAGGCAAAAAAACTTGCACAGGCAGCAAGTAGAAGGGAACCATGGTCTGCGATGTCTCTACACTAATGCACAGAGCATGGGAAATAAGCAAGATGAACTCGAACTCCTAGTACAACAAAGCAAATATGATATAATAGGCATCACTGAAACCTGGTGGGATGAGTCTCATGATTGGAATGTGGAAATAGAGGGGTATAACCTTATTAAGAGAAATAGGCCAAACAGGAAAGGAGGAGGAATAGCACTATATGTCAGAGATATTTACACCAGTGAAGAGATCCTGGACATCAATCATGGAAGCCAGGTGGAGAGCATCTGGATAAGAATCAAAGGGGAGGGAAACAACAAGGGTGTTACGGTGGGAGTCTACTACAGACCCCCAAGTCAGACTGAGGAATTGGATGATATCTTTCTAGAACAGATGACCACACAGTCAGAAAAGAGAGATGTAGTAGTGATAGGCGACTTCAACTATCCTGATATTTGCTGGAAGTCAAACTCAGCAAAATCCTCAAGGTCTAGCAAATTCCTCACTTGCCTGGAAGACAATTTCATGGTCCAAAAGGTGGAAGAGGCAACAAGGGGGTCAGCTATTTTAGATCTGATCCTAACCAACAAGGATGACTTGGTTAATGGGGTGCAAGTGGTGGGATCATTAGGTGGAAGTGACCATGTTCTCCTGGAGTTTGTAATACAGTGGAAAGGAGAAGCCAGGCAGAGTCAGACACGCATCCTAGACTTTAGGAGAGCGGATTTCAGTAAACTTAGAGAAGTATTGAGGGCGATTCCATGGTCAGAAATACTAAAAGATAAAGGAGTTCAGGACGGATGGGACTTTCTCAAAAGGGAGATATTGAAGGCACAATTTCAAACAGTTCCAGTGAGAAAGAAAAACGGGAGGTGTCTCAAGAAACCAGGATGGATGACTAAGGAACTTTCAACTGAGCTAAGTTTGAAACGGAACATGTATAAGAAATGGAAAAAGGGGGAAATCACGAAAAAGGAATTCAAAGAAATAGCAGGCATGTGTAGGGGTAAAGTCAGAAAAGCTAAAGCGCAGAATGAACTCAGGCTTGCTAGAGAGGTTAAGAACAATAAAAAGGGCTTTTTTGGATATGTCCGCAGCAAAAGGAAGAAGAAGGAAACAGTAGGGCCGCTGCGTGGAGAAGATGGCAAAATGCTAACAGGAGATAGAGAAAAGGCAGAATTACTCAACACCTTCTTTGCCTCAGTCTTCTCAGAAAAGGCAAAGGGTGCTCAACCTGAGGATAATGGAGCAGAGAACAGAATAGGGGAATTTCAGCACAGAATAAGTAAAGAGATAGTAGAGGAACACCTTGTTAATCTAAATGAATTTAAGTCTCCGGGACCAGATGAACTCCATCCAAGGGTATTAAAAGAACTGGCAAAAGTAATATCGGAGCCATTGGCAATCATATTTGAAAACTCCTGGAGAACAGGAGAGATCCCAGCGGACTGGCGAAGGGCAAACGTTGTCCCCATCTTCAAAAAGGGGAAAAAAGAGGATCCCAACAATTATCGTCCAGTTAGTCTGACATCAGTTCTAGGAAAGATTCTGGAGCAGATCATTAAACAGAGAGTCTGTGAACATCTAGAAGGCAATGCCATAATCACAAAAACTCAACATGGGTTTCAGAGAAACAAGTCATGCCAGACAAATCTAATCTCTTTCTTTGATAAAATTACCAGTTTGGTAGATGAAGGGAATGCTGTGGATATAGTATATCTTGATTTCAGTAAGGCCTTTGACAAGGTTTCCCATGACATTCTTGCAAACAAGCTTGTAAAATGTGGGCTAGACAAAGGAACTGTTAAATGGATCTGTAATTGGTTGACTGGCCGAACCCAAAGGGTGCTCAACAATGGCTCCTTTTCATCCTGGAGAGAAGTGACCAGTGGGGTCCCACAGGGCTCTGTCCTGGGCCCAGTGCTATTCAACATCTTTATCAATGACCTGGATGACAGAATTGGGAGCATACTAATCAAATTTGCAGATGACACCAAATTAGGGGGAATAGCTAATACCCCAGAGGACAGGATCAAGATTCAAAATGACCTGAATAGACTAGAAAGCTGGGCCAAAGCTAACAAAATGAAATTCAACACAGAGAAATGTAAGGTATTGCACTTAGGGCGGAAAAATAAAATGCACAGATATAGGATGGGTGACACCTGGCTGAATGAAACTACATGTGAAAGGGATCTAGGAGTCCAAGTAGACCACAAGTTGAACATGAGTGAACAGTGTGATGCGGCAGCTAAAAAGGCCAATGCTATTTTGGGCTGCATTAATAGAAGTATAGTGTCTAGATCAAGAGAAGTAATAGTGCCACTGTATTCTGCTTTGGTCAGGCCCCACCTAGAATATTGTGTCCAGTTCTGGGCGCCACAATTCAGAAAGGACATTGAGAAACTGGAGCGTGTCCAAAGGAGGGCGACAAAAATGGTGAAGGGTCTGGAAACCATGCCCTATGAGGAACGACTTAGGGAGCTGGGGATGTTTAGCCTGGAGAAAAGAAGGTTAAGAGGTGATATGATAGCCCTGTTTAAATATTTGAAAGGATGTCATATTGAGGAGGGAGCAAGCTTGTTTTCTGCTGCTCCAGAGAACAGGACCCGGAACAATGGATGCAAGATACAGGAAAAGAGATTCCACCTCAACATTAGGAAGAACTTCCTGACAGTAAGGGCTGTTCGACAGTGGAACGCACTTCCTCGGAAGGTGATAGAGTCTCCTTCCTTGGAGGTCTTTAAGCAGAGGCTGGATGGCCATCTGTCGGGGATGCTTTGATTTGGATTTCCTGCATGGCAGGGGGTTGGACTGGATGGCCCTAGTGGTCTCTTCCAACTCTACGATTCTATGATTCTATGATTTCCTAATTGTCTAGATTGAATTTATCTTTATTGATTCTTCTATGGTAATATTTTTTGTTTTCTTTATGTTAATTATTAATTGTTCTTTTGTACTTTCCTCTTTGGAGGTGTCTTGTCCACAAGGTTGCCTTGAGTCAAAGTCCACTCGACGGCAGATAACAACAACAAGAAGCTTTCTATTGTATCTTGACTCCTGCCTGTAGTACTTCATATGCTGTGACCTATAAAGTAGTGGCAACAGCTTTTAATTTCCAAAACAGAACTGTGGCTTTCATAGCCTCCACCTGACTTATGTCATGAGAATAACATGCCCATTTTCATCAATACCCCCATGAGTCACTGGACAAATAAATTGCCCAATAAGAAGGTTTTCTTTCCTCTTTGCTGCGCTTCCCATTCTTGTCTTACATAAATGCTATGTTGGTCCCTCCTATTCAGCTTTCTAACTGGTTCTAACATGGCATAGCACTTGACTTTACTGTCTTAAAATTTACCCTATGCTGTGTTCCTAGTTCCATAAGTATTTGATCCCAAGTTGACATTTTCCAGCATGTCTTTTCTTCTTGTTAATTTTACAGCTCACTGTGTGGTTTCTGTGAAACCAATCCCTATTGCAATGACAGTGTGCTTTTTTCAAAAACAGCAGCCCTGGTATTTACCCAATGGACATTCCATCTAAAGTCATTTCCTGTCTGGTTGACATGATGATGTCAGGACCAAAACAAATTGTCACACAAAAAGAAGAAGAAGAAGAAGAAGCAGCAGCAAAAATCTACTTCCCTAGCAACACATAGTGTGAAATCAAACCAAGTGTGAACTATTGACCCAAACCCATTCAGCATATGATTAGTGTGTTGGTATTTAGACAAGGAGAGCCAGCCTTAGTATAGTGGTTTGGGCTTAGGACTTGGGCTCTGGATATTGGGCTTGGTCATGGAAATCTACTGGCTGATCTTGAGCAAGTCACACATTCGCAGCCCAGGAAAACCCTGTGATAGACCCTTAGGGTCACCATAAGTCAGAAACAACATGAAGGAGGCACTCAACAACAACAAAATTTGGACAAGAGAACTGCAGTATTTATTTATTTATTTTACCGTTTCCCTGAAAATAAGACATCTGCAAAAAAATAAGACCTAGTAGAGGTTTTGCTGAATTGCTAAATATAAGGCCTCCCCTGAAAGTAAGACCTAGCAAAGTTTTTTGTGTGTTTGTGTGTGTATATATAGTATATAATAAATATTCATTTTTTTTTGTTCAACAAAAACTGTGAATTCTTCTTCATGGAAAAAATAAGACATTCCCTTAAAATAAGACCTACCACATCTTTGGGAGCAAAAACTAATATAAGACACTGTCTTATTTTTGGGGAAACACGGTTTATCTCACCAGTGTGAGACTCAAGGTGCCTTACAATATAATATTAAAACAAAATACAATTAAAACAATATATGGTACAATTTTTTTAAAAAATTAGGTAGACAATCTTATTACATCATTTGAATAGTTTAAAACACATATAAAACATAAAGGAAGGCACAGCACACCCCCCATTAAATAACCCTTCTGTCACATGCCATGAAAGACTGAAGGCTATTTAAACAAAATGGACTTTGCCTGCCGTCAAAAAGAGATCAAAAAGGAAGCCAGTCCTGTGGGAGGGAATTCCACAGTGTGTGAGCAGCCACCAAGATGACTCTATGTTTTCATTAAATGTTCATGTGATAGTGGTGGGAGAGGGAAAATCCACAGTTCAAATAACTGTGTGACATTCAGCTTCTTACCCAACTAGTCTCTCCTGCCTCTCTCACCACTACCGCTTTGCTTTCTTACCCTTTCCTGCCATCTTGTTAGCCTTTCTTCTTACGGTGTCCACACAAACACCCAGAGTGTGTTGAGTGTGAGAGAGGGCCATGCCTAATAGCACCAGCCTCCTCCTGCCAATGCACATGCTAGCAACATTTCCTGCCAGCTGCACATTTGGCATGTACCAGAGGAGGTCTCTACATGTGAGAGCTCTTCCATGTAAGAGGGGATCGGGACCAGCATCTTCTTACCTGAAGCAAATAATGTCCATCCCAAATTGATGACACTACCAGCCAAGGCAGAAAATCTTTTGCCTTGGTGGTAAAATTACAAAAGAACAAAATAAGTATCTATGTTCTGTTATGACAACCAGAATCTGCTGCCTGAGGCACCTGTCTCAGTCCACCTAATGGCAGGCCTAAACTTAAGTAAGGGGACTATGTCTCACTCAGTGCATATAGGTTGCGGTGGGCAAAGTATGGACCTGGGGTGTTTCAGACCTCCAGAATTCCCAGATCATCCTCTCTTTTTTTTTTTGGCCAAAAAAGGAGGATCGCTGCTTCTGGAAGGCTTTGGCTACAACTGTTTGCCTTTCAAATGGGTTGCAAGGCTTTCCTGTACTATTTGACATCAAAAACACTAATTTTTGTGGATCAGAAGTATACTTACAGTCATTCTGGATTTTATTTTTATTTTTTGTTTTGCTTTACATTTCAATAACCTATGCAGCCTCTGGGGCATAAAAATGGACCCTGAATCTGCCACAGTTGCCCACCATAATGTAGGTGCTCTTCTCAAGCTGGAAAGGGTCAATAGCTTACTCATGTTATGACTAAGGCTGGAGGTGGGAAGCTGGTCCATATAGTCAAATGTCTCCTTGATGCATCTGAAGCACGCAGGAGGTTATGGATAGCAAAAGACATACTCCTCATTCACTTTATTCATCATGACTTTTCAAATATCAGCAAAATAAGCAAAAAATTATTCTGACCTTTAGAGCCCTACTTCAGTCAAATTTATAATAGCTTAGACTATATTCCTGAAGCCATTTAAGATCAGTGTAAAATTGTTTAAGACTGCAGCTTCAGCCTTGAAACAGAAGCTTCAGTCTTGATACAGAAGTCACTCTGTAATCTCTTGTCAAGAATGTCTGTGAAATAGTAACATTAAGCAGAACGTCAGAATCTTAGCAGCCAACTAAATGCATGGATATTTGTAAGTAACTGTGGGGAAAAAGGTTGCAACCTAATGTCAAAATCCAAGACACTTACTAGATAGTAAATGCCATCAAACACAGTAGGACTTACTTCTGAGTAAACATGCATAGACCTGAATATGGGCACAGACGTTGCAATAAAACTCAGAGGACTCTTTCAAACGGGAGGAATTTCTCCCAACTCCGAATGGAGCCAATGCGGATTCATGTAAATTCGCTAGTTAAGTGAATTTACATGAACTCCTGTTCCGTTTGGAAGGCATTCGAAATTACTTCCCATTACCCGAAAATAACCCCCTCCTGCCCGAAATTGCGTGCGAAGCTTTAATTCGCAATAACGTAAAACCCATGATTGCATTCGGAGTGGCTTCCCTCTTACCTGAAATTGCGTGCGAAGATTTAATTCGCAATAATGTAAAACCCATGATTGCATTCGAATTGACATTAAATTATACTTCCAATTTCCGACGTCTGAAAGAGTCCAGAGAGACATTTTTAAGACCTTCCAAAGCGGGAAAGATCAGCAGTTTCTAGCTAAGTAAATATATTGAGAGATTTCACTAAAGAAGGGTTCAAACCCAGAACAACCTCTGTTGGAAAAAAAATCAAACCCCTTAAGTCTGGAAGCCATGCCCTATGAAGACCAGCTTAGGGAGCTGGAATATTTAGCCTGGAGAAGAGAAGGTTAAGAGGTGATACAATAGCCCTGTTTAACTATTTAAAGGGATATCATATTGAGGATGGGGCAAGTTTTGTTTCTGCCTTGTGTGGTTATGTCCTTTGAGAACTTGGTTTCATAAGCTTTCTCAAGTAGTCTTAAGTGTACGAAAGCTTATGCTACCAACTTTTTGCTCCCAGATAGGAATGGGGAGTGCAGTTATGAAAGAATTAGAAAAGATCTTAAAATGTAAAGAGATAAAACTGAGCATGAAAGTTAGACTCATACAAGCCACTGTTTCCTTATTACCATGTACAGTTGCAACAGCTGGACTGTGAAGAAAGTGGATAGAAAGAAAATTAACTTGTTTGAGATGTGGTGCTGGAGAGGAGGGCTGAGGATACCATGGACAGCTAAAAAGAGAAACAAATGGGTCCTAGAACAGATCAAGCCTGGAAGTCAAGATGATAAAGTTGAGGTGGTTGTACTTTGGTCACACCATGAGAAGGAATGGCTCATTAGAAAAGTCAATAATGCTAGGAAAGGCAGAAAGCACTAGAAAGATGATGATGATGATGATGATGATGATGATGATGATGATGATATATTTATTTATTTATAACCTGGCCCTCTGAATGAACAATCGGGGCGGGGTAGATGGAGTACAGACTACAGATAGATGGAGTCTACTAAGGAGTTCACGGGTGTGAATCTACAGGACCTAAGCAGAGCAGTGGAGGACAGAGAATCTTGGAGATGTCTCATACAAGAACAACAGGTCTTAAAGGTGCTACAAATCCCTTTGCAAAGACTAACATGGCTATGTCTTTGATTTCTACTGAGTGATGAACTGCATCCACCCCCTGCTCTGTAGCTTTGCTGTCAACCTTATCAATTAGGCTGACAAAAAGCTTTCTCACTTGGGAATTTCCATTCCATTTCACAACTATGCAAATGTGTTACGTTGAAATTTTAAAAATGCCAGAGAAGATTAAAAAAATCAGCACAGTTGCATAGCACACAAGTCTGAGAATGTGCTTTCTGACACGTTTAAGTAAATGTATATTTGAAAGTGTATATCTTTACAAATTCTTTGGCAGAGTATCTAACTGGACCTCACAGAAGTGGCTTGTTCATTTTGGCTTGCTGCCTACAGTACAGACAACAAGAGTCGTGTATGTAGCTATTTACTCCTGTCAAGCAGCAGAGTAGGTTGCAATCCTATAAATCAATTTGCAAGCCTTTTTTTTTAAAGTGGGCAACCCCTGTTATATGATGTGATAGGCTGCAAAACCCTGATCTCCTTTCCCTGCTGCCCTATAAAGTAAGATGCAGTAAAAAGCAATGTATTTAATAGTTGTAAAATTCACATCCATGCATTTGTAATAAGTTTTTTTCCTGTTATTTTTAATTGCCATCAAGTAAACTTCAACTTATGGTAACCCTATGAATGAAATACATCTCATCAGCCCTTCTCAGGTCTTGCAGACTCAAGGCTGGGTCTTCCTTGATTGAGTCTATCCATCTGGAATGTCGTTATATTGTTGTTTTGTTGTTGTTAACTGCCCTTGAGTAGATCTCAACACAAGGTGACCCTGTGGATGAGATATCTCCAAGACTCCCTGTCCTCCACTGCTCTGCTCAGTTCCTGTAAATTCATGCCTGTGCTTTCCTTAATAGAGTCTATCCATCTAGCATGTGGCCTTCTTCTCTTTCTGCTTCCCTCCACCTTTCCTAGCATTATTGTTTTTTCCAGTGAGTCATGCCTCTTCATGATGTGTCCAAAGTAGAACAGCCTAAGTTTTGTCATTTTGACTTCCAGAGAGATTTCTGGCTTGATCTGATCTAGGATCCATTTGTTGGCCTCTTTATCTCTCCAGGGTATCCTCAGCACCTTTCTCCAGCACATCATCTCCAACAATATTCTCCCTGTCTTCTTTCTTCACTGTCCAGCTTTCACATCTGTACATGATAACAGGGTATACAATGGCTTGTTTGGTTCTGACTTTTGCATTCAGTTGTAAATTTTTGCATTTTAGAATCAATCCACATGACATGAGTGGTGGAAAAAAAATCTGAAATCTTTGGAGGATGCTCATAGGACCCCAATGGTTCAGTGGAATGTGAACTGAAAAACACTGTTAGAAATGTTACATGCCCATGAAATGTATGCAAAGAGATCTTGTAGCACCTTTGAGATGACCAAAAGATGTTGTGGGGGCATAGGTTTTCATAGATGCATCTGAGGAAGTAGACTTAGTCTCAGAAGTGCTACAAGATCTTTTTGCAGACTGATATTCCAGATTAACAAGGCTATGGCACATGAAATTTATGTTGCCCTTGTCCTGTGGACAAATATCAAAACAGGATGGTTTGTTGGTTTTTTGCAGTAATAAAGATCATTTTAGCCTGAGATGTAAGAAAAAAAAACATATTTTATTTTGCTTGGAATGAACAGCAAGCCAGCAGGAGACCCATAGAAAGTGCTCTGAGGTCAGGACAGTAAACTTAGCAGGGCCATCACACTTTGAGAGTAACTACAGTTGTTGTTGTGTGCCTCCAAGTCATTTCTGACTTATTGCAACCCTAATGGGACCTTATCAGACGGGAGGAATTTCTCTTTATTGTGAATGGAGCCAATTGGAGCCCATTCGAATTCACGTGAATTCGCTAGTTTAGCGAATTGACATGAATTCCAGTTGCATTCGGAATGCGTTCAGAATGACTTCCCATTACCTGAAAATGACCCCCCATTGCCCAAAATTGGGTGAGATGCTTTAATTCGCAATAAGGTAAAACCCATGATTGTGTTCAGAATGACTTCCCTTTTGCCCGAAATTGTGTGAGATACTTTAATTCACAATAACGTGAAACCCCATGATTGCATTCAGATTGCCATTAGATTATACTTCCAATTTCCAACCTCTGATAAGGTCCATGGGGTTTTCTTGGCAAGTTTCTTCAGAAGGGATTTGCTATTGCCTTCCCCTATGGCTGAGAGAGTATGACTTGCCCAAGCTCATGCAGCAGGGTTTTACACTCCAGCAGGGAACTGAACCCCAATCTCCAGAGTCAAGCCACTATGCCAAGCCAACTCTCAGGAGTAGTACGGACATCACTAGATTTTGCTGGGTCTGCTAAAATAGGATAGAGTTGTGTTTCAGTATTTTTCCAGCCTCTGAGCAATAATTTATCACTCATGTCATCTGTAGTTACTTAACAGTCCTGATTCCTGAAGTAATGTCATTACTCCTTTCGGCTTTGTATTGTACCAAACTTTTCCTCAAAAGGGTGACAATACAACCGGAGAGCACTACTCTTTCAAAAGCGATAAATGAGAACCAGATTTGGAACCTGGTTTATTCTTTAGCATAGTGAATGCCCCAAATAGGCCACTTTGGTACATCTTGCTGTCTCCTTACTCTATAGTGGATTTTATGTGTAAATGCTTCAAGAAAGGATTAAGAGTGACTAGTTGTCTTGTACTTATTATGGGTTTCCTCCCCTTCCCCCCCCCCCAAAAAAAAACAACCCCTATTCTCATTTGAAATTTAAGTGATCTTTGGTGTTGTGTGTCTTCATGTTGCTCCTGACTTTGAATACTTGAAATGGGAAAGTTTTTTATGAGGATTTTTTCCCCCTAAGGCCAGGGTGACCAGACACATCCCCCTTTTACAGGACGCATCCTACACGTCAGCCTTCTGTCCAAGAGGAATTCCAGAATGACATCCATTTTGAGCATGGCTAAGAAATTTACCTTCATAGATTCTCCTTGGGGTTGCCATACATTGGAAGTAACATATAGGCACACAACACAGACACATGGTTGGTTCATATTCACTATGGCTTAAATAGGCAGGGCGACCAGACTTTTGCTCCTTCTCCAGGACATGTCCTCCATTTCAACCTTCCGTCCAGGAGCAATTCCAAAGTGTCCTCCGTTTTCAGCATGACTAAGAAGCATGCATTTACACGTATAGGTTCTTAGGTTGGAAAATAACATGAAGGCATACAAGAGACACACGGTCGGTTCGCAGACTCTAGGGATAGCTTTCGTTTGGTCATGTCCTTCATTCTCCTTGAATGTCTTCCATTTTGCCATGCCTTGGTGGTGGGTTGGGAACTCTGGTCACCCTCCTTAAGGCAAACCTATCATGCCTTTTTCTTGACAATTTTCTTCAAGGAGGAAGGAGCAGGGTTGACATTGCCATCCTCTGAGGCTGAGAGAGTGTGACTTGCCTGGGGTCACCTATTAGACTATTTCTTTCCAAGCTTCCCTTGAAGCAGTCCCACTATTTTTTAATCATGAAATTTTATTATATAATTATTGTTCTATATATTGTAAACATAAATATTGCATAGATCTCTTTAACATGTGTATTTTATGCAGCTTATTTTATATAATGATTGTGTTTTAACTATGTCGTAACCCTCCTCGTGAGAAGAGATGGGTAAAAAATATAATAAAAATAATAATAATAATAAATTAATATTAATCATATTAGTTAATTATCTATTAATATTAATAGTAAAATAACATTATAATATATAATAATATATTATATTAAAATAATATATTATTAATATTAATTAATTATCTATTAATATTATTAATAATATATTATATGATAATAATATATTATATTAAATATAATATTAATATTAATTATATTAATTAATTATCTATTAATAGTAATATAATATAATGTAGTATAATGATATTAATATTAATTATATATAATTAATATATTAATATTAATTATATTATATATATATTAATTATATAATATATTATTATAATATATTATATAATCACAATAACAATAATATAAATATTAATTATATTAATTATATATTAATATTAATAATATAATATTATTATATAATATTAATTATGTTAATTATTATTATTACTTCTACCAGCCACAGGAGACTGCATGCCTCGAAAAACCACAATTCCCAGAATTCCATACCACTGAGCGAGCCGGGAAGGGCAGTCTAAAAAAAAAAAAACGGTATCAAAAAAAAAAAAAAGCAGGACGATTTCTGCAACGTAATGAAGCGCTTTTCTTACTCGGCCATTATTTCGGTGGGAGGAGGAGGAGGAGGAGGAGGAAAAAAACCCGCTGAGTCACGCTTACTCTCCAGGGGGCGCGTGCCCACCTTCGCGCGCTCCGGAGGAAAGGGTCAGTGTGCGAGGAGGAGCGCGCCCTGCGTCACACGAAAAAGGGGCGTGGCTTCTGCGATTGTGACGCAGCCCGGGGCTATATATATATAGCCGCGGCGGCAAGGGGGGTGCTCAGAACGCGTAGCGCGACCCTAAAGAGAGGGAGGTTCCTGCTTCAACAGTGATTGGACGGAACCCAACCCGCTCGGGCCTAACGCCTATCACCTTCACCACCCAACATTCTCTGCTCTTGCTGCTGCTGCTGCTGCTGCCTTTGCTGCTGCTGGTGCCATGGCTTCCTCTCCTTCCCAGGTGCGCCAGAACTACCACCAGGACTGCGAAGCCGCCATCAACAGGCAGATCAACCTGGAGCTCTACGCCTCCTATGTGTACCTCAGCATGGTGAGATGGGAAGAGGCTGAGACAGTGTGACCTAATAATAATAATAATAATAATAATTTTTTTTAAAAAAATTATTGCCAGGATTTTGAACCTTGCTCTCCAGAGTTTTATTATATTGTCATTGGTGTTGCATCCACACTGGGGAGATAATTCGGTTTGGAAGCGCTTTAACTCTTTGTGTGGCTCAAGGCTATGGAATTCTGGGAGTTGGAGTTTGTTGTGGGCCCGAAGGGCCCACAACAAACTCCAACTCCCAGAATTCCATAGCAAGTGAGTCAGACAAAGAGTTAAAGCACTTCCAAACCGGGTTATCTCCCCAGTGTGGATGGCCACATAGCCCTAAAAAGCCATAAAAACTATTTTTTAATTTTCTTTTTTACAGTATTTATACCCTGCCCTTCAGCCCTAAAGGCTCTTAGAGTGGCTTACAATTATTATGTAATTAGACGGTTCCCTGCCCTAATAATAACAGTCCAAGGTTCAAACCATTGCACCGCTCAAGAGGAAGGCAATGGCAAGCCTCTTCTGAACAGACCTTGCCGAGAGAGCC
Source organism: Urosaurus nigricauda (assembly GCA_034509955.1). Classification (NCBI taxonomy): domain Eukaryota; kingdom Metazoa; phylum Chordata; class Lepidosauria; order Squamata; family Phrynosomatidae; genus Urosaurus; species Urosaurus nigricauda. Next base: position 119,085,286 of record JAOEGL010000001.1, read on the forward strand.
CCACGAATAGGTCGCTGGCCTTTGGGTTTCCATTAGTTGGAAAGGACTCAAAGAAGGCACAGAGTAAGAAGACGTCCCCTCCAGGGCTTTCTCCTCCTCTTCTTCCTGGCTGAGAGTAGTAAACAACAGCCCCGTCTCCGCCTTCTGTTTCTCCGGAGATCGCAGCTGTGGTGAGCTCTTTCACCGCATGCCGCCTTGATAAGAGAGCCCATAGTTGGGCAAGACTTCCCCATCAAAAACAAGGCACACTTCTGTGGCTTTTTTGGGTTTGGTCTGGTTTGCCCAACAGGAACTCTGGTGGTTAAATGCCTGTCCTGCCGCCATTCACAAAACGATAATGTTGTGAGTTCAATACCAGCCAAGGGCTCACACTCGACTCAGTCTTGCATCCTTCCGAGGCTGCTAAAATGAGTACCCAGCTTGTTGGGGGCAATTGGCTTACACGTTGTAAACGGCTTAGGGAGTGCTTAAGTGCACTGATAAGCGGTATAGAAATGTACTTGCTATTGCTAACTGGGGTTTTTTTCCCTGCCCCATAAACCACTGGCACGGCTACTCGTCTCCCCATCCTTGTATACAGTTATTTTTCTTAAGGATTTAGCTGCTTCTTCAGTGGTTTGAGTGTTGGAGATGAGGGTTTGAATCCCACTTGCCCATGAAAGCCACTGGGTGATCACACTCTCTTAGCCCCAGGGGAAGGCAGTGGCAAACCTGCCCTGAACAAAATTTTGCCAAGAAAACTCCATCCATGGTAGGGTTGGCTTAGGGTCTTCATAAGCCCAAAATGATTTAAAGGCGCACAACGCACACACACACACACACACACACTCCGCTTGGATATTCATACCCGATGGAGATCCTGATGGGAAAAGTATGTCCCTAAAGTCCAGCCTTAGAAATGATGTGGGAATCTTGGCTTTGTAGCTTACTGGTGGGCTAGACAGCCACAGTCCCATTTGGTTCTTAAGGCATTTATTGCCAATAGCCTTCATGTGCCCAAAGGCTCTGTGTAGCAGCAGAAGGAGGTGTCATGCTGTGAGGCACTTTTGCTCTAAGGCAGGGATTTCCCAAAATGGCCTTCCAGTGTTTTGGACTTGGGCTCCCTGAGTCCCAGACAATTGGCCAAGATGGCTGAGGCTTCTGGGAGGACCAGAGTTTGGGAATTACTGCTCTAATGTAATCCACTGCTGCATCCACACTGGAGAAATAACCCGGTTTGGCACCGGTTTAATGGCCTTGGCTCAAGGCTATGGGATTCTGGGAGCTGGAGTTTGTTGTGGGGCCCAGAGCGGCTCCGCTCTGGGCCCCACAACAAACTCCAGCTCCCAGAATCCCATAGCCTTGAGCCAAGGCCATTAAACCGGTGCCAAACCGGGTTATTTCTCCAGTGTGGATGCAGCCCCTATTTACAGTGGCACTGCCTGAGAAGCCCCTTCCTGCTGTACATGATGCTGAGTTTTTTAAGGCTGCAAGACTGATGAGGTAAACAAAGAGTGGGGAGAAAGAGTGCTTATACACTGGGCCCTTAACGTCTACAGGGTTTGGCTTCCAGGACCCCCCATGGATACCAAAATATGTGGATGTTAAATTCCCATTAACTACAACAGGTAGGAGAATGGCGTCCCCTTTATAATATGTTAGAATCAAGATTTGCTTAATATTTTCAAGCCATGGATGGTTAAATCTGTGGATAAAAAAAAATATCTGTGGATACAGAACACTGACTGTATCATATGCAAAGGGATCTTGTAGCACCATGCATCTGAGGAGGTCCAAAACACACTGAAGAAATAATCCAATATGAGACTGCTTTAACTGTCCTGGCTCAATGCTAGGGAATTCTGGGAACTGTAGTTTTGTAAGACATTTAGCCTTCTCTGTCAAGAGAGTTCTGGTGCCACAACAAACTAAAATTCCCAGGATTTCCTAGCACTGAGCCAGGGCAGCTAAAACTGTCTCAAACCGGATTATTTCTACAAAAGCTGATGCTGCAACGTCTCTGATACAGTTAGTCTCAAAGGTGCTACAAGGTTCCTTGGCCTACTGATATTCCAGGCTAACATGGCTGTGTCTCTGAAGGCTTATACTATAGTGGTTGGGGCCTGATAGGAGGCAGCATTGGCTCCTGTTTGCTGTAGCTTCTTTGTGCCCAGAAGCCCTGGTGTTTATCTTTGCATTTAAGGGTGATTGCGCTTTAATTGACTTTGTACCTTTTCTCCAGAATGTTTCTTTGCTGGCATTTGTGCTGGTTTTGAACATAATGAGACGTCTTTCTCAAAGCTGTTACTTGCCACTTTTGTAGTCTCTAGTCCAAAAGTAAAGTAACTTTGAGAGGAGGCTGAGAGGGCAGAGTGAAAAGGTTTGGAAAAGCAACCTTTAGTGGGATATTCAGTTGGAGAACAGCATAAGAAGAGCCCTCTTGGCTCAGGCCAAAGGCCTGTCTGTCTCATTTTTACTTCCTTCAACTCCACTTTGACTGTCCCTCATGAATGAGAGACCTCCAGATCAACCTTCAGATCACCCTGTCATCATCAGCCCTGCTCAGGACTTGTGTGAATGGTATGGTTAAGGTATAATTGTAAACATACCTCATCAGTTGCATGTTAAAAGATCTTTTTCCAAGTTAGCTGTATGTTAAAAGTAACTCTTCCAAACATTAGAAGAGTTTGCAAATCTTAATTGAAACCAGATGGTTTTAAACATAGATTTTTTGACATAGATGGGTAGACTTGACTGTCAGGGGACAGTCCAGCTCTTTCAGCCCTAGAGCCTTTTGTGATATTAATTATTAATCGGCATGTAGAATACAACTTATGATTAACTGTTAATTTGAAGATCATATATAAGAAACTTAAGTAACCAACTGCATTGTGCAATTAACTCCTGGCAAAATTGTATAATTTACAAGCTCTAAATCTGTGATAGAGTGACTGGTTAGGAGTTTAAAAACTACTGAGTGCAACAGTTTGATGTTTAGGATAATTTCTCAGACAGAGATGTTTGTTGGTAAATTATTTCCAAACCAAAATATCAAAATATTAGCCATCCTATCTTACTGAATTCCTAGAATGGTTGAAAAACCTTTCTTGTTTGAAGGGCAAATTCTTATTTTATAGGCTTCCAGATCTGAGGTGACTATCACCACTTACTTTCTAGTGGATCTGCAAGAAAGAAATTGATTTTTAGACCTGTGACACCAGTACATCTGAAGCAGTGGTGGGCAACGTGTAATGTTGTTGGACTGCAGCTCCAAGCATTTCTTACCATTCCTGGCTAGGGTTGCTGTTAGTTACATCTGTAGGGTCACAGTCTGTCCCTGGAATCCTTATTTTATACGTTGCAATAGAAACAGATCAAAGTAAACCTTGTAACACATCTAGTTTGACAGGCTTGTTGTACAGAAGTTATATGAGACAACAGATGGTAGGAAAATACATGCATCAGATCAGTAGCAGAAAGTTCTGTTTATTTAGCAGAATAAATAGGGACACAGAACTGGGCCTCATAGGCTGCATCTGATTTGTTGACAGTCTGGATAAAAAATCTGTGCTTTCTTTTTCAGTCCTACTATTTTGACCGTGATGATGTGGCCCTAAAGAACTTTGCCAAGTACTTCTTGCATCAGTCCCACGAGGAGCGTGAGCATGCAGAAAAGCTTATGAAACTGCAGAACAATAGAGGTGGTCGCATTTTCCTTCAGGACATCAAGGTGAAATAAACTTGTGGTGCAGAAGTTGCAATTGGACTTTTGAGTTGGGATCCAGTTTAAAATTATACACTTCACTGTTTACAGTACTTAGGAATTAGATATGGAGAGAGTTATGGAAAGCAAATCATCTGAGGGAAGCTATACATGACTAGCAGGCCCATGCTGAAAAAAAGGAGAATCAAGTATTTCCTTATATAAACAACTCTTTTCTTGAGTATCTACACTGATGTGCATTCTTTCAGTGTGCAGGAAACTGTTAGGAGAGGATTCAAAACTGGATTTGCCTGCAAGGATGCATCTATACTGTAGAAATGTAGTTTGACACCACTTTTAACTGCCGTGGCTCCATCCTACAGAATCCTGGGATTTGTAGTTTTGTGAGGCACCAGCACTCTGGCAGAGACTAAAGATTTTGTAAAACTACAAATCCCAGGATCCCATAGGATGGAGCTACAGTACTTAAAGTGGTGTCAAATTGTATTTGTTCATAGCATAGATGCTGTTCAAGTCAGAAGTTGTATAGTCTGGCAGCACATAATGCCGTGTGAAGGTGCTTAATATGTCCTGCCTTGTTGCTGTGCTTTATTCCAGTGAAACATTTGTTTGATCAATATTATTCATTGACGTATAATAACTGGGCAGGCTTGAAATACAGATTGTTCAGCACATTGTTGATTGGTGACCTTGCTTTTCAAAGGAATGTTGGATCACTTTACACTAGCTAACAATGAGGCTTCTACTGTACTGTATAGACAATCTACAGTGTCTCAGAATCGTTTGCAGTTCACATGGGTTCTTGACAGACAAGGTGACCTTGACAGGATTTCTAGAGAGAGGGAGCTAAAAAACCACTGAATTGTTATTGGCAGATGGTATGGCTTCCCTCCTGCAAGACTAGCATGTTCTTATGAAAATGTAGTTTGAGAATGTGGTTGCTATTGAAACTATAACATTGATTCATCTCAGGGTTACTACCTAAACAGAAAACATTTCTAGTTGACAGATACTGATATTCTGTTGTTCTTCAAGATGAAGGACATATCAGGATACTGTCCAATAGCTCTGCAATAGTGGTACACTCTGTTAATTCTTGGTATTGCTGTGTCTCAGAATTGATGGTGAAAACAATTCTGATTATTTTATTAGAAACCAGATCGTGATGATTGGGAAAGTGGGCTGACAGCAATGGAATGCGCTTTGCACTTGGAAAAGAATGTGAACCAATCACTTCTGGATCTGCACAAATTGGCAACTGAAAAAAATGACCCCCATGTAAGTATTGATTAACATAAGTTACACACTTGGATAGGAATGTGAATGACATGTCCCTGATCATGCTGTTATTAAAAAAAAATAACAGGTACAGCACAGTTTGGAAATGGATTTGTTAAGTGAGGCCCCACATGAAAACTGAGCTAGTAGAGAATATCAAACTAACAGGCAGGAATGTTTGTGCTCATATTCTCTGGGCATATAACAAGTACGAATAATATAGCTGTCCATTGTTTTAAATGGTCAGTAGACTAATTCAATAAATTGATCTATGCAACTGATCTAATATAGGTATTCAGATCTACAAGTTCAGCTCCCACTATTCTTCACCATTGCCTGTACTGGCTGGATCTTTTGAAGCTTGCAGTATGACACCATTTGGATAGCCGTGTGATTTTTACCTGTAGTGGACAAAGTGTATTGGGGAATACAAAGTTCAGCATCACAATTACTGCTCAGTGTTCATGTTTTAAAAGCAAGACTGTCCACATGTTTCAGGGTGTCTGTATACAAAGTGTATGAAGATTTCAGAAAACAAAGATTGTTATAAATAGATATTAGTAGATGTGGCTTCAGATTCCTTGTTCTTGTATGATGAGCAATATGGAAAAAAAACTACCAGCACAGTTTGCATGTGCAGCAGATTCTGGTTCTTTGGTACAGAATTTGGATTGCTTGAGTGCATAACTTTTGCTTCTTAGCATGTATTATATACAGGGCTGTGTACTGTAAATCATGTTGCACTTCTTCAGTGTCTGTCATTTAATGGTGCTTGTAAGTGTCTTGCACTACATGTGCATGAGGAGAAAAAAAGAACTGGGACAGAAACTTGCAGTTCCTCCTTGGCCTCAGGCTTTGCTCATTATACTTTAAGAAGTTCTTGACTCTTGCTTATTGCGAGGATAGCCTGGCTTGGGCTGAATCAGTAGTGACATGCCTAATGCATCTTTTCTCTTCCAGTTATGTGACTTCATTGAAACTCACTATCTGGATGAGCAGGTCAAATCTATCAAAGAGCTAGGTGACCACGTGACCAACCTGCGCAAGATGGGAGCACCAAAATCTGGAATGGCAGAGTACCTCTTTGACAAGCACACCCTGGGAGAAAGTGACAATGAGAATTAAACGCTTCCCACAAAAAAGCTTCAGTGAGACTCATTACCATCTTCAGCTGTGCATGTTTCTTTGATTTCTCCCTTAACATTGTCCATAATTGTATAAAAACAACTTTTGTTCTTTTTTTGTGTTATATCTTATGCCCAATAAAGTGATTTGGTTCCAGTTTTCAGTTGCACTGCAGTATATATGGAGTAAAAGTATTAGTAAAGTACACTTTGGGAAAGCTGCAAGTTTGTTAGGGGGTGGGGGAAGAAACCCCTCTCACTCAAAGCACATGGAAGCAGGCTCCATTGAACTCAATAGGACTGCTGAGCAGGCACACATAAAACTGCTGTGCTTAAACTAATGTGGAGCATTCTACTCCCACTGAATTCTTCAGATGTCATGGCTTGGAGAAATGTCTGTCATACACAGAGGCAGCCAAGACCTCATTAACTTGCATAAACTAAGTTTTACCCTACAGTATTTATTCTACAATATGTGAGAAGCTCTTAAAAATCTCTAGTTTTGAGTGATGTTATCTGGTCTGCAGTCTTTAGATGGCTTTTATTTCTGTGCATAGCTCTCTCCCAAGTGGTAAACATGACTGATTCTCCATTAAAATGCAATAGATTAGTTAACTACATTATATATTAGCCTGATTTATAGTGGCCTTAAGGGTAGGAATATTAAGAGAAGTAAAATGGGGATGCCTCTGTAGCTGCCATTACTGTATGTATTATAATATAGTTGTACAACATCTAGCCCATTTCTGACTGATAGAACTGTAGCAATTGGCCATTTTAAACCCCGTGATGCTTTCTTAGTTAGCTAAGTGGAAGAGGTGATCTGTGCTTTAATAGCTATAGTTTATTGCTGTTATATTCAACTGGATAGCTTTACAATAGCAGTCCAGCTAGAAGTCAAATAGCTCCCATAAAATGGTGCCTTTCTGTGCCAAACTTTTGAAACAATGATTCATCTGAAAGTCATTTTGTTCATTTTTTTGTTTTTCCTGAAGAGCACTGAAAGAATGTCCTCTGCTGTGCACTAAAACAAACTGTGAACCACTTAGCTGAATTTTTGCTGCCTTTCCTTCAGAATTTAATTTCTATTAGGGGGAGGTGTAAGGAACTAGGGGGACCTTTGGGTTATGCTGAGGATGCTTCCTAGGCATCTTGGATCATTTGTACAATCTCAAATGATCCTAATAAAAACAAATGAGATTGTTCCCTTTTCCAAAATTAAAGCTGCTCTTGTCAGATTTTGCTAAAATCTCTATTCACGTGGAAGATAGGCAGCCCTGCCTATACCTAAAGCTTGCATCTGGCTTCTCCACCCTCAAAGCAAATTGCACCCTTTGATGTCAAGACTGTTCCATGACTAAAGCCTCCCTGCAGTTTGTTGCTTTCTAAATATTTCAGCTATATTCTTCCTGTAATTACTGTATATACTCATGTATAAGTCTAGAAATTTTAGTTAAAAAAATTGACCCCAAAAAACTAGGTCGACTTATCCACAGGTCAGTGTACTTACTTTACATATATATAAGGAGTCATGCCCTTTCTCTGAATAGAGTGGTACTATATACTCATGTATAAGTCTAGAAATTTTAGTTAAAAAAATTGACCCAAAAAAACTAGGTCGACTTATCCACGGGTCAGTGTACTTACTTTACATATATATAAGGAGTCATGCCCTTTCTCTGAATAGAGTGGTAAAAGGTGAGTGCTTAGTCCATCCAGGAAGCATCAAAAAGGAGCATGGATCCTCTCTACTCTCTCATCCATCCAAGCCTTTAGTTATGCCTGCCAGAATTTTCTAAGTTCTTTGGCATCATTTTCCTTTGTATCATTCTTTACATCCTTTGTTACATGCCCCTAGGTTTTACCCTTGACCTATCCATAGGTCATACCAAAATCGATAATTTTGGCCCCAAAACCTGCCCTCGACTTACTCATAAGGTCAACGTATAGTTGAGTATATACGGGTAGGATTAAGGGAGAAGACCGTTCTCTTTCTGGGAGGACAGACTAGCTTTTTCCTTAACCTCTCTCCTTGTAACCATTGTGCATTTGCACAACTGGTGCATACTTGGAACCAAAAAGGGATAGTAGAAGTAGAGAGGTGACAGGGTTTGCTCCCTTGATATCCTGATAACAAGCAAACAGCTTCATTTATATAATGCTTCATACCCTTAAGGAGCGTCTAAGCGGTTTACAATTGTAAGCTGATAACCAGAGCAGGGCCTTCCAAATTCTTTTGAACTTCAGCTCCTAACAGCTCTAGCTAACATGACCATTGTGTGAGAAATTTGAGGAGCTGAAGCCCAAAACATCTAGAAATCAAGGGCTTTGAACCACTCTTGTAGAGTTTTTCCCCTCAAGACTTCCTATAAGGTGAAAATGAGATGCTCCAGATATTGCCACCTGAAACTCTACATTTACTAGTAGCAGTTGCCTGGCTATAGTCAGTAGTTTGTTCAAGATCATAGGTGAAATTAGTTTTGCAATTTCAGGTTCTGTATTTTAATGGGAGTGGGCATGCACTTCTGATGTTATTTTGAGTTATTAGGAACTGAAACTTCTTCAGTCAGCTTCATTTGTCATCTTATTTTTAAAAATAGATAATAGACAAATTTGCATAAAAGCTTGATACCAGCATGACATTTCCTTTGCTAATGCTTGTTTCAGAATGGAATGTAAGTGCAAAACCCCTGTGTATAATGACACCAAGCAGTGTGAGCTGAGGAAAACCTCGTGTGCAATCTGTTCTGCAACTGACCTAGGTAGCAAATGTCATGTTTATCAGGCAAAGAATTTCTAACTGAGTATTAAATCTTTCTACCCATTTATTTGTAATAAATAGTGCTGCGGTGCATACAGAGAAAAGCTTTAAGAAACAAGGCACATTTTCCCTGCAGTCTTAAAACTTAAAGCATATTTCACTTGCATATCCAAAATGATAATCTGTTTCTCAAAGTGCTAAGAAAACAGTGGGTGGACCTATTTGTGGCAAAGGAGAAACTGATCAGTTAAGACTACACCCTGGCATCTCAACATCTTTTTCATGCAGTCAGGTAGGTTATAAGATTAGTTTTCCAGATCCAAGGGAGGCTTTTTGAGATTCACACTCACTCCTGTCATCTGTAGCGCACACTATGGAGTAGGAGATCTCATTGTTTCATTTACTCTCCAGATCCTATGGATGCCCATAGAATGGGAGTGAGGGAGATCAGTGCTGAACTGGATCTTTCTACTTCATCAGGCATTGCATCATGGGTTGGGAATCTCTGGAATATGATCTCTAGATTCCAGACAGTAAAGACTGATATGTCCTTGGGACAGATGAAATTAGCTGGCCGTGTTCCAATCTGATTTGTTCAATCCATCTCCTCCAGTATGATATATCTAAGGATCAGTATGTGTTTGGTTCTTGCTTGAAGCACTGAACCCAATTTTCATGCTTCCCAGCCTAGTTCAAAAGTTCAAACCTAGATTGTGCAAGTGGGGGTGGGATAAAAATCATTAACATGGTTGGAGAATTAACTACAGTATGCAGTTTAGCCCTTAATCTATACCTAAAACAAGGTTCACAGCACTGGTAATGCACTTCTATTCTTTGGTACATTCAAATGACAAAACAAAATTATCACACTGAAATCAGTTGCTTACTGGAATTAGAGCTATCCTACCTTTGTGAGGCTGCAGTACCCTGAATGGTTCTTAGGATGATTATTCATGGAAACATGTGTATTTATGAAAGGAGCTATTCAGACTGAGTAGGTATTCTCAGTTTGTGTGTGGGTTTTTTTGTTTTGTTTTGTTCTGTTTTGTTTTGTAGTTCATAGTGATTCTGGTACCTCCAAAAAGGCTGAGCACCAATGAAACATATTAAGATACCACCATCCCATTGCCCCAATGAGGAAAAAAAAAACCCAGAGAGCTCATTACACCTAGTTATCCCTGTCTCCCTTCCCTTCATCAGTGGTGTTCTCACTGGTTTCCATGATCACTTCCATTAGGCCCACAAAGTCTCCTTCTGCTAGAGAGATGCCAGAGTCATTGGGTGATGGGCTGGCTGCCTTCCTTTGATCCTTGGTGTGATAAGAAGCAGTTGCTCCTCCACTTGGCATATCTCTCATCATGGCCCCAGTTACCACAGGAGAATCCTGCTCTGTGATTCCAGGAGAAGACTCAGAGCCAGGGCCAGAATTTGCTTTGCCCAGCTGGGCTCTCTCAAGCACTGGGGAGGTCAGTGGTGTGAATGAAAAAAAAGTAGTTGGGCCATTACTGCTGGGAGTCTTGATGCCGTAGCTATGAAGGAAACTGGTGTGCTCTGAGTTTGGTGTTCCTGCATTGTCTGGAGTCCTTCGAGGTGGTTGGAGGCCTTTCATACTGTTCAAATTCTTGGCTTTGGTCTGCATCTCAGAATTGGGGGATTCAGTAAAGAAAGGAAATCTGGGACTTGCTGAATCTCCTGAGGATAGAGCTCCCCCAGGGCTTCCAAGAGGCAAAGCCTCTTTTGACCTGTTTGTTGTGTTTTTTGCCTCTCCTTCAATGGTCACTGCCAGTGAGTCTGAAGCTTGGTTCTTTTCTGCTGGCCAAACAAAGGTTTCTCTACCTCCTGAGCCAAGGGAGTTCTCGCCTTTGTCCATATCACTGGCTCTGCAGGGAGACTGGCTAGCAGAGTTGTCCCTCAAGGAAGCTGAACAGGCAGCAATACTGGCAAGAGCAGGAGGCTTCTTGCGGCCTTGACGTCTGGATGGGAATATCATCGGAATGGAGCTGATGGGTGTCTGAGGAGCACTGTAGAAGCCAGGCCTTTCATAGAATGAGGTTGACATGAAAGCATCAAGCTCCCTCAGTTTACTGGCTGTGTTGTCCCATTGATCCTGGGAATTGAAGCCTGGTGGTGAGCAATCTCCCCTTTGCTGGTTAATACTGGTGGGGCTCCCAGGTTTCCCCACATCTGGGTATGCATAATAAGGGGAAGGAGGCACATTTTCATTTCTCCGACGCATCAGGTTCATTCTCGATGACCTGGAGAAACTGGGAGACTGGACATTCAAGAAGCGGCCAATGTGGCCTAACAATGGTGTTGAGTGATTTGCTTCCTCATTCTCTTTAATCTGTTCAAGGGGTTGGAATTCCATCTCTTCTTTCTGCATACTGAAGAAAGAAAATAAGGCCATGACATATAGTGATTGATATGCAATTTTTTTTTTAAATGAGACGGTTTAAAGCTGGAGTGCAGAGAACCTTTGTCCTATCAGATATTTTGGATTTCAATTCCTAGAAGGCCTAGCCAGCATGGATGATGGTAATGGATTGTAGGAAATGTAGGCCAAACCACCAGGAGGACCAAAGTTTCTCCACTCTGCTTTAAATTCTTACAGATGCAGTCCTGAATGATGCCAACATCATGTTTTGGGTTTTGCTACTCCCATGATTCCCCAGCTTGCACTAACTGAGGGATTCTGTGACATGCAATAAAAAAAAAGGGAACATTTCCAAGTTATGTTAATTGTAGCAACAATTCCTTTCCCCATTCTTCCTCACTACCATGGCTTCTCATGTGTCTATTCATCTACTCTGTGACAACAGGAGAAGTGAGTAAGCAGATAAAGAAAGCAAGAAGAAGGAGGTACAGGATTAGGGATCTCTGACCATGCCAATCTCTGAGACCTTGCCAACCCCTGATTCCAGTGTCCAGTATGAATTCAGTGCTCTTTGATTATAACAGGCGTAAATTAATTGTTGCCTATTGCTGTCCAAATACATTTTTCTAATTCAAGGAAAGAGGAACAACAGAGAAAGCAGCAAATGATATACCCCCCCCCCCATTTTTTAAAAATTAAAACTTAATATCCTGCTTTTTTCTGATGCATGTCTTGAAATTGTAAAATATTTATTGTTGTTAATATACCTTCAAGCTGACTAAGCTTAAGGCAACATTCTCATATGGTTTTCGGGGCAACATTGATTTAGAAGGGGTTTGCCATTGCCTTCTTCTGAGGCAGAGTCTGTAACTTGCCTAAGGTCACCCAGTGGGTTTCCATGGCCAAGCTGGGATTATTAACACTAGCCTCCCAGTTTTCTAGTCCAACACAAACCACTACACCACACAGATCTGAACATTTTGTTTCCATCTGGAATGGAACAGGACTTTTCATAATTGTGGTAAACATATAGAATCATCAAACCATAGAATCATAGAGTTGGAAGAGACCACAAGGGCCATCTAGTCCAACCCCCTGCCATGCAGGAACTCCCAATCAAATCATCCCCGACAGATGGCCATCCAGCCTCTGCTTAAAGACCTCCAAAGAAGGAGACTCCACCACCCTCCGAGGGAGTGTGTTCCACTGTCGAACAGCCCTTACTGTCAGGAAGTTCCTCCTAATGTTGGGGTGGAATCTCTTTTCCTGGAGCTTGCATCCCTTGTTCCGAGTTCTAGTCTCTGGAGCAGCAGAAAACAAGTTTGTTCCCTCCTCAATATGACATACCTTCAGATATTTAAACAAAGCTATCAGATCACCTCTTAGCCTTCTCTTCTCCAGGCTAAACATCCCCAGCTCCCTAAGTCGTTCCTCATAGGGCATGGCTTCCAGACCCTTCAACATTTTAGTCGCCCTCCTTTGGATATGCTCCAGTTTTTCTGCATCCTTTTTAAATTGTGGTGCCCAGAACTGAACACAATATTCCAGGTGGGGTCTGACCAAAGCAGTATAGAGTGGCACTATTACTTCCCTTGATCTAGACACTATACTTCTGTTGATGCAGCCTAAAATTGCATTGGCCTTTTTAGCTGCTGTATCACACTGTTGACTCATGTTCAACTTGTGGTCTACTTGGACTCCTAGATCCTTTTCACATGTGGTCTTGTTCAGCCAGGTGTCCCCCATCTTATATCTATGCATTTTATTTTTCTGCCCTAAGTGCGGTAACTTACATTTCTCCATGTTGACTTTCATTTTGTTAGCTTTGGCCCAGCTTTCTAGTCTATTCAGGTCATTTTGAATTTTGATCCTGTCCTCTAGGGTATTAGCTACTCCTCCTAATTTGGTGTCATCTGCAAATTAGATAAGTAGGCCCCCAATACTGTCATCCAAGTCATTAATAAAGATATTGAATAGCACTGGGCCCAGGACAGAGCCCTGTGGGACCCCACTGGTCACTTCTCTCCAGGATGAAAAGGAGCCATTGTTGAGCACCCTTTGGGTGCGGCCAGTCAACCAATTACAAATCCATGTAACAGTTACCTTGTCTAGCCCACATTTTACAAGCTTGTTTGCAAGAATGTCATGCGGAACCTTGTCAACCTTGTCATAGTAACCACTACACTCCAGAAATCCAACATAAATATATATCTACACAGTAAAACAAAGCAAATTGAAATTTTGCATCCAGAAAAGCTGGACTCCATGAAAATGTTCATCTCTTTCTTAAGACTCAGAGCACCATCCTCATTATTCTAGTGCTTCAGGGATGATGAGATAAGTGTGTAAAACAACAGCTTATTTCCCAGTCAACGCCTTCATAACTTTGAGCAGTACTAATCCTTTTACTGCCTGCAGACAACAAGGTGAGGTGCTATAAACTTAGAGCAAAGGATGGGGCTTGGCAGCTCATTACACACAATTTAAGTATATGAGGTTTGGATGACTAAGGTTGTACTGGTTGGGAAAAAAAAGCTTCAGTGTGCATCAAAACAGCCAAACAAAATGTTTTGGTAAAGGGTGATCCACAAAGAGAGGCATGAGCTTTGGAAGAATATTGTCTTCTTATCAGGGATTGAAAAAAACACTTTTTTTGGACTACAATGTCCCAAACCCCCCAACCAACATGGCTAGTTTCTGGGAGTTATAGTCCAAAAGTCTTCTTTCCAAGCTTTGAATCCTGAGTGCTAATAACAAAATCATTCTCCAATGGTAAATTCTTATGTAGTTAGAATGCCAAAACACAGAGAGGTTAGTGTCAAGGAAACCCAAAGTTCTGTTGTGATGTCGTATTATTATTATTATTATTATTATTATTAGATTTATTCAGAGGGAGTTTGGGATTGCCTTCTCTAAAGCTGAGAAAGTGTGACTTGCTCAAGATCATCCAGTGGAGTTTCCATGGCTCAGTGTGGATTCAGACCCTGGTCTCCAGGGTCCTAAACCAACATTCAAAGCACTAGATCACACTGACTCACAGCCCAAATCCAAGCACTGAAGTACAAATTCCAGACAGGCAGCTGTATCTGTTATAGCAAAACCGGAAAAGCAAAAGCAAAGAAAAAAAATCTTTCCAGTTCCAAACAGTTTTGTGGCAGCTTACATTCTAATTAGTTTTATGGCATAAGCTCTCGTGGGCTATAGCTCACTTCATCTGAGCCATCCAAAATATTTATTCTATGATTTAAAAAAATCTACTAAATTAAAAAAAAAATACTAAGGGAGAAAATACTAAAACAGCTCTGTGAGGACTGGCCATTCTCAGTGCAAATGAAATTCTGCCTGACTGAAGATGTCAGATGATGTGTGTGGTTTTATGTGTGAATGATGCTGTAATGGCAAGAAGGCGTTGTTGGGAGGGTGGAGCAGCAAACAGGAACAATCCAAACAACAGTGTTTTATTGGAGTTTCCACTAATTTTCCCAACTGTTTTTTAAAAGCTTCTTGTGAAACCTTCAAGAGCGACACATTTATTGTGTCATGTGTCCATAGCGTCTACATCAGATATATTTCCTGTGGCAGGGGGACAATAGGATCTACATGTTTTAAGCAACTTCACTTGCCTGATGTCAAAGGTTGAGCCAAGGAAAGATGGCCGCTTATAATCTGCTGTTGCTGCTGTATAAGGTGGTTGTGGGTCCGACTCATTCCAATATGGATCCTTCTGCAGGGTGGGCAAATCCCGGTGCATTTCATCCACAGCCATAAGGGAAACCTGCCAGGAGACAGAATGAAACATTCCATGACAAATACGGTGGCCCCAGCTATGCATGTGCTATGTGCTATGTGAAAGACCAGTCCCTTCTGACAGGCTTATCCAGATTATTTTTAAACTGTGAATTCAGATGATGAATTTAAAATGTGGACTGTTTTAAAGTGCATATGTCTTATTTGTCCTTTTAAACTGCTGTGTGTTTTAATTAGTGTGTTTTAACTGATTTTGTTCATTGTTAATTTGTTGTTGTTCCCCACCTCAACCCATGGGGAGAGCCAGGTAAGATGATGAGGACGATGACGATGACATGATTATGATTATTGTTATTTGGATCTTACTTCTTTTTTTCCCCATTTCTAGGAAAACATCAATTTCTAATAATTTGGAGTCAGTTGAAATGTTACAAAAAAGTGATTGTGAAGATGGGAAGAGTTTTTTTCAGTTGAGTGCGCTGAAGAGTTTATGATAACAAAGCAGCATACAGATAACCATGTTTTGTGGCTTGCCACCAGTATCTCAACAACCTCTCCTTTGGGGAAGGTGGGAGTCTCAAGCAGGCAGAAGAAATGGGAGTTCTATTCCCCCATTGCACGTTGGTTTAAAAGTTATGCTTTGCTTGAGGACAAAGGATGGTGGAATGAGTTGCCATTGACGTTTAGGAAGCAGCATTAGCTTAATAAAGGGCAAAAGGGTGATTAAAGTGCAGGAAAGGCAGCAGGAGAAGAGACTGCTCAGAGGGAGGTGAACATGGGAGGCCTCAACAGTGAATTTTCCAATGTGTGAAAAGGATCTTGTTATCAAAGGAAACTCAAAGGTCATATACTGTATTCAAATAATGAATACAGAGACATAACCGTGTTAGTCTGGAATATCGGTGTGCAAAGCACCTTGTAGCATCTTTGAGACTGTGTGAAAGAAGCTGTAGCATAAGTTTTCATAGACTTTGTCTACTTCCCCAGATGCATAATGAAGTTAGGCATGTGCTACTCTTTAACGTGTGCTTTTCTGGGAGATATGTACCTTCCTCAGAGAATTATTAGCCTGAGTTGGAGAGAAGATAACTTTCTGGGGATCACCCAACCAGCCATTGAGGATTACGCATTCTGGGAGATGTAATATAAAAACAACTTTTCTGAACTCTGTTATTAACATTATACAAATTGAGTCTCCCTTACCCAAAATTCTGAAATCCAAAATACTCCAAAAAACAAAACATTTGTCATGGGTAGCTGAGATAGTGACACCTTTGCTTTCTGATGGTTCAGGGTACACAAAATTGTTTCATGCACAAAGTTATTACAAATATTGTATAAAATTACCTTCAGGCTATCAGGTGTATATGAAACATAAATGAATTTTGTGTTTAGACTTGTTTTCCATCTCCAAGATATCTCATTATATACATATATGCAAATAAAGGAATTCCAAAATCCTATCTATCTATCTATCTATCTATCCATCCAAAATCACAAACTCAAAACATTTCTGGTCCCAAGCATTTCAGACAAGGGATACCCAACCTGTATGACATATATTGTCAAAACCATGTTCTCCTAGAATGCTTGAAGGCCACTCTACTGCTAAGAGTGAATCTTGCAATTAAGAACAATGTAACTAGCCCTGAATTCAGTCCTGATGTAGTCTCAATTTGTTTTCACTTAATGTACACTGAGAACATCTGTCCCACTAGTCTGAGATGTCCAAAATGGGAAAGAGTTACCCCACGGGAAGATCTTCTTAACAGTAGGCCTCCAGTTTACCTGAAGATTCCTGTCAATGAGCCAGTTGGTTTCAAAGTCATCATCATCCTCTCCAAAGGGATTGATGAGCTGCTCAGCTACCTGTGCAGTGAGAATGATGAAAGCATGATGCACTAGCGTGTAATAGTTGTACAATATGTCCAAATGACACCCAGTCCTAGCTTTGGAATCCTCAGAAGAAACAAAGGAGCAGATACAGTTTAATTGGTGAAATGCATGATTCCCACCTGTTTCAGTTCCTTCTGCAAATTACAACAAACTAAACTTTGAAAAAAATAATTTCCAAATATCCCCCTTTGCAAGATCATTTATGTTTCTTAAACACTTCGTCTAGGGTTTGAAAAGAGTCGAAAGATTTTGCTTTTGCAGGTGTTTTTTGGTGTTGGGCAGGATGATAGAAATTGCTAGGCTATTGATGTGTGTAAATATATTTGTATTTCTGTATTGGTTTTCTCTTCTTTAAAAAAAACACATACACTTTCAACACAATCTGAATGTGTTTGTGGTAGAATTGAAACATATAGCCATGATAATCTGTAGAATCAGTATGTAGAGAGATCTTAGAATCATAGTATCGTAGAGTTGAAAGAGACCACAAGGGCCATCCAGCCCAAATTTCTGGCATGCAGGGACTCACAATCAAAGCATCCCCAACAGATGGCCATCCAGCCACTGTTTAAAGACCTCCAAAGAAGGAGATTCCACCACTCTCTGAGGGAATGTGTTCCACTGTCAAACAGATCTTACTGTCAGAAAGTTCCTCCTAATGTTGAGGTGGAATCTCTTTTCCATTGCTCCATGTTCTAGTCTCTAGAGCAGCAGAAAACAAGCTTGCTCCATCCTCATTGTGACACCCCTTCAAATGCTTAAACAGGGCCACCATATCACTTAACAACAACAACAACAAATTTTATTTTATTTATAACCTGCCCCTCTGAACAAGAAATCGGGGCGGGGTACAGTAAAATATAAAAACAGTAAATATTATTGCAACCCAATCCCAACCTCCCACCCCTTAATAAAGGATTAAATTCAGGCAGAATTAAAACAAGTAGATAAAATAACAACATAAAAAAACAGGCTAACCAGTTTCTCATTGGACAACTAGGGTGGTAGCATCTCATTACTTCAGCATGGGGAGAAGCCGGGAAACTCCAGACAAGAACAGTGGGCCAAAACTTTGGAGCTGGGCGGGGAGGGGGGGAGATTAGGGATTATCTAGGAAGGCCTGCCAGAAAAGATAAGTCTTTACTGCTTTCTTAAAGCAAACAAGAGTCGTAATAAGACGTATCTCATCTGGCAGGCCATTCCACAGACTGGGAGTGGTGGCGGAAAAGGCCCTCTGAGAGGTCTTTATCGGCTGTAGCAGTTTCCTCCCAGAGGACCAGAGCGTGCGAGGGGGGGGGGTTCATACGGGGGGAGATGGTCCCTGAGATAAGATGGGCACAAGCCATGTAGGGCTTTAAAGGTTAAAACCAATACATTGTACTGTGCCCGGAAATTGATCGGAAGCCAGTGGAGAGACTTCAACACTGGAGTTATATGGTCTCTCCTAGATGTTCCGGTGACCAGCCTGGCTGCCATATTTTGAACTAATTGAAGTTTCTGGGTTAAGCACAAGGGTAGCCCCATATAGAGGGCATTACAGTAATCCAAGTGAGAGGTTACCAGAGCATGTACTACAGTTTCCAGGTCCCTCATGTCCAGGAAAGGGCACAGGTGGCGTATCAGCCGAAGCTGATAACAGGCACTCCTGACTGTTGCATTCACCTGACTCGTCATGTGAAGCGACGAGTCTAGAAGTACCTCCAGATTGCGAACAGAATCCTTCAAGGAAAGTGTGAAAGCACAGTGTCATCAGTACGATGATGACACTCAGAGATACTTCTCCATGAGCAGATCATCAGCCCATACTTCAGGTGGCATCTCTCCTCTTAATGACTGTCTTGCAGCGGTAATGGATTGGATGAGGGAAAACAGATTGAAGTTAAATCCAGACAAAACGGACATACTAACAGTCACAGGCCCGAAGCCAGGCTTGGGAATGCAATCCCCAGTCCTAGATGGAATAATAATAATAATAATAATAATATAATAGTTTATTTATAGCCTGCTCCTCTGTACATACACTCGGAGCGGGGTACAAGTAAAAAAACATAGATTAAAACAATCCCATGACCCGTTTCCAAACCTCCCACCCCTTAAAAATAGATTAAACCGGCAGTGATTAAAACAGTAATTATTTAAAAACATATAACAACATCCTAACCCTTCCTTATGCGGCCACGTCATAAGTGGGGATCAGAAACATGGGAGTAGGCAGGAAATCAAAGTCTGGGACCGAAGCCGGGGATAGGGAATTTCAGGGGAAGGCCTGCCGGAAGAGATGCGTCTTTAGGGCTTTTTTGAAGCAATCTAAAGATGTCATGAGACACATCTCATCCGGCAGACCATTCCAGAGCTTGGGAGCAGTCGCAGAAAAGGCCCTCTGGGAGGTCTGTGCCAGCCTGGTCTTGATAGGCTGTAGTAGGTTCCTCCCAGAGGATCGAAGTGTGCGGGGAGGATTGTACGGGGAGAGGCGGTCCCTGAGATAAGATGGGCCCGAGCCATGTAGGGCTTTAAAGGTTAAAACCAGCACCTTGTACTGTGCCCGGAAACTAATTGGCAGCCAGTGGAGAGATTTAAGCACTGGTGTTATATGTTCTCTCCTAGATGTCCCAGTAACTAATCTGGCTGCCATGTTTTGAACCAATTGAAGTTTCCGGGTTAAGCATAAGGGCAGCCCCATGTACAGCGCATTGCAGTAGTCTAGTCGTGAGGTGACCAAAGCGTGTACCACAGTTTCCAAATCCCTCATCTCCAGGAAAGGGCGCAGCTGGCGTATCAGCCGAAGCTGATAACAGGCACTCCTGACCGTCGCATTCACCTGACTAGTCATGTGAAGTGGCGAGTCTAGGAGTACCCTCAGACTGCGAACAGGGTCCTTCGAGGATAGTGTGATTCCATCTAGGACCGGGAGTTGTATTCCCAGACCTGGTTTCGGGCCGGTGACTGTCAGTACCTCCGTTTTGTCTGGATTCAGTCTCAATCTGTTTTCCCTCATCCAATCCATTACCGCTGCCAGGCAGTCATTGAGAGAGGAGACGCCATCTGAGGTCTGAGCAGATGATCTGGTCATGGAGAAGTATCTCTGAGTGTCATCATCGTACTGATGACACTGTGCTCCATGCCTCTGAATGATCTCACTCAGCAGCTTCATGTAGATATTAAATAACATCGGGGACAGGATGGCGCCCTGAGGGACCCACAATTAAGCTCGATTTTAGACGAGCAACTGTCCCCGAGCCTCACCCTTTGGGCTCTATTGGAGAGGAAGGAATGGAACCACTGCAGTGCGGTACCTCCATTTCCCATCTCCCTCAGCCGACCCAAAAGGATGGAATGATCTATTGTGTCAAAAGCTGCTGATAGATCCAGGACCACCAGCAGGGGCACACTACCCATCAATGCTCAAGCGGAGGTCGTCAGCCAGAGCAACCGTGGCGGTCTCAACTCCATATCCTGATCTGAAGCCGGTTTGAAATGGATCGAGATAATCAGTTTCATCCAAGACGGCTTGGAGTTGGGAGGAGACTGCTCTCTCGATTACCTTGCTTAGAAACGGCAGCAAGGAAACTAGTCTATAGTTGTTCCTGTCCAGGGGGTCAAGGGAAAGTTTCTTCAGGAGGGGCTTCACCACTTCTTAACCATCTCTTCTTCAGGCTAAACATACGCAGATCCCTAAGTCTTTCCTCATGAGGCATGGTTTCTAGACCCTTCACCATTTTGGTGGCCCTCCTCTGGACATGCTCCAGTTTCTCAACATCCTTTTTGAATTGTGGTGCCCAGAACTGGACACAGTATTCCAGGTGATGGCTGACTAAAGCAGAATATTACCTCCCTTGATCTAGACAATAGACTTCTGTTGATGCAGACTAGAATCACATTGGCCTTTTTAGCTGCTGCTAAAATGTTGACTCATTTTCAACTTGTGGTCTATTAGGCTTCCTAGAACCCTTTCACACATGGTCTGGTTAAGCCAGGTTTTCTCCAGCTTATATCTATGCATTTCATTTCTTTCTTTCTTTCTTTTTTTGCCCTAAGTGCATTATCGTACATTTCTTTGTGTTGAAATTCATTTTGTTAGCTTTGGCCCAGCATTCTAATCTATTAAGGTCATTTTGGTTTTGATCCTGTCCTCTGGGGTATCAGTTACTCCTCCTAATTTCATGCCATCTGCAAATTTGATAAGTATGCCCCCTATTCCTTCATCCAAGTCATTGATAAAGATGTTGAATAGCACTCGGCCCAGGACAGAATCCTGTGGCACTCCACTGTCACATCTCTCCAAGATGAAGAGGAGCCATTGCTGAGCACCCATCCAATCACTAATCCACCTAACAGTTTATTGCTTTAGTCCACATTTTACTATCTTGTTTGCAAGAATATCACGGGGGATTTTGTCAAAGGCCTGACTGAAATCAAGATATGCTATGTCTACCACATTCCCTTCAGCTACCAAGTTGGTAATTAAAATCTTGTAGCACCTTTGAGACTAACTGAAATAAAGATGTTGGCAGCATGAGCTTTCATAGACTTCAGTTTGCATCTGAGAAAATAGACTGAAGTCTACAAAAGCTCATGCTTCCAACTTCTTTATTTCAATTAGTCTCAAAGGTGCTACAAGATCTCTCTACGTGTATGATTGTGTGCATAAGAGGAGCTTCCACTCACAAAACTTTTTAATAGAAGAATAGACACCTAATAACAATTTCTTTAAAAATGCCTTGTGATGTACCTTATATTATGGGTTCTGGAGGCTTCCTAAAAACAATCTATGGTATCAGGAAAATAGATGGCTTTTGGATTGGGATGTAACAGATCTAGTCCTACTAGGTGACCTTGGGCATGTCTCTCTCTCTCTCAGCCAGACCTAACTCACAGGTTTGATGTGATGTTAAAGGGGGAGAGTGGTTTCTTCCAACATGAATTCACTGAAGGGAAGGTAAACACAAATTGAAGTAACAAGTATTTAGTAGTGACAATTTTATATTTATGGCAATACAGTATTTCCACATCTAGAGAAGGAGATAAAAGATTAACCAAGTAAAATGGTCTCGAATGTAGTGGAGAAAGGAGATGTCTGCATATGTGGTTGTGGTAAATATTATTTTTCAAGAAATAAAATGTCAGCTGAGAATGTTCCTGCACATTTACTATCTTCAGTTCCTTTTTCTTTTCTTCAAAAACAAAAACAAAAGTCTCACTTCTGGTGTTGGAGCCTCTCAAGAAGAAAAGCTCCCTGTGACATGATCTGCAGAGGCAAGGAGCAGGGGGAGGTTAAGAAGATGAGATTATGAGTGAGGAGGAAAAGAAGGTGTTTTGGTGGTGTTAAATGAGATATGGGATTTTCAAAAATTAATGCAATTTGTTATTTTATATCCATGGATTCTGGATCCATTTTTTAAAGAATCCAAAGAGCAAAGATTGATTTTGCCATTTGATATAAGGGACAACAAGGACCCACTGTATTTCTCTCCCAAGCACAAAATAAAGGAGGAGTGGTGGAGATTTTGGTAAAAGCACTGAGGGCATTCTCCAACATCATTGTGAGGGCTTTAGTGCATGCTATTACCTCAAGCATAAACAGTAATTAAACATAAACATAAAATGATTAAAACTTTCCCACTTCTAACATAAATCTGTTTTGATTTTTTGAGGGCTTATTAATGATTAAAATAAGGCATTAATCATTTTTACTGTACTGTCTTTCCTATCTTCAGGTAGATCTGTGTTTGAATGAATAGGATTGCCCTATCAAGTCGCATCATCTGTTATCTTCTTTAGTATAAACTCTAAGGAGTTTATCACATGGGGCGAAACTGGAAGTTTAAATGGGGTTTATCCCATGAAAACCACGCAATCACTATTAAAGTGCGATTAAGATTTTCACACACAGTGGTCATTATCCTCGTCCCTTCTCACTTGCTGCCCCTCACTCCTGGAACCTTCTCCCCCCACATGCACGCCTCATCACTTCCCTAACCAGGTTCAAAACTGAGTTAAAGACTATATTATTTAGGGAAGCTTTCCCAGGACTGTGCCATCCGCCCCAGGATGCCTCCTATTAACTTTGTATTAAGAAGCCATGCCCTCCCTCCAGTCCATCTGCCTTGGTCCTGGCCCCAGAGGGAGAGAAGAACCACTGGACCTCACCCCCTTTCCTATCACCTTCCCCTCTTCCTTTTGTGTTGTCTCTTTTAGACTGTAAGCCTGAGGGTAGGGATCCGTCTACTTTAAGATTGTATGTACAGCACTGTGTAAATTTACAGCGCTATATAAATAAAGGTTGATAATAATAATAATAATAATAATAATAATAATAATAATATCATCCTGGGAATAATCAAGAAATAAAGGCAATAAACAGCAACAAATCATTCACAGGATCCCATGAAAGATTTGTTACTGTTTATTGCCTGGTTATTCCAGGGTTAATGGCACATTAATCACTTTTGATTGCAATGTCGTGTGAAACTCTTTATTGTGAATGTGTACAATTGAGCACTTTTCATGGGATATTCCTGGGATAATGGTACTATAATCACAGTGTCATGTGAAAATCTTAATGGCAAATGCACAACTTTCACGGGATAAACCCATTTACACTTCCAATTGTCCCCGTGTGATAAACTCCCAAGTAATGCCTCTATGTAATGCACAAAAATGGCTGGGGTCTGGTGGTGGTGGAATTCAATGCTTTTGCCTTTGATACTTGAAAACAAGCTTCAAATGTTCTGCCCTAGCAGATAGAACTTGCCCAGGAATCAATCATTTTCCCTTTGAACTGACCTTTAGCCAGCCTGCATAGAAGAAAAACTGCAGGAAGGTGAAGACAGGCACAAAAAGGTCCATCTCATGGCCAGGATACCCCTTTGCTGGGTCCAGGAATTGCCGTCCAATCAAGCAAGCCAGGAAGAAGCTGTAAACGGCTACTGTGACCACCTTGGAGAAAGAGACACAGTTAGAACCCATCATGGTTTGCAGGAGTTGGGCTGTTGCTTCAAAACTGTTGAACTATGGCTCATAATAAAAGTGTTCCTAGAATGGCAGAACTAGTGATATCTGCACTCAAGGTACAATTCTTTATCCTCAACAGGTACAATTGTATTACATGTCTTTTGCTGTATAGTAGAGTTTGCATTTGGACTGTCA
The DNA here is from genome assembly GCA_034509955.1 of Urosaurus nigricauda. Taxonomy (NCBI): domain Eukaryota; kingdom Metazoa; phylum Chordata; class Lepidosauria; order Squamata; family Phrynosomatidae; genus Urosaurus; species Urosaurus nigricauda. The sequence goes on from JAOEGL010000001.1 coordinate 119,109,315, forward strand.
TTCTGGAGACCAGGCTTTGATTCCCAGCTCAGCCATGAAACCCACTGGGTAGCCTAGGGCAAGTCATACCCTTTCAGCTGCAGAAAAAGGCAATTGGCAAACCTCTTCTGAACAAAACTTGCCATTAAACCCCATGATAGGTTTGCCCTAGGGTCAAGAAAAGTCAGAAACAACATAAAGGCAACAACAGCAACACCAAGACACATTACATGTGCTCTCATGTTCCCACCAATGCCATGACTGTGAGTCTCTGTTGTGAAACCCATTTCGAGATTGATTCTTTTTCTTCTTCCTCCAATACTTTATCGCATGCTTCATTCAAGTTATGGGAAGAAATATATATTGGTATGGTTAGGACTAGTAAAACATCAAGAGGAAGCTGGGTTTTTCCAGTGGAAGAAGAAGAAAAAAAAAATCCCCAGACATTTGAAGGCTCACTTCCTTTTTTACTTCAGTCAAGTTAGAACACTTGTCCTAAATTATTTACTGATTCTTCACATTTGGAGTTTCAGGGGTTCCATCTCTAATCATTCTGTACTTTTACTTGCCAAACAGAGGAATCACTTAGCAATGTGATTGTTGTTTTTTGTGGAGCTTTCATGCTATGTGGCCATGTTCTAGAAGAGTTCCTTTCTGACGTTTCGCCAGCATCTGTGGCTGGCATCTTCTGTGGCTGGCTGAAGATGCCAGCCACAAATGCTGGCGAAACGTCAGAAAGGAACTCTTCTAGAACATGGTTACATAGCCTGAAAGCTCCACAAAAAACTATGGATGCCAGCCATAAAAGCCTTCGACTCCACAATGTGACTGTTAATTATTCTATACAGTACCTGCATCATTTGAAATGTTGTGAATCTGTCTCAAATTTGAGATTTTATGAATATCAGTTGTCATTATCCAAGTCCATAATGACTGCAGAAAAAAAAACCCCCACATAATTTATGTAGTTTGCCTCTACTAGCATATAGGTTTCATCACCAGCTTTTTCAACATTTTTAAGGAGTTTATCAGAAGGGAGGAATTTCTCTTTATTCTGAATGGAACCAATTGGAGCCAATTTGAATTCACATGAATTCGTAGTTTAGCGAATTTATGTGAATTCCAATTGTGTTCGGAATGCATTCAGAATGACTTCCCATTACCTGAAAATGACTGCCCATTGCCCGAAATTGCATGAGACGCTTTAATACGAAATAATGTAAAACCCATGACTGCATTTGGAATGACTTCCCTTTTGCCCAAAATTGCGTGAGATACTTTAATACGCAGTAACGTGAAACCCCATGTCTGCGTTAGGATTGCCATTAGATTATACTTCTCATTTTCATCGTCTGATAAAATCCTAAGTCAGTAGCCTAACAACCAAATGACATTGTTTGGGAATGTACTCATAGATTCTTAGGACCCTTTCACACTACATGGTTATAGCACTATGATTCCACTTTAACTGCCATGGCTGTATTCTATGCAGTCTTGGGCTTTTGGGAGAAGCATTTAGAGTACTCAGACAGAAAGCTCCTCTAGTGTCCCACCAAACTACAGACCCCAGGAGTCCACAGAATGTTGCCATGGCAGTTAAAGTGGATTCAAACAACAAAAACAGCTTCATTTATATACTGCTCCATACTGAACTAGCAGTCTCTAAGCAGTTTACAACAGTAAACTAATTGCCCCCAACAAGCTGGGTACTCAGTTTAGCGACCTCAGAAGGATGCAAGCCTGAGTCAAGATTGAGCTCTGGCTAGTATTGAACTCACAACATTTTTGGTTTTCAGTGAGTGGCTGCAGGACAGGCATTTACCACTATACCACCAGGGCTGTAACCGTGCAGTTTAAAAGGACCTTTAGAAGGAAAGCAGTCTTCCACTGATCTGGTGTTGGGACTGGCATGTTACGGCAAAACAACCCAATTTGTTGGTCTTTAGTTGATTGAGGCTGCACCTGCAATGCAGAATTAATGCATTTTGACACCACTTTAACTGTCATGGCTCAGTGCTACTGAATTCTGAGGTTTGTAGTTTTGTGAGATATTTTGCCTTTTCTGTCAGAGAACTCTAGTACCACAACATGCTATAAATCCCAGGATTCCATAGAATGAAGCCATGGCAATTAAATCAGTGTCAAACTGCATTAATTCTGCAGTGGGGCAGCAGCCTGAGATATTTGATGTTAACTACCTCCTCCACCAGCACTAGAAAAGGAGGATTCTAGGTATATGACCCAACACGTGAAAGAGGAGCATGGAGGGAGGATGGAGGGGGAGAAAGATGGACAAAGCCACTTGTGCCTTACAGGTTTCTTTCACACTACACAGTTAGAGCACTTTAGAGCACAGTTAGACTCCATCCTATGGAACTGCAGGTCTTGTAGTTTCATGAAGCATTGAGTTATCAGTCAGAAAGTTCTAGTGTCTCACTAAACTAAAAATCCCAGAATTCTGTAGGATGTAGCTGTGGCAGATGAAATATCAAATTGTATAGTATGAAACAGCACAATGAATGTCAAAGCCCTGAAAGAGTATATATATAGGTGTTTTCAAACCTGCCCTACATGTACTCTGCTCTTTCTACACCTGGCTCTAACAAAAAGCCATTGTTCTCACTAGTGGCGCTTTGATAAATAATTATTATCCTAGCTGTCCTAGCAGATGGACTACTCAGGAAATGGCAGGTGGACAGATGTTCAGTATCCCAGAAAGACTGCTTGGGTTCATCATGAAATGAAGGGCTAGTCCAAATCATTTTGCTGTCTGAGGCTGAGCAGCAAATGGTTCCCACCCCTGTGGTCACCCCACATTCATCCATGTCAAGGCACAGAGTATCCTAAGTCAACCATGATAGGTAGCGCATGTGACAGAACATCCCACAAAACATTTCTCCCCATTCCTGATTGTAAAACATAGTAAAAATAAAAGTATGTATTATAACAATTTTATGCCCCCCATCCAAAGAAGCCTCCGTTTGTCTAATAATATTGCTAACTCTCACACTTATCCACAGTTATCAGGAAAACAGCAAATATTGTGGTTTGTGATTGGGTACGTTCTTATTTTCATATTATAAACCCTTTGGGACAGCAGAAACATCCCTTGTTCTTTTTAATTTTTGTAAATGCACAAAAATTGCATAGACAGATACAGGAGTATAGATCTTGGACAAGAACTCCTCAGTTCTACTTGCCCACAGGCAAGTCATGTAAGATTTATTGATGAATCTGAATTTTGGGCCTCTTTTCTGGCTGTCTTTGGCTACACAACTTTCAGTTTCTTCTATAAGTTTGGAATTCTACCTTCTCCATCTGCCTGTGCCAAACCAAACCAGGCTTACTAAGACATAGACGTGTGTAGATACACATATGGGAAGAAAGAAATTGAATGTCAAGGTCTCATTTCTTGCTCTCTTAAGACAGCATCTCATGGTTTCTGACAACAATAAGGTCCCAATAGAGTACTGGGGGGGGGGGGGGGGGGGGAGAGATCCATACTACATAATTATAGCAGTTTGTTACCACTTAGGCTATATGGTTCCATCCTATGGAATCCTGGGATTTATAGTTTTGTGAAATAACTGAAAACGCTTTTCTAAACAATCCTTGTACTGTAATGCAGGGGACTTCAGTAGAGAATACTTAGCAACTCACAAAACTACATATCCCAGAATTGTGTGGAATGGAGGCATGATAATTAAAGTGGTATCAGACTGCTATAATTGTACATTATGAATACTGTGTGTATGTGTGCTCAAACACACATCTGTTGCTGCATGCATGCTCTTGTGTGCACACTTCCATGTCCATTCCATGCCCATGTCCTTGATATTTGTCTTTTTTTTTTTTTTTATCCTGGCTTTCTGGAGTCTTTGGCCTGCCCAAGTTTTCAGAGAAATTTCCTATTAACCTTAATGGTCTTCAGGGACAGGAATTCTCCTTTGGTATACAGCAGAATCTAACAGAGTGCATTATTTAAGTAGCTGGATTGTAGAACACAACAGTAAGATGGGCACCATATAGCCTGCCCTGCGGCTGCAGTTTGGGTGGTGCTGAACAGTAAACATGCCTGGTGTCTAAGGCAGATAACAGCCTTCCCCACAAAGAGGTTCATCCCACTGAATGCTGTGCTATGGATATGACAATAGCTAATTCAGGCTAAAACAACAGTGAGTTTGTCACATGTTGATATGCACAGAGAATTGGGAAGGCAGAATGGATCCTTGTTGGTTCTGCTGGACCTTTCAGCAGCTTTCCATAACATCAACCATGGTATCCTTCTGGGCCACCTTGCTGAGATGGGTCTTGAAGGCAATTTTTTACAGTGGCTCTGTTCCTTTCTGGAGGGGCAAATCCAGAAGGTGATGCTGGGGGATTTTTGTATGGCCCCCTAGGCATTGGCCTATGGGGCTCTTCAGGTTATGTTTTGCCCCCCCCCCCATGCTATTTTACATATACATGAAACTGCTGGGAGAAGCTATCTGGAGTTTTGGGGGTGCAGGGCCAATACCCAACTCTACTGTTCCTTTCCACCCTAATCCAAGGAGGCTGTCCTGGTCCTAAACAAGTGTCTGTTATACAGCAATGGACTGGATGTGGGCAAACAAACTGAAACTTAATCCAGACAAGAAAGAGGTGCTCTTCATCAGTTGGAAGTCAGATGAGGAAATAAGACGTCAGTCTGTCTTACAAGAGGCTACACTCCCCATGAAAACATGGGTTCATAGTCTGGATGTACTCCTAGGTTCAGTTTTGAACCTAAAGGCCCAAGTTTCTGCCGTGGCCAGGAACGCTTTTACACATTTAAAGCTTGTGTACCAATTGCACCTGTTCCTTGAGACATCAGATCCAGTCACAGTGGTACATGCCTTAGTTACACCCTGTTTGGGGACTACTGTAACACACTCTACATGGGGCTGTCTTTGAAGGCCAGAGTGGCCCCCTCCTTATTGTCCTGTGCCAACAAGCTAAAATCTTTTGTTCAGAAAGACTTTTAAAACAGAAAGTTTTTAAAGAATGGGCCAGAGGGTGCTGTTTTGTTTCAAATGAACAATATTAAAGAGCTTTAAAAATCTTTTTAATTCCATTTTATTATTTTACTAAAGTGTGAATTATTTTAATATTGCTAATAGTTGAATTCTATTTTAATGCTCTCTTTTTGTATGTTTTATTTGTATTGGTTTTTAAAATGGTGAATTGCTTTGAGTCTCAATTTTTGGTGTAAAGAGGGAAATAAATAAATAAATAAAATTAAATTTGCTCAGACACCAATAAGGAACAAACAGCATATGTCTTTTAAAATCCCCTAAAATATTCCTGAGGAACTATAAGCGTAGGTGGAAAACTGCTCTTTGCATGTTTCTACATGTGTGCCTATTGCAACTTCAGTAAATTGTGTTTGGCTCACCAGGGATTTATTTATGAGATTCACAAATGAGGGGTTATGCTTGAAGATTACAGAGCTGTGATATGCTTGACACAAGTCAGTTTCTTTGGAATGCATGCTTTACCTTGTTGTTGTGTGCCTTCAAGTAGTTTACAACTTTATGACAGCATTTGTCTTTAAAAACCCCTAAAATCTTTGAGGAACTATAAGCGTAGGTGGAAAAATGTGCTTTGCATGTATTTGTAAGTGTACTTACTGCAACGTCAATAAACTATGTTTGGCACACTAGAGATTTATTTATGAGATTCACAAATGAGGGGTTATGCTGGAAGATTATAGAGCTATGGAAACACTTAACACAAATCAGTTTCCCTGGAATGCATGGTTTACCTTGCTGTTGTGTGCCTTCAGGTTGTTTCCAGTTCATGGCAAGCTGTAATATACTAATCTCTGCTTGGAACCAAGGAGAATTCATAACAAAGTCCATTTCTCACCTGGGTATAGACCAATGGAATGCTGATCCAATCATACCCATAGAGTCGACCACACTGACTGCGCAGAGTGTTCATTTCCTGGTGTCAGTGAGGAAGACCAAATATTACTTGAGGAAAAGATAGCATTTATCACAGTGCCCCCATTGTCTTTTGCAAAGTGAGCTATTGCATGTTACAAGCTGTATAAGATACTGCGTCATAAATGGGACCCCTGCTTCAGCTATGGTGTATCAGCCAATCTTGTCCAGATATTTCAGTCCTATTAATTTGAAGCAATCTTATTATGCACATTTAATAGCCATGTGTTATGCATGGAATGTGGACCCTTGCACAGAAAATGGCTGCCTGGAAATCTACCTTGATGCTAAAGAATCAGATATAAGTTTCTAGAAGTCAGAAGGATGTTTAACCAAACATTGAAAATGGATTGGTTCTGCTTTGGAGGGTCGAAATGTTAGTAGATCCTGAGCAAAAATTCCACTTGTGAATAACACTAGCCCATCCACAGCAAGCTAAAAATATTCCACCTCTACATTTCAACTTAGTTTGGAGACCTGGTGAAAAGCTTGTGACACAGATCTGTTTTACAAGTTTGTGGTAGGATTTATCAATCTAGTGCATTTGAAGTACTTTGAATGCTATCTATTGCCAATGTTTGATTAAATCCTGATCTCAGCCCACTCTCAAGCAGAATGGCAGATAGATTCTTTCCTCTTTTAACCATCCCTTTCCACTTCCCACCAGAGACAGGCCAGACATGGTGAGTTAATGAAAGCACTTCTTGTTGTTAGCTGCTCTTGTGTTGACCTCAACTCATGGTGACCCTGTGGATAAGACTTTCAAGCCCTTCTATCCTCCACTGTTCTGCCTAGGTCTTGTAGATTCAGAGCCATGACATCCCCAATTGAGTCTAGCCATCTGGCAATGGGCTTCCTCTCTTTCTACTCCCTTCTACCTTTCTTAGCATTATTGTCTTTCCAATGATTCATAATTTCTCATGATGTGGCCAAAGTAAAGCAACCTCAATAAATCATCTTGGTTTCTTGGGAGAGTTCAGCTTGATCTGTTCAATTACCCATTTGTTTGTCTTTTTGGCCATCCACAGTATCCTCAGCACTCCTCTCCAGCACAACATCTCAAAAGAGTTTATTTTCTTTTTATCCACTTTCTTCACTTCCCAGCTCTCACTTCCATACATGTTGATGGGGAATATAATGGATTGGATGCTTCTTACTTTAGTACTCAGTTGTATATCTTTACTCTTTAGGATCTTGTCTATGGAAGCACACCATGGCCTAAATTCTGTTGTTAGTCCTCACTAGAGTAGCACCACTGAATCAATGGGATTTACTTATATATTGGCTCACCAGTCAACAATTGATTGAGTGGGTAGGTCCTAGTTGGGACTAAACAACAGGATGCCAGCCACTGTGTTTTTTTCTTCTCATATCCACTTGCAAATACAAAACTCACATTCAAGATGCCTTGGAGAAGAACACTGTCACGAATCCGGCCATCATTACGGGCCTTCACTGCCAAGTTTGAGAACCATACACAGGGAATCCAAAACTTGTTATGGGGTGAATTCACACTGTCAAACTTCTTGTGTTCTTCTGGAGTCATCAGACCTGTGCAGAAGAGAAGATGGAAGATGAAAAGAGGAAGGAAGATTTACAGGTACCCTGTCCTCATACTTGAAGGGGGGGGGGATAAATTCATTAGCTTTCAAAACACTTTGTAGAGCCTGCAAAATGCTGATTTTCTACTTTGGGACATCACTCAAAAAAGCAACATTTTTGAACTATGACTCTCAGAAACCCAAGTCAACTTGGCCTGTGGGCACAATCAATGGATTATTCTGAGAGTTATGGTCCAAAAAGTGATTTTTCCACGGTGTGGTTTGGGGCTGCCAGTCCTGAGCCTGTAAAGCCATATCAATGACAGGAAACCTAAACATTACAATCAGATTATTGAATAGATTTTTTCCTACTGGAAATAGAGTGGAAAACAGGGAGGGAACTGAGTTCACTTAAATACGCTCTGTGTGTGAATCAAGCCATTTTTAAAGAATACCAGTAGTTCTATATCCAAATGGACAACTGGTCTCCACTCATCTGGCCACTGGGGACAAATGAACTCATACAATTTAATCAGTGAAAACATATGATTCCACCCCTGTTTCAATGTCTTTTGCAAAAACCAAAAATAAAAATACAGGTTGTGAAAGCTGGACAATGAAGAAGTCAGATGGGAAGAGAATAAACTAATTTGCAATCTGGTCCTGGAGAAGAGTTCTGTGGAGACTGTGGACTGCTACAAAGAAAATTAATGGGTCCTAGAGCAAATCAGGCCTGAACTCTCCTTAAAAGCCAGGATGACTAAACTGAAGTTGTGGTACTTTGGAGAGGTACGTTTCACTAGAAAAGAGGATAGTGCTAGGAAAAGTGAAAGACAGTAGGAAAAGAGGTAAACTACATTATGGATGGGCAAACCCAATCAAGAAAGCCATGGCCCTGAGTTTGCAAGGCCTTAGTAAGGCTGTTCATAATGGGATGTTTTGGAGGGTTCTCAAACTTGATGACAATTAGCAGTAATACGAAGTCAACTGAACTTGCTCGCTCTTTCCTTTATGCCTAATTTTGCCTCTAACTGGCTGTCTTTATATCCAAATCAAATCTGATTGCAAAGTTGCTAATGCCTTGGTAGAATCATAGAATCATAGAAATTTAGAGTTGGAAGAGACCACAAGGGCCATCCAGTCCAACCCCCTGCCGTGCAGGAACTCCCAATCAAAGCATACCCGACAGATGGCCATCCAGCCTCTGCTTAAAAACCTCCAAGGAAGGAGACTCTACCACCCTCCGAGGGAGTGTGTTCCACTGTCGAACAGCCCTTACTGTCAGGAAGTTCCTCCTAATGTTGAGGTGGAATCTTTTTTCCTGCAAAGAACAACATCAGATCTCTTTCACTGCCAGCTAGAGCTCTTTATTTGTCGCAGTGCCTGAATGTCGCCCACAGTTGAATATTCAAGTACTTTAAAAAAGAGAGATAGAGATTCATACTCCCACACAAATAGAAAAGTGCAGCAAGCATAAGGAGAAATGGGCACCAGATTGCACCACAATGTTAGAAAGAACATTGTTAGAAAGAACTAGAAAGAACGTTTTCACATTTTTTTGTTTGTTGCTTTTGTTGATACATATGACTGCAGCTTTATAAGTACCATGTCTTCAGGGCCAATGCAAACATCTGCTTAGATCAATATCAGGAATGGGCAAATGTGGAAGGTTAGAGGAGAGCACTCCTGCAGGAAACCTTGGAGAAAGGAAGGAAGGAAGGAAGGAAGGAAGGAAGGCCCTCTAGAGGACATGGATGACATTTTCACCATGTTTTAGTCATTTCTTGTTCGTTTCTTCTTTCACAAAAGGCGTCTTCTGGACCTAATTGGCCAAGGGAGGCTTCAAAATGTGGTGGAAATATTATTTTTTAAATTTTGCCCCCCCTTTTTTTACCCTAGGGGGCCCTGAAGGCCACTCTTTGCCCACCTCTGCTCTACAGGTTAAAGAACCATTCAGGAACATTAAAAAATGCTGAGGTGCTTCCTAAGAGTGGAAAGAAGCCCAAAGTATATCTGGGAGAATAGGGATTGGTATAATACAGTATAGATACTATGTTGCCATGGAGGCAGGACTTTGGGTACATGTGTAAGGCCCCACTCAGCAAAAGGGACTTACAGATATAGCAGGTCTGATTATCCACATTTTGAAGCAAGGAAAAGAATATGCATAAGAAGTTCTCAGAAGATCATTCTCTCCAGAGTCAAAAAATGATATCACTGAAAGGCAGTGTGGTATTGTGATTAGACTGTTGGGCTGGAATTTTGGAAATTCAAGTTCAAGTCTCTAGTGGATTGTAATAGCTTGGGGGGATTTATTCTATATAGAAACAATAGTAAGTAACCTTGGAACCCAGCTTCTTACTCTCAGACCATTCTATTGTATATACTGTACTCATGTATAAGTCTAGAAAATTTAGTCAAAAAAATGACCCCAAAAACCTGGGTCAGCTTATCCACAGGTGACTGTAAGTATTATATATATATATAGATAAAAAAGAACCATCCCCTTCTCTGAGTAGAGTAGTGAAAAGTGAGAGCTTAGTCTATCTTGGGAGAAACTAAAAGAAGCACTGATCCCCTCTTCTCTCTCCACCATGGTGCCACTTCTGAGCCTTTTGAATGGCTTGGAGGGGAAACGGTGGTGGCAGCTGCTCTTTGGCATTTCCCTTCAAATATTGCTGAGAGCAATTGGGATTTGAAGGATGCGAATAAGAGATTTGTGTATGTTTGTCACCTTTTCTGGGTTAAAGTCAGCCAGAGTTATGACATTAAAGTTAAAGGCTGTAATCACTGCTAACACAGTTGTCGTTTTTTTCTTTGTGATTATATCCTTTTTGACATGTCACCATTTTCTTTGCAATGCTTACACCTGGTTGCCTTCCCTACATATCACACAGCCACCATTTACCATAGTTCTCTCCTCATCCATTCAGCCTTCAGGACAAGCACAAACAGTTATGCTTGCCAGAATTTAGTAAGTTCTTTGGCATCATTTTCCTTTGCTTTGTCCTTTACATCCTTTGTTACATACCCGCAAGTTTTACCCTCGACTTATCCATGGATCATATCAAAATCCCTAATTTTACTCCCCAAACCTGCCCTCAACTTATACATGAGATTGACTTACAATCAAGTGTATACAGTATTTCATAAGTCTGTTTTGTAAGTCAAGTGTGAAGGAGGCAACCACCTATGCTATCTTAAGCTCAATGGAGGAAAGATGTTGTATAGCTATAACCAAGGGCCCTTTCACACCACAAACTTGTAGCACTATGATTCTACATTAACTACCATGGTAACATCCTGTAGAATCTTGGGATTTCCAATTTAAAGACAGGCATTTAGAATTTTCAGCCAGAAATAAGAAAGACATGGGACTCATTCACACTACACAATTATAGCACTATGATTCTGTTGCCATGATTCTGTCCCATGGAATCCTGGGATTTGCAGTATATGGAGGGGCAGTCAGAGAGCTCTAATGACTTTGACCAAACTAGAAATCCTATGGTTACCTAGGAAGCAAGCATGACAGTTAAAGTGGAATCATACCACTATAACAGCATGATACATATTTAAGACATTAAGTACTACCACTGCTACTACGTATTATCACTTCCATACCACAACACCAGGGCTACTTCTGGGCAGCAAGACACTTGTTTGGTTTACCTGCTTACCCTCTAAGGGCCAGCTAGAAAACAAATAAAGGAACAGTCTTTCAGCCAGCAATGTTCATAGTATCATGATAAACCTCAGCAGAGAAACCATGCTGGCAGCTGCCACTGATTCAGTAAAGATGTGCCGATTCAGGTTTTATGGCAGAAAGAACAGGTATGTACACATCAACACTTGCACCAGGGACCAATGTCTCTATGGTGGATCTTTTGCTGTTGCTATGTCATCTGGACCAGCATTCTTCAATACGGTACTCTCTAAAGGTGGCTGGGAATGACAAACCTCATCATACTCAGCCATCACATACCACTGCTTGTCTGAAGATAATGAGTTTGTAGTTCAATACATCCAGAAAGCATAATGGAACAAATAATGGTTGTAAAGAGGTTCCATGTCTGCTGTCAGCATCAATGATGATGGAGCACAGAGACAGGACTTCTTACATAATGGATTGGATTTATGTTTTTGTATGCTTCCTTCCACCTACATGAGGTAGGAATCATGTGGCCCACCAGATATTCCTGGACTGCAGTTCCAAGCATCCCTAGCCAGCAAGGCCACTAGTAAGGACTGCTGGGAGCTGAAGTTCAATAATATCTGGTGTCTCCCAATCCTTATGTCTTAACTAAAAAAAAAAAAAAGAAAAGAAAAGAAAAGAAAGAACAGCAGCAACATTGCGCTGAGCTACCAAACAATGACTCCAGCATGCAAGTGCTAATTGAGCAACAAATATTTCTAAGGGCCTGAATTATTATCCCAGTAAAACTACCTCCTGCCACCTGATCCAAACTGAAGCATCTACTGGTACTGCTCTTTTGTGTTGCTAGTTGTGGAGATACTTGTGTTGCATAGCTGGTAGGAAGGGGTTACATGTGCAAAGTGCCCCCTCACATCAGGAGGGTTAGTACATTTCAAAGGGAAATTGCTCTGACTATGCCTTATTTTCTACAATCAGTACAGTATTTGGGGCAGTGAGTTTTTTTTCTCCAGCAGGTGGCAGGATGGCCTGGCATCATCTTGCCAGATGAGCAGTGCTGCTGTTTCAACTGCAGTGGTGCTGGCATCTCTTTTCTTTGCGCCTTTGTTGCATGAAAGTTTTATAATTTTCAGTTAACATTTAATATGTTCCTTTCAAATTGTGGAATTTCTTTTTTTGGGGGGGGGGGGAGTGTGCTTCTTTTAGTCCCTACCAGACCACCAGTGCAATCCTGTGCATGTTTACTCAGAAGTAAGTCCCACTGCATTTAGTGGTGGAACATAGAATCATAGAATCATAGAGTTGGAAGAGACCACAAGGGCCACCCAGTCCAACCCTCTGCCATGCAGGAAATCACAGCATCCCCAACTCTGCTTAAAGATCTCTAAGGAAGGAGACTCCACTACACTTCGAAGGAGTGCGTTCCACTATAGGACAGCCCTTACTGTCAAGAAGTTCCTCCTAATGTTGAGATGGAATCTCTTTTCCTGTAGCTCACATCCATTGTTCCAGGTCCTTTTCTTTGGTGCAGCAGAAAACAAGCTTGCTCCCTCCTCAGTACGACATCTCTTCAAAGGGATCATAGAATCGTAGGGCCCATTCCCACTTGTGGAAAAATCCGCATTGGAATCGGGCTGTGCTCTGCTTATGAAAGCGATTCCAAAAGGCCCCTCGTTCACACTATGAAAAGGGACCTTGTTTGGAACTGCTTTCTTAGCCAGGAATGCTTGTCGTTCCCACGGAGCTGCCATGTAAGGTGACAGCCCTTAACCCCCCAACCCCTTCCCAGGGGATTCTTTTTTATTGGGGAGGGGGGAATTGATTGCAAAATCAATCTTGCGCATTTGCAATCTTGTGCATTTGCAATCAGTATAATGAAGAAAAAGAAAACACACACACTTGCTTCTGAGGGGTCCTGCCATCTTTCTTTCTTTCTTTCTTTCTTTCTTTCTTTCTTCTTTCTTTCTTTCCTTCCTTCCTTCCTTTTTTCTTTTTCTTTTTCTTCATTATACTGATCACAAATGCACAAGATTGCAAATGCACAAGATTGATTTTGTGATCAATACCCCCCCCCCCAAAACACGATTCTAATCAGCGTTCCCACTTACTGGAAACGATTCAGAATCATGTTTTCCCAAAAAACACCACTTTAAAACTAGTGTCAGGAAAGCCCGGGCTATTTGCTTTTAACCCGGTCCTTTCCTCCACTAATCGATCCGATAAGGATCGGAAGTCGATTCGAGTGTGAACGAGGGTCATATAGCCTGTGTCACACTTAAAATCAAAATGTAGTGGGAATGGAGCCATTGGGGCGATCTAGACCGCCCAAAAGGGGCGGTCCATGACCGCCCCAGGAAGCAGCGGGATGGGGCCAAGGCTGCCACACCATCCTGCCGCTTCCAGAGGCAGCGGGGAAGCGGCAAACTGTAGGCACCCTGGGCGCCCACTGCATCCCGCTTGCGGAGGTAGGGCTGAAGGGAGAAAGGGGCCGCCACCGTGGCCCCTTTCTCCCTGGGTTTTTGCCGCAGCTGTCTAAAAGCCACGGCAAAGACCCACCCACAAAAAGGAGCGCCATCTGGAGCTCCTTTTTTGTACCGCGGAACGGGCACGATTTGTGCCCTCCCCCAGCGCAAAGGCATCATGGCGTGCGCAGTGCGTCTAAAAGCTGCGCACGCCATGATGCCTTCAATTTTCTTGTTGCCAAATGAAAAATGTGTAAACTATAGCACAGACTATAATGTCTTTTCTGGAGATGCTGGTGGTCTTGGAGATGTCATTTACAGGCAATTACCTTGAGGTATCTTGATCCTTGGTTATATAAAGCTTTGTATGCTAGCATCATGTTAAATTTAGCTCTTGAGTAAACTGACAGCCAGTATAGACCCTTCAGTTGTAGTTGTGGACTATGGCCCTATGCAGACTGGCAGAAAGCACAGGCCTTTGGGCAGAATCAAGGTGCAGCGTCCTGATGCTGGATACCCCAACTCCATCCCTATGTTGCCATTTTGGTGCGTGCCGGTCAAGATTGCACATGCCATCATGACACACTTCCAGTGTTACATCCACATGATGCAGCACTGAAGAGGTGTCATAAAGCCGTCACAGCTATGGAACCCCTTGGAGGGCACAAAAACCAGTCGCTTTTTGTGGCTCCTTTTTGCACTCTCCAGAAGCAGGATTGAGCCATGGTGTAAGGTTGCCATGGCCCCGATCCAGCCAGGAAAGGGGTGGCTGCATGCCGCCCTTTAGGGGCAATTTGTATAGCCCTATATTTCAAAGCAAGGAACTGAGGAGGAAAACCCACCTATGAAATTTATGGTGTCACCATAAGTTGACAGGTGACTTGAAGGCATGTATATACACACACCACTCAGGTATGTGTATATAGAACAAAATTCTGCCTTGTCACTTTTCCCCCTTAAAACTACAATCTTATTTGATGTTTTGGGCTACAGTCTCTGCCCATTTGTTTGAGAATAATCCCATTGAACTCAACAAGGTTTTATTATGAATTTAAGAAGAAGATCAGCATGTGCTTTATAGACTATAGCAAAGCTTTGGACTGCATACCCTGTTTCCCCAAAAATAAGACATCCCCCCAAAATTAGACCTAGTAGAGGTTTTGCTGAATTGCTAATTATAAGGCCTCCCCCAAAAGTAAGACCTAGCAATTTTTTTGTATATAAATATATATACAGTATATAATAAATGTTCATTTTTTGGTTCAACAATAAATGTGAATTCTTCTTCATGGAAAAATAAGACACCCCCTGAAAATATGACCTAGCGCATCTGTGGGAGCAAAAATTAATATAAGACACTGTCTTTTTTTCGGGGAAACACGATAGAGCATAAAAAACAATGGAACACGGTTAAAGACATGGGAGTGCCACTGCACTTGATGGTTCTGATGAGAAATCTGTATGTCGGACTTAAAGCTAATGTTAGAGAATATAGAGAAAGTGAATGGTTCCCAATTGGCAAAAGACTTAGACAAGGTTGCATACTATCACCTTATTTGTTCAACAGGGATGCAGAAAATATCATATGAAGAGCAGGCTTAGACTCAGAAGAAGGTGGAGTGAATATAGGAGGAAGGAACATCAACAAACTAAGATATGCTGATGACATCACACTACTAGCAAAAAACATCACAGACTTGGAACAATTACTAAGGAAGGTAAAAGAAGAAAGTGCAAAGGAAGCCTTACTGCTAAGCATAAAGAACACAAAAATAATGACCATGGAGGAACTACATAAATTCAACCTAGGTAATGAGGAAATTGAAATAAAGAATTCCCTTACCTTGGTTCAAATATTGATCCGAATGGAGACTGCAGTCAAGAAATCAAAAGAAGACTAGGAATAGGAAGTGCAATGAAAGAACTAGACAAGGTCATAAAGTGTAAAGATACAACTGAACACCAAAGTTATTAAAACACTAAACACTAAAGATATACAACAAAACACTAACGTTAAATGGTTCAAGACATTGTGTTTCCCATCACCATGTATAGACGTGAGAGTTAGACAGTGAAGAAAGCTGGTAGGAATAAAATCAATTCATTTGAGATGTAGTGCTGGAGAAGAGTGCTAAGGATACTGTGGACATCCAATAAGACAAACAATGAGTTCAAGAACAGATCAAGCCTGAATTCTCACTGGAAGCCATGATGATGAAACTAAGGCCGCTGTACTTTGGCCACATCATGAGAAGGCACAACTCGTTAGAAAAGATAGTAATGCTAGGGAAGGTACAAGGCAGCAGAGAGGGAGGAAGACTGCACACCAGGTGGACATACTCAATTAGGAAAATCATGGGCCTGAACCTACAGGACCTGAGTGCAGGGGGGCTTGGAGATGGCTCATCCACTGGTTTGTCATGAGGTGTGGTCAACTCAAGGGCAATTAACAACAACAACAACAAGAATAACATATAGGGAAGCAGACTAAAAAGCTCTAAAGACCACCCCTTTTCATGCCAGGTCAGGGCCGCGGCAACCTCACACCGCAACCCAATCTAGCCTTTTGAGTTCACAAAAAGGAACAGCTATATGGTGCCCCTTCAGCACTGCATCATCTGGATGCAGTGCTGGCAGCACACCATGGTGCCATGTACCTTCTGGAGTAGTGCATGCCCTGGAGGAGCAGAGTCAGGCGTGCATCGTCAGGATGCTGTGCTCTGACTCTGCCCCCAGACCAGCCTTTCAGGCTGGTCTGTAAAGGCCCTAAGTTTACAAAAGCTTATGCTACAACCTCTTCTACACAGTTAGTCTCCAGTAGTGCTACAAGATCACCTTGTACAGTGCTATTGCTGCTTTTGCTATTAGATTTCTGTGAACAGGACAGGACTATGTCTGTAGCTCTGCTTTAAGGCAACATCTGGCCAAAATATTTGGACTATTAACAAAAGAATACTAACAGCCCGGGATATACAGATGTCTCTGTGGGAGCTTATTGTCTGGACCTCTGCAGGGCACTTGATAATAGGGTGACTTGGAGGTCTCTCATTCATAGGGTCCCCATAGGTCAAAGTCAACTGATCAGCAGTTAACAACATCATGTTGCCCTCAAAATGTAGCTGGGTTGCAACTCACAGCAGCCTTAGTCAACATAGCCAATGGTAAAGAATGTTGGGAGATATTGTCCATCTGGAGGGGCACACAGTTACCAGAGACACATCTAGATGGTTATGTGTGAAAAATAATAGAAGGTGCAGTTCTTGAGGGTCACAGTGAGAAACTGAGTTTTGGGGGCTCATTAAGCTTGCAGGATCAGGGCGCAGATGAATGTTTCTCAGCAGATTTGATGTAGGGCAAAGGGTTTGGCTGTCTCTTGTAGAGGTTCAGCAGTGCCTCCATCTACATCCAATCTGTAGATTAGTAAATCAAGCAAAACACCAGAAACCTCTAGTGACCTTCAAAAGGAAATAAAACCCGGGGAAGTGGTGCAACCCTGTGATGTTTTCATTATGCAGAATGTAGGGAGAGTAAGGGTAAGTCCCATAACTGGCTGTATCTTTTAACAAAAGATGGCATTCTCACCCACTTCCTGGTCCTCCTGGTGGGCTGCACTGTTGTATTTTGGAGCACATGAGCTCCATATCTGACATCTTAATAAGCCAGCCTTCTCCAATCTGTTGTCCCACAGGTAGGTTGGAGAGTACTACTCCCTTCAACCTCACCACTGGATTGGACATGATGGAAGTTATAATTTAACACATATGGAAAGCAGCAAATGGAAGAGGGCCAATGAAAGTATTGAAGTCAGCATGGGTATCTTCATTTGCAACACAAAAGAGTAGACCCACATCTAATGAATTTTGTAGGTCATGACCACGATGCCTTGTACCTGCTGTCACAATATGGTCTATGCTGGGAAACCGCTTGAAGACAGCAGTGCTGACAGAGCGCAAGATGAGCACACTCAGTAGATTGATGTAACGCATCAGTGTACGCCGCAGAAGGCGCCCATACTCATCCTTCCCATCCACACTACTGGAGACCAGGTTCATAATGCGGTCAGGCCATGGGATACTCTCGTACTGTCCCCACCAGCGGGACACCACTAAGGTAACATAAAAGCCTAGAATGGAAATGAGACAGTCAATCATAACAAAAGCATTGCCTGGTACCTGTAGGCATCTATCATGTGTCCAATCTTTCGTTAATTGTCCTGTTTCTGGGGTAGGAAGTTGCCCTTTTTCTGTGGCTGGTTCTCTACCAATGGAATCTAATTTGGGAGAAGTAGTCAAAACATTACTGATGAGAACTTGTTGCAAAGATGCCTGGCTTTGGCTTTGTGAGACCAGAAAGACATTTGGCTCTCATTTTAATTTATACATTACATGGATTAAAATTACAAATTATAGTCTATACATTAAAATAGCAATGTCATAGCCTGCCTGTTTCTGTTCCAAAAGATTTTGTAAACTTAAAAGCATGGCAGGCAACTTTGGTGGGTCTGAATTTTTTTCTGGCCCTGGAATTCTTTATCAGCCACACAGACTACCAAAAAGGGAGTGGGATAGAACAAGAGAGAGAGAAAAAACACCACAAGAAGCCAGAGGTCTCTGCTGGATTTTGAAAAACAGCTTACATAGTTCAAAGGAGGGGGAACTGTAACCTGTTTGAAAGGTGAATTGCTGCTATTAGGGCTCATAATTCACCATTTCATCCCACTCCATAAAGCCATAGTAGTGGAGTCGAAGAGCACAAAAGCTGCACTGGGAAGATGAACGCAACAGGTCCATATTTTGCCTACCTCTAACTTTTTTTTTAAAGTAATTAATGCACTTATGTTTGATACCCTCCAACATTTGGCAGATGAAAACCAGTATCTATGAGAAAGCAACATCAGAATGCAATCAAAGTAGTAAAGGCTATTAACGAGGAATGTTACACAAGCTGGGAGAGGCTGCAGCAGTTTGCTTTTCCCTGAACCTACTGGGAAGGGCAAGACTCTGCCCCCTTGTTTCCTCTTGCCCTGGCTCAGTTAGCTGAGCACAAACTATTTTTCTACTTTGAACTCAAGATTCCATTAACTGAAGTAAGCTGAGAACAAAGGGGGAAGTGAGGGGAATAGAGAGAAAGCAGAACCTTTCAAAAGTATCTGAAAAAGTGAGATAGGATGACAGAGGATTAATCAGGACTGTCCCTGACAAATTGGGACAGTTGGAAGGTATGAAATTCAGTTTCTGGTGAAGTTAATGTGAAATGAACCCACAAGAGAGGGTAAGCCAAAAATAAATCCAGCACAGCACCCCTTCCAAGGCAGTCACTACCATTAACTTCATTAAAGGGGATATTATTTAATTATTTAATTTAAAACAAAGCCCAGGGGAGGATGGGATCAACTTTGGTTTTCCTTCTTCCCCAACCCAAGTGCTTTGGTTTTGGCTGTTGTTATGAATATGACAAATAGAAACAAAATAAAGGCCAAAGTTTCACACCATTCTCTTAATGTTCCCATTCCTTACCAAGCACAAAGGACACAGGTATCAGTTCAGCATAACTATCGCAGTACAGAGCCAGTTTCTCGAACATCAGCCTTTGGCTCTCATTCAGAATCAACCTGGAATGGAAACACAGGAAGATATTCCCAGTTTCAAAACAGCAAGGGGGATTTCTTGCAATGGCCAGTGATAAAATCCTCATTAAGAATCTTCCTTCATATCTAGTGAGTTTATTTTTTAAAAAAAAAACACCAAAAAACTGTCTTTGCAGAAAGGAAGGCAACAAATGATTTACTGTGTGCAACTGTAGCATCATCTGTCAAAGGAAAACCTTTGTTGTAAGAATGTCACCTTTTTATCTAACCACTCAAAAGGCAAGACTTTGTACCTGAGGAAAAAATGATATTTTTTATGACAGCATGTTTATTTGTGGTTTATTATGTAGGGTATAGTTGTTCGCTGATTCCTATAAGCTATTATCCCTGAAGTTCCTAGTGGCAACAATAATAAGACTGCATTCCTCAATCCCAGTGCTGGCCTTTTGGTTTGTCCTGAGTTTCTTAAAACAATGTTTCCTTATTGTATAGCCCCAGTGCAAGAGTGGACGTATAACCAGATAGGTAGGTTTCTATTGCAGCAACATTTACTTGTACAGAGAATTGTCATGACCTTGCTTATTGATAGAGGTACAGATATAATTATAACCAATTATAACATATTTAGTGGTATAAAGACAATTGTATATTTGTAAGGAAATAGTTCAGAAAGGTTATAAACTACTAAGTTTATAGAAGAATGTGCCACCCCTTCTACTGTTATGTTGCTCCAATAGAAAGCTACCTGGTAGCTAATTGCATTATATAGAAGGCAAAAGACTTGTAAAACTAAAATTCCCAGGACTTCATAGGATGGAGCTACAGTACTTAAAGTGGTGTCAAACTGCACTATTTCTACAGTGCGGATGCACGCTGCAGAGATGACTTCCTCTCTTAGTAGAGTGTTTAGAGATAATTCCCTTCACCTTGACAGGGAAGAGAGGAGAGGAAAGAAAAAGAAAGGACCAGAATCCCCCCTTTCAAGTAGGCTCAGGCAAAGGTAATCTGCTGTAGTCTCTCCTAGTTTTGTGCTCCTCATTAATACTTCTGCGATCTTGAACAAACTCTAATATTATTTGGCCACATGCATTCTCCTAATTTTCATCTGTGAGGGTATGCTAACTGTGTATCCCTCTACTAAATCCTCACATCCCACCCTCATTCCCTATTACTTTGAAAGTAGTAATCTGTACTCTTTGGACATTTAAGCTGTTTGCTTTCACATCTCAGAAAGATACGTTTTTCACTGCAATCCCCAGAATCCTCAGGCCAATATGTCCATATACTGGCTGGAGGAGTCTGGGAGCGGTAATCCAAAAAGGAATCCAAAGGAAGTAATCCAAAGGGAACTGGGGATCCAAAGGGAACTGGGGATGCCTTAGGGAACTGGGGATGTTTAGCCTGGAGAAGAGAAGGTTAAGAGGTGATATGATAGCCCTGTTCAAATATTTGAAGGGATGTCATATTGAGGAGGGAGCAAGCTTGTTTTCTGCTGCTGAAGAGACTAGAACGCAGAACAATGGATGCAAGCTGCAGGAAAAGAGATTCCACCTCAACATTAGGAGGAACTTCCTGACAGTAAGGGCTGTTCGACAGTGGAACACACTCCCTCGGAGTGTAGTGGAGTCTCCGTCCTTGGAGGTCTTTAAGCAAGGGCTGGATGGCCATCTGTCGGGGATTCTTTGACTGGGAGTTCCTGCATGGCAGGGGGTTGGACTGGATGGCCCTTGTGGTCTCTTCCAACTCTATGATTCTATGATTCTAAGGAATTTTTCTGCATTCTGCTTTTATTTTTGGCATTTTTAAAAGTTGTTAAACAGCCATGAAATGGTAGAGAACAAGCTGTTGAATAGAAAACACACATATTATACCTTCTTGGAATTAGGAGATTATCACATGAGCCCCTTTCCTGCTGCAGTCATGCAATAAAATAAAAATGGGAACATTCTGCATTCTAGACAGCCTCCACTGGACTTCTGATTCATGTGATTGGGGCTACTACCCCCTTCAAATGCTCTTCCTGCCATGTCCCTTAAACCCCCCTCCCTGCCTTATGCCCTACCAGCATGTCTTTAGCGTTTTTTTATTTTTGTTTTTCAGCTTTTTTGTGCCATTCTGGAATTCTGCAGCCATGATTTAACCCTTTAAAAGCTTTTTAAAACTTAAGTTGAGGCTGCAGAACTGTAGAGCTCTGAAACTGAAAACTGTGTGTGTGTGTGTATGTGTGTGTGTGTGAAAAGAACTACAGTGGGCCTTCACATTCAATAGGGTTAGTTGTGCTGAACTTCCATGAAAGTGGGAAAACTGTAAATAATAAAACACTAAGTTTTTTTTTTAACATGACAGAATGCTTCTTTAGGGATCTCTAGGTCCTCCAGTGCAAGTCTGTCATCAACATCTGCTGGAAGCTGACCATAGAATTGCACTGGAACTCCCACAAATGCCTAGGGAAATGTTTTCCCCAGCAACCTCTAGTTCCTCCAGCACAACTTCTGGTAGACATTGATCACAGATTCAAGCTGGATTACCTAGAGATTCCTAAAGAGAACATATTAATCAAATCTGTGATTAATCAAATCCACAAAAGTCAAAGCCCCAAATATGGAGGGCTGTCTGTAGCAAGGGAGAGGAGTGAAAGAGCGGAAGGGGGGACCGTGATACCACACGACTGGCAATTAAGCAACTGCCCCACAAGTGACTTTTCACATCTGTGGCATTGCGCAATTGCTAGTTCATTCAGGGTCCCCCCCCCCCCAGTGCATGAAAAGAGAGGGCTGGGGTACAGGACAGCTATGGGTGGGAAACGGTGTCATGAGATCAGCATCACCAAAGCTGCTTCCCTCCCAATGAAATTGTGGTTTAAAAGCCATGTGTGGTAATCTCCTTAAAGACAAACATGAGGGTGTGGGGTTATGGGCAAATCTTGTAGGCTGTTGCTTTGGTTTTTGGTCTTCTCTTGCAATTGTGGCTAAATCTGTTCATAGAATGGTGTTTGAGCAAGGAAGCAAGTGCCAAGCTGACCTGCAGAGGGAAATTATCTGGGAAAGCATCCCTCCCCCATCTCAACTTGAAGATTTCTTGGCCTGTCAGCTAGATATGTGCGACTTTTAACCTGCTGGTTAGAGAGCTTGCTAGCAAATTTCTTCCCTCTCTCCCACCCCCAGCTCATCTAGCACCTGCTTCTTCTCTGAAGATCTGGGGGAAAAAGAGAAACCTTTTTTTTTTTAACTTAAAAGTCAAAATCAAAATCTGCTGCCTTTTAAAAGAACAGGAAAACTCCAAAATCAAGGCATTTATCTACTGGGATTATTTCGTTATTTGCTTTGCTGTGTAGTGCATGACATTATGCCATTTTTCTACTCATATGTGTGGGAAGTTGTTGATTTTTTTTTGGAAGGGGCTGACCCCACTTGCTCTTGCCTTAAATTATTTCTGGATCAGGGAAGGGGAGACTCATATCTAGTAACTGTAGTCCAGGGGTAGGAAGTCACAAAGCCCTTTAGATGTTGTTGGACTGAAACTAACAGCAGCCCTTGCCATTATAGACAAGTGGGGGGATTCTAATAGTTGCAGTTTAGCAATATTTAGATCAGTGTTACTCAAAGGCCCATGAACTAGTGCGGTTGTATCACATTTCCAGGGTTAAAAACGCAATTGTAGCCTATGGGTACATATAGGGTGCCAGGCCCTGGTACAGTGGTGAGGAGATGCTGCCTGTCTCCCACTTCAAGCAGCATGAGAAGTGCTAATCTGGAGGGCAACATGGTTTTCATCAGCCCACATGGTGGAGTGGTTTCAACACTGGACTATGACTCTGGAGACCAGGGTTTGAATCCTGCCTCAGATGTGTAAATTCACTGGGTCAAATCACACTCAATCAGCTTCAGAGGATGGCCATGACAAACCTCCTTTGAAAAAACTTACCAGGAAAACCCCATCATGGTGATCACCTTACAATTGCCATAAGTTGTAGATGATGACTTGAAGGCACATGATGATGACAACAACAACATTGTTCTCATCCCTGTAGGACAGTGGGTCCTTGGTATCTCCTGGGGTTTGCTTCCAGGACCCACTGTGGATACCAAAATCCATGTATGTTCAAGAGCCATTATATAAAATAGTGTAGTAAAGTAGTACCCCTTATATAAAATAGCAAAATCAAGGTTTGCATTTTGAAATTTGCATATTTTTAAAATGTTTTCAAGCCATGGATGCCTGAATCCATGGATAAAAAAATCCATGGACATGGAAGGCTGATTGTAGTCACATTTAAGGGGAAAGACAGAGGTACAGCTGTCCCCTTTTCCCTCCCTTAACAACCATACTGTCTCTGCATTAGCTACAGGTGAGATTTTTATAATGTATTTATTTATTGTGTTTATATCCTAGCTCTCTTTAGAAATGGGACTCAGAATACGTAGGTCATAGTAATATTGAATGAATAATACAGTTAAAACACCAAACAAACTTCAGATGCAGAAGTCATGTGTGCCATGTCTAATAAGGTGGTTGTTATTGTGCATAACTTCCAACACTTCACAGATGAAAATTGGGACAAATGGCTATGCAAGCTCAAAGTGTTGTGAGGATGGCAAAAGTTATTAATAAGGAAGAACACACAAGCTAGGAGAAATTTGATTTTGCCTGAGTCTATTGGGAAGAGAAATTTCCCACCCTATCCTCCCCTCTCTGGGAACCAGCTTTGCAAATTGGCCAGCAAAACTCAGATTCTATCCGGAAGTTATACAGGCTTCACCCACCTGGCAGCAGCAGTGACAAAAATCCATAAGATAGGATTTGGATGTAGCCTGAATTAGAATTCAATTAGGGAGTGGTGAGTTGATTTTAAAAGTTGTGCAATAAACCCCTTAGTTTGCCACAAGTGAAGTAGCTGAAGGCAAAGGGGACAATGTGGGGGCAGGAGAATCAAACGGGGGCATTTTAAAGGCAGCTGAAAAAGTGGGGTGGCAGAAGATTATTTGGGACAGTCCCTCAGTTGGAGCATGCGGTTGTGTCATATATGTAGTGATGCTGCAGAAAGAAAGGAAGAATCACTTGGGCTTAGCCAACATACTGAAGCTCACCTGTAGACGAGGCTGATGCCAAAGTAAAAAGAGATGAAGATGAAGAACTCGCAATAAAGGAGCTTGTAGATGCTTCCTTTCCATCGAAGCAGGAGCTGGGAGAAGGTGCCCAGGCGTGCATCAGCAACACGGTATGTGTATGTCACTGTCATCACAAGACGTGCTAGAAAGAAATAGCAGTGAGGTAAGACTGAAGGCCCACTGAGGAGAAGGAGAGGACACTGAAAGTCTAAACCAGTTCTGGTGAGCTGGGCAATGGGACAAACTGGGTAAACATGTGTGTGCTATAACTTCAGGAAAGGATGTGGGAATTTGGCCTCCAGGTATCTATCTCCAGATTGGCAAATAATGTTGATTTAGGCACACTTGAAGCCTGACTTATTTCTCCACAGAGATTGCTTTGATGTGACTGTATTGTGGAAAATGTTTCTCAGAAGATTGCAACTCACAGCCCTTGGTTCATTTGTCAAAGTGCACTACAGGCACTAACCCTTACTAGACCTTTAGGAAGAGTGATATTCCTTCCCTAACAGTTCTCTAGATAGGAGGCAATTAGGGAGATACCTGGGGAGAGAAAGGGGGCAGGGAAAAATAGTGGTGGCAGAAGTAGGGGAAAAAAAGAGTGACCCTGTCAATTTTTGGCTTTGGCTCTGCCCAGCACTGCTTTTGGCTCCTGCCACCTGCAAGCACATGGCTTATGATATGCTATTGCTAAGGGAATATGGTTCGGGCGGGGAGTTTTTTGTATACATTACTTTATACTTTAAAGCAGGCAAATGAGTGATTTTCTATTATCATGCATGATGATGTGTGTTCACATACAATTTCTTTTTTTAAAAAACCTTTTATTATGCCTTCTAAGTATTTGAAGGGAGTCCAGGGCTGTCTGATTTTCATATGCATAACACAGCCTTTTCCAAAAAATGAGGACACCACAATACAGATGGACATATAAGGCATTTTAGAGCAATCACAAACCAACCCGCTGACCAATTTGGTGCCTTTACACTACTTAGGAAAACCAGAGCAGCTGTTTTTGTGGATGGAGCTCATGATAAAACTTAAAAACAGCAACTGCTACCACAAACAGACTTCCAAAAGCCTTTTGTTTACTGACAGAGAAGGAATTTAAAAATAACAGTGATAGGAGGTAGGCATAATAATGGAGAGGTAACGTTGGGGGGGGGGGGATGCAGGATACAAGTGGGTGGGGGATCTAATGGAGTGGGAAATTGGGCCATGGGAATAAAAAAGGCATAACAAAAGTAGTTTATTAATCAGTACTGTAACTCTTGGCTGGACTGCTGCCCAGGCAATAGTTTACACTTGAAAGGGAACATTAAAGCATCTTGATCCTCAGAAGAGCCTTTCCCACAAAGCTCTAGACAGGCCCTCTGTAACATTGCTCTGGATTGCTGGGCTTGGATGATGGGGGACTGGGAGGGGACTGCAGGAATAAGAATCTGTCCAGCAGTATCACTAGATATTGCTGGACTCCAACTCCAGGCAAATCCTAGCCACAGTGGCCAATTGTGAGGGATGACAGGCATAGTAGTGCAGTATCTGGAGGACTTCAGGTCCACCTCTTCCTGTAGAGTGGAGAACATGGAGCATGTAAAGAGGTGGAATAGCCCTCCTCCTTCCTTCCCATCCTCCACACTTCTGAGACATGCACAAATGATTCCTGACAAAGAGAAAGAATTAATGTAGAAACCCGATGAAGCACTGTCTGTAGCTCAATGTTTTTTTATCTTGTAGGTTTCATAATATCCCTCTGTGAGGTGGATTTCCTGGCTCAGCTACATCATTGCCTGGAATTGCTCAACATGATGAATAGTCCTCCCAAATAACAAGTGTTTATATTGTGGTAGATCTACCCACATGCTTGCTGAAAATGGCTTGAAGATTATTCCAACATGCCATGCCAAAAAACATACCATAAAGATGTTGTGTGGCACTCAATCTACCCATGAAGAATGGCTCAGGGCCCAAAATAAGCTTATGAAAGAAGTGTCCATCTTCTTCCCTGCCATTACCCTGCCAAACAATCTTTGGGTATCTGACTGTAATGGTAGCAAGAGAAGACCAGTCTAATCAGTGGCTGTCATACTGTAATGCTGTAGCTAGATAACTAATTATGGGGTGGTACAGACTGCCCAAAATGGGTGGTCTGGTGCCACCTCTATTAGCGGCGCAATTGCACCACAGCAGCTAGATGCTGTGGCACAGTTGCACCACTAAAAAGGAGCGGGGAAACTGTGCTCCTTTTTACGTGCATAGTTGTGGCACAATTAAGTAAAAAGGCGCCATTTAGTGCCTTTGCGCCACCGCAACTGCACAGCTCTGTGAGGAAGCTGCGCAGTTGCGGCGGTGCCATTACGCACACCGTGTAAAACGGCATTACACAATGGCACCGGCACCATTACAGGCTAGGGTTCAGGAGTGTGTAAACGATGCGTGTTCCTGAACCCTAATGGTGCCACCCAGGCGCCTCTTCAGGCCCATCTGTATTGGGCCTATGATTCTTCAACTGATCCTCAACAGGATTTCTCTCCCCTCGCCCATGGAATAAATTAGAATATGTGCATGAACAATGCCCCTTCTCTCTTCTCCTAGGTGGATGATAATGGCAACCATCCTAATGAAATACATGCTATGCTTATTTTCCATCTAAACCAGGGGTAGGGGAACATGCAGCCATCTAGATGTTGGATTCAAATTCCCATCATCCCTGGCGAGGATAGCCAGGGTTGAAGTGAGGGAAAAGGAAGCTGCAGTCCTGATGACATCCACCTGATCACAAGTTGCTCACCCTGATTTAATCTAAGAACAAGGATATTCCCTTTACTTGCTCTGTGTTTTAAACCAGCCCTTTGGATTGGCAGCCCACATCAGTTCCCACAAAGGACATACCTGGATGGTAGGAGGAAGGTCACACACATATGGTATAGTATTATAATACCCCCTCTCAAGCAAGCTAAATATATTGGCACTGATCCATCTATGATAACAGGAAAATGAATTGTGCCTATAATATTGGCCCTGTGCATATAATACTGGGGATCCAGCGTGGGGGACTGGGAGGGGAGTGGTTTGAGTGTTGCACCATGACTCTGGAGACCAGGGTTTGAATTCTGGTTCGGCCATGGAAACCTACTGGGTGACCTTGGGCAAGTCACATTCTCTCATCCTCAGAGGATGGTAATGGCAAACCCCCTCTGAAGAAACTTACCAAGAAAACCCCATGATAGGTTTGGCTTAAGGTTGCCATAAGTCAGAAATGACTTGAAGACACATAACATTGGCCTCAGATCCAGATGGTCACTCTGTTTTATTAAAAATTTTGGAGTGTGGAGTTCCCCCATGACCTCAAGCTGACCCCTTGAAAGGTCCACCATTATGGCTAGGTGAGGAGGTCAGATAGCCAACCTGGCTGCTATGACATCAGTCTCACAAGACCTCTGTAAAACAACACTTTGGAAATTCCTCACAGGAAGGTTTGGGAGTTGCTAAATGGGAAACCCATCACCTCCAAGAATTAGACAATGCTGGCTGTTTGTTCTCAGCCTCACACTTAATGGGCCAATGATCATCTTAACGACCCACCCATCACTCTGTTTGTCTTCCTCGATTGTGTCGAGACCCAACTGCATAGACCTAGCTTTTCTTCACCTCAGCTTAACAAAACCCCTGTAATCAAACACCTTTGTCTTGACGATTAAGCTCATTGCTAGAGGCTAGATTTAGCCTATAAGAACCTGTAGAATTGACCACTCTATGTGCTATTACCAGAATACAGCCCAGTATTCTGATTTTAGCTCCCTCGGCCCTCCCTTCTCCCACATTTCGGTGGCCATGTTTCTTCCATCATCCACTCAACATCAGATCCCAGAAGCCCTCGGAAGTGAGTATTTCTCATAGTGGTGCCTCTCTCAACCTATCTCCCTATTTCCCTCCCTTACTCTCCACAAGCACTGGATGTGTGTGCATGGGTGTGTGTATCTCCCCTTTAATAAACTTTTAGACTAATTGGAAATAGTCCATTTCCGCATCATCTCTCAAGGGATTCTTTGGCTCTCTGGTATACAAAACGGGACATGATCTCGCAGGGTGTTGTTGGGGCCCAACTCTTGACAATTTGAGTTAATTAAAATTCCCCTAATTAGATCCTTTCTAACAACTCCCATTAGTATGTTTGCTTCCTTGCTAATAACTGATATCCCACCTTTTTTCCAAATGGGACCCAATGTGTCTGATAAAGCAAGGATGGTGAACTCTGAGCTTCGAGATAATTTGGGCTCCAACTCCCAGATGCCTCATCCAACCTGGCCAATGATAAGGGATTATGTAAACTATAGTCCAAAATATCTGGATGGCAAAAGATTTCCCATATGAAATATAGCAATCTCAACAAGGTATTTCTGTGTGGACAGGGATGTATGTTTCCACTGGGAACAGATGTGTCTAGTTACTTATACAGACAAATCTGTCTTACAGGATTTGGAGCACTGTGATACAAGAGGGAAAGTAGTTTAATAGGAATAGGGGGAAACTGCCTTTTACTGCGCCTACGTAGTCCAGTGTTGGTGACACTAACTGTCATCTGCTCTCCAGGGGTTCAGGCAGGATTTTACTGAGTTCTACCAGTAGATGCCACAGATTGAACCTTAGATTTCTGTTGATAAGATGAGGCTCTCAGTTTGGACAGAACAAAATGCAAGATATGCATAATTTCAGATAGTTACAGCACCTGATTTCTGGAGTTTCATTTATTTTTTCTGTGTTACCCATTGAGAATAGCTTTACACCAGAGAATGAACTGGAATGAGACTTAATCTTTGGATGACAATAACAGAATATTCTATTTTTATGGGTATGAAAGTGACTGGCAGTATTCAACACATAAGTTAGCCAGGTCAGCACTTTTTACAATAGGTACAGTATGGTAGCTAAAGAGCTGTATCATCATCATCATCATCATCATCATCATCATCATCATCTCCTGTCTTTATCCCAACCCAGGACTCAAAAGCCTTACAGAATTTAAAACAAACTTAGTTTTAAAATGCACAGCGTACAAAAGTTAAAAAGTCTGATTGTTTAATGAACTAGTTTCAGGTCAGGGTGAGGTTAAAGCTGACAACTGATTCATTCATTTATTTATTTAAAAATCATTTTTATATCTCAACACAACTACAAATAAATTTTATACATATATCTGAAGCAAGTGTCTATAAGCAGCAACAACAAAACAAATTTACAGCTGATTCAGAGCTGCACACACATGTCCTGTTTATGACAATTTCAGTATTGGGAATACATTTGTTTTTTTCCACCACTCGGAAGAAAAAATATTTCACAAACAAAACAAACAAACAGCTTCATTTATATACCGCTTTATACCCTTAAGGAGTGTCTAAGCGGTTTACAGTTGTAAGCTATTTGCTCCCCAACAGTCTGGGTACTCATTTTAGCGACCTCGGAAGGATGCAAGCCTGAGTCGAGCTTCAGCCCTTTGCTGGTCTTGAACTCGCCACCTTATGGTTTTGAGTGAGGCATTTAACCACTGCACCACCAGGACTATTCACAGTACAAAACAAACCTCCAAGTCCGGCAGCTAATATGTTCAGTAACTATCCTAGTAGAGGAATTCTGGGAATTACAGTTTAAAAAGTTTTCCAGACTGATTGAAAGTATGGAATGAAGACTTGCTTAGAAATGTCTAGACACAAACCAGGTTTGCCAAGCAGACTCGACCTCCTTCCCCTTGGTTGCACTATTTTGGGGGGAAGTCTGTTCCTTTCTATTGCATTTTGTGCAATACTTCAAATAGCGGGCTTACATTAAAAAAAACAACAACAAGCAATTCCCTGTGCCTAGTACATGACACTTAATACTAGAAAGGATCCCAAAGATTGTTGTCCTGGCTGACATTGGGATAGACTTTTACTGAACGGAGGCCACTTCTTTGAAACATCCTGCAGAAACGCCAATCTTCAGAAGCATTCTAAAGATAAGGGAGCTCAACACTGGCAGGTTGGTTGTTATTAGTTTTGCCTACTTCCAAGCACTTGCAAGGAAAGAGCTAATAACTTCCCCTTCAATTATCAAACATGCTTAAATAAGAAGACTCTTGCAAGGTTACTTGGGAGTAAGCAATACTGAACATACAGAGGGTACTGCTTACTTCCAAGTAAAGGCACATAAAATAGATTGCACACACGTTATTATTCCTAGGAGCCAGAAACTAGGAGGCTTCAGGAAAGGCCTGCTAGAAGAGATGCGTCTTTAGAGCTTTTTTAAAGCAATCAAGAGGTGTTATAAGATGTTTCTCATCCGGCAGGTCATTCCAAAGCTTGGGAGCGGTTGCTGAGAAAGTCCTCTGGGAGATGTCAGCCCAGTTATCACAGGATGCAGCAGGTTCCTCCCAGAGGATTGAAGCGTGCCGGGGGGGGGGTGTTTCATACGGGGAGAGGCGGTGCCTGAGATAAGATGGGCCCAAGCCATGAAGGGCTTTAAAGGTTAAAACCAACACCTTGTACTGTGCCCGGAAACTGATCGGCAGCCAGTGGAGACCCTTGAGCACAGGTGTTATGTGCTCTCTCCTAGGTGTTCCAGTAACAAGCCAGGCTGCCATATTTTGAACCAGTTGAATTTTCCGGGTTAAGCACAAGGGTAGCCCCATGTAGAGCGTGTTACAGAAGTCCAGGCGTGAGGTTACCAAAGCATGTACCACAAATTCTAGGTCCTTCCTGTCCAGGAATGGGCGCAGCTGGCGTATCAACCAAAGCTGATAACAGGCACTCCTGACCACTGCATTCACCTGACAGGTCATGTGAAGCGACGAGTCTGGAAGTACCCCCAGACTGCGAACAGAGCCCTTCAAGGAAAGTGTGATTCCATCTAGGACTGGGGATTGCATTCCCAAGCCTGGCTTTGGGCCTGTGACTGTTAGTACGTCCATTTTGTCTGGATTTAGCTTCAATCTGTTTTCCCTCATCCAATCCATTACCGCCGCAAGACAGTCATTAAGAGGAGAGACACCATCTGAAGTCTGTGCCGACGATCTGGACATGGAGAGGTATACCTGAGTGTCATCAGTGTACTGAAGACACTGAGGTCCATGCCTCCGAATGATCTCGCCCAGTGGCTTCATATAGATATTAAATAGCGTTGAGGACAGGATGGCGCCCTGAGGGACGCCACAATTAAGCTCGATTTTGGAAGAGCAACTGTCCCTGAGCCTCACCCTTTGGGATCTGCAGAGAAAAAGGAACGGAACCACTGAAGAGCGCTGCTTCCAATTCCCATCTCCCCCAGCCAATCCAAAAAGATGGAATGATCTACCGTGCCAAAGGCGGCGGAGAGATCCAAGAGCACCAACAGGGTCACACTACCTTTTCACTTTCACGTTATTTTCACGTTATTGCTGTTTGGTGCAAATGCATCTGAAAAACCTCCCACATTTGCTGGGTTTTTCTACTTTTAAAATTCTGTTTCTGAGCGGGATTTGTCTAGTGTGATAAGGCTCTATGCCAGAAATCATTATTGCTAGACACTTTGAAGAGCATACCTTGTTCAATTAATCTCTCCCTCCCCCCAAATCTCTCTGAAATGTGTCACACAGGAGAGACAAAGGGATGCTATATCTTTCCTATGCCCACTGCACCTACTCTGTGGACTCTTTCACACTGTAGAATTAGGCACTATGATTCCACTGTAACTGCCACAGCAACATCCTGAGGAATCTTGGGACCTGTAGTTTAACAAGAGGCACTAAAGGAACTGGCTGAGGATTCTAAATACGCATCACTTGACTGTCAGTCTCCGGATTCCACAGGATGGACCCACAGAAGCTGGAGTGGAATCATAGGACATAAATGAGCAGTGTGAAAGAATCTTGTTTTAAAGGGAATGTGCTAGTATTTTTCCAGGAAAAGTCACTGTATGAAAGTCAGATACCTGTACAACGTTTTGGGGATGTCAAGTATGTGTGTCTGTGTGTGTCTGTGTGTGTGTGTGTGTGTGAGAGAGAGAGAGAGAGAATTCCCAGCCTTCCTGCAAACTTCTTTGTTGTTCTGTTCTCTGTTGATAAGGGATCCAGCTGAACTGGGATGTTATGACTTCCCATTTCATCAGTTCCATAAGTGTGGACTAGATCTAGGAAATGACCACACATACTCACTGGTTCTGTAAGGACCTTTCTCAGATGTTGATTGTGTGGATGCCTTATTATGGAAAACTCTTTCCTTGCCTCCCTACATCCAGGTAGATTTTCTCTCTCTCTCTCATGCATCTCAAATACAGAAAACACATCTTTACCAAACATGGAAAACTCCAAGCCCTTGCCTGTGTAAATAACACTCATGAATTCTTCTGCAGTATATATAAAATCTAAGATGTCCTCAGATGCCCTTCTGTATCTAGAACAGTTTTCTTCTATATTCTCATTGATCTGAGGTTAACATTGCAGAAAGAGGGCACACAGTAAAGCTAAAATCTCCTCTATAGAATTCAGTAGCACTATAGAGCACTCTCTACATATGAGGCAGGGTGATTTCAAAGGTGGAGACTTCATGGACAGACAGATAGAAGCAGAGGAAATCCTTGAATTGCAACAGGAATACTGGAATCTTAGGTGGAAAAGATTAAATTGCTCATTCCTCCTTTCTGAAGAATCTGTGCAACCTACTGAGATCGCCGATTGAACAGAGGCAAGGGCCATTGTTATAGCTGTATGAAAGAGAGAATTCCAGCAGGTGGTATCCTAAATGGCTTTGTTCAAAAGATAGCAGGCAAGCAAACAGTACCAGATGTCTGCTGCCTTTGGCATCTGGCCAACCTAACCACAATCTAGTATAAATCTTTTTAAAAAAATAAAGGTCCATATCTAAGGTCACATAACATGGCTTAACCTCTGTTTAGTTTCCTTTTTTCCCCTTTCACTGGATTGTCTAGGCTGCCATCCTATACCTGCGCCAGGAAACTCAGGTGCTTATTTCTGAGTACATATGGGCAATGTGGTTAAAAGCTGGATTTCTTTTTTCTTTTTACATGATATGGACTGCAATCTAAAATATGGCTAACAAATGGCACAAGAGATATGTTGTCTTTGCAAGTCAGAATAATGGTGAGTAGAGTGATTGTCATTTCCAACTCATCAGTCTATACAGAAAAAAAAAAGTTGTCACCCCATGAACAGCCTTTACAATCAGAATCCTCTCTAGATCATACAAAACAACAAATATCTGGATGTGTACACTTAAGGGGGGTTGAAAGTATATGCCATTGCTTATGATTTGTGGAAGTGTGGGAGGAGATAGCTCTCAAAATTGTACTCCCTTGTAAGCATAATGTATGCATTTCAAAATAGCATCCATACACAGTTGTGATTAGCTGCAAAGGAAGGCAGAGCTTTATACTTGTATGCAGGATAGAATAATTGCATCTGAAGCACAGCTCAACTTGCATGGACAATGAGAAACTGTACTTGCTGAAGTTCCCTCTTATGAAAAATGCAGGAGCACCTCAGATTGCTTCTATACACTGAGACCAGTGATGGGTAAACCTAAGGTTTGTGAGATCTACTTATTTTTTTCATTTATTTTTACTAGAACCTCAGGATCCACTAATTAGAGCCTGGTGTGGAAGGCATGTGCTTAGCATTAAAGAATTCTGAGAGCAGGATCTTGTTTCAGATGGCACAGTTAACCAACCTTCCCCATGCAAATCTACCCTCAGTTACTCCAAACTGAATTCATTTCAGCAGCATAATGGCCTAGGTGGGTGGATTATCATTTTGTTTCTGCAAACAACTGAGTCCTTGACAATCTCCTGTAAATTGCCCCACCGTTTCTGAGTAGTTCAAATTCTCTCTTCATCCTGCCAGTGACCTAAAATTAGTATAATCTGGTTTTCAAGTTGTGCTTCTTATAATGGCTGAACATCAAAATTGGTAGCCAAAAGATCTGAACTGGTGGTCACCTCAGAGACTAAAGATATCCATTCACAATACACCCAGGGAAAAACACAAACTGTCTAACAAGAAGGAACTCTAGTGCATAATGCATAATAAGTTATGGATTGCAGAGGTACTTACGGAAGCCGGCTCTGGTGCTGAACCTGGGATTTGAGAATTTTGGCCTTGCATGTGTCCTGGTAGGGTTCTTTGTCGGCACGCTCCACACTCCACCTCTTCCAACCTCTGTGGCTTGTGGGTGATTGGACCTGACAGTGACACAGTGCTCTAAGAAGCCTGAAACCCACTTGAGAGCTGCAACCGGTCACTTGATGCTTTAATCCCACTCCCATAACAAAAGGAACTTTGTGGTGCTTCCCCCCCCCCTGTTCTCTCCTAATCTTCAGAGTAAGCCCTGTGTGTTTAGAGAGGCAGCCTGGGGGTGTGGGGGAGGGAGGGGAAACGGGGGTGGCCCCTCGGCTGCCGGCATGCCTGTTTGCTTACTCCTGGCACAGCTGTGGCGGCCGCAGGAAGAAAGGCATTTCTCCTGCTAATTCTTTCCTGTTTGGATCTTTTCTGAAATGTCACAGTTTTTGAGAAGCCCCAGGGATTAAGTGGGGCTGGATTTTTCCACAACGTTTATAAGGGGTTTGTCATGCAGGATCAAGCACAACCCCAACAAGCCATGATCCGAGCACCTAAATTTTTTTGGGGTACCACGTCCTCCAAATACCTTCCATCAAGCCACATTCACATCATTTCTTGGTAGTATGTTGTCTCATTGCTTGATGGATAACTCAGCACCCATCTGATTGCAAGTGAATGCATGATGAACTGCTCAGCTGGATCACAGAATGATAGCACTGGGAAGGATTTTGAAGGTCACCTGTTCCATGCACAACAACCACAGCATCTCTGACTGAGGGACAGCCTGCTTAAATATTCTGCTTAAATAGCTGTCTCCACAAAAACCTGTGTGGTGTAGTGGCTTGAGTGTTGGACTAGGACTCCAGGACACCAGGATTCAAATTCCCACCGGACCATGGAAACCCACTGGGTGACCTTGGGCAAGTCATGCGCTCTCAGTCTCAGAGGAAGCAATGGCAAATGTCCTTTGGATATGTTGCTTAGAAGATTCTGTAATAGGTTCAACTTACAGTTACCACAAATTGGAAACAATTTCAAAGCACACTGCAGCAGCAATAAGCGGTCCCCAGCCTGTCCACTATTTAGCAGGTTTTTAAATAAAGCATATGCTAATATATTTTCCAAAGCCTACTTTCTTGCTATATCCAACAGTTAGATCATGGACCAACAGAGAAACAAGCCTGCTCTGTCTTAAGCATGAGAACCTTTTGGATAGTTGAAGACAGATATCATGCTTTCCTTTAGACTTCTCTTTTGCCGGCTGAAAATATCCAGCACTGTACTGAGAAGAAGAGTTTTTGTGGTGCTGTGGAAAGCTCTCTTTGTCCTGGTTTTTTTTTTTTTTTTTTTTGCTTATGGACACCAGTAGGTCAAGGTTCCAGCTGAAGGAGAGAAAACAAATCAGCCTGTTCTGCTCTTGCATCTGTAGCAGCAGTTCAATTGGCAGAAATCAAGTACATGAAGCTTTTCTGTGCAAGGAGAGCAACATGATCATCTGAAGATGTTTGTGTATGGGTTCATTTTGGGTTCTATGGAGACATCTATAGTTGAATATTGCAAATATATTCACATTTTAATCTCACTGGCCCAATCTAGATGGGCCTTAAAGATTGCGATAAGGGTTCTTTAAGGCGTCATTAGGGTTCGTGAGCGTGCAACGTTCGCATGCTCACA
Source organism: Urosaurus nigricauda (assembly GCA_034509955.1). NCBI lineage: Eukaryota > Metazoa > Chordata > Lepidosauria > Squamata > Phrynosomatidae > Urosaurus > Urosaurus nigricauda. The sequence continues at coordinate 119,145,368 of JAOEGL010000001.1, forward strand.
AACCCTAGCAAGTGATGAAGCGAGCGTCATCACATCAAAGCTTTTAGACAGTGTGTGTATGCACGCCGAAGCAACTGCGCAGCTTCTAGATGGAGCTGCGCAGTTGCAGAGGCAGAAAGGTGCCAAATGGCGCCTTTTTTGAAAATTGTGCCGCAACTGCAGCGCAAAAAAGGAGTGTGGGTTGCCCGCTCCTTTTTTGCGGCAGAACTTCGGCGTCTAGCTGCTGCAGTGAAGCTCCGCAGCAAAAAAAAAAAAAAAAAAAAAAAAAAAAAAAAAAAAAAGGGGGGGGGCGCCAGACCACCCCTTTTGGGCAGTCTGGAAAGGCCCTATATGTATTTTAGTAACAATACAACAAATTAGGGTCTCTTGAGTTTCAAATTAAGAATTCATCACTCTCAATTTATTGACTGGTCTTTGAAGCTATATACTTGCTGTTGTACTTGCAATGGAGCTGTTCCCTCTAACTAAAACACATAATACCTATATCAACCCTTAGTAATAATTAATCTCATAATGCAAGGCATTTGAAGAAGGAGTGAAGTGTGCATATTAGCAGAATTGGAAGGAAAAGAGAAATGCAGAAGAGTGAGCAACTGAAATGAAAAAGTTGTAAGATGAGATCCCATGCTTTGAGACAGCCTTCCCAAGCTGTTAGTTCCCAGACATGCTAGACTTCTACAATTCCCAGGAACAATCCTATTATGGCTTTTATAATCCATTGGGGGATCTCAAATAGAGAAAAATTTTAAAAGGACAAAAAACAGAGGCTGGATGGCCATCTGTTGGGGATAGTAGTATAAGACCCCCACCTTTCGTCAAACAAAAAGTGACAGGTGCCCCGCCCCTTTTTGAGTCTTAGCCCCGCCCCCTGAGCTTCTTAGCCCCTCCCCCTGGATATGTGGGTTCTAGATCTTGGGGGTGTCAATTTTGGGGGTTCCCCCGGGGGTTCTAGGTTTTGGGGTGTCAGATGTTGGGAATGGGTTCTAGATTTGGGGGTGCTAGCTTTGGGGGTTCTGGCGGAACCCCCAAAGGTCGGCCATTTTGGTTTTTGGCCCAAGTTGTTTTTTGGGGGTATGTGTGACCCCTCTCTGAACCCGGCTCCTCCCGCCCGACCAGTAGGAGAAGGTCCCGTCCCTACCTGATCGAGGGCGTGGCAGCGATCCGCGTCCGAAGATGAGAATGGGCGGCCATTTTATTTGCGCCGACGAAACTTTTCGGGGTGCTTGTGACACCTCTACGAACTCGTCTCTCCCTCCCGATGTGAACGCTCCAGAGGTCCGCCGCGATCTGAGCTAGGGGAAGGCGCGGCGTGCGCTTTGCTCCCCCCACGCCCCGCCCATGGGGTCGTGGCTTCAAAATCGGCGTCGCTGATTGGGCGAAAGGTTTACGTAAACGACGCTGATTGGCTCAAATCCCCCGCGCTTCCGACCCGTCCAATGCGGTTCAGGCGGAAGGAACAACGCCTATGCGCAGTAGGGTATATGAGAAGGGGTCTCGGCTTCGCGGACGCTACCGCTGCTTGCTAGCGTTGCTCGCTACTGCTTGCTACGGCCTGCTGCGGCTTTTGGGACGACCTACCCGAAAAAATGCTGAATTTCGCAGAGACCGTGCCAGAGAGATCTCAACAAGCTCTGATGGAGACTCCTCCGCCTTCTCCGGGGACTGAGGAGAGAGATGTTCAGAGAATGGAAAGACGGCTTGTGCCCCGGCTTCGAGACCTACAACGGCAGTATGAATCTATAACAAAATTGGTGCTTGAGGAGCGGATCTTTGGTTCTCCAGAACAACTGAAGGAACAGTTTGAAAAATGGGTTTCTGAAAAGCGGATAAGCTCACTGTCTGACGTATCATCGGATGCTGGCTTCCAGGAAGAGATCTCCAGCAGCGATGGAGAGGAAAGCCCGTACATGCCAATGGCCCCAATGAGCCGTGAAGCGGAGGAAGAGGAGCCAATTTATGAAGATATGGCCCCGCTCAGAATGGTAAATATCCTAACAAGAAGGAATATGTGGTGTGTGTGTGTGTGTGTTCACATATATGATGAGCTATTGGGTATTTTCTTTTGTGTTTTTATGATAGAGAAAAGATGAAGAAGCTGCACAGGACATAACCGACGGGGACTCTAATACAGAAAAAGTAACAGAGATTTCCTCTACAAAGTGTTGCCTGACGTGTATCTGTGTAAATGTCACCAATTCTGAACCCGAAGAAGAAGAGATGAAATAAAGGCTTGCTTAATCTTCATGAAAAGATCAATAAAATAGTGTGTTGTGACCCTGTGTCTTTATTGGAGTATGTGCGGCGCTCAATATGGTTTCTCAGAATGATTTATTAAAAAAGATATATTATAATCCGGGGGGATCGGGTAGCTTTGGAGGAGTGGAAGCGCTCTTTCGAGAAGCTTCCAAGCATAGCAGTGTAACTAGAAACCATGTGAAAGAGTGGTTAAAGGATCAGGAAGCATATACCCTTCATAAACAGGCCAGAAAGAATTTCCAAAGAAATAAAACGGTTGTTTCTGATGTGGACGCCCAATGGCAAGCGGATCTGGTGGACATGCAAAATCTACAAAAATACAATAGGGGTTATAAATATATTTTAACGGTAGTGGACATTTTGTCAAAATATGCTTGGGCGGTACCCTTGAAAGATAAGATGGGATCGGAGGTGTACAGAGGTTTCAAAATTATATTTGGGGAAGGAAGGACCCCCCGCCATTTGCAAACCGACGCGGGAAAAGAATTTCTAAATAAAAAGGTGAAACAGCTGCTAAAGGAGCACGGGGTGCACCATTTTTCAACACATAGCGAAGTCAAGGCAGCAATAGTGGAAAGGTTCAATAGAACTTTAAAGTCACGAATGTGGAGATACTTTACAGCCAATAACACTTACAGGTATATCGACATATTGCCGGAACTTATAAAGAGTTATAACAGCAGCTTTCATAGAACCATTCAAGAAAGGCCTCGGGATGTGAATTCTTCCAACTCTCTGCAGGTCTGGAAAAGAGTTTACGGTCCCTATTTTCAAACGAAGGAGCAAAAAGAGGCCTTCAAAAAAGGAGATCATGTGAGGGTATCCAAAAGTAGGGGTCGTTTTGAAAAAAGTTATGAAGGGACGTATTCCCAGGAAATTTTCATAGTTGACGAGGTGCACAGAAGAGGAAAGAGGCCGGTTTACCAGCTAAAAGATTATGACGGCGAAGCGGTGTTGGGTGGTTTCTATCCCGAGGAATTACAAAAAGTGAACGATCCGCAGAATAGGAGCTACCAAATTGAAAAAATTATTTCCACAAGGTTCAGAAAAAAGAAAAAATATCACTTGGTGAAGTGGTTAGGGTGGCCTGATAAATTTAACAGCTGGGTAGCCGCTTCAGAGCTTGCGGATCCTGAACAGAAATCAAAGGGGCGGGAGAAATGAACGGCGGATTTTACATTACCCTGCCCAGTAACGCCTGTCTAGATGCCTATCCCCATAATACAAGTTCCAATTTCACGATACAGCTGGCTCAACCTTTAGATTTGCAAGGAGAATGGGAAGTGGGGTTAGCAGAGATACAGTACCCCAACAGCTGGTTCACGGTCACAGAACATTTGATGTTTCAGTTGTCCAAAGATTCAAAGAACTGGGAGTTTCAGTTGAAGAAAGGATATTACAATGACGTCTCCGATATCGTGAAAGCCATGAATCATGCCATACAGACACAAAAACCAAACCCTCCCGCCGTGTATTTGTATTACGACCCAGTGACGGCCAAAGTGAACTTTAGAGGCCCTGATGTTTATGAGTTTTCACTAGCCGAGGAGCTATCCCGCATATTGGGTATATATAATACCCGTGGAAATCTAACAAAACCACGTCGCACAGCAGACATTACCGGAGGATTCAACTCGCTGTACCTGTACACGGATATTATAGAGCACCAGATTGTTGGGGATTTTTCGGTGCCGTTGCTGCGCTGCGTACCGGTCAGAGGGAAAAGTCACGAGTGTATCACCGTGACCTATGATAAGCCGAATTATATTCCCGTCAGTAAGAGCCACATTCACACGATTACCATTGAAATAAAGACCGACTTGAACAGACACGTACCATTTCGTGTTGGGAAGGTGATAGTGAGGCTGCACTTCCGACCCAGGAAAGCCTATCTTTAATTTAAAATGGTTGTGTTAAAAGACTACGGGGACGTCGATGCCTACAGGGCCTACTACAGGGCGCAGGCCGGACGAGGATTGCCCGGATTCATAGGGGCACCTATGATGTACGGAGCGGGATTGGGAGGGATATTTCGCGGGCTTTTTCGAAAAGCCGTTCCTTTTCTGAAGCAAGGGTTGGAATTGATGAAGCCGCATGTTAAGACGGCAGTGAACAACATTGCCGGGGACGTTGTGGGAAGAGTTATGAACAGAATGCATCGCCAGGAGGGTTCAGGCGTGGCCTACTTGAAAAGAAGGGGCGGAGTGAAGCGCAAGGCGTCTCAACAGCGTCAGGGGCCGCCGATGCCTTTAAAAAGGACGGTCGTGTGGCAAACAAAGATTCAGAAGCGGCAGACAGCGAAGAAGAAGAAATCTGCGCTGAAGAAAAAGGGCGGGACGAAAAGGAACAGCAGAGATATATTTTAAGATGGCATTCATTCACGGAACCTCTGAAGAATGCGCCAAGTCCGAATTGGATCTCTTTCAATTATCCCCAACCCAAACCAGCATCGAGAGCAGTATGTACATCGAGGTCCCGCCTTTGGCGGCCCTTTCCCCCAACGCGCCTCTGGATTTTTATATCACGGGAAACAGCGAAGACTACATCGATCTAAACAACACTCTTTTATACATCTGTTGTAAAATAACAAAAGAGGACGACTCCGATATCGACGACGGCGCCCGGGTGGCCTTAATCAATTACCCCATAGCCTCTCTTTTTTCTCAACTTGACGTCACCCTGGGAGATCGGCTCATCACTCAGAGTAACAACTGCTACCCCTACAGAGCCATGATGGAACTGATTCTGAATTACAGCGGCGACACCCTGAGCACCCAGTTCACGGCGGGGGGCTTCCATAAAGATACCTCCGGACTGATGGAGCAAACTCTCCTCACAGATGCCGGAAACAGGGGGTTTAGAGCTAGGGCGGCTCTAACAGCCGGCAGCCGCAAATGGGATCTGATGGGTCCTCTGCACAGCGATTTGTTCTTTCAGGATAAAATGTTGCTGAACGGTGTGGACGTGAAAATTAAACTCACCCGCAGCAAGGACGCATTTTGCCTGATGAGCGGTGCTGGAAATGAGAATTACAAACTGCACATTTTGAATGCCGCCCTGTTTGTGAAAAGGGTGAAAGTTTCACCGGGTGTCCGATTGGGGCACGCGGAAGCGCTGCTTACCGCTAACGCCAAGTACCCCATTGAGCGTGTGGGGATGAAGGTGTTCAGTATACCCGGAGGAAGCCTCGTATGCAACCAAGAAAACCTCTTCTTGGGACAGCTGCCTAAGCAGATCGTCATAGGCTTTGTCGACAACGCCGCTTTTAGCGGCAACTACACCCTAAATCCCTTCAATTTCAAACACTTCAATGTTAATTTCGTGGCCCTATACGTAGACGGGGTTCAAGTACCCTCTAAGCCCCTCCAACCCAATTATGCCGAGGAGCAGTGTGTGAGAGAGTTCATGCAGCTGGTACAAGTGACGGGAAAAGAAATGAAAGACCGGGCCCTTCTAATTAACCGTAATGAATTTTTAAACGGATATACCTTGTACGGTTTTGACCTGAGTCCTGGACAGAGTTGCGCCGACCACTATTCCCTCATAAAAACGGGAAACCTCAGAGCCGAGATCCGGTTTGCTCAACCCCTGCCAAATACTATTAATATGATCCTGTATGGAGTGTTTGACAATGTGATTGAAATCAACCACAGCAGAAACATTCTCTTTGATTATATGTGAAGATGAACACAGGGCAGATATCGCAGTTGTTATATCGGAACAAGACCTTTCTAGACGTATACCCCAGTGATTTGCTTCCAAAGAGATTCCTCGCCAAAAGGCCCGTGGGATTAGTGGTGAACACCCACCCTCACCATTTACCGGGACAACACTGGATCGCTATCCACCTGCCACTAGAGGGACCGGGAGAATTTTTTGATTCCTACGGCATGGCCCCCGATGATCCCCGCCTTCCTAAGACCATCGCCAAGTTTTTAGAACACCAGACCGAAGAGACGGTGTTCCAGCAGAATCAGCTGCAGCACCCCCAAGCCGTGACCTGCGGGCACCACTGCGTTTTCTTTTTACAAAACTGAGCGAGGGGACTATCTTTTGACCAGATTTTAAAACTGTATTCTAACGATGTTTTGAAAAACGACCGGATGGTCATAAGGTTTGTCAGAGACAGAAAAGCCCAGCGGTGCCGGAAGCCTTACGACTTATTTCAACATGTTCAGACATGCTGCCCCCGATGTAAAAACCGCTTGTAATCCTAATACAATAAAAGAGAGAGAACGATGTATGATTCAGCGTTGTTGCGTTTATTTATTTACACAGGTTAGAAAGTTAGCCATTCAGGTTTCTTAACGAATTCTCTCGGAGGGGTCTCAGGGATGGATTCCAGCTTTAACCAGGGAGGTCTCTTGAACTGCCTTTTGGGGTGGGAACGGGGTGTCTTTGGCAGTAAGGAGGGTATTTTCAAGTTCTCCACAATTTGTCTAACGTCCATATTTCCTACAAGAGAAGTGGGTATATTTAGCTCTGCCAGAGCTTTCAAAAAAATATCCCAGCCTTGGGGTTTTCTCTTATCGGGGATGGGATTAGAATGGGTGACGCCTCTGATCAAGTCGAGGATGTTGGAGCCGGGCATGGCTTTCCCTCTATACAGAAAGGTTCCTCGATCATCCCACGCAGAGATGTCTTTATGCTGACTTAATTTATTTAGCAGAAGCTCAGCATTTTTCCTGTAGCGGCCGTGAACACCTTCCAAAATCTCTTGAATGGAAGCATCCTTTTCATGAGGAGACGGGGGTGATGGTGGTGGTGGTGGTGGTGGTAGAAGGTCAGGGAGAATGGGATTTTTCTCCATTTCACCCATCCTGTTTAGGGTTAGAAAGCGCTGCAGAACACCGGTGTAGAGCTTAGCCTTTTCATATTCAGACAGATCTGTCCTTAAGAGAATTTCTCTCATGTCCGAGTCCAGGCGTCTAACAGCGGCGTTTCTGATATTTTCTGGCTCTCCTCGCAAGCTTTCCAATTGTTTACTGGGAACCAGATACATTTTCTCAGCATATTCCATCCTTACTTTGTGAGGAGGCTGGTCAGGAGCGGGATCGCAAAACCGAGCAAGGGGCCGATGAAACCGCCGCTCTGTTCAATGAGGCGCTTTTTCTTTTTTAATGAGAGCTTTTTATCGCTCAGCTGCTTTATGAAGGTCTTCTTCTTTTTCAGGACCTTAAACTGCCCAGGCTTTAAGGGCACGTTGCCTCTCAAAGTATTAAGGGCTATCTCGGCAATAGCGGCTATAAGACTCTCAGAGGCACCGCATAAAATAGCTCTTCTCTGCCTGGGCCCCGCTTTAATAAGGACTTTCAAGAGGGGCAGGTTTTTCTTTATATTGGCGGACATGCTGCTGCGGCTGCCAGGGGCGGCTTAAAAGTTCGGTATATAGGAATCAGCGCCTTTTATAAGGGCCTGAAGGCTTTTTTGGAACATAGACTGCCGGAAGATCAGGAGGGAAAAGACCTGATCGCAATCTGTATGCCTCTGGTGTTGCCGCTTGTAAGTCGATGAGTAAATACTGATAGGGCCTGAAGGCGGCGTCATTAAAAGCATCTAAAAAGAAGGCTGTGTTTTTAGGATACATTTGGCGGGCCAGAATCGATATTTGCAATTTGTCTCTAGGGTTCTTGAAGAGAACTATATATTTAGCATTAAGACTGATTGTTCGGCCCTGCTTCCCGGAGCAAAATAAATTCTGAACGACATATATGATGCTCAGATTTTTATGATGACACAGCTTTGTAAAAGCCGCCTGAACAGATTCATTTTCACAAGCTTTTTCCATTAAGTCATCCAGTATCACCAGATTAACTTTATTGGGTGGAAATAAAACAGAATCATCCAGAGTTTGAGGTAAATCCTCCACAAATCGAATAAAAGAATATTTAGACATCAGTTCGTTATACAAAGGCTGCCAGCATGAATAATACCATACAACATTATCAGGTTTGACAGAAAGCACATGATCAGCATACTGCAATACATTTTTAATAAAGTAACTTTTCCCACAATTGCTAGGCCCTGCCAAAATCATGGAGAAAGGATGCTGTAGACGGGTATCCATGATTTTCAATACCCGTACGGTACAGTTTTGAAATCGTCCACAATGACCCTTTTATCATAAACAACTCTTTGTGTTTTCCTGAGGGTCTTGGTTTCTATCAGAAATTGATTTTTGTTCCTAACAATCCCGCTTTGTTCCACCACTATCTCTCGAGGGGGCTGTCCGTCCTTTTTTGAGACATATGAAAAAACCAAATCTTTCAGGCTGTTAAAGGTGATCTTATCACTGTTTGCAGAATTCAGAGTGATTCCTTTAACCTTTATACACGCAGAGTTATCCGACAATCTGTAGGCATAGCTTTTTGGACCTGCCGCTACGTACTCCGTTATCTGCTGATCTGGCGCTATCTCGCTGGTTAATTCGCCTAAATAGTCACCGGTTTGGGGGCGATAATCACCCGGCTTGCTCACAAAGATGACAGAATCCGTATCGTGATACAAACAGTTTTCCTGCAATTTATCGAGCAGCCCATAAAGTTCTAATCGGGCAAAACAAGTTGTAAAAATTGCAATGAACACGTTGGTATTAGAAGGCGGCACTATCCTGTCTTTAGTATGCTTCCAACTTACACACACCGCCTCATCATCGATAAAATCAAAAGAGGATACTTCAAATTTCTCAGAAAACAAAAGCTGGAAGAGGTGGTCTGGGTCTCTCACAATTTCTGTGTTAGGGAGGTTTACTCTCTGAGCAAATTTACCCCACAGAGAATTTAAAAACAATTTAGCAATCTGCCTTTTGGCAGGATTTTTACGTATCTGCTCAGGATCGAGCTGTATGTCTTCCTTCTCATAATAAGACTGAATGTACCTGGTTTTATCCTCATCCGTCACACACCAGTCAGGATAGCCCGAAGCCTCTTGTTTTCTCCTGAGGTGCATTTTAATGTACTCTGAAAACAGAGTGTCAGATTTTTTTTCAAAATGCCAGACTTCAAAAATTTTCAACAATTTATAACCTTTTTTTAGAGCTAAGTTCAGTTCCGGCGTGCACCACACGCCTTCCAGCGCTCTCTGATGGTCACCGTGAGAACACGGGTCTAACTGGCGGTTCTCCGCACATGTTTGGCACAGAGGAAACATTAGCTTACCTCCTATTTTTACGGGTAAAACGGGAAAATACAGCTTCCTAGGGGGTACCAGCCTCACTCTAGCCAAGCCAAAATAGTTTTCAAGATCTTCAAAATCATCATAGATGATTGTGGGGTGCCCAATCGGGTAAGCTTTCGTCTTATTGACAAAAGGGTATAGGCTGGTAAAGTCGTAATAATGAATTTGCTCTCCGGGCTGGGGTTTGTAATAGAGACGAATCGCATTCGTTCGGCCTCCGTAGAGAGCATCTCTGGGGGATAGGGGCTCTGGGAACCGGACGGCCGCAAGAAAGTTCTGAAGAGCGGGGTCTGATCTGATCATAGAAAACCATTCGTGTTCCCAAAGAACTCTAGCTTGAAAACCACATTTTTTCAAATACTGGAGCTTCCTCTGAGTAGCGTTGTAAAGAAACTCAAAAGAGGAGCCTGTCAAATCATTCCGATCTGATGGACAATAGCATACAGGACAGCCGTGGAAAAAACATCCGAGATACTCAAAGGCTATTTTTTGGTTATTTACAACCGCGTAGCCATCTAGGAAGTAAGAGCCTACCTTTACTTCCCCGCCCTTTAAGGCGTGCCTTATCTGGATATTTTCCGCTTGTTCAAGGTAGGACAGCCACTGAATGGATGCCGTTGAGAAGCGTTTAACGCTGCCGTGGTAATCCCTACAGTCGGGGATAGCAATTGTTTCAGGTTGGAGAAAGCAAAACCTGTACATTTTAAGACAGACGCTGGCTAAGGTGATGCTCTGGAACGGATCTATAGCCATGACTCGCTTTTTGTAATTTCCATCCCTATCTTCTACGAATTCCTCTGTTCTGGTCATAGAAATGATTTCATGCCTGTATCGGGTACAGGCCTCTTCCAGGATTTTAACATCCTGTTTACAATAATACTCCAATTCTTTTTGTAAATCAAAAGTCATGTTCTGGTTCTCCGCGTGCCACTTTAAAAATACCTCCTTCTCTTTAGGCTTCATTGCATCTACACCATAAAAATGGGGGGCCGGTAAGGGCCCTATGTAATCTTGGTTTGCGGCCGTGTTAAAAAAATGGGGGAAGAACCCTTTGGAACCTTCAAACCCTAGACAAGACGGCAATTTTGCTAAAGCCATGGGTAGATGGTTAAGAGAGTCAATAAATTTAATTTTTAGACTTTTCAACATGACCGCTTGCAGTTTTCCTCCTTGAGTAATTAGTTCAGGATCCAGTTTCTCTCGAATAAGTTCTCGGACTATAAAATAGCTATCATAGCCTTTTGCATTATGCGCGATAAAAACAGAATTCCTGAATGCACTATTTTTTGTGATTGTCTTAATAAATTCTGAAACGCATGAGGGCCCCCTGAAAGTGAATTCTTTATTATGTAGGGCCCATTTCTTTTTACCTTCAAACTCGGGATGTGTTTCACACTTGAGTGTCCTAGCGTGAATAAAATTGGGAATATGAATTCCCGTTTCTTGCATCGCTTCAAAATCATAAAAAACTAGCCTGGCATTCACTGTAGGTTTTTCAAGCTTCTGCATGAAGCAGAGATGATTTTCATCCCCTTTAAGGACAACTTTGCATATTCTACAACGCTTCCCTGGACAACGACCGGCGTGATCGCTTCCAACGAAGCTTTGACATCCCTTACACCATTCACGGGGGTGACAAAAGCCGTGCTGGGCCAATGCTTGATTCAAATGTTCATGCAGACAAACTTGCGATTTACAAAGAACCTTACAAATATCACAGTATCTCAATGACCCCTTATCATAGTCACACTCTCTCCTTCTGCATGCCCGGCACATGTACAAACAGCGGTGATTTTTATCATATAAAGAATGGCAGAGATTGCAGTAATTTTTTTGGCCTATGAAAGCCCTTACATTTTTAATGCCATAAAAATGATTTTCATGGAAGAACATAAAGTAGGTTTTAGGATATCTAGGTTCCTCTGTTTTAAACAGAGACCATCCTTTTTCTCCCCAGGAAAGCACCTGAATATTAATTCTGAAATGGCGTTCTACAGTGGGTAAATCTGAGAAAGCTACTTTTCTTTGAAAATCCCACCCCAGATCCATATGTAATTTTTGAGCACCAGCTAACAATTCAGCATCTGTACAATCCCCAGAATCCATAGCGCCCAATAATCCACCGGCGAAACACAAATTATGTCCTACGCTGTTGAAATCTATTAAAAAGCGCCTCTTCTTGTCAACAATCATACTGGCAGGAATAGACTTCAGCAGCCTGCGATATCCTGCTCCGCGAGGCGCCCTGATCACACTGATAAAAAGCCTCAAACCCGAATCTATACAAATCTCGGCGTTGCTTTGCAATAGATTTTCAATATGATTGAGGAAGTGTTCCGCGTTAAATTCATCTCTTCCTCTCCTAAGAGAGAAAAGAGGATTTTGCAGAATTTGGGATTCCAACCTCATCTGTACCACATCGCCATCGTCCAACTGACTCAGAAAACTATCAAGCAGGGCTTGTATTGAAGTGTGTAACACCCGCACAGCTTCAGAGAACGAATCTATCTGATCTAGATTATGAAATCTAAATTCGTGTGTATAAACGCTTCCACGGAACCTAGGAAAATGCCTTTCCCACACCCTGACATTTTCGATATAGACACTAGGGGGCGCCTCTTGAGGGATCAGGGGGTTGACAGTGCTATGGGTAGGATCATTGTTTTCAGAGGACTCAGACGCCTCTCCCAGCCAAATCCATGAGTTCATGCCTATCCATGAGTTCAATATTTTGGGGAGAGAGTGAAGTCAGAGGCCCTGTCCACCCATTCTCTCCCTCCTCCTCCTCCTCCGCCTCTGAGGAAGAGGGAAAATTGCCTCCCCATTGCAGAAAAGGCAGTTCCCTATTCCCTTCCTCCCTTTGCATAGCCCCCGGGTTATCCTGGGGCCAGAGTTCAAAAAGGGAATCTTCACACAGGCTGTGGTGAGGGGCTGTGGTTAGTGTGGGATTGCTGGCATGGGGGCCTGCAGAACCCACATTTTCAAAAGAGGCTTTATTGCCTTCCACATAGAACCTTTCAGGGCTGCTATGGGGGGTTGCAGAGAATGGCTCTGGTTCCTGATCAGAGGCTACAGATGGGCTTTTTGCACTCTCAGCCTCTGGAGAGGAAGTAGGAAGTAGATTCCTTTCCCAATGCAAAAACATATGGGACTTGCTATTTCCTTGTAGAGGCCTCTCCGCTGGAAGCAGCAAAGGCCACTTATTAGGGAGGGGGTCAGGCCCAGCTATACATGATGGGGGGAAGGGCGGAGATTCCGTCCTCAATGAGGAAGGGAGGGGTCTGGGCTGACTCTGGCCCGCCTCTGTGGCTGGAGGGGTACCCTCTTCAGGCCCTTCCAAAAATGGGGAAAGCATGTGCCCAGCACCATCAATGAGGCCTGAGGCCCCCTCATTAGAAGCCCACTCAGAAAAGGGGGAGAAGGGCTCATTATCCCCCTGGGAGAAATGGGAATCCAGAGGCTGTATGATGTTTTCTTGCCTTTGCTCAGAAGCAGCAATGAGTGCTGCCTGGGGGTCTTCAGGGGGCGGGGTGTGTGGGGAGTCTCCCGTGATGACGTCAGCAGCTATGCAGGAGGGGCAAGGAGGAGGAGGAGGCGTCCCCAAAATGGCTGTGAATGTGGAGGAAGGGAATGGGATCCCCACATTTCTGGGCTCCCTGGGGGCCTCTGGGACTGGTGAGGCTTGGCTGGGGATTTTTCTGGGGGATGCCGGAGGGCTGTTTGACTCTGAGCTTTCATTGGTGTTGCTTTGTGGAAATGCCCATTCCCCCTCTTCTAGGCAGGGAGGAAATGAGGATTCATGCTTTGTAATAGGCCCACCCCAACCCGCCAGCATTTCCCTATTCCCCCGCACTGCCCAGCGTTGGCCACAAGAGGTTGCTAGTGACTTATTTTCATTCTGAGTTCCCTCTTCTCCCAAAAATTGACAGCAAAAACACTTAAGACGTTTAATTTTTGACATGGCAGCAATTGCATCCCCTTCAAAGCCCTCCCTTTTGGGATCCTCACAAATTAATTTTTTTATTTTTTCCAGATTTTCTCTCAAAGCCCCCACATTATTTTCATATTTTTCAATCTTTTTCATTCCCACATGATACATTTCAATTAAAGAGACTTTAATACAGCCTGAAGTACCTTCCCCCACTTCTGTAGGCACATCAGGAACTTTTTCACCATCAGGAGATGGCCCCTCTTGCTTGTTGACTATTGGGGGCCCTATTGGTTTCTTGTCTTCCTTCGGTGTTGCGGCACTGGGATCTCGGGGAGCGCTTCCGCCTCCAGAAGCGCCCCTGCTGACCTGATTGGTGGTTGGAGAAACAGCTGGGCCGCCTCCATTAACCTGGAGATTTGGAGCTTGAGGTTGAAAGGCAGGTGCCGTAGAAACAGCTGAACTCTCTGGTCTGACAGCCGTAGCAGACCCGCGTCTTTTCTTTAGGGCTTGGGTCTCCTCTTCTCGGCTCATTCTGGGGTTTTTACCAGGAAATGGGCTGCCTCCTGTGAAATTAGGGCCGTTTTCCTTTTTTTTCATGGAAGTATCTAAATGTTAATAATAATAATAATAAGCTGTACATGTGAACAAAAAGTTGATTCCCAGCCCTAACAATAAAAGCGGCTTAAACTGGTCTTAATCTAGCAGCCTAACAGAACTTTCTAACAGAACTCATGTAAAAGCACTATTACTTTTATTAAGCCACAAAGGTCTCTACATGCAGCAGCACACATATAGCAAACAGCATGCTGCAAACAGCCTATGTGCAAATGTCACCTCCCACAAAACACAAGGCCCCCCAACATAGTTTATAATTCATACCTTGCCCAAAAGAAGACCATCTCTGGTTTTGATTTGCATTGCTCTTCCCCACATTGAAATGGTTATTAGCCTGCCCTGCAAAATATTACAAAAAATAAAAGGAAAAAATCATCAGCATGGGCCCTCACAGAAATTCCCCCTATAGAGACCCTTCCTACCAGAGGAAGTTTTTTTACCTTTTCCTGGAGTTCGGGGGCGCTGGCTTCCCTGGAATTGTAAAATATCTGTAGAATGTAGACTTTCAGCTGCATACAACGAATCAGTCAAATCTACCAGCTCAGCTAGATGGGGAAAATTCAGACATTTATTTTGTGGCCTTTCCCGTAGCCCCCCTCTCCATCAACCCACAGAGAAATTAATAATCATTTACCATCAGAAAATCCGCCAAAAAAAGCCATTTCAAATTTTGAATTGGAATTCTTTCTGGAATAGAAAAAAATAATAACCCTTTCAGTCATGGGGACCCTGGCCAGCAAGAATTCAGCATTTTAGACTCCCGCCATGAGGACGCAGGAGCCCCTTCCCTCCTTCAGCACCAGTATGTGGAGCATCAGGGTTAGGGTACAAAGTGGGACCCTTCAACCTATATATATATTTCAAATAAGACTCACCAGAGATTAACACAACGTAGAGGAGCTCGTGATCCGCCTGAGAAAGCCGATGAACGACTGGGCCTAAACATGCGTTTTTATACTTTTTCCTCAAAAAATCCCGCCCCAAACGCAACTTTCTATTGGTTCCCCTTAAATTTACAAATATTCTAAAGTTGTGATTGGCTTCGGTATGCTGACGTGATGATGACGTGTTTTGCCCCTCCATCCCAAATGTGCCCGCCTATTCTCACTGGAAAGTGGGGTATTTATTTATTTGCAAACTCAGCACCATCCTTTTTAATCCAGCACTGCTTAATTGCTTTAATTTTTTGAGAATATTATTACCCCCATTAAATTCTTGTTTTAAAGCTTCAAATGAAGTTTTAAACCCTGGGTTTTCTCTCTTCCTTAAACAATTCCCATATTTGTGACTTTCTCCCTCTTATTTAAAGGACTCCAATAGATAGATGTAAAAGTTGACCTTTCCCTATCCCATTTAACAAACCCTGAAAAATATTACCCTATTTAGTTTTCATATTTAGTTTTATTTTAAAAATATTGGTTTGGCCCATAGCAGCTCTTGCTCATTATTAGCTGAAGCAATGGTTGCTAGGGAAAAGGCTTTTAAATTCCCTTTTTAATCCAGCACTGCTTAATTGCTTTAATTTTTTGAGAATATTATTACCCCCATTAAATTCTTGTTTTAAAGCTTCAAATGAAGTTTTAAACCCTGGGTTTTCTCTCTTCCTTAAACAGTTCCCCTTTCCATTTCTCAAATTGGGGCCTGACCTGATTATGTATTTCTCTAGTTGTACCAGCTGGTGGTGATTTCCCCTTTGTAAAATTTCTTCCTTAAACATTTCTCATAGCAACCCCCCACCCCTTCCAAAGGCAGTGGATTTTCTATTGGAAAATCCTAAAAACCTGAATCTTGTTTTTTTCATAATGTAACTTTCCCACTTCTCTCATTTAGACTGAATGCATGATGTTTTCCTATGGAATTTGTGAATGTAAACTTTTGAACTTAGCTGCTTGGGTTCTACATGAGGCCCCCCTTTCACTCACTCACACACACACACACCACACTTGTAGGGGATGGTTGTTTTCTTCAGTGCTGGCAACCCGCCCTGGGTGTGGGGGGCCAGCTGTAGCCGTTATCTCCTGGTGGGGGATGATGATTGTGTTATCACTGACTAGCAGGTCTCTTGGGGCATGAGCTACCTCACGTAGGAGACCATCCCGTCAACCCATCATCCTGCCTGTGCGTCTTTCTTCATCGCCACACACACACACACACAAAGAAGGAGAAAAGCGTTGCTTTAAACCTTTTATTTTATTCTTCTTCATTTATTCCTTTTCAACACAGAGATCACAAAAATTGAGATAATAGGTATATTTTAAACCATGGACTAGTTTCTCAGCATAGCGTAAATACACCTTATCTTTTTCTTTAATTAACATAGCCACCGTGTATGAAGGAAATTTTGAACGTAAAATACGATTTTGTATTTTAGATGCCAGGCTCAGGTGATTCTTATTTAATGAGAGGCTATCTAGGGCCAGAGCCAGCGCAATTAACGTATGTAAAAACTTTCGCATATCGATCTTGGAACAGAGAGATTTTAAAACATCATCCATATAGCGAGTATCCCAAGATAAACAGCAATGTGACATTTGATTTCCTTCATCAAATAAGCACCCTGGACAGTTTTCCTTTAAACGTTCAAATTTTGCATATTGAAGGATGGCGTAAAATAAAATTTTAACTAAGGATGCCATCATCGCTGCTCTTTTCTTTGCCGGAATTAAGTGGCTCTCTTCTATTCCCAAGCCAAATGTTTTGTTGACTTGTTCATGGGCAAGGCCTTCACCGACTTGGTCTTCTGTCACATAACAGCTGCACAATTTTCCATCACCGGCCCCGCTGTCCTGAAAGATAATATTTAAAACTAATTTTAAAACACTTTCATATAACATTTCATATGGCTGCTCCTCCTCCTTCCCACCTTCCCCCATCCTTTCATACACACCTCTTTCATCACCCTCTCTGATTCCACAGCATGTTCGGCCTCCACACAGTCTGAATTGGTCTCCTCTGCTTCATTTGAAAACAGCTGCCTGATCACCTCAGAACCTTCCAGGGCATCTTTCCTTGCAACACAGCGCTTTTTGACCGGGGGTGAATCCATACGGTGAAATGTTGTCTCAGGGGTCATCTCTGCGAAATTCAGCATTTTTTCGGGTAGGTCGTCCCAAAAGCCGCAGCAGGCCGTAGCAAGCAGTAGCGAGCAACGCTAGCAAGCAGCGGTAGCGTCCGCGAAGCCGAGACCCCTTCTCATATACCCTACTGCGCATAGGCGTTGTTCCTTCCGCCTGAACCGCATTGGACGGGTCGGAAGCGCGGGGGATTTGAGCCAATCAGCGTCGTTTACGTAAACCTTTCGCCCAATCAGCGACGCCGATTTTGAAGCCACGACCCCATGGGCGGGGCGTGGGGGGAGCAAAGCGCACGCCGCGCCTTCCCCTAGCTCAGATCGCGGCGGACCTCTGGAGCGTTCACATCGGGAGGGAGAGACGAGTTTGTAGAGGTGTCACAAGCACCCCGAAAAGTTTCGTCGGCGCAAATAAAATGGCCGCCCATTCTCATCTTCGGACGCGGATCGCTGCCACGCCCTCGATCAGGTAGGGACGGGACCTTCTCCTACTGGTCGGGCGGGAGGAGCCGGGTTCAGAGAGGGGTCACACATACCCCCAAAAAACAACTTGGGCCAAAAACCAAAATGGCCGACCTTTGGGGGTTCCGCCGGAACCCCCAAAGCTAGCACCCCCAAATCTAGAACCCATTCCCAACATCTGACACCCCAAAACCTAGAACCCCCGGGGGAACCCCCAAAATTGACACCCCCAAGATCTAGAACCCACATATCCAGGGGGAGGGGCTAAGAAGCTCAGGGGGCGGGGCTAAGACTCAAAAAGGGGCGGGGCACCTGTCACTTTTTGTTTGACGAAAGGTGGGGGTCTTATACTACTGGGGATGTTTTGATTGTGAGTCCCTGCATGACGGGGTTGGACTGGATGGCCCTTCTGGTCAATTCCAACTCTATGATTTTATGATTCTATAATTATTATTTTTTTTAAAAAAAACCTTTGGAAGGTGCCAGTAACAAAATATGCTTCTTTATGGTCAACAACGACAATCTCTGTGCTGTTCGCCCTAATTCCAATGGTTTGGCCAAATGCTACACTTTTAAGTTAATTAATGATAGTTTACCAAATTAAATTATTTCATTTGTTAGTATATTTAGACTAGGAGTTAATTTTCCAGTTTCTAGTGATTATCATTATCAAATTATTTTTCAAACCTAACATTCAAAGCTTTGAATTTGTTTCATGTTGCACTTACTTGTTAAACATGCACTTACTTGGAAAACATTAACCTGAACTGATCCTAAGGACCTGTGCCAATGTTATTTTGGGCTCTTCTGGATGTGGCTTTTAGTATGTAATTACTATGGTTCATTTCTGGTGTTTTCATGTTGGGTCCACATGACTTCATCATCAGTTTGTAATAAGCCCATGTCTTTCTTATGCATGTCCCATCTTTTTTCCTTAATTTGTAAAACTGCTTTCTTTTAATTATTCTCCCCCCCCCCCTCAAAAATTCTGCGACATTAGTGCTTTTCTACTAAAGGTGGGGGAGCTGGAATGCATCACTGACTGTTATTTGGGGATGATGCTCTTTTTATATGTTTACTGATGTTTGTGGGAGAAGAGAGTGTTCTAACACAACACACTCCTTCTCACCCCACACTTGAGCATACCTTTGCTACTGTAGTTTAGGCATTGGCAATATCAAACTAGCTTTTGTTTTCAGTGCTGGAATGGCTTGTCATGGAATTGAATTGAATACTGTGGTGGCAGTGGGCTTTGTTAAGAACCCACTATAACATTGACAAGCTTGAATATGTGCTAGAGAGAGGACTGTGAACAGCTGTAAGTTCTGAATGTTTGGATGTTGCTCCAAAGTTTTATAGTTGGAAAACAAACATTCTGAACACAGTAGTCAAACTGTGGCTGCATCATAAATTTGTGTAGAAGCAGTGCGTTGTTGACAATTCTATTGTCATTGGCAATTTTATTTTAAATTTGGCTGCATCTGCACTGCAGAAATCATCCAGTTTGACAACACTTTAACTGCCATGACTTAATGCTATGGAATTCCATGAACTGTAGTTTGTTCTGGCACCAGAACTCCCTGACAAAGAAGGTTAAATGTCTCATAAAACTACAGTTCCCAGAATTTCATAACACTGAGCCATGGCAGTTAAAGTGATGTCAAACTTGATTATTTCTGCTGTGTAGATGCAGCCTTTCTTTTCATATTCTAATTCTATCTGATCCAGAATTTTGTGGTAAGATTTGTTCCAAGGGACTGCCATTGCCTTCCTCTGAGGCTGAAAGAGCATGACTTGCCCAAGGTGATTCAAGGGGTCTCCGTGGCCAAGTGGGTATTCAAACCTTGGTCTCCTGGAGTCCTACTCCAACACCCAAATCACTACACCCCACCACACTGGCTCTCAAGGTATGTGTATCCCAGCTTCTGAAAGAACAGCCTTTCAGAATTAGTCCAAAACATTTTTCTGCTTAAACCTCCTGGACTGGCAACTGAATCTAATTTTCACCAATAAGTAGTAGCTCTAAGGCTCTGGAACATCTTTCCAAGGAAGTTTAGGTAGGATGGTTCCCTACCTCTTGTCCTTTTGCCGAGAACAAAATTTTTGTCAAAATGGGCTTATGGCAATTGATTGTTACAAAAGAGCCCTTTAACAGACTAGCAGTGTACGCACTAGTCGTTAATTTTTACATTGCTTTAAATTAAATTCTCTTTTGATGTTGTTGTGTGTCTTCAAGTAATTTCCAACTTATGGTGATCATAAAGTGAACCTATCATGGGTTTTCCTAGCAAGATTTTTTCAGAGGAGATTTGTCATTGCCTTTCCCTGAGGCTGAAGGCATGTGACCAGCCCAAGGTCACCCAGTGGGTTTCATGGCTGAAATGGGAATTGAACCCTGGTTTTCAGAGCCATAGTCCAACACTAAAACCATTATGCCACTTGTTTTTATCTGTACCTATTTTGGTTTTTATTTAAAAATCTTGCAAGCTTTTAGGTTTAGGAGACCTGTGGGATATGAATAAAACAAAACTAACATTGAAATGGGACTCATGCAGCTGGCCCTCATAATATTTCCCATCACTGACGAGGGCTGCTGGGACTTGTAGTCCAACAACATCCAGATGGCCACTAGGTTCCTAAACCTGCAGTCAACAATTAAATAGTGGTGGGGATAACACCGTCCCCTGCACCTGAGCAGTAGTTCCCTAGTTCAGGGAGGCAAAGATAAGCCACAATGAAGTCTTAAAGCAAAAGACAATAGGTTGGAGAACCAGTCATGGGTATGGTGCTCCCCCTCCAGAATCCACCACCTGAGCTATCACCTCACTTTGGCTAACTGGAGGGCTGGCCCTGCCTTTTGTGCATCATAGAACTTATGTGGGAGTTCTCAGGCACTCTTCCATCTAGATGGCGAGCATATGGAGCCCTTTTCAGCTTTAACAAAGACAGCCCATGCAATGTACAGTATTAGTTTAAGTGTTACAGCAGGACTCTGGGAGACAAGGGTTCAAATCCCATCTCAGGTAATGAAACCCACTGGCTGATTTTGGCCAAGTCATGCTTTCTCAGCCTCAGAGGAAGGTACTGTAATGGCAAACCTCTTCTGAATATATCTTGCCAAGACTCGCCACTTGGTGGAGTCAACTTGAGGGCACACAGGAGCAACTATTGTGGGTTCAGGTGGCCTCAGATTATGCAGATTTGAGAATGAGTGCTGCATTTTTGCTGTGTTGCCATTTTCTCCCAGCTGTGTTTACAAGAACCTGGCCTGACATTCCACCTGTCACTAAGCACAGCAGCCCACTATTTTATTCTTAAGTCCTTGCCAAAACATTGGGCTGAATCCAGAGATCAATCCCAGCATGTAGAACCGTTGAATAAATGAGATTTGTACAAGTGCTAATTTACCAAGTTCCTGTTGATGCAGTGGGTCTATTCTACTTGGGACTGACAAGGGGATTTGGCCCATTATCTTTCTTTCTTTCTTTCTTTCTTTCTTTCTTTCTTTCTTTCTTTCTATAATGTTGCTAAGTAATCATTCCTTTCATCCCCATCTTGTGCTGGCCCATTGTTCAGTACTGGTCCTGCTTGGAAGCCCACTAACAGGTTATGTTCTGTGCCCTTGGTCAGTGGCATCTAGTGGTAAGATGGGGAGTTTCATGGCCTTCTTTAACATGCAAAAAATGAACCATCCATACCAGATTTCCTTAAGTCTGGTACACTTGTATAGAAAGAACAGTTACACAGATTCCTTGCAAAATGTTGCACATATTTCACCCTAGGCAGGTGATTATATCAATGGAGGAATTATGTAATACCTTTTATTTTATTTTATATTCTTTTCAAAAAGCATATTTCTAGCTAATTGGAAGAACAGGGAGATTCCCAAAGTGGAATGCAAATCTCAGAGACGTTTTGCTTTCAAGAAAAATGAGTGGGAATTTGCAGGCAAAAGGAGAAATAAATAAATGGACTGTTTGCTCCAGTATTGCCTTATCACAGGAGCATATATACCAGTGTTGGGATTCACGTGGCACTCCAGATGCTGTAGGACTACATGTTCCAGCATCCTTAGCCAATGAAGCCAAGAATAAGAAATGCTGTGGGTTGCAGTCCAATAACATCTGGAGGGTCACACAGTTAATATTTGTTATAGGCCATCTCTCCTGGCCTTTGAAGAACAGATATGTTAGCACTTGGGGAAAACTGAGTCCATACCCAGAAGACTGCCAGCCAAAAAGACAAACACCACTGTCAAGTCTGGAAGTAGTTCACAACTGCTGAGGCTCTTCCAAAGAGGCTTTTAATCTTAGTTGCAGCAAATATTTACAATCATGATACAGCAATATTTATACAAACCAGCATAATGCTATGCCATCAACTGACATCCACACCACCACATTGTGTACTGGAGCATTCATCCTTATATACACAAACACAGCTAGGATTCTGATCCAACCTCTTGCTAGTGTTTCATCAGCTTCCTGTCATGTCACACCTACCATCACCAGAGCCTCTGGACTGAGAGGCCACAATCCTTGCCCAGTGAGGGACTGAGAACCGCAGGACTGCGGGGGAGGAGATGCCGGTGGGAGCGGACTTTTCCTCTCCGGCCGGCCCGCCGGGCCTTATAAGCCCCGGCGCGGGCGCCAGAAACTCCGCCGCGCAGGCCGCGCAGGACCACAGGACCGCGGGGGAGGAGACGCCGGTGGGAGTGGCCTTTTCCTCTCCGGCCAGCCCGCTGGGCCTCATAAGCCCCGGTGTGGGTGCCAGAAACATCGCCGCACAGGCTGCGCAGGACCGCAGGACCGCGGGGGAGGAGACGCCGGTGGGAGCGGCTTTTTCCTCTCCGGCCGGCCTACCGGGCCTTATAAGCCCTGGCGCGGGCGCCAGAAACACCGCTGTGAAGGCCCCGCAGGACCGCGGGGGAGGAGATGCCGGTGGGAGCGGCCTTTTCCTCTCCGGCCAGCCCGCTGGGCCTCATAAGCCCCGGTGCGGGTGCCAGAAACATCGCCGCACAGGCTGCGCAGGACCGCAGGACCGCGGGGGAGGAGACGCCGGTGGGAGCGGCCTTTTCCTCTCCGGCCGGCCCGCTGGGCCTCATAAGCCCCGGTGCGGGTGCCAGAAACATCGCCGCACAGGCTGCGCAGGACCGCAGGACCGCGGGGGAGGAGATGCCGGTGGGAGCGGCCTTTTCCTCTCCGGCCGGCCCACCGGGCCTCATAAGCCCCGGCGCGGGTGCCAGAAACACCGCTGCGCAGGCCGCACAGGACCGCAGGACCGCGGGGGAGGAGATGCCGGTGGGAGCCGTGTTTTTTTAGCTGGCTCACCAGCCTGCTCCTCATTTGTTATGTGGTATACTCTGAGTGGCATAATGCAGTAGCATGCCAGGCAAAATAATATCGGCTGACAGAGGACGTTGTCGGGGCATGGGGATGTTAAAATCAACAACATCTTGTATAGTACATGACTTATTGAGTCTTGGAGGGAGGGGGACATGGACATGGGAAGAAGGCTGGTGGACAATTCCCATGAGACGAACGGGGCTCCCATTCAAGTAATGTGGGGCAGGGGGAGGCATGGCGGTAGGAGTAAGGACCAGTGTTACAAGGGAAGGCGAGATCGATGCTTAATATCTATCTCTCCTTCCAGTCCTTCTCCTAACCAACGGGACCTGAGGGTCACTCCAACCATACCACAAACCCTGTCTCTGCTCCTGTGCAACGCCAGGTCCATTAAGAACAAGACCCACACCTTACACGATCTGATAGAGGATAACAACTGTGACCTGGTGTGCATAACCGAGACCTGGCTCGGGCCTGAAGGGGTTGCTGTGTGGGCTCAGGCCCTCCCTTCCGGGTACTCGGTGAAGGATCAGAACAGGTTAGGTGGGCGGGGGGGGTGTTGCCTTGGTCCACAAAAACACCTTGTCCCTAACCAGGAACCATGTACGTCAGACTTCCTACATCGAGTGTATTTACCTGACCCTGAAGGCTAGAGACAGTCTAGGGATTCTGTTGGTCTACCAGCCACCCCGTAAGCTAACTGACTCCCTTAACGAGCTGACACAGTTGGTCTCGGAGCTGGTGTTGGAGTCTCCCAGGCTTTTAGTCCTGGGAGACTTCAACATCCCCCTCGCGGCCAACGTAATTCCATCTGGTGCGGCTCGGGAATTCATGGATACCATGACAGCCATGGGCCTGACTCAGCTTGTCACGGGTCCAACGCATTTTGCAGGGAATACACTTGATTTGGTTTTCTGTACTGACATGGAAACTCCGTGGGCGGAAATCACCAACATTTCCGCCCTGTCATGGACGGATCATTTCCTGGTGGAGGCAAGCATCAAGGCATCAACCCAGATCCCCCCCGGGGGTGGCGGACTTATTAGAATGGTCCACCTCGAAGGCTGATGGAACCTGATAGGTTCCAAGAAGCCTTAGAGGGATATATGGTTGGAAATGACGGCGACACTGTTGATGCCCTAGTTAACACCTGGGACATGGACCTCTCCAGGGCTATATACAGTATCGCTCCCAAGCGCCTTCTCAGGCGTGCTTCCAAAAAGAAGCCCTGGTACACGGAAAATCTCCAGGCCAGGAAGCGGGTTCTGCGACGGCTAGAGCACGCCTGGCGGAAACACCAGCATTTATCCAACAAGGCTCTCCTAGACCACCATTTGGAGGACTATGGAGAGGCGATACAAGCAGCTAAGAATTCGTTCTATGCTGCTCGTGTCACATCTGCGGAGTCGCGTCCAGCAGAGTTGTTCAGGGTAGTGAGGGAGCTAACTCAGCTCCCTCCTGCCCTGAACCAGATCCTTGAACCTACTAAGGCCTGCTGTGACCAATTTAACAACTTCTTCGCGGATAAAATCTCTTGGATAAACGAAGGTCTGGATGCCAGTGTTGAAGCAGAAACCAGAAAAGAGGTGTCTAGAGCTTCCGTGGACTCAGTTGTACTGGATCAGTTTGAGTCGGTCAGTACCGAGGATGTGGACAAGATCCTTAGAAGTGTTAGGAAAACAACTTGCTCTCTCGATCCCTGTCCCTCATGGCTAGTGGCACAGGGAGGACCGGCTGTAACCTCGTTGTTACACCAGATCATCAATACATCGTTGAGGGAGGGACAGTTTCCTGAACAACTTAAATTGGCCATAGTAAGACCAATATTGAAAAAGCCCTCCCTCGACCCCCTGGTATATAATAATTATCGGCCAGTTTCGCTACTGCCATTTTTGGGGAAGGTGATCGAGAGGGCAGTTGCAATCCAGCTTCAATCGACCTTGGATGAAATGGATTATCTAGATCCATTTCAAACCGGTTTTCGGGCGGGCTACGGGGTTGAGACTGCCATGGTCGCCCTGGTCGATGATCTCCGTCTGGGCATCGACAGGGGTAGCGTGTCCCTGCTGGTGCTCTTGGACATCTCAGCGGCTTTCGATACCATCGACCATGGTATCCTTCTGGAGCGCCTGGCAGAGGTGGGTATCGGAGGCACTGCGCTCTGGTGGTTCCGGTCCTACCTCTCTGGGAGGTTCCAGATGGTGCAGCTGGGAGACGTTAGCTCTGATAGGAGGGCCCTAAAATATGGGGTCCCCCAAGGAGCTATTCTGCCCCCCATGCTCTTTAACATTTACATGAAACCGCTGGGAGAGATCATCCGGAGGCACGGGGCGCAGGGTTATCAGTACGCTGATGACACCCAAATAGTCTTCTCTATGTCTCCGACTGACGCAGTGACCAGGGATGGCGTTGCTCCTCTTGTGGCCTATTTGAAATCGGTAATGGACTGGATGAGGGAAAACAGACTCAGCCTGAATCCAGAGAAAACGGAAGTACTCGTGATAGGTTCTCCCGGCCCAGGGACGGAGGTGGTTCCACCTGTCCTGAACGGGGTAAAGGACACTGTACGCAGATTGGGGGTGCTCCTTGATTCGTCGCTCCATCTTACTTCTCAGGTGGATGTGACGGTCAGGAGCACCTGTTTTCAGCTTCGGCTGATACGCCAGCTGTGCCCCTACTTGGACCGGAGGGACCTTGAAACTGTAGTACATGCTCTGGTAACCTCTCGGTTGGATTTCTGTAATGTGCTCTACATGGGGCAGCCTTTGTATCACACTCGGAAGCTTCAACTAGTGCAGAATATGGCAGCACGGGTGGTCACTGGCGCTTCCAGGGCCTCCCATATAACACCAATACTGAAAGATCTACATTGGCTGCCTATTCGCTTCCGGGCTCAGTACAAAGTGCTGGTTATTACCTATAAAGCCCTAAATGGCTTGGGCCCAGAGTACCTGAAGGACCGCCTCTCCCCACACAATCTGCCCCGCACACTTAGATCTACTGGGCAACAGCTACTCAGAGTTCCAGAGGCTAAATTATCTACTACCATGAAGAGAGCGTTCTCCATCTCGACCCCTAGCCTCTGGAACTCGTTGCCCATCGAGCTCCGTTTAGCTACCTCCCTCACTTCGTTCAAAAAGGGGCTAAAAACATATCTGTTTGGTCAAGCATACCCCTAATATTCTCTTATTGTGACTCCCCCCTCCCCTGTTATGATCGGCCCGGCCTGGCATATTCCCTTACACTGGCATACTGCTACTATAATGTTATATGGATTTTAATATTGTTTTGTTTTTACTGCTGTAATGTTTTTAAAATTTTGCATATGTTGTACACCGCCCTGATCGTGGGAAGGACAGTATATAAATAAAGTTTATTATTATTATTTATTATTATGTGTCCACAATGATAGTGCAGTTTAGAACTGCTATGACTCATCTCCATGCTCAGGTTGCATCAACTTCCTCTGAGTCTTCATTTCCTCTTTAAACCATTGCATGCACCTGAAACATTTTACACAGCCTGGGGCAAAAATATACTGACAATCTCTTCCAAAATGTCTTAGTTGCCATGCACGATACACAACTACATCAGAATACATTTTTACACATACAGTTCCAAGTGTTTTCACTGAGTACATTTCTTTATCCCAAGGCCCAGCCTACCTGTTAGTCCCTCATGACTTTCTACAGGCAATGCCTTTGTGAGTAAATCTGCAATGTTTTCCTCAGAAAGATTCCATCCTGTATTAACTCGTGCACATTCTGGTACCCCAATGTATTTTGTCCTGCTTATGAGATTTTCTGCTTCTGCCATTGCAATGCGAGTCTGTGAGTCCTCATTGATCACTATTGGTGTATGGCATGGTTCACCAAGACCCCCCACTGAACTTTGCTAACCATGTCTGATAGTGCAGCAAATTCAGCTTCTGTGTTATTATTTATTATTATTATTAGCTTTATTTATAAAGTGCCGTAAGTGTACATGGTGCTGTACAAAAACCAAATAAAATAAAGAATATGTAAAAAGCCTGCCTATGACGTACAATCTAGAGATTAAAACAACAGGTTAGAAACATTATAAGAAACAAGTTAAAACAGCAGATACCAAATAATGAATCAAGCATAGGTCACAGTCACAAACTTCCTGGGAACGCTTCCCTAAACAATATGGTCTTTAACTCAGTTTTAAAACTGGTTAGAGACGTGTTGAGCCATGCTTGTAAGGGGAGGAGGTTCCAGGAGTGAGGGGCAGCAAGCAAGAAGGGAAGAATCCGGGACAGGGCAGTGGAAATCCTGGGCTGGGACAGAAGACCTTGGCTACCAGAATGGAGGAAATGGGTGGGCATGTAGGGAGAAAGAAGTTCAGAGAGATAGGGAGGGCCCAGCCCGTGCAGGGCTTTGAAAGTGAGCAGAAAAAGCTTGTACTGAATGCGGAAGGGAAAGGGGAGCCAGTGGAGGGATGACAATAGGGGGGAGACATGGTCGTACCGGAGAGCAAGTGAGATAATATGAGCAGCTGAGTGCTGAACAGAAATTAATGAGGTGTGAGAGAGGAAGCCCTGCCAAGAGAAGGTTGCAGTAATCTAATCGTGAGACCACTAGGGCATGGACCAAAGTCTTTGCAGTAGAAGCTGAGAGATATGGACAGATTTTGGATATGTTATAGAGAAAAAAATCTATAGACCTTGGCTGTGGCCTGGATCTGAGGGATAAATGACAGAGAGGAGTCAAAAATGAAACCAAGACTGTGGGCTTCCTGAACCAGCTGAATAGAGATATTGTTGACAGAGATAGAAAAAGAATATTGAAGGGTGGGTTCAGGAGGGAAAAAAAGAAGCTCCGTCTTGGACATGTTGAGCTTCAAGCACCGATGGCGCATCCGGTGGAAGACAGCTGTCAGGCAAAATGAAACCTGCTGCTCAAGCCTTAGAGAAAGGTCAGGAGTGGAAAGATACAGTTGAGTATCATCAGCGTACAAATGATAAGAGAAACCAAAAGAACTGATAAGTTTACCGAGAGACAGTGTGTATAAAGAGAACAAGAGGGGACCCAAAACAGAACCCTGAGGAACTCCAACAGATAGGGGAACAGAGGAGGAACTCTGGCCACCCGAGACCACTGCAAAAGATCGATCTGATAGGAAAGATCTAAACCAATCGAGAACGGAGCCTGAAAAGCCAAGGTCAGAAAGTCAACTAAGAGACAGTGGTTCACAGTGTCGAAAACCGAGGACAGATTGAGAAGGTCAAGGATAGAGTAAAGGCCATTCGCCTTGGCCTGCAGGAGATCACTCAAGACCCTAGTGAGGGCCGTCTCTGTAGAGTGCTGTGGGTGGAAACTGTGGTGCTCAAAGCTACATAACTTTGCTTTCTGGATCTCCACACAACAGGACTGTCAGCAAACCTGATGATCAAACTAGAAACTGACTTTTTGTCTGCTACTTCTAATGCAGAGGAGCTGTTTGCATAGCACTCTAGCTGAGACATGCCTCCAGTTATCAGCAGACCTTTGTCCCTTGTTCCTTTGAGATATCACACCACATGCTTCAAGGTAATCCAATCACCTAACCTGGGTTTTGAGGGTCTCCTACTCAATAATCCTATTGCAAAACTGATGTCAGACCTAGTGTTGTTGGCAATGATCAAAAGATTTCCAAGAACTGAATGGAAAAATTTAGGATGCTCAAATACTTTATCTGACTCTAAACTGCCAAACTCAAGTGTCATAGGAGGACTATGAGGACATCCTTTTGACTATCTTAGCATTGTTCAAACCACATTTATTTATTTATGGTATTTATACCCCACTCTTCATTCTCCATAATCCTGTCAAACTGCCTGGGGCAAAAATATACTGAAAGGATAGATTTCAAATATGGAGCCAATTTATGCAGAAACTGGACATTGTACAATCTCCACTGCAATTCAGATACATAGCCATGTTAGTATGGAATATCATTGTGCAAAGGGACCTTTTAGCACCTTTGAGATTAACTGTACAAAAAAAGTTGTAGCATAAGCTTTCATAGACTTGGTTTACTTTCTCAGATGTACGCAACTTCTTTCACACAGTTTACCTCAAAGATTGTACAGGATCATAGAATCATAGAGATGGAAGAGACCACAAGGGCCATCCAGACCAACCCCCTGCCATGCAGGAACTCTCCATCAAAGCATCCCCGACAGATGGCCATCCAGCCTCTGTTTGAAGACCTCTAAAGTAGGATACCCCACCACCCTCCAAGGGAGTATGTTCCACTGTCGAACAGCCTTTACTGTCAGGAAGTTCCTCCTAATGTTGAGGTGGAATCTCTTTTCCTGTAGCTTGCATCCATTGTTCTGGGTCCTGTTCTCTGGAGCAGCAAAAAACAAGCTTGCTCCCTCCTCAATGTGATATCCCTTCAGATATTTAAACAGGGCTATCATATCACCTCTTAACCTTCTCTTCTCCAGGCTAAACATCCCCATTTCCCTAAATCTTTCCTCATAAGGCATGGTTTCTAGACCCTTCACCATTTTAGTTGCCCTCCTTTTGACACGCTCCAGTTTCTCCACATCATTTTTGAATTGTGATACCCAGAACTGGACACAGTAATCCAGGTGGGGCCTGACCAAAGCAGAATAGAGTGGCACTATTACTTCTCTTGATCGAGACGCTATACTTCTGTTGATGAAGCCTAAAATTAATTGGCCTTTTTAGCTGCTGCATTGCACTGTTGATTCATGTTCAACTTATGGTCTACTTGGACTCCTAGATACCTTTCACACATAGTTTCATTCAGCCAGATGTCCCCCATCCTATATCTGTGAATTTCATTTTTCCGCCCTAAGTGCAGTACGTTACATTTCTCTGCGTTGAATTTCATTTTGTTAGCGTTGGCCCAGCTTTCTAGTCTATTCAGGTCATTTTGAATTTTGATCCTGTCCTCTGGAGTATTAGCTACTCCTCCTAACTTGGTGTCATCTGCAAATTTGATAAGCATGCCCTAAATACTGTCATCCAAGTCAGTAATAAAGATATTGAATAGCATTGGGCCCAGGACAGAACCCTGTGAAACCCCACTGGTCACTTCCCTCCAGGATGAAAAGGAACCATTGTTGAGCACCCTTTGGGTGCAGCCAGTCAACCAGTTACAAATCCATGTAACGGTTACCTTGTTTAGCCCACATTTTGCAAGCTTGTTTGCAAGAATGTCATGGGGAATTTTGTCAAAGGCCTTACTGAAATCGAGGTATACTATATCCACAGCATTCTCTTCATCTACCAAGCTGGTAATTTTATCAAAAGAAGAGATCAGATTTGTCTGATATGACTTGTTTCTCTGAAACCCATGTTGACTTTTTGTAATTATAGAACTATCTTCTAGATATTCACAGACTCTCTGTTTAATGATCTGCTCCAGAATCTTTCCTGGAATTGATATCAGACTAAATGGGCAATAATTGTTGGGATCCTCTTTTCCCCGCTTTTTGAAGATGGGGACAACGTTTGCCCTCCTCCAGTCTGCTGGGACCTCTCCTGTTCTACAGGAGTTCTCAAAGATTATTACCAATGGTTCCGATATTACATTTGCCAGTTCTTTTAATACCCTTGGATGTAGTTCATCTGGTCCTGGAGACTTATACAGTGGTCCCCCGGGTTGCGAAAGTAATCCGTTCCGGGATTACTTTCGTAACTGGGAAATGTTTCGCAACCTGGGGGACCGCTTTAGTTGATGCACAGCGTGCCGGAAGCACGCTGTTTTAAAGGGCCCGGGTTGCTGTTTTTCTTCGCAACCCGGTAATTTCTTCAGGTCCCGGGGGCTTTTTTTTGGCCCCAGCCATTTCGGGTCCCGGGGATTTCGTTCCCCGGGGGATTTGGATCCCGGGGGACCACTGTATTCATTTAGATTAACCAGGTATTCTTGTACTATCTCTTTACTTATTCTGTGTTGAAATTCTCCTGTCCTGTCCCCTACTCCATTGTCCTTAGGTTGAACACCCATTGCCTTTTCTGAGAAGATGGAAGCAAAGAAGGTGTTGAGTAATTCTGCCTTTTCTCTGTTCCCTGGTGGCATTTTGCCATTTTCACCACACAATGGCCCTACCAATTCCTTCTTCTTTTTGCTGCGGACGTACCAAAAAAAGCCCTTTTTATTGTTCTTAACCTCTCTAGGAAGCCTGAGTTCATTCTGAGCTTTAGCTTTTCTGACTTTATCCCTACACGTGCTGGCTATTTGTTTGAATTCCTCTTTGGTGATTTCATCATTTTTCCATTTCTTATACATGTTCTGTTTAAGGCTTATCTCAGTTGAAAGTTCCTTAGTCATCCATCCTGGCTTCTTGAGACACCTCCCAATTTTTTTCCTCATTGGAACTGTTTGAAATTGTGCCTTCAGTATCTCCCTTTTGAGGAACTCCCATCCGTCTTGACCGCCTTTCTCTTTTAGTATTCCTGACCATGTGATCACTCCCAGTATTTCTCTAAGTTTACTAAAATCAGCTTTCCTAAAGTCTAGAATGTGTGCCTGGCTATGACTGGCTTCTCCTTTCCACTGCATAAAAAACTCCAGGAGAACATGGTCACTCTCACCTAAGGATCCCACCACTTGCATCCCATTAACTAGGTCATTTCTGTTGGTTAGGATCAGATCCAAAATAGCTGACTCCCTTGTTGTCTCATCCACCTTTTGGACAATGAAATTGTCTTCCAGGAAAGTGAGGAATTTGCTAGACCTCGAGGATTTTGCTGAGTTTGTATTCCAGCAAATATCAGGATTGTTGAAGTCACCCGTCTCTACTATATTTCTCCTATCTGAGTGTGTGGTCATCTGTTCTAGAAAGGCATCATCCAATTCCTCTGCCTGAGTTGGGAGTCTGTAGTATACTCCCACAATAACATCCCTGTTGTTTCGCTTTCCTTTAATTTTTATCCAGACACACTCCACCTGGCTTCCAGTATTGATGTCTCTTGATATATCTCTGACATATAATGCTACTCCTCCTCCTTTCCTGTTTGGCCTGTTTCTCTTAAAAAGGTTATATCCCCTTTATTTCTACATTCCAATCATGAGACACATCCCTCCAGGTTTCAGTGATGCCTATTATAACATATTTCCCTTGTTGTGCTAGGAGTTCAAGTTCATCCTGCTTATTTCCCATGCTCTGTGCATTAGTGTAGAGACATCAAAGAACATGTGCTCCCTTTACTTGCTTCCTGTGCACGTTTTTTTGCATCCTACTGTTGGACCCTTGCACTCATTTCCCTTGTTCCCTCTATGTCAGTTTGACTATTTTTTCCAGCCCTTTTGCCTTCCAGAATGCGGTCCCCCTTTCCCACGTAACTCAGTTTAAAGCCCTCCTGATCAGATTATTCAGACTGTTGGCAAAAATGTTTCTGCCAACTGGCATGAGATGCAGCCCACCCCTGTCTCTCTGCATGGAACTGCAGCCCCTGATCCAAGAGTCCAAATTGTTCTCGGTGACACCGTCTTCAAGGCAGTTATTGACATCTGCTAAAGAAAGAAAGAAAATATCCTCACAAGGAAGGCAATGTGGTATAGTGGCCAAGAAATAGGGTATTCTACATTAAATATTTTTTGTGTATGGGTGGGGGAGAAATGAGGTTCATCTTAAAAAAGGCTGGCACTTGTTTAGTGAAGCCTTGCCATACACAGTAAAACAAAATGTCAAAACAAGCTGATCCTCTTGGGAGAGGGAATCCTGACAGATAATGCTATAGCTGAGAAAGACTATTTATAATTCCACCATGTGTCCTATGGACTGGGCACACACACGTAGTCCTTACCTGAGCATCTTAGTAGGCCAGGAGCATGTGGGATCATGTTCTTTCAAATACAAAACAAGAGAAGCCTGGCTGACACAGACCTACCCACAACATATATACATACAATAGATTTCCAAAGGGGAACAGCTATTGCCCATGCTGCATGCTCCTTTGCGGGGGCACATGTATGTGTGCTTTCATAATCTCTGCTCAGGTTTTACTTCAAAATACAATGGGCCCTTCCCTTATGTGGGGGATCCATTCCAGACCCCCCCCTCCCCACACACATATGGGAAATGCCGTGTATGCTCATGCCCCATTGCAAACAATGGATTATTGGCCCATGGTGCAGTGTTCACATACCATTTGTTTGATTGCCACTGAGCTTCAGCATATGCTCAAAGCTGCAAATGGTTTGCCCACATACAGCATGGGAGCCCTGTAATGCTGTGCATAATCTCCAACTAGCCTTAGATGGATAGGCTTCTTAAAAGTAAAAACTCTTTTATCATAGTTATTTTTTGTTGTCTTTTAGGCCCAGTACAGACTGGTGCTATGCGCCAACCTGGGGCCAATTTAAGGGCTTGGGAGAGGGGAGTGTCCACACACTCCCAAGTCCTACCATGGTGTCCAGGTGCCATTTTGGTGTGTGCACGTTCACACAGCGTGTGTGCTGATGACATGACTCATACGCCACATCCAAATGGCACACGCATGAGAGACATCACTGAGCCACTTCAGGGCACTAGTGGTGCCTTGGCAGTGGCAGAAAAAGGAGCTGTGTTTTTTTGAGCGCATCATTGCTGCAATGTGTAGTCACCAGGCCCTTAGTTATGAAAAGAATAGACCAGAGCTCAGAAAAATTACATTCGGATTACCAATTCCAGAATCATTCTGTGGTCATGCTATGTGAGAGCTTATAAGAAAGTGACTTTTCCAACATCTGTGCTAGTATACATAATCCTATATTGTTGTTGTTGTGTGCCTTCAAGTAGTTTCCTACTTATAGTGTCCTAAGGTGAACCTATGGTATCTTGACAAGATTTGTTCAGAGGAGGTTTGCCTTTATCTCTCTTTGAGGCTGAAAGAGTGTGATGTTCCACAGCACTGAGACATGGCAGTTAAAGCGGGGTAAAACTGGATTAGTTTGCCTTCCAATATCCATGGATTCTTTATCCATGAATTCAAGCATCCATTGCTTGAAAATATTAAAAAATATATATAAATTCCAAAATGTAAACTCTGGTTTTGTTATTTCATATAAGGGACATCGTTTCACTACGCCATTGTATTTAATGAGACTTGAGCATCAGAGGATTTTGGTATCCACAGAGAGTCCTGGAACCAAACCCCAGTGGATATCATGTACTGTATTTCTGCAGTGTGGATACAGCCGGAGAGGGAGAGGCTCGCTGGAGCCCAGCCGAAGTGGAATCACTTGAGTTATCACTAGCAAGCATCAGATCCACCACTAGGTGGCTCCAAAGCACGATCAAAAGTGGCTGTACAACATTAATACGAATAGTCACACATTAGGGAGGAGTGTCAGGTTGTGCCACCACTGCCCATTGCAGCACTGCGGATTAGCAGTGGCTTTTAGACTAGCCTGCCTAGGATGGATATTCATACTTATGCCACAGTCACATTTAAAAGATTCAGTAGTCATATCATATCACAGTGACTGAAAAAATGGATAGCAATGTAAGACAGCTTCCGAAAAAATGAGACATGGAGGGCAAGGCCATCAGATGGCAATTACTCATATATAGTTCCTTCAGTATTAGGCACATAAGCCCCTGATTACAGATTGCATGGACCCACAAACGGGGTCTACTAGAATCAAGTCTTGATTGTGAACTTCCCAGGTTGATCACTGTGGGAACAGGATGCTGGACTATCTAAGTCTTTAGTACGTATGGCTCATTTCAGCTTGTAGGATCTCAGTATTTCCAGAGTTTGGAAAGCATACTTTTCTGGATATCAGGTACATAGCCTCCAACTGTCCCAATTTGACCGGAACAGTCCTGATTAATTCTAACTTTTTTCACCTGCTTTTAAAATGTGCTAGTTTCTCTCTCCTCCCTGCACTTTCCTTCTTCGTCCTCCTCATCTTACTTCAGTTGCTGCAAACTGAGTTCAAAATGTGTAAGTAGAATCTTATAAGTATATCTCATGGCACTTGCAGGAACATAAATGGAAAGGAATGGCACGGAATGGGGGGAGAACAGGTGTTATTGCATGAGAAAATGCCACTGATGCCACCAAGAGTCCCCGAGCCGTTCCCCAGCTGTTCCTGGCAGCTGATTTTGAAGAACAGTTCAAAATTGTCCTACAAAATCGGCTACCATGGAACAGAAGGAGAACAGCTTGGGGACTCCTGGTGGCACCGGCGGCGTTCTTCCGTGCGGTAACACCCGCTCTCCCCCATTCCATGCCGTTCCATTCCATTCCATTCCATTCCCATTCCTGCAAGTGCAATGCAATAAACATATTCGAGTGGGAAAAGACCTGAAGGGCCATCTAGTCCAACCCCAATCTGCCATGCAGGAAAATACAATCAGCCCCAATAGATGGCCATCCAGCCTCTGTTTAGAAACTTCCAGAGAAGGAGACTCCACAATCTGAGGAAGAAAGTAGTTTGCACTCAATTAACTCCACAGCGGTAGAGAAGAGAAGGGAGCAGAATTATTCCCTTCCCAGTAGGCTCAGGCAAAAGGAAACTGCTGCAGCCTCTTATAAACTTTCTGTTCTTCCTCTTTAATACCTTTTACTATCTTGACCTCACATGTCCCAGTTTTCATCTGTGAAATGCTGGAAGGTATGCAACCTTAGTCAATCACCCAGCAAGAAAAAATGGGTCTGAGCGAGCCAGGATAGTATGGGCCAAGATTTCTTGACCTGGGAGGGTGTTTACACACCTGCTCACTGTAACATTGTAGACCCACTACTGCCGTGTACTCCTTAGCTTCCTCCATTGTCGCCACTACTGAGAAGACTCCTGTGTGACGTCTGATGTGGAAATGGGGTGCCTGACTACATCCACATGGCCAGGCGCACCCTGCCTATGTTAGAGGCCATGACAGAGGTTTTCCCAATAGCAACAACAATGGAAGAAGTTAAGGGGATATAGGACCATTTCATCTGCTAGACGTTGCTATGGAATTTCCATGAAACTCCGCAACACAAGGAAGGTCTTATTGATTAGTGCTAAGGCCCCTTTGAGCCAGGATCAGACCAGGGCCTGATTTCCACTACCGTTTAAACCAGATCACAAATCGTTTGAACCAGTTCAAATAACCTTGGTTCCCACTTGAACCAAATCACTGGTTCACCAGAATGGCAAATTCTGGGATTCCATGAGATGTTTCCATAAGGAGTTGCAGTGGAATCATCATGCTACAATAGTGTTGTGTGAAAGGGCCCAAGATGATTCAGTGCACACATTTCTCTTGTTGTTTTAGCTGTTCCTACTATAAGCAGCTTGTCTTATCTGTACCATATCATTATGTACACTGCTTCAGAATTACTTTTCTTCACTCAAGAGGACTAAAGCCAGGGATACTGTCAGGGAGGAATGCAAAAAGACATTTTGTTGTTGTGTGCTTTCTATTTATTTCCGAAATGTGGTGACCCTAAGCTGAACCAATCCGGTGTTTTCATTGCAAGATTTGTTCAGAGGAAGTTTCCTATGCCTTCATGTGAGGTTGAGATCATGTGACTTACCAAAGGTCACCCAGTGGGTTTCATGGACGAGTGGGGAATTGGCCCCTGGCCTCCAGGTTCATAGTCCAATGTTCAAACCACTACCCCATGCTGGTGGATGAGAACAGTACAGTACTGCCCTCTAGATCAGCACTTCTTAAGCTGTTTGATGTGGGAAACAGGCAGCATCCACCCCCACCCCCCATCCCAGTGTGCCATGGACTGGCACCCTATTTGTACATTTACCAGCTTGGTGGCAAAGCAGTACTTAGATGGTAAAAATATAGTTTCTAGAGTATATGTCCTATTGAATGCAGTGGAGCTTACCCCTGAGTAAAGGTGTATATGGAGCATATTAGGATTGGAATTTTCTTTGCACATGTCTCATTCTCCATCCCTTTATATGTTTTAAGGATACAATTTGGAAAATCAGAGCTTGGCATCTCGTTGCCAAATATCTTCACAGATGGCCTACAAATAATTGTGTTCTAGGAAATGACCCCTTCAGATATATTCTTGCGTGTCCTGGAAGGTGCATTGCATATAGTAAAATAAATAATTAAATTAGAAACCTGTGGATATAAATTCATCCCTCCTTGCCATTAATTCACTTCTAACTGTACTGCTATGCCTGTAAAATGTATTCTTCCTCATTCTTTCTGTGCACACTTACAAGCGACAGGGGAGTTCTAATCTGCATAAGCAATGATCATGAACATAGAGCCAAGTGATGACCATTAGCAAGGGTGTGAATTTGGGTGTAGATTTCTCATCTGATGGCAAACAAGGGAGTTAGGGTCTTCTTTTCCTATAGAAAAGAGAAATAAATCAGAGAGCTTGCCACATTTGAATGAAGTACTGAAATCTAAAGTGCACCCTCCTCTCTTTTTTCCTATGAAGAAGGCAGTAGGCAATTTGGGGAAAGAAGTATTCATCAGGCCTATTAAACAGAGTAAGTCCACTATTTCAATCATTGGGTTTGGGGTACAACAGGGCAACATGACACAAGCTATTTTTTGTGTTAATATTTATGGTGAATCTGCTCCATTCTCAGCTTTCAAGGAGATGCCCAAGATTCAGAATCTTCTTCCTCTGAAATAGGCCTGGAACCTTGGATAGCTCCTGTACAAGGACAGAAACTGGAGTAGAGTCACCACCCCACTGCCACGGAGGGCACTGTCAGAGACGTGGAGCAGCAGTTTCAGGATTTTCTGCTCCTTGCATCTAAATAAAATCACTGGTTTTGGGTACTCTACACCTCACCCTGGGAGGCAGGGAGCATCATATTCTATTTTGCCTCAGGCAGCAACATTGTTGTTTATTATATATTTCACTTTATTTATTTATGATATATATTTATGATATATTTCACTCTATTTATTTAAACATCTGTCCTATAATAGCCTGCAGGCTTAGGGTGTCTTCCAATATTTCCTGATTGGGGGTGGGGGGGGGGAGAGGGAAATATCCCCACATCTTCCTGCCCAGTAGCAGCAATATTATTCTGCCTCACTCCCTCCATAGAGTCAAATCTGATCTCAACAGGAAGCAAGGTGAAGGTTGCATGTATGCAGGGATCTCTAGTATGTTCATAATTGTTCTCAGAACAAGAACTAAAATTAAATCAGTAACAAAGGTGAGTGGAAATACTTCCCCTTTTATGCATTGCAGTATAAAGTAAAATCTAATGTTTATATTGCCTTTTCAAGTGTTCAGAGTCATTCACATTTTTGCTTATATTGTAAATTTTGAGTCCCATTTGGGAAGAAATGTGGGATATAAATCAAATCAAATGAATCAATCAATCGATCACTCAATCAGTATCTGGCTGTAACCTTTACAACAACCCTGTAAGTTATGTTAACCGTATTACCGTATTATAAAATGGACCAACTAGGGCTGGGAGAGGAAGAGAGAGAGGCTTGTGTTACGATATGTACTTTTAATATAAAATTTTGGGAGCGTGTGGACTTTATCATGACCCCTGCTTGACCTATTCAAAGACCCTCCAAGCGAGAAGGTCACGTAGGCAGACCTGCTTGGAGAAATTGAGTTCATAGTAAGCAATTCTCTAGAGGAAGTTGGGAGTCGCTAGACTAGTTCTGCCACAGCCCTCTGGAGTAAAGACAATAGCCTTGGCCTCACACTTGATGTATCAGTGATTGACTTAACTACTCAGCCATTTAAGCTGGCTTCCCCTCCGAATTGTGTCCAAACCTAAGCACATTGTACACAGATTATTTGCTCTTGGCTTAAGAAAGCCCAGGCAATCAACACCTTTGTCTAGCCTTGATACGTAGCCTCAGGATATGTTCAGCCCTATATAAGGTTCCAAGTTTGAATCACTCCCCGATGCTATTCTTGGAGGGCAGGCTGGTCCATGCCAGTTTGACTTCTGCCTATAGCTCCTGTGGTCAATTTCCCCTCATCCCGGCAGTCGTGTTCATCATCCTCATCCACATCCATC
Organism: Urosaurus nigricauda; assembly: GCA_034509955.1. Taxonomy (NCBI): domain Eukaryota; kingdom Metazoa; phylum Chordata; class Lepidosauria; order Squamata; family Phrynosomatidae; genus Urosaurus; species Urosaurus nigricauda. The sequence continues at coordinate 119,184,159 of JAOEGL010000001.1, forward strand.
CGGCTTCTAGGAGAAGACTGTGAAGGTAGATATTCCAGTGGTGTCTCTCTTTCTCAAACCTAACTCCCAATCTTACTCCTCCCTTTTCTCTAGCATTGAATGAATGTGTGTGTGTGTGTGTATGTCCCTGTGTTGTGTGATATTTAAGCCCCCTAATAAACTGTATTTTTATTGGATTCACTTGGACTAGTATCACTTCTCTTGGGGTTTGCTGGTGGACCTCTGGTAGACAATTCTGGACCCACAATTCCGGCATAAGACTTTGTTAGGATCTTCCTCTCTGCATATTTGAGCTAATTATAATTCCCCTAAGTAAGAGACTTCCTAACACTTGTCTAAGGACGCCTGCTGATTCAATGACAGAGGTGAGGTTCACACTGGTGATGTTCTGATTCATGGCTTCCTCAGAGTATAGAGAAAAAGTTGGAAGCATTTCATATATGACAAGCTGTGGATTCCAGCATTCCCTCATCTAAATGCCTATTAAAACCTTTCTTTCCATTCAGTCATTCTGTTTTCACATGCACAAAGACAGACATTTATGCTTCTGAGCTAAGCCATGAAAACAAGTTTTGAAACATTTTACACCAGGATCTGGCAAATCAGTGCCCACAGGCCACATACAGCTCTCCAGTATTGCAAACCCCCAGACCTCTGCAAGACCCATCTCTGGAGTTCCCACAGTCTCAAATTGTTTGGAGGAGTGAAAATAACCAAAATGTAGTGAAAATGCCATTCCTCAAAGTCTCCAGAAATGGCAGATATTGTCCACCAACCACCCCATCCCACAATATCATGGAGACAGGGCCAAAAGTAGAAAGAGTAACTTTCAATTTTGTTTTCCATTTTTGTTACATTTTTAAAAATTTATTACGTTTAGATCCTGCTGTTCCTCTAATGAAAGAAAGAGCTTACATAAGTTACTTCTTTGAACCACAGCTCCCAGAATTTCACTGTAGCTAGGCTGGTTAGAGGATTTTGGGTCTTGTGTTCCCCTTCACATCCTGGTTATTTGAAAGACTGTATTCAAGAATTGTACTCTCCCATACAAACTTGCCTTTGTTTAGAGATCTTCTGTGGAATTGCTGCTCTCTGTCCTATCACCTTCATGGGTACATCTGGTAAGAAAACAGGAAAGAGTCTTCTCTGTGGCTGCCCCCAAGATCTGGAACTCCCTTCCCAGGGAAGCTAGACTGGCACCCTTCTTACTATCTTTCTGCAAGCAAGTAAAAACCTTTTCATTCTGACAAGCCTTTGAGAACTGGGTTTATTTAAAGGGGAAACAGGCCTTGTAGTGTATAATGTGCTATACTTTTAGTTGTTGTTGTTTAATATGGTTTTAACTGGCTTTAATTGTATGGTAGTTTAATTGCTTTTTAACTTTTGTATGCTGTGAATTTTACCTATGTTTATTTTAACTCTGCCTTGAGTTCCAGACAGGGGGAAAAATTGGAAATTCATCCTCATCCTCCTCGTCAAAGAAATATAGATAACTTTTCTAAGCTTAATGGAGGGCAGAGATGTCTCTATGAAACCACTTTTAACTCTACTTAAAAACAGTTATCTGCTCAACGTCTCTCCTTTTTTCCCAAATACAGCTCTGTTCCTCTGTACTCTACATGATACCCTGGGGCCCTTTCACGCAACATGATCATAGCAATAGAATTCCATTTAATGTCCAACAATATATCCTGTGGAAGTCTGGTGGTGAAGCAGGAGGTGGAAATATAAGACGTGTCCTGGAAAAGGAGGGTGCTCACCCTGTACCTATCTTCTTGCTCTGTTCCCTGGTTCTAGCCTCCTCTTTCTCCCTGATGCAGCAGTTGTTTTGTAGTGACAGTGAATGATTTCATGCTGAGGATGACAGAAGGAGTGCTAGTTTTCCTTGCCTTGAACCCCCACTTTGAAATGAGATCTGTGATTTTGAGGGCTCCCAGGGGGATTCTCCATGAAAATATTCCATCCGGTTGTGCAAACATTCCACTCAGCTGGATGAGGAGAAGGTGTGGGCGGTAGGAGCCTGTCTCTTCCAGGCCCCTGTTTTTGTTCCAGTTTGGCAGAGACGCCTTGTCTGAATTTGGGGTATTTTGTGTGTGTTTTTTTTAAAAAAAAACAACAACTTTGACACCCAGATCTGGGGCCTTGAAGCCCTATGTTCCAATACATATATATTCACCCCTGTTCTCTGCTTCTGGCAATTTGGGAGGCCAGTGAAGCATGAGGGGAAATGCAGCAAGCTCTGAAGGCCAAGTTCTCCTTGGCACCAAATCAGCCGTCTGGTGTCAGGCACTATGTCCTGGCACAGACAGCTGATCTCAGAGCTGAGAGAATTAAAAGCCAAAAATCTCCAATTGTCTTTTGCAGCAAGTAACCGATGCTGAGTCTGCCTTGCTGCTTGGCTCCAGAGAGGGCGGATGCCCCATGCTGTGTGAGAGAAATTGGAGTAAGCACATTTTTTATAAACATAGGCTGCAGACGTGGGTTTGAAAAAGAGCTCAGATCTGGAAAAATGAGGAGAAACAACTTAGAAGGCGCCAAGACTCTGTTTTCCATCAGCCATTTCGACGCCTTGCTTGGGTACGTATGCGTGCCTGCATGGCCTCTGAGGACAAAACGTCACATTAGGAAGCACAAAATGTTACTTTGGAAGGGGTTACAACCCCACAGATTATCCAGACAGCATAGGCAGTGGCAAGACTGACTGCAGAATTTGAGGAACTGCCATCCAGAAAAGGAGTTTGTAATCCAAATCCTTTCCAGGCTGATTTTCCAAGCCTCAGGTTTTTTGTCTCACAATCCTAATGTGGAGAAGGGGGTGCTGGTGGATTTATTACTAGAGATCTTGCAGTGGGAGAAGGGAATATTTACCCCTTTCTCTTGTTTATTTATTTTATTTCTCAGAATACCCTCAATAATTCCCCAGTGCTCACGAAACACACACTAGAAATAAAACCAGTTGGGGCAAAATGGGATTTGTCAAATCTTCCAGGCAGCTGTTTCATTTTGGCAAAGTCAGTCCTTTTTACTCCACTGTTGTCCCATTTTCAGCTGCTTTTAAAATGACCCAGTTTCTTTCATCTTCTCCCACTTTTCTCCCTTATGCCTTGGCTTACTTGAGTTTACTGCAAACTGAGCTCAAAGTGCAAATGTAGTACTCAGTGAGAAGAGGAGAAGAGGGACAAAATCTTGCCCTTCCTAGAAGATTCAAGAAAAGCAAACTGCTGCTATTTTCCCTAGCTTTGGTGTTCTTCCTCTGTAATAATTTTTGCCATCTTGACCACACACTGATATTGCCTGGCCAAATGTGTCTCAGTTTTCACCTGTGAAATATCACAAGGTACGGTGTGTGTGTGCCCGTGTGTAAAAATCAATTTGTAAGGAGGGTATTGTCATCGGAAAGCTCAATCAATCCTCCTTTACATATCTACTCCTATTTTGCATTTGTGTCAATTGCTGCAGACTCGTAGTTTTGGAGTAGCATGGTGGAGGCAGTGTAATTTGAAGCTTTAGGTGATAAGGAGTTTATTGTGCACTCAGCACATTGTAGAATGCAAAAGGATGCATCTATATCCTGAGAAGCTTACTGTCTGAAATTGAGCACAGGGGACATACCAGAGGAAGGAAAGCAATGCAAAGTGGAGGCAAGGGTAAAATCAGAAAGAAGATGCAGTTGTTTCCATCACATCTGCTTAGGAATGATAACAGTCCAGGCTAAGACCATAGAAGCAACTTTAGTGCCCCGTTTTTTTAAATGCCCCCACGTAGTGAAAAGAGGGAGGAAAAAGTTGCTGGAAATAATAAATAAAGCTTTAGGCCAGAATCTACTTGGTGACATAGGCTAGTGTAACTGGGTGTTACACTAAACAAAGTACTTCAGTAGTTCAGTACAGCATGAACAGGTACCCAGTACCTCCTTACACAGTTTTCCTCAGACTGCAGAATGGCTGGCAGATGGCACTAGGCACAAACTGGTATTTTTGCCATGTATGTGGGTGTTATGACAGCCATTGCCCTCCTGGACTTCTGCATAAGTAATATAATGGAGTCTTGTAGTCAACCAGCATTAAGTTAGACTCGCAATCATAAGCTGGAGTTCTACTTGTTTATTATACTTTGAATATATTAAAATGCTTATATCCCACCCTATATCACATGATCTCAGGGATTATACAAATAAATTAAATGTAAAACATTTTAGAACCATTTAAAAGTTTAAGAGTAAAGAATGATTTATGTACAGTATACAATCATACTAAACCATTTAATATTTAATGTATTATTAACTTAATTTAAAAACAATTTCAACAGATTAGTGTACTGTATTGCCCTACTACTGCTGAATTACTGATAAACAGATGTCATTATATTAATTTTTCTTAAAAGTAAGTTTTTTGCTCTTGCTCAAAAGTTATGCCTTTGTTCATATTTCCATTTGGTTTTCATGTGCAGGATGTTACTTTCATTAGCATAATCAATTGAACAGTAACCAGGAAAGTATTTTATTCTTTTTCATAGAAGTATCTCAACATTTTAATGATTCTCCACTTCACATTTTCCCAATATTTCTTTAAAAAAAATCCTTGGACACTTTCATTTCTATTATCTCCTTATTGTTTCCATTTATGCTGATGTGTTTGTTGGACCTCAGCAGTACTATTTAGCAGCCAGTCTATGACAGCTGAACTGAGTAAGCACCTACAGTTCTCTCTTTTTCCATTCCTACTTTAGTCAATGTAGGAATTTTTTATATATAATTTTCTATATTCCCAATCATCCCAGGGTCTTTATACACGGGTTTCAGACTGTTTGATCCCTAAGGTCCAGGAGTTAATTATTACATGGGCAATAAATTACAGAAATACCATGTAGGCTGATCATTAATTTCCCTTCTTTTGGGCCAGAAACTAGAGATAGCAAAGACAGGTGTGTTCTGATTCACCAAGGGAGATCTGTTAAGAAACAGGCTCATGTGTGCATAGCTGATGTAGAACTGGATTGACATCATGTGTCTCATCTGAGCCCTACTGAACCTGGATGAGTTTTTAGATGCGTGTCTTCAGCATCATGCAGAGGTAGCTGTGTTGGCCATTTAGTAAATTCAAACAAAAATCCACCAAACAGTGATACCTTTATTGGCAAACTGAAATGCACAATATACTTTTTGCAAGCTTTTGAAGCTCCACTGGATTCTTCAGTAGGCAAGATATTACATACCAAACAGGAGAAAAATTTGAGATGTTAGTAAGATGCTTGCATTTTGTTGTTTCGGTCCTTAGTTAAGATGGTATGGGGAGGATATCTTTAGCAGACTGGCCCCTCCTCCTCTGGCCATGTGGCAATTGGGCAAAGTCCAGGAAATTTAAAGTCCATTTTCACATCACCAAGGACTCCTGTTTTGCAATCCAATATCTTCAGTATCAATACTTGACAGTCGTTCTTTTTCCACCCTTGAAAAAGGCCCATGCTCAAAGAACTGCTTCCCAAGATGTCTGATGTGGGAGACCAGCAGGTTTTTCCCCTTTAATATGCAGGGACTGGTACCATATTTGTACCCATTGACTACATTTCCCCCCCCCCCCCCTGGAAACTCATCAAGGACTGGCAGCCAATGGTTCATGAACCAGCATTGTTCCATGGATCGCAGCTTCAAATAGTACTGCTGTAAGCCACAGCCAACTTTGAAACCAGTGTACAGGTATGATGTGAACAGGAATGAAGGAAAGCAAATAAAAGCCTAGGGTGCATAAAGTGCAAGGCGATAAAAAGGACCAGTAGAAATATTGTGCCATTTCTTTTGTGGGAGAAAGGTGGGATATAAATCCTGGAAATAAATAAAATTTTGCAAGTGAATCAGGGCTGCTGTGGAGATTACACACCCCACAGCTCTGTTCCTGAAAGTGTGACTTCAGCTTCATTACCTCATGAGTCCTAGCAGTGAAGCTTTCACACACACACATACACATGCATAGACATGCACGCAGACACACTTACTTCACAGTCTGCCCCAGTGCCTTACACACCATGATGAGACTTAAGGCATTTTCTCAATTGCAGTGGGAGTAACCAGGAGATAAGGTTATCACATCCTAGTTTGTCTTTCAACCATGACTATTGTGTTTGAGTGATACAGAGTCTCTCTCTCTGCAATAACTGATCTTTGTCAGCTGCCTTCACATCCAGCAATAATGTGATTGTTTCCAAGTTCTCATTCCCTTCCAGATATTGTTTTAAACATAGTATCTATGATCATCAGTGGGTACTATTAAATACCATTCTACATCAAGGCAAAAATATATGCAAATAACCACATTCACCACTGAGGGATGCCAGTAGTATTATATGACATGTAAGAAACACAGAGATTATTCTTCAAAAAGGAAAGAAGCCACATTAGCCATAAGAAAAATCCCACAGTTGATGTTGGTGTGACATTTTTATTGGGCCAAACAAAAGCCCACAAAAATGTTGCCAGCTCACTTCACTGGACAAAATTCAGCAAGATCAGACTTACTCTCAAATGACTAAACACTTTTGTAATTTTAGACAAATGTAGATTTTGTAGGAAACTATTCTTGTTAGTTTCCACTGGTAAATTCTGGACAGATATATTTTCCAAACTGCTTAACAATAATGCAGAAGCTAGCCTAGAAATGAAGTGACAGCCTGGAATAGTGATCGGCCAAAGTCAGTGACTGCAGGATTTTGTTTTTAAAAAGTCCAGTTCCAGAAGAAAGTAGATGAGGATAGGCAGATTTTCAGTAGGATGAGCAAGTGCTAATTCTGCATGGAGGGTATACTTTGGCTGCCAAAGTGTTTTGGGAATTCTGATATGACCGGAATAATCCTCATGTAAACTTTTGCATGATTCTTTGCTTTTTGGTGGATTTTAAGGATTATGTTCCCAACTTAAATGAAATGTTACAATGTACAGCACTACATAAGCAAATAACACTGAGATATCAGACTACAGGGAAGAGGAAAAGAAAGTAATGCTCTCTAAGGAGATCAGAGAGATTTCTCCATGGGACCAAGCTTCTCCATCAGGCAAAGGGCAGGACATCTACATTCAAGTGTTGCTTCAGTGGCTGAACCTCATCATTCGTCTCCAGATGGTTCTCTAGGCCTCAGAATGCGTTAGATCCCTTTTTGCCTGACACATAAAAGGATAATTTTGACAGAGCATCAAGGCCACGTAGACAGTCTAGTTTCATCTAACAGCTCCAGAACTTGGAAAAGTTACTTTTACAATGCAAAGTATGCTGACTATGGGCTTCTACCTAGAAGAGTAATATTTCCAAGCACAGAGCATTTCTCAACCTTTTGCCTGCAGCAGCCTTGCTAAGTTTTTCTAATACATGTCCTGAAAGTTTCAAATTACTCAAGCAATCTAACCTCTATTTCAAGATTCTTGTCCCCATCCCTCACTGATCCGTCTCTTGATTTCCTGTGCAACAGAATAATACTGCTCTAAACTCCTGTCTTTCCTGCTGAGACAATTAAAGCTGTCTGAGCTCAAGTCTGAGGGGGATCCTGCATTCCAGACGGGGATGCATTGAAGGGGAAGGAGCCGCAGGGTCTGGTGCCAATTTAAATCCCTGAGCATATGTTCCTGCAATTGATGGGCTCCCCCAGCTGTACACTTGGAATGGTGCTGCAGCTGGCTTTTGCAAAGCAGTTTTCACAGTCAAGGGACCTTTTCTTTTTCCTCTTGCCGTTGGATGCTGAGAACTTCTTCCATTTGGTAGCTGATAAAGTGGAATCTTTCATTTGCAAGCATTTGCCAAATTGGTGCCCTCCAGATGTATTAGACTTCAGCTCCTTCCCCTCCCTACCTTCCTTGTCATCATGGATAACATCACCTGAGACAAGGTTTATGCCATTTTAAATCTTATGGCAACTTCCTCCACACCACACCATTATAGCACTATGATTGCACTTTAACTGCAGTGGTTTCATCCGATGGAATCCTGGGATTGGCAGCTGAGGGAGAGGCTTGTATCTCAGCTCTTCTGGTGCCTTTTATCAAACTACAGCCCCCAGAATTCCATAGGATGCAACCTTCATAATTAAAGTGGAATCATAGTGCTAAAACTATGCAGTATGAAAGGGCCTTCTGTTGTTTTTTGCAGCAAACTATTACAACTTCCTCCTCTGGAAGTTCTTCTGTCAAACTGCTTTGCCAATCTGTGAAAAAGGTGGAATAGCAAGAGGAGGAGGAAGAGGAAGAAGAAGAAGAAGAAGTCGCTGAAGCCATCATTTTGTGAATTTTACAATCATGGGTGGATCACTCCTTCTCGTACCCTCCGTTCTGGTAGTCAAGGTCTCCTGTCCCAGCCAAGGATTTCCACTGCCCCATCCCAGATTCGTCCCTTCTCACTCGCTGCCCCTCACTCCTGGAACCTTCTTCCCCCACATGCACGCCTCATCACTTCCCTAACCAGGTTCAAAACTGAGTTAAAGACTATATTATTTAGGGAAGCTTTCCCAGGACTGTGCCATCCGCCCCAGGATGCCTCCTTTTAACTTTGTATTAAGAAGCCATGCCCTCCCTCCAGTCCATCTGCCTTGGTCCTGGCCCCAGAGGGAGAGAAGAACCACTGGACCTCACCCCCTTTCCCATCACCTTCCCCTCTTCCTTTTGTGTTGTCTCTTTTAGACTGTAAGCCTAAGGGCAGGGATCCGTCTACTTTAAGATTGTATGTACAGCACTGTGTAAATTTACAGCGCTATATAAATAAAGGTTAATAATAATAATAATAATAATAATAATCATGAGAGTCAGGGTTATGCACACAAATGTTCACATGTATGAACTCATGCATGGAGCTTTGTCTCTGATTATATTGGAATAGCTAGATTTACCAACCTCTGAATAGACCTTTACATTCTCTCCATTTGTACATTTTCCCTGGCTTGTTAAGTGAAAGGTTTCCTTTCCTCTCCTTTCCTCTCCTTTCCTTATTATTATTATTATTATTATTATTAACCTTTATTTATATAGCGCTGTAAATTTACACAGTGCTGTAAATTTCCTTTTGCTTAAGTTGTCATTGCACAGTGCCCAACATCCTTGATGAACTCAAACGTGGAAAAACCTTGCCTAGAGGATGATGTTTAGTTCCAGGAATTACTATTCAAGAAGGATGTTGACGAACTGGAAAGGATTCTGGGCAGAGCTCAGAGGATAATAAAAGGTCTGAAAGATAAACTGCATGAGCAAACATTGCACAAACTTGGTGTTCTTTGCCTACCAAAAGAGACATTTGAGGAAAAAATAGTTTGCAGCTTTCCAAATATTTATCAAGATGTCAGAAAGAAGAAAGGGAAATTATCTGTTGATGGTAAGATATGAAGCCAGACCCTTAATTTGGAAAGAGCAAGGGGCAGTCCCACACCCTTGGCAGGCCATCTTTCTTTTCCATGCCAGAACACTTCAAGTTCAAACTGTTATAACCTCACCCAGCAAAAGGTTTAAGTACAGGAAAAGCACCCACCAGTTAGTTTCATTTGATGGTTCCAGATTCTGGAATGAGAGTAAGAGAAAACATCCTGATATCCATTCTCTCCATCACCTATATTGCAGAAAAACAAAGTATGTTGACCCATCTGGAAAATGGGCCCTGCCTATTATTAGGACCAGTCAAAATGAAAGCCCTTTAGTAGTTTTCTCCAATACCATTTGTCAGGTGAGGTGGCACCTCACTGGGAGGATGGGAGAAGAAATAGGAAAGTTCGAAAACTAGGCCACTGTAGGCTTGTAGCCTGGAGAAGAGAAGGTTAAGAGGTGATATGATAGCCATCTTTAAGTATTTGAAAGGGTGTCATATTGAGGAGGGAGCAAGCTTGTTTTCTGCTGCTCCAGAGACTAGAATGCAGAACAACGGATGCAAACTGCAGGAAAGGAGATTCCACCTCAACATTAGGAGGAACTTCCTGACAGTAAGGGCTGTTCAACAGTGGAACACACTCCCTCAGATAGTGGTAGAGTCTCCTTCCTTGGAGTTTTTAAGCAGAGGCTGGATGGCCATCTGTTGGGGATGCTTTGATTGGGAGTTCCTGCATGGCAGGGGGTTGGACTGGATGGCCCTTGTGGTTTCTTCCAGCTCTGTGATTCTATAATTCTGTGAGTCTATAGGGCTTTCTAGATTGGCAGGAAAGTGTGACATGAAGTTGCCTTTTCCTTAATGCTTAGCAGCTGCACCACAACCTTTAGATGGAGCTGCGCTGTTCCGCAGTTTTTAAAAAAGAAGCTGGGAAAACCAGCACCTTTTTAAAGGCGCTTCTTCTCCCCTAAAATGCAAAAAAGCGTTTTCATGGCACACTTTCCCTTTTTCTCATCTAAAGGCTAGAGTTTCATGCAGCCATGAACACACTTCTTTTTGCCAATCTAGATCAGGCCTATGATTCTAAGCTACCCATTAAACTCAGTGCCCAGATGAGTCTGCACACTGCTAGGTATGGAGGGATCAGCTCTATCACCTGGCATCTCAAGAACCTTTCATTTTGCCAAGGCATGCATGAGATCTTTGAGCTGCATCTCGGATTCTCTTTTTAGACAAGAATATCCACCATTTCCTCCTTGTTCGCATACATACTGTGGAATATAACTCATTCAGTCTGCAGCCTTTTTCTTGGGACTTATTTAACCACAGACCACACAACTGCCCTAATTTTGGGACTTTTCTGTTTCTTCCATCACCACCTAATTTTTGTACAACCAGCCAATGAAGAGTACTGGAGAACAGAAATACGTGCACACTTTAATGACCGTTGTTATTGTTGTTGGTTGTTGTTGTTGTGTGTCTTCAAGTTGTTTCTGACTTGTGGCAACCCTAAGGCAAACCCTATAAATGGGATTTTCTTCTTCAGAAGAGGGTTTGCCATGGCCTTCCTCTGAGGCTGTGAATGTGTATTCAATCATAGAAGCCAAAGGAGTTTATCACACAAAGAGAATTGGAAGTATAATACAATGGCAATCTGAATGCAATCATGGGGTTTCACATGATTGTGTGAAAGCTGATCACACACATTTTCGGGCAAAGGGAAGTCCTTCCGAGCGCAATCATGGGGTTTTGCGTGATTGCATGAGAAACTATCACACACAATTTCGGGCACTGGGAGGCAATTTTGGGCAGTTCTGAATGCAATGCACTGTCAATACCCAATCACGTAAATTCACTGAACTAGCGAACTTACTCAATTCCAAACTGGCCTCACTTCCATTTCTTTCAAAATTGGGAGAAATTTCTCCTGTGTGATAAACTCCAATAACAGCATAAGGCTGCATCTGCACTGCAGAAATAATCCAGTTTGACATCGTTATAACTGCCAGGGCTGAATGCTACGGAATGCTGGAAACTATCGTTTGTTGAAGCACTGGACAAAGGAGCTAAAGGTCTCACAAAATGACAATTCTCAGAATTCCATCAAATTGATCCATGGCAGTTAAAGCGGTGTCAGACCGGATTGTTTCTGCAGTGTGAATGCAAAAGAAGAACAGTCTTGTTATACACTGGGGCAGGTAGAATTGCATCCCTTAGATGGTATGCAACCTCTCTGGGCTGTTTTCTTGTGAGCCTCAGCATCTTCAAGGTCCCCAAATTGCCCTTTCTCCTGTCCAAAAAGAAAGAAAGAAAGGTGTGTGTGCATGTGTGTGTGTTAGAATTTCCTCTCAGGGTAGCCTCCAGGAGCATCAGTTCACCTTTTAAACTAGGTGCATCCTCGTACCCACCTCCATTTAATATTAAACACTTCAAAGCTTGAAAGTGGGCTCTAGCCATTTCCAGTTTCTCTCATTTTTTGGACAACCATGTGGAGGACAGAAACATGCCCCCCAGTTATTCCTATGGGCATTCCTTCTTTGGCCTTTGGCTATTATAGCAATAAAGAGGATCAGGGAGGGACGGATGCTCAGTAAGCAGCGGACTGGTATATCAAGATGTCCTTGAGGGGTAATTCACCACAGGAGTCTTATTGTCCAAATGGGGTTTAATGGAAAGCCAAAACCCAGTGAAAACCCTGAGCTTTTCAGGTAAGGAGTTGTATCTTCCTCTGTCCCACATTTAACTCATTGGCTATGCTGCCTAGGGCTGCTAGGAGTCGCAGTCTAACAACATCTTAGGGCTACACTTTGCTCACCACACCTTAAAAACTAAAATATTCATTATGCCATGAGCTTCCAAAGACAGGACAACAATCTACTTCCTCGCAGGCATAAAGTCTTAAAACACAAAAAAGATGGTAATGGTGAGAAAAGTGGGATGTAGTAGGAAAAGAGAAAAAACAAATTAGAGGTAGATTGATTCAATCAAAAAAGCCCTGGCTGCCCTGATTTTGGAAGACCTGAACAGAGCTATTAATGACTGGGGCTCTTGGGAGTCTCTCATAGGATCACCATAAGTCAAATTAAAAAAACATGTATAAAGCTATTGGGAATAAATACGGTGGACTCTCAGTACCCCTTGGGGTTAGCTTCCAGGACCCCTACCCCACCCCTCACTCCCACCCCATGGATACCAAAATCCATGGATGCTCAAATCCCATTATATGTAATGGTATAGTAAAACAGTGTCCCTTATATTAAATGGGGGAAAAAAATCAATATTTTTGTTTTGGATATTTTTGATGGGAGAAACTATTTATGAGTGGCTGAAACCATGGATACCAAAACTGCATATGGAGGGTTGACGGTATATTCTGCTTCATGGTTTTACAATACAAAGTTCAGATTACTTTTGCACAGACATTAAAGTAACCCATTGCAGCATGGGGTCTTTTTAAAAACTTTTTTTCCCCGTCTGTGTTGTGGAACATATGTAGCCCTTTCAAGATTTTGTTCTCAGAAGAATAAATTGCACCTGAGGTTGTAATCATAGAGAATAGAAGGTAGCTGTTAGCTCCCATGTCAATGAAGCAGCAAATCTACTCTGGATTTTAGCTTTATAAACGCTGTTCAAGGTGCTGACCTTTTTTGAGGGCTAGAGTTCATAACCTTGGACATCCCCTTTGAGTTTGGCCAAAATCCTGGAGTATATTCATCACCTCACTGACATGGGAGCCCATGTCAGCTGAACTCAACAGAACTTAATTTGGGAATAAACATGCAAATGATGTGTTTATAAGTCTTGTTTCCTCTGTATTATATATCACCCACCCTATCTATTTTATTGTGTTAATTAAATTTATACTAGAATTTTATAAATATGTTTCCATTAGGAGTTATGCAGAAGGATTAAAACAAAAACCATGGAGCAAACTGGAAAATATCTTCAAATGTCTTAAATAAATGAAGGTATTAATTGTTACTCATGCTTATTAAGCTGTGGGTTCTAACAGACTACAACTGGTAGAAGGGGGGCACTTATTCTGTCACTGTGGGGTAAGATGCCTCCTTTTCCATGCTCAGAGCACAGGCTAGTGGTAGTGCAACCTTCTTAAACTATTTAGAAAAATTTTAAAATTTGCAAGTTAGCAATACTTTTATTCAGACCACCTAAAAGAGCATTGGGTGCCATTGTGGTGTAGTGGTTTGAGTTTTATACTAGACTCAGGGAGACCAGTGTTCAAATTCTCACTTGGCCATGGAAAGTCACATCACACCAGAGGAATTTCTCTCAATTTAGAAAGAAATGGAAGTGAGGCATTTGGAAGGACTTCCTTTTGCCCGAATATGTGTGTGATCAGCTTTCACACAATCACGCGAAACCCCATGATTGCATTCAGATTGCCATTGGATTATACTTCCAATTCCCTTCGTGTGATAAACTCCATTGTGATTATTGACTGGAAAAAAAAATCCACTGTGGAGGGGAAGGTGGCTTTGTTGCGGTCAACCTCTACTCATGGAGATCCTGTGGATGAGACATCTCCAAGATTCCCTGTCCTCCGATGCCCTGCTCGGGTCCTGCAAATTCAGGCCTGTGACCTCTCTAACTGGGTCTATCTATCTAGCCTGTGGTCTTTTTTTCTTTCTGTTACCCACAAGCTTTTCCATCAGTGGCATCACTACCCCTGGCATCACCCAGTGTGTGGGTGGGGGTGGCTGGGAAGGCTGCCAAAAGGGCATGCTCTGCTCTCTTTTCCACTGCGCCAGCACTGCCCTCCTCATAAGGAGACTGGCACTGCTGCAGCGAAGGCAGGAGGGGACTGCTTGGCCCTTCTCATCCTCCAGTGTGGGCTGCATCCTTCTTGTGATGCCACTATTTCTTAGCATTATTGTCTTTCCCAATGCCTTTCCATGATGTGGCTAAAGTAGGACACCCTCAATTTGATCACCTCAGTTTCCAGGGAGAGTCCAGGCTTGATCTGTTCAAGGACCCATCCGCAGTATCCACAGCACTCTTCTCGAGCATCACAGCTCAAAGGGGTTGATTTCCTCCACATCCACTTTTTTTCACTGTCCAACTATCATGCCCATTTGTTGTTCTTGTGTGACTTCAAAATGTTTTGGGTTTATGGTGAACTTCTGGGTTTTCTTGGCAAGATTTGTCCAGAGGAACTTTTTGCCCTTGCTTTTCGCTGAGGCTGTGACTTGCCCCAAAGGTCAACCAGTAGGTTTCCACAAAAGAGCTGGAAAGTGAACCCTGCTCTCCAGAGTCCCAGGACTCTTTCAAACGGGAGGAATTTCTCCCAATTCTGAATGGAGCCAATGCGGATTTGTGTAAATTCGCTTATTTAGCGAATTTACCTGAACCCCTGCTCCGTTCGGAAGGCATTCGGAATTACTTCCCATTACCCGAAAATAACCCCCCCTTGCCCAAAATCGTGTGAGAAGCTTAAATTCGCAATAATGTGAAACCCATGATTGCATTCAGAGTGACTTCCCTTTTGCTCGAATTTGCATGAGAAGAGTTAATTCGCAATAATGTGAAACCCCAGGATTGCGTTTGGATGGCCCTTGGATTATACTTCCAATTTCCCACGTCTGAAAGAGTCCCCAGTCCAGCACTCAAACCCCACTATGCCACACTGGCTTGAAAAACACCCAGAAGCAGGGTGACCGGATGTCCTAACCACAGAGGACAAGGCACTGGAAGATGGAGGACATTCCAGAAAAGTGGAGGACATGACCAAATAAAAGCTAAAAAACCCTTCATCTCAATGTAAAGTTTGTGCTTCTTAGGGATGCTTCAAATGGGGAGGAATTCATTTGGGGATTCCTCCTGGGCAGAAGGTGGGAAGGGAGGGCAAGTCCTGGGAAAGGAGGGCAAAGTCTGGGCCTCCTGCATACAACTATAAATATAAATATAATGTGCCTTAGTCTTGCTCCAAATGGAGGAAGACCTTTGGGAATTCCTCCAGGTCCTGGAGAGAACTAGTCTGGTCTCAGCAGAAAGAGGAGAGGGGGGGGGTGTCACGTGTCTCCTGGAGGTTTTTGGGGAGGAGGAGGGGGGGCCTTCTCAGAGGTCACATGACCCCCAGCTGTTCCTGTCCGTCATCCCCTCCCCATTCATTCCCCCAATCCAGCTGCAGAGGGAGCACAGAGAGAGAGCAGCACAGCTGGACTGGAGGAGGAGAAGAGGAGGACTGCCTGCCTGCCAGCCTCTGCCGCAGCAGCGGAGCCTTCTTTCAGGATCAGAAGGGAAGGGAAGAAGAAGGAGGGAGGAGAGCTCCATGGCTGCCCAGGAGCCTGCCTGGCCTCCTCCTTCCCCGTGAGCCTCTCTTGGCCAGCAGCCATGTGGAGGAGGTAGGGGGCAGGGGGGGGGAGGGCAAGGGTAGGGGGCAGGGGGACCAGCTGCCCTGGAAATGGAGGACCTCACCCAGGAACAGAAAACAAGGAGGGCAGCAGGACACACAAGGGAGAGCTGCTGGCAAGCCTCAGTGGAGGCTCCTTGGTCAGGCTCCCAGGGAGGGCTCTTGGTTGGGACCACCTCCAACCCAATAAGAATTCTCTGGTTCTGTATGGGCAAGGATTCCCCCCCAAGGATTCTCGATGGGCGACTATTCTATGGTTCCCTAAGGGCAAGTATTCCCCAAGGATTCTCGATGGGCAACTCTTCTCCTCTTATTCCCTAGGAGCCAATCTTCTCCTATTATTCTTTAGGAGCAAGATATATGTTGCCATGTCCTCTATCTATTTCCGAAGGTCCTCCATTTGGCAGGGCCCTGTCCTCCTTTGGGGCGGTGAGGACTCCCCTGGTGCCCCTGCTGCCTTGGGGATTGGGCACTAGCCCTTCCCAGGGCGACCGCAAAGGCACTGCAGAAGGTAAGGCGTTCCAGGAAAAGGGACGACTGCTGCACAAAATGAAAACGAAGAGCACTCATATAAATGTAGATGCATGCTTCTCAGTCATGCTCAAAAGGGAGGATAGTCAAGCAAAATGTAGGACTTGATCAAATCAAAGCTAAAAAAAAATCCTTGCTTCTTAGTTGTGGTCGAAATGGAGGACATCCAAGAAGAATGTAGGACACGATCCTATAAGAGCTGAAAACACTCATATTTGTGTGTGTGTGTGTGTGTTTCTTAGTCCTGCTCCAAATGGAGGACGCTGTGGAATTCCTCCTGGACTGAAGGAGGAATTGGAGGAGAAAAAGTTTGATCACCCTGAGTATATTAACCTATGATTTTAGTATTTTATAGTCTTCTGTTTTATCATCTGTTTTGGATTCTGTATGTTTGATGTTCCACCCTTTGGTGAAAAGGGCAATAATAATAATAATAATATCATCATCATCATCATCATCATCCTACATTGGCTGTAGTAGGGCGACTCCATGGATGGGAAGGGCCCGGTGCTGAGGGAGGGGGGATGGATTACTTTTTAATTCGACTGTCACCTAGCTGTCAGAATTGGCAGGAGATAATCCTGTTTCTGGAAGTTTGACTCTCCAGGAGAACTCCAAAGAGAAAGTAAACTCACCCTTCAGCTGCTGAAGAATCCCAGAGGGTGTTGTTGTTGTTGTTATGCCCGTTTTACAGATGAGAACTTGTTTGCCTGATAGGAATGTAGTAGGGGAATGGCCTGCTCAGGATTAATCCTTAGCTGACCTGCTCGGGGGTAGTAGCCCTGTTGGCCATACAGCAAAGTACAGTAACATCTGAAATCCACAAAACAGCGGTACTTTTATTCAACCAACCAAGACGCATAAAATGATGCATGTATTTTGTGCATTTTGGTTGGCTGAGTAAAGGTGGCACTGTTTTGTGGAATTTGGATTTAACTATCCTTAGCTGACGTGCTTTTTGTTCATTGTCCAAGTCATTTCCAACTTATGGCGACCTTATTACAAACCTTAGTCACAAGCATGAATTTACAGGACTTAAGCAGAGGAATGGAAGATTGGACATCTTGGAGATTCCACAGGGTTACCATAAGTCGGGATCGACTTAAGGACAGTTAACAATAAAAGGCAAACCTATCTTGTTTTTTTTTCCTGGAGTGGCAAGTGTGTGACTTGCCCAACATCACCCAGTGGGTTTCCATGGCAGAGTGAGAATTCAAACCCTGGTCTCCAAAATCGTTGTTCAACACTCAAACCATCGCACCATGCTTTCTCAGCTGACATGTAGTTTGAATGACTTGGAGTGTTCATCTGTGGCCACAGACAGGAGATACTGGACTTAAACTGCAGGAAGCCACAGTTAGGTCAAACATCAGAAGAAGGTTTCTAAGAAGAAGAAAAGCAGCAGGTATATTGGAATACAATCCGCATCCTCCACAGCCAACTGACTGTGGGCTATGGGAGTTGTATTGGTGGGATGGCAGACTGGGGGAAGTTTTAGGGACCACCACATCTAAGCCATGAAGCAAGGAAAATAGGATTTAAGGTGCAGGAATCTATGTAGGATATGTGAGATACATAACAGGGAAGGGTAACACATTGAGTATCCAGATGTTCCTGAATTGCATTTCCCATCCCCCTTCCTGATTGACAGTAATGGTTATGGCATCTGGGTGATGCTAAAGAGAGAAAAGGGGTGCCCCTGCCCACTCTTGACTCTGGCTCTGACCCACTACTGGCTTTGGGCCCTCTCATAGCCTGTGTGTGGCTTCTAGATGAATTCTCCAGAGTGGATATGCCTGTCTTCTCCTTTCCCAAGTTATTTAACTCATGACTAGACAATAATTGACTTTCTAAAAGAGTTTCATTTAAAAACTGGTTAGGTAAAGTTCTAAGGAGGGGAAATTACTCTCCTTTGATCTCAAATAGAAGAAATCCTAGGTTGGATGTGCTGCTGAGTTTTGTTTGATGGCATTTTTCACATGGTGAATGCCTTGAAATCATCCTGTCCACAGAACTGATGTTACTGAAGGTTACGCCTTAGACTGCATGTCCGTTTTTCATTGCACATGAACTGCATTCCTTTGGTCTGTGGTTCAACTAGTGCATATGAGGCTAAAAGGCACTGTGGGAATGTAACTGAGTACAAACGGCTTTTGTCTGGAAAGGACCATCCTGGGATTTTAATGATGTTCTGGGGTGTTGTGTTAATTTTTTTATACTAAGAACAATTCCTGACTTGGCATGAGAGGAAGACCCTTTTTTGGGGGTCTTTGAAGGACCTAATTGTAGTACGGCCCAATCCATAGATAACAATGTTTGATTTTATACAATGACATGTTTGCTTCTAGGAAGGAACAACTTTGGCACTCTTGTACCTTTGATAACAATTTAGGAGGAATTTCTCTCAATTTGAAAAGAAGTTAAAGTGGGGCCAGTTCGGAATTGAGAGAATTTGCTAGTTCAGAGAATTTACGTGATTGCGTATTGACACTGCATTGAGTTCATAACATTCTGAAATTGCCTCCCAGTGCCCCAAATTGCATGTGATACTTTCTCACACAATAACGTGAAACCCCACGATTGCATTTGGAAGAACTTCCCTTTGCCCAAAAAGGTGTGTGATTGGCTTTCACACAATAACACGAAACCCCATGATTGCATTCAGATTGCCATTGGATTATACTTCCGATTCCCGTCGTGTGATAAACTCCTTAGAAAGGTTAGTTTTTAAAGATTACAACTCACTGGAATTCTTCAGCCCCAGCCAACACAGCCAGTGGCCATGCTAACTGGAACTGCAATAGCAATAGCATTACATTCATGTTCTGTCTTTTATGCTCCAAACTGCAAATAGAGAATGAAAGTCAATGATTCTGTTATCAAAGACAAAATGGAAAACTTTGAATATCCACCTATCACCCTTTGGAACCTAGGGATCTGCTTCTGTTTTGTTTGCGCATTGCTTTTTTGAATGGAAGATAGGACAGTGGCCTCAGGATTGGTGCAGGAAGAAAGCAGTGGGATGTACTTTTCCTTGAAAAGCTTTGGAGGTTATATGTTTATGAGGCATGTGACCTTGATTTAATTGCCATCTTGGTTTTATTGTTTACATTATTAATTTTGATGTCTAGAATGTCAGAACAACCCATTTCTTTCTGGGATGGAACTGTGCAGCCCTGAGTCCAGATATTCTAGAGCTGTAGCTCCCAGCATTCTTCACCACTGTCTATACTATAATCGTCTCTACAGTACTATACTTTGTCTATACTATACTGTCTGTACTATACAGATAAGAGTTTATTAGCATCTGGAGGGCCACACAATTCCCACCCCTGGTCTCTATCTTGTGACACCCAGATATTGTGGAGGAGTGGATTGTTTACTTCAGGAATCTTATGCCCAAGGTTCTGGTATTAAGCAGTTGCTATTTTGAAGTATGAGGATTCCATATGCAGGTGAGTCTCAATTTGTGTTCCAATTTATGACATTTCAAATATACCACATTTCTCCAGCAAATAAATAAAGAAAATGTCTACCACAATTCATAGTTTTCCCAGTGCACTTATGCTATTGAATGAGGTGGGACAGCAAAGAGAGAGAATTAGGCTATTTAGCATTTTGGTGTGGGGTTTTGAGAGGTAATAGAAGTTGAATAGACTTGTGTTTCTTTTATCTGTTTAGGCTGTGGGAGTGGGGAGCTGAAGAAAGTAACTGTGACCATGGCATTGCTGGAAAGAAACTGTTCCCTTTGCCTGCTCAGAAAGAGGAGCATAAGGGGGAGGAAGAAACTCTGTTGTCTGGATGAAGGTGCTTCCTTTGCCTGCTTAAGATGTGCATGAGGTGGGGGAAGAAGCTGCAATCCTTCCTTGGAGGAAGGGGTCTCCTTTGTCTGCAGAGAAGGGGGATGAAGAAACTGGAATCTTGGAGTCTGGGTGTGACTGGAATTGGTTTCCTCTGCTTCTTTAGGTGTGAGTGTGGGTGAGCAACTGGACTCATCATCTGGAAAGGAGAGCTTTTTCTAGTCTTGAAAAAGTACACTCTGGGCTTCTACATACGGGCAGCCTGCAGCCACCCCTTTATGCCCCGGATTGTTGCTGTGCAAACCACACACCGCAGCAACTATCTGGCCTCCTCAGAACACAAAAATAAGCCACCATTAGCCGGCTTCGGGCGTCACAGGTGTGCTGGCGCGCCATGATGATGCCCCTTCCTTAAAAGATTGTTCTTTCAGACCAACTCTACAAGAAACTAGAAGACCTCTTTGGAGTTTATCACATGAAGGGAATTGGAAGTATAATCCAATGGCAATCTGAATGCAATCACGGGGTTTTGCGTGATTGCATGAAAGCTGATCACACACATTTTTGGACAAAGGGAAGTCCTTCTGAACACAATCATGGGGTTTCACGTGATTGCGTTAGAAACGATCACACGCAATTTCGGGCACTGGGAGGCAATTTCGGGCAGTTCTGAACGCAGTGCAGTGTCAATACGCAATCAAGTAAATTCGCTGAACTAGCGAATTTACTCAATTCCGAATTGGCTTCACTTCCATTTCTTTCGAAATTGGGAGAAATTACTCCCATGTGATAAACTCTTTTGTAATGAAATGTAAATCCAGCACATTTTCCTTCATTTTCTCCACTGTATTTCTACAGAATCTCTCTCTCTCTCTCTCTCTCTCTCTCTCTCTCTCAAACTAGCACTTTCTAGTTGGCAAAGAACTCTCTGGCATCCTTATCTAAACCTGTGGAATAAATCATAGAGTTTGAAGAGACCTTGTAGGTCATCTAATCCTGAATCAATGCAGGATTACCTGTGCATTATGCAAGAGGAGCATCCCTGCAACAGAATCATGGTGTGAACGTTACATCTAGATTAGATGTGTCACCTAAAAAGCCTCAATATGAAGAACATATTTGTAACACTATTAAGAATATGTGAATTTTAAGAAGAAAAATTTGATATGTGTCAAAATTTGACTACAGTCTATTAAATATTTAAATTGGGAGGGGATTTTATTTTTGCAGTTGTGCATCTGTTTGAAAAGGAATGCTACATTTTAAATATTAAATAGAGACAGTTCATGAAAAAATAAGCAAGTGGTAACCCTAATCCAGACCAGAATTTGGCGAAATTGCCTCATTGGATTACAGCAAATTGAATCTCCCAGCTAGCATGGCCAGAGGTCAGTCAAAAAAAAAAAAAAAAAAAAAAAAAATGGGGAACAAGACCATGCATTGTCATTGTAACTATGATGATGCAGCTCCATTGTCAAAGTTATGGCTCTGCTAACCTATTCTGGCAGCAGATCTGTACTGGGAATGATGGCCACAGTGCTCTTCCAGAGATGGAGTGCCTTGGGAACATTCAGCTGGAGAGACTTCGGGGGTCCTGCCACAACTGCTTGTTTCAAGACATCCCACAACTGGGAGTGTACTGCAGATGCCATTTCTTAGTGTGCCAATCTGCTGCACCTTGGAAACGTTTTGGAACCAGCACTACGAGGCTGCAAAGGTTGGATTTGGGCTCACATTTGATTGTTCATGACATGAATTTTCAGCACTTAAGACAGACTTGCTTTTGCTATTGTTAACTGCTGCACAGTATGCCAACCAAGCTCTGTAAGCTCTGATCCAGAATGATGGTAGCACTAGGATGCTATGCAAGTCTAAGCCCTCATTTTTAGCTTGATTCCATCCAGTTTTCAGCAAGCTCACAGACTGCTGTCATGAACCATCATTTCAAACAACAGTCTGAGAAATGGGCTGGTACTTGGAACTGGGATAGGTATTGGAGGAATTAACCTGAAAAGCCTGCAACCTTGGGATCTTGCACATGTTACATAGTAGGATTGCAATTGAGGGGCAACACCATAGAGTGGTTTTGATCCACTTGCCTAGTGTTGATGGGGCACAGGTTTTGCATGTAGAAGATCCTGGCTTCAGTCCTTGGCACCTCCAGATATAGCTGTGAAAGGGTTTTTCCCTGAAATACTGGAGAGCCATAACCAGTCACTGTTGACAGGACTAGGCTGACAGGACCTATGGAAAGAAGATAGGTACAATATACATTCATTGGGAAAGAGAGAGAAATAAGAACGACCTTTCCCACTACACAGTTATAGTGCTATGATTTCACTTTTAACTGCCATAATTCTGTTCTGAGGAATGCTGGGATGTGCAGTGTAGGGATATGTGTATAGAATTCTCAGCCAGAGAGCTCCTCTGGTGCCTCACCAGACTACAAACCCCAGAATTACATGTGATGGAGTCAGGGCAGTTAAAGTGGAATAGTAGCATTACAAGTGTGGATGGGCCCCTTTTTGTGAAAGTACAGGAAAATTAATGCCGGGACTGTTCCTTATTACTTAAAGAGCCACTGACTCACATGTACCTGTAAAGGTTAAGTTTTTTGAATTCACATAGGGTTTTTCTTAATAAACTATTTGAGCCAGCATGGTGTAATTGTATGAGTGTTGGACTATAACTCTGGAGACCAGGGTTTGAATTCCCACTCGGCCATGGAAAACCACTGGGTGACCTTGGGCAAGGATGGCAGTGGCAAATCCCCTCTGAAGAAACTTGTGAAGAAAGCCCCATGATAGATTTGTCTTAGGGTCACCATAAGTCAGAAATTAATTGAAGACACAAAACAAAAACAATAAAAGTTACCTCCTCCTCCTCTTGCTTTTTCTTCCTCTTCTTTTTTCCTACCCACCTTTCCCCAAGGCTCGTGGTAGGGTACAACATAGATTAAAACACATAAAACCATTTCAACACATAATTTAAAACACATAAACATAGGACACATTAAAATAATCCAACATACAATTAGAACCATTGTTTTGCTGCCAGAAAACAACCATAACTTTTTTTTTATTAGTACTTGAAGACAAACTTGCTCACGTTTTCAGACTCCTGTTTTTCTATTTTGGCAAGGTAGTTAGATGAAGGAACTGTTTCTAATAAAATATTTTGCATATTTGTGGAGGGGCACCTGCTTTCTGTTTGAGCAAATAGACACCTCATAGCTCTTAGTACAGTTGGATGGATGCATATATGAGGAGGTGGCAGCAGTGCTTGTTTGGAAGCAGTTCTTAAGTATTCCCAGAAAATTGGCAGTGAATAATACATATGGGGATGAGAGGAAGCCTTTGGATATAAACCACCCTTCTCTAGTTTTTCTATAGGAAGTGATTTAGGACCTCAGCTATTTTGCTCACTTGGCAGTTCTTCTGTTCACAGGAAACTGATGCTGACAGAGGCCTTTTTCAGGCAGGCCAGTGAAAGTGATTTGCAGTACTCTTCTAGTTCCTTTTTTGTGCTCTTTATTCCTATGAAGGGTGTCTAAAGTTTGAGTCCAGTTTTAGACTTGTTTGTTGCCTTTTCTCAAAACTGAAAAATGACCCTGCATTGGTAGTTTATATACTAAAGAGAATACAAATCTTGGGAGTTTGAACCCAGACAACCAACTACTATCGGGCACAGTGAGGCAGTTGTCTCAGGCTGCAGAATTTAAGTTTCTTTGTATTGTTTATCTTTGTTAGGTGAATCAAAATGCACACAAATCTCTGTGCAAACTTGCAAGACCACAGGCATCTTCATCTGCAATCAATCTATGATGACATACTCGATGCCATGAACTCTACATGTTAATGCTGAGATATTTTGAGAGGAAGAGTGGGCAAAATAGTCTGACAGGTTATACCCTCATAGCCTTGAGAACAGAGAAAGCAATAAAAACTCATAAACTTTGAATCACTATTTTGAAAATATACATGTACACATGAAAACTCTTGAAAAGTTAGAAATCTATTTGTCTCAGGTGCAGCAAGATTGAGAAATGTAGTTGTTATGTTGTATATTTACTGTCAAGGATGAGAAGATGTGCTTGTGGGATTTTCTGCCTCATGTACCACAATAACTTACTTGGATTTGAATACTACAAACCCACTTGAATGGTGCTGGTGAGGCAGCCTCTTAGCTGTTCTGCCTTGGGCTACAAAATGTCCTGAGCCAGCCCTGACCCTGGAATATGGGCTCTTTGCCTCATAGGATTTAAGGCCGAAACATGGTATTTCTCTACCCAGCTTGCAGCACGTGTAGGAAAAACTGATTCAGCAGAGCACCTGAAGGTATTTTGGTTCCTTGAACCTTAAAAGACAAGGTACAAATTCCAGCTCTGCCATGAACTAGCCACATGATCTTGGGCATGCTGTGTTGCTGACTCTGCTGCTTCTTTTTAGGATTGAAATAATTACCTAAACATCTTTCTAAATGGGAGATTTTTTTTTAAAGGAGTTGGAAATGGTGGTTCAGCATATCTGACATCTGTAAAAGCCATACAGGAACTGACACTTGCTGTTTCATCTCTGTTCTTCCAGTGTCTACTAGGATCACATGGCATCATCCAAAGCAGCGACTGTGACAAACATAATTAGAGCTATGTGTTGCAATTCCCCTAATTTCTGTAAGTTTTAATGCAGCAGTGCTAAACATGCCACAGGGGAACTTTTTTAGATGAAGTTTACCTAATGATGTTTCTAAAAGAATATACACTTAGATATAACTAATTGTGGTAAGTTTACTGTAAAGTAGTAGTAGTAGTAACCTGCTGCTAGTAATTTGGTATTGCAGATTGGAAGCTGTAGTAGACAAGGAAGTAGTAGAGTATACCCAATTTCCAGGGAAAGTAAACCTGGTTTCTCATCTTTCTTTATGATGATCTACTTCACATGCTTGTAAATTCTGGGTTTAGGGATTCCTTGGTTACTTTTTTCTTGATAGTTCCAATGTAAACATGGACATGTGGCAATGGAATGAAGTTACAGCCCACTCATTGATTATTTGGAACAAGCCTATCTCAAGTCTTTAACTGGGCAGAACAGAAATCTTTAAAGCATGTTGGCTTGGATTCAAAGATGCCTCAATCAAAGTGAATTTCTGCCTACCTCCCCCTCCCCTCCCCTAAAATGGCCATCCTGAGCCGGGTGGATTGTTCTGTGGGAAACTGAGCATGAAGGAGGGATTGCTGAAATTGGGGAAAGGGAAACTTCCATGAATAATTCCAATATTTCAGCAATTCCCTTATTCCTCTCAGACCGTTAGCACAGTCTAACTCATTTTGAAGAGGTTTCCTGATCTCTGGGAGAGGCTTGTGGAAGCTGCTGGGAGAAAGAGGAGTGGGACAGTTGACTTTTGTCAACTTCCTTCCGCTGCCCTTTCTCCTGATCCAAGTAACTGAGACTACTCATTCTATGGCGGTATGGCAGGTAGGTCAAAGCTTGGTTGTTTCTGTCTGTGGTGTAGTTATACACTTCATTTCCATAGAACAGGAGTGGATAATCTCTTCCATAGAGCAGGAGGTAATAACTTGTGACACTTGTCATGCAAGTGACTGATTGAGATGATGTTGCTGCATCATCTCCCATCAGCCATAGACAGCAGTGTTGAAGGATGCTGAGAGATGCTATCCAACCACTTATGAAAGTTCACAATTGTCACTATCATGTTCACTCCAACTCACACATTGTAGTTTTTCCCCTAAACACACTCCAATTTATTTTAGACATTTGTGAGGGTTTGCACTTAAAATGTTCATCATCCCTTAAACCGTTACGTTTCAATTAAGAGATGGAATTAACTCTTAGACTTAAGTCTACAAAAGCTTATGCTGCCAACTTCCTTCAATTAATCTCAAAGGTGTTACAAAATTCTACAGACTAGCACTGCTTTATCTTTGAATGGAATTAACTTGTCACACTCTCTTCCTCCTCCCCTCCCCTCACCACTGAATTGTTAAAACTCTTTCTAGTGGGATTATTACTATCTTGCTGTTCTAATCTGTATAGAAAATTTAATATGTCAATATCAATCTACACCTTTTACAATACTTTACAACTTTGGGACTGCTTGTTATCCAATTATGTTTTTTCCACTTTCTTCTGCATGGTCTGATAATCTGCTCTGGGTATTCTTGCATCCCAAATAAAAATATTTATCATTCGCTGCTGTCCTTTGCCACATTACTCTCAATCTGAAGTAGGGCATAAGAGTATATTGAGTTCAGTAGCATTTTGAATTAGCCTACTGCATGCTGGTTTCGCTGTTAGTTTGCCAACATAACCAGTGGTATAGGGGAACCAGGGGTAACAAGATAAAATCCTTGAAACTTTTTGATTAACAGGAACTGTGGCATCATCTGACTGTGGCATCTTCATCTCACTCTCCTGTGAGTTGAGCTGCAGTATTTACAGTAATTATAGATTTCCCCAGCAATGGACGTCATCACATGGGGAAAGTTGGAGTTTTAAAGAGTCAGTATCCTGGGAAAATGGCTCATTCACAGTGAAGATTTTCGCACGACATCACAATTAAAGATCTGTTATACTGGGAATAACCAGGAAATAACCAGCAACAAATCATTCATGGGGAAATTCAGTGAATGATTTATTGCTGGTTGTTCCCTGGTTATTCCTGGGATAAGTGCTCTTTAATCATGTGTTTGAAAATCTTCACCTTGATCACGTAATTTCCCCCAGATAGTGACTCTCTAAACCCCGATCCCCCCCCCCCAATAGATAGAGTCAATTGGACATATTTTTACCAGCTCTCACTGTTGCAATCCAAAGTACTGGGGCATTGCTTGCAAAAGATTTGTTCTTGGTAAAAGCAAAAGGCTTGTTCCTTATAAAGATTAAAACAGCCAGAAATTGTTTTAGAACAATACAGCCCTGTGCTCTTTTGACCTCTCTGTGGCAGTTCTTGCTTTGCTATAGAAACTATCCTGGTGAGGGCCTGCACTTCCAAACAGACCACTATACTGCTAGTTATAACCCTTCAGACAAGCAGATTAATAGAACATATTTATAATACCTGAGACCTTTACAGAGAACTGCAACTAAAGAGCCATTACTTCCCTTATCTAAAGTTCTCTGTTCTAATTTTCAGTGGATTTGGGAAACCTGTGTCTAGCCTTTGGAATCCTCCCAGACAGGTGGACCTACCAAGATCAGGTGCTTCTCTATACAAAAAAGGTTCCCCACATATAAGAAAACTAGATTTCAGGCAGACAGGTTAGAACTTTTCTCCCCAATATATGACTTTCTGCATGCAGAAAGTTGTATCTTGAGACCCTCCTGCAGTCTGAGGTGATGCAACATAGGTTTATTAATTCACTGAGAATTCCTTAGCCTTTATTACACCAAAACAGCAAATAAGGTTGCATAATTCTGCTGCAGTGTGAGCAGTTTATGTCTAGTTGAACACCTTTTTTTCTGCCTAATCCCAGGCATTCCTTGTAAATATGTGACTTTTCTCTGTACTGAGATGAGTTCTATCCAGAGACATTAGTTTCACCTTCCTGGCAGACTTGTACATTATTTTTTTATTTTTTTGAGATTCTCCTTTCCTCCCATCACCATTCTTTTTTCATAAGCCAATGTTTCAACAATTCTTAATTTAATTTGCAGAGAAGGTGAACTAATGGGCTTGTTGGCAATGTCTACTTATTTCCCTGCCTCCGTTTAAGTCTGTCTTGGCATATGCATGCTTGCAAGTCAAAATGGAGGCCTTGGAAAAAGGATGAGAAAGGGGCTGAATGTGAAGCAAGGAACAAAATCTACAGCAATAGCAGATTGAGACCAATTTAACTGTCATGGCTTCATCTTGCAGAATCCTGGGATTTGTTGTATGGTGAGGGACTTAGAATGTGCCTAGTACATTCCCCTGAACTACAGTACTAGAGCAGCTGCTTAACAAAGTGAGTGCTATGTATCTCCCCACCCTACAAATCCCAGGTGTCTGTGGGATGGAGCCATGATACTTAGTGGTAACAAAGTTCTGTAACTTTGGTCCAAAACGCACTGCAGAAATAATCCAGTTTGAGACTGCTTTAACTGTCCTGGCTGAGTGCTAGGAGATCCTGGGAATGGTAGTTTTCTGTGGTACCATAGCTTTTTGACAGAGAAGGCTAAAAATCTCACAAAAATACAGTTCTCTGAATTCTCTAGCACTAAGGCATAGCAGTTAAAGCGGTCACAAACTGGATTATTTCTGCAGTGTGTTTTGGACCTTTGTAGGGCTCATCTGCTGAGTCTTTTGGGGTTGACCTTTTTTTCTTTTCTTTTCTTTTTTTGCTTTTTGTTTTGGTGTGAAAGTTTTATTTCCCTGTGGCAGTCTGCAGTTTAAAACTGTTAAACACTGCTATTCAAGGATCTTTTGGAACTGCAAATTTCTCTTAGAAATTCTGCTTAAATTGACTTTAAACAAGCTAGTTGCTCAAGACCTGTGTGGCTTATGTTGAGGTAATGTTTTTCTGTCTCAGCAAAAGTATCTAAATAGTGCTAGTTAAATAATAATATTTCATTTTGGTGTTATGAACTAAACAATTGGATAGGGGGTTGCCTACATTTTATTTTATTTTATTTTATTTGTCTTAAACATCCCTTCTTAAAACCTTTCTTGTTAATTTTTTCTCCCCTCAGAACTATTGCCTCTGTAAACTTTTCCAAATTGAGCTTGCAGCAGTCTTGGTTTTTTGGTTGAGTAAAGTGCAGGTAGGCAAAACCCTGTGAAAGTCGACAGGCAACATCAAGGCACATACACACAAAATGGATTAGAAATCTGTCCCAGGAATCTATTAGGTACTCCAGTTCCAAATAAGAAGGTTTTCAATTCTGTATAGTCTTGTTTTTAGCACTTTGCTTTCTTACCATTCTTAACTGGGAAAAATCAAAGCCTGTGTGAATGTGTGTGCACACAAGCATGCACATGCTAAGGTTCACAGGGGTCCTATATGGCATTTTGGATTTGAGGTCTTAAAGTGTCATCGCTTCTACCAAAATCCACCACATTCCTAAACACTGGACTGACACATATTGGGTTTTTTGGGGTTTGTTTTTATTTTTATTTAAGAAACAAACAACCACAACAAAGAGTTTACAAAACAGAACAAAAAAGCAAGTATACAACCAACCAGAAAAAAAAATCAAATCCAAAACAAAAATACTTTAAAAACTTCCCTGTTAGCAGTACTTAGTGTTACACCAATATACTCAAACTGTTTTATTCTAAAGATATATTGTAGCAATCCCATTTTATATCATTGGATTATTGCCTATTAACAGCACCAATAAGAGAAGAAAAAGGAGAAGAAAATTTGTAAGTTAATAACATACAATATATATAATTACACGCACACATACACAAACACACACTATAATATATTCCTCCCCCTTTTCCCCTCTGTTATTTGTTGACTAATTAATCCATAAATCCCTCAAGAATAATTGCACTCCATTGTTTATTTATATATTCCATAACCTGTTTCCAACTATGAGCAAATTTCATTAGTTTATCTTCTTTCACAAGACATGTTATTTTCACATGACAGTTCACCCATCTCTACAAGTTTAACTAGCTAATCTTAAATTGTAGGTGTAAAGCTTTCTTTCCATTTTTGTGCATGTGTCATTCTGGCTGCAGCAATCATGTAATATATTATTCTGCCTTTTTGTTCATCTACTACTTCCACATCATGCTTAATAAATAGATCTCTGGATTCATTTGAAATTTAATATTTCCTCAATTTTCTGATGTATGGAGATGCAAAACTTTTTGGCCTTTTTGCATGTCTACCACTGATGATATAAGGTTTCCTTTTCTGTCTTGCATTTCCAGCATTTATAATCTAATTGTTTATACATTTTTGATAATTTCTCATGGATCAAATGCCTAATATTGTAATATAATCTCAGTCTTGCAGCACCATTCTCTCCTGGAGTGAATTTCCTCCTGCAGGGTTGGGGTTCCTGTTTGCATGGGGCACATAAACATTTCTTTATACATAGCTGTCTCTTTGTTGATAATCAGCTTCACATTCTGGTAATCATGCCGGGTTAACCTCAGTTTGGTTAATGCTGGTATGGTTAGGGTGGTTAAACTTTTAGGAGGGAAGGAAGTAATTTTTTCAGTTCCTCAGTTACATTTTGCAGGAATTTAGTATGCCCAGCAGTAAAAAAAGGTGTCAAAGTATTAGTTTCATCTGGTTAATACACAAAAGAAAAAAAAGTACTGAATACCTTTCTGCTATTACAAAATTATTCCTGTGGCTAAGTGTTATATATTGAAATAGTATATATTTACAGGTTGATAATGTCAGGTGGTCATAGAATCACAGAGTTGGAAGAGACCACAAGGGCCATCCAGTCCAACCTCCTGCCATGCAGGAACTCTCCATCAAAGCATCCCCGACAGATGGCCATCCAGCCTCTGCTTAAAGACTTCCAAGGATGGAGACTCCACTACCCTCCGAGGGAGTGTGTTCCACTGTCGAACAGCCCTTACTGCCAGGAAGTTCCTCCTAATGTTGAGGTGGAATCTCTTTTCCTGGAGCTTGCATCCATTGTTCTGGGTCCTGTTCTCAGAAGCAGCAGAAAACAAGTTTGCTCCCTCCTCAATATGACATCCCTTCAAGTATTTAAACAGGGCTATCATATCACCTCTTAACCTTCTCTTCTCCAGGCTAAACATTCCCAGCTCCCTAAGTCATTCCTCATAGGGCATGGTTTCCAGACCCTTCACCATTTTAGTTGCCCTCCTTTGGACATGCTCCAGTTTCTCCACATCCTTTTTGGTTTCTTAGGCCCTTTCCCTGCACTTTATTCCCATACAACCTAAACCTGGGTCTGCTCCCTGCTATTGTATATTGCTATCTTAATTATTTATGCTTTTAACTTTATTATGATTTAATGCGCTTTTAAGGGAGGGTGGTAAGGGTAAGGAAGGGGTATTTTAATCTGTCATTGTTTTTAATTTGGTTGTACTCCGCTCCGATTGCTTGTTCAGAGGGGCGGATTAGAAATAAATATTATTAATAATAATAATAATAATAATAATGTTTTATTTATACCCCGCTCTTCAGCCAAGACTATCAGAGCGGCTTACAATTTGTTAAACAAACAGCTTCATTTACAATTGTAAGCTATTTGCCCCCAACAATCTGGGTACTCATTTTAGCGACCTCGGAAGGATGCAAGCCTGAGTCAAGCTTCAGCCCTTTGCTGGTCTTGAACTCGCCACCTTCTGGTTTTGAGTGAGTGGCTGCAGTACAGAACTGGACACAGTAATCCAGGTGGGGCCTGACCAAAGCAGAATAGAGTGCCACTATTTCTTCCCTTGATGTAGACGCTATACTTCTATTGATGCAGCCTAAAATAGCATTGGCCTTTTTAGCTGCCGCATCACATTGTTGACTTATGTTCAGCTTATGGTCTACTTGGACACCTAGATCCTTTTCACATGTTGTCTCATTCAGCCAGGTATCCCCCATCCTATATCTGTGCATTTCATTTTTCCTCCCTAAGTGCAGAACCTTACATTTGTCTGTGGTGAATTTCATTTTGTTAGCTTTGGCCCATTTTTCTAGTCTATTCAGGTCATTTTGAATTTTGATCCTGTCCTCTGGAGTATTAGCTACTCCTCCTAATTTGGTGTCATCTGCAAATTTGATAACTACGCCCTCAATAATTTCATCCAAGTCATTATTAAAGATATTGAATAGCACTGGGCCCAGGACAGAACCCTGTGGGACCCCACTGGCCACTTCTCTCCAGGATGAAAAGGAACCATTGTTGAGCACCCTTTGGGTTCGGTCAGTCAACCAGTTACAAATCCATGTAACGGTTACCTTGTCTAGCCCACATTTTACAAGCTTGTTTGCAAGAATGTCATGGGGAACCTTGTCAAAGGCCTTACTGAAATCAAGATATTCTACATCCACAGCATTCCCTTCATCTACCAAGCTGGTGATTTTATCGAAAAAAGAGATCAGGTTTGTTTGGCATGACTTGTTTCTCTGAAATCCATGTTGGCTTTTTGTGATGATGGATTTATCTTCTAGATATCCGCAGACTTTCTGTTTAATAATCTGTTCCAGAATCTTTCCTGGAATTGATGTCAAACTAACTGGGTGATAATTGTTGGGATCCTCTTTTTTCCCCTTTTTGAAGATGGGCACAACTTTTCCCCTCCTCCAGTCTGCAGGGACTTCTCCTGTTCTCCAAGAGTTCTCAAAAATTATTGCCAATGGTTCTGATATTACATTTGCCAGTTCTTTTAATACCCTTGGATGTAGTTCATCTGGTCCTGGAGACTTGTATTCATTTAGGTTAACCAGGTATTCCTGTACTATCTCTTTACTTATTCTGTGCTGAAATTCCCCTATTCTGTCTTCTGCTCCATTATCCTTAGGTTGAGCACCCTTTGCCTTTTCTGAGAAGACTGAAGCAAAGAAGGTGTTGAGTAATTTCGCCTTTTCTCTGTCCCCTGTGAGCATTTTGCCATCTCCTGTACGCAGTGGCCCAACCGTTTCCTTCTTCCTTTTACTGCGGACATACCCAAAAAGCCCTTTTTATTGTTCTTAACCTCTCTAGCCAGCCTGAGTTCACTCTGTGCTTTAGCTTTTCTGACTTTATCTCTATATGTATTGGCTATTTGTTTGAATTCCTCTTTGGTAATTTCCCCATTTTTCCATTTCTTATACATGTTCTGTTTAAAACATAGCTCAGTTGAAAGTTCCTTGGTCATCCATCCTGGCTTCTTGAGACATCTTCCATTTTTCTTCCTCACTGGAACTGTTTGAAATTGTGCCTTCAGTATCTCCCTTTTGAGGAACTCCCATCCGTCTTGACCGCCTTTCTCTTTTAGTTTTCCTGACCATGAGATTACCCCTAATATTTCTCTAAGTTTAATGAAATCAGTTTTCCTAAAGTCTAGAATGTGTGCCTGGCTATGATTGGCTTCTCCTTTCCACTGTATAACAAACTCCAGGAGAACATGGTCACTCCCACCAAAGGATCCCACCACTTGCACCCCATCAACTAGGTCTTCCCTGTTGGTTAAGATCAGATCCAAAATAGCTGACTCCCTTGTTGCCTCTTCCAAAACGTAAAACATGGGATAGCACAGGATTCTATGCTCTTAGTCGCAGTTAAACAAATGTAGAAAAGTTAAATTTTGGACAAAAGTTCCCAGAATTTTCCAGTCTGCATGGCGACTGGGATTTGTAATCCAAAAAGTAACTTTGCCAAGCTTTGTAAATACTGTAACAGTTTAATAGTTGGGACTATTAAGTTGATGCCAAATTGATTATGACTACTATCCATCTCTGTCTTGCATATGGTGTTCTCCTTGTTTTTATTAATATTGACTCACAGGTTTTGATACTGTCTTGGTATGATCTGGACATCTTCCATCCTTGTTCCTGCTTATAAACTAGCATGCTATTTTACTTGGAATTAAAATTCCTAGCATGTTATTTTACTTGGAATCCAAATTCTTAGCATCATGTTGTTGTTGTTGTTATTGTTGTTGTTGTTATTTTGGAATCAAATTTGGAATAGTATAGAAAGGATTGATGGATTAAATATCTGTTTGTTTGGTTTTTGGTGGGTTTTTTTGGGGGGGGGAATGCTGTTTTCTTGTTGATTTTCTTATTATTAGTCTTGAATTATAAATGCAATTTTTCTGTCTTTCAGTCCTGTGCTTCATATTCCCCAGATCTGTCTCTTGTCTTCCAAGATATTCATTTACTTATTAAAATAAACCCAGTAACATCTCCTTTTATAATTCTGGGCTGATAGACTGCTATTTGTTAAGAATGTAGGTCACGTGAATTTGAACTGACAAATTCAGAAAAGAATTTTCTGCTGTTTGCTCTGGTTGTGAGTGAGGTCATGTCACAGGGCTGGTTATACAGATAACATATACTTACTCATTCTAGATCTTTTTCCAGGGTCTGGTCTAATAAGATATTGGCCATAATTTGTCAAAATTGTGGCCTATAATGTACTGCCATTGGCCATGGACAGATTTGTTTTCTGCTGGAAAGCAGCTGCAGTATTCTCTGCTTGTCAGATATTTTCCTTGTGGCAAAGACCCAGCTCTCCTTATTTGTAGCATGCATGTGTGTGCGTGCAATTACTGTGTTGCTATCAATTATTTATGTTTAGGGAATAAGAATATAATGGGATTTACAAAATTTCAGAGGTTTGCCTTTGATTCATATTGTGAAAAAGATTCATCCTATTCCCATTTTCTAGATAAAAAAATGAGGCAAAGAGAGGTTGGGTTCCAGGCTGAACAGGTATTTCATTTGGGAGGGGAGTCTCTGGCCATATCCAACAGTCTGTCCCCATGAGTATCTTTGTCTCTTTGGACTACTGCTTCTTCTCAAGTTTGGATTTCTAGCTCATTTTTCCAAAGGGTCCTTTGTTTTTCATTTTTCTCTTTCTTTCTTCATTTTATATTAAAAACACACATATCATGTGGCTGGTATATTTTCTTAGAAAGCTAACAGTAGCAAGATAGAGTTGTGTTCAGACACTGCTTTCCTCATATATTACTCCTGTCCTAAATACAGTGGTTAAGAAGCATTTGCCAATGTTGGATGTTGACCACAGAGTTGCACTGGAGGATCGTCCTAGAGATTCCTAGAGAGGTGTCCTCTCAGGTAAAAATATAGTGTTTTTGTTATTCGCAGAGGTCTTGTGCCCCTAACCCTAGCAAATATGGAGGGACAAGTGTAAATGTTTTTTGTGAGTTTTTTGGGCTATGCGGCCATGTTCTAGAAGAGTTTATTCCTGATGTTTCACCTGCATCTGTGGCTGGCATCTTCAGAGAATACTGGCATGGAAGAGAGTGGGGTGTGTCTGTCTATCTATCTACACACTGTGTGACCCTGGATGATTTCCATGTTAATCTGTAATGTATTGTTTTGTGCTGAATGACAAGGGGGGGGGATATGCAAGGAGTTTTTGTGTCTGCTTAATTAATGATCCATTATCTGCTGAGAAACCCCTTCTTGCCCTGGGTCACAGCAGACAATGGGCCACTAATTGGTATGCATATTATATTATAAACATAGATTTCAATGAGAAAAGAAAACTGCTGTGGTTTCAGAAGAAACAGATGCTCTGAGACTAATTCCATTTGAATGAAATCATTGATAGAACATTTGAATGAAATCACTATAGATGGGATCACAGTAGCATAATTACAAAAATGACACTGCTTGATGGTCCTTCACTGATTCCTCAATTCTTGGATAGAATTTGAATCACCAATAGTTCATTAGTAGGGAATATTCTGATTTGGTAGCCCATGTGCTTGCTCAGTATGCTGTCCAGGTACTACCATATAAACCCGACTGTAAGTCAGTCTCATGGATGAGGTAGGTTTTGGTCCTGAAACTAAGGAATTGAATTACACACGTTGAGTGTAAAATTTAGGGGACATGCAACAAAGCATGAGGTTTGCATTGGTGCCAAATTCTGTCACTCCTATACAATTATTGGATTCCTTTGCACGTTCAGTAACTCATTATTTTTTGATGACTTATTTTGCAATAATGATGGGAAGAAATTATAATTCTGTTGTATTTTATGTTAGTTATTATAGAATAACCACGGGAATGATTGTAGATTTATTATAGAATTTACTGAAATAGCAAACACATATAAATGAAGGCTTTAGTACTGTAAGTAAGGCATTCCCTTCTGGTGATGATTAATTCCAAGTTGCAAGTAATGGAAGCACAGGTGTCCCCCACTCAAAATTTGCTGAGGGGAGGCAAAAAATGCCAAGTCAATGACAGAGGCTAGCTTGGGATCATACAAGCACTACTTGCAGTGTCAGATGACATGGTGCTTTTTTTCTCTCAGTTAGTCATTCATGATGTTTCTGAGATTGTGGGCAGCTATGTGAAATACGTTTAAACTCTGTCTGGTGATCCAATCTGGGGAGTCCATTCTGCCGGGTATGTGTGAGGAAGCTGAAAGACCCTAGAACCTGCCTCTGCTCACCTCAAACTGGGAAGAATTTTCTGGGTTGCTTTTTGATAATCTGCTCCCTTCCCACTCTGCCAGCAGCACAGACTCCATGAAGTTTTCAGGATAAGTTTTTATACTAAAATTTCTCAACATAAGGGACGTAGCCAGGATTTTGGGGAAAGGGGGAGGGTCCAGACTAAGTGCCACCATTTTTGGGGTGGGTGGAGTATACATGTTGCAAATACGTTAGGATATTAAAGTAATAAAAACAATTTTTGTGAGTATTTTTAAATATTATTTTAAACATAAATTAACGGAAGGGAGGGTCAGGACCCCACAGACCCTGCCCCCCATCTATATCACTGTCAACATAGTCGAGTGTATACAGTAAATGCTGATGGAAAGCCCTTGCTGTGCCTTCTTATTATCTTGGGTATCTTTTAAGCTTCAACTTGACATCCCTTCCAATAAGGATCTGTCCTCTAGAAAGCAGAACATGTGGCTAGATTGTAAGCACTTCTGGTTGCAATTACAAGTTCATATGGCTGAATGCATTTTAGTGTTCACTGCAGTCTTACAAACTTCCTCCTGTAGTCTAGTGTGGTTATAGTTGGTAGAGGCTTACCACCTTACCTGTCATTTTAAGAACCAGATATAAGGACTGGGAAGTAATGGGAACTACTATTAGATAATTATATAGGTTTAATTTGTTGTGACCTCCTTCCTTAAACCTTTACTACTGTAGAGGAGCTTATTCTGCAAGAAAAAAAAACAATGTAAAGTGGTTTAAAAAACCCCAAAATATATAGGTATCAACATCTCTAATGATAACATCAATTTATATGAGGATAATTATGAAAGGGTATGGAAACAAATTAAAAAAGATTTACTGAATTGGTCTAGGTTGAAACTTTCATTATTTGGTAGAATTTCACTGATAAAAATGACTATTTTACCCAAATTCACTTTCTTATTTTCTAATTTACCAATTATCTGCAACAATAAACCTTTCTCAGTATGGAACAGAGAACTCAAAAGATTTGTTTGGGAGGGGAAAAAGCCACACACAAAAATGAAGGTATTGATTGATAGAAAGGAAAATGGGGGATGTGATTTCCCTGATCTTGAATTGTATTTTCAGGCTTGTGCTTTAGTATGGATAAGGGATTGGATTACTTTCGAGAATAAAAGGCTGCTGGATTTGGAGGGATTTGAACTGAGGTATGGGTGGCATGCATACCTATGGTATAATAAAATTGAAGTCCACCAAAACTTTAACCACCATACTATAAGGAAAGCCCTCCTGAAAGTATGGATGAGGACAAAAGAAGCTTTTTATAGAGGAATATCGGGATGGATGTCTCCACATGAGGCACTACCAAGTAGATTTAGTTCAAATACTAAATATTTAAAATATGAGGAAATTACAGTACAGAGTAATCAGACAGGGAATTTAGAGTTAAAGGATATTACTTCCATTCAGGGTGTTGATAGCAGCATTAATTGGTTCCAACATTACCAATTGCAGAATATACTGAAAACAGATTTGAGGACATATGGGTTGTATTTTATAAAAACTGAAATTGATAAGGTACTGTTAATAGCCAAACCCAAGCAAGTGACACTCCTTTATAAAGTATTACTTGGAAGGAAGCTAGAAGGGGAGGTTGTTAAAGACCATATGTTGGCCTGGCCGAAAAATATGGAAAAAGAAATGCCCCTAGAAAAACGGGAGAATGCTAGGAAAATAACATACAAACTCGTGAAAAATCAAGCAATGAGGAAAAATTATTTTAAGATAGAGACCAGATGGTATTTGACTCCTGTGAGGTTGGCAAGGATGTATAGGGATGTCAACCCAAAATGCTGAAAATGTAATGATTACTATGGCTCTTGGTTTCACATGTGGTGGACGTGTCCAGTCGTAGCGAAATTTTGGAAAGAGCTGCATGCCACAGTAAGTGAAATCATGAAAATTACTTTTGACCTAATGCCAGAAGTATACCTATTAAATATGATTCAGGAAGTAAAAATAATAAGACAAAGAGGGACGAGGAAAATTTTTCTTTTTATGGTCACAAATGCTAGAATTCTACTGGCTAGTAAATGGAAAAATACAGATGTACCTAATATGGAAGACTGGATACTTAAAATGGTCGAGACGATAGAATTGGACAAAATACAGAATAAATTGGAGGGAGAAGCTATTGACCAGACTAATGAAGATTAGCAACTATTTAATAAATATTGTGAGAATAGATGGAAGATATAACTTTGTTAATCTATTTGCTTAAGGATTTATGAACAGCTATAAGCATTTAAATTTCTTTAGGATTTTAATAAGGAAATGATTGAAGGTACAATATGAATG
This sequence comes from Urosaurus nigricauda, assembly GCA_034509955.1. Classification (NCBI taxonomy): domain Eukaryota; kingdom Metazoa; phylum Chordata; class Lepidosauria; order Squamata; family Phrynosomatidae; genus Urosaurus; species Urosaurus nigricauda. The sequence goes on from JAOEGL010000001.1 coordinate 119,222,585, forward strand.
GATACTAAGAGGTTGAGAAGTTTTTTTCCCTACTTAACAAAACAGTATAGAGACTGTACCAAAGGAAGTACTGTTTATATAATAGATAATTAGATCATAGATAACAAAGAGATTATTCCAAGCTCTTGAATATAATTATTTATGTGTTTATTCTTATGTGCCACATGTTGTATGTTGTTTGTTTGTATGTTGTATGTTTAATTTGTACATATGGTGATGGGTAATTTCAATTTTGTATTTCAAGATTTGTCTAGTTCTTTTTCAATAAAATTAAAAAAAACCCTTTACACACTTAAGTGAAGGAAAGTGCTAGTAGAATTGTACTTGTTTTTAATTTGCTGTACCCCGCCCCAATTGCTCACTCATAGGGGCGGGTTATAAATATTATTGTTGTTGTTGTTGTTGTTGTTATTATTATTATTATTATTATAGAAGTTATTAGATGCCTTCAACTAAAAGAAAAAAAAAGACTCAATGTAGCTTGCTGTACAGAAATATTTTGGAGGATCTAAAGAGTATTAGTTCCAAATAGAGTAGGCTCATTGTATAAACAGTAGTTTGGTAATGTAAGTTCAGTTGATTTAATTGGTCTAATTTAGTTTCAGTTAACACCAGGAAGAAAAGAAAGTGGGGGAGGAGGATTAATTTATTTCTACTCTGCTTTATATCAAAAAGATTTCAGACCAAGAGCATATAATGTAAAAGTAACCCCACCCCAAGAATAGCAAAGAATAAGGAGAATCAATTGGCATAATGCTGGTGTGTGTGTGTATTTGAAAAGCAGTCACAGTGGAGAAATGAGTGTCAGTACAGTTGTGGTCAATATACACCCTTCTATTCCACATCAGACTGCTTCTAATCTTTGGATGCCATCCCATTGGCATAACATCACAAACAAATTTGAATCATGACTGTCCAATCTGCTAGAACAGATTTGCAGATTGGACAGTCATGCAGCCTCTAAGTGATCCTTGAGTTCACTCAGTGATAGGTTGTTGTTTGATTGCCTGAGAGCCTGTGCCCCTTTTCTTTTCTTTTCTTCCAGAACTTTAGAAAGAAGCCCTAATGTTCCTAGAAAGGAGAAGCCAATACAGCTGTCAGGAGTAGACCTTTCAGGATTTATTAATACACTTTTGGCACTCAGAACAGCAAACTCTTCTCTACTGGGATCACTTCCAGCCCTAAATACAGTATTTGGATGCTTTTAAGGCAAACACCCATCCTGTACAGTGGTGTATGTATATATGTGTATATGGTGGATGATAGAAAACAACTTCCTACTGGGAAATGGGTACCATAGGAGACAATATTTTTTATGAACTGAATTAATATGGCCTCATTCTTTACATGAAAGGACCATTTTCAGTTGTTACAGGACACTGGTATAAAAGGCACACACAGCGGAGATGATTAGCACCTAATTTTCCATTCATATTTCATGTGTGTGCATACATGTGTTCATGTATGTATATTTTTCAGGAAAGGGCAGCTGTGGAAGGGGCTGCATTAATATGTTGCAATGCCCTGAAAGTGATGATATCACTTAAAAGTTTGCAGCCTATGGATTTGGGTTTGTCTGTGTGTGTATAGTTCTGAGGGATTAGGAAACCAAATTTATGCCTGTGGTGTCAATGCAGTTTTGCAGTGTTTGGGGCCAACTCTCCACAGGACTAATTCATGGTACTTTGGAAATAGGCGGCATTTTCCCCTTGCCTGTTATCCCACAGCTGACCTGAGAGTGTAGCCTTGCCCTTCTGAGTAACATTCAGGAGGCTGGAGGGGCTGCTATGGCATTTTAAGAATGAGGATAGGGAAGTCACTTTTTGCCAGCCCAATTGCCCATGCCTGAAACTACGGTAGATAGAAACATGTATACTGATCATCCTTTTTTTTTTTTTTTGCAACACCAGAATTCATGTGTTTCTTTCTCACAGCCAGGCACAGTTTGAGGAGACTAGGCAACAGCTCCAGAAACAGCCAGTGGTGGGACAATGGAAGCCCCTTTCACCAGCAAACAGAGGGCAGGAGCAACAGCAGCCAATGGAGCCATCCATCAAAGATCTGGGCAATGGAGATGAGAACCAGACTGTGGCTCAGCTGAATGTCTCACGCTTGCGCAGCTCTTCAGTGGAGATCCGTGAAAAGGGGTCTGAATTTTTGAAAGAGGAACTCCATAGAGCTCAGAAGGTAAGTCCGTTGGCTGAGAAGCAGGGAAAGGACAGTTGCCTTCCAATGTTGCTGTAAGGTCCAGATGCATATATTGGGAAACCAGAAGTCCTTTTACAATACGTGATAATCACATTATAATTCCAGCTGACTTGAATCCTAGGGTTTATAGTTTGGTGAGACACTAGATCTCTGTGGTTGGGAATTCTAAATGCCCCCTCTAAATTGCAAATACTAGGATTCCATAGCATGGAAACATGGCAGTCAAAATGGGATCCTAGTACTGTTATTATGTTGTATGAAAAGGCCTCAGGTGGCTATAGAATCATAGAATTCTTGATCCCCTGGCAAGAAATAACTATTGGCCAGCCTCCCTCTTACCATTTCTGGGCAAAGTGATTGAGAGGTCGGTTGCCTCCCAGTTCCAAGCAGTCTTGGAGGAAGCCGATTATCTAGATCCATTTCAAACTGGCTTCAGGTCAGAATATGGAGTTGAGACTGCCATGGTCGCCCTAATCAATGATCTCCTTCTGGGCATCAACAGGGGAAGTGTGACCCTGTTGGTGCTCTTGGACCTCTCAGCAGCCTTCGATACCATCAACCATGGTATCCTTCTGGAACGCCTGAGGGAACTAGGAATCGGAGGCACTATGCTCCAGTGGCTCTGTTCCTATCTCTCGAGCAGATTCCAGATAGCGATGCTGGGAGACAGTTGCTCTTCTAAGCGAGAGCTAAAATTTGGCATCCTCCAGGGCACCATCCTGTCTTCCATGCTATTTAACATTTACATGAAGCCTCTGGGTGAGATCATTTGGAGACATGGGGCGGGGTGTTATCAGTATGCTGATGACACCCAAATATGTTTCTCCATGTCTTGGACTGCTGCAGTGTCTAAGGAGGGCATCTCTCCTCTGAATGACTGTCTTGGGTCGGTAATAGACTGGATGAGGAAAAATAAACTCAAATTGAATCCAGAGAAAATTGAGGTACTCGCAATAGGAACCCCAAATCCAGGGGTGGCGATTTGTCAACCAGTCATGGATGGGATCACACTTCCCCTAAAGGACTGTGTTCGCAGTTTGAGAGTGCTCCTGGATTCGTTCCTTCAGTTGTCATCTCAAATAGAGTTGGAAAAGACCACAAGTGCCATCCAGTCCAACTTCATGCCATGCAGGAACTCTCAATCAAAGCACCCCTTACAGATGGCCATCCAGCCTCTGTTTAAAGATCTCCAAAGAGGAAACTCCATCACTCTCTGAGGGAGTGGGTTCCACTGTCAAACAGCTCTTACTGTCAGGAAGTTCTTCTTAATGTTGAGGTAGAATCTCTTTTCCTGTAGCTTGCATCAATTGTTCCCTATTCTCTTGAGCAGCAGAAACCAAGCTCGCTTCATTCTCAGTATGACACCCCATACTTATACAGGGCTGTCACATCACCTCTTAACCATCTCTTTTCCAGTGTAAACATACTCAGCTCCCTAAGTCTCTTCTCATAAGGAACAGTTTCCAGACCCTTAACCATTTTGTTCACCCCGCTCTGGACATGCCCTGGCTTCTCAACATCTTATGTGAGTCTAGTAGCTAGGTGAGATCAAGTGGAACTTCTGTCTGTGATGTGATCTGATGTGATGTGAATCTCTTCTTTTCTCCCGGAACTAGGATCAGAGGCAGATAATGACTTTAACAAATTACCAATAAAAACACAATGAATATATTTATTAAAATATAATTAAGCTGATTATTATAGTAGTACACACCCCCACTAAAATAATCCTAAATCACAATTATGTATATGTATGCATGTATGTATATGTATATATTTAAAACCATGAATGTGAATAACTCCAGAAGAAAAGTTGTCTTTGTCAGTTCAGTACATATCAGGAAACTGCTCCAATAGGCAAATTTTGTCGGCTCACTCTGACTCCAGGTCCTTGGATGTTGTACTGAATCTGTTCATTCAAAAAAGTTTTTATTTCAATTCACTGATAAAATAGCTGTCAAACAGATAACAGTAGCATTCCAATAAAAAGCACATGAAAAGGTTGGCAATGGGTGGTCCTCTGAATGATGCTGAACTGAACAGATTATAAATATAAAATAGAATTCTTAGCCAGAGAGCCTCACTAAACTGCAGACCCCAGAATTCCATAGGATGTAGCTATGTCAATTAAAGAGGAATCATAGCACTATAACTGTATAGTGTGAAAAGGACTCCTTTCTCTTTCTCTTGTTGCTGCTACAAGCAATCTTGCCAATGTTAACAGGTGAATGGCAACTCAATATCTCCATAATTTACCACTTGACAAATATGGCCCTTTCCCCCATGTTTTTAATTCTATTGGGAGGAGGATTATTATCAGCTGAGTAGCTTTGTTTTGTCTTTGGTTTCATATTTGTGTGTTGTGTGCCTTCAGGTTGTTTCTCTGATTTATGACAATTCTAAGTTGAACCTTACAGAGCTAGTGTGGGGTAGTCATTTGAGTGTTGGACTACTACTCTGGAGACCAGGGTTCAGTTCCTGGCTTGACAATGAAACCCACTGGGTGACATTGGGCAAGTCACACAAACTCTCAGCTTTAGGAGAAGGCAGTGGCAATGGCAAACCTCCTCTCAACATGTCTTGCCATGAAACCCCCATGATAGGCTTGCCTTAAGGCTGGCGTAAGTCAGAAACAACTTGAAGGTATACAACACATACAAAGTGAGCCTATCATGGGGCTTTCTTGACAAGATTTTTTTTCAAAGAAGGATTGCCAGTGTCTTCCCCTGAAGCTGAGAGCATGTAATTTGCACAGGGTCACTCAATGGCTTTCATGACCTAGCAGGAATTAAACCTTTCCAGAATCATAGGCCAATGCTCAAGCGACATAGGGAAATCCAAATTAGTCATGTTGTTTTATGTTGAATTTCATGTTGACCTCAAGCCTTAGAAAGTCACTGGACATGTAAACTGAGATTATATTGAGTTGTCAGGTCACCTATTTACATTGAGGATGCATCTTTTCAACCTGGCCTTTTGAACTATTTTGAAGTTTATTGACTATTATGATTATTTTAATGGTTTTATTATTTGATTTGTTTTTGGTGATGTTTGCTAGCTTTCTTGAATGTTGTTTGTTAGAGGAATGGTAAAATTAAAAATAGAATTAAAAAAAAGAAAAAAAAACATGAAGGTTTTACTGTTGACCACTTCAGTTAAGAAGATTTTTGATTATCTTGGGGAGTATCTACACTGAAGAAATAATGCTGTTTGACACTATATTCAATGTTGTAGCTCCATCCTATGGAATCTTGGGATTTATAGTTTTACAAGGTCTTTAGCCTTCTGTACCAAAGAGTGCTGGTGCCTTACCAAACTACAGATCCGAGGATTCTGCAGGATGGACCAATGGCCATTAAAATTGTGTCAAACAGCATTATTTATACCATGTGGATGCACTCTTGGTTATTGAGTGCATTGAAAACCTTTTGGTTGGAAAGCTTGGAAAGCTGCTGTGAGTTAGACTGTACTGTGGCAGAAATATCTTTAATCTGCTTCATTATGGTCCTTTACAGACCGCCCAAAAGGGGCAGTTGGTAGGCAGCCAGGGAAGCGCCGAACTGGGGCCTGGGCTGCCTCACCGGCAGCCCTTGCATCCCCAATCCACTGCTTCCCCAGGCCACGAAGAAGCAGAAAAATGCCGCTCCCGAGGGGAGAGAGAGGCTGCCGCCGCAGCCCCTTTCCCCTGGGCCTCCTGTGGCATGGAGGGGTAACGCATGCACCAGTCCATGTGGATGCAGCGTATGCCTTACAGCCCCGGCATGCTGCATGTTTGGACGGCGCCATCCAAAATGGCACCATCCATATGTGCTAGCGTTAGCCTGCAGTGTGGATGCACTGCACCGAGGCAACCCTAGCATGTCATCAGGGCGCCCTTTCGCTCCCCTATGTATTGAGCCTATGTAATAGTTAATTATTTACATAAAGTTCTGAATTTGAAAAGATACTTTCATGCAGTACAACTCCCAAAATCTCACACTAATGTGGTAAATGTTAACTAGAGTGTATATGTGGAGCCTTCGTCCCATGTGTGTTGCTTTACTTCCCTGTTTATTTCCTTTTTCAGGAACTGAAGTTGAAAGATGAAGAGTGTGAGAGACTTTCAAAAGTCAGAGAGCAATTGGAGCAGGAGCTGGAAGAATTAACAGCTAGCTTGTTTGAGGTACTGCATTCTTCTAAATTAACAGCAAGCTTACTTGAAGTACTATCTTCTTTCAAACCTGGAGCTGGTGCCTGAGTATTTAACATGTGTCTGATGCTTTCCACTATGGATATGGATATCACGTGGTTTCAATATTTTGTCATGATATTATATGCAAAGAAAACTAGCATGTTAAGAAGAAATTCTAAACCAGATGACTTCCTGGCTTCATAGCTTTTTTGGGATGCTGATAATATGTTGAAGCACTGAAACGTTTATTTTTCTCTGCACCTTCACCTGAAATAGTAAAATCTATGAATAGGTATACCGTGTAGAATTTGTGATCGTATATATTTTTTTTATCTTGTAGTTCTTCTTATGAAAACTGGGTATCTTCAAAGAAACAATTGGTTTCCCACAGTTAATATAGGCCTGAAACAGACGGGCACTAAGGGGTGCCCTTGTTACATGTTTGGGTTGCCTTGGGGAGGAGCTTATACACGCCCTGCAACCCTAGCACAGGATGGGGTCATCGTCGCTGCACAGCGCTGTTTACAAGGTGTACACAGTGACAACATCGCAGCTGTGCAGCATCTATACGGTGCTGTGCAGCTGCGACATTCCAAAAGCACCGGCAGCACTTTTTGTGTCGCAACTGCAACACATCAAGGAAACGGGTTTCGACATTCCTTTTCTTTACTGCACACCTTTGCCACTCTGTGTAGTTTTGTGCAGTCTGTAAAGACCATTATTCCTCCTCTTAACTATACAGTAACATAGGCTTTGGGAGACCTGAAAGCATGGGTGGCCAACTGCATGGAGGCCAATCCCCTCGCCATCCATCACAACAGGAAAGCTTATGCTATAATATATTTGTTAGTTGTACAACACAATATACTTTAAAACCTTGACAAACTTCGACTTCACATTGAGATGGAACTGATAGAAAGCCCTCTGCAGTTGATGCAGGTGAATGTTTTACCACACTTCTCTACCTGATGTGTGCTGCAATTTTTCTTCCATTTGGCAAGATCCTATCAGTGACTTAAGCTAGTGTTGGACAACTTGTGGCCCATAAAACATTGTTTGATTGCAGTGAAACCCATCATTCCTCAACTTTGACAATGCTGTCAAGAAGCACATGGCTCTTCAACCTGTTGGAGAGCCACCTGTTCATCATATTTCATTTAAGGTTAAAAGAATTCTCCCTGCTGTTATAACCTCTGTGGTCTCATTGAAAGCTGACACTTCAACATTGTCTATTATTTATTTATTTATTTTAAGAATTTTAATATAAATCCTTGACTCATATTCCCCAGCCAGTACCCTCCCACAAAAGATAATTAAATGTAAAAATAAAAAAATAAAATTAACTCAAACCAACAAAATTATAAAGACAACATGAGACAGTCTGCAGGAAGAAGAGAAAATTTAATTTTGTGAACAACATTCTAAGCTACGTGAGTACCTGGTCCTGTGTGCTTGCATACGTTGGACTGTTCATAAGACAGAGCTTTCATACTCCAAATTAAGAAGAATATTTAAGTGAGAAATAGCTGTGATCTTTGAGCTCCAGTAATTTAATGAAATACTGAGTGTATTTTAACGTTCAAGAAGAAGGAAACAGGGAGAAATGTCAGTTGAGAACATATGGCAAATATTGTCATCAAGAAAAAATGCTCATATATTACCACACATTTCTGTGCTTGTGTTAATGTTGCTGATCTTTACAAAAGGTGACTTTTAAAAAACCTTCCACATTGAGGAAAGATTTGGAATAGTTAACAGTAACTGCATCTGCATAGGAGATATAATCTGTTTTGACACCATGTTTACGGCTGTGGCTCAATGTGGTCAAACTCTGGGAATTGTAGTTTGCTCTGGTGCTGCAACAGACTACAGTTTCCAGAAATCCATTGCCTTGAGCCTTAGCTGTTAAAGTGGTGTCAAACCGGATTATATCTCACATCAGATGCAGCCAGTATTAGAAAACCTTCTGTGTTTGAGTTACTAAAGCTGAATTCCATTTGTTTTTTTAAAAAAGCTGGTTCTAAATAACTTCCTAATGTTACAATTCACCCATGTGGAGCCATTTTATAATTTAATTTTGAGAACCTGATTGCACTGTATGCAGGTGTATTTCTCCCTGTTTTTTCTCTCTCTGACAGGAAGCTCATAAGATGGTGCGGGAGGCAAACACCAAACAAGCAGCATCAGAGAAGCAACTGAGGGAGGCCCGAGGGAAGGTGAGTCTTTCATAGCATAGGGTTCCCAATGGGCTCTAGCCTGAGTTCATTTGGATGTGCTCCAAATCTGCCATCATTGCTGTAATCTTCATTCCCACTCATTTTATCATTGCCAGCTCCCTAGTAGACAGAAAGATAGGCCTCCTCAGGTTTCCTACACTGTCTTTTGCCAGCTCAGCTTATGCTGTTGTTATTTTTCTCACTTCATCTAAGTTTTTCCTAGTCCCCTAAGGTGGAGAGATGTCTTGGCTTTGATCCAAAAGCAGGGGATGCAGGTTTTAGAACTAGCTTTTACCTATTAAATCTCCATGTATTTCTCTTTAAAGATTAGCTTTCTTATTTAAACAAAAAAAGTAGGCTCTGTGTGATTATCTTTCAGAGAAAGTAAGATCATTAACCAGTTTACTGTTTAGAAAAGGCTCAATCTACATACATGCATACTGTGAAGTTACAGATTTTGCTAACTTATATCAAAGGCAAGAAATACCTCCTGGGTGGTGACTTACTTATTGGACCATGTCATGATTTTTCAGAAGAATTTGTATTTTGGAACCATGCAAAGTTCCTTCTAATAAGCAGTGCTTTAGAAAGTTTTTAAAATTCCTTTGTCAACTTGTTGCCTTAGTGCTGTTACTTATAGACACAAAAACTTATTTATTTATTCACAGATTTTTAACTGATTTTTTGAATGACCCTATCTCTTTGACATGTTCTAGGAAATTTACAGTAAAACCATGAATAGTATAAAATGCACACATTTCACAGAAAATAAAGTAGTGTACATATGATACAGATAAAACAAGAAGCACCATTAAGCACAAAAGGGTCAGTGGAAAAAAAAGTTTTTGACTGCTGCCCAAAATCTAACAATAATGAGACCAGCATAAAATCCCTGGGATTAATGGAGTTTCACAATCAGGGTTCAGCTACATGAAAGGCCCTGTATTGAGCAGGGCTGTCACTAGAGGGTTGCGGGCCACATCAGTTGACACCCTAAGGTGGGGTGACACCATTGTCCTCAGACATTTACCTTTTGGCAGAAACAGGTTGTTCACCTATATGCTTTAAATGCTGGAGCTCAGTGGAAGACATGGTGCTTTAGGAGTGCGGTTCCACTCTAATGAGAATGTAGAATCCTGTCTCTAATTTTGACTGTCTGCCTAATCACATGTACACAGAAGAAGTGAAAAACAAGTTAGCACAGTAGTAGATGATCTCTTTGAATCCTAGGGGCCTTTGTAGGATGTCTAATCCATCATCCTACTCAGTTAGCTCAGGAGATGAAGCATCTCTACCAGATAGCTATCTCTTCTCTGCTTCAAGACCTCCAACAAGAGGGAGAGCCCTCTAGGCAATCAGGTCTATTGACAAAATGCTGTTACCCTCAAGACTTTTCTCTGGCAGTTCAGCTAGAATCTGTCCTGTTGTATCATAAGGCCACAAGATATAGTCAAGTCCACAGGGGTATCTGGGAACAAGTCCCTGTCCTCATCTGTGTGAAAGGTTTTCCGATGTCAGAAGAGTCTTGCTGAACCTGTTTCTATGTGAGATGGTATGCTGAAGATCAGTAATTTCTTGCTGATAATGATTATCTCTGTGATCCATTCCTTGCCAGAAATTGGTAGAACCAGCTTATCTAGAACTTCTTGTTTGTCCAAAAACTCAGAGACACTGTCTAAAAGTTTCTGATAGGGAGCTGTAACTAGCAGAACTGACGATAATAAAATGATTCCAGTATTATGTAACTATAGCACCATCTGTTGACAGGGCTAAAGCAAAGCATCTCTATTTACAGTAGATAACTAAATTGTACAACTGAGGTGTATTCAGTCAGTTATTCCACTGAATTTCATGAGACCTGTTAATTGGAGGTTTGTGCCCTGACATTTTAGTCTTTTTCCTCGCCTTCCCCAATCTCATTCTCTCTTAATCTCAATCTCTCTCTCTCTCTCTCTCTCTCTCTCTCTAACACACCCACAAACAGAGTTATGACCAAATATTTGTGTAATCTTCCAGAGAAGTGTTGTTTCCAGAGAACTTTTCAATTTATTTTTTTACTGTCTTTGGAATTCCTCTCCAGTGTGGCTTTTCAATAATATTCTAGGCAGAATTGACTGCCAGTATATTTTGTCTTTTGCGTATTGCTTATTGCATGGAGTCTTTCTCCAGAACTAGACATGCTGTCCAATGCGAATAATACTCACAACCCTTTGGCTATCAGCAGCCTGCCTTAATCTTTTCTGTAGGCTCCAGGTAGGACTGCTTCCTGGCTGTAATGGAATCATTTCTGCTTCTCTTTAAATTCCTTGCATGTTTTGTCTAAGCAACTTCACTTTGAAGGGTACTCTCTGGGTGAAAGGAGGAGGCAACTGTGATAATTGAGAAAGGTGACTGTTTCCATGACTTTTTGGCACATAACAGATTACTTTGATAGGTCCTAGAAGTGTGTTTTCATGCTTGTCCACAGTGATGCGTGTATGTTCCTTATGTGATGGGGGATGAAAGAGGAAGGCAGAATACATTTTTTTTCTGCTTTTCCTGCATAACCCATTTTGATAGCACTGTGAATGCGTAGTACAAATAAAAATATTTTCACTGCGAAAATGGATTTTTTCTTTTTCAAAAAATACTACCAATATGCATAATTATTGTTGCTGTTACGGTATATGCATTTGAGTTGACTGTAATTTATGACAACCCTATTACAGAGTTTTCTTGGCCAGATTTGTTCAAATGTAGTTAATTCCTCTGAATATAGCCTGCAGCACCTGGCATTCAAGAGCCAGCATGGTATGGTGGTTTGAGTGTTGGACTAGATCTCTGGAGACCAGGGTTCAAGTCCCTGTTTGGCCATGGAAAACCACTGGGTGACCTTGGGAAAGTCACATTCTCTTAGCCTCAGAAGGAAGTAAAAGTAAGCCTTCTCTGAACAAATCTTGCCATGAAAAACTTGTGATAGGATTGCCATAAGTCAGAAGTGACTTGGAGGCATGCAAGACATGGTATACCTATGCTGTGGATATAGTATACCTTGATTTCAGTAAGGCCTTTGACAAGGTTCCCCATGACATTCTTGCAAACAAGCTTGTAAAATGTGGGCTAGACAAGTTAACTATCACATGGATTTGTAATTGGTTGACTGGCCGAACCCAAAAGGTGCTCAGCAATGGTTCCTTTTCATCCTGGAAAAAAGTGACCAGTGGAATCCCACAGGGCTCTGTGCTGGGCCTAGTGCTATTCAACATCTTTATTAATAATAATAATAATAATAATAATAATAGTTTATTTATAGCCCGCTCCTCTGTACATACACTCGGAGCGGGGTACAAGTAAAAAAAAAAACATAGATTAAAACAATCCCATGACCCGTTTCCAAACCTCCCACCCCTTAAAAATAGATTAAACCGGCAGTGATTAAAACAGTAATTATTTAAAAACATGTAACGACATCCTAACCCTTCCTTATGCGGCCACGTCATAAGTGGGGATCAGAAACATGGGAGTAGGCAGGAAATCAAAGTCTGGAACCGAAGCCGGGGATAGGGAATTTCAGGGGAAGGCCTACCGGAAGAGATGCGTCTTTAGGGCTTTTTTGAAGCAATCTAAAGATGTCATGAGACGCATCTCATCCGGCAGACCATTCCAGAGCTTGGGAGCGGTCGCAGAAAATGCCCTCTGGGAGGTCTGTGCCAGCCTGGTCTTGATAGGCTGTAGTAGGTTCCTCCCAGAGGATCGAAGTGTGCGGGGAGGATCGTACGGGGAGAGGTGGTCACTGAGATAAGATGGGCCCAAGCCATGTAGGGCTTTAAAGGTTAAAACCAGCGCCTTGTACTGTGCCCGGAAACTAATTGGCAGCCAGTGGAGAGATTTAAGCAATGGTGTTATATGTTCTCTCCTAGATGTCCCAGTAACTAATCTGGCTGCCATGTTTTGAACCAATTGAACTTTCTGGGTTAGGCACAAGGGCAGCCCCATGTAGAGCGCGTTGCAGTAGTCTAGTCGTGAGGTGACCAAAGCGTGTACCACAGTTTCCAAATCCCTCATCTCCAGGAAAGGGCGCAGCTGGCGTATCAGCCGAAGCTGATAACAGGCACTCCTGACCGTCGCATTCATCTGACTAGTTATGTGAAGTGATGTGTCTAGGAGTACCCCCAGACTGCGAACAGGGTCCTTCGAGGATAGTGTGATTCCATCTAGGACCGGGAGTTGTATTCCCAGACCTGGTTTCGGGCCGGTGACTGTCAGTACCTCCGTTTTGTCTGGATTCAGTCTCAATCTGTTTTCCCTCATCCAATCCATTACCGCTGCCAGGCAGTCATTGAGAGAGGAGACGCCATCTGAGGTCTGAGCAGATGATCTGGTCATGGAGAAATATATCTGAGTGACATTAGCATACTGATGACACTGAGCTCCATGCCTCCGAATGATCTCACCCAGCGGCTTCATGTAAATATTAAATAGCATCGGGGACAGAATGGCGCCTTGCAGGACGCCACAGCCTAGCTCAATTTTGGAGGAGCAGCTGTCCCCGAGCCTCACCCTTTGGGTCCTGCCGGAGAGAAAGGAACGGAACCACTGTAAGGCGGTGCCTCCGATCCCCATCCCTCTCAGCCGGTCCAAAAAGATGGCATGATCTATGGTGTCAAAGGCCGCTGAGAGATCCAAGAGCACCAGCAGGGTCACACTACCCCTGTCAATGCTCAAGCGGAGGTCATCTGTCAGAGCAACCATGGCAGTCTCAACTTCGTATCCTGCCCGGAAGTCATTATTAATGACTTGGATGACAGAATTGGGGGCATACTTATCAAATTTGCAGATGACACCAAATTAGGAGGAGTAGCTAATACTCCAGAGGACAGGATCAAAGTTCAAAATAACCTGAATAGACTGGAAAGCTGGGCCAACACCAACAAAATGAAATTCAACACAGAGAAATGTAAGGTACTGCACTTAGGGCGGAAAAATGAAATTCACAGATATAGGATGGGGACATCTGGCTGAATGAAACTATGTGTGAAAGGATCTAGGAGTCCAAGTAGACCATAAGTTGAACATGAGTCAACAGTGCAATGCAGCAGCTAAAAAGTCAAATGCAATTTATGCTGCATCAATAGAAGTATAGTGTCTAGATCAAGGGAAATAATAGTGCCACTCTATTCTGCTTTGGTCAGGCCCCACCTGGAATATTGTGTCCAGTTCTGGGCACCACAGTTCAAAAAAGATGTGGAGAAACTGGAGCGTGTCCAAAGGAGGGCAACTAAGATGGTGAAGGGTCTGGAAACTGTGCCCTATGAGGACCGCCTTAGGGAACTGGGGATGTTTAACCTGGAGAAGAGAAGGTTGAGAGGTGATATGATAGCCTTGTTTAAATATTTGAAGGGATGTCATATTGAGGAGGGAGCAAGCTTGTTTTCTTCTGCTCCAGAGACTAGAACGCAGAACAATGGATGCAAATTGCAGGAAAAGAGATTCCACCTAAATATTAGGAGGAACTTCCTGACAGTAAGGGCTGTTTGGCAGTGGAACACTGTGTAGTGGTGTCTCCTTCCTTGGAGGTCTTTAAGCAGAGGCTGGATGACCATCTGTCAGGGATGCTTTGACTGGGAGTTCCTGCATGGCAGGGGGTTGGACTGGATGGCCCTTGTGGTCTCTTCCAACTCTATGATTCTAAGATTCTAAGAGCAACAACCTGGCATTCCCTGGCAGTCTTCCGTCAAAATACTAGGCCTGACACTACTTGGCTTCCCAGATCAAACTAGATCTAGTAGCCTAATGTGTTTAATGTCTTAATTTACATTTCATTTTGTATATTTTATGCTAATTCTGCTAGTCATGGTGTAGTGTGGAGGGCTTTCAGGCATATGTCACCTAACCATTAGCAATCTTGCCCTGATTCATTTCTGGTTTATGTTGTTTTGCCAGGTATCACTTATGAGTTTTCAGTCCTGTCTGTGTAACTTTAAGGACCAGAAGGTTATATTTCAGAATAGTAAATCGTGAGATTTTCAAGTTGCCTCAATTCTGTGTCTAGTGCAGATTTCTTCACTTGCCGAAGAACAAAGGAACCATTGGACCAGCTGTGCAATGCCCTCCCTTTGGAGGTTTGACTGGTGGCAGTGTTGGCTTCTTTTTAGTGCCAAGCCAACACAAGGCCTTTTAGGAAAGCCTTTAGCCTGTGACTAATTTACTTCAAAGTGTACATATTCACGGTTTTAAATTGTTGCAGTTGTTTTAACTGTTGTTTTATTTAATACATTAAATAAATTTAATACATTATTAAAACATTATTAATACATTTTTATGTTATTTAAAATATTCATGGTTTCAATATGGAAGTGTTTTAAATTGTTTGGATTGTAAAATTGCTCTGAGAGCCTATAAGAAAAGGTGAGACAGAAATATTTTAATAAAAAAGTAAGTAAATAAACCATATGCAGGGGTGAAGGCTCATGACTAAGAAGACCCCATGCTCTTAGAGACCTTAAATAATTGGATTTGGGTCTTGGCCATACTGGCTGGGGATCCTGGGAGGTTTTGTCCCAGAAGTCTAATTCACGATTGTATGTACAGCACTGTGTAAATTTACAGCGCTATATAAATAAAAATTAATAATAATAATAATAATAATAGTCATCTTTCCAAGCTTTGGGAAAGGGTAATAGATCCCATTTAGAGCTTCTTATATAGGCTCACATTCTTTTGAGTGTAGAGCATGGTAATAGATCCCATTCTGAGATTCCTGTATAGGCTCACATTGTTTTCAATGTAGAGCATGGTATCAGTGACTTCTCCTCTGTGTGTCCTGCCTTCAGATTGATATGCTGCAGGCAGAGGTGACTGCCTTAAAGACCCTGGTGATAACATCTACTCCTTCCTCTCCTAACCGGGAGTTGCACCCGCAGCTCCAAAGCCCCTCTAAAGCAGTCTTCAGAAAAGGTCATGGGCGGAACAAGAGCACCAGCAGCACCGGCATCATCCCAGCTGCCAACCAGACCATGCCTGTGGAACCAGTCAACAATGAGTTAAAAGAGGTGTGTAAAGTTTTTTGGCTAGTGCTGAGGTCTTGAGAGGATAAGACAAAGTCCCATGAACTGTGTCCTTTACGTGGGGGTGGGAATGAGTTCATGGGCCCTAGGAAGGTAAGATCTTTTCCTCACAATTGCAGCCCCTTCACTGCACCATTACAGAGAACCCCATTCCATTCCAGCTCCTTCATTTGACTTCTTTTTGTTGACTACATGAGCCTGCTCAGGTTCCTTTGCTGCCCCAGGTCAAAGTCAATGAAATAAGCAACAATCACCCTAGCAGTAGGGGTGTGAGGGCCTCAGATACCAGTGTAGGGAAGAACCTGACAATGTTCATAAGAATCTGCAGTGCAGAACTTGGGAAAGTTACTTTTTATGACTAGAGCTTCCAGAAACCTCCATTATGGTAGAGGGAATCTAAGAGCTGTAGCACCAATCCCACTCCATTCAAGGTTCTTCATTGCAACTCACTTTTATGAAGCATTTTCAGTAGAGCTTTGTACCATTCTGTGAACAAAGTCTTGCTCTCCCAGTCCTTTTCTCCCTCTCACACCATTTTGCTTTCTCTCCCTGACTTTCTGTCTGTCTGTTTCTTTTTCTTGGTATCCTCTCCACCTTCCCTTGCTTCCTATATTTGTCTGACCTTCCCTTTCCTCAAAGTCTGGGGTTCCCACTCTCCTCTCTCTGCTTCTTTGTATCGTTCCTGCGAAGGCTCTCCACATCACCTATGAGCCAGGCTGGCAGTCCCTGGCAGCAGAATCTTCCTTCTCCTCTTCTTTTTCATGGCAGGTAATCTCTCTCAGCTTGGGGTGGCTGTTGGGTGACACACACTTTCCAATGCATGGCAGGAAGATGGCAGTTTGTGTTCCTTTTCATACCTGTAGGAAATAAGTCATTTTAGCAGGTGCCACTCCTGTAATAAGTACAAGAAAAGTCTCTGCATAAAAGGCCCTGGCATCCTTCACATCAAGGATCCTTTCATACTACATTATAGCACTATGTTGCACTTTCACTGCCATGGCGATGCTTTGTGGAATCCTGCGACATATAGTTTAGTGAGGTACTGGAGGTCTTTGACTGACCATTCTAAATATCCCCTTACCAAGCTACAAATCTCAGGGGACTTTTCACACTGCCGAGTTCTAGCACTATGATTCCACTTTAACTATCATGTTTTCATCCATTGAAATCCTGGGATTTGCAGGTTAGGTTAGTACTTAGAATTCTCAGCCAGAGAGCTTGAGTGCCTCTAACCAAATTTCAAACCTTGGCATTACACAGGATGCAGCCATGGTGGTTAAAGTGGGATAGCAGTGCTATAAATGTGTAATGTGAAAGCACCCAAGTTCATTCAAGATGGCAATAATAGTAGTAGTAGTAATAATAATAATAATAATAATAATAATAATATTTATTTGTATCCTGCTTCTCCCTATATTGGATCGAGGCAGGTAACAACAAGCAATAAAAATCAAACATATTAACCCATTAAAACAGAGCAAGTATAAAAATTCCAATTCCCCCTCCCCCTCCCGCCCTGCCACAGCACTAAAACAACAATTCCCAGTAAAATTCCCAAAATTGTCCATCATTAGCTGGTGAAAGCAACTAGAAAACAGCAGCTAGACACCAGGAGAGTTCAATTTCAAGGAAGTTAGCCTGGAAAGGCCCTCCGGAAGAGATCCGTCTTTATCGCCTTTTTAAAGGCCTCCAAAGATGTAATGGCAGGTCATTCCATATTTTTGGAGCAGCAGCTGAAAAGGTCCTCTGGGAGATCGCCACCAGCCTAGTTTTCTTTGGCTGCAGTAAGTTCCTCCCAGAGGACCTGAGTGTGTGGGAAGGATTGTATGGGAGGAAGTGTTCCTTAAGTATGCTGGACCCAAGCCATGTAGGGCTTTATAGGTAATAACCAACACCTTAGACTGTGCTCAGAAGCTAATAGGCAGCCAGTGTAGGGATTTTAAGATAGGTGTAATAGAATCAAATTTAGAATTCCCTGTAACTAATCTGGCTGCCATATTTGAATCAATTGCAGCTTCCGAACATGGCATGAGGGTTGCCCCATATAGAGCACATTACAGAAATCAAGATGAGAGATTGCCAGTGAATATACAACCGTTTCTAGGTTCTGCTGTTCCAGCAAGGGTCATAGCTGGTGTATCAGACGAAGCTGATAACAGGCACTCCTGGCTGTCGCATCAACCTGAGGTGACAGGCGAAGCGACAAGTCCAAGAGTACCCCCAGGCTATGAATACTCCTTTAGGGGAAGTGTGACTCCATCCAAGACTGGAGGACTTATCTCCGCACCTAGAATTAAGGTACCAGGGATAAAGTAAAGCGATTAGATTTGGGTGCAGTAGCTTATGGTCTTTCCCATCATGTTTTTAGGCCTTCTTGGACTATTACAGGTTACACTTATGCTCCTTGCTTATCTCACAGGGGGTTCAGTGAATATATCAGTTACTCTTAGATATCCACTTGGATCTTGCATGTGAATGTTGCTTTGTTTTTGTCCTTCTTTCCTTCCTCCAATCCGATTCCATCCTATGTTTCTCTGTCACTGCAGATGGATTCCATCTTGTTTGCAGAATTCCAGGCTTGGAAGGAATCTCCCACTTTGGATAAATCATGTTCTTTCCTGGAGAGGATTTACCAGGAAGATGTGGGACCATGTCTCAACTTCACCAAACGTGAGGTGATGTTGAAAAGGAATTGCTCTGAGATTTCTGACAGCTGACATGCTTGGCCTAGTTCAAACAATTGTTCCCACTTTGGCATCTTGTTGTGAGTTGATCTGAATTCCTTGTCTCTGTTTTGTTTACTGCAGCTCTCGGAGCTGGTTCAAGCAGCCGTGGAGCAGAACACACTTACCATTGAACCTGTAGCTACCCAGGCACTGCCTGTAGTGAAAGTGTCAGCCATTGAATGTGGTGGACCAAAGTAAGGACACATCAGCTTCCTTGACTTTCTCCTCTTCCCTCCCTTCGTCCTTCCCTTCATATGTGCAGATAGGGAAAGTTCAGTTAACAGTCCCGCTCAAAATCAAAATAAATCCCACTGATTTCAATGGTGCTTGCTCCTAGGTTAGTTTGTAAACAATCTGCAGCCTATATTATTCAATCTCACCTCTCTTTCTCAGTCTCAGCCATGCTTTCTGCAGCATATCATCTCCATGCTAAGAAAGATGAATCCTGTACATAAATATTTTTATCCTGATTTTGCTTTCCTCCTCTTGTTTCTTCTCACAGTGGGTTCCGGTCCCCAGTTGTAACGTAAGTTATTTCTTTAAGGCCAATGACAAAAAGATGTTTGCATCACTAATAAGTTACTAACTCACTTAGTTGTTAATGGCTTTGAGGCTGGAACAAGTGATTAACTTTTTTAAAAATCCTGATCCATGGAGGAACACCTCAGTTACAGCACTTTGAAACTGGTGGCCTGGATTTCTGCAGAACAGGCTTTAACCTCTATAGTTAATAACTTTCAAAGTTCCACTGGAATAATAAATTAACTTAGGTTTCAGAATAGCTTTAACTTCTCAAACTATAGCTAATGTTTCACTAACATCATCCAGTTTGAAAAATCTTGATGAAAGAAACCTTTACTTCCTATAAATAATTTGGGAGGCCTTCATGTGTGACACCCAGAATACTTTCACAGTATGTAATTATAACATAGATTCCATTTTAACTGCCATTGTCCTACAGAAACATGGAATTTCCTGTTTAGAGAGGGGCATTGACAATTTTCAGCCAGAGAACTCTAATGCCTCAACAAATTACAAGTCCCAAAATTCCATAGGTTGCAGCCACGACAGTTAAAAGTGAAATAGTACTGCCTTTATAATTCTCTCCCTTTCCCCTATGCTTAAAGCCCACTGTGCAAATGATAACTGAAAGAAATGGTAATTGACAATGGTATATCTTAAAGAAAATAGGGGAGGAATAATATGATCATCCAAGATGATGATGTGCTACACCTTCCATAACCCTAGCCAAGATAGCCAGTGGTAAGAGTTGATAAGAATTCAAGTCCAACAGCATCTGGAGGGCCACATACTCTAGATCCCTGCTCTAAAAAGTTAGCCAAAATCCAATAGAGGGGTTGTATATGGTAGTGATGCCAGTGTAACTGTGCCTTGGGTGAGCTGCTCCGTCCATATACTGGATTACCCTGTTGTACAGCTGGTTTGATGACTTGCATCATACTAATGCACACTGGTATTGCCCAGTGGTCAGTAGGTGCCTCAATCAAAGAGCAGTAGGGGAATGTAGTTATACCATTCCTTAAATTGCAATCTCTTGCACAGTATTTATACCGGCAGAACTACAATTGTGCATCTGTAATCAGGATAGAGTATTTATTCAGCATCCTGAAAAGTACCATTGCTGCTATAAGGGTACTTGCACCAACAGATGCCACCAATAGAATTCCAGCTTATATGTCCCCAAATTATCCATCACCACACACACTATTCACACTTTATCACATGGGGAAATTGGGCAAAATCAGGGGTTTAAACAGCTATTATTTCAGGCAAAACAGGAATTCACAATTAAGATTTTCACACGTCTCTATTAAACAGTCAATAAAGAGGCCATAAAGAGGCAATAAACAGCAACAAATCATTTTCGGGATTTCTCAATGTATGTGAAAACCTTAATTGTGAATTCCTGTCTTCCCTGGAATAATTGCTGAACCTCTGAACGCCCCCCCCCCCCATTTTCTCTGTGTGATAAAATTCTAAACTTGTAAGTGAAAATATTTGCTTATGGTTTGGCTTGCAAGAGCCAGCACAGCTTGGCTACATCATGTTCTCATTCTTTTCTGCCTCTCTCTCTCTCTCTCTCTGCCTCTCTGCCTTTCTCCTCCACCCTTTCTCTTTGAAGAGCTATCTTTTGATGACATGTTGCTTTTCTCTCTTTATTCTCACTTTCCCCTTTTACAGGAAGTGTGCTCTGAGCGGCTTGTCTAGAGCTTGCAGGCATCGCATCAAACTGGGGGATTCTGGGAATTATTATTACATTTCACCTTCCTGCAGGGCCAGGGTAAGTCTCCAGAAGTCCAGAGAACACCGGCACAGAAGAAAGAGTAACAGTATCTCCCAAGCAAAAGTTCTAATTATCATCATGTCTCTTTGGCAGTTAACATGTGCCACTGTTCTAGGAATGATAATCTTGGGGTCCTCCAGATATTGTTGGACTATAACTCCCACTGCTTCTCACCATGCTGCCTTGGGTTGATGGAAGATGTAGTTTAACAGTGTCAGGAGAGCTTCACATTTCCCATTCCTAAAATATCAGTTTGTCTTGAAGTTTCAGTCAGAGCATGATGAAAATCTCATCTCAAAAGCAACAGAATCTAGTAGTGGCATGAATAATAACAACTTTATTGTGCCATGGGCTTCTGTATGCAAGGTATGATACATCAAGTAGCTGGTGAAGATACTGGATACTATGCAAGTGGGACCTGAAATAAACTGAGGTAGTCCACCTTCATTTCCAGTGGGAGTTCTCCAGTTTGGGGTTTCAGCCAGCCAGCCATATCTTCTGCAGGATACTTTAAAGTCAGGAGAGGGATTCATACAGTCTTTGAAATATTGGTGGAGTGTAGCTCCCAGCATTCTCGCCATCAACTCTTCTGGCTTGGGCAGCAGTTCAGCATGATCCCCATCACACCTTTAATGTGGAATGACCTAACTAGGACACATAAATGTTCTATTTTTCTTTCCCAGCTGACACTCACCATTCAATGGCTACTAAGAATACTTAATCCTTGGGCTGTCTTGTTCAAGAGCTTGGTTACTTTTGAACGTATGCATGTGTTCTGTGTCTACATACATGTACAAGACATATTTTTTCAAAGCTTTCCTTGTCCCCCCCCCCCCCCCATATACTCATATTTCTGTTCCTCAGTTATCCCATGTTGATTCTATTTCTGTCAAAAGGGGAGTGAAACACTGGGAAAACAATAATACTAATTAGCAAAAATCTACTAAAAAATAAACATGACTATAACAACATTGTGGTGTACTGAACTGGAAACACATTCAACATGAAGCCAGCAGTAGGCAATCAATCTTCTGTATCTTTTAATAATCCCAAAATAATGGATAGAATGTCATATAAAGCAATATAATTAAAGCAATATAATACTATATCTACCAAAAAGTCCAATCACCAAAATGAAAAAGTAATATGTGGCACTTGTAATCAGTCTTTGTACTGGTGAAAATGTCCTTCAGTGGTCTCAATCTGGCAAACAATCTTTCACTCATGGAAGACGGCTACCTCTGGAGCAATGTGTGGCCGTTTCGACTCTTAGAGGTCTTCATCAGCATTTCAGTGTCATTTTTATGCTGGATTAATATCCCACTATACTTCCATGCTGCCAAAGCATAGATTAGCAAGACTCAGCAATAGTCAAGTTCCTAGTTCCACAATGTTGTTATAGTCATGTTTATTTCTGGGTAGATTTTTGCAAGTCAGCCTGAAGAAAACAGAAGTTCTCTACCAGCCTGCACCACAGGAAGAGCACTATCACCCACGTCACCATAGGCAAATCTGTGCTTAAGTCTGTCCAGCAGTTCACCTACCTCAGAAGTATCATTTCCTCAGACGCCAAGATTGATAAAGAGATTGATCACAGATTAGCAAAGGCATATTGTGTATTCGGAAGGCTTTACAAAAGAGTCTGGAGTAACAAGCACCTGAGGCGAAGCACCAAAATCAGTGTGTACAGAGCCATTGTACTGTTCATTCTTCTCTATGGCTCTGAATCATGGGTCACCTATCGCCAACATCTACGACTCCTTGAACGCTTTCATCAGCGCTGTCTCTGCACAATCCTAAACATACACTGGACTGACTAAGGGACGAATAGTTGCTGTTGCTGTCCTGGAGCAAGCAGAAATCACCAGCATTGAGGCCATGCTACTGAAAACGCAGCTGCACTGGGGAGGGCATGTTTCCAGGATGGAGGACCACCGCCTCCCCAAAATAGTACTCTACGGTGAACTCGCCACGGGTCAGCAAAAGAGGGGCGCCCCAAAGAAGAGACAAGGACTCCCTGAAACAACATCTCAAGCTTGGCCAAATTGATCACCAACAATGGTCTGCCCTGGCCTCACATCGGGAGGCATGGAGACGCACTATCCACAATGCTGCAGCCTCTTTTGAGAACTCACGCTGAACGAGTCTCGAAGAGAAATGACAACGCAGAAAGAACCACAACTTGGAAACATCACCCAAGGAGACTTTCTGCTGTGCTTTCTGTAACCAGACTTGCTTATCTCGGATCGGCCTTTTTAGTCATCAATGTGCTTGTAGAAAGCGTGGGATGAGTCCTTCCTGAATCTTCATTAGTGAAGGAAAGCCAGAGAGAGAATGTTAATATCTGTTGTTAACTGCCCTCAAGTTGGCCCTGTTGGTGAGATATCTCCAAGATTCCCTGTCCTCCACTACTCTACTTAGTTACTGCAAATCCATGCCTGTGATCTTTCTGATTGAGTCCTTACTGAATCTTCGTTAGCAAAGAAAAGCCAGAGAGAGAAATTATTGTTTTCCCAGTGTTTCACTCCCCCTTTGGCAGTTGTACTGTAAACCTCCTGCTTGTTTGGATTCTATTTCTGTGCCAATACCCCCTAGAATTGGAGGACATGAAATCCATACTGACTGTCAGTGGTGTAGTGAAGTCAGGCCTCACAGGATCAAAGCCACAAGACTTTCTGATTAGCAGGGACTATGATATTATCTGTCAACCCTACCTGAATTCCCCTGTTCTCTCTGACATCAGCAGTATTTGCAAAGTAACTGAAGGGGAAATGGGTTTTCCCAGCAATTGTACTGAACTATCCCTGTTGTAGTCCAAACTATGGCTAGTAAGGCTTTATTTTTCTTGATAGAGATGAAAACCATTAGAAACTGTTTTAGATCCATGCAGCCACCTATACAGTTGGGCTTTCCTGTGGGAGGTATAGAAGGGGTAGATTTGCGGCCATCCAGTGTCTTCTAGCATGTCATTTCCCCCTAAAAAGTGACTCTGTCACTTCCGGTTTTGAAAAAGAAGGTCTCTCCTAGGTCTAAAATTGTCTTCCCCTGTAAAAAATGGCAAAAGTGTCTCCTAGCTGGGTGTGGGGGGCATTTTAGGGCAAAACCTTTTTTGCTTTGTTTTTTTGCAATATGGTGAAGAGGTGCACCACATTCTGGTGCATGTGCTCATGTGCACAGATTCCCTCCCTCCCTCCCTCCCTCCCTTAAATCCACTTACAGTGGTCCCCCGGGTTACGAAATTAATTCGTTCTGGCACCTTTTTCGTAAGCCGAAAATTTCGTAACCCGGGGCCTATTTCCCATAGGAAATAGGTAATCCGTTCCGAGGCCTTCGGCGGGGGCCTCCTGGCTGAGGAAAGGAAGGGCCGATCCGGCGGATCGGGCCTTCTTTTCGTCAGCCGCGGGGGCCTCCTGGCTGGCGAAGTGAAGGTCTGATCCGGCGGATCGGGCCTTCCTTTAGTCAGCCGTGGGGGCCTCCTGGCTGGCGAAGGGAAGGTCTGATCCGGCGGATCGGGCCTTCCTTTTGTCAGCCGCGGAGGCCCAGCCTGGCTGGGGAAGGGAAGGTTCCCTTCCCCAGCCAGGCTGGGCCTCCGGGCCTGAGGCCAAAGGGAGGCCCGATCCGCGGGATCGGGCCTTCCTTTCGTTAGGCGCGGAGGCCCAGCCTGGCTTCCCCAGCCAGGCTGGGCCTCCGTACCTGATGCGAAAGGGAGGCCCGATCCGCGGGATCGGGCCTCCCTTTCGCGTCAGGCGCGGAGGCCCAGCCTGGCTGGGGAAGCCAGGCTGGGCCTCCGCGCCTAACGAAAGGAAGGCCCGATCCGGCAGATCGGGCCTTCCTTTCGGTAGTCCGTCCCTTGTCCCCCGAAGCCTGGCCTTGGAGGAAAAGGGATGGGAGTCTGTCCCTTTTCCTCCGAAGCCTGGCCTCGGAGGAAAAGGGACGTCCCTTTTCTTCGGATCCCGGGGGATCCTTCGGATCCCGGGGGATAATTTTTGGTCCCGCCGGTTTCGGACCCCGGGGTTTTCTTAACCCGGGGGATTCGTATCCCGGGGGACCACTGTACTGTAAAAGCGACTTAAATGTATAATGTACACATTTGCTTAGAGTCAGCATGTTGTAATGGTTTGAGTGGTTGAACTAGGACACTGGAAGACCAGGGTTAAAATCCCCACTCAGCCTTGGAATCCCATTGAATGGCCTTTGACAAATCACAGCCTCAGAAGAAGGCAAGGGCAACCCCCCCCCCCCAAAAAAAAATCCTACCACTAAAATGCCATGATAGGTTTACCTTATGGTTGCCATGCATCAGAAATTACTTGAAGGCACACAACAGCAACACATTTTCATCTATATATTTTCATCTATATCTATATATTTTAAATACTTATGTTGTTTTCTCTCAGATTACAGCAGTATGCAACTTCTTCACTTATATCCGCTACATCCAGCAGGGACTGGTGAGACAGGATGGTAAGTAATCAAATATGTGTTTTTACATGCCTTCAAGTTGGCTCTGACTTATGACAATCCTGTTATAGGGTTTTCTTGATCAGATTTCTTCAGAAAAGGTTTGTGATTGCCTTCCAGTAAGAGGGAGAGAAAGTGTCTTGTTCAGAGTCACCCGGGGGTTTCCATGCTGACCCCTGGTCTCTCCCAAAGTCATACCCCAACACTAAATGATGCTGGCTCCCTCTCAAGTAATCAAATCACCTTTCTGATTAGGGTTGGCTGTCACTCCCTGTTATGTAACTGAGAAGGCTGTAAAACCAACCCAGTTCCAGTAAAGGAGGACTTCTGAGCTGGACCTGAGTTCCCGGCTTTTCATTCAGAGAATGTATGTTTCTAAGTGGAAAACTAGTGTTCCAATTTACATACACATCTGGTCAATGTTATCCATGGCAGATTGGAGAGGAATAATCCCAGTCAGTTGGATGTGAGACGAAATGGAAAGGCGGGGGTGGGGAGGATTGAAGTGAATGCGATGCAGAAATGTTGAGAGAAGTTTACCTAAAATTAAAAACGCTTGGAATATGAGGTTTGATTTGAATATGAAGTTAGGTTGATAGGTAGGCTGCTTCTGATAGAACCTGAGCTATTTTATGTCAAGAGCATTTATTGGTCAAAACTGCTGTTTGAGATTCTCCTTCACAGTTACCTTTTAGATTGGCAAGTGAGTAGCAGAAATTGAAAAATGCATGGTTAATAATGAAGTATGATAGTTCTGCATGTCTGATCCACAAGGGAAGCTGCTTTGCCAGCTCTTGGCATGCCTTCACTATGAGACAAAAGTTTCATCTGACAGATGGTGCTGATCATGTTAATAGAGCCCTACAGTGACACAAGACTAGCAGAAGACTCTCCTAGGTTGAGGGACTCACTTTGAATCATGAGGTTGATTTTCCAAAGAGGGAGATGTAAGTGGCCCAGTAACAGACTTCCAGGTATTGTTGGATTGCACCTCCCATGGAACATCATCTAGGGCAGATGGGAGCTGCAGTACAACAACATCTGGAGGGTTGTTATTTGCCCACCCCTTACGTGGAACAAGCAAGCCTGCTTATTGCCTTCTGCATGGGTCACTCAGCTTCGTCCCTCTTCTCTTTCTCTCTCTGTTTTTGCCTTTCAGTGGAACTGATGTACTGGGAAATCATGCGGCTTAGGAAGGAAATGTCTATGGCTAAGCTGGGTTTCTATCCCAGTGAGATGTAGCTGGGAACCTGAATTCCTGGAAGGATGGATTGTCCCGCAACTCCCCTGCCAGGCAGGCAGAGAACTCGACACAGTGGGTCTGCTACTATTGAAAGCTGCCTGGTATAAACTGAATAGATGAGAAGCACAGATTTTCCCATTAAATGATTCACTGAGCTTCCTGACAGTGCCTATCACAGTGCAGATTTACCAGGGGGCCGCCAGTTCGCTGGTACAACTGAGTGAGGCCACCTCTGGACTCTTTTTCCTTTTACTCTATGCATTCCACAGCCAGTATATAAATATAATGTGTGTGTCTTTGTGTGTGTATAGTCTTAAATGATCTGCTTCTGCAGGTCCTGAGACCTTTGCTGGGCCTTGGTCTCCTTATCTGCTTGCAAATGTAATCTGAAAACACAAATATACTTGGGCATTCCCACACAACAGAGAGAGAAAGAGAGAGTCTTTGAACTCACAAATCCAGCTGTGCCAGTGGGAGAGGAGCGAGAAGGATTGCTCTCCAAAGGTCAGCACCACACAATAATTTTCCTTGATAGCTTCAAAACATGTTTGTGTGCAGTTCCATGCTTTCCCAGGCAGCTCTCTTCCTTCAGAGAGCTGAGTGATAAAGAATGCTTTTGATTCTGTTTATAGAGCAGGGTTTGCCTTTTGGATTGTGGAACAGATGCTGAACCTCAGTGGGCAAAGACAGGCCACTCTAGGCCAACTCCCTGACTGGAGCCTCCTCTGTTGTGGTGAAAGGATGGGGAAGTTATATAACAGAGAGTGGCCCACAAACTGTGCCAAGGTCAGCTGCCTGGGGCTGCGGATGTTGGATGGTTTTTTCCACATTAAGTTGGCTGCCCCCTTAGTTCTTTTCGGAGAAGCTCTCCTCAGCTGACATTTTACTCTGCAGATTCTTTGACTGTGTTCTGTTGCTCTAAAAGGACCAGCTGGAATTGTTCTTCCATTATGATCTTGCGTTATCCTGTCTGCCAAACTGGAGCCATACAGTAGCTAAGGATGCTACAAACTGTAGTCCCAAGCACTCCTCCATTCACATTAGAGGAGGGATGGGGGAACTTGCAATACTCCAGATGTTACTAGACCACACACTTGATTCTGAATTTGCAGATCACAGAACTGGAAGACCAGTTGAATGCTGATACAGATGGAGTCTTAGAATTTCATTTTAGAAGTTTGAAAAAAGGAGGAAAGAATGAGGTTTCTTTTCTGGAAATTCTGCTTGGCTTCTTAAATAAGAGTTGACGGAACTGGCTTTTATCAGGTAGTCACACCTTTTGCCCTTCTTTCCCATTCTAATATTTATGCCAGGCCAGTTGGCAGCTACTCAGTCAGTAAAGGGAAGGCGCTGTGCATATGCTCCAAAGCACACACTACTTCATCTTCCATGGGTGAGTGTTGGTGGTGAGAATGGGGCTTGGAGGGTAATCCCTGGCACCACTGGTAGAATCATAGAATCATAGAATCATAGAGTTGGAAGAGACCACAAGGGCCATCCAGTCCAACCCCCTGCCATGCAGGAACTCCAAGTCAAAGCATCCCTGACAGATGGCCATCCAGCCTCTGCTTAAAGACCCCTAAGGAAGGAGACTCCACTACACTCCGAGGGAGTGTGTTCCACTGTCGAACAGCCCTTACTGTCAGGAAGTTCCTCCTAATGTTGAGGTGGAATCTCTTTTCCTGCAGTTTGCATCCATTGTTCCGCGTTCTAGTCTCTGCAGCAGCAGAAAACAAGCTTGCTCCCTCCTCAATATGACATCCCTTCAAATATTTAAACAGGGCTATCATATCACCTCTTAACCTTCTCTTCTCCAGGCTAAACATCCCCAGTTCCCTAAGGCGTTCTTCATAGGGCAAGGTTTCCAGACCCTTCACCATCTTAGTTGCCCTCCTTTGGACATGCTCCAGTTTCTCCACATCCTTTTTGAATTGTGGTGCCCAGAACTGGACACAGTATTCCAGGTGGGGCCTGACCAAAGCAGAATAGAGTGGCACTATAACTTCCCTTGATCTAGAAACTATACTTCTATTGATGCAGCCTAAAATTGCATTGGCTTTTTTAGCTGCCGCATCACACTGTTGACTCATGTTCAGCTTATGGTCTACTTGGACTCCTAGATCCCTTTCACATGTGGTCTCGTTCAGCCAGGTGTCCCCCATCCTATATCTGTGCATTTTATTTTTCCGCCCTAAGTGCAGAACCTTACATTTTTCCGTATTGAATTTCATTTTGTTAGCACTGGCCCAGCTTTCTAGTCTATTCAGGTCATTTTGAATTTTGATCCTATCCTCTGGGGTATTAGCTACTCCTCCCAGTTTAGTGTCATCTGCAAATTTGATAAGTATGCCCCCAATTCTGTCATCCAAATCGTTAATAAAGATGTTGAATAGCACTGGGCCCAGGACAGAACCCTGTGGCACCCCACTGGTCACTTCTCTCCAGGATGAAAAGGAGCCATTGTTGAGCACCCTTTGAGTTCGGCCACTCAACCAATTACAAATCCATGTAACAGTTAACTTGTCTATCCCACATTTTGCAAGCTTGTTTGCAAGAATGTCATGGGGAACCTTGTCAAAGGCCTTACTGAAATCGAGGTATACTATATCCACAGCATTCCCTTCATCTACCAAGCTGGTAATTTTATCAAAAAAAGAGATCAGGTTCGTTTGGCATGACTTCTTTTTCTGAAACCCATGTTGGTACCCCCATCCATGCCCCAGACATCCCATATTGAAGGAGTGACAACTCATCTCAGCTGCCCTTGTGACTGTGTTGCATCATCTCTCCTTTCCATCAGGCCAAAAACAAGCCAAAAAATTAAAACCTCCTGGCTTCGAGCAAAGTATTTTGAGCACCTTGTGGATGCTGCATCTTTGGCTGTCCACACTGTATGGTACATCTGGTTCTGTGCGTAACTGCTTGACTCCAGCTTTCCTAGTTCCTCTCTCTGGAAGAGTGGCAATCTGTCAGTTTATGTAGGAAATACTCTCCTGCACTTGGTATACAATGGGGTTCTGTGCAATGGTGAGCCCTGTAGGGCTTTATTGAAATCAGTGACTCTCTTGGTAATCTCTCCTTTAGTATTACAGGTAAGTGGCTGCCTAATTGGACCTTGGTTAGTAGAGTAGAATTTGTGGGTTCCCTCCTGCTTTGCTGCTATTCAGTGCTCTGGCTCTTGTCCCAGGGCTTACTATCCTCCTGACCACTTGTAGTGGCACTTGCATGCAAAGGATTATAGTCAATATAAATATATACTGTGTGTGCAAAAATAGAAGCACTTCTCCCCACAGTTATACCTGGGAGAAGATATTTTGGGAATGATGCTTATAGGAGAACATTTTCCAAACAACACTTGCCTCTTCCTACTTTGAATGAAGCTTCCAGTTTGTAAAAGGATGACTGGTATCCCAATGGATCCTGACATGCCCCAATCTGCTCAAAACATACCAAAACATTGGTATCCACTGGGGTTTGGTTCCACCCCCATCCCCCATGGATACCAAAACCCATGGACACTGAAGTCCCATAAATACAATGGCATAGTAAAATGATGTCCTTTATATGAAATGGCAAAATCAAAGTTTGCTTTTTGGAATTTATATATGTTTTAAAATATTTTCAAGCCATGAATAGTTGAATCTGTGGATAAAGAATCCTTAAATATGGAGGGCCAACTGTATCTTGTTACAGACAAACAAGTTAATGTCCAGTATGCACCTTTGAGACTAAGGGGCTCAGTAGCCCCTAAGGTGTGGTTCTGTGCCACCTCTTTCCTGGCTGGATTTGGGCCGCATCAGCCGCATGCCACAGCCCTGATCTGGCCTTTCTGCAGTGCAAAAAGGAGCTGCAAATAGCAGCTCCTTTTTGCACTGTGGAAAGGGCACCCTAGCCATGGCAGTGGTGGCTTTTTCCTGCTTCTTAAGCATAGTGCATCTAAGCACTGTGTCAAAGATGCGCCATGGTGCTGCCCGCCATCTGGTCAGACAGGTGGTGTGGGGGCAGCCAGCATGCCACGCCCCCACACCTGTGTATAACACCAGTCTGTACAGACCCTCAGTGAAAGGAAAAAGCTGGTAGTGTGAACATTTGGAGACTTGAGTTTACTGGCATCAGAGGAAGTAGGCTCAAGTCTTATCAAAGCTCACTCCACCAGTTTCTTTCTCTCAGTTAACCTCAAAGGTGCTACATGATCCCATTGCATAATAATTTTTCAGACCAACCTGGCTATGTTGAATTCTATCAAGTTGATGTCCACCAGATCTTGTACGTCCCTGAAATCTTAGTGGCTTGACCTGTTTCCCAGCTTTCTGAATTCTAGGGCCCTTTCACTCTTTGTCTGATTTCAGCCAAAAGATAAATTCACCAACTTTGCAACTGCCTTTTTAAAAAAGCATGCCCATACCATACTGTTATGGTTTTCAATTCAGCACATTTCTTAAGCTTCAGAATACCTGCCCATGTAGCACCTTGCCAACACTTTTCAGTTGGCCAAGATGATTTAAAACTCCCCAGTCATAATACAGCTACTGCTGAACAGTATGCACTGGATGATTTGTCCAAGGCTGAAATTGGATGAGTATAGGTTTCCAGAATTCCTTATCTTGAAAAACTTAGTTTTCAACATTCACATTTTCAGTTTGCTTTTGAGGGAGAGGGAGGGGGAGTTAAACTGAAATTTTGGAAGTGGCCAGAGTTTGGGAATTTTTCCACCCAGCATTTAAAAACAAAAAAACAGGGGTCTAGGGGGCAATATCTGAAGGTGTGGATATACACAGGCTCCTGCCTTACACCCGCTGTAGACAGTGCTGAGTCCTTATGTTAAATTTTTATCAATTCAGTGGGAAGGATTTGTATTCATTAGTGAGGAGAGGGATCTCACTGGATGTAAGGTTAGTATGTCCAGAGGGTTATTTAGCATATCTAAAGGTGTTTGGTAACATTAGCCTGTATTGATGCTGCCTCATTTTATTCTTTGAAAACTGGTTCCTATAACAGTTACCATTCTGAATGGTCATGCCCATGAGCATATGAAATGGCAGACTGTCCTCTATTAAGGTCGGGGTTAATGTAACTTCCAAAAAAAAAAAAAAAAGCAATTTGCTATGTATAACCCTGACCAAAGTAATTTCCCCCCTCTTTTTATGAAGTAACTCATTGTTTTAATTCTTGTGTTACTCATCATTTTTCCATTGGGGTGGAATTCCACTCAGATTGCCTCTACAAATGCCTCCAAAATTAACTAGAAAAATCGACTATAGTATTTCCCATAACTAGAAAGAGCTGCCATTCCCGCTTGTTATATTATTTTTACAGGTACCTTTGTTATGAGTAATGGCATTTTAAACTTGCTGCTTCCAAATTCTGGTGATGCCTTAATATTCATGTGCCTGCAACAGGTGTGCATTTGTATTTACCTTCAAATACTTCCAAGTCCTTCTCACAACATGACTTTGAGGAAGGCAGAGCAAGGACGTAAACCTGAAGGAAAAGGTGCCACCCAAGGCATTTCTCTGCTTGAGGCAAAGAAACTAGGGCCTTACTCCACTTCCATCTACTGGAATAGCAGTCCGATTTTTCTTTAGTGTTGACCAAAGTATGCCCACTAAGCTACTTTCAAATACGACAGTGTTGACTGTCACCACATTTGAAGGTAGCTTAGTGGGCACAGGGCATACCTTGCTGCCATCTCCCAGATTCTGCAGCTTGAAGCCACTGCCATGATTTGCATTCTGGCAGGTCCAAAGGATGCAGTTTCTCAAAGGATATTCCACAAAGTGAAACAGACGGACTGAAAGCTATAGAGTATGTCACTGGTAAATAGGAGAAGTGGTGTGTATTTTAAAGTCATTTTGTTCAGTCAAGTTAATGCTGGATTAGTGGAAAATGCCTTCATTGGAATGGGTGAGATGCTGTAAGCAAAAGTCCAATGACACAATACTGATGGTGATGATGGTGATGATGATGATGCGTTTTTCAAGAGTGTGGTTTTCCTTTGAGTCCTTCCCAACTTGGGAAGCACTTATGTTGAATTTTCTCAGTTATGCAGAAAGGGCAAGTGTTAATCTGTTCTCCTAGTTGTGTCACTATCTCCTCCTTTGTATCTTCCTATTTTAATAAAATATATTGATCTCTATTTAATAAATAGACTTCAGTTCTGACAGTGAGGCTGGTTCTTATTGCCTTTGAGCTGTTTTATTCATTTTGAAAACTGCATGTATTCCAAAAGTAAAATAAAAATGCACATTTCCAAAGCAAAATTTGTTGCCTGTTTCTTCTTCCCTCTACAAGGATTAAACCTTAAACTTGGATTTGGCATCCTTCAGGGGACTCTTTCACACGGGAGGAATTTCTCCCAAACTTCGAATGGAGCCAATGCGAATTCCTGTAAATTTGCTTGTTTAGCGAATTTACGGGAATCCCCATTGCATTCGGAGTAACGCTCCATTTCCTGAAAATGACCCCTCCTTGCCCGAAATTGCGTGCGAAGCTTTAATTCGCAATAACGTGAAACCCATAATTGCGTTCGAATTGACTTCACTTTTGCCCGAAATTGCATGCGAAGCTTTAATTCGCAATAACGTCAAACCCTATGATTGCATTCGGATTGACCCTAGATTATACTTCCAATTCCCGACGTCTGAAAGAGTCCAGGGTGGAGATGTGGCCATAATTAACTGTGGTCTGCAATGCACTGGGCTCTCCATTGTGGATCAGGATTACCTGTAAGATGGGGTTTGACTCAATTATGTAGTAACTAACTACAGATAGGAACCATGCCAGGCACACAAATTGGAACATCAAAGACACCCCAGGTCCAGAGCTGGCAAACACAGATCTGCTTTGCCTAGTTCTGTGGTTGAGCAAGCAATATGTAGAAGTGATGTGCAAATGCATGGGATGGTGACATCTTGACAGTCTTATTGTTTTTAAATAGTTGATCTGATCAGAGGAGTACCTAGAGGTTACAGTTTACGTGGTTTATTAAGTATTTTCCTGCTAACCATTTTTTAAGCTTAATATTTGCATTCTCTCACAGCTCTTTTCCCACCTTGTGGTGTTCCCAATACAAAAATGTCCTAAACATGCACATGGAATCTATAGGCTTGAGTCCAGGCTGGAGGAAAAATTCTATTTCCACATGGAACTTGTTTGAGCTGTAAGAGACTCTTCTCTCTGTCCCATTATCTTTTCAAGCTCATGTGGTGGGAAAAAGGAGAGGGTTTTCTCAGTGACTGCTCCTAGGCTAAATCCCCCTGCTCCTTGGGGGAGCAGGGGGATTTAGGATAGTTCTCTCCTTGTTTTCCCTGTACTGGCAAGTGAAAACCCTCCTATTTTGTCAGGCTTTTAGGAATTGCCTGTGATGAGCTTTTAACTATGCACTGTTGATTTTTTAAAATAATGTTTTAATTTGAATTTAACAATATAGATTATTCAACTGTTTTTAAAATAACAAACTTACTGTATATACTTAACTATAAATCAATCTCATGTATAAGTCAAGGGCAGGTTTGGGGGCCAAAATTATGGATTTTTGCCATGACCCATGGGTATGCCAAGGGTAAAACTTGGAAGCTCCTTCAGTGTGTGTATGTGTGCCCTCAGCAAGAGGCTTTTTAATTGAGGCTCTTTGTTTCAGCTTTTGTTTCATCCTTCACTCCCCAAACAGCAGCAGCTCAGGCAGGAGAGGGACTCTGTTAAAAAGGAGTTAATCTCCTAGGACTTTCTGTTG
Organism: Urosaurus nigricauda; assembly: GCA_034509955.1. Taxonomy (NCBI): domain Eukaryota; kingdom Metazoa; phylum Chordata; class Lepidosauria; order Squamata; family Phrynosomatidae; genus Urosaurus; species Urosaurus nigricauda. The sequence goes on from JAOEGL010000001.1 coordinate 119,256,693, forward strand.
GCTCAAAAGAGAAAGAAACTGCTCTCCTGACTGTATGGGGAAATCTGAAAGAGCTGCTATCATATTACCATACTGACTCCTAAATAAGTCAACCTGGGATTTAGGGGTCAATTTTGGGCATATATTTCTCAATTTATAGACGAGTATATATGGTATATACGTGTTTTTATGTATGCTTTTATACATTTTTGATCTGTACCGGCTTTAATAATTGGTAAGCCCTTTGGGTAAATGTGGGATATAAAACAACAACAACAACAACAACAACAACAACAACAACAGGTAGAAGCAGCAGCTACATATGCATGAAAGACTTGGGCTAGAAAAATGGCTCCCTTCCATAAGAGTGCCAGTGACTCGATAGTTGATATATTCAGTATAGCTTCTTGTCTTCTACCATCAGTAACAAAATCACATTAAATGTTGCAGAATGTTATGTGAATTTGTATTATTTGTACAAATACAAAAACAATAGTATTTTACCCCCCCCCCCAAATTTTCACATGGTGCCAAAAAGTGAGAAATCAGCCAAAAATGTGGAAAAACCTCACCCAGCAGGGGGACACCTTCTGAAATCAAACATTCATGTGTGTGAGAATGAAATAGGCAAAGATGTATACTCCTAGCAAAAATGCATTCCAACATGTTGTTAGTCTGGGAAATTGTCAAAGATGCTGAGTTTCAAGAAAAGATGATGTGTGACAAAAACAGTTACTATACAAGACTGCAATTATTCCACTTTTCATCACTAAACTTTTATGCAATTGATAACTGTCTCCATGGCAAAAGGTGCTGGAAATATACAGAAAGGTGGGATCAGTTTTGTAGATATACCATAAGTACCCTGTTTCCCCGAAAATAAGACATCCTCAGAAAATAAGACCTAGTAGAGGTTTTGCTGAATTGCTAAATATAAGGCCTCCCCCAAAAGTAAGACCTAGCAAAGTTTTTGTATGTATATATAGTATATAATAAATGTTCTTTTTTCTCAACAATAAATGTGAATTTCTTCTTCATAGTAAAATGAGACATCCCCTGAAAATAAGACGTAGCACATCTGTGGGAGCAAAAATTAATATAAGACACTGTCTTATTTTAGGGAAAACACAGTATTACTTTATTTAATTTTTAATACAAATCAGAATTGCAGAGCAAACAGTGTTAGGAATAGTTTCTTGTGCGGTTTTCGGTCTATGTGGCCATGTTCCAGAAGAGTTCCTTTCTGACGTTTCGCCAGGATTTGTGGTCTTCAGAGAATGTTTGCCTAGAAAAGAATTGGGTATATATATCCTGTGTGTCCCTGGAAGGGGAGGGGTGATTTGCAAATGTATTGTTCTGTTGCTAATGGCAGTCCTCAGGGTGGGAGGATGTGCAAAAGAGGATTAATGTCTGCTCACTGGTGCTCATTGTCTGCTGGGAATCCCCTGGTCTTAGGCTGTTTCTCATTTGCATTGGTTGAGTCTTAACCTTGCTGTTCTTCAGGACTAGTAGCCAAGCCTTGTTTACTCTCAGGGTTTCCTCTTTCCTATTTAAATTGTCCAGATGTTTATGAATTTCAATGGCTTCCCTGTGTATTCTGACATGATAGTTGTTGACATGGTCCAGACTTTCAGTATTTTCAAACAGCATTTTATGTCCAGGATGGTTTATAGCATGTTCTGCTACTGCTGATTTTTCTGGCTGACCCAGTCTCTCGTGTTTCTTGATTCTTGTTTGCACACTGAATTTGGTGGTCCCTATGTAGACCTGTCCACTGCTGCATGGAATCTTTTCCAGGCAAACATTCTCTGGAGATGCCAGCCACAGATGCTGGTGAAACGTCAGAAAGGAACTCTTCTAGAACATGGCCACATAGCCCAAAACCCCCACAAAAAACTATGGATGCTGGCCATGAAAGCCTTTGACTGCAGTGTTAGGAATCCTGAGATGCCAAGTCTGCAAGGTGATGTACTGCAAGTTAACTTGAGTCAGGCTTCTTGGTTTTGCTGGAGCAATCCCGAGGGTGGTGGCTGTCTTTGGAGAAGGCCACATTCTTCTTGCTCTGGAAGCACCTAAAGAAACAAGAGCAAAGCAAGAGGTGTGCTGAAGATAGGAGGTAGCTTAGATGTTGAAGAGTTAAAAGAGTCTGCATGTCTGAGTTTCTGACAAAACCATAGATTAGGAACAGCTGACTTTTTGTGTATGAAACCAGAGCTGGGAAAAGTTACTGTTTGGAATGGAACTAAAAGAATCAGTGCTAGTCCACTGAAGTAGTTTTTCTGTGATCTCTATGAAAGTGTGACACAAAGGAGAGGGGCAAGTGACTGTAAAATTTGTACAAGCTGGTAAGAGAGAAGCTCTGAGTGGGAGTATAGAGAAGATTTGTATTTTATCTCAAGCAGTGAACACACAAATATACACTTGAGGTTGGAGCATGGGTGATGGGCATCATGTTACCACTCTAACTACTTTTTACTTGTACCCCGCTCCGAGTGTATGTACAGAGGAGCGGGCTATAAATAAATAAATAAATAAATAAAAAATAATAATTATTATTATTCAAAATGAGGATAGAGAGCTGTCTCTGTAGTCAGGTCATGCTAAGCAATTAGATCAATTGCCATTCAATCTTCATACAGAGAGGGAGACCAGTAATGATGAATGACGCTACATTGTTGTTGGTCTTGGGACAAAAGAAAAGGAAAGCTAGGGTTGCAGTTCTACATACAGGATAACTGGGAGTGTATTAGTGGATTTACCCCTGAGGAACTGTGAACAGGAAGGATTATAAAGCATTTTGTAGAATTTAGGCTCTTTGTCAATGCATTGATTGTTTGCTATGTGCAAGGCCCAAATGTCTTGAAATTAAGCCACTGTCTTCAGTCACTCTACAATAGTTGGAACAGGAGAAGGATAAGCTGTGATGAGTTTTAACATTTTATTTCATGTATAACCCTCTATTTGTAAGGTTACAAAAAAGCATTGTATCAGAAACTGAGCAACCACTAGAAAATGTATAATGTACATAATCCTATCATGCCAGAAAACTTCCCAGTTATTTTGTTCAACAGATTCATGAACACAACTTTTGCTCCACTTTCTTCCTCTGTTTAATACTCAACACACAATGAAGGGTTCAAGGCTGCTGCAAAGAACTATTGACTGCATTTCCTCCCAGTGATTCCTTATACCTCTCACAACAATTAATTAAAGATATGATGGCATTCTGCTGAGACTCTCCTCATTCCTTGCAAGAAGCTGTTGATGTTGGTGGAGTAGCAATGAGGGACCCTTCCCCATCATACTTCTGGGTCCCTCTGGTTATTCCCTTCTGTTGGAGGACAGAGCTTTGTTGGAGGACAAAGCTGTAGTTCTCTGCCAGTGTATTTACAGGACGTAATGGAGGTAGTCCAGTTACTTCCCATAGCATGCAACCAAAGGCAGGGGGCTGCTGGGCAGGTCTGCATCTCCAGCATCACTGACTGACTAGGGAGTGCCGTGGTGTGCCTAGGGATATAGCTATTAGGGCAAAACTAGGATTGTTGTTCTTGTGCATTTTAATTCATTTCTGACATATGGCAATCCTATCATAGGGTTTTCTTGGCAAGATTTGTTCACCTTCCTCTGAGGATGAGAGAGTGTGACCTGCCCAAGGATACCTAGTCAGTTTCCATGACTAAGTGGGGATTTGAACCCTTGTCTCCAGAGTCATAATCCAACACTCAAAACAGTGTATGTGTTGTGTGCCTTTAAGTCGTTTCCAACATATAGTGACACTAAAGCAAACCTATCATAGGGTTTTCTTGTCAAGATTTGTTCGGAAGAGGTTTGCCATTGCCGCCCTCTGAGGCTCAGACCGTATGACTTGCCCAAGGTCACCCAGTAGGTTTCATGACCAAGCAGGGAATTGAACGCTGTCTCCAGAGTCATAGTCCAACACTCAAACCACCACACTACACTGGCTTCTTTCTCAAATTACTACAGCATGCCTTTCCTCCAAAATAAGAATACTGCCATCTCCAAATGAGACTTACTTTCTGTTCCCAGATTTCTAGCATTGCAGTGAGCAGGACATTGAAAATCATTTCCACCTGCAACTCTTTATATTTGCTGTTGGGTTCACATTTTCTTGGAAATTTCATCTGTTCATCTGTCTTTGGATGGCTATACTATATTTAAATAAACAACTGAAATTTTAGTTTACTGTAAGGGACACGGTGGCTTAGTGGCTAAGATGCCAATTCTGATGATTGTAAGGTCGGAAGGTTGGAGGTTTGAGGCCCAAGGGTAAGCTTCCATCACTAGTCCCAGCTTCTGCCAACCTACAAGTCTGAAAGCATGCAAATGGAAGTAGATTTTTTAAACAGGAAATAATCTTCAAACAACGCTGGTTCTTCAGCTTAATAATGGAGATGGGCACCACCCCTTAAGGTTAATTGTGACTACACATTTATTTCAAGGGGAAACATTTACTTTTTTTTAGTACTAGATTTAGGGTGAGTGAAAAGTTCACTGGAGACTGGAATTGTTATTTGGGAGGCAATATGCTCATTTTTGCCCCTCCCATAACTGCACCTCAGCAAAATGCCTTTGGGTGTGCCTAGGTTCCTTCCAGCTGCTCTTGATCTTGTAGGGAAGAGCAGTCTCTGTCTCAACATAAGGCTGTTATTCCTTCCTCAGTCCTCAAGGATAGCTAAAAGGTGGCCGAGCACTCCCCTTCTCTCACTGTTGCATGCTGAGATGGATACCTCCTTCTACAAGGTCCCCAAAAGTAAACATGTGGACATTGGGGCTTTCTAGATTGGCAGGAAAGTGTGACATGAAGTTGCCTTTTCCTTAATGCTTAGCAGCTGCACCACAGCCTTTGGATGGAGCTGCACTGTTCCACAGTTTTTAAAAAAGAAGCTGGGAAAACCAGCACCTTTTTAAAGGTGCTTCTTCTCCCCTAAAACGCAAAAAAAAGGCGTTTTCATGGCACACTTTCCCTTTTTCTCATCTAAAGGCTAGAGTTTCATGCAGCCATGAACACACTTCTTTTTGCCAATCTAGAAAGCCCCATAATGCCCAGTTATTCCTGCTTTTGTCACCAACAGGATTCCAGCCAGTTTGTCCTGCAACCTGCCAAGTATTCTATTGTGCTCTCAGGTGCAGATCACGGCAACATCCTATCAACAGTCCTGAGATAATTTGGTCAGCTTCTTTGTCTGTTTCATCAGCTTCTTTATGTGGAATGAAAGATACCGCCTTTCATCAGCAAAATGCCTTTGGGTAGACCTGATGATGCCCTATTGAACTGGGATGCCAATGTCAGACTTTTCAGTAGTTTTTCAAAGTTAATTCTAGCAGAAATGCTCACAGACCTGAAACAACTACTAAGGAAGATCAAGGAAGAAAGTGTAAAAGCAGGCTTACTGTCGAACATAAAGAAAACAAAAATATTGACCATGGAGAATCTACACAAATTCAACCTAGACAATGAGGAAATAGAAATAATAAAATAATTCTCATATCTGGGATCAAATATTGATAGGAATGGGGAAGTGACCAGAAAATCAGAAAATGATTAAGAATAGGGGGAGTGGCCATGAAAGAACTAGAAAAATCCCAAAATGCAAAGATATGCAACTGAGCACAAAAGTCAGAATCATGCAAGTCATTGTATTTCCTATTGCCATGTATGGATGTGACAGCAGGACAGTTAAGAAAGAACACAGGAAGAAAATCAGTCCATTCAGGATGTGGTGGAGAAGAGTCCTGAGGATTCCATGGACAGCCAAAAAGACAAAGAAATTGGTCCTAAAGCCAACATCTCCCTGGAAGCCAAGGTAACAAAACCTAGGCTGTTCTACTTTGGACACATCATGAGCAGGCACAACTCACTGGAAAAAACCCAATAATGTTAGGAAATGTGGAAGGAGGTTGAAAGAGAGCAAGGCCACATACTAGATGGATGGACTCTATTAGGGAGGTCATGGATATGAATTTATAGGAACTAAGCAGAGCAGTGGAGGACAGAGAGTCTTGGAAAGGTCTCATCCACAAAGTCACCATGGGTTGAGATGGACTTGAGGGCAGTTAACAATAACAACAAAAACCTTCTACTAGCCCTAGCCAGCATAAGCAAGGATGGGGTATTATGGAAGCTGCAGTCCAGCAATATCTGAAGATGTGAAGACAGATGGCCACAAACTGCCCACCACTAAGCCAAACTGTTTCTGTACTGGTTATAATAAAGATGGAATTACCTTGTGGTGGCTTTTGGATTTTTTCCAAATATGCTGGTCTTGTGAGCTACAAATTTTAAAATCAAAGATATTAAACCAAAGAGACTATTTCAGACCTACCTTTTGTGTAGTATCACAGCTACAGAGATGAGAGAAATTGCTCCAGCCACACCAGCTGCAGCAATAGCCAAAGAAACGGCACTGAAACCTTGAGTCCCTGGAAGAGAAAACAACAGTGCTTGCAGGGCAGCTCCTATATGTCTACAGGTCTACAGGATGACTCCAAAGGAAAGCAATGTTCTGGAACTACTGAGTAATGTAGCTCTGTAGAAGAACATTGCTACCGTGTTTCCCCGAAAATAAGATAGTGTCTTATATTAATTTTTGCTCCCAAAGTTGTGCTAGGTCTTATTTTCAGAGGATGAGAAGAATTTACATTTACTGTTGAACAAAAAATATGAACATTTATTATATACTGTATATATATTTATATACAAAAATTTGCTAGGTCTTATTTTAGGGGGAGGCCTTAACATTTCAGCAAAACCTTTACTAGGTCTTATTTTGGGGGGATGTTTTATTTTCAGGGAAACAGGGTACGCTAAGTTGAGAATCACAAGGTATACACAAAGAATTGACCCCCAATCTAGTAGTAGGCTTCTCACAGAATCATTGGCTCTTTATGGATGCCTGACTTGTACAATTACCCTGATCCCCTCACATAATTTTACAGTAGCACAAACATCAGTTTACAGTACTGCATGTTTCCATTGCTTCTTCCATCTTATGACAGAGACAGATGTTAAGGAGGGGGAAAAATGAATAGCTCAGTGGTTTCCATACTTTGGATTTCCAGATGTTTTGGAATTCAGCTGGCTGGAGCTTCTGGGAGTTCTAGTCCAAAACATTTGGAGGACCAAAATTTGGAACCGTTGGTAGCTGGTCAATGTTTTTTGACAGGCAGCAATAGGGGTCCTCTGTTTGGAAGCTCTCTCAGTCTCTGCAAGAACAATACACTTCAGGAGATAATGCTACTGAAAACAAGATATGTTACATCCACAGCATTCCCTGATCTTCCAAGCCCGCAGTTCTATAAATAGAGATATAAGATTAGCCTGGAATATTTTGATTAGAGAAACCTGTGATGGCTTTTAGTAATCAAAGTGTTCTCTTTTAGGACAGATTCTTCAATTATCTGTTCCAGACCCTTTCCTCCTATTGATGTCAACATGTCGTGTCTGTATGAATTTGGGATGTATTGGATGTTACTTCATGGAAGAACTTCTATGTTTATGTATATATGTATGTCATTATACTCCTGTCAAAACATATGAAATATTTCCAACTTCTGTTGATGCTGTAGAAAATAGGAATGGTACATTTGTCTGTATTTGGAGGTACTGTCATCCAGTGAAACAATTCTGGGCCATGACAATAGTTACCATCAAGAAAATTAAAGGCTTGGATATTTCAAATTATTAGAGGAATTGTATCCTACATACTGATTGCTAGCTGTGTGCTGAAGCATGACAATCTGTAGTTAGTCCATTGGGGGCGGGGGATGAGTGGTGATGTATATCTGTGATTAATATTACAACCTTCACATTGCAGCATATGAGTTTATCAAATGCTATTCAGTTCTTTCAGGAAGTCCTCTTGTTAACTACTAGAATGGGCAGAAACCTCTTGGTTTTGGTCTATTAACCACAGTAAATATGAACTGAGCATGTGTGTGTTGCGTGACTTCATGTTACTTTAAACCTAGGGGAAGCCTAAAGAGAACCTATCACAGGGTTTCCTTGACAAAATTTGTTTTAAATAGTTTTTGCCTTTGCCTTCCTCTGAGGCTGAGACAGTGTGACCAGCCCAAGGTCACCCAGTGGGTTTCCATAGCTGAACAGGGATTTGAACCCTGATTTCCAGAGTCGTAGTCCAGCATTCAAACTACTGCACCAAACTGACACTCAGCTTTTTGCTGCTTTTTTGTCCAGCAACTTCAGGCTTCTGGCCTCATCAGGGGCTGGGGGGGGGCATCATATAAATGCCATGCCCCCGAAGCGGCTAGAAGCCACTTTATTTGGCCTGTCTGCTTCAGCCTATAGCTGTTTGTTTAATATTTCTGTTTGAAATGCTAACAATAGTCTCTTTAATTTCCAGATTTAAGACTTTTGAATTATGACTAAGCTAAAAAATTATTTGGGTATATGATCCCAATAATAAATATGCTTTTATGTGTCAGTTTTCTTTATCAGCCTCTGGACATTAGAAATCTCTTCTTTCCAGTAAATATATATATATATAAAACCTCATATTTTTATCTCTGTTCCCAATCACCAAATCTGACATGCTAAATACTCTATATTTTAATTTAATTTAAATACTTTAATTTAAATACTTTATATTTTTAGAATGGTAATAATTCTGTATCATATATTTTTCTGTGTTTGTGTTTTTTTCTTAATAAAATAATAATAATAATAATAATAATAATAATAATAATAATGTTTTTATTTATACCTGCTCTTCAGCCAAGACTATCAGAGCGGCTTACAATTTGTTAAACAAACAACTTCATTTACAATTGTAAGCTATTTGCCCCCAACAATCTGGGTACTCATTTTAGCGACCTCGGAAGGATGCAAGCCTGAGTCAAGCTTCAGCCCTTTGCTGGTCTTGAACTCGCCACCTTCTGGTTTTGAGTGAGTGGCTGCAGTACAGGCATTTAACCACTGTGCCACCAGTGGTATACAAAATAAAATTATTTTGTATAATTAACTATTTTTTGCAAGCCAATAAAAAATTCCAGTCAGTTGCTATAAAACTTTATAGATTTTATTTATTTCCAGTTAGTCAAACTTCCTGTATAAAAACAGACAATACAGAAAGATATAAACATTACTTCTGCTCCCACCAGTGCAGCAACATAAAGTGACCCCCTTACTGGCACTATAAAAAGAAATGTAATGTTAAAAATAGATCAGGTGTCCTATTTTGTAGGTGTTCCTCTGTGAGATGAGGAGCACTATGCAGACACAAAATAAGATGTAGATGAGTGTGTGACATTTGTCCCTAACTATGGAGTCATGGCTGCAGCTGCTACTTAGTACATCTTGCAAGTCCTGCAAATGACTGATGGAGGAAATGTGGAATGGCTGAACTCTGAGGTCTTGAGATCTATGGTCTTGGATATGCATGGAGGGGCAACCTCTGTTATTGTCAATGGGGTGCACCCCCCCGGGCATGCGCCACATTCAAGCCTATGGGCTTGAATATCGGTGAGCCTCCATTTTTGCGGGGGGGGGGGGACGGATCCCCCATGAAAACGGAGGGCTGACTGTATAATGTGTGTGTGTGTATCTTCCAGTCATCATACTTTAAAAATACAGTTTCACTGATGCACTGTGCTAAACTACACTGCCCTAAATACATGTATATTTTTTACAGTAAGGAGGAGGAGAGAAGGGAATATATTGTTTTGGCATGCATGTCTTAGAATTAAAAGAAGCCCAGTTGAGGGCGGGAATAACATGTTGCAGCTGGTGCCAGGAATCGCCAGAAAATAGTCCAGGACAACAAAAATATTATTTGGATATTCTGAAAAACTCTGAGAACTACAGCAATGAACAGCACAATCTCTTGTCACATTTGCCCTGTCTGAAAGAGCCCTGAATTTCATTATGATTGCAACATGATGAGGGATAACCTCAAGGTACCTGTTGACTATTTTGACTACTTCAATAGTGACAGAAGGTATGTGGCTGTCACTGCTTATGCATATTCTATACCAAAGGGTAATGGCTGGTCAAATTCTTACTTTTTTAAAAAAAGTAACTTAAATTTAGGTACTTTTACTAACTGAAAATAAAGAGTTATTTTTAAATTACAACCATGAGTAACTAAGTACTTTGGGGGTTTGGAATTGTGATGGTAAATGATTATTATTATTATATATATATTTTTAAAAAATCCTAGCTCTAGAGAAGGAACTGAAAGATATGGAGCCTGAATGATGATGCAGACATTCTCCAAAACATCCAGATCCTTCCATCTGGCATTTCTGGGTGAGGGAATGAGATATATGTTATCTTAGAGTGCTCCATTTGTATCCTAGACTGTTTCCATCTTTCACGCAACTTGTCCTCCGGAATGCAACCTACCAATGCAAGTGGTGCCATCCTGTGAAAGGGTAAGGGAAGTCTCACAGGTACATTCAAAGCCTCCTGGTATGTTCACACAAATCTGTGAGGAAGGGCAGCGCTTCACTTGGCCAGGCTCACATTCATCAACATCTGAAATGATATAATGGGTGGCAGGAAAACAGATAAAATCCATAGGGTGTAGCACACTCATTAAAAAGCAACTTCCAGTGAAGGAAAGACCCTCAGATTACTGACTTCAGATAGCATTGTTACCATCACCAAAGGACTACCAGAATCCTATTGGTTAGTTCAAACCTGGGGAGACTCATTCTATCAACTGACAAACAGTGAATCAACATGTAGATAAATTCTATGGATTCATTGGGTCAAACAATAGGATTCAGGCCAACAATGAGTCCGGTACTATTAAAAGTTGTGTGATAACAGGTTGCCATGGCAGGAACATCCCTAATACTAAAGGCCAAGGGACAGTCCACAGTGGTTTCATCCAGAGCAGGGCCTGGTGATCTCATTGAGCGTCAACCAAAGTTGCTCAGAGCATGTCAGTCAAACTAAAAGCAAAAAAACCATTAACAAATGAGACAAAGGAGGGAAGGGAGGAGACCTCTGGAGAGTCTAAAACAGCAAGGGGGGGGGGGGAGCAGCTATCTATCTATCTATCATCTATCTATCTATCTATCTATCTATTTTCAGAGCACATGTCTCCCCTCACCCTGTGGTTTGGAGAAGAGGGACCAGATCCTGTGCTCTGAGTACCATATGTGACATGGAAGAGTTGAACAGAGGCCAAGTCATGTCTGAATCTACGCCAATCTCCACAACACACAGCTGTAGCAGTTATGTATTTTCTGTGTCTCTCAAGATCAGCTCTACTATCAGACAAGGTAAAACAGCCACCCGAGGCATCAGATTTTGGGTAGCTAGCGAGTTGTTACTTATTCAAATACTATTACTGAAATAAATAATGATTATTATTCCTTTATACAACCACAGAAGAGGTATAGGTGGGATTTTCTTTTTTTATGGGAAAAATAAACTTGGCTGGCTTTGAATGGGGGAGGGGGGAGGGTATGGATCACCACTTGCTGTATCATCTCAGGAAGCACAAATGCTCAGGCCAACTGTCTGCTCATTACAGTCTTAGTAAGAAAATTAGCTCATACATCAAGCTGGAATGAGGATAACATTGCTATATCTTAGGACCTGTCCCAGAGTCTCAGTGCCTGGCCCCCTCCTCCAGTTCTCAAGGCAAGAGGGACAAATCTCAGGGTGAGAGCACTTCCTTAAAAGGTTGTGTGTCTGTGTGTGTGTGTGTGTGTTTTCCTTGTTTATTAGAAGAGATAAACTGAGACATTCTAAACATAGTTGGAAAAGTAGAACAACAAAGTAGTAACATTACCAGGGCCAGATTCTGGTGATATCCTAAATCTCAGGTTTTGGCTGTAAAATCGCAAGGCCTGGCATAATTGTGACCTGTCAACCCTAGATGGGGAGGGAAGGAAGCAGCAAGCCTGTCAACATGGGGTTCACTTTGAAAAGTGCTCAAAAACTTCAGATGGCGCAAAGAGCTGCAGCCAGGTTGTTAACAGGGGCTGTCTAGAGGTAGCATACAACTCCCCTGTTGCAACAGCTGCACTGGCTGTCGATCTGTTTCCGAGCAAAATTCCAAGTACTGGTTTTGACTTATAAATCCCTATAAGGCTTGGGTCCAGGCTATTTGAAGGACCAGATCTCCCTGTATGAGATCATTAGGATTTTAAGATCATCTGGAGAAGCCCTCCTCTCTTTCCCAACACCTTCTCAGGCTCATGTGGTAGGAACAAGGGAAAGGGCCCCAAACTTTGGGAACTCCCTCCCCAGACAGGCCAGAATGGTCCTGTCCTTACTGTCTTTCCAGCAACAAGTCAAAACCTTTTTGTGCTGCCATGCATTTACAAACTGTCGATATTGGGCTCCTAATGCTGCATGGTGCTTGTTTTGAAGTTTTTAAAGGGTCTGTATATAGTTTTATTTTTATTGTTTTAATGCATTTTAGTATTTTAATTGTTTTAATATGTACTGTTTTAAAGCACTTTTATATTTTTATTGTATTTTTTTCTTTTAATGAGTGATGTGTCTTAATACTGTACTAGTTTAATTCTAGTTTGATGCTCACTTTTGTATGTTTTTAATTGTATCATTTTTTAAAATTTGTAAGCCACTCTGTGTCCCAGTTTTGGGGGTAAAGTAACAACAACAACAAATGGGAATGGTTAAAATGGGCTAAGGGGATTAAAATAGTCAAAATATGACAAGAAGTGATGATACATGTCATACTTTATGGATGAGCCTTAAGGCCTTACTTGTGCCTCTTCCTGCGGTGGGCAGGCCTCACCTTGGCAAACAGGTAACACAGCTCTCCACTCTCTGTACTCAGCATTGCAGGTAATAAAGGAAGGGCCCTCCAGGATGTAGCCTGACTGGCACTCAAAGAACACCGAGTCTTTACAGTGAACAAAGTAGGCATTTTCGACCAGCGGGACTGGCCCACAGGGGAAATCTGTAGACAGAAGCAAAGGAAATTGCTAGTATTGAAACAGTTTCAAAGGTGCAGTGTGTTGGAACCGATTTCCTGATGTAGATTTCTTGTTTTATATGTTCCAAAATGAGAATGAGTGAATTGATCTATTAAAACAGAAAGGAAGGAAAAGAAAGATTTCATAAGATCTCTTCAAGAAATGTGTTGGTATGCAAGGGATGAGTCTGGGGTGAGAAATAGCAAGTAAAAGCTTAAAAGGCTGCCTATATCTGAAGTCAGCAGTTAAAAGATTCCCCCCCCCCCCAAAACTGCTTACAAAATCAGAGTGACAAAAGTGCTTGGTTATGAAATTTCAAGTATTACTTTTGTATTGCCCTTCAGTATAAATTACAGAACAGTGTACATAAAAGAATACAACAATTTTATATATGTATATAAAAATATTTTTTAAAAGGAACTAATAGCACTTTTTTTCAGACAGAATGAAGGATCCTATAAAATTTGAAATTGATTTAACAAGTTTTAATAAATTTACTGAAAGCAGGTGTTTATATTAAAAAATCACATCTTTTCACCTTCCACCTTTCTCAGTGAAATTCATTGGAATATATCACGAAATATGACAATACACAATTGGTCCTATGTATCCATGGAGTCTTTATCCATGGATTCAAGAATCAATAGCTTGAAAATATCCCCAAAAGCAATCCCTCATTTTGCCATTTTATATAAAGGATGACATTTTACCATCCATTATATTTAATGGGACTTGAGCTCCATGGATTTTGTTACCCATGTTGGATCCTGGAACCAAAACCCAGTGGGTAACAAGGGCCCACTGTACATGATTGTTATTGTTGCTGTTGCTGCTGTGTGCCTTCAAATAATTTCTGACTTATAGCAACCCTCAGATGACCCTGTAATTTTTTTTTTTTTGCAAGATTTGATCAAAGGGGGGGGGGTTGCCTTTGCCTTCCTCTTAGGCTGAAAGAAAAGGCCCAAGGTCACTGAGTGGATTTCAATGGTTGCCTGTGGATTTGCAGCACTCAGACCACTACACCATAGTGGCATTCAACTGACTAAGGGCATTACTGCATGAGCTCTGTTCTTGCTGCAATAACACTTGTTGAAGAAAATGGAATTAGAGCTATTTGTGAGCAGCCATTACACTGTGTTTTCTCAATTGCATGACTGGGGCTACCAGTGGAGTCTGTACACTCTTCTTGACTCCCCCTTAACCCCCCTCCCTGCCCTATGCCATACCTAGCATGCCTTTCAGGCTTTTAATTTTATTTTGATTTTTAAATTTTCATGCAATTCCAGAACTCTGCTACTGTGATTTAAGTTTAAAAGAAAGAAAGAAAGAAAGAAAGAAAGAGAAAGCAAGCAGGCAAGCAAGGGGAAGAGGGAGGACGGGGGCAGAGAGATAGATATTGACACCATGTGACCACCAATATCGCAACTTTTCTGGCAGCAACATTACATTTCACATCTGGGGACTAGTGTGATTGTGAGCTCATTGATGGGTTTCCTCTGTCAATAAAAAGGGATGCTGTAGTCACACCTGGGAGACCCAGCAGTTAAGGGTCAGAAGTGTTGTACAATATGTATTACCAAAGCTGCATTTTTTCCAGCTCTAATCACAGTTTAAAAGCTGCTTGTGATAAAGTGCTCACTATCCCATCCTCTCTTATTATATTATAAGACTGTAAATCGCCAAACCTCTCACCACAGTGAGACTCCTTCAAATGTCTGAATGTTACTGAGAACTGACATTTCCTTCTGGCTCACAAACTGGAAATTCCAGGTTTTACCTGTAGGATCTTCCCTCCATGCTGTTAGGTCCACACTTGGTATCTGGGGACTCTTGCAGGACACAAAGTCATCTGGGAAGTGACTGTTTGAGAAGACATCTGCAGGGAGGCGATGAAGGTGGGTGTTTTCACAGAGGATTCGGAACAAAGTCACCTTCGCTAACTGGTCTCTTTGGTGTGGAGTAAATACCCCTTCATTCTCCCACCAGAACCTGCAAAAGGAAGAGGCAGAATAATTTAACTGGCCAAATTAAATTCACTTACTGCATCAGTGGGCTGGTTTCCAAACCAAAGCTTGGAAGTGTTGCTTTTGCATGGTATTCCATTCCTATTACTGTTTTGATAAGGCTACAAGCAGAAGTGATTTGACTAAATGTGTGTGGTGTGGTGTGCATCTGTAGTTTATGAATTTAATTATGGGCTCTGCTACCTTCCCCTTCCTAATCTTACCACCTTCCAATAATAATAATAATAATAATAATAATAACAACAACAACAACAACAATCCCGTTCTCAGCCAAAAGGCTATCAGAGCAGCTTACAAATTGTTAATTAGACATTTCCTTGCCTTCAGGCTTACAAAGACAAGACACAAAAGGAGAAGGGAATGGCAGTGGGGAAGAGGAAACGTCCAGCTGATTTTGTCTCCCTCAAAGGCCTGGACCATGGCAGATGGACTAGAGGGAGGGCTCTGCTTCTTACTTTTCTCCTGACTGCCCACCTTTTTTCACATATTACATGCTTTTAACTACAGTTCTCCAAACATGGAGAGCTTTTAATTTCTGGCTTCTTTTTCTTCAAATACTAATTGGAGCACAGTTTTGAAAGTACTGTTTTGAAAAGAGATAAATATTTGAAAATTTACAGTATGGTTTAGTAGTCTGAGCTTGGACCTCATCTCTGGAGACCAGGGTTCAAATCCACACTTGGAAACCACTGGGTGACCCTGGGCAAGTCAATTTCTCTCATCCTCAGAAGGTGGCAAAACCAAGTTCTTCTGAACAAATCTTGTCAAGAAAACCCCATGATGTGTTCATCTTAAGGTCCCCATATGTTGTAAATGACTTGAAGACACATAACAACAACTGTTTCGAAAAAAGGTGAACATTTTGAAAGCAAACCCAATGCCAGTCACTTCAAAGGAACACTTTCAGTAGCTCCATGTTTCCTTATGTTTTTGCTATCAAACTATTTTCTTAAGGCTTTGCCTCTTTCTTATGTGTTTGACTTTCTATTTTTATTGAGGATAGTCCATTATATCTCCTTAATCTGTTTATTTTTTGAACAAATTACACATGAAAATTTATATATATAAATATATGTTGAAATATGTATTGCTAAACACATTTTTCACTCCAAATACATTACAGAACATATTTCTATACCCTTTTTGTTACTGTTGTAGATAGAATTCTGTTGGAACATTCAAGAAGTACAAAAGTCAATGAATAGCTGTATCCACTCTGTACATTTTTCCTGGTGAGTCAATGGCAGATCAGGTGTGTTTATGCTGGAAAGGAATTCCCCCAAGCATTCCTTACCTGTCGCCATCTCGCAGGGCCTGGAACTGCCTTCCCAGCAAGCAAGCCAGCAGTTCTCCCACCCGGGCACTGGGCAGGAGTGGTTCTGCTATAGCACCAATCCAGACATCAATGTTCTCAGGTGTCCCATACAGCTTGAGCAGTTTCTGAGCCAGGTAACTGCTGTTGAGGATATGCTCTAAGTCAGAGAAAGTGTGGGCCTCTGGGAGGCCACAGAATCTCCTCCAGGAGTTGTAACCTGTGGGTAACAAGAAGAAAAATGTGGCATTTGGAATGTCCCTTTTGTCATTTTTAAGGAGAGTGTCCCTGTCCCTGCATAGGACTCAGGGAGACCTGAGGTTCTGAATCCCCTTTCAGCCACAGAAATCCATTGAGTGACCTTGGGCAAGTCACAGCCTCATAGGACTTTTTCACATGGGGAAAATTGGAAGGTTAAACTGGTCACAATGCAGGGTCATCCAGGGCATTCGGGACAATTTTGCAGTTGCTTTTTGGATGACTTTGTACACAAACCAATCAGACTCCAGACAGAAAGTGAGGCGAATTCGGGAATAAGCATTTTTGCAAAAATACCGTATTTCCATTTCCAGTTCATTCACAAATTCACTCTCTTGTAATAGCAGCCATCTGAAAACCAAGAGCCGGATTCTCCCTGTTCCCAGATTTCCCATGGTTCCTTGCTGTGCCAAGGAGAGGAGACAGCCTTGTTCTTAAAGGGATACACACACACACACATGCGTCTCTTTCCCTTGCGTGGCTGGTCTGTTTCCCCTACAGCAGGGAACAGCTGGTGATAGAAGGCAGAGGGAGAGGACATTTTGGAATTCCACCTGTACAGGAGGGAGAAATGAAGGATATGTCCTGGAAAAGGAGGGTATCTGGGAGTTTCAGCCCTCACTGAAATCAGGCAAGCTTATGGACCAGCCCCGTCCTTCTTCTTTCTAGTGTGTGTGTGTGTGTGTGCATGCATGTGCTTGTGTGTGGTTTTAATGGAGTTTGCAAAGGGAAACCTCAGCCTGCCTTCCTCTGAAACAGCTTTTGGGGCAAAGGGGATTTTCCTCCCCATTTCCCTTCCCTCTCTGGAGCATGTGTGTGTATGCACTTGTGGAAATGACAGTTTGGAGCATGTGTAAAAAAAGTGAATTTCTAAGTTAGCAACAGGATTTGTCCTCCTCTGTCTGAAACCCAAATTTGCTTTCAACCCATTTTCCTCCCTAAGTAATGTGGTTTTAACCCCTTGTTGGGCTGTCTGTGTGATAAGCATTAGCAAATTTGCTTGCTTTTCTGGGATGCTAACACTTTAACCATTTTCAGGATGGAAGCACATAGATCCCCGTGTGAAAAAGTTATTAGAAAGGTAAAGGAAATCCTCCTCTAAAGGAATCATGCCAAGAACATCCTGAAATAGTTTGTGTAAATCATCCTAAACTGGAGTTAGCATGAAGGCACATAATAAAAACAACATACAACCTAATAACATTTTTGGATTACAATTCACCAGAAAGTAGCTGGTGACTCCCACATCAGTAGGACAATGAATCCACCCTGGGTTTTAGCTTGACCTTTAAAGACCTATCTCAGATGCTGAACGTGTTTGGGGGAAAGGGAGCCCCAGTTGCCACTCCAACTCTGTGAACATGTCAGACAGTACAGCCAGCTCTGGCCCTACTTGCTGCCAGTGTTACACACCTGGGAGTCCATGATCTCGGCCTCTTTGAAGATCCAGGGCAGCAAGATCAAGGGACAGTGCCTGGCTGGGATGAAAGAGCTTCTCTGTCAGCTCTGCTGGCATCATCTGAGTGGGCATTTGGAGCTTTGCAAGGCTGAAGACTTCTCCCCGCAGGATAGGATCAATCCCCCCTAAAGAGAAAGAGACAGCTGGTAACTTAAAGTAAATAAAAAGGGACAATGCTGTATGAAAGTGTCTCCAGCATGATCCCCTTAAGCAGTATTAGACTGTAATTCCTATAATCTCCAGCCAGTAAAGCTCAATATATCTGGCTGGAGAAAGTTTCTCTATAGCTTCACAAAAATTTTGATATTCCAATAAAGATGGAAGTCTGAAATAGTCTGAAACAGATTTAGCAAATGGTTGCAGCTATTATCCTGCGGAGGAAAAGATTTAGCAAATGGTTGCAGCTATTATCCTGAGGAGGAAACAACTACAACAATACTTTTAGGTTTTTCATGTTGTGCTAAGGTTTTTCGACATTTACTCAAGCATGATTTAAGAAGGAAAATAAAGGGTCCTTTTGGTTCTCTAGAAACTTGACAGCATCAACCAAAGTTTTCTACCAGTACTGCCTCACAAAATATAATCTCACAAAATATAAGTTTAAAAGAGTATTAACCTGACTATAGAATTAAAACTGTTTAAAACATACATTTGAAAGCAAAAAAAATAATAGTAGTGCAGCACACTAAGAAAAGTTATTTTCTTTTAAAACAAACCGTCTCACAAACTGCTGGAATAAAAAGGTCTGCACATGCCAATGAAAGGTCTTCAATTTGCCATCCTGGCAAAGAAAGAGTCAGGCAATGCCCCTAAGAAGGGAGTTTCAGAGTCTGCCAGTTCTTTCACACGACACAGTCATAGCACCATGATTGCACTTCAGCTGTCATGGTCCCATTTATGGAATGGATCTGCAGTTTAGGGAGGTGCATTTAGAATCTTCAGCGAGAGAGTTCTAGTACTTCATCAAACTACAAACCCCAGGATTCCCTAGGATGTTCCCATGCAAGTTATAGCAGAATCCTGGTGCTATCATTGTGTAGCATGAAAGGGCCAATGAACAGGAGCAATGGAAAACACATACACACATCCTCTCTTCCCTCCTTGGGGTAGCATGTGGAACTAGAGAATCTCTGATCAATTTTTCTGCAACAGATTAATAAAGTCATTTTCCCAAATTCATACTTTTGAAAAATGGGTATACCACAGTATGATCTTTGTGCTCTGTTCTTTGATGGTGATGACTAGTGGGGTACAGATTGTTTCAACAGGAGTTGCAGTGGGTAACTTTTGGTCCTTTCACGTTAAACAATTATAGCACTATGATTCTACTTTAACTGCTTATGGATTCCTAGTATTTACAGATAGGAAGAGGTATTTAGAATTCTTGGCCAGAGAACACTTCTAGTACCTCAAAAAACTACAAATCCCAGGATGGAACCATGGCAATTAAAGCAGAATCATAGTGCTATAATTGTTAGTATGAAAGGGCCCTTTGCTGTCACTTAGCACAGTACCAGGTATGCTCATTCTACCATTATGCACAAATTGCCAGTTCTATACCTTCCTCAATGATCCTCCAAGGGGAGAAGAATGACTGATGAAGAGAGATACTGGGGTGACGGAGATTCTCCTCATAGTTCTCATCCAAACGGGTGAATAAAGGATTGATGGTGACATGAGCAAAGCGAAATGCAGCTGTGGCAAAAACGTTGGAGATACGGGGATCAACGGACTCATTATAACCCAAGTATGGAGGCAGATAGGCCTCTGTGGCTTCTGGCCCAAGGATCTTTGGGATGTAATCCCTCCAGTTTATAATCTACACCAAACAACAGACAGAAAAAAGATAAATATGCTAGTGGTTTACATCCAGTGAATGGGCTACTGGGCTAAAAAGGGGTGAGAGAGCAGTGCATGAAGTGTGAAAAATGGATTTTCTTCTACTTCAGATTAATAAAGATGACCAACTATGAAGAGATAATTTTCGATAGCAGGTATGTAAACACCTTGCAAACTGCTTCCCCATTTACCTATCCAAAACAGATATGGCAAAATAGTTGTGTATGCCCAACAGGAATGCCTTCCTGAGTTTTGTCTACCACTGTTGATCTGATGAAAAGCAGGAATCTCATGAGAGAACTACAAACAGAGGCATTCAGCCACAGCAACATCCATATTACACATCCCATCATTTCTGTTCAAACTATGTCAGAAGAGAAGAAACCAAAATGGCCACTCAGTCACAGAGAGAAGTAGTTTTGCTAGAATAAATTATCCAGTGAACAAACATCCTTGCTACCAAATGCAGTGCTTATGTGTTAGATAACATATTGTGGCTAGATATTAAAATCTCAGGTGGCTTATACAAAGTTGCTACCTTTCAACTTGATCTATCTTCTGAAGATAAATTGGAAAAAAATTAGTGTAAAGCATTCCGTATACCTACTCAAATGAAGCCAGCAGAGCTGCCACAAACAGGCAAAGTGCATCATACAAGTCACATGAATGCACACTCCAGACTCTCAGTGCCTCTGCTATTCAGAATCCTGATTTTTGTTAATCCTGTGAACATTTCAAGAGGACAGAAATGTTCCCTGAACCCTCAGAAGTTAACCACACATGTAGAGATACCCTTGGAGACAATTCAGTTACCAGAATTATGATAGGTTTAGCAAAGTGGAGCCTTGTTACCACCAAATCTGAAAAAATTACATTGCCACCACCTCTTTTAGTGCTGCAACTGCGCCGCACCAGTTAGATGCTGTGGCGCAGCTGCGCCACTAAAACGGAGTGGGGAAACTGCATGCCTTTTTAGGTGCCCAGTTGCAGCACAATTAAGTAAAAAGGCGCCATTTGGCATGTTTGTGCCGCTGCAACTGCACAGCTCCATGCAGAAGCTATGCAGTTGCGGCAGCACCATTACGTACGTCTAAACATGGCAGGGTTCGGGAGTGTGTGAATGCTGTGCGCTCCCAAACCCTAACGACGCCACCCAGGCGCCTCTTCAGGCCCATCTGTTGCAGGCCATTGTGTGCCTTTTCACTGTGATGAGACCAAATGCAAAGGTGGTGCTTTTTCTTATATGGGTAAAGATTTAACGATACAAATACCCATAGGACCACTTTCTTCCATACTAGTCTGCTCTTAATATATTCATATGAGGCCCTGCTCCAAGTAGACCCATTTGGTGGAGTGAAGGCCATTATGTTTATATGCAGAAGGTCAGTGATGAATGTTGGCTTCCCTGTCAATGGGATGGTGGATCTGCTTTAAAGGGGCTACCAATCACCTTTTCTGTGGTAGTATAACAAGTTTGGATCACTTTTTAAAGGAAAATCAACTGGCACAAACATTACAATATTTTTACCACCAAAACCTTGTTTTTTCAAGGCTTTGGGTGAAATCCAATGCAATCCCTCCCTTCTCAGAGATGGCACCTTTTCTACCAGCAGAACCTGGTGGGGCAGCAAGAATTCCCTTTTCTTCTTTCCCCCATATTCAAAGAGGGAGGAGGAAGTAAAAAATCTCATTGTGTAAAGCATTTTCAATTGGTTTAAAAACCTCTCTTTGTAACAACAATATTTTATGGCTTGGTTGCCTCTCAGCTTTATTCCTAATATGTTGTTCTGACTGTTGTATTTGCATTGTGCTACTGTGCCTTCTTGGTATCTGTTGGCAAGCAGTGTGAACTAGAAATTAATATAATGGGATATATATGATTTGTTTAAACTCATTTTAATAACTCCAGGGAACAAAAGTTTCTAATGTGAGTATTTTCTCTCACTGCTTTTCATATTTTCAAAACAAATGTCCTGTCTTGTGCACCCCTCTGCACACACAGCATTAAGCAACTGCAGTCCCTATGGAAGAGAGTTGGAGTGAGTTTTGTGTTTTTGTAAGCCAAAGAGCTTTTTCTATTTCCTTGCCAGCTGCACTTTGACCCTGACATTAGCTTGCGGTTCTTGTGTATCTTCATGAGAGGCCACCTGAGATTAGAGCCACTTTTGTACAAACCTACTTGTGTATTTTCACATTGTTGAGTGATTTCAGCTTGATCTGCCCTTATCTGATAAGAGCAGGTTTTACCAAGCAAAGCAAGGCAGAGCAACATGTAAGCCAAAGGAGGCATTACTCCAAACACAAGGCTACTGCTAAAAACACCCACTACCTCTTTAGGTCTCTCTTCCTGTCCATAAATTACCATAAGTTACTTTTTTGGACTCAAGCTCACAGAAACAACCATTCAGCATGAAAAGCAACCATACTGTCTTGAAGACAGTGTGAAAATTATTTCTGCAGTCTCTGTTCTAGGATAGTCTATACATGTCCTCCTAATATCAAATCCATTGGATTGGGTCCAGAAATAATATGTATAACTAGGCTAGTGAAAGGGGACTTCCCTGTCCTCCCAAATCCCACAGCAGCTACTTTGAGAAGATCACTGTAGAGGCAGCTTCCATGAGCAAAGCCTTTTCACCAGTAGAAGATATATCCTTGATCCAGATGTTATTTATTTCCCTATCCATACTCTGTATTAGAACCATCATGGTATAGTGGTTTGAGTGCTGGACTAGAACTCTAGGAAACCAGTCTTCAAATCCTTGCTCAGCCATGGAAACCCATTGGAATACCCTGAGCAAGTCACACTCTCTCAGCTATAAAAGAAGGCAATGGCAATCAACCTCCCTCTAAACCAATGATTTCCAAACTTTGGTCCTCCAGATGTTTTGGAATTCAACTCCTAGAATTCCTGACAATTAGCCAACCTGGCTGGGGCTTCTGGGAGTTGAAATCCAAAACACCTGCAAGACCAAAGTTTGGGAACCACTGCGCTAAATCAACTGTGCCAACAAAATTATATGATAAGTTCACCTTAGGGTAGCCATAAGTTGGAAATGACTTGAAGGCACACAGTAACCACACTAACAGCTCTGTATCATTTGCTACTTCTTAATGGCAAGAGATGTAATGTCACAGTGTCAAGATAATATATAAATTTTAAATTGAGGATTCTGACACACAGCTGCCATTTTTGGTGGCAGACATATGTTTAGTGTTACGTATAGTTACACCCTCAACAGGACTGATACAAGCAGCCTTCTGATACAAGAATGAAACTGCTGTGCTGAGTGCCCTGACCTGGAGATAAGCACCAATGATTTTACGTGTCTCCTGATACAGGATTTCCCCACTCCAGTGGGGATTGAGCTGGTGGAGAGTAGTAGCAATTCTGTTGCTTTCCCTCAGGAACACTGTATGCAAGGCTTGCATTCCTAAATGTTCATTAGACCGTGAGTCTCCTGGAGAGGAAGAAAAAAATGCACAGAGTAAATGAGACATAACAGCAATAACACATCTCTTGACAGGCTTCAACAATTCTGCAAAATTTAGAAGGAAGTTGCTAAATGTTCTGGAAGATGGTAACATAGCTGAATGTTTTAATAGTCCACATTCACCAAAAGACCTTTGTTTGTTGCCTTCATGCCCTAAAAATCTTCCCTCCTGGTTCCTTTCATACTACACTGTTACAGCACTATGATTCTTTTTTGACTGCCATGGCTACATCCTATAGAATCCTGGGTTTGGCAGTTTGGGGATGGGCATTAAGGATAGTGGTTTGAACATAGTGGTTTGAGCACTGGACCAAGATTCTGAAGACCAGGGTTCAAATAGCTGATTGGCCACGGAAACCCAATAGATATGGTTGGACAAACACACTCTTAGCCTCAGAAAACCTCATGATAGGTTCACCTTAGGGTTGCTGTAAGTTGGAAATGACTTGAAGAAACACAATAACAACATTATGGATTCTCAGCCAAAGAGCTCCTCTAGTGCCTCCCCAAACTACAAACTCCAGAATTCGGTAAGATGTTGCCATGTCAGTTAAAATGGAATTGCAGCACCATAAATGTATAGCATGAAAGGACCTTAGCTCTTTCTGTTACCTTCTACCCAATGTTGTCTACCACTACTGGCAACTGAAGACTCACCTACAATGTTCCCCCTGGAGACTAGATTGTGAATCATTTCTGTTAGAGCCAGTAGATGGCATTATTGGACCTATGAGACTGTAGAAAATACAACTTGTTCTTGGGCACAGTCACACTGCTGTTCCACAGAATCTGAAAAGTCAGCCTTAGGAAGTCTGCTTCAGGCAAGTCTACTGATGAAAATACCTAGCTTATACAAAGCAAAGGAACCTATGAATCCCCTTGCTCAGATGTAATGTTTTGCTGTTACTGGCTTTGTTTCTCCTCTTAGCTTTGCACTGAAGATGATTTTATTCTGTTGGTATTCTGTGTTTGATTTATTTTTTAAAATATCTGCTGACAGACACTGTTATCGGACAGTATACAAACAAGGTAAATACATAAGTTAAAAAAGGCAATAGAGGGCATTTTGGCAGATGCAGTTGATTATTCAAAAGAAAGAAAAGCCACCACATCCACATTCTTTATCTCTGTTGCAACAATAGGTCTTCCTTTTGAGCTGGCCACAGTTTACCAGTAACCCAAAACACAATGGAGACCCCCCCATCTCCTTACCTGCCATGAAACAGGGCACATCTAATGTGTTGGCCGGGCAGGGGTCTCGTGTCAAGGCACAAGGGTTTGGGACTTTCCTCTCAGTGAAGGGCAAGAGTGGGAGGCCACCATCAGAGAACTCCTGGTTGACAACCAGAAGGCCCAATTCATGGGTGAAATTTCGGAGTTTTCTGGCTAGCGAGGCTGTGCTGCCATATATCATGCTGCCATCCACAAAGGAGGTGAGGCTGTTAAGCTGCTCTCGAGGTTGCAGCTGTCCCTGGAGGAAGCTGGATTCTCCACTGCCACAAGCTGGGGAGGAGCGGATAAAGGGCATGCACTTCATGGTTTTGCCACCCAGCCGGAGGTCACCAGCAGAGATCTGGCACACAAGAAGAAACAGAATGGTGAGCATCTGGCAGCCTTGCAAATTGAAAGGCAGCAAGGATGACCTGAGGGGGCATGCTCTTCATCCTATTCCCACAGCTTCTCATGTATGATCACAGGCCAAAGACAAACAAGTGTTTATATTTTTTTTCTGCCAAGAGACTTGAAACAGGGCTGGGAAACAAGAGTCCATGATGTACTGAGTGGACACCTTCTTATCCACTAGATGGCAACAGGAACAAATACAAATAATACCTGTAGATACCTATTAGACTGTAAAATTGGTTTGTAAAAGTACGCCTGGCTGAATATGAAGAGTGCTGTTTTATTTGGTTGAAGGCCAAGTATTTCCTTGCCACCTCAAGTCCCACTGTGTTACCTGGATGGGAAAACATGGGTTCCTATTGATGCAAGCCTGGGAACAGTCTGCTCCATCTAGGAAAGAAATTGTGTTGGCACTCTGAGGTGTCAAGTCCATGTCGTGGTCAATCCACTGTCCCCATTCCACCAGCATGTGGGTGTAGGACCAGTCAAGGGAGATGTTCTCATTCTGTGTATACAAGATTTCTTGAGATACCTGCCGCGCCTTGATGAAGAGCAAGAACAATAATTAGAAGCTAAACCCATGTCTCAAAAGGGCTTTAAGAAGAGACGACATGGCTCAAGTGCAGCTTTGTATATACTATAGATAACTGAAACTACCTACGTGACCTTCAGCAAGTCACACTCTCTCAGCCTAAGAGAAAGGCAATGGTAAACCATCCACTCCCCCGAAACAAATCTTGCCAAGAAAACCCCATGTTAGTGTCATCATAGGGTAGGGACTTGAAGGCACATAACAATATGAAAATCTCATACTCATAAGAGTGAGTATGCTTAGACCCAGGGTGAACCCCATAATCTCCATTCTACAAGAGAATGCAAAGTCCAACCCTCTTTCACATACCAAAGGTAAGGAGAAGCCATTATAGGTCTTTGATTCATTCCATCCTTTTGGTACAGAAAACCCATCATCATACTCTCCTGGGAGCCAGCGGGCATAAGCTGTGTTTGCTGCTCCCCACAGAGGATTCTTCCTGAAAGGGGGAATATAATTTCTTAAACCCACCCAGCAACAAATGCCAAGATGACATTTTACTACAGGGTCTGAAAAAGGAAAATATTTCCTAGATTATATTACATGTGGGATGGGAGGTGTCATCAGCTCCCCTATATCAAAACTAGCCTATTTGTAGAAAACTTACATTAGGAAGGATTCTGAATTTTTCACTCATATGCCCATTTCCTATGTAGAGATTTGTATATCTGTCTGATGGTCTTGCCCGTTCATGGGAAATTTTTAAACTACGTAATCCCTTGTTTGCAACTTTAAGTGGAGCAATCTTGGGTCAGTTTTACCATATATTTTGTGTGATTTCATTTTGAGGAAAAAGGCAAGTGGGGAATGGGAACACTATCATTTGATGCATAGTTTCTAGTGGACAGCAAATTCATCAGTTCCCTTCCTAAGGAACATTAAAGGCTCTGTATTGTGTAGATTAAACTAGGCAAAAGATACTAGATACATTATATTTATATTTTTAGCTTTTCTTTTCTGTTAAAAATTACATTTAATACAATATATGCTAACCTGATGTTATCCAGATGTTTTGGACTACATCTCACATAAGAGTTCTAGCCAACATGACCAAAGGTGCAGCATTGTGAAAACTGTAGTTTATCTGGAGGGTAGTAGATTGGGAAAAGCTGGGTTATATCATTCTAATACATTGGGAACAGCCCATATTATTTTAAAATAATGTTTTTGTATGCCTATCTAGCTTGCGGGTTTGTGATTGAATATATAATACTGTTATGAGAGAAGACATTGTAAAAGTTAAGGAATTCAATAGAAAGGCAAAATGCTAAATAGGAAAGTCAACATAGGGGCTTTCTAGATTGGCAAAAAGAAGTGTGTTCATGGCTGCATGAAAGTCTAGCCTTTAGATGAGAAAAAGGGAAAGTGTGCCATGAAAACGCTTTTTTTGCGTTTTAGGGGAGAAGAAGCGCCTTTACAAAGGTGCTGGTTTTCCCAGATTCTTTTTTAAAAACTGCGGAACAGCGCAGCTCCATCTAAAGGCTGTGGTGCAGCTGCTAAGCATTAAGGAAAAGGCAACTTCATGTCACATTTTCCTGCCAATCTAGAAAGCCTCATAATGTTTTCACTTATATTTGTTTTATAGTTAAGAAAATAAAACTAAAATATAACTTACACAACACTCCTGCACCCATTTGGTGCATATGGCCCTGTACAGGTGGGCAGGAAGTTCTGCCCCACACAGTTGCCGTGGTGACTGCATGGCGCCGGCAATGATGTGCTCCAAAAAGAAGCCATGAAATGCGGCTCTTTTGTGCACTGCTGCCGAGGCACCATTAGCACCCTTGAGCGGCACTGTGCCATCCCTCATGCACCGCACCATTTAGAGGTGGTGCATGAGGCACATCGTTGGTATGCGTATTGTCTAAACATGCGCGTGCCCAAATGGCACCGGGAGAGCGTGGAGCATGCAGATGCTTCGTGCTCCTCAGCCTTAATTTCGACCCCAGGCCGCTGCAAAGCGGCAGCCTGTACCTGGCCTATATCAAATCTATCATCTCCAATTCTGCCAGCTATAATTCTTTCTGATGTCTTTCTTTCAGCCTAGTTTGAAATCTTTCAGTCTAGGTATTCAAAGATGTTGCTAGTCTATTATGCACCCTTTTTGTTGGCTCTTCCATGACTGCAGTACTCTGAATTTTTTGCTCCTGATGGGAAATTGTTGGACCATCTGGAAATGCTATGATTTGTTACAGAAGTATTTATGACACAAGAACAGATGCAACAATTCTAAAAATATGTAAACTTTACATATTTTTAAAGTTCAGAACTTTAGGATTTTTGGATTAAAATTCCCTGAATCCCATATTCTGGAAGCCATAGTAGCTTTTACATGTCTGGGTAGTGTCTATACTTGAGGAGGAGAGTAGAACTAATAATAATAGTAATGCTAGCTGTATCACCATTCTTGTCACCCTCCACATGTCAAGGATGGCTATCTGCAACAGGGAGCATCAGCTACCTATGGTGGGGGGTTATCCAGACAATTTAGAATACCAGTTTTCACTATTACATGGAGGGCCTCCAAGGATGGCATAGGTTTCTTATTGCAGATATTCAGTCATAAGCGTTTGTAAACTCAGTCTATTTCACCATTTGGAAGGTAAATTTTAGGAATAAATAATGCAGCCAATGCTCTTGCAAGTTCCAAGTCTCAGACAGGAATGGTAATCATGTGGCCTTCCTGATGTTGTTATCTGCAATTACCAGCAGCTGAAGCAATTCTGGGAACTGCAGTCTAGAAACATCAAGAAGGCTACATAATTCCCAGACCCGGTATCAGGATTAGGTTGGAATTGCTTACCTGTTGTTGCACGCCCCATCTATGGATCTGTACTTGTCAGCCCAGCACGTTTCTGAGCACTTGAGGGGCTGGAGCTGAGCAGCACAACCAGTGACCTGTGCCAGGGTGGAAAGACTGTGGCCACTAAGCGCCCCTTGCAGAACAAAATGGAGATAAGAAGCTGCTGAAGATGGTCATGATTGGAAGACTGGGCCTCTTTTGGGGAAGGGAGGACAAAGTGAAACACACACCTGAAATGTTGCCATATCGTCTCTCCTGTGTGTAAACAAGCTGCCGAATGAGCTCCACCGTTGTGTCCATCAGCTCTGCTGCCTGGATGGCTGCATTGGTCTCAGCCTCGGGATGCTTCAACAGGCTCAGCAGGTCACTGGCACTCAATGAACCTTTGGTCAGCATGGCTTCCCTTCTGTTGTTGTTGTTTTTTAAAAAGAATGAAAGAAGTTCATAGCTGGACTCATGAGACTAAAATATCCCTGAAGGACAAAGGGGTGGGAATGGCAGGCAAGGGCATGGATAGGCAGAAGTGTTCTTGCTACTGCTTCCATCAGCTGAAGATGCGTACCTGTTTCTAGAGTGATTGTGAGCTGAACGGTCCAGTTGTTTTGCCCAAGCCAGGGCCTCCTTCACCAACAGGCTTTCAGGTCTGCTGTCATTCTGTAAAGCTGGGGGGTAAGTAGGGATAGGAGTTAACTGCAAAGCTCCATGTTTGTTTCCATGATCTATTCCAAGCCAGCTCTTTCTCAGGATGCAATCAAAGTTTAAAATGCTCAAAATGGCCTGGGTACCATACAAATCTACCTGTCTTTTGAGGTCACTGCAAGAAGCTGTGTGGCACATATCATTGCTAGCTGCAGAGAGGGAAGTGTGTCTGCAGATAGGATCTTATTGGTACCCACTATCCAATAGGATTGCCAAAATGAAAACTAGACAGATCTCCTAAACCCTCAATGGTTATGAAGAAAAGGGAATTTCAGCTGGTGCTACTCATTATCTGGTTGTGTGACAAGCAATGCCTGCTGAAATTGTCTCTTCTATACAACTATTAAAGGGACAGGTGCCCAGTAGACTTGTCAATCTGGAAATGTTTGGCATATCTGGTGACCGAAAAAGGTAGCCCTACTCAGAATATGGAACATCTTTTCTTACAAGCTATATCTTGTTTCCTCTGTCATCATTTTCTGAATTTAATTTCCAACGTTTGCTTTTTAAGCACTGGATTATTTGGTTGCCTCTTTAAATTTGAAGCATTCTATTTTATTGTGGTTGGTTAGATTTGGTTAGTAATTTTGATCTGATAGCTACACATGGTTTTGAATGCCTAGAAATGCAGCATGAAAATAAATCAAATTAAGATTTCACATTTGACATGAGTATTTGTAAAAAAAAGCACAAGAAATTTGACTAGTGAATATTGTGTAAATTAAGGGATTGAGCTAGTTGTCTTCTTGGGCTTCCCTTCAGTGTTGTGATTTTGTAACTCTAAATATTTTATCACACGAGACACATAAGGCAACTCAACAGTGTTAATGTAGAAAATGGAAACATACTGGTTTTGGGAAGAATGGGCTGTACAGATTGGCTGGAAGGGGGGTGGCAAGATGCCGCCCCTTTTCGCCCCAGGCCATGGCAACCACACACCACAGCCTCTTTCCAACCTTCGGAGGATGCAAAAAGAAGCCACCCCAAGCAGTGCCTTTTTGCACCCTAGAAGGGGCACCTTAGTTACAACAGGGCAGCATGATGACACCTTTCTGTGGCCTGGGGTGTGTCTGTCTTACAGCAATTGCAGTTAAATGATAACTGGTGGCTAGGACTCGATAGAGATTATTTTGGAAATGTGAGTGCCACTTCTTCTTCCAAGATAGAGGTGATCAAAGGAATAAGCAAAACCTGTAAATATTTTCTTTTTAAAACTTTAACTCCCTGCATCTAGCATCCAGCATGGGAGTTGTAATCAAAAGAAAAAAAAGAGAAAGGAAAACGGATCCAATATCTGGCAGGGAATAGGTCAGTGTAGACAAAAACGGACTGGAAATTTGAATCAGAGGGAAACTCAAAGAAGAAACACCCAAAGAAGTCAATTGTCCATAAGACTCTTACACTGGTTCTTGATCTAGATGGGAGCAATTGTCTTGAGTGGGAGGAAGTTCCTCTGGGGTGTTTCATGCTGCCTCTGTCCTTAACATAGTATTTGTAAGCAAGTACCACTATTTCAAATCACTAGTAAAGCCTCCAGAAATCTGTTTCTACATGGGAAACCAAACACCGGAAAGCACTACCTCTCTGCTCCAGTTTTCACCATTGTGAGAACTAAGTGAGTGCTGCAACAGGCTCTTTCAGACTGATTTAAATAAGTATGATTTCTCATGATACAGCTTTTGGGTTTAGTTGGGTGCTCTTTCCTTCATATCCATTTGTTCCATTCTTTAGGGGGCTATTTGCAATAATTTCTTGGATCTGCAGTAGGGTTTTTCCTGAGGTGTGGGTTATTGTTTTTTAACCAGGGCATGGTTTGCTGAGGTAGTCCTGTAGCCTCTTTTAAATATAAAAATAACAATAACAGTTTTAAGAGTTATAGTGTTTAAGGACAAAAATTCAATTTCTCTCATATACTGCACTTTTGATGCATTATGACTCTGGAAAAGCTTTTTTAAAAAAGGAGGGAAAGGAAGAGAAAATGAGGTGCTATACTGTTTTGCTATGTTAAAAAGATTTTTAAAGGATTAAAAAGAAATCCATGGTGGGAGGAGGAATAAAATGTTGCAGCTAGAATTGGGATTGGGAATTGTCAAAAACATTGTCCTGAACAACAGAAACATCTTTTGGATATATATATATATTAAAAGCATCAGGGACTACAACAATAAATATCATACACTCCAGCAACCTCCTGATGTATGTGTTTCATCTGGAAGGGGCCAACATTATTGCCTTGTTCTAGGATGTATTAATAATGCGGCATATAGGTTACCTGTGCAGGTGAGACTGTAATAAGAGGTGAATAACAGTATAACCAAGCTTGACACAAGTCCAGGTACCATCACTTGGACTGGAAAATCTACCAGAGAATGCTGTGGAATGAACACACAACAGGGATTAAGACATTACCATGTTGTGAATAAACCGCCAATCCAGGATTAATGCAAAATGTTCTACTGCCTGATAGTGGAGGACACATTCCACCATCTTTCCTGTTGTCTTCCTCCTTCACTGCCTTGTTCTGGAATGAGGGTGGGTGAGTGGGTTATTCCTCAGGTACCTCCTGTATTTCCAGGTAATGAGCATCAAGGGTTGGAAAAGAAGATGCAAACCTGGACGTTGAAGAATAAAGTACTCAAAAACTGTGGAACTAGACAGGTGCATCTGCAAGTTTCCTTATCTCCCATATTCAATTAAAAAAAACAACATACAAGATCTTTTCTTCCTGAATATGGAAAAACATTGCTAGATTCTTACCAAAACCAAACTGAAATTGAATTCTTGAGAATTCTGTATTGTCTGGTTTTTCAGACAGTGTACTGGCTGAACAATCTTGATTACTTTGTATAGAGATGACCAAGGAAATCAGGGGGTGGGGAATAGGCACAGGACCTCCCTGCCCCCAGCAGGGATTGAATCTGAGACCTTCTGCATGTAACACATGTGTTTTACCACTCAGTGCAGTAAGCATCTCAGTGCAGTAAGAAATTGCTGGAATTCTGTATGACAATTATGTACCACATAGCACCACAACTATATGAGTTCTGGCATGATGTTGCATCAGTAAGAGTGGATTCAGACATTGCTATGCATCACTTCGAGCATGCAAAGTAAATCTCATCTGATGGTGTAGATTTTATTTGCAGTCACTCTTTGCCAGGTTACCCAAATATTATCAGCTTATCAGTAGTGGACGTGCAGTTAAGAAAGGAGATAGCAGGTGGCCTGAAGTGTCATAGGGTGCTGGCATATGCCAGGGAGAGGTGATGCAAGGTCTGCAGCGTCATTGTGGAGCAAATTTCCTGTTGGAATGAGATGCCTTGTGACCTATAATGTTAAGTTCATTAGAGACATTGGTAACCCTGTCATGCAATGTAGGACAGTTATTCAACTTCCTGGAAAACTGAGCTATCACTAGGAATTAAGGTTACTCAAAAGCCAGTCTAACCTGCCTGTTCCTGTGCCCCTGATCAAGCACTTCTGTTTCAGAAATCAGCAGGTGAAACCACAAACTCCATCGAGATAAACTTTATCACATGCTAAAAGTGCTTGATAGATCAAATTATTAAAAACAAGAGCAAGTTAAAACACCCAGTAATGACACATGTTCCCATTTGTTCATGAGCACATGGGAATAAAATTAGTTAAAAGACATGTCCTTCTCCAAAGATTAAGCAATTACTTACAATAAATTACAGCATTTTTGTTGTTGATTTTTTTTTAAAAGTAATCTAAGAACAGAATATAAAGGATTTTTTCTCCCAATGAAAATTAGTGTAATTTTGAGGGGATTTTCTGTGAAACAAAATGGGTTGCAGTGTTTTCACAGCATCTTTTAAAAGCACTTAATGGGCTGATCTAGACTGGTAAAAAGGGGTGTGTTCATGCCTGCATGAAAGTGTAGCTTTTAGATGACCTACACTGAAAGTTTGGCATGAACGCACTTCTTTTGCATTTTAGTGGGGAAAAAGCAGCTTTAAAAAGGAGCTGCTTTTCCCAGCTTCTTTTTAAAAAGGGTGTAACTGTGCAGCTGTGTCTAAGTGCTGCAGTGCAACTGTGCAGTTTTTTAAAGCTCCCAAACCCTAGCTCCAGCCCTAATCCGAACCCTAGACATGTGCAGTAGGGACTCTGGGATGCTGTAACTGTTATGCAACTGCGCATAAAATGTCAATTCATTCATAAAATAAAGAAGTTTATTCATAAACTTAAATTGTAACGGATTTAATATCTTTTTAAGGGGGGAAGGGATGCAGTTTGTTTTATTGATGTAATAGTATTTTAATGTGTAATCTGCCTCGATTGATCTCAAAGGCGGGGGTATTAATAATAATAATAATAATAATAATAAAATAAAGGGGTTCATTCATGGTGCACCGATGCAACTGTGCACTTTAAAAAGGGAAGCGAAACCACAATGGTAATTTGACGGATCTTCATAACTGTACAGTTCATGTGTGATGTACCTGTGCAACTGCGCAGTTTGCAGCTGACAATACAATTGCCTGTATGATGTACCGGTGCAACTGCGCAGTCCGCAGCCGGCAACAACAACAACAAAATATTAAAGGTTCAGTGCGGCCAAAAGCCCCGTTCGTTGCCACCCGTTCAGCTGCTCCGCCTGTGTTTCTAGCATCCTGACAGCTTCCAATGTAGTTGCTGAGCAACAGAAAAGATTTCAGATAAGTCGTCCCCACACCTCCTCAGTGTAGCTGCCCTATGCCTTTGCTTGCAGTGCAGCTGCTAAGTATTAAGGAAAAGGCAACTTCATGTCGCCCTTTCCTGCCAATCTAGAAAGCCCCCAAATGAATAGATGTATGCCCAAATAGACACCCAGTCTGAGCTTTTGGATATCCAGTGGACATAAATACAAACAAACAATTTAATCAATGGACCAAGGAAAAAAAATTCAGATTAGAAATTATTGAAAGACTAACCAGAGGAATGAAAGTGAAACTAATTACAAACAGTATAACATAGAGGCATATTAAACACAATAATTCTTAAGGTTTTTTGACAAACGACTAATGTTTCTGGGGGAAAAATTTGTCTCCCTAATGACCGTGATTTATAAAGGGAATTCATCATACATTCACAGGCCAGGACTTAAATCCTAAAGAAAGTGTAGGGTGCAAAAGTTTCAGTTGCCTGAATTTGCTATTATTGCATGCTATTTTCCTTGGAAACCTCACTACTTCATAGAATCATAGAATCATAGAATTGGAAGAGACCACAAGGGCAATCTAGTCCGACCCCCTGCCATGCAGTAACTCCCAATCAAATCATCCCTGACACAGATGGCCATCCAGCCTCTGCTTAAAGACCTCTAAAGAAGGAGACTCCACCACACTCCGAGGGAGTGTGCTCCACTGTCGAACAGCCCTTACTGTCAGGAAGTTCCTCCTAATGTTGAGGTGGAATCTCTTTTCCTGGAGCTTGCATCCATTGTTCCGCGTTCTAGTCTGCAGCAGCAGAAAACAAGCTTGCTCCCTACTCAATTTGACATCCCTTCAGATATTTAAACAGGGCTATCATATCACCTCTCAGCCTTCACTTCTCCAGGCTAAACATCCCGAGCTCCCTAAGTCGTTCCTCATAGGGCATGGTTTCCAGACCCTTCACCATTTTAGTTGCCCTCCTTTGGACATGCTCCAGTTTCTCTGCATCCTTTTTGAATTGTGATGCCCAGAATTGGACACAGTATTCTAGATGGGGCCTGACCAAAGCAGAATAGAGTGACACTATTACTTCCCTTGATCTAGACACTATACTCCTATTGATGCAGCCTAAAATAGCATTGGCCTTTTTAGCTGCTGCATCACACTGTTGACCCATGTTCAACTTGTGGTCTACTTGGACTCCTAGATCCCTTTCACATATAGTTTCATTCAGTCAGGTGTCCCCCATCCAATAACTGTGCATTTCATTTTTCCACCCTAAGTGGGGAACCTTACATTTCTCCTTATTGAATTTCATTTTGTTAGCTTTGGCCCAGTTTTCTAGACTATTCACGTCATTTTGAATTTTGATCCTGTCCTTTGGGGTATTAGCTATTCCTCCTAATTTGGTGTCATCTGCAAATTTGATAACTAGGCCCCCAATACTGTCATCCAAGTGATCATTAAAGATCTTGAATAGCACTGGGTCCAGGACAGAACCCTGTGGCACCCCACTGGTCACTTCTCTCTAGGATGAAAAGGAACCCCTTTGGGTTTGGCCAGTCAACCAGTTACATATCCATGTAACAGTTACCTTATCTAGCCCACATTTTACAAGCTTGTTTGCAAGAATGTCATAGGGAACTTTGTCAAAGGCCTTACTGAAATCAATATATACTATATCCACAGCATTCCCTTCATCTATCAAGCTGGTAATTTTATTTAAAAAGAGAGAGAGAGAGAGAGAGAGATCAGATTTGTGTGGCATGACTTGTTTCTCTGAAACCCATATTAACTTTTTGTGATTATGGAATTATCTCCTAGATATTCACAGACTCTCTGTTTAATGATTTGCTCCAGAATATTTCCTGAAACTGATGTCAGACTAACTGGATGATAATTGTTGGGATCCTCTTTTTTCCCCTTTTTGAAGATGGAGACAAAGTTTGCCCTCCTCCAGTCTGCTGGAACTTCTCCTGTTCTCCAGGCGTTCTCAAAGATTATTGCCAATGGTTCCGATATTACATTTGTCTGCTCTTTTAATACCCTTGGATGTAGTTCATCTGGTCCTGGAGACTTGTATTCATTTAGATTAACCAGGTATTCCTGTACTATCTCTTTACTTATTCTGTGCTGAAATTTTCCTAATAATAATAATAATAATAATAATAATTTTTTATTTCTAGCCCACTCCTCTGTAGAAAACAATTGGAGCGGGGTACAACAGGATTAAAACATACAATTTAAAACAGTTCAACGACCTACTCACAACCACCTGCCCCTTAAAAATAAATTAAATTATTTATTCTGTCCCCTGCTCCACTTAAATTGATTGAAGATATAGATACATCGGCCAGAATCCAATTAGGGAGTTATGAATGCATAAACACCATGGTCTGTGTTCCTTTCTAATCTCACACATACCCCTTGAGTGGGTGGGTCAATGAAAAATGTGAGGCAGAATCCTGTTTGGGAGGTTATATCCTTGTAATAGGTGTACTTACATCTGCAGGAATTAGAAATGGGCAGTTCCATAAAGTCTATATCCAGGAGAGGGCTGCTGCTATGTTAGTACATAAAAGAGCTGGCAAAAGGACCAATGCAAAACATCATGTACATCACATTGGTACTGCTGCACATTGCATGAGTCTCAATACATATTGCACCAGTCCTGATGCACATTGGACACCAATGCACATTGGGCATTAGTGTCCTGTTACAGATCTTTCTTATTCACTAACAGGGGTTTCTAGCATCTCTGCTATAAGGCTTTGTAGCTAAGTATTACAGAAAGTTACATAACATAGTTGGTGAAATTGGCTTCCAAAAATTCCTGCAACTGTTTCCTTCTCTCCCAAGCACAAAATTGGAGGGGAGAGAAGTGAAATTTTTCACTTGGATTTCTGCAACCTTTTTACTCCAGTAAGGTTGTGTAATTTTAAACACTAAAGTCAGAATTAAAGGAATCAAAATAAACACCCACTTTTCAATGTAAATGCAATTAACACAAGCTTTTGTTTTGATTATTTGCTTTTCAGCATAAATGTTAGATAGTGGCACTTTCCCACCAAACGTCCTGTCTTTGGTCATGTACGAAAGTTTAACATTTCATAAATAACATCTGGACTATCTGTACCCTCCATATTGACAAGGTACAAATTGCACATTCAGAACCCATACATGAGATAAATGAAAATAAAGAATGAAAAGGCACAAAGAGAACATTTAGAGAAAGGAGAGACGCTAGCAGAGGAGACAACAATGAGAAACTTTCAGCTAAGCTGAGCTTGATAAAATCCATAGCTAACCAAAAAGTAACAATAGGTGCATAGGAAGATGACTCTCTCTCTCTCTCTGTGTGTGTGTAGAGCCATGCACACACTTCCAGACAGAGTTTTTACTGTGTAGTTGCCCTGTCTCATTGACATAACTTTACAGTGAGGTCTTCCCTTCCCCTTGTAACCTTGCTATCTTTTCCTACCACTTCTTCCATTTGTAAACCAGAAAAACATTTCTTTAGCTGAAAAAGAAGAGCTGCACAATGTCTTTTAATCGGCAGCACCCAAGAGCACACCAACATACTGTGGGTGCTTCCAAACAGAGGGTTCTTACTGCTCACAATAGAAAACACAATGCAGCTGGTCCATTGTTTTCTAAATTCACGGATATTTATTGGTGAGAAAAAGACTTACGAATCAAAGTGGACATTCAAAAGAGGATGCAGTTTGAAGATGACTTGTCATCTGGATTTCCCATAAGTGAACATGAAATAGATCTGTGTAATTATCCAGAAAATCACTAATCTTGAAGCTCCCCAAAGTGATCTAATCAGTAGGAGAAGTCCAAGTAAGTAGTCCAGCAACTTAGCTAAGAACCAGTCCTAAATTAGGCTCCTCAAAAGATCACCACTCTACATAGAGAGCACTGTACAGGCCGGAGGGTACAAAATGTATACTGAAAGTCTATGCATTTTAAGGTGTCTAGACCTCAGAAATTCCAGACAATATGTGTGGAGGTCTGGGTTGAAGTCAACAAGTCACCTTCATGATTTTCCCTCCATACTTTCTCATCTACACACTGGAGATTATCACACTAGGGCCAGTTCAACAACAATCATGCTATTTGAAGATAATGGAAGCATAGTGGTATAGTGATCAACATTTTCACACAGTTGCACAATCACACTATAATGGAACTATAAAAAATAAAAAATAAATGCAATTGTGTTCTCCATCCAAAAACCAATACCATTGGTGTTTTGTTATTATATCATGATTGGACATTTCATGCATTGTTATTATATCGTGATTGAACATTTCAAGCCATTCTAGTGCTACTGCGCATGTCTGTAAATCACTGTACCACCCCAAACAGAACAAAATTAAAATTCTATATTTTACAACATTATTTGTATCCACTTCAAACAAAATTGTGCCCTACAACTTGAAATAAGACAGAAATCTACTCCAGAAACAATCCTAGCAATGAGAATGAGTTGCCTGTACTGAAATGCAGTCTGGGAAAAGGTCCCGGATTGCTCTGCTATAGCCCGAATGGATTGTTAATGGCTTCTGCACCTTCGTGATAGCACAAATGAAGCACTATCGACAAACTATTAATGGGGTTTCCCTGTTAATAAGAAGTTCCAGGATCTTTACAGTTTATTCACAGGAGAATCACACGATCACAACAGGAGCATTCTGTTTTTTCTCCCATTTTTTATCCCTGTGTGATAATCTCCACTGTCAGCTCATGGGAGACAGAATTTCCATCCATGGGAAGTGAATCTGTTGCACTCTATTGTTAGTTAGATATCCTGATGAAGCCATTTTGACTTACCGTTCTTCAATAGCCTGTCACCCAAATGCTCCCTACAGTTCTGAAATCCTTGCTAGGTCTGAGGCTCTTTGTTCCCAACTCCCTGTCTTTTATTTGACAGCTTCATGGGAGGAATTTCCAGAATGCTACCACCTTGCCAGAATAAAGCAATGCAACTTCAAAGAAGCCTAATTAATTTTATGGTGTATGGGGCCAATATATCTTGATAGGAGGTGGCTGGTTTTCTTCTCAAACATCTTTCTGGAAGTATTATAGAAACAGCTCAAGTTCAAGGTCACAGGTTGGGGAGAAATGCTACATATTTGCAGTAACAACTACCGGTAGGAAAACCCACAATCTGTCACTGGAGAATATTCCAATTAATTTTGTTAACTAGACGTTGTTCTCAGACTACAACCAGGGCAGTGGACATCTGGTCTTTCATATATTGTTTAGTTGCAACTCCAGGGTGACCAGATGTCCTGACCACAGAGGAGGACAAGGCACCGCAAAATGGAGGGCAATCAAAAAAATGTTGTAGCACATTCCCAAATAAAATCTAAAAACACTCATATAAATAGACGTTCATGCTTCTTAGTCATGCTCAAAATGGAGGACATTTTGAAGTTCTTCCTGGACAGGAGGCTGAAATGTAGGCGATGTCCTGGAAAAGGAGGACATCTGGTCACCCTGTGCAATTCCTCATCAGTCCTAGCCAGCATGAGTGAGGTGAAGGATCATGGGAATTGTTGTTTAACAATATAAGGAGGGACATATATTTGCCACCCTTATGCTAGTTGTTTCTCAGGGGTGGTCTAGGCTGCATCTAAACTGCAGAATTAGTGCAGTTTAATATTTAATTGTTATGGCTCACTGCTATGGAATTCTGGGATGTATACAGTAATTTTGTGAGATATTTAAGAGAGCTCTGGTGTCATTACAAATCCTAGGATTCCAAAGCATTGAGCCATGACATTAAAAGAGTGCCGGACAGGATTTTATTTCTGCAGTGTGGCAGCAGCTCTACATAATAATGGAGACTGGAATATTTCCTTGATGGCACATCTGTTGGGGAGATGCTGTGTGGTACTTAATGTATTAAGTATTAAGCTAAAGTAGTTAAGCTAAAGTATTAGGCAATGAAACCCCAAGTTAAAGTTTGAAAAAGTTGGTTTTGTGGGCCACAGCTGGGCACATTGGTTGAGGGATTCTGGGAGATTAGTCCAAAAGAGTACCTTTTCCAAGCTCTGTCCAAAATTGCTTCTGAGAACACCTCATTAATGAGGAGGATTTTGCCTGCTATACCTGATCACATTCACTGAGTACAATTCAAAGTGGGAACCATACATGCAGGACAACACAGACAGAGGTTCCAATAGACTGCGTCTCTTTTGAAGTCTGGATAACAGTTTAACAACTCAACAGTTCACTGTACTCAGTTTCAGAAGGTGAGATCTCAGCTGAAATTCTGGAAGCTGAAGAAAGGGTGATTATTTGCAAGTGCAGAAAACTCTGAGTGATAGTGTGCTCAAAAGAGGCAAACAAAACAGTCCCTAAATATGCAAGCTGGAGTCACATCAAAGGACAAAGCCTCACAGATACCTTGTCCTTGAACAGCTAAACATGCAGGTGTTTTCATGTGAAATGGACTCAAATACATTCCCCAGTTCTTCCCCAGTAGCAATGATAATAATAAAAAACCTATCAAAAGGTTCAACAGGTGCTCACTCCTGCTCTTTTCCCTACATCCCACAGTGGCATTCAAGCACAGTGCCAGGCATAAGGCTGGGCAGACAGGGATAACATGGTGGGGTTGCCCTCTTAGGGTGATGATTGGTGGCACCTGTGTCAGAAACAGCAAGTGGTGATGAATCCATTCTGGGTTCTAATGTAAACTTCACAGGATCTCTCTAAAGTGCTGGAGCTAAGGCAGGTTGAAAAGCTCACATAAAGTTCTCACTACTATTATTCATTCCTACACCAAATGAAACTGTGGTTGTTCAATAAAGCCTTTTGGACTTGACTGGTGTTACATGAACCCTCCCACTACCACCATCACATGCATGGTTTAAAATCATTTAAAATTATTTTAATCAGTTTTAACATGTCTTTTCAACTCATTTAATTGCTTAATATGTTTGTAGCCCGAACAAACATTGGATTTTAACACTGTTTTAAATTAGTCAGATTGGATTTATCATAGGAGGCCCCAGGATCTTTAGGTAACGGGCAGGATACAGTACAAATATTTTAATAAATAATAAATACAAATAAATACTCAGAACGGATTCATCATATCACTGATGCAGGAGCCACCAAACTCCACCGGCTCTTGGTGCTTGGTCTCAGCATCCACTTTCCTCCCCATGTATGGCATCGGATTATCCCATCACAGAAGAGCTGAGTGTGTGGACTCTTTCATACAAGGCTAAATTGGAAGTATAATTTAAGGTCAATTCGAATGCAATCATGGGTTTTATGTTATTGCAAATTAACTCTTCACATGCAAATTCGGGCAGGAGGGAAGCCAATTCGAATGCAATCATGGGTTTTACCTTATTGCGAATTAAAGCTTCGCATGCAAATTCGGGCAGGAGGGGGTTAATTTCGGGTAATGGGAAGTAATTCCGAACGGAGCAGGGGTTCATGTAAATTCGCTAAACAAGCGAATTTACATAAATCCGCATTGGCTCCATTCGGAGTTGGGAGAAATTCCTCCCCGTTTGAAAGAGTCCTGTGTGTGTATGTTTGGCCTGAGGATTAGATGGGTTCAGAAGAATTAGGTTGGCTGCCCTCATTCATAATGATAACGATGACAACGATGATGACAGTGACAGCAACTCACTTATTTTTCTCCCAAACAAAACCAAATGTGTACAGGCATTGATTTACTCCAGCAGAATTTGCCCAGGAGAGTTTAAAAACAAAAACAAAAACAAATGAAAAAACAAATCTGAGCAATTCTCAGTTTAGCTGTTGAGTCCAAATATTACCACCACCACTCCACAAGAAGACTCTTCACTTTTCTAATTTGGCTTGGTTCAATCACACTCTGCTGTTGATGGCAGATAATCCTGTCATATTTGCATTAAAACTTTTTTTATGTTAGGGTACCAGCAACATAACAGCATCCTGCCCTAGAAGCAGTCATGCCCAGGAGAGCAATTTGCTAGAAGCAAAGGAGTTGAGATTTTCCGAGGGCAAATGATTTGAGGGCAGATTATCTTTGAGGGCTAAATTATAAATGCTGCTTGCAGAACATGGATCTGTTCAGACGTTCAGTCTTCTGAGGGCCCTTTTAGATTAACCAATTATA
Source organism: Urosaurus nigricauda (assembly GCA_034509955.1). Taxonomy (NCBI): domain Eukaryota; kingdom Metazoa; phylum Chordata; class Lepidosauria; order Squamata; family Phrynosomatidae; genus Urosaurus; species Urosaurus nigricauda. The sequence goes on from JAOEGL010000001.1 coordinate 119,298,503, forward strand.
GCACAATAATTCCACTTTAACTGCCATGGCAATATCCCATAGGATCCTGGGTTTTGTACTTTGGGAGGCACTAGAGATTTCTAGCTGAGAATTCTATATACTTCTCCCTAAATTGCACTATAATTGGGTAGTGTGAGTAGCCCTGATTGTTTAGGACTACAGCACTTTGAATCTTTCACCATTGGCCATATTGGTTGAGGCTTCTTGGAACTAAAGTCCAAAGCATATGGAGGGCCAAAGCTTCTCCATCCTCTGTGTAAAAAGAAAGAAATGCCTGTCTTTGTAGGAAAAATATTTCATGTGCAATGAATACTAGATCCTTCCATCTCCAGCTATGATTTACATTTCCTCCATAATCCCTCCTCCAGCATGCACAAAACTATACCTAAATCATCTGTCCTTGTGAATATCCTTCCCAATATCAAAAGTAAGGTTTGTCAACTCATTGTGTTTGCAGAAAAAACTCAGGATGGGTGAGGATTCTGCACCCCTTTCCAGTGCAAAACATTGCATCCTCCTTCTACTTGACAGTCATATCCTTATTTAAAGCAGAGCTAGAAGGGCTTGACTTGGGCATTCTGGATACTTTCCAGGCTCTGATTTGAATACATAGATCCCACTGCTCTTGTAACTAATTTGGCCCCCAAAACAAGAATTTTCAGCTGTGTGCCTTGAGTTTTATTTGGGAATAAACATTGGCCATGGTTATTGGACATCTGGAAACCAAAGCTCTGTCTCCCCATAAGGTTTTGTTTGATGGCCAGCAACACAAAACTGCCAGAAACAGCTGCTTGTTTCTCTCTACTCTTACAGACTAATATTCTCCTATGGCCACAAAGAACATTCTTATCAAGGTTCATAATTAAGATGGGGGTTATTATTGCCTGGTTTTATGCTAACCTAGCCTGCTCAGTGCTGAGTCTCTTCACTGGAAGAATAGTGATGGAGTGCTATTGGTTTATCCTCTTCTTAATGCTGGAGTGGAGGGTCTGCAACCTCCTTGGTGCTGCTAAATTTGCCACCAAAATGGTAGTGAAAATGGAGTGTGTTTTTGCTTTTCTAAAAAAGGCACATATTCCCCAGAAACTCCGTTAACACACAGAATTGTGGCCTTTGAAGCCTCCTGGCCAAGCAATTTTTCTTATAAACAAGATGGCTCCCCAGCACCTAGAAGTTTCCCATTCCTGTCATGACTGCTTTCTTGCCCATCATCTTACAGCTCATCCAGGTGGGACAATAACTGGTAAATGTTGGACTATTCTGTTTCTGGACTTCATGCCTTGTAACATTTTGCAATGGTCATTCCTCCCCCAGTCTTTCCTCCAGAGCAGGTCATCAATCAGAGCAACTAAGGCTGTTTCAATGCAATATTCTGGCCTGAAACCAGCCATAAATGGGTCCAGATAATCTGTTTCCTCCAAGAACATCTGAAGTTCCCTAGCCACCAAAGGTCAAGCACCTTCCTCAGAAAAGAGATATTTGCAAAAAGTATGGTAGTTCTTATATGTATCTGGGTCAAGCAAGATCCTATTTAGGAGGGAATGTCCTAAAACAGCCAAACCTGCTATAATGTCCTGGCCAAAATATGCTTCTGATCCAGATGGGGCCACTGCCCCAGTTTGCTGATAACCCCTCCCTCACCACCTCACTCTAAATAATATTTGCCCAGAAGATGCTGTTTATCACAAACAGTACTTTTGGAAAAGGTAGGGGCAAATAGAAGTCAGAGAGGTATGTAATCATGAGGAGGAAAATGCTTCTACCACATCCCCTCTCCAAAGCAGGAGCATGTTACAGATTATATTGAATATTTACTTTAAAGTAATACATGCTGAGCCCCTGAGGTATCTGAATATACTGTGAGAATAATTAATATACTGCGAGAATAATTAATTATTATCTTATTCTGAAGCTAGCATGTAATAGTCTAAACCCAGTGGAAAACACAAACCTTTTCTCCTGTACGGTATTATTATCTCTCTGTAAATAGACGTTTCATTCTCCCATTGCTTGATAATGGGCTGATTTACTAAAAGATTATGATGCTGATAATAATGCTTTCTCTTTCTTGTGAAATCAAGTAGCTTATCACAACAGGTGAAATACAAAAACAGCCTACCTTTTTCAGTCCCTAATCTGCTATTCTTGGTCTACAGGCAGAGATTTATTTCTCAAAGGTAACCAAATATTGATTCTAGTGGGGAAACAACAGGAGACTTTTCTTCAAATTGGAAAACTTTATTTAAAATTATCTTTACACAGAAAGAGTCTTCTTAAAAACCTGATACAGCAGGACCTTGGTATCCTGAGGGATTTCATTCCAGGACCGCCTGTGGATGCGAGCATCTGTGGATGCTCAAGGCCCATTATATACAATGGCATAGTAAAATGGTGTCCCTTATATAAAACAGCAAAATCAAGGTTTGCTTTTTGGAATTTGTTTTTTTCTCCCAATATTTCTGAATGATGGTTGGTTGAATCCATAGACACTGAGGGCTGACTGTATTTCAGTGTGGTGAAATAAATGTCTTTGTGTAATGGAAATCATAGAATTACAGAATCTTAGAGTGGGAGGGATCACAAGGCCCATCTGGTCCAACCTGGCTGCCATGAAGGAATACACAACTAAACTATTCCTGAAAGATGCTCATTCAACCTCTGTCTACAGACCTTCAAAGAAAGGGAGCTCTCCATCCCCCTGAGGCAGTCTTACAATCAAGACACTTCTTGCAGTATGATGACATTCTTCCTAATGTTTAAGTGGAATCTCTTTCCTTGTAATTTTAATCTCTTGGTTCATGGTCTAGTCTCCACAGCAGCAAAAAAGAAAATAAAATAAAAATTCACTCTGTCTTCTACATGATATTCCTTCAGATAGACGTCTCCTTTGAGTCCTCTCATCTCAAACCTGAATATACCGTATATACTTGACTATAAGTCGACCTCAAGTATAAGTCGAGGGCAAGTTTTGTGGCCAAAATTATGGATTTTGCTATGACCTGTGGATAAGTCAAGGGTAAAATTTAGGGGCATATATGAAAGGATCTAAAGGATGAAGCAAAGCAAAACAATGTCAAATAACTTCCAAAAGTCGATCAGACATGACTCTTTGTGCTTATTCTTAAAACTGGATGGATGAGAGAGTAAAGGGGGTCAGTGCTTCAAGGACAGATTATACTCTTGCTTTTCACCAGGGGGTGGTTCCTTCTTTTAAATAATAGTTAAGATACAGGACTTACATTGATCCATGGATAAGTTGACTCAGCATTTTTGGGTCAATTTTTTGACCTAAATTTCTAGACTTATACATGAGTATATACAGTATTCAACTCCCTAAATCATTCCTCGGCCCCATCCAGACTAGCCCATTTGCCCTGGTTAGATCCGGATGAGATCGTGCATGGCATTACCGAATCTCTCCGGAAAGAATTTCATACTACCTTTTGCCCCCATTGGTGCTTTCCGGTGCATTTTACCCCAACAAAGTTCATACATAAAAAAGTTACAATTAAAGATGGAGCCTCTTGGTTGTCAATCAAATGATGTCATGGTGACGTCTGATGCAGCCATTGGCCGTGCGAGATGCTTGGGTTTTTTAAAATACTTTTTAATATTTGACAGCTTATGCGCATGGAGCATAGGGCTGGGAGCGGTGCGGATTGAGGAGATCCTGGCTCCTCCTCCTCCTCCTCCTCCTCCCAGTCCTTTTTAAATTATTATTTATTATATGTTTTAATATTTTATTATTTTATTTTATTTCATTGTGTTTTATTTCATTTATTATTTTATTGTATTTTTTATTTTATTTTATTTAATATATATTTTATTGTATTTCATTGTATTTTATTGTATTTTATTTATTAGTAATTTTATTGTATTTTATTGTATTTTATTTTATCATTTTTTATATTATTTTATTTAAAATATATATATATTTTTCAATTTGACAGCTCATTCGCATTCTAGAGGCTCTTTTTCCCTCTGGTTTTATGAATGGAGCACTTTAAACCAGAGAGGAAACCCCATTCCATATATGGATTGGAGTTCCCTTTCAATGTTTAAAGAATGAATGGGGCCCTTTAAACATTGAAAGGGAACCCCAATCCATATATGGACTGGGGTTTCCCCTCTGGTTTAAATAGCCCTATTCATAAAACCGGGGGGGGGGGGGGGGGAAGAGCCTCGTAGAATGCGCATGAGCTGTCAAATTGAAAAAATAAAATAAAATTATAATAATAAATAAAATAATATAAAAATAATAAAATAAAATAAAATTACTAATAAATAAAATACAATAAAATACAATGAACTGCTGGCAAGGAGCAAATTTTTATCTCTCCTTTTGCTGGTTACTTTGGGCTGGTTGCTTCTGGCCACTCAGGGGGTGTGGGCATTTTCATGCTCTTCCTCTGTAGCAGCTGGAAGCCACTCTTTTTGGCCCATGTTTTTCAGGCCTTGGTCATCTTTCTCTGAACATTTCCAGCTTGTCAATACTGTATCCTTGAACTGTGACATTCAGAACTGGACACAGTATTCCAGGTGAGTTCTGACCAAAGCAGAATAGAATTGGAGTACTACTTTCCTTGATCCTGTTGATGCCACCTAAAATTGCATTCTTTTTTTCTCTTTCTTTCTTTTCTTTTTTCTTCTTTTTTCTTTTGCCATTGCATCACATTGTTGACATGTGCTTAACATGTGCTTAGCTGGTAGTATATGAAGACCTCTAGATCCTTTTTACATGTTTTCAAGCCAGGTGTCACCCACCCTATATTTGTGAATTTTGTTTTTCCTACCTAGATGTTGTACCTTATATTTATCCCTGTAGAAATTAATTTTATTAGTTTTGGCCCTGTCCTCCAGGGTATTAGCTACCCCCTCCCCTTAAATTTGTCATCTCCAACTTTGATGATGATGATGATGATGATGATGATGATGATGATATTATTTTAAAGATGTTGAACAACACTGGACTCCAAACAGAACCCTGGGACACCCCAGTACTTCCTCCTTTCCAGGATGAAGATTAACTATTGGTGAAAAGTCTCTGGACATTCTGACAACCAATTACAAATCTACCTAATAGTAGATGAATTGCTAGAAATTCTAGCAATGCAGTAAGCCTCAGTTGCAGGCAATATGGGGCCAGAAACATTTCATGGAGCATCTAATGTGGGTCCCAGTAGGGATGTAATTCTTTGCTAATTTTCTTCTCAAAGGAAACAATGAGTAATTTTAGCAATTTTTTCTTACTGTGAGAATGTCTTCAAAACATAGTTTTCAAACATTATTCACAGCTAGGGCCTGTTGTGTGCAAAATTTGTGCATCATTGATTTCAACAGAAAATAGCATTTTCTGCATAGAAAATAATATTTATTTTCAGAATATTATTTTGCACACACAAATACTATTTCCTGCTCAGAATTTTCTGTGTAAAACAAATATGTGTGAATTTTGCAAAGAGTTAAGTTTCAAATTGTTTGCTGGTCCTTGTCAGTGCAGGATTCCTCTTGTCAGGACTTTTTGATACACGAGAAGCACATTTTAAAAAAAAAAAAAAATTTAAATGTACAGTTTTTCCCATCTCTAGGTCTCAGGTGTTTCATCCATCCTTTGCCATGTGAAATAGTAGTTTTAGCTGCCTGATGGAAACTCAGAAGGGATGGAGCCAGCCTGACTTCCTTTGGATGCGAGTTTCACAGTTGGGCTACTGCTGCAAAGAAAGCCCTGTCCAATCTACCCATTGGCCAGCCTCATGGTGATGGTGGCTTCTCCTGAGGATCCTCTTTGAGACAGGCTGAACAGTGGTCTACCTTGGATGTGGAAGGACTACATCAGATGGATGAGGTCCAGCTGGGTGATGGCTGCAGAAAGAGTGACAACCATGGTAAGCCCACACCGCCAATCAGTGGCTGATTGGACTGAAGGGGGTGGTGCAAAGCATTGCACAAAAAAGAAGAAAACATTGTGCAAGGATGCACTTGGATACCCATTGTACAATGATATAAATGCTTGCATAATCCCTAGTTATACCCAACTTTACTTTTCTCTTCTTCCTTATTTGAGAAAAGGGAGAGAAGCAGAGCACTCATATTCCCCTTGCAAGAGCTGTCTGAGTGTGTGGGAGGGAAGGGAATCCATCCTGTCTCCAAACAGTAACTGGAGATAGAGAAAACTTTTCTCACCATTAGCTGGAAGGATAAGGGACTTCAGAGAAAGGCTCTTGGAAACACTGTATGGGCCACATTAGCCTTCTAGGCATGATATGCCCCTCCCTGGCTTTATGTGAAACAATAAAGAGGTGCTTTATGTGAAACAAGGCATGAGACTGTACATTATTGTTTGTCAGAAATTAATTTTGTGGCATGATAGTGAGTAGAAAAAAATGTACAGGTTGAGTATCCCTTATCCGGAAATCCAAAATTGTCCACATGGGTGGCTGAGATAGTGACACCTTTGCTTTCTGCTTTTATTTCATGTACAAAATTATTTAAAATTATGTGTATAAGGTGTATACAAAACATAAATGAATTTCATGTTTAGACTTGGGTCCCATCTCCAAGAGACCTCATTATGGGTAAACAAATATTCAAAAATAAAAATAAAAAAACAAAATCCAAACCACTACTGGTCTCAAGCATTGCAGATAAGGGATACTGAACTTGTACTAGGTATTTGAGGAGATTTGCTTTGTGTTGTGTGAATGTGTACATTCATATACCTTGACTGTAGGTTTTAAATGGGATTTCGTGTCTGGCTGTAGTAGCCAGTCATTGACACTAATCTTCTAGATCTCCATTCCTCAGTGACGCTGAAGACTGGAATAGATTCTTAAGCAGGCTAGCTTTGTGAAAATAGGTCAGGTTGTCCAGGGAGATGCAGACTGGAGATTTGTGTTACATTTCAAGGAAGCATCTGGGAAAGCTAACTTGGAGTTTAATAAATGGTGATCTCCTCCTAAAATGCTGAGTCTAGCTCTTGCTGTTTCCTGGACATTGACCTCACAGAGATGCCCCGAGATTTCTGGCAAAACCTGAGACCTTGAGACAGTACCTCAGAGGGAGCAGGACCTGCTGGTCTCATTAAGCATTAACCAAACTTTCTCAGAGCATGGCATTCAAATTAAAAACACATACATGCACACAAAAAATTAACAAGTGAGGCAAAGCAGGGAGGGAAGGTAGTCTCTGAAAAATGTAAAGCAGGTTTTCAAAAGCAAACTGTAACAGTGGGATCCAGTAACACAGGATTCCCCCTCCCTCCAAACACACACACACACTTTTTTCAGAGCAATACTCTCACCTGGAGATATTTATAGCCCAGAAAAGAGAGACCAGGTCCTACATGGGTTGGAGAGATCAAATATTTCCTGAGGACCTGGAGAGCATGACCTCCCTCTGGTCACCTGGAAATGGCACTGAATGTCCCTTGTATTTGGCAAACCTCTGAGAGTTAGAGTAGACCTGTCTCTGAATTAGCATAACCCAACCTCAATTCTTCTATAAATTAGCCTCAGCTAGAGTGGCCAATAATAAAGGATGTTGGTCACTGACGTTCACACTGTATAATGGCACGTAGGCTTAGGAAGACTAATTTAAACTAAAACTGGAAGGAGGCTTCAATCTTACACCTTTCCCTCCAATCCCACAAGTCTTATTGTTTGCAACAGCATAAGAGTTGGTCCTCAAAGGACCAACTCTTAGAGGAGTCCATCTACTGTGTTTCTGCGTGAGTCACTGTTTTGAGTACACTTGATTCTGGAAGAGCCTGGCGAACTACAATAGATACAAGGGGCAATAGACCTCCTTTTTAGACTGGCTTTATAGACACATCTAATCGGTGCCAGAAACTTCTCTATATTTTTCACTTGCATGAGTAAAGCTCATTTAGAATGTATCCACAATACAGAAATAATCCAGATTGACACCACTCTATGGCTCAGTGCTATGGAATTCTGGGAACTGTAGTTTGTTGCGGCACCAGAGTTCTCTGACAGAGAAGGCTAAATGTCTCACAAAACTACAGCTCCCAGAATTCCATAGTATTGAGCCATGACAGTTGTGGTGTCAATCTGGATAATTTCTGCAGTGTGGATACAGCCTTAGAAAGAGCTTTTTTGTTTCAATGGGGGCTACAGAGCACAAGCAGCACCACCCAACCCAATACCCTCAGCACAAACACTAAATCACATCCACCCCATCTGCAAACATCATTCTGGTTTTGTTCCTGAGAATGTAAGAGACAGAAGCTGGGGAAAAACTCTTAAAACACAAGATATTCTCCTCCCCCTGATCTCAAAATTAAATCTGTAAACCACAAAACTGTGATAGATGTGCCCTATTATTAACAAAAGTTGTAAATAGGAAAGGAAGTACAGATGGAAGATGGCATGAGAAGAGAGTGGTTGGTGAGGATACAAGGCAGGGGACTTTTGGTTGTAGCACCCACCTTGATTTATTCAAATCCTTGGAGCTAATCTCTTTCTTATATTGATCTAAATCCAAATTGTTTGCCCCAACTAGAGTAAACCCCTTGAATCTTATGTGCTGATTCTCATTGATTCAACAGGTTTGCTGTAAATGGGACTAACACTGTTTCTACATGCTATAAAGATAGCCTTATTTTATCAGGTAGCTTGTTCATGTTGAAATGCTCCCCACATTGCTGGTGGTTTAAAAGAACTTTTTTTTTTAAAGTGTATTATTTGCTAGTGATTTTAATTTGTTAATTTTCTTGGATATAATCTTCAAGACAAAAGTGATGATGAAAAATGGTCAGTTGTCTTGGGTATCATTTTCAGGACCAAAAAGTGGCACAGGAATGGTTTTACAAAACCAGCAATCAAGCAAATAAGAATGTTGAAGACAAGAGGCCAGGCAAATACAAATTTTGGACCCTCTGCAACATCTTTGTGGATCTAGTGCTGCTAACTCCAACAGCACTGTCCCTTGTACTATCGTGGTGGGTTTAAACAACAGAGCAGTTTTCCCCCACTATGATCTAGGGCGCTTTAGCTGTTTGGACAAGGACTTTGGGGTTATTTATCTGGCTCACAAATGACTGATAATTACCACTGGAATGGAGAGGCCACCCTAGGTGTCAAGGCAGGTGGACTTTGTGCTGGTCACATAACTGTTCTTCAAGACTGTTAACCCACCTTGAACTGAAGCTTATGTAAATGTACTGTCACCCCACCAAAGCCAGCCAAAGACCATCCTTGGGAAGGAAAGGCAACTTTGAATCACAGTGAGGACAACCTTCACATCAAGATAACCTTTACCTTATAGCACACAAAACATGCCCCTATGATTATAGCTGTTTCCCAAGAAACTGAAGAGTTTACAGTTAGAAATGTATTTGTAATTTCCATTTGTATTCTGCTGTTTTTGTTTTGGTTTGGTTTTTTTGGTCAGACTGGAGCTCAAATACCACCAAATAGCAGCAACAACAAAAATGCTATAATTAAAACACACTAAGGCTTTAAAACTGCTATTAAAGCTAAAGAATTGTATGATACCATCTCAAGCTTGTGTCTTCTTTTCTTTCAGGTGTTGTTAGAGCATCCTTTTTCTCTGACAGGGAAAACCTGTCAATAAACTCCCAGTCATGCTGTAGTCCCATTAGTCTTCAGGTGCAAAATGTTGCTGCCACAGCAGTTGAAATCCTGGCAGTCATGTGGTATCACAGTCTCCTCCTCTCCCCCCCTCCTCCCCAATCTCAAACAGGCTGATTTATTTTTAAAAAACTTAAATTCATTAGCACAACTTGAGAATTGCATTAAAAATAAAAATACCTCCCCAAAATGATGCTGGGTATGGTACAGTCAGGGATGCAGGGTTAAAGAGGAGTGCAGGAGCATGAAGAACCATTGATTGATTGCACTGGTTGTACTATTGTGATGTGTGATAAAGGTTACTCTCAAAGCAGCATGTTTCTGTTTCCTTTAATTAACATGATTTGGTGAGAGCAAGGTTTGTGTGGTAATATCCTGATTCTAAATACCTCCAACTGGAAATGAAATCAGATTCTGCTCATAAATGCTTATTTAACCATTAAAGTCTTTTTTTCATTTCCTAGAAATTAAAATCTTGATGGTGTCTGCTCTGATACGTCTGAGTTTGATTAGATTTATTGGTGGCACTGTAGCTGGAGTCAATCTTGGATGTCTTCACTGAGAAGAAAATTCTAAAATAGATAGGATTATGCTGTTGAATGAAAACATAACAGGAATTAGGTTACTAAAGTTCTCATGATTTCCCAAGGCCAGGAGATTGGTCATTCCTTGCCCAAAACACTATCATCTATCCAAACTGCAGGGCAGAATATAACGGGTCACAAACAGACTGAAAGAGTGAACAAGACTTTCCACGTCCATGTTAAATTTCATCAAAATATAAATTTCTACAGAGGTAGCTTTGTGTATGCATCAGCCCACCTCAAAATTAAGTCTACAGTATATTCATGTTGGTGATTTGCACTAAGGGTTGCACTTTTTCCAGGGTCATGCAATGATAGTAAGGGAAGGCAGACCAAACCTGATAGCTCTGAGTAGTCTTTTTCCAGTCTGTTTTCCTTCATGGTACCATCAACACTGGTATCACTATACTGGTATATAGTGCATCCACACTGTTCATATAATTGTTAAACTGTATCATGATATGTTTCATTTTCTTTCTCTCTCTACCTTGATATCCATCTCTATTACTGTATATACTCATGTATAAGTCTAGAAATATGTCAAAAATTTGACTAAAAAAACCAAACCTGAATCGACTTATGGTCAACACAAGTACTTTACATTAATTCTTATTTTTCAAAAATAGAATCATTCCCTGTTGTAAGGCAAATGTGTAATGTGTCTTGAAACCACTGATACCTTCCACTCTTTCATCCATCCACCCTTTAGTGTCAAATACAAACAGAATAGCCTGCTAGAATTTTGTAAGTTCTTTGGCATATGTTTCCTTAGACTCATTCTTCACATCCTTTGTTACATACCCCTAAGATTTACCTTCGACTTATTCATGAGTCATATCAAAATCCATAATTTTGCCCCCCCCCAAACTTTCCCTCGACTTATACATGAGGTCAACTTATAGTCAAGTATATAGTGTACTGTTATGTGTATATCTCCTAATTAGGGATAACACTTCAAACATATTAAGAATCCTGGATGAATCCCTCATTCAACAATATTTATGCCATAATAAATTTATTATGGCCCTTCACACTGCACAGTTATGGCATTATGATTGTACTTTAACTGTGCAGTTTGGAGAGACACTAGAAGAGCTCCCTGGTTGTCTAAATGCCTCTCCCTAAACTGGCGATCCTAGGATTCCATAGGATGTTACCATGGTGGTTAAAGTGGAATCATATTGCTCTGTGTGGTACAAAAAGGTCCATCTTTAAGGTGGCTCAGCCCTCAATTGACTATTTAGGGTGGATCACCCCAGGGGTGTGTATGTGTATTGTTCATAGCTGGTACTCTTTTGGCTACATATGCAAAATTCATGGTAGAACATTAGAAATATACCCCTCAGCAGATGTAGCTGGTTGACTCCTTAGGGATTCATATAGGGCCTACATTACAAGCCTTTACAAAATGATGTTTGTGCTAACAATGAGATTACTTCTAGATTGTATAAATGTACAGAAAAATATATAGTCTATGCTATGGATTGCTGGGATTTGTAGTTTATTGTTGCATCAAAGCTTTCTGACCAACAAGGCTAAATATCTCACAAATCTACAGATCCTAGAATTCTATAGCACTGAGCCATAACAGTTAAAGTGATGTCAAATTGCATCAATTCTGCAGTGTAGATGCTGCCTGAAATGGTTTCTTCAGTGATAATATCAAAATTCAGTTTGGCTTGTTGTTGCTGATGCAATATTAACATCACAGAGCATATCATTAACATCACAGATCTACCACTGATTCATTGTCCACCTGAGCCAATGGAACCAAAGGCCAATGTTTTGGAACATGAAAGGTCAATGTTTTGGAACATGAAAGCATCATGTCCATCGAGGTGGGCAATCTGTCACCTTAGCTGTTTTTGGACTACTATTTCCATTACCTGTTATAACTCTCTATGCTGGATGGAAGTAATGTGAATCAAAGTCTGGACATGGGAAATGTAAATTCATGTATTGTGTGTGTGTGTGTGTGTGAGAGAGAGAGAGAGAGAGAGAAATGTATTTAATATGGATAATTAAGACTCAACCCGCTTTTATATTCAACAGCTATGATTTTATTGAATGGTAGACACTAAAAAATAGGCAATTTGATTGCTTGAAAAAAATTAGGACTGATCCAATTGAGTATTTGTGTATATTAAACCCCTGCTTAGACTATCACTAGACCACACTGTAGGTTTACTCGTTTTAAAAACATGGTTGCATACATTGTGAATGGAAATTTTAACTTAAAGAGGACCTCTTGAGTTTTGTTTTTGTTTTGCAGAGCTTTTCATGATGCCGCAGGTTAAAATTTTGGTGACTTGTTCACTGAAAATGAGTATTTGTATGAAGGTTTCATGCCTAAAAGTGGGACATAAATTTGGGCAACTGAACTCCAATGAAATGTTAAGTTAAGCACTATGTTTGCTGCCAGCCAAATTCCTCTGGATTTCAGCTTACCGGTATATTGTATCACCAATTTTGTCATATGCAACAGGCCCAGGAATTCACACAATAAATCTAAACATATCAAGAGAGAGGGAGAGGGAAAGGGAGAGAGCATTTATATACAGGGATTCCCAACTTGTGTTCTGAGGAGCCCTTTGGGCTCTGCGTTCACTTCCCAGGTGCTTCATGACAGTTCCAGGAAAATGAAAGAAATAAAAATTGAATGAAATTAAATAAGAATATATTCTTATACATTCCTAAATACCATTAAACTGTAAGACATATGGTAGGCCTCTTAGGGGCTCCACCATAGAAATAATCTTGATGCTAAATTAAAAATAGCATAAAAACTATCTGTAATCTGAGATGGTGCAGTCCCATAAGACTGTTCCCTGTATGTTCTATGAACATTTGAACTGGCTCTCAGAAGCACAAGTTTCATCAAATCAGGTAACTTAAACTAAAGTGTGTTGCTCTTACCATGTATTAAGGATGCAGGAGAGGGGGTGGGTAAATTTGGGCCAGCTGACCTGAACATCTGTTCAGCAATATGCACCCTGCTCCACAGACCATATACTTTTTTTAAAAAATAAGCATGTCCTCTCTCCTTTTAACTCTGGTATATCCTTGCATCATCATTCACAATCCATGCATTATTTAACTGCCACTGTTACAAAACAAAATATAAAGAAGTCTAGTTCCTCTTGTAGCTATAGCTATTTTCTCTTTTGTGTTTTTCCTTTTCACTCACACCACACTTCTAACCCTGTCACTTTCTTACACACTTTTCAGGTTGCTGATTTGTTTTTTTGTAACAGAATTTATTAACCTTTTGCTACTTACATCTGGAAAATGTCTAAGATAACTTCAAAGTGCAGCAAGAAAACAAAAGTGTGTTCATTCTCTTTTTCATTCATTTTACTAATTGTTGTTCTTTGTGAAAAGAAATTATGGGGCAGTACAGATGGGCAGCTCAACACCGCCCCTGTATGCTGTGCATCTGTGCAGCAGCATCCGCATGTTGCTGCACAGATGTGCACTTAAAAATCTCCTTTTGCGCACTTAAAAAACTCCTTTTTTGTGGTGTCATAAGGGCTTCAACACAGCCCAATGACACCGCTTCTGCTGAGAAGCTTCTCTGCGTTGCGCCACACCTGCGCAGCTATGGCACCCGCCATGTGGACGGGCACGCACACCTGCAGCGATAGTAGGGCTGGGTGTCTCTGGACGCTCAGCCCATCTAGCCCTAATTTTGGCCTCAGGGCACCACAAAGCACTCATCTGTACCAGTCCTAAGAGATACACTTCCACATTGGCTTGGGAGGAAAACAAAGAATGAATAGATTTTTCGATCCAAGCACATAATTTACCTCTGTGCAAAAACATCCTAAATTGCCCATAATACCAGTGCTGAGTTGGTAACATCTAAACTGAAACTGACTGATCATAAATCCATCTGACAGCTTGGATTTCCTACCTTGCTTAAGGAAGCCCACACATATTAGCCCAACTGTATAGGCAAATCTTTCTCAAATGTCATCAAGTAAGAAAGATAAGCTCAATATGGTAATATGCTTCTATATATTGATTTCAACACCTAGTAAAGGATTTTGGTTCATTCCAACATCACAGGCTGTACAAAACCATTTCCATTTTACTGAATTTCCCTTGGAACACAGCCTTCTTCAAGACTTTAAAATTAGAGAAATCAGATGCAGATACTTTGTTCGAAATAAGAAAATTCACCCCACTCATCCAAAGTAAATATAGTTTTCACACTATGTGGCCAAGCATACTTTATACAAATTTTCTGGAAAACTAACCTTAAGGAAACGGATGGGTTTTTGGATTATAGAATCACAGGCCCGTTTTAGACGGGCAAAAAGGGGCGTTTTAAGGGCTAAAAAGCCCATCTTTATGGTTAGGGAGGGTGTAGCGTTTACACCCTCCCTAACCCTAAAGCGCATGGACACCGCCATTTAAAGATGGCGGCGTCCATACGGTGGTGCCGCAAAGGCGTCATCACGTGTGCAGCGTTTTCACATGCTGCGCACGTTATGATGTTTTTGCGGCGCGGGAGGGCGCCAATTGCGCCCTTCCCACGCCGCAAAAAAAGAGCTCCATCTCAGAGCTCTTTTCTTGCGGCGGGTCTTTGCCGCGGCCTTTAAATGGCCGCAGCAAAGACCCAGGGAGAAAGGGGCCGCGGCCTTTAAATGGCCGCGGCAAAGACCCAGGGAGAAAGGGGCCACGGCGGCGGCCCCTTCCTCCCTTCAGCCCCGCTTGGAGGCCGCGGGGAACCGGCAGTTTTCCGGTTCCCCGCGGCCTCCAAAAGCGGCGGGATGAGGCCTTTGGGGCTGCCCGTGCGGCAGCCTCGGCGTCATCCCGCCGCCAGAAGGGGCGACAATGGACCGCCCCTTTTGGGCGGTCTAAAAAGCCCCACAGAATTGTAGAGTTGGAAGAGACCACAAGGGCCATCTAGTCCAACCCCCTGCCATGCAGGAACTCACAATCAATCAAAGCATCCCCAACTGCATCAGCAGTATATAAAGCTGGGATGACTACATTTGAATATACCCATTAACAATGTGTACCTTACCAAAAATAAATAAATTAAAAAATGGTGTTTTGATCTCCTGGGAAGAAAGGAATGTTGCTTTCCAACAACAGCAACAAAACAGAACAGTCAGAATATCTCCCAAATACAAAAGCTACGTTTATTTCAATTATTGAATTTCTGTGTCCCCCCCCCCCCCCCCGAACAAAAATGTTTTCCATAAAAGTAGCCACTGGACTTATCTTAGTCAAAGGAGAAAGTTAAATCCTTGCCCCAAACTGGAAAAAGCCCTTTTCAGTACTTACGTTGTTCTTTAGGACTCAGTGTTTTCACTGGAAATAACTGCCCTCTATAGCTGTACACTGGCCTCTAGTTCTGTTGATTGTCCCAGTAACATTGTTCTTTGTTCTGAATCAGAGACACCCCCTACCCGGTGCTCTCCAAATGTGTTTCGACTACACATTCCACCATCACTAACCAGCCTTGGGTGATGAGAGTTGTATTCTGATATATCTGGGGTTTGTGACGTTCAACCAATCATGCAGTTGGTGGTGGAGAAATTTTAAGCAATGTTTACCTATCAATCAGAAGATGCAAGTGCCATTTCCCAAAGATACTGTCAGTGCAAAAACATGACATTTTTATTTCAATAATAAACTTAATCTTCCCCCTAACTGATGAAATAAGTCTACTAACTTCCACCTTTCTGAGGCTATTCTGAACCAAGGAAAAAGAAGACATTGGTGCAAGGTGGAAAATTAGTATTTCAGAAGGATGGCACAGAGCAAAACTAGGAAGAAAACTGCTGCAAGTTATAACAGTTCCTCCCCCCCCCCCCACCACCCGGGAGTAAAGCTTGGAAAAACAAAGAAACTGAAAAAGCTCAGCTCATGTGAGCTCTCTAGTTGGAAGACTGTACAGAAAATGTTACAGTACATTGTATGTTCATGTGAGTGCACTAGAGCAGAAAAAAATGAAATACATTCACAGACCCAGGAAGAAGGTATGACTCAGCCAATTAAGCATTTTTTATTACTCAATACTAAATTAAATGTATAAATCTCTCACGTTTAAATCGATGGGACTTAAAAATTCTTAACTCTGGCTGAGTCATTCCCAGAGACATTAAGGCAATATGCAGTTGTGTTATCCACAATTTCATGCTAATATTCTTCCTATACTATATTCCAAATGTTTTCCAAAACATAAATGTTCCTGTTAATTTGGGAATCAGAGATGCCATATGTTCCCACATTTACAGCAGAAACAACATTGAGCAAATGTGGAATGAAACATCCAATGTGGTAGATACAGACATAGTGGCAAGTAAGATTTATATCATTTACAAAATAGTCAAGAGGCACCGAATAGGCATTAGGAGCAGATTCAACTGTGATTTCAGTTAATAACATCTAGTCATGAAGGGCTAATTTAACATTTCACTTGGTGTGGACAGAAACAATATATTCATGGTTTACTTTGATTTGAAATTAATTATTAATAGACCATATGAACTAAGTCAGATGTAAACATGAGACCTGTGAATAATCAAAAAGGTTTCAGAACCTCTGTAAGACAAATCTTATTCACATATCTAACTCTTCTGATGCAGGAAACAAGTAGCTTCCCTGGAAGCATATTCACATGGGTATATTTATTTATTCATTTATTTATTACATTCATAACCCATCTTTCGTTCAACAAGCTCGGGATGGTATAATGGAGGAGGAAGGTTTGTAGGAGGAAGGTTAGGCTGCATGAGCTTCTAACTGAATAGGAACTTAAAACTATCAGCAATTTTTTGCATTTTAACCACCCAGTGCATCCAGACTGATTAAAGAAACCAGAAAGTTGCAGATCCTGTTCTTTTACTTTCCAATTTTATTTTGGTGATCCATACATGTTTAGTTTTCTATCAGCTCCCAGTATGATCCCAGTATGATCAGAGATTTTTTATATCAGCTCCCCAGGTTGGTTTATTTTAACCCAAATAAATTGGAAAGAGCAGGAACAAAATCTAGGACTTTTCAATTAGTTTGGATGTGCCTTCTGGGATAAGCTGGATAATTAAGATATGTAACGTGAGATGCAGTCCATGCTGGATGAGATCTCCCATTTTAAATTGGAAGGACTGAAAAAGCAATCCACTGGGGTGAAAGAATACTTCATTTAACCATCCCCCATTTAAAATTGGCCGAAGGAAGTATTTTCACATGACACATAAGTGAGTTGTGGCTATTGCTGCCTTTTACACACAAAATGTATACAGGCTTCATGCCCTAAAAAGCTGACCTAATCTGTACTTCCCCTCATGTGTGCTATCCCTACCATCTACAGCATTTTTTAAAATCATCTAGCTTGATGAAGATGGAGAACTTGATGAAGAACTCAGAAGCCTGCATATTTGTCCAATGACATTTTGGTTGACCTTGTACTCATTTGTATTACATCTCATTGTTTCTCTATTCTGCATGAATTATCAAAAGTTAACATACACCATCTAAGGGGGACTGAAATATAACCTAGATTGCAATCCTATGCAAACAAGACCTGGGGCAAAATCACACTGGACCTAGTGGAGTTTATTTCTGATCAGGCATGTTTAGGATTTCATTAAGAAAAAACTCTGACAAACTCAACATGTAAAACCTAGCAAGAGTCACAGAGGAAACTATCTAGATATCCACAAAAAATCCAGCTAATGCATGATGGAGAGAGAAAATAAAAGACACATCTCTCTCAGTGAGGATAGTAAAAGGCAGGTGTGGCAACAGCGTATTCCACATTTTGCCTACTGATCGGGAGTGTTACATTCATTCTCCCATGGAAGTTTGTGAACTGACAACTGAACACAATATAATGCTATCAAGCTGAAGAGTCCACAAATGGTGAACCTATGGCACGTATGCCAGAGATGGCACGTGATGCCATTTGACCTGGCCCCCAGCAGACAGAAGGTGGAACAGGCGCACACACCTGTTCCTCCTCCTCCCAGACATTTCCCGGCCCCCAGCTGTCTCTCCAGAGGCAGCTGGAGGCCGGGAAAGGCACGGGGGGGGGGTGAATTCCTACCCTGGAAGGAGGGCAGAGGTTTTGCCCCCAGCACCAGGAAACACTAAATGCCAGAAAAACATTTACTTGGGACACTCGGCTCTGAAAAGGTTCACCATCAGTGTTTCTAGTACAATCATTTTGACCTTTCCATGATTTCAGAAAACTTTGTACTATTTTTGTAAATCATTGTTTGCTGAGCTGTCTATATTGTATCTATGAAAAATGGTAATGAAATATTCCTTAGACATCTATGGAATTTCATATCAGAAATAAAATCAGAGACAGATTGTTTTCAACAACATACAGTAAAAACCTTTGAGCAGAAATGGCAAAGGGATGAAGCCATTACCTTTTAGAAAACACTCTAGGAAGACTGTGGTCAGATAAATGCAATGATTACAGCTCTGCCTGAAAAAAGATCCCTCATTTTTAGGCCAATTTAAAGATTTTTGTGTTGATTGCAAGAGGCAAGTTTCCTAAAGAAATGAGATCCAATCACTTAGGAATAAATAAGAAACAAGACCCCCCCCCCCCCAAATTTCATCCTGAAATCCAGCATCCAATTGGAGCTGCACAGTTTGTGAACTATGCAGACACCAGCCATTTATATGCAGGATTCCCTATCCAGTTAGGGATACAGATGTGAAAGCCTGCTCCCACACATGCAACCCTTTGATGGATCAGGATGGCTGATTTGACTCTGTGCAGAGAACTGATATAGGAGAGGAAATGAATTGCACAAAACTCAATGCAAGGCAAGTACATATAGTTTTGTTCAAGCAGTGAATGTATCAGAGAGAGGGAGAAAATAGCAAAAAAGACACACAGAATCCTAGGGATGTAAGCAAAGGAGTCAGACATACATTTGCTAATTGCAGTTGTGTCTTTCATTTCTCCTTTTGGGAAAGAAAGTAAAGAATTCCCCTAAGAAATTTTCTAATGGGCGTCATTAGACACTAACTAGTTGTTAAGACAGCCAACATAGTGAAGTGGTTTGAATGTTGGACTATGACTCTGGAGATCAGAGTTCAAGACCACGCTTGGCCATGAAAATCCACTGGGTGACTTTGCCAAATCACACACTCTCAGCCTCAGGAGAAAGCAGAGGCAAACCGCCTCTGAAGAAATCCTGCCAAGAAAACTTTGTGATAGGTTTGCTTTAGGGCTGCCATAGGTTAGAAATAATTTGACGTGGCATTTAAAAAAAAAAATCTAATTCTAGTATTTGTTATCTCAATTATGAGCCCCTTAAGAAGGGTTTGTAAAACAGGGGTTTCAAGTATTTCACATTATGTTTCCTACTCTTTATTCCAGCATTAAAGGGAAGATAATTTAAGCTTTTTAAAAAGAAGCCAGTTGTGCTCCTTTTATTGTTTGCAGTTCAAACCAATACCTGGAGGCTGGACAGTGCTGTTATTGTTTTAAATCTCCGTGTGAACCATGTGCCTGAGACCAAGATGGGAAAGTAGTCAGAGCAGGAACAAGGGAACAGCTCTACATATGCATACTTTCATTCCCCTGTTTGCCTTACTGAAAACTCCCTCCAACTTATTGGGCTAATTTTCAGCCATCATGTCTTAAGAACAGTGTTTTCAATTCATCCTCTACAGATGATACTCAAAATAGCTGAAACAATCTCTGATTTTAAATAGGTCCCCTGAACCCACCCCACCATCAGTGAAAACTCCCTTCAAACTGCGAACACAGATACTGACTGAAATTGGACAATAAGAACACGTCCCCCCCAGCCCCCTCCCCTCTACCAACACCTTTTCCCTTGTCTTTGAAATCCAGCTTCATTTATGGAGATAGGCATCCAACCAGAGTTCTCCAGATTTCTTTAGGGACCTACAGAAGAAGAAGAAGATAGGCATGAGATTCCAGTGTGATCATGGCTTCCAAGCTAGAAAATTCATTTCCAGGTCACATCCTTTTTGGACACTTTCTCTCTGATATATGGATTTACAGGAAATAACAACTTATACTGTGACTTCATTGGCTCACTGTTTGAGACTGGTTTATTTGGCTTGAGTGATACCTTTGGGGGATAGTTCTAATATCTAATAAAAGCCCACTTAAAAGCCTATAAGATGACTTGGCATCAGGCAATGAATAAGCTTTTTCTTTTCACACTTTCTAATACTTGGCATTCCTTTCATTTATCTATTTCTTCATCATATTTGTATTTTTCTTGCCACCAAAAAATTCAGAGTTCCTGTTGTTTCCTCATCCTAATAACCCTACAATGTAGGTTAGTTTAATAGATAGCGTGCTGAATGGCAGCTGTGTTTTTAAACAGACAGGTAGTGTAACGCAAACAGGTTGTATGCAGTACACAAATATTTTAATTTTGGGTCATCTGAATCTTATACACACTGATATGCAACAGTTTTTGATGTGGGTAGCATGGTCCATCATGTAGCTGCACATACACTTAATATCTTATCTTTTCTTTGCAAAGCTGTAGTGAGGTAAAGATTCCATTTGGGGCATACAGAAGCACTTCCCACATTGCAAGTCAGAGTGTATATGCAGTGAATGACATTTGGACCATCACCTTTCTCCATCTCATACAGAGGATTCCCCAGTGTATGGCCAACCATTCATCTGCATTCCATTTTCTTGGATGAAGGAACAAAAACTTTGGTGGGCTGAATATGTCTTACAGGTCTCCTGACATATTTTTAGAGTCACTAGAATTGAGGTGAGAACCTCAAGCCACAGGACTGAATGTGGCTCTCTTGGATTCCCCAGATAGCAATGGTCCTTTCTAATGGCACCATTGTTGAATGATTTCCCAGATTTATGTGGGTTTTCAAATGTTGTGTGGGTTTTTCTTAAAGTTTAGCTACTGGATTTATGAGCTGTAAGCCACAATGTACAGTACTGCTATTTTTGGTCCGACCTTTTTGGCTTTGGTCATGTCTTCTCACACTTTCCAGAACTTTCAGTGAAACAGAACTTGGCTGTTGGGCTAAAGGAAGTTTCCCACCCTTGGCACTAGATGATTTCATGAGCACACTGCCAATCCCCACCAAGCCTCTTACCCAACAATATCTGAGAATGCCTTTAGAAGAGGCTTTTCTTCATAAGGGACGTCATACTTGGCGCAAAGTGACTTCACCAGTGGAGCTATCTTGTAGTAGTTGTGGCGCGGCATTGTAGGAAACAAACTTAAATTAAAGAAGAAAGAAACCAGCAAGAATAGAAGATTAAATAAATTCACTTCACTCCCTTCCATTTTTGCTTAAAGTAATAAAGACTGCCCTGTTGCAGCACCAACCTAAATACCCTAAAAGCACCACATTCCACCTGATCTTGGAAAGCAAAGCTGGGTCAGGCCTGGTTAGTACTTAGATGGGAGTACTAAGTATTGTAGGTTATATTTCAGAGGAAAGAAATGGCAAATCTGCCTCTGAGTATTCCTTGCCTCAGAAAAACCTATGCAATTCATGCAGTCATCCTAAATCAGCAGATAACTTGAAGGTATGTACACATACATTGTAGCAGCAGATTAAGATAGCAGAATCCTGAAGTGGTAGAATGGAACAATGAGGATGGCTTAAATGGTCCCCCCCAGTAAAGAAGTAATAAGTTGATTCCTCTTAGTAGAAAAGGAGCAGGGTGGGATAGAATTCTGATGTATTAGTTATTGGGGGGAATTCCCATGGAGAAACATTCAAAAATTGAATTTCCATCTCTTGTAGCCTGAAACAGAATCCATCACCCATTGCACCCTATGGAATGTATGCACGTGTATATGGCTAAGAAAAGTGCTGAAGTGGTAGCGTGATGTTTGGTACAAATTTCTTCTGTTTTGTTTTCAAATAGCAAACAGTACTACATGATATGGGTGATTTTACCATATTATAATTTTATGTATTGTTGTTGTTCATTGCCTTGGACACACAACATGAGAAGGTGGGACAGAAATAACATGAATAACTCATTCTTTCATTTTTAGGAGTTTCCCTTCCCTAAAAGATTACTATCTCTGAATATATCATGTGGCAAAATTCTTTCATATCCAAATATTGGATACTTACTGGTGCTCTATTTGAAAGTTCAGGTGTCCACTGAACCAGTCATTGAAAAAAGATGGTTCAACATTGCAGGTAGCCGCCAACTGCAAAAGGAAAGTGCACAAAATGATGAATCTTCATGAAGTCCAGCACTAGACAATAATGAAATGGATTTTTTAAATTTTGCTTTTTGGGAATAATCTTTTGTAATTACATATCATGTAACATACTGCTCAAACAGCCCAATCTTGTCTGCTCAGAATAAATCCTAGTGAATTCTATGGGGATTATTCCCAGATAAGGAGATTTGGGGTTGCAGCCTATAGCTGCACTCTAAAGAAGTCTTTCAGATATGTGCACAGGCTTTCATGCATTCACCACATTTAAACAACAATTGTATAAGACTAGAAAAGTTTACCTGAGCACTGAGCCAGTCTCTGTGCTTCTCATAGTCAATTTCCATAGGAATATGATTCATTTGTGTGACCCAAACAAACCAATGACTTTCCAAAAACCTTTGTTAAAAAATAGAAAAGACACACAAACATACTTAGATTAATCTCATAAATCTGCACTCAATAATGGGTATGAAAACAGTCAGGCCTGAGACAGATGGGTAAGAAGTGCACCAGCTGTATGTTCCCTAACCCTAGTTTGTGCTGGCAGTGGCATCATGGTGGCGTCCCGTCCACATGGGTGCTGCCATGATGACATCACGTACATGCCGCATCCAAACAGTGCAGCATGCATGTGACGTCTCCGCGCTGTTCCAGGCTGCTTATGGCAGCCAGCTCCTTTTGGGCACTTGGATTGTTCCCATGGCAACCACATGGCTGCAGGAATGATTCTGATGAGAAAGGTGCTGCCCAATTCTCTTCTTTGGGGCCAGGATGCAGTGGGCACCTAAGGCGAAAGGGCACCCCTTTTTCTGGCCAAAGAGAAATGGCATTTTGCCACTTCTCTTTGGCCTGGGGAAACACTGGATTGGGGCTGCAGGGCTGCCGGTGAGGTTGTGTGAAAATCCAGCATGAAATGGGGTGGCACAGAGCCACCCCTTTCAGGGCTGTCTGTACAGCCCCTCAGTGAAGTGAAATTGTGGCCTCTGTGATCTACTAAAACAATTTATGTAAAATCCCTGTTTCAACTAACTTCCAGTGATGTCTTCACTTCAGTCTTTACCATTCTACACACAGAAATCCCTTAGCTGTTTTTTTTTACCTTTTACACTGGAAAACTTATTTAGAATGTGCCTTTATGGCCTGATCTAGACGCACCAAAAGAGGTGCATTAGGGGCCAAAAAAAGGCGCAAATAGGGTTAGGGAGGGTGCAGCTTCTACACCCTCCCTAACCCTAGCACGTATGGGTGCCGCCATTTTTAAATGGTGGCATCCACACGGGCACACCATGATGGTGTCATGGCGTGCGCATCTGCTAGACGCGCTGCACACGCCATGACGCCTTTGTGCCACGGGAGGGCGCAAATCGTGCCCTTTCCGCAGTGCAAAAAAGGAGCTCCAAACGGAGCTCCTTTTTTGGTGCAGGTCTTTGCCGCGGCTTTTAGACAGCTGCGGCAAAGACCCTGGGAGGAAGAGGCCACGGTGGAAGCCCCTTTCTCCCTTCCGTCCCGCCTCCGCAAGTGGGGTGCAGCAGGCGCCCAGGGCGCCCGCTGCACCCTGCTTAGAGGCAGTGGGGAACTGGCAGTTTGCCGCTTCCCCATGGCCTCTGGAAGCGGCGGGATGGGTGCGGCAGCCTTGGCCCCATCCTGCAGCTTCCTGGGGCGATTGCGGACTGCCCCTTTTGGGCAGTCTAGAATAGCCCTATATGTCCTAGACCTCTTTTAAAGGTAAAGGTAGTCCCTTGACATGAATATCTAGTTGCAACTGACTGTATGGTGCTCATCACCACTTCTAAACTGAAGAGTCAGGACTGTCCGAAGACGACTCTAGCAGTCATGTGGCTAGCATGACTGCACTGAATGCTGTTACCTTCCCACCCAAGTGGTACCTATTTATCTACTTGCATTTGCATGCTTTCAAACTAGTAGTTTAGCAGAAGCTGGGACTAGTGATAGGAGCTCACTACATTATGCAACACTCAGGCCTTGAACTGCCTATCATCTGATCTTCTGTTCATCAGAATTGGCCTCTTAACCATTAAGCTACTGCATCCCTTTTTGCCTTTACCTCTTTTAGCCATCTATTTTGTAATTTATACACTTCTATCCTCAATAGAGATGAGGCAGCTGTCTGGATAGAATAAAACAAGGTGATGCAATAGAATGCATACACATACATCAGCAGTGAGATTACTTTCTATATTGGGCCAAATTCCAGTGCCATATGTTACAGAAGACAACAAGGGCACGGGGGCAAAAGTTGTTCCAAGTCTTGTCTGCACAGGCTAAAAGACCTATTTCCCACCCCACCTGATTCTAGTGTCATCCTCCTTGGACAATGCATGGCCCAAATCCTGGATCTGGTGTGGGCAGTTTGGACAACATCTGGCATGTTCCACACAAGAACCAGGGCATAACAATGTTAACATGGAGTAATAATAGGATTTATTTCTATTCTGCCTTTTCCACTGGGGAAGCAAAGCGGATTACAGCAATCAAGCAAACAGCTTCATTTATATACTGCTTCATACCACCTAAGCAGTGTCTAAGTGGTCTACAACAAAACTTACCTTTCGCTCTGGATTTTCCAGGAAGATCCAGAGCCTATTTTTTCCATGCCATGGCAAATGTCTACATGGGCATCCTGCTGTTCCAACTGGTACATCTGCCATCACCAAGAGGCACTTGTTCTGAGCAGCCTGCAATGTGACTGTTGCTGGGTGCTTTGTTCTGACCTCAGAAGCAAGTGACCTGTGGTGGCAGTGGGTGCACTGGGCAGCCCAGCAGGATACCCATACAGACAGCTGCTATGGTGCAGAAGGAGAAGGTGAGGTAATGGTTTAGGATGGGCAGCTGTGGGGCCAGGATATACTGGGCTGCCCCTGGCCAGTACAAACAAGGCCCTAGTTATGCTTAAGGTTTTTTTTAACCCTTGTCTGTTTTGTATTCACTTTAGAGCATGGGTTTGCAACTACCCCAAGTGTGCAATCTATACAGTTGCCCTTACTTTTTCATGGGGGATCCTTTCCGGGCCCCCTTGCGAAAACCGAGTTTCGCCTATATTCAAGCCCCATTGGTTTGAATATAGGTGTGGGTGCATGGGCGGGCAGCCCATTCATTCTCCCTCTGTTCGACCCTTGAGCATAAGTGAGGGATGTGAGTCCCAAGACTGCGAGAACGGAGGGAGGAATATACATTCTTTTCTGGATGTGACTGAGCTGCATCCATCACTCTATATCCATACTACCCCAACATTTTCTTTCTTTCCCTCCCCCTCCCCCAGTGAGTGTGTATTGGAGAGAGAGAGAGAGAGAGAGACAGACAGACAGACAGACAGACTGACAAAGAGTTCATCTGCAACTTCTGGGGGTCTTAGGAGTCAATTTGGCCTCAGATAACATCTGAGGGATGTTATCCTGTTTCAGATCTAGGAGAGGTCACTTCCTGCTTGAGAAAAAGCCATCTGCACTGCCTTAAAACAAACTGGGAGGTTAAAAGCTTTATTGGGGCTGCCATGTAGTTTGTGACCTGCACTCATATTATCCCAGGGCCCATTCCCTTGTTTTCAGGTTATTTCAGCCTAAAATTAATCCTTTGAGCATGTAATGAAACCAGGCAATAACTTTCAGATGTGATGAAAATGCCTTCCACTATAGGGGATTTTGGATCAAATACACTTATTTTGGAAAAAAGAAAAAAAATGCTTTTAAAAAAAAACTCCAAAGGGGCACAAGCAGCCCCTTTGCTCACCCTTGGATTAGACAGACCAATCCTAACCACCCTGAAGGAGGCTAGGATAGGAAAGAAGTTTCCCTTCACCAGCAGGGCAGCATATCCACCCAACAGGACATCATTCCATCCTCAGAACGTTCTGTAAGTGTAGATTCATGGAATCATAGCATTGGAAGAGATCACAAGGGCCATCCAGTCCACCCCCCTGCGGTGCAGGAACTCTCAGTCAAAGCATCCCCAACAGATAATGTTCTGACTGGTAAAAGAGAATCACACCAGGTGTTTTGGGACTGCAGAGGGGTTGTATTAGAAATACTTTGCTCTCTTGATAAAATTACAGATTGGGCCCTGAACCTAATGGAGGCATTTTCCTGAAACCAGCTGGGGGAAGGGGTATTTTAAAATCCCACATATACACCTTCTGTCCTACAATGAGCCAGCAAGGTTTTAAACGTGGCAAACCCCTGCTATTTAAATACATCCACACGAATGCTCCCAACCCACACAGTTTTTGTAGTAATCTTCTTTCTTTGAAAATACTGTTTTCACTGACTCTGCATGAACCCTCTAGGGGCTGTAGAATGAAGTGATAATGACATGTATGTTTGAAAAGGGCACCACAGACGTAGGAGAGACAGAACGTCCATATTGCCATCACACCACCTCAGACACAATGTAGTTCAATGGAGCCAATTTAACTGAAATTCAGAATAAAGTCTCTGAAGGCACAGTAAACAAGTACAGAGAAACCCAGTGATGTGCATACCTGTGTAACCTACCACTTATAAAAAGAGGGTTAAATTAGAGAAAGAGTTAAAAGGGCCCTGGTGGGTTGAGAGGCAACAAATGCCTTAAATGACAAAATAAAAATAAATGTCAAATCAGAAAGATTGCAGGAAAGGGGGAGATAGTAGAAAGCACTGAGAATTCCAGAAGAGAGATGGGGCACATGAAAACCATCTCAGTCTGCTCCTTCTTACCCTCCAAGGGTCATTACCATTTAAATGGCCAGAGAGAGAGAGAAGAAGAGAGAAGGGAGAAGACAGGCAGACCAATAAAATAAAATAAAATAAAAATAAATAAATCTTAGAGCAGGGTCCTGATGAGCTATCTCCTTCCTTTCCCCGCAGGGATTCCTGTCACCACACTTACAACTTTAAATAACTGCTGAATTCTTCTTATTACTGTATTTTGATATTGCTTACTGCAATTTTACTAATGCATCTTTTGGTGACTTGTAAGCCATTTTGGAAAGATGTGTACCCTACAAAGTGGGATATAAATAAATAAAGACAGTAGGCAGAAAGAAAGACAATACAGGGGAAAAACAGACAGTCAAGATAAGCAGGCTTCTAGCCAGCTTTGAGGTGGGACATTTAGACGATGCACATCTTGAAGCCAGCTGGAAAGTGCACCCAAGCTATGCTATGGGAAGAAAAGCTGGACTAAAAAGGAGCTGGATTTTTCTGCTTCCTCCTGAAAAGTGTCCACCTTCACATGTACATATAAATGCACCAGTGCCAGAGCAGCTCTACAAGGATGCTGTTTCCAAAACCTTACCCTAATTGTGCATGTAAATGCCCCATTGCAGGGCTGCATTTAAAAGGGACAGAGCTGCTGTACCCAAGCGATCAGGATGGCAATGCCAAAAAGAGAAACTGTGACACTTCTCATGGAGATGAGTACAACATACACAAAATAGACAGTCAGAGAGGAGGCATGGTGTGAAGGGGGGCATGACTGTACCTTGCTGGCATCTGCATGGGCACACCTCTGCTCCAATGCCTTTTCCTGTGAAGCACTGCACATGCAAATGTGTTCAGATTCACAGAGATGGCCATCCAATGGGATGGCAGTTGTCAGTGGTTCACTCCTGCAGTTTGTGGGGTTGGTGGGAGGAACAATAATAATAAAAGAACCTAGGGGTGCAGCTTGAAGTCACTTTGTGTGGTCATGACAGGCACACTCCTGCCACCTTAGTGCGATTGGTGGGATTTCAATGCGGCTTTTTCCTGCCCATCTGTTTCACCCTCCAGTTGACCCTCTGTATTCACAGATTCTTTATCCATGGATTCAGGCATCCACAGATTGAAAATATTTTACAAAGCATAAATTCCAAATAGCAAACCTCAATTTTGCCATTTTATATAAGGAATACAATTTTACTATGCTATTGTATTTAATGGGTCTTGAGCATCCACTGATTTTGGTATCCCCCGGGGTGTCCTGGAACCAAACTCTGATGGATAACAAGAGCCCATTGTATACTGTAGGAGACCAAAGTAGGATGAACAAGGAAAAGATTTAGGAGAAGTGAAAAAGCACAATATGACAACAACGGGACTAGACTACTCTGAACACACTTTCCAGTGTGCTGTCATCATGCCACCACTGGAAGGAAAGGCTTCAGAAAGGTGGAGGTTGTTTCTCTCTCCTACCTGACAAAGGTGAGGAGGCACATGGATCCAATAACTCCATAAAATGGAGCATATGTAATGAAGTAGCGTATGTAATAACTGAAGGCCCAGGCCAAGTCCTAGGGAGAGAAGAAAGAGATTATATGATACAGGTGATCTCTCTTCTTCTTCTTCTTTATGTTAGTTCTTGAGTTACACAAAATGCAGAGAGATGCTTCATTACCTCCCCCCAGTAAGATCTTGTCAGAGAGCCTTTGAATTTGGTGAAATGGGATTTAATGAAGAAAATGTAGGACATGGGGAGCAGAATCTTTCACTTACCACCCAGAACTTGTGTTTGAACATGGTCGTGAAGATTTGCATATGGAAGTAAACTGGAATGAGGAGAGGTGGGAAAACTGAAAGGAAAACCAGAATATTAGAGGAGAAAGGCAAGTGTGAAGCATACAAATGGTGGCCAGGAGATTAGTGTTTAAAAGTAAAACTAAAAAGTAAAAATAAATTCTGAGTGTAGGGAACATTTTCAAGAAAAAAGAAAATAGAGGAGTCTGTTTTGACCTGTGGTCTGTCCAACATCTCAGACAATCTATTCCAGAAAGAAGTGTTTTGTTTTGTTTTTACTTATCTTCAGGTCTAACATTCAGAATAAAGCAATCCATTCTTCTGGGACTGTATTACTTCAAAATACTAGTGGGAAACTCTATCTTCAAATATACCACATGTCAAAAACTCCCTGCATGGGAAAAGCTAGACCTCAGAAAGAAAAGCTGTAGCCTAACTTTTTCTTTGATATGTTAGCTTTCCATGGGCACATAATTTTTGAAATCTATATTAAGAAAATGACATACCCAAAGTGGTGTACCAAAAGAACTTATTAGTTGTTTTTTCTGAACAATGAACAATAATTTCACAAAAAACAAAACTCCTAGGATGGAGCTCTAGGGTTTTTCCCACCTAAAGTTTTATAGAGCTTCATCATTCAAACCAAGACAATCAGTGTAGTATAGTGGTTAGAGTGTTGGACTAGGACTCAGGAATCTCAAGTTCAGATCCCCTATTTTGCTATGTAGCTCACTACATGAGGATAAAATGGAGGAGGGATGTATGCTGTTTTACACTTTTTGGAGAATGAGTGGGATACAAATAAAAAGACACAATGGAGTTCTGAAAATATAAGGAGTTAGGAGAAGTACACACAGTGTGATTTTGTTTTTTAAACAAACAAACAAACAAACAAATAAACATTTAATGCCCTGGAAACTTGAAAGGAGCAATCTTATAGCTGCCATTAAATATGTAGGGAAGGGGGGGGGATTTTAATACCTAAACAGGAAGGAAGGGGCTTAAATTAAATAAATACCCCCCAAAGCAGCTCTGTTTAAATGTGAAGGAATTATAAACATGACCCCTATTTTCTCTACATGTACAAGGTGGCTCATCTTTTGTAAGCTGCCTTGAGTCCAATTTGAGAGAAAGGCAGGATATAAAATAAATAAGTACATGTACGAATGTGGAAAGAAACAAAGACTCACCAAAAAAGAAGTATTCATGCTGCCGGTTATAAGGGAAGTATTTCAGCTTTTTTTCCCCATACTACAGGAAGGAAGAAAGGGGATGTTGTCAGTGCTTAGTTCCCTGAGTGTGGAATTATTCCCTGGGGAAATTTTCCAAGCCCTCTCTGCTTATAGTTTTTAGATATGTTCTCAAGACCTTCCCATGTAGAGAACCTTTTAATGGATTTGATCACTGGACCCACATTTTTAATTATAGTTTATTTGTATTGCTATATCAACTTTTCAATCATTTTAAATAGTATACATATACTGTAGTTTGATATTAACTTCTTTAAGAAGGCCTTTTGCTTGGAAAAGTATCTAAGTATGCACCTCATTCATTTAGGAGTAATCACCTAATAAACGGACAAGGTTGTCTTGCTAGTTAAACCCATGGCCTGTAGCATTTGCACAAGGAAAAACATGCTATTCTTTGTATTTCTTATCATCACCACTACTGGCAATACTAATATTTATGACCTGACTTTAAGGGTTGCAGTGCTATACACACTTATATGGGAATAAGCCTCCTGTAACTCACAAGGGATTGTTTCTAAATAAGACGAGTGTGCATTTGCACTCTTAAACAAACATTCTCCTGGGCAGCTCTGACAGGGGAGAATTGCTTCCTGACAACCAATCAAGGAGGATTTTGGTACTGTTTCTACTCCTCCTTTAGCCCACAGAAAGATGTGTGTTAATAAGTGGATAATATTACAATGTTCATAGATTACTACTTTTTATCAGGCTGCTTGCAAGGTTGATTTAAAATGTTTCTGAAAACATTATGTATCAATTCAATGCTCAACAAGCTGCCATTTCTGGACCAGAGTTAAGACTATCTCAGAGTGACTCAAGGTCCATAAAATTAGGAATTAATAGATAGGAACGTGTCATCCAGGTAAGGATGACAGTATAGCCTGTCATACATTTTTGACTCTGTCATAGAAAATGTTTTATTCTACAACTTTGTAACACACCATGCACATAAAAATAAATGATAATAATAATTTTGTCCTCCAGAAAGTGTCACAAGAGATGCTGTAAAGGAGTAGTTTAGGGGAGGTAATTCCCAGGGAATTGTCAGAATTTGGAGTCGAAGCCTTTCATGGCCAGCATCCATAGTTTTTTGTGGGGTTTTTGGACTATGTGGCCATGTTCTAGAAGAGTTGCTTTCTGATGTTTCGCCAGCATCTGCGGCAATCCTCAGGGTGGAAGGATGTGCAACAGAGGATTAATGTTTGCTAATTAGTGGTCATTGTCTTCTGGGAATCCCCTGACCGTAGGCTGTTTCTCATTTGCATTGGTTGAGTCTTAACCTTGCTGTTCTTCAAGACTGGCAGCCAAGCTTTGTTTACCCTCAGGGTTTCCCCTTTCCTGTTGAAATTGTCCAGGTGTTTATGGATTTCAATGGATTCCCTGTGCATTCTGACATGGTAGTGGTTGGCATGTTCCAGAATTTCAGGGCTTTCAAACAGCATTTTATGCCCAGGATGGTTTATAGCCTGTTCTCCTACTGCTGATTTTTCCGGCTAACCCAGTCTGCAGTCTCTCATGTTCCTTGATTCTTGTTTGCACACTGCGTTTGGTGGTCCCTATGTAGGCATCATTGCTCAGGTTGAATCTGCCCTCTACCATCTCCCAGAGGAGGAAGTGGAAGAGATAAGAGGGGAAACAGCAAGGATTCTGTGTAAGGCAAAACCACCTCCCAGCAACATAACCAAAAAAAGAAAGAAAAGGCATCAAGGACCTCAATTCGGACCCAGAAATCATCATTCTCCCAGCAGACAAAGGCAATGCCACAGTAATCACAGTTGCACATCCTCCCACCCTGAGGACTGCCATTAGCAACAGAACAATACATTTGCAAATCACCCCTCCCTTCCCAGGGTCACATAGGATATATATATCCAATCCTTTTCCAGGCTATTATTCTCTGAAGATGCCAGCCACAGATGCTGGCAAAACGTCAGAAAGGAACTCTTCTAGAACATGGCCACATAGCCTGAAAGCCCCACAAAAAACTATGCCTTGAATTTGTTGCTCAAGACCTCAACAAACAAATTAAGAGCAGCTTTCTCTTAGTGCCTGAATAAATATCAACAGTTTTAACCAAAAATTGATTAAAATGTATAATTATTCAGAAGATTGTAGCCATGTAGCCATTCTCTATTTCTCTGAATAATCTACCTGATATGGTTGTTATGAGATTTAAAAAGGGGGTAAGACTGAACTCCTGGGAAAAATTAGAGGAATGTTGTATGTCACATTTGCTGAAATATTTCAGAAGAATGACGCAGCTTAATATAACCCCTAAGCAATAAAGGGGAAAATCATAGAAGATAATAGGCAGTTATTATTGTACTAGAATTATAAACCATTGGAAGTATATCAGATGAACAGAAGATAACAACCAAATGCTTAATCATGCTAGATGATTATACATGATTTATTACATATGTCATTAAGATATTTTGATAGCTGAGTACATGCTTAAGTACCACATGCATACAAGAATCAGGTAATCTTATCCCCACTGTTTTTTAAACTGTTGCTCGCTCCTGTATTGATCTGTCCTGCACTCCATTCCCCCACTTCTTTTCATGTCTTTCCTTCTCACAAGTTCTAGCCTAAGCTATCTGAATTTATTCCAAAGTTCAAAAAGACCTGATGCAATAGTGGAACTCACTTTTCCAATGGATAATATGAAACTCCCCACCATTATCAGCTACCATACAATGTGCCACAAGCACAGAATAACTAGATGTAGGTGGAGAGCTAATCTCATCAAGAAACTACACATCAAATCCCAAAGTATTACATGCACGTATGTAACAAATTATAAAGGAAACATTATTGTGATATTTATAAAATTTGAAGACAGGTTAGGAATTACTGCCCATTTTAAAAATGGAGCACACTATCTGAAAATTAAAATTCATGAATTGTATGAATTTAATTTTCAAAGCAGTAATGTGGGTTTTCTGGAAAAAGTAGTACTGGAATATGTTTCCACTTTCAGAAAAAAACCCAGATTTATCACACTTGGTTTAAATGTTATAGCCATATACCCCAAAAGCTTTATGTGGAAATTATTTTATTAGAACACTTGTATCAATGCTAAATACTTGTAATAATGCAATGGGAATAGCATATTTAACAACAACAACAAAGAATGACTATCCTTGAAAAAAAGCTATTTTTAAAGACACATACCAAAACATATGCACCTAATATATCTGGCATCAGCAATTACTTTATTTTCCTAAGGAAAAACTATAGTACTACACTTTAAGCGTCACTCACTCTCTGTATTATGGAGTTCCATTTCAATTTGAGAAAAAAAAAATGATTCAGTACAACTGTTTCACTGAAGGATGGCTATGAATCTGTGGGCATAGACAACTTATCAAGTTTTGGTTTGACTTTGTACTTGTCCCATTATTGGGAGAAATATGAGATATAAATAAATAAAATAACAACAACAATACTTGTGATTGTTTCAGAAGCATGAGATTTTGTGAAACAGGAACACAATTAGTTGTGTGTTCATGAGTGTATTCCTGTGAGTACTAGAATTTGTCTATACTTGTCTTCTCAGAAAAATAGACTTTCATCTCCTATATTTAGCCCACCCAACATGACTGACTGAAATAGAACAGTCCAGATAACTATGGACAAATGGATACATGCATGGTATGGAAAATTTTCCATGGAAAGAAAAAGGATTTTTATACCACCCACATTTCTGTTTCAAAGTATTTCTTTCTTTCTAATAAAAGTAAAATATTAAATATTCAGAACCTAAGATGAGAGCTAGGTAACATAGGCCTTTAAAATGATCTTAAAATAAATCAGGAATTTCTAAATTACATCCTTACACATTCTGGAATGTGTAAAAACAAAGAAGCTGCTATGCTGTCAGCCCAAAACTCAATTTAGCCCACCAGAACTGCGTGTCCACGCAAGAACCACATGGAAGCTCACGATAAGAGCATGATGAGGACTGCCAATTCTTGTTGCCCAATTGGTTATATCTAATAAGCAGAGGTATCCTGCTTCTGGATCTGCATTGAATTTGTAGGTAACAACCATTGGTAGACAGCTACTCCATCTATATTTTCTCATTCTTCTGAATAGGTCAGTGACCATAAAATATCTTGTGGTAACAAATTGCATGGATTTGCAGACGACCACTCAAAGAACTACTGTAACAGGGTAAGCAACCTGTCCTTTCTGTTGCTCCAGAGAATAGGACCCGGAACAGTGGATGCAAACTACAAGAAAAGAAATTCCACCTTAACTTTAGGAGGAACTTCCTGACAGTAAGAGCTGTTCAACAGGGGAACACACTTCTTCGGAAAGTGATGGAATCTCCTTCCTTGGAGGTTTTTAAACAGAGGGTGGATGGCCATCTATCGGGGTGCTTTGATTGTGATTCCCTGCATAGCGGGTTGGACTGGATGGCCCTTGTGGTCTCTTCCACCTCTGTGATTTTATCATTCTATGAAATTCTGTAAATTAATTATATATGGTGTGAAAACACAGTGAATACCCTATTCTAGAAAGGTAGCTGTATCCCTCAGCTCCCGCAGTCACTCACAGCTTAAACTTGTGGCACCTTAAAAGTAAACAGACTCACTGTGGCATATACCTCCATGATCGGAGTCCACATTTAGTATTTTGAAAGAATGCTTTGTTTTCAACCCAATCAAACAAATGACTGTTGAAGAACAACACCATGCTTCCTTGTTTCCTTTTCTATCCTGGAAGGCCCCAACAAAACAAACCTTGCTTCAGTAGAAAGATGCTTTATGTTCCTGATGACCTCAGCCCCCCCCCCCCCCCCCCAGTAACTTCTGTGCCTACACTAAATTACAGTGGGTACCTAAGGATGTGAAAATATGTTTCTGTATATGTGTGTGTTTGGATGTGAACATTACTGCATGAGTTAGTCAACTGAAGCTTTCAAGAACAAATTTGCCACAAAACCCTCAGTACCTGATCTGGTTTTGTCAAATATGCATACTAAATATTTCCTTCAGAGTACATATTTTGTCAATCAAATGCTTTAATTTTTGAAATTCAATATGTGATTGGTGAAAACTGCATCAGTGCATCTTCTTATTCCAGAAGCTCAATTGTTTATTTTGCTTTAATTTATTTTATTTATATCCCTCCTTTTCCCCTAAAAAGGGGTGAAGCAGATGAGCAGCCTCTGGCCACTCCAACCCCGGTCAACCCATGATAGCCATGGGACAATGGTGACTGGATGGTCCACTCTGAAAGCAGACCACTGCAGTCCCTGCTCTTTCTGCTGGAAGCCTAATGCCACCTTGGGTGGCCTAAGAGCGGCTTCTGGCTGCTCTGGGGGCATGCGTCATTTGCACACCCTGCCCCTGAAACAGCCAGAAGCCACTTTATTTGGCCCATCTGTTTCAGGCCATAGAATCACAGAGTTGGAAGAGACCACCAGGGCTATCCATTCCAACCCCCTCCATGCAGGAGTTCACAATCAACACACCCTCAACAGATGGCCAGCCTCTGTTTAAAGACCTCCAAAGAAGGAGATTCCACCCCTCTCAGAGGCAGCACATTCCACTGTCAAACAGATCTTACTGTCAGGAAGTTCTTCCTAATGTTTGGGTGGACTCTCTTTTCCTTTTGTTTGCTTCCAATGATCCATGTCCAAGCCTCAAGAAGGAAAAACAAGCTTGCCCCATCCTCAATATGACATCCCTTCAAATATTTCACCTATTGTCTGTCTTTTCTCCAGGCTTACCATACCTAACTCCCTAAGTCAGTCCTCATAGGGCATGGTTTCCAGACTTTTCACTATTTTGGTCTCCCTCCTCTAGACATGCTCCAGCTTGTCAGCATCTTTCTTGATTTGTGGTGCACAGAACTGGAAACAGTATTCCAGGTGCGGTTTGACCAAAGCAGAATAAAGTGGCACTATTACTTCCCTCATCCTAGACTCTATACTCTTATTGATGCAGCCTAAGATTATAATGGCTTTTTTAGGTGCTAAATCTCACTGTTGACTCATGTTCAGCTTGTGGCCTACAAAGACTTCCAGATCCCTTTCTACATGTAGTCTTGTTAAGCCAAGTGTTCCCCATTCTATATCTGAGGGCTCATTCCCACTGCAGTTTTCTCCAAAGCGTGATTTGGGGCAAACGACCCTTGTTCTCATTTGAAACTGCTTCCAATCTTCATTGGATCGATTTTAGAAGGAACTGGATTGATCTTCATTTGATCGATTCCAGGAGGAATCTCCCCTCCTTTCCACCAAGGGGCCATTTACAGCTCTTCCACATTGCAGAAATAAAGCAATTTGATGCCACTAATTGTCATGGTTCCATCATATGGAATCCTGAGATCTGCAGTTTGGTGAGGTGTTCAGCCTGGTCTTTCAGAGAGCTCTGGTGCCTCACCAAATGGCAAATCCCAAAATTCTTCAGGATAGAGTCATGGCAGTTAGACTGGTGTCAAACTGCTTTATTTCTGCAGTATGGACACACCCTTACAATATACAATTATAGACCTATAGTCCTGTTTAATTTCCAATCTGTTTAATTGCCAATCCAAAATGGTAGGATTTGCAATTTAAGGACATTCAAAAATCTTAGCTCAGAGAGTTTGAGTATCTTGGCAAACAATAAATTCCAGGATTCCACAGGATGGAACTCTGGCAGTTAAAGTGGAATAACTGCATCATAATTGTGTAGTGTAAATGGGCCACAGCTCCATTTCAGCTTTAATACTTAGATCCTAATTAATTTAAACCACAATTCCTACTCATGCCAGAAACAAAGAACTGTGCTTTAATGCCACTTTATGAGCCAACATATTTAAAGGCAATAGTTTGATCCTGTTTTAAAGTTGTATTGTGGTTAATTTAATAGAGATTTTTGTTCCCAAGCTCAGGTGGGAGGGAAGGAGCAAGGGGTGACAATGGTGGTGGTATATGGATTCAATCCTCATTCACATTTGGTTTCTAATCACAGATTAGCAAAATGGGGTTATTGTGTCTGAAAGGCAGTTGTTCTTCGTTTTGATCCTTTCTGGATTTCCACAATTCAAAACATGGAGTTTCCCCCCCTTAACATTGCTTCTAATGACAGATGGGCAACTGTCCCAAGTGGTGTGAGAAAAATCCATCCCAATGGTAAAAAACCATTCTGCCCTGGGAATATCCAGAAGATGAATGCCACAAATGCCACCTCTGAAAACAAAAGAATGAACAGGTAATTTTTTAATATTATGCAGTGCTGAGACCCTGGCAGCTCCCTGTAATGCAATGTGAAACTACTATAGAAAGACAAATTGTCACTGCTGGAGACTCCTTTTTTTCTTTTCTTTTTTTTAATCAGAAAAGGGGAAGATCTGGGGATTCTGGAGGGTTGAGGGCTGAAAACCAGCTTTAGGGGCTGTGTGGTCCCCCAAGGCTCAGTTTTTATACTGATAATTTGGGATGATTTGGGGAATTTTGGCATCTGAAGAAAAGGAATGGAATGCACTTTCATTTTTAAATGATACACAGAGAAAGGTAGATTGCTTCTAGTATAGGCTGTTCCAAATTGATTGCTACTCATTGCTCAAGATGAGATAAGTGAAAAAATTTATGCTTAAATCAGATTTGCACAAGATGTTTCAACATCTGCCAAAAGGTAGATGTGCCAGTGTCTTTGGCCACAGAGGGGGAAATGAACGTCTTCCTTTTCATCACTTTCTGTTTCTGACTCAAGATTTCCCCTTATTTAATTATTTATTATTTCTAAAAAATCTTTCCTTTTTTACATACTGAACTAAGATGGAATCACATATCATATTCTTATAGACATGATTCAAAGGGAAGAAGGGATAGGAAGGGGAAATGAAAACAAGCAAATTCAGGTACCAATTAAAAGGACACATTTTCCCCACCGTCCAAGTGCCCAGCCCCAAACCCATTTAGCAGTTTCTAAATGACCCAGTACTGAAGTTAGGCCTAACTCCATTATTTGTTTTGTTTGAACAAACTGTTGCTTGAGGACAGCCTGCTCTCTGGAAAGAACAATCAAAGAGTGTTACAGAATAAAGGAACACCTAGATATTTCTATTGTGAGTTTGGTTCATCCCCATATTTTGATGGAAGCAATACATAGAAAAGCTATATAAAAATGTGAAAGAATAAATGACACAAGAGAAGAAGAAATATATGAAGATGAACCTCAGATTCTGGAAAGTGAAGTGAAAGCTCCCCTCAAAGCAACTAGAAGAAATAAGTCACCAGGAATAGATGACACAGCAATAGAACAGCTACAATCCAGAAAATCAAGTTCAGTTCTAACTAAAATCTGCCAATAAATAGGGAAGACAAAGTAGTGTTCCACAGACTGAAAAAGATCAATTTCTATACACAAAACAGGAGATACAAAAGATACAGGACCATTACACTAATTTTGCATGCAAGCAAAATCATGCTAAAAAATATGCAGCAGACTTCTACCAAATATGGAACGAGACATCCCAGAGGTGCAAGGTGGTTTCAGGAAAGGAAGAGGCACTAGGATTCACATTGCAAACATACAGTGGATAATGGAACATGGTGACTATACAGACCATCCCAAAGAGACGGTCTGCAGCTGCCCCTGTACTGGCTAGATTGGTGCCATAGCAACCGCATGCCATGGCATTGATCCAGCTTCTGGAGAGCACAAAAAGGAGCCTCAAAAAGGCTTTCTGATGCCCTTTCGGCACTGCATCATCTAGATGCATTGCTGGGGTCGCGGCATGATGCTATGCTACGTCTAGAAGGGTGTGCAGTGTCATGACGTGACAGGGAGGAGTCACGGTGTCCAGCATGCACATGCTGCACCATGGCTCCACCTACAGGCTGGCACAAAGTGTCAGTCTGTATAACCCCATACTGGGGAATTCCAAAAGAAAATCTGCATATGATTTATTGACTGCAGTAATGCCTTTGGCTGCACAGACCATGAAAAACTGTGGAATGCTTTCAAAGATTTTTAAAAATTTCCCCATGGCCACTAAAATATACAATATACTGGTTTTGAAACTTATGGGTTTCCTTTTAGTTCCTTTCTTTCTTTTTTTACAGCTTTCCCTTAGCACGTGTATGTATTAAAAATTTACTTGTTGTGACAATCATGACACAGGTTTCCAGCTGGTATAAATCATGGCAAGGAATTCTGAACATTCAATTTGTGTCCACTAATTGAAACTTCCTGCACTTCTGGTCTAGATGAAATGTGTCCCAAAGATAATCCAAAACAAGAGTAATGTACAACTGCAGGATTGCTCACAATAATAATCCAAGCCCCCAAGAATTATCTTTTATTCCCTACCTACAAAAGACAGATTCTTCTGCAGTCAAGAGCTGGCTCTTGTATTAAAAACACAGATCTTCTTAGAACTCATACCTGTAGCTGAGTATATGTTCTTGTATGATGTGAAAAAGTTGTTTTCATAGACTAGGGACTTCCCACTTTGTTGTTATGGCAAACCATGTGGAGGTATGCTGTCTCAGCAAAGGAGGAGATGGTAGGTATACATTAGGAGTGCTCATAATCAATTAAAGACCTGACTGCTATGAAAAGACTTCAGCAAGTCTGTCAAAATCCAGTCATCAAAGTAGACAATCAGCTTTTCTCAGGAGGAATAGTTATTTTCTAGGGCAGTCCTGATTTCTATTTTTGACCATGCAGAAAAACCAACCAAGCATGGAAATATAATTCTTTTGGCAATAACTTTGATAAACTCCATAAACTTTGATAAACTCTATGGTCCGATCTAGATGGGCACTAAAAGGCACCTGGGCGGCGCCATTAGGGTTTGTGAGTGCACAGCGTTTGCACACTCACAAACCCTAGCACGGGGTTTTTTTTGTGGCACAAAAAAAGGAGCGTGGTTCTCCCGCTCTTTTTTTTGCGGCATAGCTTCACTGCAGCATCTAGCTGCTGCAGTGAGTCTCCGCAGCTAAAAAAAAAGTGGCGCCAGACCTCCCCTTTTGGGCGGTCTGGAAAGGCCCTATTTGTCCAAGATTTGCTGTTCTTACAACTCTGTTTTTATTACAACAGACCAGTCAGATCTGAAAACTTGGAAACACAATGCTCCAGTGCAAACCCAACTTGACTTCATATCCTCTCATCTTACCTCTACAGGCTGGATATCTCCCAGAACAAAGAGATGCATCATGTTCACATCTGGGTCTTTCCTGAAGATGTTAGGCTTAGCATGGTGCTGGAAGTGCCGGTGATTCCACCAATTTGCTGAGGCACCCTGTAGAAACATGTGGACAGTCAATGGGCATCTTAGATTGTTGTCAACATGTCATCTTCATATTCTAAAAACCATTATTTGATTGAGGGTTCCTGTATGGCAGGGAGTTAGACTGGATTGTGGTCTCTTCCAACTCTATGACTCTTATGATTAATGTGCACCAAAACAGGCTGTAATGTTAATAATGTGTATCCAATGTGATAAATATTTGTGGAACCTATGGAAAGAGTGATGTAGAATCTCTAACCAAGTGTTCTGCTGCCATTGCCAATTAATGTTAGGCAATAGCTTTCACCTTCGTTCAGTCTAAACTATACAGCTGCCATTTCCCTGGATGTGTCTTTGCTGTACCAAAATAAGGAAATGCCCCTTTGCAGTTGTATATGTACCAGCAGGAAGCATATGCAACATCTCAGGTTCTAAAAGAATGAATAGAGGGGCAGATGGGCAATCATTCAAGAACTCCTAAAATATATGGAAAAAATGTACCTTTAAAATTTCCAGCCAGTAGCAATTTAAATGTGTATATGTGTCACCAGTCAACTCATGGAGACCCCATGAATTTCACAGGGTTTTCTTAGGCAAGGTATATTCAGAAGTGGTTTTGCTGGTTTCTTCCACTAAAATAGTATAGCCTACAGCATCTGATATTCATTGGTGGTCTCCAACCCAAGTACTCTTCAGGACTGACCCTTCTTGATTTCCAAGATCTGATGAGATCTAGTGTTTGGAGGTATTTAGGCCAGCAATTTAAATACATAGAACAAATGCAAACTATTTTAAGTTTTAACTCCAGGAAATGGAAAATATAGTGCTCCTGATAGGATAGCACTAGTGCTTTCCACAGCTCCCCCAGAAGCTTCATGCTGGCCTCAACCAGTAAATCTCCCTTACCTACACTGCTGAAGGTCGCTGTTTCTGTCATTTCTTTTCTACTCTGCTGCTTTCCCTTATCTTTCTCTTCAACTGCTCCACTTCAGCCTTCTATTGCCTTTTTGTTCTTTTTCTTCAACTGCTCTTTTGCCTTCACTTCTATTCTTTCGGTTCCTCTACCCCTCCAGCAACCACATGCATTTAAAAAAAAATCTCTCTCCTTTCTCTCCATTTTGTGTTCATCCCCCTTTACAAAGCTCATGCATTGCTCAAGATCCCAAGGAGCCAGTATTACACAATGTTGGGTGAGCATGTAATTATGTAATAATTGTCCCCCTGCCCAGTTTGTTTCAGAAATTTTAACCTTGCCCTAAGAAGATAGCAGGCTAAAGCCAAATAAATGCTAATTCCAACAAAAGCAGATCGACTGAATCAATTACTGAATGATAAATCAACACTTATATAAACCACAGTGAATCAATGGACCTAGTATAGTTAAGTGTAGTAGTCTCATTATATAACAAACAATAAAAAATGGTTAAAGGAAATGTGAGGGAGGGGGCTGCTGGCTCCTTCTTTTTTTCTTTTAGGATGTGACTCCCAGATGCCCTTGTGCAAAAGTGCAGTCCAGGACACAGGGTTATTTGAAACAGGCTCTGCAGCACTTGGCTCTCTGAGCTGTTCCAGACTGTTTCTGAAAACTTAAGGGCTAACAGAAAGTCTCCCTTCACAAAGAGGCTTTCAGTCCAGCCCATGTTTATAGCTGGCACTTACAATGCCTGACTCACATACACTGAATGCTAGTTGTTCCTAGACAGTATGGAAGCCTACCACTCAGAAAAAGTGATAAGGGAATTGTTGAAAAATTAGCATGGATGAGGATAGCCAACACTTAAGTCTGTGAGAAGGTCAGAGATCCAATCATGCCCATCAGAAAAATGTTAATTCTGATAGGTGATGCAACAGTGCTGATTCTTGCTCTTGAGCCTTTATCATTAACCT
The DNA here is from genome assembly GCA_034509955.1 of Urosaurus nigricauda. Lineage (NCBI taxonomy): Eukaryota > Metazoa > Chordata > Lepidosauria > Squamata > Phrynosomatidae > Urosaurus > Urosaurus nigricauda. The sequence goes on from JAOEGL010000001.1 coordinate 119,340,744, forward strand.
GGCACGGAGCAGTGAAATGGTCACTTTGTTTCCTTCTGCTTCATCTTCAAAGCATGAAAACTTCACCTACTTAATTTCTATGTGCTAGGCTAAAGGCATGTGAGCAAAAAGAAAAAAGAGAAAAGTTTCTGATCCCAGGATTAGAGCCACTAATTCTCTAAAGAGTGTTTCCAGTCAGTGCTTCTTAGCAGTAATTGCTTATGGCCAGCTGGTGGCATCTACAGATTGTCGACCTGCCAGGCACATTGCTTCTGTTTGGTTAAAAAAAAACAACACGTTGTAAGTACTCTTGATTCTAACCTGGTTTTCTCCAACAGCTCTACATATGATCAATGGCTTTCTGGGAGACCTGATTTCCTTGTATTGAATTCTTGCTCCTCTAGCTCATACATGTTTATCACCAATTACCTGGATTCAATTAGAGACCCCAGCTTCTATCTTCTTAATTTATAACATTCCTCATTTCCTGGTTAAACAAGGATACTTTCTCCTGCATCAACATTATTTCTGGCTTTGATCTTGCAAAGGTGGCCTATGTCCTGATCCCATAACACACTTGAAATGAGTATATGGCCTGATCTAGACTGGCAAAAAGGGGTGTGTTCATGCCTGCATGGAAGTGTGCCTTTAGATGACCTGCAGTGATAGTTTGGCATGAATGCACTTCTTTGGTGTTTTATTGGGGAAAAAGCAGCTTTAAAAAGGTGCTGCTTTTCCCCACTTCTTTTTAAAAAAGGTGTGACTGTGCAGCTGCATCTAAATGATGCGGTGCAACTGTGCAGTTTTTTAAAGCTCCTAAATCCTAGCTCCAGCCCTAATCTGAACCCTAGACATGCGCAGTAGGGACTCTGGGATGTTGTAACTGTTATGCAACTGTGCATAAAATTCAATGTCAATTCACTCATAAGATAAAGAAGTTTATTCATAAAATAAAGGGGTTCATTCATGGTGCACCAGTGCAACTACACAGTAAAAAAAGGGAAGCGAATGTACCGGTGCAACTGCACAGTTCGCAGCCGGTAACAAAAAACAAAAAAAGGTTCAGTGAGGCCAAAAGCCCTGTTCATTGCTGCCTGTGGTTTTTTTTTAGCTCCGCCGGTGTTTCTAGCATTCTGACAGCTTCCAATGTAGTGGCTGAGCAAGAGACAAGGCTTCAGATAAGTCGTCTCCATATCCTCTCAGTGTAGCTGTCCTATACCTTTTAAATACACCCCTGGGACCTGCATTGTAGCTGCTAAGCATTTGGGAAAAGGCAACTTCATGTCACCCTCTCCTGGCAGTCTGGAAAGCCCCTCTGATTGGTCATATAGGTATGATTGCAACAAATGCTAAAGGCTTTGAAAACTGCAGCTATCCTTTTTCTCACCTGATATTCTTCTAAACACATTGACATTAGCTTTCAGGCTGTACTGCTCTTTGAGAACTAATCTAAATACTGATAATATTGTTTTGCTTATTTCTTGTTCGGGGGGGGGGGAATACAGTCAAACCTGAGGTTAATTTACTGTTTTCACACCTGAAGAATGAAATATGATCCAGCAGGCCTCCAGTGCAGATTGTATAGTTTTGTTCTATGTTTTTAATAGCAGCACAGCAAAGGGAAATTCCAATGGGTCTTCAGTGTTCCCTAGTCATGTGAGGGGGTTCCCATCTTGGATTTCCACCTGTAGCTGTTAAACACACAGCAACCCTTCCAGAATAAAGATAACCTTAATATCATCATCTATTGCTTCATGAGTGGCCTTACCTTCAAGTGACCAATCACAAACTTGTGAACTATATGGTTCCACATAGACTTCTTAAACACAGAGAGGTGTCCAAAGTCATGCTGCAACCACCCAGCTTGAGCCTTTGGAGGAAAGAGAAAAATTATAACAGAAAAGGGAGATCTCACAGAAACACTACATCAAAACCTTTCTAAACATTAGTGTTTTATCAGTTTTCTGTACATTACTGACATCAGCAGAGCTGACAAACAGGTAAAATTCCAGGTGTCTATGTTCAAAATTAATTCCAATATAGATAGTATTACTATCACTTACAGCTGCTACTGCTATAATAATAACTGCTTTAGAAAGAAGAGTGCAATCAGCCCACCACATTTGCTGGGGTTAGAGGAGCAGGACCCCTGTGAAAGTGGAAAAACTGAATAATTCTAAATTCAAGTCACCATAAATGCCTTCAAGGTGACAGGGTTCCTTTGCAAAGCAGCAGCAGGTGGCTGTTGGGGGCTTGTTACCTATTGCTATGCTACACCATTAATACAAATTTATAAGCCTTATTTGCAGTTTCAGCCTGCTGAGCCTTGCAATCCCTATTAAACATGGCAGAGGACAGCAGTGGTAGCAGCAAATAATCTTTGTTAATTAAATCTGTAAAAATGAAATCTGCAAATATGGAGGGTCAACTGTATTAGAGTGCAAGTGAGCAATATATAAGTAATACTTTGTCCATACAGATGTTATGTCTGTGGAAGAGAGGGAAACATATCTGAAATAGATCTAAGAAATCATTGTATTTTTTAAAAAAATCAGTGTCTTTGCCACTTGAGCCCTGCTTCTCGACTCTTTCGCCAGTCTCTTTTTGTGCTTAGACCAGTATCCAATACCTGCCCATTCCATCACTACACTTCAATTTGGAACAATAATTCTTTTTTTTTTTAACTGTAGTGAGCCCCTCAATTGAAGCTTCAAATTGAAATCCCTTTCTTGCTGGAGAAGAGAGCAGAAAGACTTAAACAAGTGACAGGGAGACAGCTTGGATTGGCCCATTCCTCTGTATTACTTCCACTCATGAGATGATCCATTAATTTCTTTTTCTACTGCATTGACCAGCTCCTGCAAAATGGCAAATACAGTCAACTTTCCTTATCCACGGATTCTTCATTTCGCCATTTTATTTATGGGACACCATTTTACTATCCACTGTATTTAATGGGACTTGAATATCCACAGATTTTGGTACCCACGGGGGTTGTCCTGGAACCAAACTACAGTGGATGCCAAGGGTCCACTGTAATTACGTGGTGATTTGGTTAATATGCAAGTTTACTGAAATAAAATCAATGTGTGAATGAACTACTAAGCAGATGATACAATCAGTAGATACAGAATGAAATTTCACCTGAGAGGTTGCAAGAATGATGACAAGAATAAAGGTTGTGCTCCAACTCGTACCGTAGTATGAAATCATTAACCAAGCCAGAGTTTCCATAACAAGGATATGACCCAAGCAAAGGGAAAAAAATGTAGGACTGGCTTTGAATAAGTTCATGTCTTCTGCTGTCTTCCTCAGGGCACGGAAATCTTCTACTAGTTGGGCCTGCAAAGTGAAAGTACAGGAAACTGAAAGATGTCCTGGTGTTATAAAAAGAACTTATGCACACTAAGAATCTGTGGATTGCACCCTGGGTCTCTATATCACAGGGACAAAGAACACTCAGCCATCCAGGATTTTTGGACTACAACTCCCACAATCCCTTAATTATTTGTCATGGTAGCTGGAGCTTCTGGGAGCTGGAGTACAAAGCATCTGGAGGCCCAAAAGTTCCCCACCTCTGCTATAGAGTATCAACGCTCTGCATTTTCCTCCTCACTCAGTAAACAGGAAAACAAACATAGGACAAAAGGGGGTCAGTTGCTGACTGATTAGTATAAGTTATGAAAACTTAAACTATGTTTCATATATTGCAAAAAGCTCTGCAAATATCATATATCAAATATCATAGATCAAAGGGGGCGGTCCGTAAGCGCCCAAAGAAGCATTGGACAGGGGCCTGAAGCAGGGTGCAGCAGGTGCCCTGGGCGCCCTCTGCACCCCGCCATGCGTGGTGCTCCCAGGGGGCACCCTCCTGCGGTGCGATGCTGTCAGGCGAACACCACGCCATCCAAACACAGCGCACCCCATGATGTCATCGGCGCATGCGTGTATGGACAGCGTGATGTAAACATGGAGCTGTCCATACATGCTAGGGCTGGGGAGCGTGCAGATGTTACACGCTCCCCAGCCCTACTCATGCCTCGGTGATGGCCCTTTTCGGCCGTCTGTACCGGGCCTAGATGCCAATCTCATGTATAAGCAGAGAGGAGGTTTTGGGGTCAAAACTATGGATTTTGATATGACCCATGAATAAGTCAAGGGTGAAACTTAGGAGAATGTAACAGGGACGGAAAAGATGAAGCAAAGGAAAATGATGTCAAAGAATGTATAAAATTCTGCCAGGCATAACTGCTCGCCACAAAGGCTGGATGGACGAAGAGGGAAATACAATAAATGGTGGCTGTGCGATATGTAAGGGAGGTAACCAGGCAGGGCTATGAATATCCATATATGCCAAAAAGGATGAAAAGGCAAAGAAAGGAGTTATACCTTTAACTTTAAAACAATAACTTTGGGGCTGAACAGATGGCCCCTTTTAGTGCGGGATTGGAGCTGCAACAACTACATGCTGTGGGCCCGATCTGGCCTTTCCGCAGCGCAAAAAGCAGTTCCTTTTTGCATCACAGAAAGGGCGCCACAGCCACAGCTTTTTGGCGCTCCTTTTTGGCACCAGAGGGTGATGCTGCCTGCTGTATGGTGGGGAACGTGCTGTCACGCTGGCATGGGGGCAAAGTCAGAGTGTGCATTGTTCTGATGCCATGCCCCCCCCCTCCACCACGATACCGGCCTTAATGGTCGGTCTGTCGAGGCTGCCTGCCTGTTTTTAACCCAGAAAAGATGACAAACACATGCAAATGCCTTATTCAAATCCTTCAAAGCTCAATTCCTCTTGGTGCTTCTTTGAGGAGAAGCACCAAAGAGCTGCCTTCACAGCCACAATTTCCCCACCCAGGCCAGAAGTGGCACTGTGGTGAAGATAATAGAGGGGTCGGTGTTTCTTTTAGGTTCTCTCAGCATGGACTAAGTTCTCGCGTTTTGCCACTCTACTTGCAGAAGGAGATGGTTCCCTTTTTTTTTTTTTTTGGTATAAGAGTTAAAGTGCATTACTTACAGTGACTAGTGGATAAATCAATCCAGTTTTTTGGGGGGAGGGGGTTAATTTGTTGACTTGAAATTTCTATACTTATACATGAATATATAAAGTAATTGTTGATAACTTTGACAAGAGGAAGATGAGTTGAAAAAATAGAGGGAATGAAAGGCCATGGAAGATTAGATGAATAATCTCATCTGAGAGGAGGGAATCATAGCATGGGAAAAGAGAAGAAATTGTACAAGGCCTCAGTATTCTCTTCTTGTTTTGACCACTTGCATTTGCTTGCTTTCATTTTTGATATAAAAATATGAAAACATACTTCCATACTTTTCAACAAAATCACATTTTTTAAAAGTGTCTTATCCAAAGCCTGGAAGTAACTACTAAAACAATGAGTTTTTTCTAATTCATACCTTTTTACATCATCTGAAGCATAAACATTATGAATGTAATAAAATAAGGGATAACGTGTGTATTGGTTACTTTTATTGTTACAGGGCGATTGTCATCTACTTACCACAGATATGTTCTGTAGCATTCCAATTTTTTAAAAGTAAAGAGAAGTAACTGCTCAAATAAATTTTGTGTGATGAGAAAGTAAACCTACACTTTAAAAAAACTGTAACTATGGGGCTGTACAGACCGCACAAAAGGGGTGGTATGTAGGCGCTCAGAGAAGCGCCAGGATGGGGCCAGGGCTGCCTCACCAGCAGCCCCAGAGACTCCATTCCACCGCTTCTCCAGGCCACAGAGAAGTGGCAAACTGCTGCAGAAGTGGCAAACTGCTGAAAGTGGGGTACAGCAGTCACCCTGGGCACCCACTGCATTCCACCATCCACGGCGGTCCCGAGGGGAGAAAGGGGCCGCCACAGCGGTGTGGCCGTATAAAGGTCGCACCAAGGACCAGTGCCAAAAAAGGAGCTCCATTTTGGAGTTCCTTTTGGCGCCACAGAAAGGGCACCCTCTTGTGGTGCCACGATGTCAGGTGCACGCCACGTTGTATAAACGCTATCATGGCACGCATGTATTTTAAAATGGTGCTGTCCATACGTGCTAGTGTTAGGGAGCGCACAAATGCTGCATGCTCCCTAACCCTACTCCCGCCCCACAGATGGCCCTTTTGGGCTGTCTGTATTGGGCCTATGGCACTAATCTTGGGGGCTTCAAGTGGTAACTTGAACTAATTACTTTTTCAAAGTACTTCCCATATTTTGGAAATAAATAGAAGAAATAAATCCGAGTTTCTCTGGATCCCCGTTTTTGATCCTCAGATCCTTGGAATATGAACTGCTGTCTGTGAATTGCAACAGAATTCCAATAATAATAATAATAATAATAGTATTTATTTCTATTTCCCGCCTCTCCCTTCGGATCGAGGCAGGATTCCAGCATATATTAAAATACAATTACAAAGCAACACAATCTAAAACATCCTAAAACCATCAAACCATCAATTAAAACCAGCTACAATTCAGTCCTTAGTCTAATCGATTCTCCCATAGTCCTCTCTAGGACTTTCTAGGTCCTCCAGAGCAACTCAGCCAGAAGTTGACCATAGAGTTGTACTGGAGGACCTAGATGTTCCTAGAGACAACACTTCTCCAGGCATTTGTGGGTTCTCTAGCATGGTTCTATGATCCATTTCTGGCAGATGTGGAACACAGAGTTGCGCTGGAGATTCCGAGAGAAGTGTTCTCTTAGGTAAAAAGAAGTGGCTTTTTATTTGGGGTTTTCTCATGTTTACGGGAGTCCTATGCCCCTAACCTCAGCCAATGTAAAGGGGCCACTGTACTCTCATCTGAGCAAGACCTCTCTCCCCCCACCTTCGTACTTGACCCCTTGTCCGGGGCCGCACGGCGTGTTCTTCTGGCACGTGTGGCACTCATGGCTGGAGCAGTGGGTACCGTTGCGGCATCGGCACTTAACGTACCGTGTGGCTGATCCGGGCGCATGGACCACCAATCCAGCATTCTCGCTGCACTCCCCGTGTGGGGTGCAGTACTTCTCCTTGGTCCAGTCGGCCTGGAAGTGTTGACCGTCACAGGGCTCACAGATGGTGTCCCCCAAAAGTCCCTGAACACTCTGCGCGCACCTTCTGGCCTGGGGGTCATTTGCTGCAGCATCGCTGGTTTTGCTTGCAGTGGGTGTCATTGCAGTCTGTTCTCTGATCCAGTGCCAGGCTCTCCAGCCCCACAAATCTGCCCCACATCAGCATCAGGGCCAGCCAGGAGACCCCGCCCCCTTCAATCCCATCGCTCCCAAACCCAAACTCATGGCTTTTCTATATTAGGGATTTGACCTGATGCACAGTTTCACATGCTGTGCATGGCAAATCTGTATTGTGGACAATGAGCTGCAGGTAAACTTGGCTCCCTGGGGATCAATGCCAATGTTTGAACCAGCTACTACTGAAATTGGATAATATGGTAAGCCCATCTTTCTAATGATAAGATGTTGCCATTTGAATGGTGGAAACTTACATTTCTCCTTGAAGGAGACTCACATACTTCAGGAAAGGAAATTGCTGGGATCATGCTCAACTAGCCACTTTTTGCTCCAGTAGTTGGAACGATTCCTAATATTAAGGATAATGGCTGCCCTAGAATCAATACAACAGTGACAATTTTCACTGATGCAAGTATGGCTAAATGTCTTGCTTCACCAGATGTCTCTGCTGTTTCTTAGCATGTCTTCCATCTTGGTTTCATGAAGGCCACAGGAGATAATTAAAAATGGGCTAGCCCCAAAATCCTGAAAAGTCCTTCCCAATGGTAAATAATCTGATAGAATTGTTTCGCATTTACTCAGGCCTTAATATCAACTTTCAAAAATCCATTTTTATGTGCATAAATATGCCCAGTAACTGCAAGAGCACTGGCAATGATTGACTGACTTGTAATTAGGCCCCTCAGGATCCCGCTATTTAGGGATATTAATTACTAAGAATATCTGTCAACTAATTCCCTATAACTACAACCTCCTTACCAAGTGGATAAAAAACAAACTGCCATCATGGCACTCTCTCAAATTGTCCATTTTGGGGTGTATTGTCTTAATAAAAATGATTTTTTCTCCCCTGCTTCCTCTTCCTTTTTCAGTCCATCCCTCTAATCCCTTCACTATCCACATTTAAAATGTAACAAAACTTCATTTATTTATTTTTTTTCTGACAAAACATTCCAGATTTTCAAAATCAATAAATCACATTCACTCTAATCTTGGAGGAGTAGCAATTCCAGATGGGGTAAAATTCACTCACAGACCTACAAAATCCATTCCTTCACTATTCATCTACCATATGGAAAGTCATTCTGGGTCCTGGGTCCTCTCCTTTGAGACCTATTTTACTTCATTCACCTATTCGTATGTCAGACAAATTCAATCATTTTTTAAAATGGAAAGATCAAGGTCTATATCACACTCAAGACTTATTTATAGGTTGACAACCAAAACTGAATGAATCTTCCCACTAAATTACAACATATTAAAACTACATGGTTTCAAATCCATCAAGCCCGCTCATTTGCCACCTGTTTAGCAGCAAAAGGAGAAATCCCATATCCATTAATGTCTTATGAGTCACTCATGTGCACAAAAACATTCACAAAGCAAAGGAGAAACTTCAGCCATTCGTAATGTATTGGTCGAGACTATTTATGGAAATGACTTCTCTCCTAAATTAGTTTGGTAATCAGTTTTGAATTGGACATTACCAATTCAAATTGGTTCCATATCTGGTTTCCTCTCCCTATAAGTCTAGGTCAGCCAATAAAAGAGAAGGGTCATTTAAAACAATTCACAAGTAGTAGCTAAACCCTAATGGATTATCAAGAATTGCTCTCACCACTGTGCTGGAGGGGAAGCAAACAAATTGACTCCTATGTCCATATGTGGATAACTGTCCTAAAGTCAAAATCTTTTAGATGTCAGTTATAAAACAAATCTCACGTGTTACCAAACAAACTATTCATTTTTCTACTGCTCTCCTCTTACTCTTATCTTTGCATCAAAGACAACAGTACTTAAAAACATAGAAACCTCATTGCCTTCCTTCTAGGCTGCTGCAAGAGCTGTTTGCTGGAAGACATGTGATCTCACTCTTGAAAAGCGGTGGACAAAAGTCTGGAATACATGGTTACTTAAAAAAATCTTTTCTACCATATCAGCTCTTGTAATGGATATAAAACATCACACCATTTTTATGAGGACTGGTCAACTTTCACTAACACCTGCTTGCATCTGCCTTAACTGCCTTTAGGATGTGCTGATTTATTGAAAGAAATCCTTTGTCTGACCTCAAAATTCTGAGAGAATTTTGTACTCACTGTGGACAGTAATACCCAACAAAGTCCAGATATCTGCTCCAATGGAAAAACCTACTGTGTATTTCTTATGCCTACTTTTTTATCCACACAAAGCCTGAACCTGAGTATTTTTGTTGTTGTTGTTGTTGTTTTTCATTTATGAAACTCAAATAAAAAATAAAGTGGAAAAAGAATGGGCTAGCTCCTGCCCCCATCTGACAGTCACACTCTTTGGGAGGCAGAACACTGTTCTGTAGAATATGGTCCCTTAGGAAAGAAGCTAATTGTAGAATCTTCAGGTTAAATATTTAGGCACTGTCTTGTTTGTCATGAACTCAGTCATCCCAGAACAAGAGGGAATGGAAAAGGTTGCCTCCTTTTTAATCAGCCAAGCAAGAAAGAGTGCCTGAATAATTGATAAGTTGAACATCTGGGATTCGAGAAATCTCAAGTGACATGACAAGTAGGAGACAGATGGGGGAGGTATAGTAGGGTGTTGTTTGTGAAGCTGTCCTCTGGATTATAACTCAAAATGTCTTTTAAATTATTATGCATGGCTTCCTAACACTCACAATACACCAGGCCTGACCTGTAGTGAGGGAAATGTATGCAAGTATATATGCATATACACAGCTACATACACTCACATCTGGCTTGGGACACAGACTATCATTAGTGACTTGGGTGCAGAATCCTGCCACATGGAACAGCAGCTCATGAAAATCCTCTCCTTTACTCAACTTGGTTAATTTAGTATCTGTCATTTCTCTTCCCCAATCCTACTGCCCTCAACTGCATGAAATCTGTATGGTAGAATATCTTTACTACATGAAAGGAGTTCATCTCTGTTTGGGGGAAGGGGATCACAGGTATATTTCCAGCTAACTACTTTTATCTTTTCTTCAGTGTTTTATCTTGATCCCTTTTCTTCAATACTGTCTCATCTCCCAGCCTGTTTCCTTTTTTTCCTTACTTCTCCTTTCTTTTTCTTCCTTCTCATTTCCATCTGTTGTACTTTCACTTGCCTAAGGCATTTTTATTTAAAAAATTCCACATTTAAAGATACTAAAAAGCACCCTTAAATTCCACATCTCTTTAGAAGCCTATTTTTACAACTCTCACTTCCAGGTTTATATCATAGTAACTCCTTTAATAGTTATGTCCCCTTTTGTTCAAATCAAACACTCCCTCTTTCTACATGATGGCAGGAGACTCACATTTAAACGTACATCTGTCATTGACACACTCCTAGTTTAGTGATCAGCTTTTCATACCCTCCATATCTTGAAATTCTGCATGTTTTGACACATCTAATCTTAGACAAGCAATCAGATGAATGAGCAAAACTGGTAGAGTTGCTTATGCTGAAATCCAACGAGCTGGTTGAACTCCACTGGAAAGTCTGCATGAAAATTGGTATTTCCATGCATCCATCACTTATGGAACTTTACACAGTATATGGATGCAAACAAATGAAACAAGCATCTGAATTCCCCAGCATCTTCCGGGGTTAGCTATAAAGTGTATGAGTCTGTGTGGATTACAGGTGTTTATATTGCACACACGAACAGTGCAGGAAAGCATCATAGATGATACAAAGAGAATACCATAGAGAGATTGGCTATACTCACATTCTTGCCCCTGTCTTGACTAGGTTCTCCTGGGGCAAGTTCTCCAATCAATAAAGGCTTAAGAAACTTCCGCACAAAGGTAATATCAGGATGAAAGGCCCGAAATGCATCCTAGAACAAAGAAAGATAATATAATAATAATTACTCTAAGAGCTTTTATCCATTCTTTTATATCTCTTCCATTGATCTTTGACTTCTCCCCTACCCCTGTACTCGTGATGGTGAACTTTTCAGAGACTGAGTGCCCAGGCTCAGTTGCATGGGGTGTCACTAGGTGCCAGGGGCAGGACTTCCAGGGTGGAGTGGGGCAGGACTTCTGGGGGTGGGACTTCCACCTTCTGGGGGAAACCCAAGGCACACTCTCTTAGACTCAGGCTAGCAATAGCAACACCCCTAACCCCTGAAGAAACTTGCTAAGAAAACTCCATCCACCTTACGATCGCCATAAGTCGGAAATGACTTGAAGGAACCATGAACACAAGTCACGCACTCTCAGTCTCAGACGATGGCAATGGAAACCCTCCTCTGATGAAGCTTGCCCCATGATAGTTTCAGCTTAGGGTTGTTGGCAACTGATGCTTGGAAGGTGGGGGGGGTGCTCTGAGCCCATAAGTTGAAAACAACTTAGAGGCACATAACAACAACAACAACAAGAATAATAAAGAACAGAAGGCACATCACAATAACAAGAACAAAGAGAGCCAGTGGTCTGAGCATGTGACTATGGTGACAAGGGCTCAAATCCCAGCCCAGTCATGAAACCACTGGGAGACCGTGGGCAAGTCACACTCTCTCAGCGTCAGAGGAAGGCAATGGCAAACCTCCTCTGAAGAAACTTAGAGATGCCCTAAGTCAGGAAAGACTTGAAAGAACACAAAAGCATGGGCAAGCCACACTCTCTTGGCCTCAGAGGATGGTCATGGCAAAAAACAAAACAAAACAAACCACTCCAGAAACCTTGTCAAGAAAACCATATATTAGGAACCCCTTAGAGTTGCCCTAAGTCAGGAAAGACTTGAGAGCACACAAAAACAGGGGCAAGTTGCACATTCTCAGCCTCAGAGGGTGGCATGGCAAAAAAATAAAATAAACATAAAAAAAACCCCAATCCTTCTGAAGAAACGTTGTCAAGAAAACCCTGTCAGCCCAAGTCAGGAAACACTAGAAAGCACAGAAAAACAGGGGCAAGTTACTCTCTCTCAGCCTCAGAGAATGGCCATGGTTAAAAAAAAAACCCTCTGAAGAAACCTTATCAAGAAAACCCTGTGATAGAGTCACCAGAAACACACAGTTACACTCTCTCAGACTCAGTGATGGCAATGGCAAACCCCCACTGACCAAGCTTGCCAAGAACTGACCACGCTTGCCAAGTTTGGCCTTTACTTTAATCAACTTCCACTTTTCTTTTGATTTCCATTTTGGTGGCCAAATGTATAGATCTATGGTTTTGCTGTTCAGACATGCTCATTAAGTTGAAGTTTATCAATGACTCTTTGAGGCGAAACAGATGGGAAGGAAAAAGTGGCCTGAAGCTGCCTTTTCTGAATCCACATTGAAACCTCATCAACCGCACCACTGGCTCCCAAGGCAGCTGGAGTGCACATGACATGACCACATGATATGGCTTCAAGCCAGGAAGAAGTGTGGGGGAAACGCTGCTTCATTTTGAAATGGCTTTTCACTGCAAAGGTGCCTAGAGGGCACTGTCTTGCTGGCTTCGAGGCATGTGTTATCTAAACACCACACCTTCAAATCAGCCTGAAAGCCCCTGCTTTTGCCTGTCTGTTCAGCCCCTTTATCAATGACTTGGATGACAGAATTGGGGGCATACTTATCAAATTTGCATATGACACCAAATTAGGAGGAGTAGCTAATACACAAGAGGACAGGATCACTAAAAAGCTGGGTCAAAGCTAACAAAATGAAATTCATCATGAAGAAATGTAAGGTACTGCACTTAGGGTGGAAAAATGAAATACAAAGATATAGGATGAGGACACCTGGCTGAACAAGACTATGTGTGAAAGGGATCTAGAAGCCCAAGTAGACCACAAGTTGAACATGAGTCAACAGTGCGATGCAGCAGCTAAAAAGGCAGATGCAGCAGCTAAAAAGGCCAATGCAATTTTAGGCTGCATCAATAGAAGTATAGTGTCTTGATCAAGAGAAGTAACTGCTGCCGCTCTATTCTGTTTTGGTCAGGCCCCACCTGGAACACTGTGTCCAGTTCTGGGCACCACGATTAAAAAAGGATGTGGAGAAACTGGAGTGTGTCCAAAGGAGGGCGACTAAAATGGTGAAGGGCCTGGAAACCATGCCTTATGAAGAAAGATTTAGGGAAGTGGGGATATTCAGCCTGGAGAAGAAAAGGCTAACAGGTGATATGATAGCCATGTTTAAATATTTGAAGGGATGTCATATTGAGGAGGGAGCAAGCTTGTTTTTTGTTGCTCCAGAGAACAGGACCCAGAACAATGGATGCAAGCTCCAGGAAAAGAGATTCCACACTGTTTGACAGTGGATCACACTCCCTCAGAGTGTGATGGAGTCTCCTTCCTTGGAGGTCTTTAAGCAGATGCTGGATGGCCATCTGTTGGGGATGACTGGATGTCCCTTGTGGTCTCTTCCATCTCTATGATTCTATGATTCTAGGTCATTCCTTACTTATGGACACCCTAATGCAACCCTATCATGGAGTTTTCTTGGCATGATTTGTTCAGAAGGGGTTTGCCCTTGCCTTCCTCTAAGGCTGAGAAAGTATTACTTGCCCAAGTGGGTTTTCATGGCCGTGGAGATTCAAAACCTGGTCTCCAGAGTCACAGTCCTACACTCAAACCACTACAACACACTAGTTCTCAATTATTAAATATATATTAAATACCCTAAATATACCAGATCCCATCTTATCTTGGAAGCTAAGCAAGGTCAGCCCTGGTTAGTATGTGGATGGGACACTGTCAAGGAATACCAGGTACTATAGGCTATATTTCAGAAGAAGGAATTTGCAAAACCCCCTCTGAGATTTCCTTGGCTAAGAAACCCTATGAAGTTGAGTCACCATAAATCAACATGCACCTTAAGAGCAGATACACGTTAACAGTCTTCGTTTCATGTTTTAAGGAGTCTTTCGCTTCACATAGGTATTTCTATAGAAATGGTCTTTATAAGAGGACTCCTTGGTTGTCTGTTTCATCATCAAGACTCTTTAACTGACCAGGATAGTTCAGGATTCATATCTAATTAAAGACTGCAGGACTGGCCATCCTTCAGTAGACTGAAGAGAGAAGTAATTGTTTGGAAAATACATATATATCCTTATTGTGAAATTGCAGGGGGAAATCCATTTCTGTGTAGCCTTATTGTCTAGAGCACCATACTTGTAATTGATAAAATTGAGTTATACTGTTTCCCTTTTGTGGTCGGGATTACTTTCTTGACACACCCTCTATTTAACCCTAGGATTGTATGTATTTCTCTCTACTGGAAAAAACATGGCATATCTCCATCAAGGGACTGGCTCTCCTTGAGTTATACACCCATAAATGTGTGAGAAACTTTACTCTCTGTCAGAGAACTCCTAGCAACATCTAATCAGGTACAGTAGCTAAATATGCTCTCTTTCAGGCCCATCCTCTCCACAAGAAAGTCTGCATATACTTTCAACTCAAGTTTCTACTTTCATAAGCAACACATATGTAGATGATTACTGATTTTGGTTTATGTAACTGTTATTCCTCCCTCTTCCCAGATAAATTTTCTTCATTCTTCACAAAAACCTGAGACTCCAAGAACACCATTGCCAAGCACCCTTAGGATATTGACAAGAATTTATTTAGGACTGTAAAGGTTTTTGTTTTTTTGTTTTTGTTTGTTTGTTTGTTCACAGATGAAACAGATTCAAGGCACTTTCTTTCTTATTGTATTTTTTCCTAGGGCCAAAATGAAGCAAAGTGTTCTTGGAGACTCAGGCTCAGAACTACTGAGTTGAGCAGGGAAGGGCAACTGTGGGAAACTATAGGGTTTGTACACACACCCACCAAATATATATATATATATATATATATGCTCCTGAATGCCATCTAGATGGTGGCACTTTACAGTGTTTTGGGGACCCCTGAGCATTTTGAGCCCAGGAAGCCTTTTTTTTTAACTACAGAAAAGTCCTAAGGTCACTTTCAGTTCTAGAAAAAGGCTTTTCCTGTGCCAAAATGATGAAAATGGCCCCTCATTCCCTACACTGCATTTGTAGGCACTTGGTGAAAAGAAAAACCCCTGTAGGGGTCAAATAAAACTGTCCTGCATGTGGCATGTATTTTGTCCACTTCTGGCCTGAGGCTCAATTAAAAATCAGCCTCTGGTGGTAGGAACTTTAAAGAAAGGGACTGCACACCATTAGGGAATGCTATCCTCTCTCCTAGGTCTTTTCCACAAAGAAGAAATAAACCATCCATGCTTTTCTCTATGCAGATAGTGTAGTGGTCTTTTCCTCTTCCCTTGATGGTACCTTCTTCTCTAGAAACTTAGCTTTCAGCAGAGAAATTGAAATCCCCTATCCCACCCATGTACAGAAGACTATTGAAACAGTTATGGGATAGCTAGGAATGATGGGAGCTACAGATCCAACTAATCTGGAGGGCACCAGGATGGGGAAAGCTGATGTAAAGCATGGGTAGGGGATGTGTGGCCCTCTAGGTGTTGGTGAACTGTAACTCCCAACATTCATAGCCAAGGGAGAGGCCTATAAAGAGGATTTACTGGGACACAGCTGAAGGAAAGTAATGTTTTTAGTCTTTCTCTTGGGCTTTGTTCAGAGGTCAACAGTGTGTTGCTTGGATCTTTTGCAAAATCCTTTCCAAGGCTATTTACAAAGATGTTTTTAATAAATAAATAAAATACACTCAACTACTGATAATTTAAAATAATGATGATATGCATAGCTAGATAATGATACTCACATCTTCAGTATGAACTACAGGGAGAAAGAAAAAATGAACATTTTGCTGTATCAGAGCATAATTCATCAAGCTCAGTATTATGTTTCTAACAGAGGCCATCTAGAAGACTTTGAACATTCATCAACAATAGTTTGCTTTGAAAAATGCACAATCCAAGTTTACTGCCTTTGAACTTGGAGATTTCATTTGAGGGTCATGGCTAATTCTTCTTTAGTTTTGCATAACTTTTATTAATGCCATCAAAACCAATGGTCAGTGCCACATCCCATTACAGTAAATTATACATATATTATAAATGTTATATGACTTCAACAAATTTAATCTTAATCTAACATCTCTTTATGTTCCTCAGGTTACAAATCAGTTTTGTCCTAGTATTTTTAAGGCTTCATCACACAGTCCTTTAGTCATATCCTTCCTAAACTAGAGATTTACATCACAGAAACACACATACACACAATCAAATCATAATCACAATATAATGCAAGTGAAGTAGAGATCCAAGTGCCTGCCTTGATTTCATTCAAAGGGAAAAGCATTATGTGGACATTTCTGGCTCTATACTTTTCTGATGAGGTAATCAGAACTGTATATAATATTGTTTGTGTCTATGTAAGATTATACAGTATTATAAAGTGTTTCATATATTTATGGAGTGGTCTCAAGGTACCAGTTTTTTTCATCAATATCTTTTCTAACATGTCCTGGCATCAAGGGGAGAAAGCCTCAGGTGGCTCCATAACTTCATGAAACAGTGTAAGGGTGGTGGTGTACAGACCACCACCCAAAAGCCTGATGCTAGGACCATATTCCAAGACTGTAGGCCTTTTGCCTAAAGAGCAGACATGAAAGGAAAGGAGACAGAGGAAAAACAGGAAAAACCAAGTATCCCTCAGCAAAGCTAGAGAAATGGTCCTGCTTCCTACCACCTCTCTCTCTCTCTGCTGCACTGCTAGAATGGCTGTGGGTAAAGACAGACACATACAGAATCTTAGGTGCATGCAAACAGGTTTCCAAGGCTATTTGCAACCCTCCATTGCTCCAGCCTCCCTCAGCTGACCTTTCTCTGGCCAATAACTGAGAGCAAATTGCATCTCCTGGAAACCTTCATCAATCCACCTTTTAAACAGAATACAGTACTCTCCACCACCTCACTGTTAAACAATTTTTTAAAGAAACTTTTTTTTCAATACCATAAATGGCCCTCTGACCACTTCCATGTTTTTTTTAAATTTTTGGTAGTCTGTGGAGCAATCAGAGAGAGTCTTATGGACATAAAAGTAGCCCCCAAACTCACAGCAATTGCCACCTTGTAGCATATCCATATCACCTTTTAGCACTTGTATATCATGGCTTATTTGCAAAGTGATATATAAAACTGCTACAGCAATGCCATTCTTTTGAAAGACAGCTGTCACTATTTGCTAGTAGATGGTAAGCAACAGTTATCTCTTTAAGAATCACTAAATGGCCCACTGGAGTCAGGTGAATCCTAACAAAATGTACAATGGTCAGTGTCGCGCTTACAGGATCAAGGCTGAAAAAACAGCAGTGAGAATTTGGCCATAAGGCCAGAAACTAATTCTGTGTTCTTAGAACTGGCTTTCAAATACATCAGGGCTTGATACTACCTTGCACTAATAATATTGCTTGTTTGCTAGATGCTTAAGTTGTGTAATTGACCTATGCAGCTTATCTCTCTGATAGCACAACTCTATGAACATCTACTGAGGCATATATCATAGAGTTCATTCCCAAGTAAGCATGGGCAGGACTGCTTGTACATTCCTCCATCCCAAAGAAAACCAACCCTGTAAGAGATTGCTTAGGGATACTGGAGAGCTATGACCAATTTGATAACCTCTGAATTCTTAAACTCCAAGCATAATTATGTATTTACAACAGGGATGGAACTATAAGGCCCTTTTGGTATTGCTGGACAACAACGTCCAGCATTCCTCAGTACAGCCTATTCTGGTTAGGACTGATGAGAGCGGAGTCCAATAGCATCTGGAGGTCTGCAAGATTTCCACAACTGACTTAGACAGAGAAGAGACTGCTTCTGTTAGTACTGTATATCTCTTCCTAATGCATAGCAAGTTGTAATATAAATCAACAGTGAAACATGTATCCATGAGACTGATAGCTGGGATTAGATTATGCTAGAGCACCCAAAGTATCTGAGAGAATGACACACAACTCATTTGGCCATATTACCCAACAGATGAACCAGTAAAACAGAAGCATGTCACTCACTCTTGCTGCTTGTGTATTTGTTGTCATCTAATTGTTCATCCAAAGAACAAAGCTATTAAAACAGATCCATTAATTATTAAAAAAAATTGTATTTGATAACTAGAAGGTTAAACTATGTTATTATAAACAAGGGAGGGAATATTATTTATTGGTATTTGTGGCTTTAGGGTGAAGGTCAGGAAGTCAAACTATTTCTGTTTGTTGTGTGTTTGTTTGTATTGTATTATGTGTTGTGTAGTAAGTAGATCAGTATTGTATGTTGTTGACCTAGAAAGCATAAAAAAATAAATAAAAAAGAATGAAAGCACAAGAACATGCAGTTTGGGGAAGGACTGGTGTAGCGGCAGTCTGGAGGATACCTTTTAATATTTGCCAGCCAGACAACTTGCTTATATTCCCCACTGTATTCCAAACCTAAGACTGGGCTCCACTGCCTCTCACCCCGACTACATCCCTACTGCTAAGAAGCTGTTGCTGGCCACTCTCCATCTTTGGCTCCAAACCCACAATCCTCCCCAAAGCCTTCATGCTGTTGCCAATATCTACAGCTTATTCCCTGGGCCTTTCTTCCAATTGATTCACCTCATCCATTCTTTCTTCATCCCATTTCCCTCCTCAATCAGCAGAAATCAGTGTTTCAAGAGGCAGAGATTTTTTTAAAAAAAATGAAATAAAACAGATCCTCAAAAGTGCTCTTTTAGCACAAAACTTAGCCAAATTGACTTCCATAATATTCAGGACTTTGGTGATCAAAATCATTTTGGCATCATTACCTAGCTGCAGAAAACAGATAAACAGTGTGGGTTGTACTCTGTGGAGTTTATCACATGGGAGGAATTTCTCCCAATTTCAAATGAGCCAATTCAAATCTAATTGCATTCAGAATGTGTTCAGAATGACTTCCCATTTCCCGAAAATGACTCCCCACTGCCCGAAATTGCGCGAGATACTCTTATACGCATTAACGTAAAACCTATGATTGCGTTCGGAATGACTTCCCTTTTGTTTTTTGTGGAGCTTTTGGGACATGGCAACATAGCCCAAAAGCCCCACAAAAAGCTATGGATGCCGGCCATGAAAGCCTTCAACTTCCCTTTTGCCCAAAATTGCGAGAGATACACTCATACGCAATTACGTGAAACCCCATGATTGCGTTCGGATTGCCATTGCATTATACCCTCAAATTCTGTTGTTTGATAAACTCCATTGTCACTTCTCTGGTGGAAGGCATCTCTGCCAGCACAGAATCATAGAATCATAGAGTTGGAAGAGACCAAAAGGGCCATCCAGTCCAACCCCTTGCCATGCAGGAACCAAATCAAAGCATCCCCGACAGATGGCCATCCAGCCTCTGCTTAAAGACCTCCAAGGACGGAGACTCCACTACGCTCCGAGGGAGTGTGTTCCACTGTCGAACAGCCCTTACTGTCAGTTCCTCCTAATGTTGAGATGGAATCTCTTTTCCTGGAGCTTGCATCCATTGTTCCGCGTTCTAGTCTCTGCAGCAGCAGAAAACAAGCTTGCTCCCTCCTCAATATGACATCCCTTCAAATATTTGAACAGGGCTATCATATCACCTTCTCTTCTCCAGACTAAACATCCCCAGTTCCCTAAGGCGTTCTTCATAGGGCATGGGTTCTAGACCCTTCACCATCTTAGTTGCCCTCCTTTGGACCCGCTCCAGTTTCTCCACATCCTTTTTGAATTGTGGTGCCCAGAACTGGACACAGTATTCCAGGTGGGGCCTGACCAAAGCAGAATAGAGTGGCACTATTACTTCCCTTGATCTAGACACTATACTTCTATTGATGCAGCCTAAAATAGCATTGGCCTTTTTAGCTGCTGCGTCGCACTGTTGGCTCATGTTCAACTTATGGTCTACTTGGACTCCTAGTTCCCTTTCACACGTAGTTTCATTCAGCCAGATGTCCTCCATCCTATATCTGTGCATTTCATTTTTCCGCCCTAAGTGCAGTCCCTTACATTTCTCTGCATTGAATTTCATTTTGTTAGCATTTGCCCAGCTTTCTAGTCCATTCAGGTCATTTTGAATTTTGACCCTGTCTTCTGGAGTATTAGCTACTCCTTCTAATTTGGTGTCATCTGCAAATTTGATAAGTATGCCCCCAATTCTGTCATCCAAGTCATTAATAAAGATGTTGAATAGCACTGGGCCAAGTACAGAACCCTGTGGGACCCCACTGGTCACTTCTCTCCAGGATGAAAAGGAGCCGTTGTTGAGCACCCTTTGAGTTCGGCCAATCAACCAGTTAAAAATCCATGTAACAGTTAACTTGTCTATCCCACATTTTACAAGCTTGTTTGCAAGAATGTCATGGGGAACCTTATCAAAGGCCTTACTGAAATCAAGATATACTATATCCACAGCATTCCCTTCATCTACCAAACTGGTAATTTTATAAAAAAAAAGAGATCAGATTTGTCTGGCAGGACTTGTTTCTCTGAAACCCATGTTGGCTTTTTGTGATTATGGCATTGGCTTCTAAATGTTCACAGACTCTCTGTTTAATGATCTGCTCTAGAATAGGATCAGATGTGAGACAAGTGTGAGTAGGAATCAGAAAAGAAAATGTTTCCCCACCTCACTAGGATGCCTTCTGTCAGCAGTGTCCACAAGTGGATACAACTTTTAAGCTGCACTCTTACACATATTTACCTGGTAGTAGGGCCTGCTTCTGGGTTAACACATATAGGATTGCACTATTAATTTACAATGGAAAAAGCTGTGAGCTAGATAAGACAGTGCCACTGTCTTCTTTCCACAGGACAGAATAAAACTGGTTTAATAGTAATTTGCTTTCTCCTCAGAAAGTAATTCTTCAATAGCTCAAGCACTCAGTACTCCCACGTGAAAGGATGTTTCCTCTTGCTTCCCACACTAAAACATCATGGAAAGCAAGAGATGGCATCCACTCATAAAATATTCCTAATTCATAGAATGCTGCTATCTGGACACTTTAGCTCAGCATGTCCCTTCAACTGTTTCAAAAGGTTGCTTTAGAAAAACTCACAGTGATGTGAAACAACAAAGACAATAGAACCACTGTGGGTTTGTTTTTAAAATGGTTCAGGCATCAAACATGAGAGCAAAATGACAATAGTAATTTAAACAAATTAACAACTGCAGTTACAGATCAGTGGGACATCTGGAGCCACATATTTCAAAATGCCACAAGTGTAAGGATTAGAGGATAAAAGCTATTGATAACAGCTGTTTCTTTCAGCTGAAGTCCTCCTTCTCAAACTCTCAGTCTTTGAAGGTACAACTGATTTGAAGAGATGCATCTTTTCTGAACTCAGAATAGAGTGAACTCTCTATAGTAGATAGTTAGGAGAAACCATGGTTTCAGCTATAAATTTTACTGATTCCTTAGGAGACACACCTATCCACACGCCAACTGCCAAGGTACCCACAGAAGTCTTACATGGACTTATGAGAAGATCTATATGTTCTTTTTATGTGTGAAAGTCTTGCAGATTTGGGATGATACAGCATCGTCGAGCGTGTTCCCACGTATCTCTGATAATACTCTACATGTTAACAGAACGTGTGTTTCCACTTAACAAACCTATGCCTATCAAGAACAAAAATGCAGACAAATCCGTGGTCCCGAAAGTGAATGCACGAATCTACTCACAGTCCTGCAAAATTTGTTTTGGAAGGAAGTCACAGCTTAATCTTATACGACGTCTAAAATAATGACAAAAGTGACCCCCCTCCTCACTCTCAATGTGTGACCACAGACAGCTGAGAGTTGGGCTCAATGGCCACAACCCAGCAGCCCTTAATGCCTCTTGTGTTCGGGGGTTAACTAATGCCAAGGCCCACCACTTCATTGTCAAGGCTCAGGCCCTGAAAATGAGGTCCAATAAGAAAAAGGGAGTCCCAGGGTATAAGGGGGCTATTCCTTCACCCCTCTCTATCACAGGCCACTTTACAGCAGTGAGCTGAAGAAAAGGCACTTGTGGTGTGAGCGTCTGTGTGGGTACGGTGGACTCAGCATTGGAGGACAGTTCTGGAGACCAGGGTTTGAGTCCCTACTCACCTACGGAAACCCACTGGGTGATCTTGGGCAAGTCATACTCTCTCAGCCTCCGATAAAGGCAAAGGCAAACCCCCTCGGAACAAATCTGGTCAAGACAATGCCAGGACCTTGCTACGCAAAGGGGTCCTGCAGCCCCTTTGGGACAAACTGAAAGACAGAAGCCAGTGGCAGGCGTTTGAGGCTCCTTCCTCAGGTGCATTTGGTTCTTGGGACACCAAAAGATGGAAACCACCTGAACGCAGCAAAGACACCAAGGCAGAGCACACAAGCCTGGATTTAGAGCCAGCCCTGTCCTCCCTGAACCCCCCATTCACTGCTCGCGGCCCTTTCCAAGCGCCCTCTCAGTTTATGCCAGGAGGAAGGCCCACGTGTCCTCCCTTCTGAGCATGGCCAAGGAGGACGGGTGGTTGACACCCCCACCGGTGTTTTCACCTTTGGCTGTGCAGTGTGTCCTCCTTACACTGGCCCCACAACAAACTCCAGCTCCCAGAATTCCATAGCAATAGACCCAGGGAAAGAGTTAAAGCGCTGCCAAGCCGGGGCTTTCCTTAGGGCAGTAAGGCGGGGGGAGGGAAGGGGGTGTGCTTGGGCCACGAGGCCTCTGAGGCTGAGAGAGTGTGCCGGGTGTCCCTCAAGCGCCAAGGAGCCCTGCCCCGGAGAAAAGGGAGCCGACTGAAGGGAAAAGCCGCCGGGTTCTTCTGCCGGGGAAGAGGAGGGAGCCCTCCCGGCTGGGAAGGCCGGACAAGGAAGGGAAGCCGGAGTCGGGCCATCCCTTCCGAGGCCAGAGAGAAGGGCAGGGAGGAAGGGATGAGGGTGCCGGGGTCCCCCGTTGCCCGCCTTACCGTGGCGTCCTCTCCGGCGTAGTGTCCGATGACCCTCTGTCCCCCGGGGTGCCTCCGGACCCACTGGCTGATGTCGTAGACCTTCCGCTCCACCACCAGCCACTTGTCCGTCCGCAGGGTGTGCTTCTGGATCTCCTCCCAGGTGAAGGAAGGCATCCCCGAGGCTGCTGAGGCTGCCGCCGGCTCCCCTTCCTCGCCCTGCTCCCCGCCTTTCCCCATCGGCCCTCCTTGCAGTTGCAAAAGGAAAGGAGGAGGAAGACCCACCGCAGCAAGGCTCAGGACGGAGGAGGAGGAGGAGGAGGAGGGGTGCCTGCAAGAAGAACCAGACCCTCCTCTTTGTCTCTTGCAGCTGCTGCTGCTGCTGCTGCCTAGTTCCTCCTCCTCCTCCCTTGCTCTCTCTCTCTCTCTAGGCTGCAAACCCACCCCGTGCCACCGGCATCACCTTCACTTGCAGCAGCAGCAGCCTCAGCGCAAGTCCAGGGCGCTCTTTCTCTCTTTCTCTCATCTACCCCTCTGGTCTGCCTACCGTCTCGCGCCTTGGCTGCCCTCCCTCCCTTCCTCCCTGGAGGACTACTGGAGGCTCCCCCAGCAATCAGCAGAGTCCCTCCTCTCCAATCCCAGCCCGACCCTGGACGGAGGGAGGCCCGCCATTGGCTGCCCGCCCCTCTTTCGAAGGAGATGCAGCAGCAGCAGCAGTAGCGGGGGGGGGGGGGGGATGGATGGATGGATGGAAGGAAGGAGGAGGGCTGCTGGTGGCTACTGAGGGGGCCTCGAAGGCGAGCAGGGAGACTGGAGAGGGAGCCATGTATAGAGAGCCTCCTTGCCTTGGAGCCCTTCTCCTTTCTCTCCTGGGCTCCTAGAAGACAAGTCTCTTTCCCTTCCTTCCCTCCCTCCCTCCTTCCTTTCTCTCTCTCTCTCTCTTCCTTCCTTCCTTCCTTCCTTCCTTCCTTCCTTTCTCTCTCTCTTTCTCTTTCTTTCCCTTCTTTCCTTCCTTTCTCTCTCTCTCTCTCTTCCTTCCTTCCTTTCTCTCTCTCTTTCTCTTTCTCTTTCTTTCCCTTCCTTCCTTTCTCTCTCTCTCTCTCTCTTCCTTCCTTCCTTCCTTTCTCTTCCTTCCTTCCTTCCTCTCTCTCTTTCTTTCTTTCCCTTCCTTCCTTCCTTCCTTTCTCTCTCTCTCTCCCTTCCTTCCTTCCTTCCTTCCTTCCTCTCTCTCTCTCTCCCTTCCTTCCTTCCTTCCTTCCTTCCTCTCTCTCTCTCCCTTCCTTCTTTCCTTCCTTCCTTCCTCATCCCTTCCCCCCCCCCACCTTTCCCTTCTCCTTTTGTGTCACTTGTCTTTTTAGCTTGTATAAACCGGAGAGGGCAGGGAACTGTCCAATTCCAAAGACTGTACCTACAGAGCGCTGGGTACCTTTACAGCCCCAGCTAAAGAAAGGTTAATAATAATAATAGTCATCATCATCATCATCATCAATCCTCTCTCTCATAACGTGAGGTCTCGAAGGAGTCTCCCTTCCCAGCTTCCTGGGACCAGTTAGCACTGATGATGACACGCATTGTCAAGACTTGCTATAGCCCTGAAAAGAAAAGGAGGCAGGGCAAAAATGGAGGGCCTCCAAGAAAAGGGGAGGAGGCTGTGTTCACACTGGAGAAATAAACCGGTTTAATTGCCATGGCTCAATGCTGTGAAATTCTGGGAATTGTAGTTTGTTGTGGGGCCCAGAGCGGAGCAGAGCTCCGCTCTGGACCCCACAACAAACTACAATTCCCAGAATTTCACAGCATTGAGCCATGGCAATTAAACCGGTTTATTTCTCCAGTGTGAACACAGTAGAGTTCCACTCTGGGCCCTCTGCAAACTCCAACTCTCAGAATCTCATAGCCTTGAGCCAGAAAGAGTTAAAGCAGTGCCAAACCGAGTTATTTCCCCCAGTATGGATGCAACCTAGGAGAGGATGACTAGTACTCTCCCTCTCCCCGATGGCTGGCTGAGGACCCCAAACCCCCAGCTTCTTAAGCCTTGCTGGAGGGCAGAGAGGGCTTTGCTGGTCTGAACATCAAAGGCCATGAGATTCTCTGGGAAGACCAATTTCATTCCTTGACGAATATTTCCCAGAAGTTGGCAAAAACAATGGGGTGAGGCCGTTTTAACATAAGCGGCTCAAGCATCCAAAGACATCCCCATATGAGTCTGGAAATTTTGTACACAAACAAAGGGATCTTGTATCACAATAGTTTTTTGTGGGATTTTCAGGCTATGTGGCCATGTTCTAGGAGAATTTCACTGGCCTCTGTGCCTGTGGGGCCAGGCCTGTGGTCTCACAAAGCTGAGCCTATCCATCTGGCATGCAGTCTTCCTCTCTTTCTAGTGCCCTCTACCATCCCAGCATCATTGCCTTTTGTAATGAGATGTGGCCAAAGTACAACAGCCTCAATCTAGCCATCTTGGCTTCCAGGAAGAGTTCTGTCTTGATTTGTTCAAGGACCCAATTAATTGTCTTTTTGGTCACCCATGGTATTCTCAGCACTCCTTTCCAGCCCCACATCTCAAATGAATTGATTTTCTTCCTGTCTACTTTCTTCACTGTCCAGCTCTCACATCCATCCATAGTGCCATGGCTTTGAGGATTCTAACTTTAGTGTTCAGCTGTATATCTTTACACTTTTAGGATTTTATCTAGACCTTTCATAATGCCTTTCCCATTCCTAATCTTCTGATTTCTTAACTGCGGTTTCCCTTCTGATCAATGTTTGATAGTTAAAGAATGGAAGATCTTCAACTATTTCAGTTTCATCATTATCTAGGTTGCATTTATTTATATACATCTTCTGTGGCCCATTGTACTTGAGTACAAAAGTCTCTAGATATGATTTTCTTTCTTTCTTTCAAGTATATCTTTTCTCCCCTATGAGATCCAAAGCAGCTTATAATAGAAGGTAAAACAAAATGTAGTTAAAACAACATTTATTTATTTATTATATTAAAAAATATCTCAATCTTGCCCTATTTTAAAAGGCATAGAAGTGAAATTAATACCTGCAGGTTTAAACAATAAAAATAATTTAGACCAAAATTTTATTAAACATGTTAACAAACAAACAAAACAAACAGCTTCATTTATATACCGCTTCATATCTCCTAAGGAGTGTCTAAGTGGTTTATAACTGTAAGCTACTTGCCCCCAACAATCTGGGTACTCATTTTAGCAACCTCAGAAGGATGCAAGCCTGAGTTGAGCTTGAACCCTTTTGCTGGTCTTGAACTCGCAACCTTATGGTTTTAAGTGAGTGGCTGCAGCACAGACATTTAACCACTGCGCCACCAGGGCTCTCTCCACCATGTTAGGCTGGGTTATAAAGACTGGTCTTAAAACATTAGAAGTACAGTCAGCCCTCCATAGCCACTGATCCTGCATCCATAGATTTAACCAATCAAAACTTGAAAATATTATCTTCCACAAAAAAGAAAATCCCACAAAGCAAACCTTGAGTTTTGCCATTTTATATAAGGGGCACCATATTACGATGCCATTGTACATAATGGGACTTTATATCCACAGATGTTGGTATCCATGGGATGTGTGGAATCAAACTCCAGCAGATACCAAGGCTCCACCGCAAATCAGCGAGACCCAAAATCTTTAATAAATATCAGTGTTTTTACTTGGCCCCTTAATTAAATGAGCATTGGCACCAATCAGGCCTCCAAGGAGAGTGCTGCAACTGAGAAGGCCCTCTCCCATGTTCTCACACTTTGTGTTGCCCTCAGTGGTGAGCAACAGAGAAGGGCACAACAGGCCACAACCCCAGGCACATATAGGAAGAGGTGCTCCCTAAATTTTACATACAGAACATTTTTTTAAAAAAATTAAACAATCCAATAAAAAACTGAATTGAACAGTACTTTATCTACAGATCAAAATTTCAATGCTAGAACAGACTGCACCGTTAACAAACCAGAATTGTTCCTTTGCCAGGTCTTTGGTTCTAGCTGTGCCCTTGTGGAATGAGCTTTGGGACACATTGATCGACCTCTCACCCATACACCTGTTATAGCCAAAAAGTAATTGACTCTAGTTCCTTATCTTTCTAGGATTAATATTCCTTCTTGATTGCCAGATACGCACTGGTAATTGTATTTACAATTATATCTGTATTATTTTGACAGTTGTATGTTACTCCATATCCAGTGTTTTCTGAGTAACTTCCAGTTACTGTTTTGTCTGGTGGATGGTGAAAAAAGGTATGGGGAGTTTTGATAATGTGGGAGAGTGTTTTCACACTTTTTTCAATTGCAGGGTTTGAGGAATGATTTTGATATGATTTTTGCTGGAAAACTATTTTTTTAAAAAGAGCTTAGGTGGGCTTTAGGGGTCTGGTAGAGAGGCTGCAGAGTGAGGTCTAGGGGCTGTATGCACTCTTTGGGACACACTTTTCCCACTTCTGACATAGATGGACATACCTCTTGCTAAAGAGGTATCAACATGGTTTCTGCAAAGGCAAGTTCTTAGTCACTACCATTCAGAACAGTGTTACTAAAACTGGTCATTCCTGAACCAGTGCTGGTCACTGGTCTACTGGTGCCAGTCTTGAGCAAGTTTCCAGAAAAGAGGAATTGTACGGGGGGGGGGGGGGATTGCTGATCAAATAG
Source organism: Urosaurus nigricauda (assembly GCA_034509955.1). NCBI lineage: Eukaryota > Metazoa > Chordata > Lepidosauria > Squamata > Phrynosomatidae > Urosaurus > Urosaurus nigricauda. Next base: position 119,368,419 of record JAOEGL010000001.1, read on the forward strand.
CCTGAAGAGCACTGTTTTTTATAGTTTGCAGTGAGTGTCAGCACACTTGGAGGTGGATCTGCTCACAGAGTTTACTTAAAGGATTTTGACAAAATCCCTCACCGAAGATTCCTGAACAAACTTATGCTGTAAGAAGATAGGTCCTGCTATTGATAGGTAACTAGTTAAAGGATAGAATGCAGAAAGCAGAAATAAGTATTTGCCAAAAAAAAAAAAAAAAAGAGGGGGATATAAAGAATCATGTTCCCCAGGTTTGGACCAGTATTTGTTAAACATGTTAATAAATGGTTAGAAATTAGGCATGAGCAATAAAATGGCCATGTTTGCAACATAGAATGTAACACAAAACATAGAAGATCTGCCTCAGCATCTTGCACTTGAAGTCTGGTAGCAACACTGGGAAAGGTTCATGCTTTTTTCTTTTCTTTTTTTTACTTTTACTTTTTCTTTTGCCAGAGCCTTTAATTTCCAAAGTTAGCTATGCCTTTAGAGAACTGCATGGCCCTTAGAGAAAAAACATGATAATTATATGTGTTGATGTTTTATATATATTGTTTCCAAACCAACCTTGCTAAGCAATGGCAAGTCAAGCTTCCTGCACCATTCTGCAAAGTACTGATTTATCATTTTTGTATTTACATCATCTTTGTACAAATTTAGTGTTAAACATTTCACAGCAGCTTTATGTGAAGCCGCATATTTGTACAGAAAACAGGGCTTATGTTAACTATATCCTGACCTTATGATTAATGCAAACCATTCAGGGCCAACATTACCTCTGGAATACAGGAAGGGTTTCATGTCAGATCAAACTCTTTGTCCAGATACAGTAGTCCAATATCTTCTGCTACTCCAGCAGCAAACATTCATGGTTTCAGGTGAAGGTCCTTTACAACTCCTACTCCCTTTTCCTTTTAATCAAATATGCCAGCCATTAAAATTTCTCATGTCCAGCATGTTCTCTACCATAGCTATTGTCTCTCACCACAGTTCTGTTCTATATGGTACTGTTCTATACTGTTCAACAGAAACGTTACCCATTGTTCATAAAACAAAAGATCACTCAACACAGAGTTAAGAACTAGGCAATTCTATGTTCTGGTATCACAGATGAGAAAGGTTGGAGCATATCTGGGAGGTCGTCTCCTGCTTGTTGGAAGTCTGATATTAACATATTTGATAGTGACCTGAAGCTTACTCAGTATTGATGCAAAGTTGTTTTTTTAAAAATAAAATGAATTAAAACAGTATACACAGGCCATTATGCAGATACAGAATATCACTATGTCCCCTGCTGGACACAGTTACCCTTTTGGGGTCAGATCCTCCTCTAATCTGAGGGCAAAATTCCAAATAGGAGAGGCAAATCAGGGCCCCAGTAAGATCAAAGGAGCAAGCCATGGACTCTGTTCTTTTCTGATAAGGTTTTATGTGGACCTAGAAAGTAATCACCACATCGATTAATTCAATAATTTCTGAAGCGGCCAACATGGAATGACTACCTTGATGGATCTGTTTGCTTATCCCAGCCACACTTTCTACATCAGAAAGAGCAATGGGGACTAGTGCCCTCTAGAGTTGGTGGCATGGAGGGCAAGGGCAGGTAACTGCAGGTGGAGCCAAGGGCAAGTAATCACTGGCAGAGCTGGGGTCAAAACAGGCAGAGATGGGGTTATAATTTTAAAATTATGTCTCCAACTGTCCTGATTTGACACAAGGTTCTGATTCCTGTATATATTCATGTATAAGTCTAGAAATTTAAGTCAAAATATTGAGCCCAAAAACATGGGTTGACTATCCACGGGTCAATGTAAGTACTGCTAACTTTTACCAAAAAAGGAACCATCCCCTGGTAAAAGATGAGAGCTTAATGCCTTTTAGGTGCCTTGGAGCACCTAAAAGAAGCACCAAACCCCTTTACTTTCTCATCCCTTCAGCCTTGAGTGATCCCAAACAGTTATGCCTGCTGGAATTTTGTAAGTTCTTTGGCATCATTTTTGTTTGCTTCATCCTTTACATCCGTTGTTATATGCGCCTAAATTTTACCCTCACATATCCCCACCACCAACACCATCTGAGAGTGGCTTCTTGTGGGGGAATGTCCATCCCTAGCCAGTAGTGCAATAAAGTAGTTTTCTACTCTGGACTTAACAAGTTGTTTTTTTTTTTAAATCACAGAAGGAGCAATTCTTTATCCCTTATCCAGAATTCCAAAATCCATAATATTCCAGTATCCAAAACTATCCACATGGGTGGCTGAGATAGTGATACCTTTGCTGTCTGATGGTTTGATATATACAAACTTTGCTTCATGCACAAAATTTTTTAGAAATATTTTGTATAAAATTACTTTCAAGCTATGTGTTTAAGGTATATGTGTAACATAAATGAATTTCATGTTTAGACTTGGATCGCATCTCCAGGGTATCTCATTATGTATATGCAAATATTCCAAAATTCAAAAAATAAAAAAATAAAAATCCAAAATTAAAAAAAAACTCTCAAGCATTTTGGATAAGAGAGACTCAACCTGTAATGCACACTGATTCACTCTCTTCAAATGACAAGAAGCCCTTGCTCCTTAGTAATGTCTATGCTTTTACTTATATCATGTAGTGAGCCAGCCCTGCTACATTTCAGTCCCCCCCTCCCCAGTTGTTCTACTAAGTATGGTCCTGTATGGTCCCCGCTAAAGCCCTGTTCTGATGGCACAACTGTCCCGGAATACAACATTATGTGACAATATATATTTGCAGTAATTAATTGGCTGGGCTGTGACAAAATTTATTTGTCCATTTAAAGCCGGTTAGAATAACTGAAAATTATGCCTACCATAACATATGTGCAAAATTGATAAAATACATTAAGTTCTTTAGGCTTTATTAAAAAGCCATGTTTTAACTTGGTGACAGAAGGCCATCAGTGTTGACTCTGAGGGTCAGGTTGGGACATTCATTACTTAATAGGAGATCACATACTTGGTATGTGGAAGATACCAGATCTTTTATTTGGGGTCTGCAGGAAGAATGATTTCAGACAAAGACTGGTGCATGATGAGCCACTAAAGAGTAGTGGTTCCTAGTCTACCAATTTTAATGAAGATAATACTAATCTAAGAGTCCAACACTATGTGGGACTAGATCATAATTTTTCCTCTCCCTGGAATTCATGGCCCTCAAATATTTAACTTTGACTCCCTCATAATCTTTAAAAGGAATTTTCCAGTATCCACAGGAACACGAGCAAACAAAAATAACCTGTGTAAGAATTTCTGCTTGGGACTAAAGTCTATTCAGGAGGGGTTGCCTTATGGCATACATTAAAAAACACACATCAGGCTATTTTCCTTGCCAAAGGCTGGTGTCCACTCAGATCCCACAGTGATATCAGCAAGTCTTTGCTTCACAAATTTGTTCAGTCCAAATGGTATGATAAACCAAGAGAAATGAATTGTCATTTCTCCTCTGTAAATTAATGTTAATTAGACTTCAGGTAATATGACATATCTTAGTTTTATATTTTGCTGTCTGTATTACTGTTGAATTTTATAGCTTGAATATAGTGCACAGAGAATTTTGATTAGTAGGTGGTTTGTAAGTGTAATGAATCAGTCACAAGGAGTTTCCCTGTTTTAATTTATCCCCCCCCCCCCCCCAAGCTGAAGCATAGCAGCCTTTTTGAATTCCTTGCATTTGATGGTGAGCGGCAAACTTGCCACTCAGATGTTTTGTACCCTATTGAGGGATTGGGAGGCAATTTCATGTGAGGTACCTTTTGGTGCAAACATACAAAATTTCATATTTTCAAACCACATTGTAAACTGAAATACAGTTATGCTTTGAAATTCACACTCCTCCAGATTTTGCTGTGGTATTCTCCAGCTTGCTTACCAAATATGTATATTAAGGGGAAGTGCACTCAAAAACACATACCTTACTAGAAATGTGTAGAAAAAAATGCACACAAATTTTCTTGTGGAGTTAAAAAGTATTAAAACTCAGCATAAACTAGATTGAAGAGAAATGGATCCCATATTGGAAAAATTGCTATATAAAATATAACTATAAATTTTAAATTTAAATTAAATAAAATTATGTGAAAAATTAGAAACAAAGAAATGCCAAAATAGCTGGATTCATCCATTCCAAACTATAACTCCAGTCATTGACAGTCTTGGCTGTGCTGGCTGGAGCTAATGGGAATCATACTCCTAGATTTCTAGGTGGCATCACTTTAAAGAAGACTGGTATATGCCATGTATATGTCGCTCCTCATATGTGGTTACTATTGACTTCTAGCAGAACTGTGTAAACCAGAAGTGTCAGTGTACAGTGTACAGTCACAGACAGCTTTAAAGACAGACACCAATCACTGCAGCCCTTCATAGTCCTGCCACAATGTCCTTATTTGTTGCATTTCCTAGTATGGGTATGTGCATGTACTTCTGGTTCATATGGCATTTCCTCCATACAATCTCAGGCATAAATGATAAAAATATTTTCAGATGCATAAAATTTGTCAACTTGTACCACATCTGCGCCAGTCTTTAGTGTCACTATCACCTTCCAAACAATATTCTTCCATGTACAGTTGGACCTCCTTATCCACGGATTTTTTATCCACATTTTTGGGCATACACGGCTTGAAAATATTCCCCCAAAATATAAATTCCAAATAGCAAACCTTGATTTTTCCATTTTATATATGAGACACCATTTTGTTGTGCCATTATATTTAATGGGACTTGAGCATCCATGGATTTTGTTATCCACAGAGGGTCCTGAGACCAAACCCCAGCGGATAACAAGGGCCCACTGTAATGTGATCTTACTAATGCCCAGGCTCAGATGAAAAACAATTATAGCGATATACTGAACCTCAACACTACTCCTTTAGTTCTATTTGCTCCTCTATTAGCAAATCTTTCTAGCAACCACTCTCAGAAACCACTGCAGGATGTTTCACAGTTCTATCTTGCTGGCGCCATCAGATATGAAGGCTGTTGCTTAGGTCTGCAGAACTGATTTCATCAGAAAAAAAAAATTGACCAATGTCACATTTTCTGGCAGCCTCACACAGGACTAGTATTATCAGTGTCATTATACAACCAATCTCTGGCATGTTTGGGGGGTATTTGTACCTCTCTCCAATGTCAAAGCCTTCAGTTTGGCACTCATTCTTAGCCACTGAAAGAAATGGTAAGAGAGGGAATGAATTCTCCGTATTTGCTTTCAGGATGGTTTTAGTAGCCAATTAGGCAAAAGGGTACACATTGTCGCTGCAGCTTGGGAAATTAGTCACTATGGACTGGGGTAGCTTTAATTAAACAAAAGACTCTATGTGTTAGAGAACAGCAGGGGGAAAGAGGGTTGGAGGGCTGCTTGTGTGAAAAAGAAGCAGGGGATTACAAATCCAGACAGGAAAAGCAAGAGGAATAATGAAAGATACAGAGCAGAGAAATGATAAAAGAATGGAGGAAACAGAATATTGAGAGGTTTGTTGTCTGTGAAACAGAAGTTATATAAAATTTGGTTATTTACCATAGGAATGGAGAGTTGTCATATAAGAATATAAAGAGAGTCCTGCTGGATCAGACCAATGGTCTGTCTAACCCACTGCACTGGTTCTCACCCACTGGGTAGCTATGAGAAATCTACAAGGAGGATATGAATGAAATAGTATCCTCCAACTCTTTCTTCTCATGTGTTAGAAGGCATACTGTATTTGATACTGGAAGTACTACATAGCCACCGTGCTTAATAGCCACTGATAGTTTTACCCTCTAATACTCTTGTAAATATCTGTGTTGATCGTCATTGCTACATCTTCAGGTAGCAAATTCCATAGCTTGATGGCACACTGTATGAAGAAGTTCTTGTCTTGAATATCACCACCATTCAGCTTCGTTGAATGATAAAGTGTACAGGGCCAGAATGGTTCCTGGCTAATGTTCAAATAGAAACTGAGGGTGCCTTGTTGTTGCAGATCATGGTGGGAATAAAGGAGGCTGCTGGAGGCAAAGGAAATGGCTTTATTCTATGTGGACAACATATTCAGAGGGGAAACTGAATGGTACTTTAAACAAGTAAATTCTAGGACAGGGGTATTGCAAATGAGTGGGGAAGAAGGCGGTATGGACAGCAGGAATTAGAGCAATCTTTTGGAATGTAAAGAGGTCAGGTTTAAGTGGAAAAAAAGTCTTTGTGGTGGTGGTGGAGGAACATTAATTGGGTACTACCAGCAGTGTATCTATACTGGCAAAGGTGAGGAGAAGGGAGGAAAGGGCAACTGTGACAGTATGAGACACTCACTGCTTCCTGTTTCTCAAAGGCCAGGCTTCCAGCCAAGGAGACAGGGTCCACTGAGCCAAGATAATATTGGAAAGCAGGCTTGGAAAAGCACCTGTCTTGTGGTATGTTGCTTTGGCTCTGTGGATACTCCAGAAGCCAGGCACTTGGGAAACACCATGGAGCTTTTGCTCTGCCACCATTGCCACTTCTTCCTGCAAGAGGATGAAGAAAGTAGCAATGGCAGCATAATAGACCATCACTTTAACTTCATGGCCACTGTTGGAGCCCAGCCACAAATACAAGTTTATCACACGGGATGGATCCTATGCAGAAACTGAATTTAAACTAGAAAAAATGACGCCGGTGGTTAACCTGAACAAACTATTGAAAAAAAACCACAAAATTGGGTAGATTTTCAGACAACATTTGTGTGAAGGAGAAATAATGTGACATTAACTTGAATGGAAAGTCGCCAAAATCCACTCATTTTTACTTTCAAGAGCTTCTGAAAGTAAAAAAGATTGGATTTTGGCGACTTTCTGTTCAGGTTAATGTTGTGTCATTTCACCTTTACACAAACATGTCTGGAAAAAAAATACTTTTGCGGATTTATTTCAGACTTTTTAATTCTGTTTCTGCACAGGATTTCAGCAATTTGCCTCTGGGTGAGTCTTAGCCTTCATGAATTTGACTCATCCCCTATTTAAAGCTATCTATGCTGGTGGCCATCCTGTGCTACAAAATTCTACTGTTTAGCTACATGTTGGCTCAAGGATTTTTTCCTTTTATCTGTCTTCTGCTTTATTGGATGATCTATAGGATATATAAAGGCCTTGCAGTACTGGCAGGTTTATTTTCAATCCCCTTCTTCATGATCCCCAAAACAGAATTTGCTTTTTTAAAATTCATTTTCATTGAGCTTTCCATCACAACCACAAGAATCCTCTTTTGGCCATCAACCAATAGTCATTACTCTATATGGGAAGTTGGAATCATTCACACGTCCTGGCACTGATCTGTATGTGTCATTCCTGCTATTTGGAGTGATCCTTCTGGAGCTTTTTGCAGTCCCTTCTGCTTCTCACCATCCTGAATAATGTGGTGCTGCCAGCAATCTTGGCTTACTCACTGTTCACCTCCCCTCCCATTTAAAGTAATTTATGAAGTTTAAAGTTAAAAGGAGATGTGGGTGGTTTAGTAGTTAAGATGCCAATTCTGATGATTGGAAGTGCCCAAGTGCAGCATGATGGGGTGAGCTCCTGTCACTAGTTCCAGCTTCTGCCAACCTAGCAGTTTGAAAGCATACAAATGCAAGTAGATAAATAAGTACCACTTTGGTAAGAAGGTAACAGCATACGGTGCAGTCATATTGATGACATGGCCACTGGAGTTGTCCTTCGACTTTGTCTTAGTAATGGAGATGAGCACTGCCCCCTACAGTCAGTTACAACTAGACATTCATGCCAAGGGACTACCTTTACCTTTACCTTTAAAGTTAAAAGACATAGATACCATCTAGACCTTGTGACTGTTTGTTTTAAATTTACCAGGTAGGTCTCATTTTGCTGCTCTTTGCCTCAGTTTCCCAGATTCCCTTGCTAGAAATATCAGTGCAGTCCTCAGTACCTGCCCCAAACCTCTCCTGGGAGGGCAGATGCAAAGAATTCATTCAGCTTCTCCTGCAGTCTGTACATCGTCTTTCCATACTTAATTCCCTTGTCATCCAGCAATCCATCCACCCCATCAATTTATTGCTTCTAATGTGTTAAAGGCATGTTAATGATCTTAATTTTACTACCATTTCTGTTAATCTGTGGTCTTGTCCACCCAAAGCTCACCCAAATAGATTTGCAAATCACTGAGGCTAGAGTAAGTTAATGGTACAAAATAAAAGTTTACTGAATATGTGGAAACTTAATGGATCCAGATGGTGGATCACATGACAGAGAAGTGGTTACACCATTTCACTTGGCATAAAGATTCCCAGATCATGGCAGAATGACCTTCTTTGGGACCCAGCTTGACATGGCACAGCTGATAGTTTTAAGCAGAACGGACACAGGAAAACACCTCCCCCTTCTCCCACAGATTGGAAAGAGGGGAAACAAACAGTCCAAATAAGTTTGCATACTTTTAGCCAGGAACTCAGCTTATCTCTGGAATGCTTAGCTGCAAGGTGCTTAGACGCAAGGTTCAGCTCAATTCTTAGAGGCTATTCACAGTCAAATTAATGTAACCCTATGAACCTCACATGAGGGACTTTATCACTCAAGGCTAAAAAACAAAATCTTAACAGGATAAAAAGCATCTTTGGCTGGTACCTCTTACACAACATTGTGCCTATCCTAATGCCTTTCATTCCATTTGTTACTGTAGTGTACCTTTTAACTGAATGGCAAAATTATCAATACTGTCTCGCCGGCCCTGACTCTCAGTCTCACTCTATTCTATTACTGCCTCTGTGCAATAGGCCCCTTCCACTGCAGTTCCACTTCCCAGGCAGTCATGTGATGTGACTCTGCTCCTCTCCCCTTCTCAGTGATTGTGGCCACAGACAGTTTCCCAGATTCAGCTGTTGTGTGCCCATTCACCCAACAGCTGGCAGCTGCAGTTGCTTGCTGCCCTGTGCTTTGGTAGGGAGGAGAAATGGCTGTGGTTGCCAACCACCTCCTGAAGCCATCTGCAATGTGCACATTAATACAGCAGCCAGCAGCTGTGATGGCTTGTTCCCACCTGTCCTCCCAGAAGGTGAAGTTCTGCAGTGCTGAAAACAGATCACATGCCCACAGATCACCAACGCACTGTCATGGGGGAAAGTGTGATAAGAAATTATGCCAAACCAGTATACTTCAAATCTGAAAGTAGCATAGTTGTGATGGGACAGCAGGTTGGTGTGATAAAGTCTTAGGTTTTAGATGCCATTTAGGATTATATCCAGTCTGTCTCTCATTTTCACTCATTTTCCCTGCCCCAATCAGTTCTCGTATGATTACCGAATCGCTGTTTGCAAATATGGCCTTCCTGTTTGTGATCCTATTTTTGCAGTGCATTAGATGTCAATTAATGTGCTTGAGTTTTACTCTCAATTGTGGAGGGACTATCCAAGGTGCTGAATCTATTTTGGGGCTAGCCTTCAGCAGCTTATGGAGCTTCTTTTGAGTTTGGACTGAACCCTGGGAACAGTCACTGCCTCACCGATGTCGGAACCACCAGCTTCCATTCCTCAGATCTTAAATGGAAGTTTCCTTTCCCAATACTCTGTGCAAAGAAAGAAAAAGCATCATTCATTCAACAACAGGTGTTTTCTTTTTCAGGATTTTCTTTTTGCAAATGCAGTGGAATCCCAAATAATAACCTTGCTGTGGTAAAGAGATCCACTGGCGAATATATTGTTTGCAAATTAATTGCTCTTAAGTTGTTTTTATTTCTTGATTCCTAATAGTCTAAACACAAATGTGTTTAGTCTGTCAGAAATATAAATGCAGATACTGACTGGCCTCATCCATAAACTGGGTCATTTAGATCACAGGACATAGCTTGGGATGGGTTTTTCAACTTTTCACAGGACCATCTGAAAGGAAGAAGACAGGAGCGTCTTCTTATATGACTGTATGATTGAATGATTCACTCTCTAAGAACACCTATCAGCAGCACCCTCCCCCCCAAAAAACATGGTTATTAGCAAGATGATGGACACTGTAGACCCAAACAGTTGTTGTTCATAATACAAGAATCCATAGTCATCTATTAAAGATAAATTGTGGGGAACTCAAGAGAGATTACAAAAATTATTTATTTAAATACTTCATAGTTGAACTGTGAAAAGAAAATTAGACAAATTCATGGATAATAAACTTGTCAGAGTCAGCATAGTGTTGTGATTTGAGTTTTGAGCTTGGAGTTTGGGGACATGTTTTGCATGAGTCAAATAAAACAATCTTACCTCATTTTCACAGTGAGCATCCAGATGATGTATGGGACAATTTGGGCCAAATTCAGGCCTTTCCAGCACCTCAGGGCTTTAATACAGAATAAGAAAAGTGGGGGATTTACTCCAGACTTGAGTGAAAAATCCAGATGTTTGTGTGTGTATGCTTACGCATGCACACACGCACTATTATTATTATTATTATTATTATTATTATTATTATTATTATCCCTTATTTATATAGCGCTGTAAATTTACACAGTGCTGTACATACAATCTTAAATTAGACGGATTCCTGCCCTCAGGCTTACAGTCTAAAAGAGACAACACAAAAGGAAGAGGGGAAGGTGATGGGAAAGGGGGTGAGGTCCGGTGGTTCTTCTCTCCCTCTGGGGCCAGGACCAAGGCAGATGGACTGGAGGGAGGGCACGGCTTCTTAATACAAAGCTAAAAGGAGGCATCCTGGGGCAGATGGCACAGTCCTGGAAATGCTTCCCTAAATAATATAGTCTTTAACTCAGTTTTGAACCTGGTTAGGGAAGTGATGAGGCATGCATGTGGGGGAAGAAGGTTCCAGGAGTGAAGGGCAGCAAGCGAGAAGGGACGAATCCAGGACGGGGTAGTGGAAATCCTCAGTTGGGACAGGAGACCTTGACTACCAGAGCAGAGGGTACAAGAAGGAGTGTGAGGAGAAAGAAGTTCAGACAAGTAAAGAGGGGCCAGTCCGTGGAGGGCTTTGAAAGTCAACAACAAAAGCTTGTACTGGATGCGGAAGGGGAAGGGGAGCCAGTGAAGGGAGGATAAAAGAGGAGAAACATGGTCAAAGTGGCGAGCAGATGTGATAATACATGCAGCTGAGTTCTAGACAGAGATTAAAGGATGGAGCTGAGAGAGAGGAAGCCCTGTCAGAATGAGGTTACAATAATCTAGTCGCGATACCACTAGGGCATGGACCAGAGTCTTGGCAGTGGAGGCTGAGAGGAAAGGACGGATTTTAGCAATGTTGTAAAGAAAGAATCTACAGGTCTTGGCAATGGCCTGAATCTGGGGAGTAAATGATAAAGAGGAATCAAAAATGAAGCCAAGACTGCGGGCTTGCTGAACCAGTTGAATAGAAATGCCGTCAACAGAAACAGAAAAGGAGTATTGAAGGGTGGGCTTAGGTGGGAAGATGAGAAGCTCTGTCTTAGACATGTTGAGCTTCAAGCGTCGATGCCGCATCCACTGAGAGATGGCAGCCAGACAAGAGGAGACACACCACACGGATTGCGCTCAATAGTGACATCGATGTGGGGCTGGGGGTGGGAGGAGTTTTAGATAGACAGGACTGGTTAGATCCAGCAAGCCTGGTGTGTGTGGCAATGTTTTTCTATATCATTGTATGTTCAGCCACAAGATCAGTGGTAAGGAGTTAGACTGAGCTATCATCTCCCTTTTCTTCCCCCCACAAGTATTGCATTTATGTACTATCATGCTGATATCACCTCACCGGTTTGTTGAGTGTGCGGCGGACCAGAGAAATGCAAGATGAAGCCAGCTTTTTACATCAGTGAAGACAACCTGGGAAACCTTGAATCCCTGCCCAGCCGTGGAAGCTACAGTCTGTCAGGGGGAGGTAGCAGCAAACCTCCTCTGAATAAAAAAATCTTGCCAAAAAATATCCCATGATAGGGTTGTCATAAGTTGGAGTTGACTTGAAGGAACATAGCAACAATACCTATCAATGGCTCCTAGTCATGTAATCTTCAGTGTCATGGGTTGTATGCTTTTGACTACTGAATTCTGGAACATGAGTGGCAGAATACCTGGGCAGGGTTCTGAAACTAAAACAGTGTTAGTTTAACACAATTATATCATATTTATGTAAATATCATTTGGAAATTAATAATCTATAAAGCAGTTAGTAAAAATGGATTGTTTGGCCAACAGTATCTTCATCAAAAGACTATATTTGGTGTTGGTATGCAGGTGTGCAGTGTGCCATATTTAATGTTAGTATTTTTTTTTTGTTAAAGGTATAATGGTATACCTTTGTAATGACATAGAATATATTTGTCAGAGAGCATACAGAGGTCATACTTATGTGGTCATTGTCCTCTTAAGAGATTCATATCTGAAGCTGTGCCAGAATCAGAATGAAGATATACTTTAGTTAATGAAGGAGATGCATTCCTGGACAGTACCTCTTTAGAGGCAGTAATAACATGGAGACTATAGGGGAGACTTGTACTCTCTACACCACAAAAAAGAATAGTTCAGCATGCTTCAGCAAACTTGTTATTCAAAACTAACAATATGCACATGAGAAAGTTCAAGGAAGCTTTGCATAATAATAATAATAATAATAATAATAACAACAACAACAACAACATTTTGAACTTTCTAGAGAGTACTTGAAGCCTTCTTCCAAAGGTATGCTTTTTTTTCTTTCACCAGCCTTCATTTTTCTTATGATTTCCATTTTGGTGGCCAAAGATGTGTCCTTTTTAAAAAACATTCTGGGACATCAGGCATGGCAGGCTTAGCCTCTTTCTTTATTATCCTTTCTCATTTTTGTTTCGTCCTAATTGTTATGCAAGATTGACTTCAGCAGAATAAAATTAAATATAACTGTGCACAAAACCGGCAACCTAAGATCATTTGTTGTTAAGTGCTGTCAAACTGACCCTATGAATTGGAGACCCCCAACTCACCATGTCATCAACAGCCTTGCTCAAGTCTTCGAGACTTAGCTCCATAGCTTTCTTGGTTGAGTCTATTCATCTGTAATATGATCTTCCTCCTTTCCTGCTGCTTTCTACCTTACCAAGCATTATTGTTTCTTCTTCTCATGTCCAAAGTATGACAGTCTTCATTTAGTCATCTTTTTTTCCCCTAGGGAGAGTTCAGAATTGTTCAGGCTCCAAAGCAAATCTAAAAAAAGAACCAACAAACAAACAAGCTAGACATTGTGCAGCTGCAGTTAATTCCCCTGAAATATTTGAGTCTCATTCTATTAGACTCTTTTCTCCTTTGCAGCTTCGGGTTGCTGTCATTTATCGCCCTCCTGGTTCTGTTAACCAATTTCTTTCGGACTTTGAGTCATGGCTCACCTTTTTTCTCTCAGACTCAGTTCCCTCTCTAATTCTAGGTGACTTTAATATCCACCTTGATGATCCTAAGAACCCTTCAACATCTCGCTTTAGCTCCCTTTTAGCTTCTTTTGATCTTCAACCTCATTCCAACTCTTCAACCCATTCTTCTGGTCACTGTCTGGACCTAGTTCTCGCTACTAACTCTGTCATTTCTGACTACTTGGCATCTGACTATCCATTGTCAGATCATCATCTAATTTCTTTTACTCTTACTTATATCCCACCTCCTCGTCCTGTTGTTCAACGCACCTTTCATAATCTTCAGTCTGTTAATACTGATCATCTCAGTCAGACCTTGGAGTCTTCTCTCTCTTCTTTAAATCTTGGGGACTCTGCTGCCTCAGCAATGTCTTCATTCAACTCCACTATTTCTTCAACCCTTGACAGCTTTGCCCCTGTATCTGTTCGCACGTCCTCCTCTGTGTCTAGGCCTCAGCCCTGGCTCTCTCCCACAGTTAGGTTTCTCCAGTCCTGCTCTCGGGCAGCCGAACGCCTTTGGAAAAAGTTCAGGGACTGGGCCGATTTTATTCATTATAAATTTGTTCTTTCATCCTTCTCATGTGCCTTGTCTATGGCAAAACAGAATTACTATAAATCATTGATCTCTGCCAACGAGAGGCGCTGCAGCGCTTGTTCTCCTGCTTCCATTCACTGCTAAAACCTTCTTCTCCCCCTGTCTTTTCATCATTTTCCCCCACTGACTTTGCCAACTACTTCCTCACAAAAGTCAGTACTATTCGATCTGAAATTGTTCCTCCTGATTTGCCCCCTACCACTACTTTCCTGGTACCTTCTACTAATAAACTCTCTGTGTTTCCACCTGTATCTCTGGATGAACTCTCTGCACTGCTAAATTCTTCCAAACCTACAACTTGTTCTCTTGATCCTATTCCCTCCCGTCTTCTAATCTCTATAACCCCTTCTTTTCTGCCCTCACTCCTCTATATCTTTAATCTCTCTCTTTCTTTGGGCTCCTTCCCTTCGGATTTCAAACAGGCTCTCATTTCCCCAATTCTGAAGAAACCCTCTCTCGACCCCTCTTCTCTGTCTAGCTACCACCCGATCTCTCTTATTCCTTTTCTCTCTAAGGTTCTGGAACGGATAGTTTATTCTCGCTGTCTTGAGTTTCTCGAAGCCAATTCCATCCTGGACCCGTTTCAGTCTGGTTTCCGCCCACAGCACTCTACAGAGACAGCCCTCACCAAAATCTCAAATGATCTCTTGCAGGCCAAGGCAAATGGCCTCTACTCTATTCTCATTCTTCTAGATCTGTCTGCGGCCTTTGACACCGTGGACCACTGTCTCTTGCTTGACTTACTTTCTGACCTTGAGTTCTCCGACTCTGTTCTCAACTGGTTCAAATCTTACTTGTCAGACAGATCTTTTGCAGTGGTCACAGGTGGTCAGACTTCCTCCTCTGTCCCCTTATCTGTTGGAGTTCCTCAGGGCTCTGTCTTGGGTCCCCTTCTGTTCTCTCTTTACACATTGTCCCTTGGTAAACTCATCAGTTCTTTTGGTTTCTCCTATCATCTGTATGCCGATGACACTCAGCTGTATCTTTCAACCCCTGACCTTTCGCCAGGGCTCGAACAGCAAGTCTCCTCTTGTCTGGCTGCCATCTCTCAATGGATGCGGCATCGGCGCTTGAAGCTCAACATGTCTAAGACAGAGCTTCTCGTCTTCCCACCTAAGCCCACCCTTCAATACTCCTTTTCTGTTTCAGTTGACGGCATTTCTATTCAACCAGTTCAGCAAGCCCGCAGTCTTGGCTTCATTTTTGATTCCTCGCTGTCATTTACTCCCCAGATTCAGGCCACTGCCAAGACCTGTAGATTCTTTCTTTACAACATTGTTAAAATCCGTCCTTTCCTCTCAGCCTCCACCGCCAAGATTCTGGTCCATGCCCTAGTGGTATTGAGACTAGATTATTGTAACCTCCTTCTGACAGGGCTTCCTCTCCTCATCTCCATCCTTTAATCTCTGTCCAGAACCCATCTGCACGTATTATCACATCTGCTCACCGCTTTGACCATGTTTCTCCTCTTTTATCCTCCCTTCACTGGCTCCCCTTCCCCTTCCGCATCCAGTACAAGCTTTTGTTGTTGACTTTCAAAGCCCTCCACGGACTGGCCCCTCCTTACTTGTCTGAACTTCTTTCTCCTCACACTCCTTCTCGTACCCTCCGTTCTGGTAGTCAAGGTCTCCTGTCCCAGCCGAGGATTTCCACTGCCCCGTCCTGGATTCATCCCTTCTCACTTGCTGCCCCTCACTCCTGGAACCTTCTTCCCCCACATGCACGCCTCATCACTTCCCTAACCAGGTTCAAAACTGAGTTAAAGACTATTTTATTTAGGGAAGCTTTCCCAGGACTGTGCCATCCACCCCAGGATGCCTCCTTTTAACTTTGTATTAAGAAGCCGTGCCCTCCCTCCAGTCCATCTGCCTTGGTCCTGGCCCCAGAGGGAGAGAAGAACCACCGGACCTCACCCCCTTTCCCATCACCTTCCCCTCTTCCTTTTGTGTTGTCTCTTTTAGACTGTAAGCCTGAGGGCAGGGATCCGTCTAATTTAAGATTGTATGTACAGCACTGTGTAAATTTACAGTGCTATATAAATAAAGGATAATAATAATAATAATAATAATAATAATAATAAATATAATGATACTGTTAATGCTTGATGGCAGAAAGAACAGAAAGGAATAAGATAGGAATAAGGGATGAAATAAATGAACAAATGAAACACAGTTCTAATGAGCTATAATTTTTTCCATTATTATGTCTCTATGTTTCTTACCCCACTCTTCCGTTAAAAAAAGCTCCCACAGTAATTTACAAAGTGTAATTACTGTACTCCCATCCTTGTACTCGAGTTCAGAACTTAGAAATATTACTTTTTTGGACTGCAGCTCCCAGAATCACCCAGTCAGCATGACTAGAAACCTTGCAGATTTAGGAATCCTGGAAGGTATGATCCCAAAAGTAATATTTTCAAGCTCTGCTTGGACTGAGACCCTAAAAACCACCGTATAAAAGGAAAAAGGAATTGGATGGGAGGAGGAAAAACAACAACTTGGCACCGATTCTTAGTTATTATGTTCTTACACTTAAAGGGATTCTTTCCATGAGGGAAGGGCAAAACAAGCTTCTTGTATACTATCGAAATGTCCTGATTTAGCAGGGACAGTCCCAATTAATCATCTGCCATTCCACTTTTTCAGTTACTTTTAAAATATCTCTTTCTCTCTCCTCCTCCCAATTTCTTCCTGTGTCATCTTGTCTCAGCTGTTGAAAACTTAGTTCAAAATGTAAATGTAGTTTGTACTCAGTTAACTCAGTGTAGGAGACAGAATCTTGCCCTTCTCAGTAGGCTCAGGCAAAAGCAAAATGCTGCAATCTCTTCTCACTTGTGTGCTCTCCCTCAGTAATAGCTTTTGCCATCTTGACCATATTCTGATGTTGCTCTGCCACACCTGCCCTGCTTTTCACCTGTGAGATATTGGAGGGTATCTTCTTGTCATCCCTCCTTTTCTGGTTGACCAATAGGGCAGAAGCTGGGTTTTTTTCTTGCCTTGATGTTCTTCCTGGGAGGCAAACAATTCAAACACCCAGCAGCCCTTCATTCCCAGGTCAATTGCTGTCAGGTGGAGCAGAGCGTTCTTTTCTGGCAGGGAGCAGCTGAACAAACTCCCTTCAGCTGGTCCTTCTCTGGCAGACAGGCAGGGCACTGCTATCAGACCCAGCAACAAGATACATATTTCAGCTCAGGATAGCGACAGCTCCATAATACTGGTATTGGTACTTTGGCAAGTGTATTGAAAACTATCTAGCAGCAGCCCACTGGGGTTGGTGGGTGCAATGTCTACAGCAGATCTCTTCCTTGATCCAGGCCAGATTTGTTATAATGTCCTGATCAAAGTGTAGAAAGTTCACCCCAGGTGAACCCCTGGGAAGGCTGGAACCATTAGACTGTGGCTTTGGACAGCGAAGGAACCACAGAAGTAGAGATGGAATGAATATTTGAATGCTTGAGAGGGAAAAAAAATCCCTGGTTGCATCTCCTCTCTCCTTCCTAATGTTATGCAGGGGCTGGTGAGAGGGGAAGGCAGCTACAGACTTCAAAAATCCCTGGCTTTATTTACCTCTGTCCCCCAAGTCAAGTCATGCAGGGCTAAACAAGGGGAGGAAAGCAGCCATAGTCTTCCAGATTCCTGGATGCCTATTTTTTGAATACCTCTGGCAATAGGGAGAAAACTGATGAAATTATTCTTTTTCCCTTGTAGGAATTAATAATTTAACACAGCACATCCCTATTACAGAATTATAAAGGTTGCAGCCTTTAAGCAGCTAATGAATCTGCATTATTACTTTGAAGAACCCCAGGTTTCTAGACACAACAATGGGATGGGGGGGAGGGTCACCCAAGGTGAAGTCAATGGCTTCCATTTTTGCTAGACAATCTTGTCCCTTGCAAGTTCTAAGTCAGCCATGTGGCCCTTCAAGGATGTTTTACAGCCTCAAGTCTTCAGCACTTCCCAGACCACATTTTCTGATTAAAAAAGAAAAAGAAAAAGAAAAAGAAAAAAAAGTTAATTGCCTCTTCCAGAAAACTCCAGGAACTGCAATTCAACATTTAAATAAAATGCTTGCACTGTTTAGTGTTTTTTTTAAAGACATTTTTTTAAAAACCAGAAATGACGACCAGTCACTTCTGTTTCTTGTTTTTATTTATGGGATCTCTGTACGTCAGAAGCTGAATTTTTCCATTGCCTGCCATCGTTTGGAGTATTCACAAAAAAGGGCATGGCTTCGCTTACTTGTTATCTGCTGGGCATTTCGTGTGTTATAAAGTACTGCAAGTAAATGATGGGATACACAATGGTGTGTTAACTGCTAAAACCTGTTCACCACATTCTTTATTGGTTAATGAGCAGATAAAAAGTAGTTGAGATGCCACTAGAAGATCCAAGGGCAGTCTCTTAGCAACATTTGCAGTGAGGATGGGGAGAAGTGGGCTTCATGAGAAGGGGGGGGGGGATAATGTTTTGCTTTTGTAATAAATGAGAAGGTAGCCTGACAAAGTTTTGAAATTGGGTGTGCTTTAACTGTGCTTTACTAATGCTTGCTGGTTAGCTTTTACAACAAACATCTTTGGTGAACACCTCTACTTACTGAATAAAGGTTTTCTGAGGTTTCACTACAGATACCTGGATTTCTGAACTAACAGGTTACTGTACTTAACAGTGTATCCTCTGGAGGATTCTTGACAGTTTTGCCCAGACAGGAAATTGGTCCTTACCTGGGAAATTGGTCCAACCCTAGTCTAAGTACTTTTTACATCCCACTGCTGTCTGAAAAGGGTGTTGTGTGCTGGATTAGGCAGTGCCCCATTTACTGAAATAGTTGGACCACCTTTGTCTAGCAGAGACCAACTTGGTCTCCAAAGAGCTCAGGGAGAGAAGTTGGGTGATTATTACACTGTTCTATGTTCAGGGTAGAGAGCGTACATTGATGCAGCCTTTTTGAGTGCCATGTAGAGATTACACTGTCTAGAATGGAAAGGAACCAGTGTGATGTACTGGTTTTAGTGTTGGACTATGACTCTAGAGACCAGGGTTCGATTCCCAGCTCGACCATGAAACCCACTGGGTGTCTTTGGGCAAATCACATTCTGTCAGCCTCAGAAGAAGGCAATGCCAAACCTCCTCTGAACAAATCTTGCCAAGAAAACCCCATGATAGGTTTGCCTTATGGTCATCCTAAGTCAGAAATGACTTGAAGGCACATGACACACACACAGAATAGAAATGTGATTTTAAAGAACTTTCTTCATCACATTGAAAGACAGCCACAGATGTACCTGAGAGGTTCAGTGGTGCTTTTAGGATGTATCTATGCTGTAGAAATAATGCAGCTTGACACCACTTTAAATCCTGTAGCTCCATCCTATGGAATCCTGGGGGTAGTTTCACAGGGACCTTTGCCTTCTCTTCCAAAGAGGACTGGTGCCTCACCAAACTAAAATCCCGGGATTCTGTAGGACAGAGCCATGACATTTAAAGTGGGGTCAAACTGCATTATTTCTACAGTGTAGATGAACCCCATGACTGTAAAACCATTTTATGAGGAAAAAAACTGCCTCTTGAGTCTATGCAAAGAAACAGCTGGTTTGGCAACAGTTTCACCAAGTAAAGGGCAGTTGTCTCACTCAGATGGACTTGTTTACAACCCAGAATGGAAAAAAGAGGCACACAAATACTCATTGTGTTCCCTCTCTTGATGTCAGACAGCTGTGAAGTGGGTGCTTAACAGTGGGAATGAATCTTTTGAAAGGGCCAGGCTTTTTGAGGGTTTTATACTACAACTATAGTGTAGAAATAATGCACTTTAGGTGCTATAGCTCCATCCTATGGAATCTTAGGATCTGGAGTTTGACAAGATGGTGCCTCACAAAACTAGAAATCCGAGGATTCTGATCTGGGATTCTGATGGGATCATGGCAATTAAATTGTTGTCAAATTGCATTAATTCTCCAGTATAGATGTATCCTGAGTCTGAGATATGTTGGAGACAGGACATTGAGGATTGGGCCCCTAAAATGATTTCAGGGAGAAGGGCCAGAGCCTATGGGATGTAACAGGTAGAGTGCTGGAGATCAAGATTGAAATCTCCATTCAGCCTAACCTACCCCATAGGGTTTTTGTGGGAGGAGAACTAGTTATGCTTGCTACCTTGAGCTCACTAGAGGAAAGAGGGAATAACAATTTGACTAATGAATAAAATAGAAGGATTTGATGGGTAAGACAAGTGATTCTTCAGCAGCGAATTATGTTGGTTGAAATGACTGAAGTCAAGATTGGAATCAAAATGTGAGAGAACATCACAACTGATATTGAACTGAGGCTGTATATATCTAGACTAATCAGAGAAAAATGTGCTGTAATCTTTAGCATAGTGGGCCCTTGAAAGATATTGAGGTTTGGTTCCAGGACCCCGGTGGATACCAAAATTTTATTTTTGGAAACAAGCCATGGGTGGTTGAATCCATGAATGCAGAATCTGCATTTGAAGATGCATGGATACAGAGGGCCAACTGTACTGGTGTTGCTGCATTCCACCAACTACAAGACTTTGGACCATACTGAGGCTTCTCAAATGCAGCCAAAGTGACTGCATGCAGCCATCAGGGACACTGGTTGTGACTGTGGAGTGAAGCATTTTGTATCAAAATTTTCTTTCAGCAATGGTGTAGGTTTGTCACCTTCAAGATATTATTTGACTCCAGCTTCCAGCAGTCTCAGTGATCAGTAAAGTTGATGACAGAAGTTGCAGTCCCATGTCTGGAGGACCACATGTTCCTGCATACCTGTGATCCAGATTCACTTGTTATCACCACTAAAGGGTTAAAAATCATTGGTCTTGCTCCCTTGCATCTGTAGACCAATTTCCAAGTATGGCTTTGAAGGAGATGTTATCATGCCAAAAGTACTTTGTACAGAATGCAACTGTATCAGGAGGAAGGCTGTGGAATGTTAAGATGTGGGTTCGGAGCACACCACAGCCTTAAATCATCTGCCTGCCCTTTTATATTTTATGCAAACCTGAATTTTCCCAAGACTTATTTGACACCATATGTGTTAACACACATTTTTTTTGTTTCTTGTATTTGTCTGTCTGGTCAAACAACATGTAAATCCTATTTGCCAGACCTGTGAGGTAGAACAAAATGTACAAATGTAAACACACCATGGACAATGTTATGTCTATCCCACCACTTGGATTTGATGGGTGAGGGAAGACTGTCTGATTCCAGCTTCTGCACTCTTTACCTAACATGTGTGTGCCTGTGTGCCTTCTAGTCACTTGCTGAAATATGGCAACCCTATGAATTCTAATTGGTTTTCTTAAGCAAGGAATACTCAGAGGTGGTTTTTCCAGTTCTTTCTCTGAAATATACTCTGCAGCACCTGGTATTATGTGGTGATCTCCCAGTCAAGCACCAACCAGGGCTGACTCTGCTTACCTTCCAAGATCAGACAGGATCTGACATCTTTAGGGTATTTAGGCCCTCTGCTTAGACATTTTTTGCTTGTTTTTTTTGAAGTATTCTGTCCTTGAATGACATGAAAGGAAGTGGCTATTTTGTGTAAAAAAGTTGGAAGAGGACACACACTGTTTTCATTACATCTCTCCCTTTCTCTCTCTCTCTCTCCCACTCTAATTTTTCCTGCCTTTTCCCAGAAGTGGAAAAGACAGCTTACATCAATTAAAACAGATACAGATAAAAACAAACAGTGGTACATGCATACAAAAAAGTGGAGACAGAAATAGTTAAAATAAATGAATTTACCAATTAAGCTGGAAATTTTCTAATGAAAATGTACAAGTTAGTTCATTGTTTAAAAACTAAAGTGATTGATTTAAACGGGAAGTTCAGCATAACTTCTGGATTTAGGTTAAATTATTAGTGAGAAAGAATGCTACAGCCAAAAATTGTGATAGATTGAAAATTCATAGGTTATGGCATTCCCTGACTTACCAGGGAGAGAGCTTTGTGGATTTCAGCAAAGGACATCATGGGCATTAACTTTCTTGTTTCTGCAGTCAGATCCCCAAAGTCTATCAGTATATTAAAAAAAGTCTTCACTTATCAATGAAAGTTGTTTCTGTCTTAGGTTAGCACTGTAAGTAACATAATTGAATGTGCTGCCTTGAAGGGTAAAATATGAAAAGGAGAGGAGAGAGGGAGTTAATACTGTAATACTGCCAACATTAGTGACTCATCATACAATGTGTTGAAGATATCACTGTACACATCTGTGAGAGAAGATGTATTTTCTCAGGTCACCCTCCAAAATGTTAAACATGTAGAATTCTAACCATCTGTGTTTCTGTCTACTCCTTCTCTTAATGGAGAATGCAGAAAGATTTCAGAGCTTCTGGAAGGATCTGAAGGCAGCCATATAATTAAAATATGAGAGATGCTGCTGGTTTCCATCTTGGAAATGTACAAAAGTAATTCTCAATGCAAGTAACCTATTTGCAAGAGGGATTAATTTGCACTCACATCAGAAACACATAACCCCGTGCATCTGTATGCTGATGCTCACCAACTTAAAACAAACAAACAACAACACTTAGAAGTTGCTATGTTCACCTTGGAATGTGAACATGCAAAACTGCCTTGGGCTGGAGCAAAATATGGAGGAAAGTATGGATTGGCTGACATCAGTACAAATGTGGTGGTGGTGGTGGTGGTGAACTGGTGTAACTGGTGTAACTTTGGACACCAGAGTAAATGTAGCCATTGTGGTTCTGGGCTAAACATTTTTTTCCTGGGTGACTAAACTTGCTTTAATCAGAAAGTATTATAAAACAAAATGATCACATCCTGTAAATAATGCCATTTACTGCAATGCTGCTCTAAGAAAGTACTTTACAACTGCATGGAAGATTTTTTTTCCTTTTCTCTTCTTTTGTGACAAATCAATGTACATGGAAGATAAAAGAATGGGAGCAGAATGATAATTAGGCAACAGGGATCCAGAATTTTTGCTGGAACAGCAGAGTTTATTCCAGCTTCTTTTCCAGGTATGTTTCTATTAATTATCTTTCGCCTGAGATGAACTTGGTGTGAATACATATGAGAGCCCACAGCTGGATGTGGAATCTTTGTGATTATACAACAACAGCTGTTTTCTTTCTCTTCATTTGTAAGCTTTCTGGACAATGATCTCATTCTTGCCTGCGTAAGGTCTTTAGGGTCTCTTGTGTCTATTAAGTGTGAAAGAATCTACCGTTATATAATAAATCAGTTCATTTCCAGAGTGGGATAAGCTATACATTCTCCCTGGAGCCTTTCAACAATGTAAAAGTGAGCTTGGTTTGCCAATTTTAATTCTCTGTAGAATTTCAGAATAATCAGTTTGAGGCTTAGCTTACATCATTGTTGCTTTACTATTTTGACATAATGTTTACATCATTTTTTCTATGGGATCCCTCCTCCTAACCAGTAAAATCATTTACATTGCCTAGTTACAAAGGAAAGAAGTGGAAGTAATGAGCTACAAATAACAAATTACTTGTAGTTATTTCTTTTCAAACTACTACTGAAGAAGGCTGTCCATCCATCCACCATCATCCAGAAGAAGAGAAGGGCAAGCCATCTCCATCGGGCCTAACCAGAATAATAATAAGGGTTCTCCTTCTAGTCCAGCTGCTTTAGTCCAGGCCTGAGAGGGCAAGAAGAATCACTGGACTTAATCCCCCTCCCCACTGCCATTCCTTTCTCCTTTTGTGTCTTGTCTTTTTAGATTGTAAGTCTGAGGGCAGGGAAATGTCTAATTAACAATTTGTTAAAGCCGTATAAATACTCTAAAATAAATAAATAAATAAATAAAACAAACTAAAAGAGTAGAGTGTAGCCAGCAGGATACATGTTCCTCACAATGTCTTTACCCCACTTTTTTTTCTTTTTAAAGGAAGAAACTCAAAAAATACTCACCTCCTTTACAGGGCATGATGTGCAGTTTTGCTTGTTTTTTTCCCCCCTCTTGCTTTCTGCAGATCTCCCAGCTGTCCCAATTTGACAGGGACAGTCCTGATTAGTCCTCTGGCATTCCACTTTTTAAGATGCCTTTTAAGTCTCCCAATTTCTCTCTCTTTCCTTTTAGATCCACAAATTTATTTCAGCATGAACTTTTATGGATGCCATATTAAAATAAACCTGTTAGCTTTAAAAATGCCAGAAAACCCTTTGCTGATACGTTCAAACAGACTAATATAATAACCTCTTTAAAATCTTAATTATTTTTAGTTACATACAAGAACAAAAGGGGAGGGGTCCTTAATAATAATACAAAGTTACCCAATAAAAGCAGAGAGAGTGAGAGAGGACGAGGGAGACTATGACCATTGTACAGGAGCCTTTATTATATAAGTGAATAGTGGGATATAATGGCATACAAAAAATGGAAATTCCAATGGACCCAGTTCTGTAAAATATTTCACCAAATAAGTCTAAGTCTAAGACAAAAGCCTTAGTGACCTGATAAACTAAACAGAACAAGACTGTAATAATAAAAAATCAAACTGAGTTTAGCTCTTCCATTAAATAATAATAATAATAATAATAATAATAATAATATTTATTTCTTACCCGCCCCTCTGTAAAACAATCGAGGCGGGGTACAACAAGGTTAAAAACAGATTGCAGATTAAAATAATTCAAGAATTCCATCCCAACTTCCCCCCCCCCCTTAAAATAGGATTAAATTAGTTAAGTTTAAAATTAAATTACTAACAATAAAAGTACCATATAACATAGTACACAAAACCGCAATGCTGGCCACAGCATGGGTAGCAATAAAATACAGAGGGGGGGGGGGCGGGGATAAGGAGTTGGGAATTGATTGAAAGATTTTAGGAGCCAGGTAGATTATACAGTTTCAGGGAAGGCCTGCCGGAAGAGATGCATCTTTAAGGCTATTTTAAAACAGTCTAGTGATGTAATGAGACGCATCTCGTCCGGCAGGACATTCCATAGCCTGGGAGCAGAAGCAGAAAAGGCCCTCTGGGAGGTCTGCGCTAACCTAGTCTTCATGGGCTGCAACAGATTTCTCCCAGAGGACCGAAGCGTGTGGGGGGGTTCATATGGGGAGAGGCGGTCCCTGAGATAAGATGGACCCAAGCCATGTAGGGATAACAGATAACAGATAAAAAAGATAACAGATAATAGTCTTTAGCAAAGCTGAGCTCTTAAACACAAACTTTTAAAAGTAGGAAGATGAAATATTTATTTTCACACTTTTTGTAAACATACTGACAATTTTCTGAATCCCAAGAATATCTATTGTGCCAATTCATACTTTACAAAAAAATCCTTCTCAAATCTTTAACAAGTAATTATTTTTTTTCTAAAACCAATTCCTAAATCCAGCTAAAAAGGTGGCTGGGAATAACCTTAAACCCATCAGGACATTTCATTTACAAAACAAGAGTACAGACTTATGTTCTTTTATAATATATCACCAGTGCTTTCTTCTTGTTGTTGTTAACTATCATTGAGTTGGCCCCGACTCATGCCAGTGGGGTCACTGGGGGTGCCACCCAGTGGGGTAGTACACTCGGGAGGGGGGGAGGAGGAGGCCTTCCAGGTTCCATGCAGCAATGGCCATACGGGACTTGGGAGGTGGGGTGAAGTGGCTGCCTTCTGGGTCCCACATAGCCATAGTCATGCAGGACTCAGAAGGCTGGGGTAGGCTAGTGAGAGCTGAGAACACCCCGCACCTTGCTGCCATGGTGCCATTCTATGCAACGTGGTGGACAGGTGGGGGAGTGCCCTTTTTGCCCTGCCCTGAATGCCCTGCCCCCCACACTGGGTGACACCCTGGGTGGGGATGCCACTGACTGATGGCAACCTTGTGTGAATGAAATATCTTCAAGCTGGCCTGTCATCCACTACTCTTTTCTGTTCCTGTAGATCCATGCTTGTGACTTCCCTGATTGAGTCTATCCATCTGGCATGTGGTCTACCTCTCTTTCTACTGCCCTCTATCTTTCCAAGCATTAATGTATTTTGTCAGTGACACTGCCCCAAGGAGTTTACAGCCTGAAATTTCTTGAAGGGAAGAAAAACAAAAAGTAGCACCTTCCTCACTCATAAAGGTAAATGCAAATGTTTCCCCTTTGACAAGGGTGTATAGTGTTGTCCAGCTGTAGGGGGCAGTACTCATCTCTGTTTCTAAGTCGAGGGAACAGTGTTGTCAAAGACAACTGTGATCATGTGGCCAGCATAACTGCACAGAATGCTGTTACCTTTCCACCAAATTGGTACCTATTTATCTACTTGCACTTTTACATGCTTTCAAACTGCTAGGTTACCAGAAGCTGGAAGTGATGGGAGTTCACTCCGTCATGTGGCATTTGGGTCTTGAACTGCTGACCTGCTGATCTTGCTGTTGTCAGGGTCAGCATCTTAACTGCTGAGCCACTGCATCCCCTCACTCATGTTCCCCACCAATTAATGCAGAGCAACAAATATTCACAGATATACTGTGATTTTTCTATACTGTGCATATACTGCTTCGGGTGTCTGTGTATGTGCCTTCAAGTTGCTTGTCAACTTATGGTTACCCCATGTATTTCATAGGGGTTTCTTAGGCAAAGAATACTCAGAGTGGTTTTGCCAGTTTATAGCCCCTGGTATTTATTGGTGGTCTCCCATCCAAGTAGTAACCAGAGCTGACCACACTTAGCTGCCAAAATCAGATGGGATCTGGTGCCTTTAGAATACTTAGGCCGTATATAAATTATTTATTATTGCAAATGAGCCATAAGTTATTTATAAGTTCTTTATATTTTTAAATAACTCCCTTCCATGGCAACTGATTTTTTCTTAAAATGCCATATAAATCTTTACAGTACTTACATAGATATTTTAAGCACAGCAGAGGAAAGCAGCTAGTGAAAAGGAAAGAGAGCTCAAATGCACAGATGGAAGGAAAAGATGTGGGAGTGGGAAGGAGCAAGAGCTTAAATGCCCCATATTGGAACCAGACCTGGAGGGGAACACATTTGTCTGGAACAGGCATGAGCACATAAACATATGGGCAGGAACTACTTCCAGTTGATTATGGAAAGGGGAAAAGTGGGAGAAAAACTATGCAAATGGAGCTAGAATACAGGTAAAGCCCAAGCAATGGAATAATGTGGCAATACTAGGACAGAACCAGAGAGTCAGCTTTTACACTTTGAACTCAGCAGAATGTTGGGATGAATGTACCACAGGGCATTAGCAGAGTCGGCATAATTTATTGGTTAGTTTAGGATTCAAAAGGAGCATTTGCTATCACTCTGCCACATACCAGTTTCTGCCTACTGTGTTTGTTTGTTTTTTTAAAAAATAGAAAATAGAAAAATGATAGAAAAACAAAATAAATACCAGATCCAAGGGATATCTCATCTGAGTGGCTAGTAAGAATCACTGAGGGGCAACCCATCAAGCTCTGCATTCCTCTTATCTCTGCAGCTCTTGTGCTTTTGTCTGCAGATATTTTTCTTCCCGAGAAACCTTGCTAGACAGCAAAGGTGCTACATTTAGCCACATTCTATAATTTAAGTTAACCAGAATGGTCAACTTCTGCAGTTGCAACCTGACAACTTCTAAAGAAGGCCACATGTTCCCCAACCCTGAAGAAAACACAGCCCACCATGTGTTAAGCAGTCTATACATTCAGTTTCTGCCTGGGCTCAGCACACAATGTTGACTCTGCCAGTCATTGCCACCAGAGGAGGACCCAGCATGTGGACCTTGTTCTGCTGGAATTAGACCCAAATCCCACTTGACCTTTCTAATCATTCTTACATGGCTCCTTTGACCCTCTCCCTTCTCGTGTTTGTTGCTTTGATCTCTTGCTACAATGTGTTGCAAGTCATTTTCATTACAGAAACAGAGAGAAACATTGGGAAGTCAAGGAGGGTTGAGAATCAGGGCATTGTGAAACACGTTTCTGGAACAGGATGGAAGTGCAAAGCATGCAGCAATCTGGCTTCTCACATGGAAACCATTTTCAGAGAGATAGCCATATTAATTTGTCTCAGAAACTTCGCAAAATTGTCCTCATGTTCTCTAAAAGGCTTGGTAAGCATTTTTCATGGAAACATTTTTTTTCCTGCAGAATAGGAGGTGGCAATATAGCCATCCCAGCTTCATTGGGAGGCTTGCTTAGCCCCTGGCCCTGTGGGAGTTGCTGACTCTTGAACTAAAACATAACTAGGGGGCTTGACAGATGGGCAGCTCCATGTCACCCGTCTTTGCCCCACAGCCACCAAACAGCGTGGCAAAGATGCGCTGCCGGAAATAAGCTGTCTACAGTGGCTTCTTTTTTGCAGTGTCATCAGGGCTGTGCATCAGCACCATGACACCCCTTCTGGCGAGCAAAGTGCAAATGCTACACAACATGTGCATCATGGCGCCGCTTGTGTGGATGGTGGCAAGCTGTGATGGTGGCATCATCATGGACTAGGGCTGCTGGGCATGTAAATGCCCAGCCTCATCTAGCCCTAGTTTCCTGGGAGGATGCCACTAATTGCCCATCTGTACTGGGCCTAAGTTACATTATGTTTCAATATAAAAAGAAAAGGGAAAACACCAGCTGGTTTATTTCAGCATGAGCTTTCATGAATTTCAATGCACTTCTTAAAATGTGTTGATGAAATACACTTTTCAGTTCATAAGCATTTAATCACAAGGTTGTGAGTTCAATCCCAGCCATGGGCTCAGGCTCGACTCAGAGTCCCTAAAATGAGCACCCAGCTTGTTGGGGGCAATTAGCTTACACTTTATAAACTGCTTAGGGAGTGGTTAAGTGCACTGATATGCGGTATAGAAATGTATTTACTATTGCTAATCACATTACATAGTTGGCAGGGGGGCAGTAAAGCAGAGCATACAGAAAGATGCCAATAGTGACAAGGGTCACTCATAAATCTTCAAAGGATTGAATAAAATGATGCTGGTTTGTCAGCAGCTGGCTTGTTAGTATTGAGAAGTCAAAGCAATACATTCTGCTTAGCTAAAAATTAAGTCCTTTGAAGTAAGAGACTTTTCCAATAGTTTTTTTTCCCCTGTTACATATCCAACTGTGAAGATAAATTGTAGTATGGCCAGAAGCCATTATCCCTGTTCATACTTTTCCTAACTGTAAATCTATCCCAACTCCACCTTTTCTCATTTTCCTTGGACACATATACCCCATCTTGTTTTTAAAGGTAAATCATCCTTCGGTCATTCCATTAATGTTTGTGTGGAATGGTGGCAAATTTGGCAGAGACATGGATGGTTGCAAACACAGGTGGGGAAGCACAACCGTTTTTAGATGGAACCAGCTCAGCAAATTCTCCGAAATCTTTCAAATTTGAGGCTTTACCTCAAAATAATTTTGACACATGCAATGTCCTGGCTATAACTTATGCAACACTGCAGTGTTTTTGGTTCTTCAGTTTACCATTTTTTGACTGTTCCTCCTTGTTTGTTCAGGCACTAGGTATATAATGGAATGCCTCTGGATTGCAAATTGAGACTTTTAAAGTTGTTCACACCTTTATCTCCTGTACATATTTATCTGTGTTAACATTTCCTTGACCCATAATGCCTTTTTTGGCCTGCCTCCTCTCTCTGGATTCCTAAACTGTATTTCTAAAAGGCAAGGTTTCCTAAATTACTGATAGTGCACTGGTCCCTGGTAAATCTGGAGAGACAAAATTATAATTTGGGGAGGCATTGCCCATTTGCTGTGTTGCTGTGCCCCTGCCTGACTCTAGTTAAGGGGGGGGGTGGGGAGCATTATTAAAACTTCTCATTTCCAAATATAGGTTTCCGCCTACTTAGCTGAAGCCTGATGGAGCAAGAGGCATTGGAATCTGAGAAAGCCTCTTCCCAAAGAGCAATCCTGTTTTCTTTGCTGTGTATGCCCAGACCTTCTAATATCTGCATTCATTTAATGGTTTTTCCTTTTGTTCAGCCATTTTTTTCCTGCTATTATTCAGCTGTGAAATTGCAATACAGCACTTATGCATACATACACACATGCGGACACTCTTATGAAAAATATATATGTATAATGCAACAGAGGAATGCAAGCACAGATGGAAAAGAGCCACAGAATGGAAAGATATGGGAATGTGTTGTATTTGGATCACTGGTGAGACAACCTACAGGACATAATGGGAAAGCAGGATATCACAATACACAGTTTTGACATCTGGTTTTAATTTTAAAAGCTGAATCACTAGAATGCACGCATATGGAAAAGTGTAGTATATTCTCTTAAGTTCTTTTGTGAAATGAGAGTGGTTTGATCACCTGAAAAGAAGCGATTTGGGATAACAGGAACAGCAAGATATGGTTTTCAGGGTGGGTACAAACATAACACAAGTGTGATGTTTTGGTTTAAGTGTTGGACTATGACTCTAGAGGATGTGATTCCCTGCGTGGCCTTGGAAACCCACTGGGTGACCTTGGGCAAGTCATACGCTCTCAGCCCCAGAAAAACCCAACAGAGTCGCCTTAGGATGATTTTTCACACCTTTGCCTGATGAAGAAACCAATGGCTGCTTTGGAAAGCTTGCAATGTGTCCTTTGTACATTTTGGTTGGTATCGCTGCTTTGTGGATTTTTGGATATTATTGTACTCTGCCATTTGACCATCATGCTACCCCTGGATGTGTTTCCTACGTCTCCAGAATCTACACCATAAATAATGGTACCTTTAATAAATGCACAAAATGTGTGATGCAGGCTTTCAAAACTCCGCTGGCTTCTTCATTAGGCAAAGGTGTTAAGAATTACTGTCAGGATGTTCTTCCTAATGTTGAGGTCTTTTCCTCTAGTTTGAATCCATTGCTCCGGGTCCTAATCTCTGGAGCTGCAGAAAACCAATTTTGTTGCATGTCATACTGAAGATGGAGCAAGCTTGTTTTCTGCTGCTCCAGAGAACAGGACCAGGAACAATAGATGCAAACTGCAGAAAAAGAGATTCCACCTCAACATGAGGAGGAACTTCCTGGCAGTAAGGGCTGTTCAACATTGGAACTCACTCCCTCGGAGGGTGGTGGAGTCTCCTTCCTTGGAGGTCTTTAAGCAGAGGCTGGGTGGCCATCTGTCGGGGATGATTTGATTGGGAGTTCCTGCATGGCAGGGGGTTGGACTGGATGGCCCTTGTGGTCTCTTCCAACTCTATGATTCTATCATCATCATATTACTATAGAAAAAAAAATCTGAAATGTGTTAATGAATCACAGGCTTTCGTTTTCTCAAGGGAACAAAGCCTTGCAGAACCCAGGAGATAAAGTCTGAAACCCAAGTCCTCCATTTCATCCTCCCATGTCCTCCCATCCCAGGACACGTCCTACATTTCAGTCCAGGAGGAACCCTCAGATCTCCTCCTCCATGGTGAGCAGGACTAAGAAGCATGAGTTTACATTTCTATGAGTGCTTTTTTTTTAAAATAGCTTTTATTTTGTGTAACGTCCTCCATTTATTCTGGAAGGTCCTCCATTTTGCAGTGCCTTCTCCTCCTTTTGCAAAGGCGGGGACACCTGGGGTCGCCCTGCTCTCTCCTCTAAAAATAAATAAATCTCTTATCCTAAAATATACATACATATGTATGTGTATATATATATATATATATGTGTGTGTGTGTGTGTGT
The DNA here is from genome assembly GCA_034509955.1 of Urosaurus nigricauda. Lineage (NCBI taxonomy): Eukaryota > Metazoa > Chordata > Lepidosauria > Squamata > Phrynosomatidae > Urosaurus > Urosaurus nigricauda. Next base: position 119,399,978 of record JAOEGL010000001.1, read on the forward strand.
GTATACATTATATATATATATATATGTGTGTGTGTGTGTATACTATATATATATATATATGGATAGGAGATTTATACTTTTGTTTTGTTGTTTTTCTCTTTTAAATTGTATTATATTTAATTCTCTTTTAAGGGGCAGTTTCTTACTTTTTATCCAGTCAATGTTTTATCGAAATCCATTTTTATTTCATGTAAGCCGTCTTGATTGCCCGGGCACAAAGGTGGGATACAAAAATAAAGGTTTTTTTTAAAAAAAAATTATATATATATATTATACATACATATATATATATATAATAAAGTTAATTATATATATAAGATTTTAAAAAAACCTTTATTTTTGCATCCCGCCTTTCTGCCTGGGCAATCAAGGCGGCTTACATGAAATAAAAATGGATTTCTATAAAAGAATAAAAATAAATAAAAAATGGGCTTTCTGAGTGACTCTGAGTGCCTAGCCCCGCCCACTGCCGGCGAAGAGCTGTGGCGCGTCCTGTCCAATGGGCTCTCGGGGGCGTGGCCATGGGACCGGGCGTGGGCCAATGAGGGGCGTGGTGGGCGTGGCCCTGCCTGCCCGTTCGGTGGGTCCCTGTTCTTGCTGCTGCTGCTGCTCCTCCCTTCCCTTCCCTTCCCTTCCCTTCCCTTCCCTTCCCATCCGGGGCCACTCTCTCGCCGGTGGCAGAATCAGGAAGGCCTTGGAGGGAAGGAAGGAAGGAAGGAAGGAAGGAGGGGAGGATGGAGGAGGCAGCAGCGTCGTCGTCGGGGGCCCTGCGGCGGTTCACGTGGGCGGAGGTGCAGCCCCGGTCCGGCCGGGCGGAGGAGCGTTGGCTGGTGATCGAGCGGAGGGTCTACGACATCAGCCGCTTCCACAAGAGGCACCCGGGGGGCTCCAGGGTCATCAGCCACTACGCCGGGCAGGACGCCACGGTGAGCACAGGGACCACCCAGGGAGGGAGGGAGGGAGAGGCCCTCTTCCTCCTCCTCCTCCTCCTCCTCTCCTTCCTTTTCCTTCTCTCTTCCTCCTCTTCCTCTTCCTCTTAAACTTCCTCCTCTTCTTCCTCTTTTTCCCCTTCTTCCGCCTCCTCTTCCTCCTGTTCCTCTTATTCCTCCTCCTCCTCTTTCTCTTCTTGTTTCTTTTCCTTCTCTCTTCTTCCTCTTCCTTCTCTTCCTTTTAAACTTCTTCCTCTTCCTCCTCCTCCTCCTCCTCCTCCTCTTTCTTTTCTTCCTCCTCTTCTATCTCTTCTTCTTTCTTTTCCATCTCCTGTTCTTCCTCCTCCTTTTCTTTCTCTTCCTCCTCCTTCCTCTTCCTCTTTTTCCTCTTCTTCCTCTTCTCCTTCCTTTTCCTTCTCTCTTCCTCTTCTTCCTCTTCCTCCTCTCTTCCTTTTAAACTTCCTCCTCCTCTTCTTCTTCTTCCTCCTCTTCCTCCTTTTCCTTCTCTTGTTCTTCCTCCTCCTTTTCTTTCTCTTCCTCTCCTTCTTCCTCCTCTTCCTCTCCCCCTCTTGAGGAAAAAGTGACTTTGGGGGGAGGTAGGTCACCCACTGGGTGGCCTTGGGGCAAGAAGTCACACTCTCTCAGCCTCCACTGGGGAAGAAGGCAATGGCAAACCTCCTCTGAACCAATCTTGCAAAGAAAGCCCCTTGATAGGGTCACCTTAGGATCACCCGAAGTCAGAAATGGCTTGAAGGCAACACAACGCACACAACACACACACAGTTGCCACTCTGTAGAGTGAGTCCCACAACATACAGCATCCTTAGGAATGGTTTTTGGGACTAAGGTTACTCATAAATCATAATACAGTACCCATATATCACTTAATGTTATGGTAATAGTTGTGACATAAAATTAGCAAAATTAAAATTATGCCTTAATAATAATAATAATAATAATAATAGCACTAGGAATCCAGGCAGGTTACAACAATAAAAATGCATGAAGAATACAATAAAATAAATACTGATCCCTTCCCAACCCCCCTCCCCAATATTAAAACTACAATTAAACAATCAAATTAAAGGCAATTAAAAAAACACACAGAGAATAAGTAAACATAAAAACAGTTTGGCAGGCGGGGAGACACACCTCACAAAACTAGGGTCATATCTGAATTAAATTATAATATCGTACGCACATCCTAAATGTATTTACTTGCTCCTAGTTTCATCCGGTCAAAGCAAAATTTTGGAAAGATGTGTTGTTTTTAAAGGAGATTTAAAAAGAATTAAAATAATTTTTTTTATTTTTTTAAAATAAAATTTGTAAACCTGGGGCCTCTCCTTTCTTTTCCCACTGAGCCTTGCCCCACTGGCCCCATCTCTTCAGCATTTGAAGGGACACAGGTGTACCCCACTTTGGCCCGTTTCTGCCCAAAGGCAGATGTTTGGGGAGTAGTGGTAGCAACCCTGTTCACGGTGGCACCTGGTGCAGTCCGCACCCCATGCATCCCCTAGTGACACCCTTGTTTGTGGGGGGAAATACACTTCCCAGGACCCTCTTAGCTCAGACTTGTAATACACCCCTGCCCCAAAGTAACTCCCCCAGCTTTGGCAATAGGGGTGTGTGTGTATATATATATATATATCTTCTTTGGTGACAGCAGCGTTACCGAGCCGGGTGCCTAGGCCTGGCGGAGACGTTCTCTTCACACAGTGCTGCTTGGATGTGTGGGATCTCTAAGGCTTCCCGGGAAATAATAAATAAATAAATAAATAAATAAAAACTTTTATTTATATCCTGCTTTTCTGCCGTAAGGCAATCAAAGCGGCTTACCGTTTAAAATGCGTCCGATATACAATACAAGATATACCATACCCCCCCCTTAAAAAAGAATTAAACATATTACTGTTAAAATTAAAATATTAAAACAAACTGTTGTAAACCAATAAATTAATGGGTGAGTGGTGGCATAATACAGAGTGTTAGTTGGGAGAGGGTTCATTCATAGCTTGGTCGAACTATTCCGGGAAGGCCTGTCGGAAGAGATCCGTCTTAACAGCTTTTTTGAAGCTGTCCAAGCAGATCTCCTCCGGCAAGCCATTCCACATACAATCTGGGAGCGGTAACAGAGAATGTCCTCTGGAAAGTTGTAGCTAATCTGGTCTTTTTGGTCTGCAATAGATTCTTCCCGGAGGACCTGAGAGTGCTGGGTGGATTATATGGAAGTAGGCAATCCCTTATTTGGGTTTGCTGGTTTAGTACACTGCTTGGTATGCCCCACACCAAGGTTCCTGGAGTGGCAGAATTGCCCATTGGCTTCCTTATTAGGAGGGTCTACTCTAAGCTCCCTGGAGTCAAGTCTCTTAGAGGTCCATATCTAAAAACGTGGCAAGGACTGAGCCTGAAACCTACTCTCCAATTTGGGTAGGAATTTGCTGGAGCTGCCGAGTTGGAGAAGCTTTGCATGTGCCTAGAAACGTCCTATTGTTGTTTCGCATACTGTAGAGGCGAGTGCTTTTGAGCGCTGCTTCAAATGGAAGTCACAGAGTGGTCCTTTCCCAAGCAGTGAAATAGATAGGGGCTTTCTAGATTGGCAGGAAAGTGTGACATGAAGTTGCCTTTTCCTTAATGCTTAGCAGCTGCACCACAGCCTTTAGATGGAGCTGCGCTGTTCCGCAGTTTTTAAAAAAGAAGCTGGGAAAACCAGCACCTTTTTAAAGGCACTTCTTCTCCCCTAAAACGCAAAAAAAAAAAAAAAAAAGCATTTTCATGGCACATTTTCCCTTTTTCTCATCTAAAGGCTAGACTTTCATGCAGCCATGAACACACTTGTTTTTGCCAATCTAGATCAGGCCTATAGACTATCAAGAGCAGTGGTTCTCAGCCCCTGGGCCTCCAGATGATTTTACATCAGCTCTTGCCAATTTAGCCAATGAATACAAATTCTAGGACCCGAAGTCTTGGACATCTAGAGGACAAAAGGTTGAGAATTATTGATTTAGAGGGGTGGGTGTGTTAGTAGGTTGCAGCAAAACCAGATGTTGAGTAACATCTCAAAACAAGCATGTGGTGTGATCTTCCAAGGGTTAGAGACCACATTATCAGATTTATCAGATAGCATGGGTTTGCTGTAAGCTTATATTTTGAAATATTTAGTTATTTTTGGACAAATGTGGGTAAAAGCCACATAGGTTGTACATGTTTGTGTATATGTGTTGTAGACTGTGTCAGTGTGTGGAAGAAGGGAAGGCTTGGTTTCTGGAGGAGAGCCGAGGCCATTAAGTCTTCAAGAATCCAACTCACCAGTGGCTGAACGGTGTTGTGAGTCAGAGATACTCTGGACTAGATCTTTCATGAAAATGTGACATGGTTCTGTCACAGTTTTGAAAGCAACTATTAATGCAGTAGGCCTCTCCACACGTGCAGTGAGACATTTGGCACTTGAGAAGCCTCAGAGTTGCTACAGCATATAATAGTCCAACATGTTCATGGTCTTTAGGAAGCAAGTCACTGTAACTGTGAAATATCTAACACCTGTCACTCTTGCTAAAGACACATCTAGGGAAAAGCCCATCCAAACAGAAGAGCAGCTCTGTGTGGCCTCATGTCATTTTATTTTTTAAAGTAATAAATATTTTGATTTAGATAATAAAGCCATACAGAGTGTGCATAACATTATTATTAACCTTTATTTATATAGCGCTGTAGGTTTACACAGTCCTGCACATATAAACTTATAATTAGATGGTTCCCTACCCTCAGGCTTACAATCTAAAAGACACGAGACAAAAGGAGAAGGGAAAGATGATGGGGAAGGGTATCAGGTCCGGTGGTTCTTCTCTCCCTCTGAGGCCTGGACCAAGGCAGATGGACTAGAAGGAGGGCTCGGCTTCATAATGCACAGTTAAAACGGGCCAGACAAAGTCACACATCTGGGAACGCTTCTCTAAACAATATAGTCTTTAACTCAGTTTTGAAACTGGTTAGAGAAGTGATGAGACGCGCATGTAGAGGAAGAAGGTTCCAGAAGTGAGGGGCAGCAAGTGAGAAGGGACGAATCCGGGACAGGGCAGTGGAAATCCTCGGCTGGGACAGGAGACCTCGACTACCAGAACGGAGGGTACGAGAAGGAGTGTGAGGAGAAAGAAGTTCAGACAAGTAACGAGGGGCCAGTCCGTGGAGGGCTTTGAAAGTCAACAGCAGAAGCTTGTACTAGATGCAGAAGGGGAAGGGGAGCCAGTGAAGGGAGGATAAGAGAGGAGAAACATGGTCAAAGCGGCAAGCGGATGTGATGATACGTGCAGCTGAGTTCTGAACAGAGATTAAAGGATGGAGGTGAGAGAGAGGAAGCCCTGTCAGAAGAAGGTTATAATAATCAAGTAGCGAGACCACCAGGGCATGGACCAGAGTCTTGGCAGTGGAGGCTGAAAGGAATGGACAGATTTTAGCAATATTGTAAAGGGAGAATCTACAGGTCTTGGAGGTGGCCTGAATCTGGGGGATTAATGACAGAGAGGAATCAAAGATGAAACCAAGACTGCGGGCTTGCTGAACCGGTTGAATAGAAGTGCCGTCAACAGAAACAGAAAAGGAGTATTGGGCTTAGGTGGGAAGACAAGAAGCTCTGTCTTAGACATATTGAAATTCAAGCACCGATGCCGCATCCACTGAGAGATGGCAGCCAGACAAGATGAAACTTTCTGTTCAAGCCCTGGTGAAAGGTCAGGGGTTGAGAGATACATAACATCACATAAGAGAAAGAACAAAATAAAAAAACCTCACACAATATATCTCAATTAAAAAGAAATGGAAAGAAAGAAGTTACAGATGTTTATCACATTGATCAAAAATTAGGAAGGGAGCATATCATTCCAAAGGTTGACATATGACTTCAGACGATAAAAGGCACCAAGGGTTCTGCTCTTCAGCCTCCTGGTTCCCATAACCAGCTGCAACAAACACACGTTTAACAGAAATAAATGTGCATCCTTCTTCATTTTATGCTATCTCTAGTTCTTCAACCTGTCTCTGTGTTGAACTGTAGATGGTCCTCTGTTATATAGGACAGTGTTAGCCTTCTCGTGTTGAATTATAGGCTGGTAATTGATTTTGTTCTAACAGAGAGTTACAAGAATGAGCATATCCCAAGGCCCCCAAATCTGCAGAGGTCTCCTCTAATTGTACTAGTATCTTCACAGTGTCCAGGAAGTTCAAATACGTCCTAATGTTGGGGAGGGTGGAAGAAACAGTGGAATAAATCTTTGTGTGACTGGCAGTAAGTCTGTGAAGATTCATGAAAATATCTTTTATTGATATGGTTAACAGAAAACTGTTACCACTTTTGCCCAGGATAATCAAGAATAGTGTTTTGTTTTTGTTTTTTTGATACAGAAAGCTTGTACCAGAAAGTTTCTGGTAGTCTGACTTTTTGGCTCAGAAATTGCATTTCATTTGCACTAGGCCCTCTGTGATGGATCATGAGATTCCAGTACAAAACCTCATAAAGAACTCCCAATCCTCTTTTCCCTAAAGAATCCCAAAGAGACTTCTCAGTTTGCATGGAAGCCCTTCTCTTTCAGGTTAGGGGCTGCCTTAAGGGTGCTGTACCTGATATCCTTCATCCAGAATTGTTACATCGAAGAATGTCATGCACAGAGAAGACACTATAATATCAATGGTTATATGATAAAGAAAGAAGGTGGAAGTATGGTTCAGTGTGGGTACATTTGCATCACAAACTCATGATTTTAGATTAAATTCCTAGACATCCTAGTTTATTCAGGTGTTGAGAAGAGATTCTGAGTTTTTTCTCTGCTGAGAGATGTGAACAGCCACCATCAACAAGATGTGTTCATTTGGATTTCTTAAAAGCAAGAAGACTAACAATTAATTATGTTGTTTTAAGCTAATTAATTAACATGTATACAAAATTCCAGTGACATAGAAATATATGGAGCCATACAGTTAAAGCGATGTCAGACTGCGTTATTTCTGCAGAGTGGGAGCAGCCTTTGTTTGCCAGATCTCCTCTTGTAGCTTTGCTGTGCTACTGTATCCGCATCTCAAACGCAGCCTAGAAAATTTATCTTTCTGGGGGATGACAACTCCCAGAACCTGCCAGCATACATGGCCAGTGTTCATGCTGGCTAGAGGTTTCTAGGAGGTGTTGTCCAAAAAAGTAACCTTTTCAAAGCTCTGCACCAGAAAATTGCAGAATATGTTTTTTGGCTTCCTGTGTGCAGGTGCAGCCTTGTGCTAGACCTTTTTTTCCCTCAGAAGTTAGCGAGGGAGGGAAAGCGAGGGAGCAGCAGCACTTTCTTAAACTTTTGCTGTAAGCCCACATCTGGGGGTTCAGCAGAGTCTATAAGACTGAGGGCTAGTCTGAGCCCTGGAATTTACTTAGATATCCCTGGCTTTTACTGCTACCCTTCCTTACACATAGAAAACTAACATTTCTGATTGAGGTCTTGGTAGGATATTTCCCCCTGATGTGTTTGTCTAAGCGAAATAGTTTGTTGGGTTTTGTACACATAATTTTATGTGTACATGGTATCTAGGTGATAAATGTCAGAAACGGATAGTAGTAGTAGTAATATGCAGCAGAAGAAATGTGTGTGTATGTGTGCACCTTCATAGGGTTTTCTTAGGCAAGAAATACCCAAAGGTGGATTTGCAAGTTCCTTCCTCTTAAATATAGCCTACAGCACCTGGTATTTGTTGGTGATCTCCCAGTCAAATATGGTCCAGGATTGGCCTCTCTTACGCTGTTTCCCCAAAAACAAGACATCCTGATAAAATAAGGCCTAGTAAAGGTTTTGCTGAATTGCTAAATATAAGGCCTCCCACTGAAAGAAAGACCTCACCTAGCAAAATTTTTGTATATAAATATATATACCCTATATAATAAACATTCATTTTTTTGTTGTTCAACAATAAATGCGAATTCTTCTTCATGGAAAAAAACAAGACATCCCCTGAAAATAAGACCTAGTGCATCTTTGGGAGCAAAAATTAATATAAGACACTGTCTTGTTTTTGGGGAAACACGGTAGCTTCTAAGATCATACCGGATCTGGTGCCTTTCAGGTATTTAGGCAAAGTTATTAAACCTTTGTGGCTAAATGCAGAATAAGTCATTAGAATATATATACCTGTTGAAAACAGTATATATCAGTGGGATAGGTGTTTTGTCATAAGTGTTGTGTTTTATTATTTCTGTGAACTGCTTTCATGGATCTGCTCTAAACATGGCTGTATCAGTGCAACATCATTACATAAGGACATTGTTTCTCTAATAACACTGTCTTTGTTTAGGCTGCAGTGCTGTACTTCATTTATCTGGGAGTCAATTCCACTGAACTCAGTGAAAGTCTATGTACAGGATAAATGGTTATTTAGTTGAGGTATTTCAATATACTGGTAAAGATAATGCAACACTGCCAGTATTTATCGAGGACTCTGTTAGATCTCATGCTTCAGCTATGATAATGCAAATGGAGGATAATTTGCTAATTGGTAATTGAGGCTCTGTGTAGACTGGCTTTTTGCAGCTCCTTTTTGCACCCTGCAAAGGCCAAATCGAGGCTGCAGCATGTGGTTGCTGCAGCCCTGATCTGGCTGGAGAAGAGGGTCTGCACAGACCCAAAGTCTTCTAATTTTCAAGTATGCTGCTAAATTATTTTTTAAATTAGAAATTTCTAGTAACAGTTGGGTTTATTCCATGAACTCGTAATAGAACTTCATGTTCACAGTCCTGGTTATCTATGGCAAGAATGAGAATAATGCAGAGAATAATGTTGTTGGACTCTCATCATCCCTAGGCAGCATTGCCAGTGGTAAAAATGCTGGTCAAGACAGGATCTAGAAGGCAGATAGTTTCCATTTGTGATCTACAGAGATAATGGATGTTTGAGTGTGTTCTGATTGGAATGATTTTCACTCTGACTGGTAAGTAATAATTGTGAGTTGTGGATACAGTGCAGGGATTGAATCATAAAATAGCACTTCCTGTGGGAATGTTCTTCTTTTTTATTTATAATAACATTTTATATACAAAAACAATAAAAAAGCTTCAAGTTACTACATAGTATCAGAAAATATATTGAAGTTTACAGATCCATACTTCCGAAATCACTTTAAAAACAATTCCCAAACACTATATCCATACATTTCATTGTTCTCTTTTTTCTTTTTTAAATATCACTTTCTATTTTTACTTCTTGTTACCTCGAAGTATATACCCCAAATCGTTCAATTTCTTAAATGTTATATTACAAATAAGTGGCTTATAAATTATTGTTTCTGCATTCTTATGTCCCTAACCTGCAATTTTTCATTAACTGGTCCCACTCTTCCTCTATTAGTGTAGCGTCTTTATTAGATAAACAGCCAGTACGAATGTCCATCTCTCGAAATTCATAGATTTTTGCCCACCAAAGATGCAAGTCAGGTATTATTTGACTTTTCCAATATTGAGCTAATATAATTCTGGCGGCAGTTATTAAATATAGTATTGTTCTCTCATGTTTAATTTTGATTTGCACAGGAGCTTTGTCTAACATATTCAATAAGTATATTTCTGGTCTCATTTCAAAATTCAGTTAAAAATGCATTCAATTTCTCTATGTATGTTTTCCCAATATAACTTTAATTTTGGGCATTTCCACCAAACATGGAACCAAGTTCCTAATGCCTTTTCACATTTCCAACATAGACCCTTACCTGTTTTGTAAATTTTTGTTATCTTACTCGGCATTAAGTACCATCTGTGTTCCATTTGCCAATAATTTTCCTGAAGGTTTTGACATTTAGTGACTTTTTTAGTCCTTTCTCTTGCATTCTTCCAACTATCCATCTCTATAGTATTTTGTAAACCTGAAGCCCATTTTATCATTGTATCCAAAACAGGTTCCTTTTCTTGTTCAAGTTCTCTAAAGAATTTATGTAGTATAGCAGTTTTTTTGTCAGCTGTATTTAATAAATTTTTTGATAAATCCGTAGTTTCTTTTTCAAAGTCTTGTAGTTTTTTGTCTATTTTAAATCTTTCTTTAATCTGCATATAAAGATACCTATGTACTTTGGGGTCAAGTTGTTTTAAGTTTTCGATCGGTTTCACTTCATATGTATTATTACTTGATTTGATTAAAATGTCTTTGTAAGTCAGCCAAATATCGAGATCCTTCCACCTTCCAAAAAAAGCTTCTTGAGAAGATACCCACAAAGGTATTTCTTGAAATGTTTTCTTCTTAATTTTTTCCCATATTTTAAGTAAGGATCTCCTAATCAAGTGAGATGAAAAATCTTTCTGTATAGTCGCTTTATCATACCATAAGTACGCGTGCCAACCAAACCTATTATCAAATCCTTCTAAATTTAGAAGTTTTTTCATTTTTCAGTCTGATCCATTCAGTAATCCAATTTAATACATTTGCCTCATAGTAAAGCTTTAGGTCTGGAATTCCTCTGCCACCAACTTCTTTTTGGTATGTCATCATCTTTTGATTCACTCGTGGTTTTTTGCTATTCCATACAAATAAATTTAAGTTTTCTGCCATTTTTTAAATGTTTTCTCATTAATTAGAATGAGAATTGTTTGAAATAAGAATCATCATCTTAATAGCCTCAATATGCCCAAAAAAAGACAAATTAAATTTTGACCATTTTTCCATATCTTTTTTAATTTCTTTCAATCTTGGTTTATAATTGTTCTCAAAAAGTTCTGTGTTTTTTTTCAGTTATCCAAACTCCTAAGTATTTGATCTTCTTTTTCACCTGGCAATCAGTAATCCTTGCTAGATCTTGTTTTTCTTTACTCGTTAAGTTCTTTGTGATCATAACAGTTTTTTGATAACTGTTTTTTGATGTTCTTCTGTGGTCATTAATTTGGAGATTTTTGTCTGATCAAGTTTTATCAACAAACTTTTTTCCTGATAAATAAATGTAAGTATCCTTTGAGAAGAACATGGCAGGTATGGGTTTCATTCAGTATAGAATCTCATGTCAAAGTACTGAGCATATCCTTGTGCAGTGGCGTCCTACACCAGGTTGTCACGTGGTGAGGATGAGGTGGGGGCCTGGGGACAAAGCCAAAAGGGCCTGTTTCCAATTCCCTGCCCTGTGTTGCTTTACTTCAGAGAAAACTGCAGAGGGCAGGAATGGTGGGGGTGCCAGACCCTCTCCTTCCCTGTCCCTCCTGGCTTCACACTAAAGTCAGACAGGGCAGGGATGGGGGTTGCCAGGCCTTTCCCTCCCTGCCACCTGCCATGGCATGCGGCAGGGAGGTGAGGCGCTCTCACCAGTTGTCACTCCCTTCGACTGTGTCAGCTGGACACAACAACCTTGAAGGAAGTCAGGCACTGGAGAAATATGCTCCTCAGAGATGACAGGTTTTGTTTGCCTTCCTGCTCCAATGCTATGCGATTCTAGAAAAAGTGCAACTACTAGTGTAATGCACTAACAGGATTTTGGTCATGATGGTAAAGGAGAAACCACTGTGCACTGTTTTCATAGTATTTGAATCTAGATCTTAATTCAAGGATTGGAATCCTGTAGCCTCCCTAATGGTTTAGGACTCCAACTACCATTGGTCCCAGTCAGTATGATCAATAGTGAGGAGTGACAGGAGCTGCAGTCAACCAGCATCTGGAGTGTCATGGGTTCTTCACTCCTGTTTTAATCCAACCTTTTGTCTACTCAGCTCCTTAAGCTCTCCTAATGGTGGTGGAGGGGGATTAGTTTGTACACCATCTGTGTAGCTGGACTTTGTATGGAATTCAGATGTTCTTGTGCTAACAGTGAGTCTGCAGTCCAAGCCAGTCCCATGAACTCATCTTACAACGTGTCAGGCGGCTACTCCAGTCTCCTTACTAAGATAATGGTGCAGCATGCAAAATAGCAACTAGTATTGGTGCAAAATGGATTGTTGCCCAGTCTGTTGGGAACACAGCACTATTCAGACCCAGTGGGTATTATGGCTGTATGGCTTTTCTCACTGAGCCAGATCATTTATTTATTTGGTCTGGATTTAGCAGCCTTGAGGTCCTTCGGAAAGCATTAACCATTGTATGCATCATTTAAGAGCAAAGCTGAATAAAATCCTAAAATTCTGTTTAGGTAAGACAAGAATTTGAAGTAATTCCTCTCTCCTCCCCTCTCTCCAAAGGGAGTTCTACCTAAAAGACAGATTTTGAATTTTTTTTTAAAAAAAAATATGGTGGTTCCCCATCTGTCTCCTGCTGCTTGGCTAGTAATTGTGATTCCGAGAAGCTGCTGTTGCAACAAGATCCCTCTCCATTGCCTCCCTCCCCTCTCCCTCTTTTTTGACTCTGTTGCCAGGTTTTACAACCACCATTGTTATGATTGGTTGAAATGTGTGGTACCACCGTCTACAGCTCAGCCGGTGAACCAACCCCCTTTCCCTTTCCAGTCAGAAAACTGATGGGAAGGGAGGAGGAATACCAGTTTTTCACACACACCCCATCCCCATTCAGATAAGCTTTTTCCCCTAGCTCTCTTTTTTAATGAAGCACATTAAGCCCTGTTGGAAGCAGTTATATATCAGCTTTGGAACCAGTTCTTGGCTATGGGCCACTTAAAGCCCTAGCTCCATCTAAACAGAAACATGGGTCAGCGTGTCCTGATCTGCTCTCCAGTAACAAAAGTAGAAACATTTGTGCAGAGAATTTCTCTTAGAAAAGGAACCTTTTGTAACTTGGAAGTATGGTAGTCTCTGTGTGAGCATGCTGTGTCAGACATGGAGAAATGAATTTCTAAGTTTCACGCACCAGAGACAGACGCTGGAATAAAAGAGCACAGAGAGAAAGAGAATCAGTATGATAAAGGAATTGCTTTAAAATAAGGATGGGTAACAAGTGGACTTCTGGGGCTGTGGCCAAAAAAGAAAAAAAAAAAAGTAAATGGTATTTTCTGAAAGCCCCCAGATGTTGCCTCCAGTCTGGAGAGAGCCAGTGCGGTACAGTCAGCCTTCCCTGTTCACAGATTCTTTATCCACAGATTCAACCCTTCACAGTTTGAATGTATGTGTGCGTGTGTATATATATATATATGTTTGTGTGTGTGTGTGTATAATATAAATTCCAAAAAACAAGCCTTGATTGTTTCTCAGCCATTATATATAAATGGGACTTCAGCATCCGCTGATTTTGGTATCTACGGAGGGGTCCTGGAACCAAACCCCAGTGGATACCAAAGGCTCACTGCATAATGGTTTGAATGTTGGACTAGAATTCTGGGACACCATGGTTCAAATCTGCAGTTGGCCATAGAAACCCCTTGGGCAAGTTACATTATCTCATTCCCAGAAAGGAGATCAAAGGCAAACCCCCTCTGAACAAAACTTGTCAAGAAAACCCTCATGATAGGTTCCCCTTAGGTTCACCATAAGTTGCAATAACATAAAAACCTCCAGATGTAGCAATTCACCTTTTAAATATGTTGTAGCATCCCCTCGCCTGCACTGTTTAATAAACCACACACCATTTTTAGTGCTAGAAGTAGACTTGCAGTCACTTCCTGAGTTTCTGGTTTTGATTTTTCACAATCTGTATGGTTCCAGCAGGGTCCTAGGAGGAGAAAACTGGCCCTTGGCCAGCTGCATTTGCCTACCCCTTGCTTAAAAACAAATCAAAACAATCTCACAGAGAGAGCCTGGAGGCTGAAGGCAGGGGAGCTTGAAATATCAGGGCATAAAATGCTATTTCACAAAATATATTTATGCTCCTCAATTAAGCTGTTTAAGCATCTTTCCTGATATTGGTGTGCATCCCCGAAAGGCAGACATGCAAATTTTAAATGCCCAGGTTATTGGTAGGTCTTTGCAGAAAGGTGGATTTTATGACTCATACAGTCATGAGTCATACATTATTTTCATACAAAAGAAGAGGTAGCCATGTTGGCCACAAACCAAAATCCACATGGCACATGTTAGGATGGTGAAGGGTCTGGAAACCATGCCCTATGAGGAACACCTTAGGGAACTGGGGATGTTTAGCCTGGAGAAGAGAAGGTTAAGAGGTGATATGATAGCCCTGTTTAAATATTTGAAGGGATGTCATATTGAGGAGGGAGCAAGCTTGGTTTCTGCTGCTCCAGAGACTAGGACAATGGATACAAATTAAAGGAAAAGAGATTCCACCTCAACATTAGGTGGAACTTTCTGACAGTAAGAGCTGTTTGACAGTGGAACACACTGCCTCAGAGGGTGGTGGAGTCTCCTTCCTTAGAAGTCTTTAAGCAGAGGCTGGATGGCCCTCTGTCACAGGGGAGGCTTTGATTGGGAGTTCCTGCATGGCAGGGGGTTGGACTGGATGGACCTTGTGGTCTCTTCCAACTCTATGATTCTAGGAGCATACCTGTCATTGCTTTTGTGTGTGGGTGTGTGTCCCCATGTAATATTTGGAGTTCATATTGATTACTTCATTATTTTCATTATATCTGTGTATAATCTTTTTTTAAACACCAACAACAAAAGCCACCATGAACTTCCTCTTTGTGACAAGTAACATTTCACTTTGCCTGATTCTGAGATTGGGCCAGGACTCAAGGAAATAGTTGCTCTTTCCTGTACTGGAAATAAACATGGTAGGAAGAAGGCTTCAGTAACATCTGTTTGCTCTTGAGAATATAACATTATTTTCTGGCATTTATGCAAAGTCCGGTATCCTTTTCAGTACTGTAACTATCTCAAGGTTTTGACAACCCTCAGTGATTGAAGGGGTGATAGGCCTAAATTGGGGGGGGGGGGGGGGAGAATTCTGTGACACATAAAGTGCAAGAAATTCATTATGGCACTCATAAATGTTCATGGATTGCATTCTACTTCATCAGATGCAAGAAAGTTGTTTTCATTTGTAGTTTGTGTGTGAATAGGTGCTAGAGTTAACAATGTTGTTGAAGTGCTATGAAATGCCCAAAGTACAGATGGCTGAAGTTTTATGATGAACAGCAACTATTCATCCTGGTGTGAGCCAGTTTGGCATAATGGTTTGAGCATTAGACTGTGACTCTGGAGACCAGGGTTCAAATCCTGGCTTAGCCATACAAACCCACTGGGTGACCTTGGACAAGTCACACTCTCTCAGCCTCAGAGGAAGGCAATGGCAAATCTCCTCTGAAGAAACTTGCCAAGAAGAGCCCATGATAGGTTCACCATAAGGTTGCTATAAATGGGAAAAGACTTGAAGGCAAACCACACACACACACATTTATCCTGGCATTGATGAGCTAATTAACCCACAAAAGTGGTAGAAAACAGATAGAAAAGTGTGACGGAAAATCCTGATTCAAACCACAGTTAATAGAAGTGAATCTCTTGATAAACTGGAATTCCATGGCTTCAGTCATTTGAAATCCCTTTGTTCCAGAATGAGATCAGTGGCAGTGTCTCCCAGAAAAAAACAAAAAACCCAAATATGTTTCTACAGCAGCACCTAGTGGTCAGGTGGAATATAAGTAATTGGGATTAAATTGTCTTGTCTCCTCAGATCCCTTCAGAATGTCTCCAAATCTGGTTTGAGAAGCTAAGGAAACCAGTGTTGTCGCTGGGAACCAAAATATGAACCAATAGCATCATTCTAGAATTGTATGCAGTGGGTGGGTGGGGGGGAGAGAATATGAATATTCGGCACTTAAGGAAAGAAGTCTTTTGGAATAGAAGACTCTTAGTTTAAGAAAGTTTAAGATTAGTTTAAGAAAAGATCACCACAAATGACTGTTTATCGTTTAGAGCAAATTATGAGAGATCCAAGTCTTAGGTTGAATGCTTCAGTGCTTGAAGAAGAAGGGTTATTAAGAGGAGTATGTCAATTTTGCTCAGTAAGAATTGCACAGATAAATTGCCCCAGTGATCTGGCTTTCCCCCATTTATCTAGCCACTAGGTTTTAGGGATAATTGCAAGGCATCTTGGCTGGAATCCTGTTAGTTAGTCCCAAACAGAGTAGATCCATCCAATAAGTTATCAAATGGTGAGTCAGTATAGAGATGAATCCAGTTGATTGAACAGTTCCACTCTGGTCTGGATTAACAATAGGATGGAGGCCCATGTCGTCTTCTTCCATGCAGAATTTAAATATTTACCTTACCTTTGTGTTTCTCTTTAAGAGAGCCATTGTTTTAACCTGCCCTCTCTTTTCTCTGGCTTTTCAGGACCCCTTCACAGCATTCCATCTGGACAAGACTTTAGTGAGAAAGTACATGAAGCCGTTGCTCATTGGAGAACTTGCAGATGACCAGCCCAGCTTTGAACCTGGCAAAAACGTAAGCCTCCCTTAAGAGCTGGAATTTAGGGGGGGGGGGGGAAGAGAGGATCTTGGCTGAGGAAACATAAAGTCAGAAGCGTTAACATGGCAAGGCATAGGTGGAAGAGAGGCCAGTAAAACCCAGAGTTTAAAAGTCATTCAAAAAGTCAGTTTGTTACTATTATAATGGCAAAGTGACCTAAATTAGTTGGTTTTATTGTTTCAATTTTAACAGTAACACTTCAAATTGTTCTTTTTCTCCAAAAGAAACTGAAATAATTCCTTCTTTAGTTTTAACTTTTGAAAATCTGAATGCTATAAACTTTTGGTTTGTCATACAAAATACATTTTTAAAACCTACCACAGGGCCCTAAGTGGCAAACTTTGAACCAGGTGAGGTTAGTTTTCCCTTCTGTCAAAACTCTGTAACTATGAAAATAATTAAAATGTTACTGTTAAGACATCTGTGTGCAATAAAGCAGGCCTGTGGGGTTGGTACATCAAACCTTCAACTCCTATTCCTCTATTTTTTTCTACTGAGTCCAAATCTGACTCTTTCATGAGTGACAAAATGGTGATAACAAATTTGATTTAGTAAAATGGTAGTACAAGGCATTTCATCAGCACCTGCTATAAAATCTTGTCCCTTTTTGCACTCAAGACTCTTATTTCCAATGTGAGCCTTTATTTTATTCCTCCCAGTCATTTTTGACTTATGGGACACCCAGTGAGTTTCCATGGCTGAGTGGGGCATTTGAACCCTGATCTCCAGAGTTGTAGTCCAATGCTGAAATCACTACATGGCACTGGCAAGCATGAGGGTAGCATATATATAATTGTCTGTTGTTGCTAGCTTCCCTTGAATTGTTCTGCACACAAACCTTGTTTGATTGCATGTGATTGCTAGAGGGGAGGCAGTTGTATCCCTTTCACAGGCCCTACACTTTGAGGCCAATCTCCTGAACATCTGGAAGGCCCCAGGTTGGGCAAAGCAGCTGTGGAAGGTTCTTTTCAGAGCAGGGAATGCTGTAACATTGTGTTGTCCCTACAGAAACAACTTGTTGAGGATTTCCGTGAACTTCGGGCTACTGTGGAGAAGATGGGGCTCCTGAAACCTAACCGTCTCTTTTTCTTCCTGTACCTCGTCCACATCTTGGTGCTGGACGTGGCTGCTTGGCTCAACATGTGGTACTTTGGAGCCTCCTTGCTGCCTTTTTTCTTTTCTGGATTGCTGCTTGGCACTGTACAGGTAACTTCTGTTGATCAGGATGGCATAAGGCAGAGAATGAGGCTTGTATTGCAGTAGGATCTGTTCTCTCCCCATTGGGGTGCTCCTGGATCAAGGCAGAGATTGTCCAAAAGCAGACAAAGCATCTGTAGCCCTCTATGAAGACAGGCATCTATTTGATTTTAGTTCCCTTTAGTTCTCCAGTTTACCACACTCTGTTGCCAAGAACTTTGTTTCCATTAAACAATGGTGTCCATTATCCTATTCTTTCTGAGGCTGGAAACCATGTCTTGGCTTGCTTATGGGATGTCCCCTGACTTTACAATTTCTCTTCAGAATTGACCTTTCCATCAGGCTTTTGACTTAACTCTTACTTTTCTGCCCATCCATAGCAAACTCTAAACACACTATTCCTCTATTAATATGGGTCAGAACTTGTGCCTCCCAGGCACCTTGGGTGATATGCAATAAAAGCTGGAGTTTTGTTTTTGTTTTTTTTAATCTGCACTACAAAAATGAACAGGAGTAATATATTCAGCGCATTAACATTAGAAAGTATGGGTAGAGGGCATCATAGAAGAGCATTAAAGACCACTAAAGATGCATGGGAAAAGGTAGTCTTGGCTGCTGTCCCAAAGCTCTGGAAAAATAGGTCACCTAATATCTCTAAGGAGGGAGTTTCATGTATATAATTTATACAATTATATTTGTAGGTTTCTTTTATCCTAGGTTCTCCCATCTTTCTCTTCCTTCCCACTGTCAAACTTGAGATATAAATTCCCCAGGGCAGAAACCCACCTCCCCACTTTTTTGGCTCATGCTGAAAAGTGCTGTGTATGCTGGTGGAATTTTGACTGTGCTAGCAAGACTATTCTTTTCCAGGCCCAAGCTGGTTGGCTGCAGCATGATTTGGGACACCTCTCAGTCTTTGGCAAGTCTAAATGGAACCACTGGGTCCACAAATTTGTGATTGGACATCTGAAGGTGAGTTCCTTGTGCTGAAGGTCCTGTTCCTTGGTGTTTACCTGAAAGCTCATAAACACTTGGGCCTCTTGGTGCAAGACTTTTGTTGTGTTCTCTATGCAGGAGAGAATGCAGGGTTTGTAGATTAGAGCCACTTCTCTGTTGTTCCCTGCAGGGGGCCCCAGCCAGCTGGTGGAATCATTGGCATTTCCAGCACCATGCAAAACCCAACTGTTTCCGCAAGGACCCAGATCTCAACATGCATCCTTTGATTTTTGCCTTGGGAAAGAAACTTTCAGTCGAGGTGAGTCTTCTAGAACTCTGGCAATGGCATGGGGAATGGAAAAAAGGGGATGTCATAAGGCGGCAGGGGGGGGGACTTGTGTGGTCCTCCAGATACTATTGAGACAAAACGTCCATCAGTTGTTACCAACATAGTCAGTTATGAGGAATGTTGGGAGTTGCAATCCACCAACCTCTGGGAGGGTTATATTCCCCCCCCCCCTATGAAAATGTGTGTTTGATGCTAGTCTCTGCGACTTTTGGTACTGCATGAAAGGATTGAATAATGTAAGCATCTTGTTTAAATTTGATTGGTCAGAAAATGGTGGGAAGACAAGTCTTACAGTATTACACAAACAGAGAGAGGACAAGGATTTAATAAATATTCCACCGTAGCTGAGGTGATAGTACATTTCCTTTGAAAACATTTATATGTTTGCACCGGTGTTAATCGTTTTGTCCATTTTGATGTAATTACTAGATTTATGGCCAGTATGTTTACTAAAGTATATTTACTCAGAATTAGAATATTTGTTCTTTGATACTGAGAATGAAACCTCTGAACTGGCGTTGGAAAGGGTTTCTGCAAAACTTCTGGGTCACTGTCTTAATCCCTGTTAGATGTTGTTGTGGTCTGAAAGGTTGCCCAACACCATCTACCTTTTATTTAGTTTTCTTTTATCATTCAGACAGTGCCAGTCAATTGCCTTTGAAAAGCTTTCTTGTCTGGATTTTGTTAAATTGTGGCTTTTTGGTGAATCATAGAAATAAAACTATGAATTGTTGGATTATTCATATTGACCTACATTGCCTTAAACTGTAATATCCAACCAGAGTACAGTGACATCAGTGTGGTCTTCTGTCAAATTCATTGCAAGCCAGAAATGACATCTTAAGTGTTTCAGTCCTTTCGCAATGGGAAGCCCATGGCGAAAAACAATGTGAACAAAATAATGGCTTGTTTTGTTAGGTTTTGTTTTTATTTGAAAAACAAAGGTAAGTTCTAACTCTTATGGAAGTAAGGGCAGTCAGACCCCAACAGGTTTTGAAAGGCTGTATGCTATAGGCAGTGGTGACTTTAGCATTAGGCAGAGTGAGGCCGTTTGCTCAGTGGCAGAGGATGTGGGATGGCAGCAAAGTATTGGAGCAATGAGTAGCATTCCCTGCTCCCCTTTAGCTATCCTGCTGTTTTCCTGTATGGTGGAAGATAGTCTCCCATTGCTAGTGAGGAACTGAGGTTCACCTGCCAGTCCAGTTGGCACTAGTACATGGAATGGAAGGGGGAATAACATGAAATAACAACAACAACAACAACAACAACAACAACAATAAAAATATTTATATCCCGCCCCTCTGGGTAAGCAATCGGGGTGGGGTACAACATTTAAAAGCAATTACAATTAAAATATAACAATTCAATTTATCTTCTCACCCCTTAAAAATAGATTAAACTACGATAAGATTTAAAAATACTAAAACAGAGCAATTACTATTAAAACATTGGAAAGCTTTAATTAAAAATGATGGGCGGCCTCGACATACTATGCTTATGATTCTCTTCTGCCAACCTCCAAAAAGTGAGGCTAGCAGCAGCTTCATAAATGGGGTTTGATTGGGGGATCAACAGACAGAGAAAGGTTTGGCCACCCTTCCTCTCTTCTCTCTAATGCTCTAGTTAAAGTTGGAATTTTTTGCCCCCCCAGCTGATTTTAAAAGTAAATTAAAATGTTGGAAGATCTAATAATGGATCTCCTATTTTAATCCTGAGTTAATTTATTCTTGAGAGCAATGGACTTACATCGACAGATTCATCTAAATGGCTTATTCGTCATTTCCCTGATCAAAAACAACCACCACTTCCCTATTAAAAAGATTCCAGTTAAGAGAATGGGAATGTCTTTTATGCATGAAAGAATTCGCATGAATCTAAGTACAGTAGCTCCTTTCAAGACCATATTGCTTTGATTATTTAGGTACATGGAGGCATTCCAGAAGGCTTGCTTTGTCTTAAGCATTCCTTTCATCCATTAAAACCTCTTGCCTGCCAAGAAGGAAACTTAATAGCAGGGCCATGTGGGTTGTTAGTTGTTGCCTTATTTCCCACTAAGTCTCTTGATGTGAAGACTGGAAAAGTGATTTTTTTTCTCCCAGGTTATAGCTCCTAGAATCCCAAAGACAGCAAGGCTGTCTAGTGAATTCTGGGATCTATAGTCCAAAAAAGTAAATTTTCTAAATTCTGGTTTTATTCCAGCCAATTATAAAACAACAACTGATATTGTAATGCATTTCTGTCTTCTCTTAGTAGCCAGAAGGTTTCTTGAATGAGCAGCTCTCCTTTGAGTATGAGTGACTTTGAATCTGAGGATGCCTTTTGTCTTGTTTATTTAATTTACAAATACACAAGTAGAGTATATCTGGCAGCAAACAAAAAATAGCAAAAAAGAAGATGCTTCTGAGGAGCAACCTTTGCAACTCCTGCCTCCTGCTGAGAATCATTAGACTTCCTCCCTCTGTTCCAAATTGCCAAACATTGTTCCTCTCTCCCTCTGTTTCAAATGCATTTCTACATACATGCACACTCAGCCAACCTTGAAGCTGCCTTGAATCCCATTTTGGGGAAAAGGTGGGATATAATTCCAATAAATACATACCTTTGTATGGATAATTTATTCAGAAACAAGAGAGACCCTCAACACTCAGGACCTCCTAATCCTTCTCCTAATCATGAGCTTTTATTAGAGCAGATGTGGGCAACTAGAGTGGGTCCAGAGGCAGATTCTCTGCTCCTAGGATGGCCAGAAAAGCCAACCCCTCCTCCCTACATGGCCAAATACTGCCTTTTTCAAGGAGCCTGTGCAACCTGTTTAAAATGAGAATTGCTTTTCTTGTTTCTGTAGCCTGAGTGTGTGTGTGTTCGCATACAGCTCCAGAGCAGCACTGTGCTCTATCTCTGCATGAAGAAAACATTGTCCTGGACCAGCATAGCCAACAGGACACATGCAGCCTCCTTGCATGTTTTTGTGGCCACCACCAAAATTCCAGCAGTGCATTAGTAGTACAGATAATATTGCATTTTCCCTTTAAATTTTAAAACACTTTGACCAAAAAAGAAAAGAAAAAGTGAATTGCTTCTGCTGGAAGCTGCCTTTTCCACTAGTGAGGTCTGAGGGTCAAATTTGCCACAATAGGGGATCATGGGGAAGGTCGGAAGAGTGTCTTATATGGAAGGTATGGCTGGGTTGGGGCTGACAATCAGTGGTCTCTGGAGTATCAAAAAATCAGATAAATAAAACAACACATAGAGTATACAATAGAAGGAATCAAAGTCCTGTGTGGAGACCTAGAGTCTCTTGAAATGCAAAAGTCTTTTAGAAGGTAGGTAATGGAGAGGAACTTAATCTCAGTGCTGGCTGTAGATTCTGGAAGGATTTTTTTTTTTTAAAGAGTACATTTTCCAAGCTCTGTTGAAATGATAAGCATCATTCTCAGCTGAGAGAAATGCACAGTTACGAACAGGAAAGGGTGATCTTGTGTTCTGGTGATCAAGGAGATGACTTGAGCCTTCCAATTTATATTAACTGAATCCAGGCACCTGAATAAGCTTTTATGCTAAGACTGGCATGTTGTTAATTGGCAAGTGCCAAAGTGAACTCTGTTAATGGGATTACAGTCACTGGAATTAGAGTTTCTAAGGAGTTTATCACACAAAGGGAATTGGAAGTATAATCCAATGGCAATCTGAATGCAATCATGGGGTTTTGCGTGATTGCATGAAAGCTGATCACACACATTTTCGGGCAAAGGGAAGTCCTTCCGAACGCAATTATGGGGTTTTGCATGATTTCGTGAGAAACTATCACACACAATTTCGGGCACTGGGAGGCAATTTCGGGCAGTTCTGAACGCAATGCAGTGTCAATACGCAATCAAGTAAATTAGCTGAACTAGCGAATTTATTCAATTCCGATCTGACCTCACTTCCATTTCTTTTGAAACTGAGAGAAATTCCTCCCATGTGATAAACTCCAAGGTCTGGGATATGCTTGTGTTGGTAAGACTGTGTGCTGCTCCCAGAACCTGGTACTCTGTTTCCCCCTGCTGGCAATGATTATTTAGGGAATTTCCTAAATTGAATTTTCTCATTTTAAGGAGCCTGGTTGGGTGACATGCTTTAAAAGTAGCCAGGGTGTAGTTTCAGAAGAAATACAGGTGTAGCAGGAGGTAGTGCCATGATCATGTTTCCTCCACTGGGCTGATACAGAAACACACAAACTGCTTTGAGCTAGTGCTGTCAAAGAATGGGCACAGGAAAGAGATTTGCAAGACTTAAGCTTGAGAAGGGTCAGGAGTCTTTGAGGAGACTTATGGGTATATTTTAGTGTCGGGTAGGCCTGTGTTTGAGAAGAGCCCCATTGACTTGCTGTGGCGCTTCTTTTCTCTTCCTTACAGCTTGGTATAAAGAAAAAGAAATTCATGCCTTACAACCATCAGCACAAATACTTCTTCATCCGTGAGTATCACCTTTCCCCCCAATACCAAATATTGCTTTCTAAGTCATAGAATCATAGAAATCAAAATAAAAAGGCCACTAAAGAAACCAGCTCATAGACTTTTGCATGTTTTTAATTTTACTGTTCTTTTAAATTGTAAGCCAGTCTGAGTCCCAATTTTGGGGGAAAAGCGGGATACAAATAAATATTATTGTTGTTGTTGTTACTTTGTAGGTGACGCACACAGTGATGCCGTCATGTGCATGCCATGTCCACATGGACCGATGCACACCTGATGTCCCTGCAGTCTCCAGGGCACTTGGGGCACCTTTTCAGCGCCACGGAAAAGAGCTCCAAAACCGAGCTCTTTTCTCATGCGCACATCATTGGCACAGCCTTTACATGGCCACACCAGCGATGCGGAGGAGAAAGGGGCTGGGTAGCCCCTTTCCCCTCTTTGCCGTGCCTGTTGGGGTGTCCAAGGGCACGAAGCCCCAAGGACACCCCTTTGCCAGACCCTGGGGAAATGGCATTTTACCAATTTTCCATGGTCTGGGAAAACAAGGGAGGCCTGGAGGAATTCCCTTTCGGAGCTCCTTGGGGAGATCTCCCCAAGGAGCTCTGAAAGGGAACCCCCAAGGCCTCCCTTGAACTCTGAAATGGAGTTCCAGGGAGGCCTTGGGAGATCTCCCCAGAAGGGGCAATTTGCCGCTTCTCTTTGGGCTGGAAAAAGGTGGATTGGAGCCACAGGCGCTGCCGGTGAGGGTGCCCTGGCCCCAATCCGGTGTAGAAAGAAAGGAGTGCTCAGACGTGCTCCTTCCTTGCTCTGCAGCAGTGCCACACCATTTGGTTGCTGCAGCAACACTGCACAGCAAATGGGCAGGTTCAGACCACCCTGATGGAGCAGTCTGTAAAGCCCCATAGTAGTCTAACTCAGGAAAAGATTGCTTCTTTTGGGACCGTCAGCTGCAATAACACCCAGTGCAGACCTCTTCTCAAAACTATCCTGATGTGACAAACCAGATGTTCTTGCTGCCCACATCTTTGGGCTGCTTTCAATTGTGGATTTGTCTCTGTGTTCTTCTCTAGTTGGACCACCAGCTCTAGTGCCTTTCTACCTCCAGTGGTATGTCTTCTACTTTGCTGTCCAGCGCAAACAGTGGGCGGTGAGTAGCATATCTGAATAGCTTCTCCAGGCCAACTAACTCAGTGCCACTGGAAGGGATTGGCTCCCTTAGAAGCAGTAGCAAACTGTACCAGCAGCATCATTGTTAGCATTAGCATTACTTCATTGTTATCTCACCTTTCCTCCCCAGAGTTGGTGTGTAAGGCAGCTTACATAGTAAAACAAATACAAAAATAGATTTTAAAAAACGTACGGAAGATTTGAATGGATGTGTAATTAAATTGACAGTGACAGTAAAGTCTGCAACATGCATTAAAAAGAAGGAAGAACACACACATCCCTTCTCACTAGTGAGGTTTTGTGCAATATGTTACATAGCACCAGAACCTCAGCAAGCTTTCTCATTGCATATCTTGACTCTGAAACTTAACTTTTTTTTTTTTAAAAGTTATTATTTTAAAGGTACAGAGTTAATTCAAAAGACTTCTAATGGGAGAGAGAGGTATTTAGTAACCTGGATGCCTTTTTGTTTAAAGTCAAATGCACTGCCCTGGATGTTTCCCTCCACACATGCAACCTTTCCCCCATTCCATGCTGTCTCTGAGGTTGCAAAACAACATTTTCATTTTTAAACTGAACTGGAAGGCTTAAAGCCTGTTTGAGATTTTATGTTAACTCCCTGCTTCCTGCAAAGTCATCAGTAGGCTTTTATTAGCTTTGTGTTGTTGCACGCCTTCAAGTCTTTCCAACTTATGGCAACCCTTTCATGGGTTTTCTTGAAATCAGCTTTAGTCTGGGTTTCTGGTTAATGATCTACAGCAGCTCAGCAAGGCTTAATAGCTCTGGTGACATTTTTTTGGTGGATGGGGGGAGAAGAACCCTTTATACTGCTATGAATTAGCACCTTGAGATTCAGTGCCCTTGCTGTTCATTTGCGTCATTGCCGGGTAATTGATATATGAATGGATATTACTTTCTTCTCTTAGCAGTGAAGTGGTGAACATCCTTATATGAATTGCTCATTTCCTTCACTCCAGTAGACCTCTTTGCCTCCAAGGGAGCATCTACACTGTAGAAATAAGGCATTTTGACACTACTTTAACTTCCATGGCTTCATCCTACAAAATCCTGGGATTTGTAATTTTGTGACGCACCATCACACTTTGGCAGAGAAGGCTAAATACACTGTAAAATTACAAACCCCAGGATTCCGTAGAATGGAGCTACAGCACTTAAAGCCATGTCAAACTGCATTATTTCTATAGTGTAGAAGCACCCTGAGAGCTGTTGCTTCCATCTCAATAATGACTACAGTATTCTTCTTTGGGCTAAAGAAATTCTAAATGGATTGCCACGTGATTAAGTTAAACTAAGACAAGGGTTCAACAAGCTCTTGAAAATTTCTGTCTTCACAGAGGGTATGAGTCAGAATATGATCCAATGTAGTACCAAGGTCCAGACAGTGGCTGTGAAAGAGAGATGAAAGATATGGATAACATTTTGAAATGTAGGTTTCCTCTTTTGAATTTTGAAATGTAGATTTTCCTTCATCTAGTGATCTTTAGGGAAACAGAGGGATCAGAGAAGGCTTCAACATCTGCTGTGAGTCCTTGGGAGTTCCACTGTCTGGTCCTGTTCCAGCCCACCCTACTAGGAGTGCAGCTTCACTGATAGTGCTGTTACTAACATCCCACTTGCAGAAATGTGTAGGGAAGCCATGTGGAAGTTACCTTTTAGGACACCTTTGCCTTGACCCAGGGTGCCTTTGGACAAGGAGTGTTCCAAGAAATCATGAAGCCATAATAGGTCACGAACATAAGCTTACCCACCTAACAAAGGGAGCTATGACATGACCCACATAAGGATGTTCCTCCCTTTAATGCTGGAATATGAACCATTTGTTTTACCAATGACATGGTCATTTCTGGCAGTAAAGGAATGAACATCCTGCCCCACCCTAGGGGTCAGTAGGTGGTGTGCATGTAGGCTCATGTACATAGACAGGGAAGGTAAGTAGCATTGAAGGGTGTCCCAGCCTGGCTATCCTCTGCTAAACATCCTGTTCCTTCCTCTCTTTTCCTCATCATTCCTAGCTTTTTGCCAAAACAGAAAAAAGGAAGGGGGGAGAGAAGGAAGAATACAATTAATAGAATGACACAGAATAGTCTCTTGGAGCATCAGCAGCTGAAACATTGACTGGCCTGTACAGAGGATTGTTCCCCCTAGTGGGCACTCTCAGAAAAGTCTTGCATGTTCCTGCCTATTGGAGTGAATGGGAAGAGCAACTCACATAAGGATGTTTGTCCTTCCACTGCTGGAAATATTTTCATGGGAGCACAGATATAGGCTATTAAAATGATCTTCAGGTTGCATGCCCTGCCTGTGCTCTGTAACATTGCCTTCTTCAGACCCTTTCTTCTCTCTTTTGTGTCAGGACCTGGCCTGGATGGTGACTTTCTATATCCGGTTCTTTCTGACATTTTCATTCTTTTTGGATCTGAAGGGCCTTCTTGGGCTTTTCCTTTTGGTCAGGTTAGTTTTTAAATTTGGACCTATTCTTTTTTCTTTATTACTTAGGGTTACCATGCAATGCCTCTTAGACATAATTCCTTACATACACACATGTACAAATATATAGAAACTGTGCTAAATCCAGGGTTCTGTCCTAAACTTAGAAAGGTTAGTTGGACTGCAACTCCCAGAATGCTTCAGACTCTTGTAAGCTCACCTTGCATAGTCATGATCTGTTCCCATCTTTAGTTACATTCAAATATTTCATTTTACTATGAGAGTGATTTGCAAAACACAACTAAGAGGGGACTGTGCTTGGATGGATGGATGTTCTATACATTGTGTTAGGAGCACTGTGCTTTCCCCAGCTTCACAATGGTATAGGACCTTCTATCTGCATTCCATCTCCCCCATAATGACTTAAATTTTGATAATAGCATACTAATCTGAAGTAGCCACAGTTCCCTGAGTCCTGATAAACCATAATATAGATTATGATGAGCTTCCCCTCCCAACCACCATTTCACACTTTGGCCTACATCAAAGAATGAAACATACAAACTTTTTTCCTGGCAAGGCATCATTGTATTAGGTTATGAATGTAAAGAATGCATAGAGAATTTCCCAGGCTCAATGAGAAAGGTTACTGAGACACCACAGCAAGAAAATAATTAACAGCTGTGTGATTTTTCACATCCCTAAGGACTTCTTGTGAAAAGTTTGAACTGTTTAAAGTTTTTTGTGCAACACACACATATAGTGCAAATAAAAGGTTTTGCACAAACATGTTTTTGCACCAAAATATTTTTAAAAATTGAAATGATTTTTAAAAATCAAAAACAGCCTTTTGATTAAAAAAATCATTCAGAATGTGCAAAACCTCTTGTAATTTCACCCTGAATGGAGAAGATATTTGAAACTATTTATTCTTGTGTGTAAGAAAGGAATAAGTTGTAATTTACATTCCTATGTCATGCTAACAATCATTAAGGATGATTATGGTAAAACTGTCTATACTAAGTAATCATGAGCATATTTCCTCTATAACCTCTTTCTTGATAGCAGATAAATACTTTTTAAAATAATTATTAGTTAAATATATATCCTGCCTTTCCACTAATGAACTCAAGGCAGTGTACATGGCTCTTCATCTCCCTGCTTTATCCTCAAAATAACCCTGTGAAGTAGGCCAGGTTGGCAGGAGGTGACTGGTCCAAGGTTATCCAATGAGTTCCTGGCTTAGTGCAGTTAAGCACCTTCATTTGCCAAGTCCCAGTTCAATTTTTCATCCACACATCTTTCCATATCTTGTTCACTTTGTTTTGCCTGATGGTAGTGCTTTAACTATTCTAATTCTGTATCCCTCCTGGCTTTTCTGGCTTCTTTTAAAGCTACTTCAGTCAAATGACAGATATATTCCCATAGATTTTGGAAGAGTGTAAATGTGTTCATTAACTTACTTGTTTTATGCAGAATCATTGAGAGTCACTGGTTTGTCTGGGTGACCCAAATGAACCACATTCCAATGAACATTGATTACGACCAGAATGTGGACTGGGTATCAACTCAGGTGAGCTTCACACACACCCTGCTTGCTAGAATTATTAAAAAGAGACCAGAAAATAAGAAGGAACAATCATGAAAATGTCTCACATCCTGAAGTGAGAGGGGATGGAGAATAACCTTTGGTGATTGGAAGGGGTGAATGTCACTGTATGGGGAACCATTGATTCCCAAAGTCTTGGTCTTTTGACTTCCCTAAGTTCCTGATAGCATGGCCAGTGAGTAAACAGTTGTGGAAGCTGTAGTTCAAAGCATCTGGAGGATCAAAGCTTGACTAAATATGTCAAACCACCAAGAAACATCTCATTGGCACGCTGCTATTCCATACCCATTCTTCTGAGTGTTCCTGCTAAGAACATGATTGGAAATCCAGTGAGTTAGAAGTCCAGTTGCAATCTTGCGATTATTCAGCAGTTCACATGGAGCTTCCTACATCCATTCCCCACTGCTGCTTTTTTGCCTCTGCTCTTTCCATGATGAAAGCCTCTTAGACCAGGATAGAGGTGTCACTAGGGGTGTGTGGCCCACACTGGGTGACAGCCCAGAAAAGGGGTGACACTCAATTGGGCCTTCCTCTTCCTGCATGGCGAATGCACCTCTCCTGGCTTTGCTGC
Source organism: Urosaurus nigricauda (assembly GCA_034509955.1). Lineage (NCBI taxonomy): Eukaryota > Metazoa > Chordata > Lepidosauria > Squamata > Phrynosomatidae > Urosaurus > Urosaurus nigricauda. The sequence continues at coordinate 119,428,945 of JAOEGL010000001.1, forward strand.
AGTGACAGCAGCCTTTTCAACACACACCCCAACCTCATTGCCATGGTGATGCTCTACTCATGATGAGAATGGTGCTGTGGCAGCAAAGTAGAGGGCTAAACATAGCCCTACAAACCTTGCTGCCTTGACACCACTCATGAATAGAGGGGTTCCAGAGGACTAGTGAAGGAGAGGGCTGAGCCACACCATTTTTTCCGCCACCCCCGGAAGCACTTCTGCTATCCCCTTGAAGCCACAACCCCACACTAGGTGACACCAGGGGCAGGGATGCCATTGAACTCGGGTGGGAGGTGTATGAATGTCACCATTAACAAAAATGTCCATCTACAAGTGAAGTTGCAATATCCTAATGTGGTGATTTGTTTTTCTCCAGCTCCAGGCAACATGCAATGTAGACCAATCCTTATTCAATGACTGGTTCAGTGGACACCTGAATTTCCAGATTGAGCACCAGTGAGTAAACCCCTTCTTTTTGAGGGATAGGAGGACTTCTTGGGGATATTCCATCTCTGTGCTATTGGCTGTTATGAGGCCAAGAAGAAGAAGAATGGAAACTATTCCCTCAGGAGGAGGGGATTGACAAGGGGAAGCATGTGAGCCATATTTCATGTTGTATTAAGTAACCTTGATATGTGCTGGAAAAGGAAGAGACCTACCAGCCAACTCCAGAGGCTGGGGTTTTCATGGTATGGAAGTTACACAGTCATAGGCCCAACTGACCTCTTAGGTCCTTGACATGACTCAAGAGTGACCTACAGAACCCTTATGTGAGATGAGGCTAAACTCTCCCTGAAGATGCACAATTACTTAGAGGCCTAGATTTCTACAGTGCTTTTGCACATTTAAAACTTGTGTGACAACTACACCCATTTCTTGATAAGTCAGATCTGGCCATGATGGTGTATGCCTTAGTTATATCCTGCTTGGATTACTATAATGTGCTCTACATGGGGCTGCCTTTTAAGTGTTCAGAAACCTTTGTATGTTTTTAGCCACATTGTTTTTTTAAATAAGTTGCCTTGAGTCCTAATTTTGGGAGAAAATTGGGATATAAATAAATATCATCATCATCATCATCCATTATTATCATGATCATCTTATGGTCAGCTCTAGGAGTGATCAAAAGATAGAGCTGAAAGGGACATTAAAATAGCCATCATGTACCATGATGGTGGTTCCTCTATGGTTGATTGAAATTCTCCATCAGGAAAGAGATGCCAGTGTTTCATTTAGGGTTTTAACTTTTACCCATTCAGTTGCCCTGGAAAAAGGTTGCTAAGATGGGAGTCATGAACATCTCTTGGGCAGGTTTCACAGTTTTTACATGAGTCCCACAGAAGAGGAAGGGAACAATATGAACTCATACCTGTGGATTTCTTCCTCCTCAGCCTCTTCCCCACCATGCCTCGGCACAACTACTGGAAGGTTGCCCCCTTGGTGAAGTCGATATGCACAAAATATGGCATCGAGTACCAATCCAAGCCCTTGCTGAGAGCCTTTGCAGACATTGTATAGTAAGTATTCAAGAAGGTGAGAGGGCTTATGAAGGAAGAGGCCTCAGACATCTTGTGAAAAGAGAAAATCTTATAGGGTAGTTAGGACAAAATAGGGTTTTTTGTTTCTAGCCCGTCACACGCTATGGACTTCAGCTTCCATGGGCTCCAGCCAGAATGGCTTGTGGTGGTCAGGACTGTGGGACATATAGTCCTAATATCTGGAGGGTAAAAGTACCTTACTTTGCACTAGCCACAGCTTATAATAATTCCAACAGATAGGGAAAAATCTTCTTCAGGGAAAAAATCCTTTGTAAAATTTTCAGACTATTGAGCCTAATTGTAGTCTTTATAGAAGTCATCATTTATTTTATTTTATTTTTTACTGGAGGAAACATTTTTCTATGCATCTGTGTGTACGTAGCATGTAGCATGGCTCTGTGGTTAAATCATGGATTTTGTGCATGATTACAGCTTCACTGTGGCATAAGAGCATGCAAGCAGATATCTAGAATTTGCACAGAAGGAACGACGGAGGAGAAATCCTGCCATCACTGAATGGGCATAGAATGTGTACAAGCCTCCCTGGTCTGAATAGGGAAGGTTGTTTAGGTTAAAATTCTTTGTAGACACTGATTATACTTTGGGTTGAATTATAGACACTAGTGTATACTGACTCGTCTTTAAAAATGTGCACCAGAACAGTGCTTTTGTTGTTGTTGTTTATTTAGAGTATATCCTGCTTGGACAGCTAGAATGACTTACAAATTGTAAATCTAACAATATACAAAAGTTCCTTTCTTTGAATAATGACACTCAGAATCTCCCAGGTAGCATGGCCACTAATCTTGTTGACTAGGGAATTATGGTAGCCCACAAAAGGGAAGTTTTCCAAGCTCTGCATTTAAGATAACATGAAAGCTATGGGATGGCTTCATCCCTTCTGGCAAGTCACTGTGTGATGATGGCATTTGATCAACTTGTGGGTATTAACCAGCCTTGTAACTCCCTATGAGATGGTGCTGCCCTTTCCTTATGTTTTCTACCCTCCTCTCCCTGCCATGCAATGACTTTTCCATTCCATTACCTGAATCTGCTTGTTGGTTAATTAGAGTTTCTTCAGAATTCTTTGCTCTAGTCGGACTTTTTTTTGGTGTGTTTTTGTTTCTTGCATGCTTCCTGAGCTGCTTGAACTTGTATTATTATTTTTTCATTCCAGCTCACTGAAGGACTCAGGGGAGTTGTGGCTGGATGCATACCTGAATAAATAAGAAGCAAGTGGTATCGTATGGGGAAGGAGGGTGCAGATTTTCTCACCTTTGCTGCCTCCCACAAGAGAAGAGATCAAGGACCTACTTTAATTGAAATGGGCAGCTGGATAAGCTGAATCCTGGGTGTAATATTTTGAGGTGTTGTTTTTTGCTTCCCCTTTTATTCTTGCAACTCCTCCTTTCTCCTCTTGAAGAAGATAACAGAGATGTCTTTTTAGAAACCCACATTCACCAAAGTGAGATCCTCCAGGTCCAGGAAAAGGGCCAGTAAACTTCCCCATGCCATTTCATTGAACTTTGTGTGTTTGAAGGTAAATCCGAATGTAGGAATCCTTAGGATTTCTGTTGCCTAGGTATCCAGCTTGCCTTGCTTTCTCCCACAATAAAATGAAAAAGACTAGAATATGATGGATGAGGTGGAGAGGAGGAGAAGAAGAAACGCAGGTGCCAAGAAAGGGGGCTGCTGGTTGAAAATATGGGATTTTACATGGCAGGGGATTGGACTAGATGTTCTTTATGGTAACTTTCAACTCTATGATTCTATAAGAATAGGGTGTTTGACCTTAGAGAAAGGTAGGCACAGGGTGGAGACGTGACTACAAAAGCCAAATTCTTTGGGTATCCTTGTGAGAACTGCCAAATTAAGTGGGCATGAGTTCTATGGCTGTACCTTGGAACTGGGGAAAGGAGTCAGCATTCTTTGCTCAGGAACTCATTATATTCCTGGCTGTATTTCTCTCCCAAATATAAAGATGTGCCAGAGTTATCTATGTGCCAACATTGGACCATTGTTGACAATAAAGAATGTAAAATGATGGACTGATTGTTGATCATGGCCAGAGATGGAAATTGGTGCTCTACTCCATTAGCGCAGCTACTAATATGCCTTCAGATGTTCCAGAGAAGATTCGGATACTATATTCTTGGAGACATGGAGTGGCACTCTTTCTATACTCTGTTGTTCAATTACTAAGGGCTTTTTCTGTGTCACACAGCTGCATTGCATTAATTCTGTTGTATGGTCAGACACAACTTGACAACCTTGTCAATGGGGAATACCTTTATCTTTATCTTTACCTTAGAAATAGGACCAAATCTCTGGACCATGTGATCATCAGAGAGAGGATGCTCCCATGTGAACTGAATGTACTTCCATGTAGGGATTTTCAAAGTAGGCCGTACAAGATAGCTGCTCCCCAACTGGTTCCAACTAGATATTTTGGGTTAGAAGGGAGTCATTTCCTACCACTGGCCTCACTAACTTTCCTTAAGGAAAGTTATATAAGACAGAACTCAGATGCAATGTACTGTACTGGCTTGCCCAGTGCTTTGGCCTCCATGGTTCTGGACAGGAGAGGGCGCCCTTTGACAAGCAGTAAAGACAAACCACCTTTGACTATTCCTTTCCTAAGGAAATCCTCTGAAATTCATGGGATTGCCATAAATTGATAGGTGACTTGAAGGCATATGTGTGTGCGTACACATGCACACACACAACATTTCAGCTAGTCTACAGAGCCTGCAAGGATGCAGCCATCTAAGCATCACCTACTTCTGTATAACAAATGCCTTGTGGGGCAGAGAAAGTATGTCACCTTATGACATTTGATAGCACCAATGCAAGAGACTAGAGCACTAAAGTGAGCTCAGTATAAAAGGAGGGCCATTTCTTGGCATGTTGTTTCATAGAAAATGAAACTTCAAAGCATTTTTGTACATCTTTTCTTTCCTTCATTCTTTTGGAAATATGCATCCTCATTGCACCTGTTGCAGTCTGCCAGCAAGCCTAATAAGTTTCTAAGTGAAGCCAAATTACATGAGATGACAACCCAGCCTTCTTATATTGTTGGCTAATAGTAAAGTAGGAGTAAGGGTAGATTTATGCACAAGCTACAGTTTAGAGGGCCAGGTAAGGAGAGGACTAAATACAATATCAAAGATTAAAAACAAAAATGGGTGGGACCTCTGAAATGTGACATAGTACTGTAGATCAAAGTGGGGATGGAGAAGTCATAGTTAGCAGTCTGGCTGTTGAGGGCTGAAAGTCCCACCAAAGCTAATCAGCATGCTCATGATGGAGAATTCTGAGAGTGTAGTCCAGCAGTAACTGAAGTTGTGCCCACTCCAGTTTAGGGTTGCTGCATAACTTAAATATGAGAGCAAGCATGGTGTAGTGGTTTGAATGTTGGACTAGAATTCTGGGAGACCTGGATCTGAATCCTGCCCTGCTCAGCCCTGGGTGACTTTGGAAAAAGTCACCACTGGGTTACTTTGGGCAAGTTACATTGGTTGGATAAATAGAATTAAACATATACACCCCCTTTCAGTCATTAGTTACAAAAACATATACATTTTCAAATCCCTTGTGGGTACCATTATCAATTAATAATAAATAAATAAATTAATTAAATAAAATAAAATAATTATGTACCCTGCCTTTCTGCCTGGGCAATCAAGGTGGCTTACATGAAATAAAACAGATTTAGATAAAATATTGCCTGAATAAAAATATAGGATTCCCCCCCCCCCCTTAAAAGAGAAAATTCTCTTATCATTCCAGAATTCCTTATTTTGGGTAAATGCAGACATCTTGGCACCACTTAGGAGCATTAAACAGGCCCTGAATGCCATGAAGAGATCTCTTTGACCTCTTCTGTTATCTATCATCCAAATGGTTCTGTTCCCTAGTTCATCCTTATCTATCTCTAGGCATTCTAACTATAATACATATTTGCTATTTTTCTATTTTGTTAATTTTGTCTTCCTCAGTTGGATATTGGATCTCAAGCTGAAAGGCAGGATGAAATGCTCCCTTGCCACCATCCAAGCTTTTCTTTTACAAGAGAAATGGGAAACTTTGGCCTTCCACAGGAATAGGCTACAGCTTCTATAACCACTGTTGGCTGTGGCCATGGGAGTTGCCAGTGAAAGGCCAGAGGTTCTCCACCCCTGTTTTATAGCCAACTAGATAAATCTGGATACTGAACATGCTTAAACTTGTATAATAACCAACCTGTCCAGGTTTCCTGTTGGCTTCACAGTCATTAGGGGTTAAGATCCTTTTGTGTAGGAAGCCAGATTGGTTGAGCAACCTCTTTTGCATGAAAGAGGTGGTGTATGGTCTTGATGCACAAGGCAAGCCATGATAACACCAGCACTTGTGTTCACACAAAATGAATAAATGAATTGCTGGAACTCATATTACAACATTTCAGGTGGTGTCTTTGCAAATGATAGCATCTTACCTTGTATAACATCTAATTTAGACATGAAAATCTATGGTCTAAATATTAAAGACCCACTGAATTGACAGGAACTTGGTAAGTTAACGCTTATGTAAGGTTGGAAGGTACATAACAATTTCAATGGAAATACATCTCATCAGAGTGGGGAGATGGATGGTGATTTGAGACCCATTCACAATGCACACATCTACAGTGGGCCCTTGATATCTGCAGAAGTTTGGTTCCAGAACCCCTCATGGATACCAAAATCCATGGCTGCTGAAGTGTACTACAATAGTGTAGTAAAATGGTGTCCCTTATATAAAATAGGAAAATCAAGGTTTGCTTTCAGTTTTGTTTTTGTCATTTTGGAGGGGGTATTTTCAAGCCATGGATATTGAATCTGTGGATGTAGAATCCATGGACAGTGATATTATTCCACTGCCATGGTTTCATTCTATGGAATCCTGGGACTGATAGTCTGGTGAGGTACTAGAGAAGCTCCCTGCTTGCGAATTTCAAATGGCCCTTCCTAAACTGCCAGTCCCAGAATTCTACAGAATGGAACCATGGCAGCTAAAGTGGAATAATAGCATTATAATTCTGCAGTGTGAATGGGCCTCTGGTATCCTGTGTATCTGGCCAATCTGCTGCTGATGGTTGATGGAGAACCTGAAGGCTCTTGCTGTCTCTTATCACAGCTCAAAATCTTAAGATCAGACCTTGGTTCACTTTAGAGTTGCCATAAATAAGAATCTACATGAAGGCACATGGCGCACAAGAAGCACACCAGGATCCCCAAAACAACAGGGCCTTCCTTGCAACAGTTCAGAGCAAGTTGAACACAGCCCACTTAAGCAGACACAGATAGGGAAGGGGGAAGGGCAGGGGGGAACCCACAGACACACACCTCCTGAAGGAGGGACCAGATCAGACCTCTTTATTCTGGTCACCTCTCCTTACTAAGGCCATGGCAGTGGACCACTCCAGACAAACTCCTTCCCTCTATTTCTGTCTCCCTGTCACACACTTTATTCTCCAGACATCAGTGCCAACCAGGTGGCATCTTTCCTATCCTCCTTCCCCAGAATTAGGAGGAAATTTAAAAGTGCGGAGGAGAGTCTGGGCTGCCACCCCACCTGAGAGAGGTATTTAAAGGGGGCAGCGAGGGAAGGGGGGGGGAGAAGGGCTTGCTCTGTGGCACTGCTGCTAGGGAGTTCCTCCTCTTCCTCCAGATCAGACCTTGACTGGGCAGCCTTTCTAGTAGAGATTTCCTTCACATAGACCTATCCTCCGACAGATCTTCAAATAAAGAGACCACATGACACTGGCCACACTAGAGGCAATGCAGTTGTGGCCATGGGCTGCATGCTGCTCTGTGCTGCTGGTGACATTTTCCACTGGTACAAGGGAAGCACATATGCATAAGCATTGCCTTGGAAGATTGGGGGAAGGATAGTGTTCTTCCCTTGTTTTGGGCTCTTGGATGGCTCCTATGTGAACAGCTTATATGCAAGCCACACTGCTTGTTTCCTCCTAGTATACATGGCTTGAAATTAAACAGTTTCTGTTATTTTCGCTGCTTTGTTTAAAATATTTTGGTCTACTTTTATTTCATTATGTGTTATATTTACTTGGATTTCTATTTTGAGAGATAGGGGATGTTTTGCTCATTATCTGGGGGTGGTGGTGGTGGTGGTGGTGGATCTTGCTCACATCTCTCCCGACCTCCCATTGAGGCCGACATTGGTTAAGAGTATTATCCTGGCACCTCACTGCAGAATGGAGGGGTTTTGGATCAATTTGGAGGCCTGCTGGGAAATAAGTAGAAATCAACCAGGTAGGGGAAATATGAAATCACCTTATAGTGAGGGAAATTCTTGCTTACTATTGTCAGCACAGATTGTCAGCAGCTCTCTAGGATTTCAGGGTGCATTGCAGCTCCCATAATCCCTCACTGTTGGATTCCTACCTAGGGCTGATGGAAATATAGTCAACAACATCTGGAGGGCCTCAGGTTGATTCGTACAAATCAGGAGGTGACTAACCAGATAGCATCTGTTTTTTCAGTGCCAACCTCAGTCTCCCAGAGCAGAGATGACAGTGTAACCAAATGGGAATAAAACCCTGCAGCAAATCATGTAGTCCAGGATACACCCTGATAGCCAAACACCCAAAGATACCAATCCTAGTGCCATTGTTTCTCACACCTACTCATAACACTTTTTCTCCTTGCTATTTCCAGAGCTTGTGTTGCAACTCTGATTGGGCTGCTATGCAAAAGCAAAAGGAGGCGTAACATAGAACTGATTCACTACCAAAGTGGATAGAGAGCTGCAATGTGTTCCATTACTAATCCGTAGGTGTAAGCAGAGAGGCTTCAAAGCTTCCTCTGAAACAGAGTTGTCCTACTTGCTTGCTGCTTTAGCTGATGCAAGTATTGTATGCATATTTGTGCAAAGAAACCTCTACAACAACTTTTCAAAGTACTATATTCAGGGTTCAGTAATTAAAGCTCATGATGGAAGCAGCCTATCAATTAAGTTCATAAGTAAAGTGATTCAGAGTTTGGCCATGCTGTTTCTTCTCATGAGCATTAAGAGAGGTGGGGACAGGCACATCATCTCCATGGCGATTGGATATTTGGCACAAAATTCTTGATAAAATCACAGTGTGACTTTTTTTCAAATGACTATTGGAGTCCTCCTACCAGAGTTGTCCATAACTGGATGAGGCCCAGAGCTATGAAAAGCAGTTCTGGACAGCAGCTCATAGAATCTCTTGGCTACCATGGCTACTGACTGGATAGGAAGTTCTGGGAGTTGTAGTCCAGACAAGTAATTATTCCTAAAGCAAACCTCAGCCCATGCTGAAAAAGTTGGTTCCACTTAATTCCCAGTAACTGATGTTACTGAGATTTGCATTATATTAATGGCTCAAAATCATCATCCCAAGTCTTTTTTATTCTTATTTTTAAATTAAATTTGTAAATACATAGTAGAGGTATACAAGAAGATCTCAGTTACATACAATAATATTCCAATATAACAAAACAGAAAAAAATGTAAACAAAACACAAGAAAAAAACAATCATGTGAGTATTTTTCTATCAAAGCTGACCAAATGTCCACATATAAGTCCATTTGTAGATTTGTAGATTGTAGATTTTATCTGTACATCAAATTGTAAGTGTATTTGTTGATCTTCAATCCACTGAATCATAGGTGCAAGAAAGAAATGTCAATATTTTAGTAGTCAAGAGTGGAAAGTAAATCCACTTCTGCTGCCCCTTTGTTAGTTGGTAAAATACAGGTAAATAAATCAAGAGAATATGCACAGCTCTCTGTATTAAAGAGCCTTCGAGTACCAAGTTCATCCACCTGATTACTTCCACCCAAAATGAGGCCACTATGGGACAGCTCCAGCACATATGTGTTAAGAGGCATTAGCAGTATTACAGTATATCTCCAACAGTTTGTTGGTTTAGATAATCCTTTTTTAAAAAAAGACACTGTGGTGACCAATATACCCGAAACAGCAATTTCTGCTGTATAAAGCCTAGGTGATCATCCCAAATTTAGGAACTTATCACATGAGGGATGAGACGTCATTGTCCCGTCCTTCCTGCTCCGAGTGGAGGAAGGACTTTTACACCTGATTCAGCATTGACCCGGCAGGGAAGCATGAGTGGAAGTGATTGCACAAATCATTTTCACACTGCAACTGGCTGAAAAGCACTTTCAGCTATCATCTGAAAGTGCTTTCTCCTGTTTCTACTGTCATTTTGTATTAACGGCTTAATACCAGGATGGATGAAAGTGCTTTCAGCTGAGGGCTGAAAGCACTTTTCAGACAGCTGCAGTGTGAAAGTGATTTATGCAATCACTTTCATTCGGGTCATGGATGGTATAAGGACAGGGGAGTGATTCTATCCCTATCCTGTCCCCCATGTGATAATCTCCTAATGTTTTCTCTAACCTGGATTTTAATCATCTTGTCCCTTTTTGTCTCCATCCCATTCATCTGCTCTCTCTACACCCCATTACCTTCTTGCTCAAGAACCTGCAAATCAATCCAGGGCATCTGCTGATTATTGTATGTATTGCTGTCTTAGCTGAGCCAGGGTACTGTAACTTGACTGAGTGGATGGAGAAGAGTGGATGATACAGGAGGTATGCACATGGCTTGGGAAAGTTGCTTTTTTGGATAACCACCCCAAAAAACTAAGATGGCGTACAAATGAAAATGTAATTAAAACATAGAAAATTAACATTAAAATGGAATTACACTGAAGCATAACATATGTTTAACATTAAAATAGAATTAAAATAGAGTTGCTGCACCTATTCAGATAAAGTTGTATACTTCAGACTATAGAAAGCTGCCTACAAATGGTTACAAAATGAAGTAAGTTTTTAAACTCAGCACCAGCTTGAGAACAGAGATCTGAGCAGTGGCATCACTAGGATTAGTGTCACCTCTCATTGACCTCCTCCCATAGAGATTCATTAGTAATGTGTTTTATATGAATGTTACTCATAAATTGCAATGCCCATATTTCACTAGATGTAATGGTAAGTTGTGGCATAACTAGCAAAATTAAAATTATATCTTTAAATTACAGTATAATGTGCATAGAATAAATGTATTTACTTATACATAGTTTCATGTGGTTAAAGTGAAGATTTGGTAAAATGTAATTTTTTTAAATTAAATTTTGAAATTTTATTTTTTAAAAAATTGGGCATTTTCTTTCGCCACCCACTGATCACCACCCCACTCACACCATCTCTTCAGCATTTTAAAGAGATACAGGCAAATGCCCCACAGCCCATTTCTGCCCAGGCTCAGATGTTTGAGGAGCAATGGTGTCACACACTATCTAAGGGTGTGTCACCTGGGGCAGTCTGTACCCCCTAGTGATGCCACTGAATCTGTTCTGCTTTGAGTGATGCAAACAAACTGGGCTAACTCTAGGAGAAAAGCCCATATGCCCCTCTCCTGCCTCTGCTTTTTGGCACAAATGCAATAAAAATAAATTAAATAACTAACAACTTACTTTATGATTCTTAAAAGTTTCTCATAGTTACTTTGGCAATTGAAATGAAATCAAATTGAAATGTCCACCCCTCCCTCTCCTCCTTCTCCTTCTCCCCTTATCACATTTCTCCACCCACAGCTAGTCCACTAGCCACCCCTGGCCACCCAAAATCATCATTAAAGTCATAGCAGAATATAGGTCATTAATGGATCTTTTGTGTCAATAAAAAGAAATGTGTTAAAGATTATCTCGGTTGAGAAAACAACAGAAGAACAACAGGGTCATGTGGTAAACCTCAGGAGAAGGCACAATTATTCACTGCCCCCACTGCTCTAGTTCCAGTTTACCTGCCTTGTGTGAGTGTGGCGAGGAGTCCTTCTTTGGAGATCTTTAAAAAAGTATTTCAAGAGTGCTTTGGTTGTGTATTCCTCCATCACAGGGGGTTGGGCTAGGTGGCTTCTGTGGTGCTTTCCGACTCTTCCAACTGATTCTATGATATTAAAAAACAAATTTCCTGTGTTTTTACATGGGTGGCTGGATTGCAGAGCAAGAAGCCCACCATTGGGTTATATGGCCCTTCCTCCTGTAACAGCTCTGAATTGTACAGGAGTTTTCTAACAAGAGCTTATCCTAACAGGATTAAGCAGAGAGTCTGTGAATATCTGGAAGATAATTCCATAATCACAAAAAGCCAACATGGGTTTCAGAGAAACAAGTCATGCCAGACAAATCTGATCTCTTTTTTTGATAAAATTACCAGCTTGGTAGATGAAGGGAATGCTGTGGATATAGTATATCTTGACTTCAGTAAGGCATTTGACAAGGTTCCCCATGACATTCTTGCAAACAAGCTTGCAAAATGTGGGATAGACAAGGTAACCGTTACATGGATTTGTAACTGGTTGACTGACTGAACCCAAAGGGTGCTCACCAACGGTTCCTTTTCATCCTGGAAAGAAGTGACAAGTGGGGTCCCACAGGGCTCTGTCCTGGGCCCAGTGCTATTCAACATCTTTATTAATGACTTGGATGACAGTATCGAGAGCCTAGTTATCAAATTTGCTGATGACACGAAATTGGGAGGAGTAGCTAATACCCCAAAGGACAGGATCAAAATTCAAAATGACCTGAATAGACTAGAAAGCTGGGCCAAAGCTAACAAAATGAAATTTAACACAGAGAAATGTAAGGTCCTACACATAGGGCGGAAAAATGAAATGCACAGATATAGGATGGGGGACACCTGGCTGAATGAGACAACATGTGAAAGGGATCTAGGTGTCCAAGTAGACCACAAGTTGAACATGAGTCAACAGTGTGATGCAGCAGCTAAAAAGGCCAATGCAATTTTAGGTTGCATCAATAGAAGTATAGTGTCTAGATCAAGGGAAGTAATAGTGCCACTCTATTCTGCTTTGGTCAGGCCCCACCTGGAATACTGTGTCCAGTTCTGGGCACCACAATTCAAAAAGGATGTGGAGAAACTGGAGCATGTCCAAAGGAGGGCGACTAAAATGGTGAAGGGTCTGGAAACCATGCCCTATGAGGAACGCCTTAGGGAGCTGGGGATGTTTAGCCTGGAGAAGAGAAGGTTAAGAGGTGATATGATAGCTCTGTTTAAATATTTGAAAGGATGTCACATTGAGGAGGGAGCAAGCTTGTTTTCTGCTGCTCCAGAGAACAGGACTCGGAACAACGGATGCAAACTGCAGGAAAAGAGATTCCACCTCAACATTAGGAGGAACTTCCTGACAGTAAGGGCTGTTCGACAGTGGAACACACTCCCTCGGAGGGTGGTGGAGTCACCTTCCTTGGAGGTTTTTAAGCAGAGGCTGGATGGCCATCTGTCAGGTATGCTTTGATTGGGAGTTCCTGCACGGCAGGGGGTTGGACTGGATGGCCCTTGTGGTCTCTTCCAACTCTAAATTTCTATGATTCTATGATTCTAACAGAGGCCAGTACTGGGACAAGTCAGAGCAGATCTTGAAAGAGTGGCTGTTAAACCCAAGGATGATTTCAATGCAACAAATTTTCCAGCCACCCCCATAAGTTTTATCTATGAGCTCCTCCAGAGAGGGCAAATCTTGCTGAAGGTTGCAATATTTGTTAACTGTAATATGTGTTGTTTGAAGCAAGCAAGCAATGGTTTGTTTCCCTGGACACAATTCTAAGCATCCAAGGTAATATTTTCCCCTAACCTTTGTATTTGTGTGTCTCTGTGTTAAAAAAACAACAACACAAACCAGGATATTCTACAGTTCATACCAGGGTTCTTGGCCACTCCTCCCTCCTTCTTTCTATGGTGGGGTTGGGTGAAGGTTAGGTGCCTGCTAGAATTATGCTTGCAGTTTAATGAACAGATTTAGTTGTTCCTCTGTTCTTGCAAACTACAGATATTCAACCTAAACATTAGAAAGAATTTTTGATGTGATGGTAAGAGCTGTTCGACAGCAGAATATACTGCTTCAGAGGGTGGTAGATCTCCTTTTTTGGAGATTTTTAAACAGAGTCTGGATGACCTTCTGTTGGGAGTGGTTTGCTTTTGTCTTCCAGAGGGTTAGACTTGATGGCCCTTGAGGTTTCTTCCAATTCTATGATTTTGTGATTCTGTGCAAGGGGTGTAGGGGAAGTCACTGCTGCCCCCTCCCCGCTCTACATTGGTTTCATAGAACAGCAGCCCACTGAGCTGCCTTGCTTGCTCTGTCTGTAAGTGGAGGTGGCCACAGGCAGTGGCAACAATCAACAAGCAAGGAGCAATGTTGCAAGAGCTCTAGCTTTTCTTTACACCTGTCTGGATGAGCCTCATGCAAGTTTTAACTTGTATCATTTTGTAAGCTGCTTCAAGTTCCTATCTTCTGGGGGAAAGGAGGGGTATACATAAACAAATGCAATACAGTACAATGTCATATAGCAAATAGCTCTGGGGCAGAATCTCTTGATACTTGGCTTGTGCCCGAGGGATAATTGGGCCTGTCTTTTCCAGGAAAACACAAGTGCAAAATTATCTAGTAGCATGTCAGACAAAGAGCATTGTTACAGTGGAAACTTTCATTGGAGGGAAGGCCTTCTTCTTCTGAGGCAAGATGTAGCAACCTGATTAGGTGAGAACAAGGATGGGAATTCATGCATCCCCTGACATTGTTGAGCTTCAACTCTTAACAGTCATGCACATCAAAGCTTTGCTGAGGAATGCTGAAGGTTCAACAAGATCTGAAGGACACAATCCTCACTGATGAAGATGTGGTGAAGCAAAATGAAGGCAGCAGTCCTAAACGTAATTATTACTCACTGTCAACTACATCTATGACTCCATGTCATTCTCACTAAATTTGACAAGGTTGAAAATGTGTTGACATGTGCACATTTTTTCCCTCACTGCCTATTGTACTTGCCATTTTATTTATTGTTCACCCATTTATTTAATTTCTGTGTATATACTCTTAGAATAGTTCATGCATGCACATAAAGGGAGACCTATTTTGTGGAACTGCTCCAGAGTCCCCACCACCTTAAGACAACCTTAATGTTCAAAGTTGTCAAGGTTATGGGGACTCTGGAGAAATTCCACAAAATAAGTCTCCCTTCATATACATGCATGAACTATTCTAAGAGTATATACACTGAAATTAAATAAATGGGTGAACAATAAATAAAATGGCAAGTACAATAGGCGGTAAGGAAAAAAATTGTACATGCCAATTCATTTTCAACCCCATCAAATTTGGTGAGAATGACAGTTTGATACCATGCATTTCTATTCAATTAGGCAAGTAACAAAGTCCTCAATTCTACATCACCCTTAGCATAGTGTAAATATCTACATGTGAGCTTACACTATACTGAGCCATATAAGCCTCTCCAACTTACTGATTAGCCCCCAAGACTGCCCTGTGCAGCCATTCTGTAGTTTGGAGTTAAGCAGGAAAACTTGGAGAAGCATCCAGCTATGCTAATAGCAAAATGCATCATGATTTACAGCAGCACTGAGATACCTGGAAGAACCTGGTGGGTAACAGCAATGATGCCATTCTTTTTTGTTTGGTTATGGTGGATATAGCCAGATACTTCTCCAAGTCTGCCTGCTCACCAAGAAAGATAGAATGGCTTATCAATAGGTAGATTGGGTGGTGACTTTGGGTGTTGTACAGAGAAGAAGAAAATACCTATTCCCAGAGTAGCTAAGGAAGGACATTGGCATGCATAAGGGAAACCTGTGTGTCCAGATGTCCCTAACAGAATCCTGTTCCAAATGTTGATTATTATAACAGAAACAGTGGAAGTTTTTTGTTTTTTTTTTAAAGTTATGAGGAATGACAAGAAAGCAAGTTAAACCTTTGTTCTTCAGCACCAGTGACAGGCCTGGTGGAGTTGTACCAAGTGAAAAAATGATGATCTGGCCCTAGTGAACATGTTTAGGACCAGCTGGAATAGTTTCATAATAACACAACAACTGAGATAATGAATTTCGCCAATAAGCTAACCACTCCCTGCTCTTGCTGGGCTAAGACCTGATACCATCAGATCTGAAAATGTGTTCCAATTTACGTGCTTTGTACTCCAGTTTCTCTTTGAACCTTTGTTTCTTAAGGTGTAGCAACTTTCAAGTTACAAAATATCTGTGTGGAGTTCTCCTGACTAATTTCAAAATGGTGTCATTGCAAATAAAATAGGTGTGTTCATTTCTTCTTTTGTGCAGAGGACATTTCGTTTGCATCATGTAAATGCCAGAAAGGCATTTGTGTGTGTTTGTTGTGTGTCTTCAAGTCATTTCCAACTTATGGTGACTCTATCATAGGATTTTCTTGGCAAGTTTTGTTCAGAGGAGGTTTGCCATTGCCTTCCCCTGAGGCTGAGAGTATGTGACTTGCCCGAAGTCACCCAGTCAGTTTCATAACCAAGCAGGAACTGAACCCTGGTCTCCAAGTCGTAGTTCAGCACTATGTCAAACTACTACAACAAGCTGTCTCTGCACAAGTTTATTTCAAGGTGGATGCTATATGTTTTAAACAGTAAATATCAGGACAGTCTTGAAGAATATATTGAAGAACAGTTACGTTTTTTTTCCAATGTGCATGTTTTGATTTTGATTTTTTTTTAATACAACTTCTTTTTGTTTAGGTTTGTGTAACATGCAGAAACATTTAATCTCCCTTCTCTGTAATCTCCATATTTGTCCTCGGGAGTACTTTCACAGCTTTGTGGTACAACTGCCTTTCTGAGGGTTTCCTACTTCTGATAAATTTAAATACATTTTAATTTATTTGTTTTAATTCAGCAAATGCAGTGCTTCTTTGTTTCTTTGTCTTACTGATAAGTGACATCTGTTTTGTTACAGTTTATTCATCATTTAAAGGTGAGTAACTCCTCTGAGAGCAGGGCACTTCTAACTTGCATTCTGGTTTAAGAGCAAAACCTTCCATTTTAATTCAGATAAATATATGCCTCATCTATCAAAATCTTGGCAAACAATGATCTGAAGCAGCTTTCCCCAAACAAGTTTTCTCCAGATATGTTGAACTGCAACCCACATTTTTTTTCTGTGTAGACCTCCATGAGAGGTTGTGCAAACAAAACAAATCAAAACAACAACAAAACCCCCTGCAAATCTTGTTTTCCTATTGTTGTTTTTTAAATAGCCAGCTTTTGAGTCACAAGAAGGGCTGAAAACAGGAAGGTGAACTTTACACCCCTTCTTTGCCACTTCTTATCATGGGATAAAACCTGGCTAGTAAACATAAAGTAAAACAATCAAATAAAATTGCAGAGCAGAAATGTAACAGGTTAATGGAGGTGGAACAGAGTAGCTTCAGCCTCCTTGGACAACCCACCCACTTCTTATGCTAAATAATATGCATGAAGAGTCTTCACTTTCTGGCCTCAATCTTGTGTGATTTAGTATAGTATAGTAGTAGTTCTGCATGTGGACATAATTAGACTGAACCATATACAACTCTACAGCCTCTGATCGCACCCATCCATAGCCACTTTTGCCTGGTGGAGAGCAGCTAGGATCAGAGAAGCTCTTGGCTATGTCCCTGCAGCCAGACATGTAGTGGTTACAGCAGCACTGCAATCTCCAGAGGGCCCTGGCAGAAATCAATGCTGCTGTAATCATTTTACTTCTGGCCGCAGGGACACAGTTAAATGCTTCTCTGAGATCCTGTCCATTCTCCACAAGGCACAGAACATCAATTCAGGAGGCTTCAGAGGCATTACCATAAGCCAGGGTGTCTTTGGGCACTATGAAGGGGAGGAGGGAATACCAAGCTTGACAGTAACCAAAAAAAGGACATGTGCAGGGATAAGGGAAACATATACATGCATATACTGCTAAGAAGATGTCAGTCCCTGTGTGTTCAGCAGAGAACTCCAGTGGAGTGGCTGGGGAAGAGCTAGGTGCTTAAAGAAGAGACTTCGTGGCCATCCATGTTTAGAGGTCTCTTCAGTTTTGAAAGCTTCTGATTAGAGATGCAGCAGTCTACCAATGAGCTACTGACTGATGGATATTGACTCTCACAAACTCTTTCACAAACCTTCATTCAGTCCATGCTGGAAGCAAATAAGAATATTACCTCCCCAAATAATAATTCTGCCTCTCAATTTTTTTCCCCTTCTATCTCCACATTTCTAGCATTTCAGAGAATGAGACACTGAAAATCATCCATGCCCAGAACTGTTCCGTTTGCTATGTTTCATCCCTTGGGAATGTTGCCTGCCTCTTTTCTTTGGATGCCTAAACTGTGTTTCTAAATGTTCAACTGAAGTTTTAAATTAATACAATGCTAGGAATTTGGAAACTGAAGGAAAATTGAATATAAGGAGGCAATTTTCTTAATTGGAGGAAGCAATGCTTTCATTTTGCTCTCCTCACAGCAGCACCTCTACATGACATTCATCTTGGGCTCATCACTGTCTCTGAGGGCTAAACTACCTCACCAGGTTGTTGTGAGGATAATTACATGCAGTTCTGCAAATAAGGCATGGCAGTGGTCGAAATAGCCGAAAGGCACCAGATAATTACAAATCTTGAGGGTCAAGCGGTTTCAGTCCTGGTTAGTACTTTGATGAGAGACTGCAAAATGAATGCCAGGTGCTGCAGACTGTACTTCAAATGAAGGAACTGGCAAACTCATGCACATGTCTACTCAAAAATTAGCTCCACTGATTTTAGTGGAACTTGCTCCCTCAAGAGTTAGTGCAGAATATAAGATACCAAGCTGAGCTCTAAGTCAGGATGCCAATTTTGCTGTGAACTCAGTATGCAATGTTAGCCAAG
The DNA here is from genome assembly GCA_034509955.1 of Urosaurus nigricauda. Lineage (NCBI taxonomy): Eukaryota > Metazoa > Chordata > Lepidosauria > Squamata > Phrynosomatidae > Urosaurus > Urosaurus nigricauda. Next base: position 119,447,250 of record JAOEGL010000001.1, read on the forward strand.
CTAACATTCTCTGCATTCTGAAGATAACGCAGTGGGCTACCTTACATTGGTACTTTGATATCTTAAGAACATAGAGTCAGAAGAGAGCACAAGGGTGATTCAATCCAAGCCCCTGCTGTGCAGAAATTCAGCCTCTGTTTACCAAATACCATGAAGATGCCTGATCCTGTCTGATCTTGGAAGCTAAGCAGGGTCAGGACATGACCAGTAAATGTCAGGTGCTGTAGGCTATATTTCAGAGGAAATATTGGCAAAACCACCTCTGAATATTCCTTGCCTAAGAAAACTCTGAATGATAATAGAAACTTGGAATGAAATGAGTGTATGGAACGACTTTGCACGTTGTTTTATCAAAACAAACAAACAAAACTGAAAACTCTATGAAAATAATAGGTTCTTCTTCTTTTATCTCCTGTCATTCAACAAATGATTTTCTTATTCAAGGAATACTCAGAGGTGATTTTGCCAACATCTTTCCAGTATTCCCCTGATTCCTTCAAAGGTGAAACATTACCTAGAGCACCTAGCATTTCCTGGCAGTGTCCTGACTGTTTAGCTTCCAAGACCAGATGGGATCTCGTGCTTTCATGGTATTTAGCCTTCAGGTACACCATAGTAATTTACATTGAACAGCATCCAGTGATTTTTTTAAAAAAAAATAGATATCTATTTTCATGACTTTGAATTTCTTGTGTGAATATATACATTTATTTCTTCAATACAGTTTATGCCTCACCTTTTTGTGTTTTCACACACCCAAGGTGGCTTACAATATTCAATAAAACAAAACAAAACAAAACATGTAAATAAGTTGTCATCTCCAAGAAAACAGCAACAAAAAAGAAATGGTGATGGTGACAAGAATAGTAGTAGTAACAGCAGCAGCTAAAACTTTTTTAAAAATAAATTTCAGTATGATGCTGGCCCTACAGAATCAGCACAATAAAACATCTCACCCACCCAACCCATCACGCAGACTTTGGAGCTGGCTGGAAATTGGAGTAGGTTTTGGAGGTACATGGGTACGCTTCATCCCACTTCCACCAGATTCTACAGTTCCTTCTGAGGGAGTTCAGTAGTGGATCCTACACAGAACAGGAATAGCAAGTACATTTCTAAACTGCTTATCAGTGCACTTAAGCAGTCTCTAAGCAGTTTACAATGTGTAAGCCAATTGTCCCCAACAGCTGGGTACTCATTGTATTTGGAAGGATGCCAGGTTGAGTCAACCCTGGAGCCCTGGCTGGGATTGAACTCACAAACTTGTGGCTTGTGAGTGTGTGGCTGAAGTACCAGCATTTAACCACTGCATCACCAGGGCTCCCCGAGATGTAGCAGACCAAAATTGTCATAAGTTCCTCAAAAGGTTTCTGTGGAGTTGGCCTATGTAGATTTTTCAGTTACCCCTTTGTGGTTTTCCAAGCCAGTTGTGGTGAGCCAGGTGGGATATGAAATATCACCCCTCTTTTTTGCCAGGCTTTAAACCAGGGGTGGGAATTTTGAGGCCTCCAGTTGTTGGACTGCAACTCCCAGCATCGCTTACCACTGGCCATGCTGAGTGGAGCTACTGGGAGTTGCAGTCAAAATGAAAGAGCCACATGACTCTGAAGATGTATTTCATCCACTTTCTGCATTATGATAACACTACTCAGCATGTTGATTCTTTCTAGGAGCTCTTCCTATTTTTATCAGTGGAAATAAGCATCTTGCCAGTGTTCCCCTGATTCCTTCAGAGTCCTGCAGAAGGAAAAAGAGACAGGTTCTTGTCAATCTCACCAGCATATTTCCAACAGATGGTTCTCTGTCATCCCTCTCATTTAGATTTCTGTAATGCACTCTACATGAGGCTACCTTTGTACCAAGTCCAGAAGCTTCAGCTGATTCAAAATACAGCAGCTAGATTGCTTACAGGGGTTTCTAGAACTGATCGCATTACCCCTCTTCTAAAATCTTTACACTGGCTGCCAATTAGCTTCCGGTGTTGGTTGTTACCTTTAAAGCCCTATATGGCCTGGGCCCGAGTTACTTGAAAGAATGCCTCTCCCTACATAATCCACCCCGCACCCTCAGAACATCAGGGAAAATTTATTAGAAGCTCCTAAGACTAGATTGATATTAACATCTAAGAGAGTATTTTCTTCTGTGGCTCCAAAACTTTGGAATAACTTGCCGGAAGAGATCCATCTTATTACCACCTTAGAGGCTTTTTAAAAAGCACTTAAGACAGATCTCTTCTGGCGGGCTTACCCACCTGACTTGTTATGATATTTACGTATTGTCAGGAGTGCCGTGAATTATTAAGACAGATAGCTGTGACAGCCAGAGTTAAGGATTGCTGTTTTTAATTGTTTTTAATGTAGTTTATTTAAATTTGTATTGCACATTGTAACTGTTGTATTGCACACTGTATTATATGTTTTATTGCTTTAACTTGTTGGGATCCCGCCTTGATCAGTAGGGAGAGGCGGGAAATACAAATAAATCATCATCATCATCATCATCATCATCATCATCATCATCCCTCTTTGGTCTTTCACTGATGCTTCTCCCAATAGGACCTTAGAGTCAATAGATGCTTACCGCAATATATCTGCAAAAGCTGTGAGCAGTGGCTTGCACTGGTACTTAATGCCATGCTTGGCACAGAGGGACTTCACCAGAGGAGCCACCTTCCAATAGTTGTGTCGAGGCATGGTTGGGAAAAGGCTGCAGAAAGGGGAGTAGGGATAGTGTGTCAAGTGAATGTTACAGGGCCTTCAGTGAGCCAACAACATGCAGCCTCCTTCAAAGGTCTCTAGCCCTTTAACATCCAGTCCTGGCCAGATCTCCCATGAAGGCCTTTCCATTATTCAGTCCCAACCTCTTCCACTCTCTCTATATTTCATACTCACTGATGCTCAATCTGGAAGTTCAGGTGTCCAGTGCACCAGTCATTGAACCAGGATTGATCCACATTACATGTTGCTGCAAGCTAAGTAACAAAAAGAAATCAGAGTCATCTCTCCTTCATTGTCAGCACACACTAGATTTCCTCATTAGAGGTTCTTGAACTGGAAAGCAATGTTTCCCCCTTCATTGAACTCCAGATATGATGACCATCATGGTCTAGGCTGGCACTTTCAAAACGCAGGGCATTCCAGATGTTGTAGAGCATTTGTCCTCTGAAACTCTCACTTTAGGAATACCTGACAGTCCCCTTCACTGTTATTCTTTATATAAGTATTTTCTGCTGCTGTTTTTACAGACATAGGGATTTCAGTACTTTGCAGTGCCTTTATGATCTTTTCCTGTTTTATCCCATTCGCTTTATTATAAGTTGACAGATTTCTGACCTTATTATTAATATGCAAATGAATAGTAAAAGTACCATTATTTTAAAAAAACGAGGTGGCTTCTCAAAAAGCTTTTTTAATGTAGAATAATATAGAAAAGACATAGAATGACTCGAGAGAATAGCAGCTGGTATGTCAGACTTTTTGACTCATGTCAGCACTGAAGGATTTTGTGGTTCTACAGTACTGTTTGATAGATTTGGACATTGCTGGAGAATTCACTTTGTATCTTACTGGCTAAGAGTCTGTTCTCCAGTCCTATACATGTCTACTCATAAATGAGATCCATTTATTTTAGTGGAACTTGCTCCCTCAAAGATTAGCTGAATGCAGGATTGCAAGCTGAGTTATAGGTCAGGATATCAGTCTTGCTGTGAATTTAATATGTAGTGTTAGTTAAGCTATCATTTTCTGCACTGTGGAGACAGAAAATACAGAGAGCTACCTAATACTGCCCTTGAGATCATGGCATCATGGGAATACACAATAAAAGTGCTCCCAATAAATGGCCACCCAGCCTCAGTTTAACACTCCAAGGGAGCATATTCTACTATCAACCAGCTCTTTCCTAATATTAGTTCATGTCATTTTCCCATTAAGTGTCCCACAGTTGCGGTTGTATTTTCATCCAATGTGTCAAAATACCAAGCCAATCAATAAAGGCATTAGATTCCACCCCCCCCCCATGTAACATTGTACAGCAACAAATTAACTATTGCAGTATAACCCAGGTTTTTGTTATGAGACCAGGTACCCTAAAATATTTATGAATATATTTACTGGTATTTGAAAAAAGAAAATGAATTCCCTTCTGTGCAGAATCAGACTTTCTCTCACCTGGGCAGAGACCCAATCCAAATTTTGGTCATAGTCAATATTCATAGGGATGTGATTCATCTGTGAGACCCAGAGAAACCAGGTGCTTTCTAAAAACCTAAGGAAGCAAATAATAGCAAATTATCACTAGACATCCAGAGATGGCCAAATGCCCCCAAAGACAATTGGAAATGGGCAAATTCTTTGGTAGATTTTAAGCTAAAAAGCTTTCTCTCCAGCTTCCCTGCTAAACTTCTACTTCCTTCAGATTTTCTAGCAGCTATTTCCCTCTTCTTCCTTCCCCTTCCCCTTTCCCCTTTCCCACACTGACTTTCTAGTTGGAGCGACAGGAATGTGACTGGGGATTAAAATCCCCATGGGTCTTCATTAGGCCTAACAACTTTATATGATGGAAGTTCTCAATGCAGAAGAAAACAGACATTTTTGTGCACTTTTCTCCCCATATTCAAGCATGCCAAAGTGTTATAGAGAATAATTCTGCATAGAGAAACATGTGGCATGGGTTGTTATTTTTATTTTTATTTTATTTTTTGCACAATACCTATATTTTTCATGCAGAAAGTATTGTTTCCTGAGCATAAAACATATTTTCTGAAAACCATGTACTCCTCTGTCCAGAAAAAAAAAACCGAGAACACTTTGGGAGGTTCAAATAATGGAAGAAAACTGTGCAAAAATCTTGTTGCTCTATTATTCTTCATGATAGGATTTCCCTATTGTTAGGAAATCCATTTTTCCTGAATAATAGTACTAAATGAATAATGGAGAATATTATTGCCATACCTGTTGTATGGATGTCTATTAGACAGGGCTTGGGCTAACCATACATGGGGTTTTGTACATGCTGCCTGGTCATTCCTGCTGCAAGTGGGAGCAGTTCTCACCTGCGGTTATGTTTGCCATGGTGTCCAAACCTCGCAATCTACTTTGTCTTCCTTTTATGGTATGTGGAACTGTTCCTGCTTGCATTGGGACTGACTGGTCCAGCTGGCCCATGCACAACAGCATGCTGACATATTAATGAGAAGCTAGAATTGTTTTGAATTTTGGCTTTCTGTGACCTCTCAGAACATCAATTTCTAACCTTTTTCTATCTTTTGGCTAACTGTGGCTAAGACTTGCAGTATATCTAGGTGCTAATTCTTTATTATGGTTAGAATTCTGTGGGTGAAATCCAATTTAAGAGCAATCAGTCACAAGGCACAACCTGCCTTGTGAATCATGAGATCTGCATGTTTCTCCAGGCTGGGTGAGATCATCATCGTGAGCTTGTTCAGGCTGGTGTGATCATTTATGATGTGAAGGAGCCGCTTTGTACACAGAGAGAGCCACCCATTCCTTACTTCACACTCCCTAAATTGGAGTGTGAAGCTTGGTGTTGCTGCTGAAGCAGCCCAGAACAATGTTCTGCCCAATGATTATTACCTGGCCAGCCAGTAGAATGCCATGAAACTCTTAAATCCCATCAAAGGGATGTACATCAGACAGACGCGGATGTTGTAGAACACAACAATGGCAAGCTCCTGCCAAAAAGAACAGTATTAAAAGCAATAAAAAGGATGGAAAATTGTTGTTAGTTTCAGAACTACCAAGTGTACAGTGCAATTATGATGACTACAAAGGCTGTGGTATTCCATATACAGGCCAGAATCCTGTATGGGAATTACATCTTTGTAAGTGGACTTACATATTTGGGAATTAGAACCGATCAAATTAATTATGTTCATACCCAGTAGAAGGCTACTGTTACGTTATTACATATCAGAGCCAGCAAAATGCCCAATGTATATCATACACTGCTAAACATCAGGAACCCTTGCCAGTGTCTCAATACACATCTTCTCAATTCACTAACAGAGTTTTTCAGCACCCCTGCCACTTAGTTAAGTGTATATAAAGTTACATGAAAGACTTTATCACACCACCCTCAGTCTCACCACAATCTCGTTTAATGAAGGGAAGCACATATGTACTGATTTGGGAGCACTCCCTATAGTTTATCCTTGCACTAGCATGACTGCGTTGTTTCTGGCCCCTCATGCTCTCTTCTGTCCTTGTCCTTCACCCTGTTCCCCTGCCCTAAGCACTACCCGGCATGCCTTTTGTGAGTAAATGTTTGTTTTTTAAAACACAGTTCTGGTGTTATGCAAATGTGGTTTAACAACAAAATGAACCAAACCAACAAACAAAACAGAGCCTCTTCTGGAATACAGGAGGTATAGGGACACGAGGAGACACTGACACCATGTAGCTGTGCAATCCTAGAACTGCCACAGGACCTCCTCCTCTTCTGCTGCCTTGGCTTCCTCTTCAGAGAGAGCACCATGGCAGAGAAGAAGGAGGGGCAGGTGCAGGCATCAGCACTGCACCCACTTCCCCACAGTGGGAGGAGGACTGAATTGGGTGTCACCCCTTCAGAAGTGTAACATGATATGGTACACATCCCCTGCACTTCCCTAGTTATGCCACTGGTTATTATCAAACTTTTATGGTGGTTTAAAAGCTGCATGTAATAAACTCCTAAGTAACAGATTATATAAGACCCCAGCAACACTGTGTAAACCAGCTGTGTGCTTTGTAGCAGCCTTTGTGATGGTTTATAACTTTTGCCTCCTGAATAGGTTTGTCAAGGCCATGATAAAACATGATGCAGGAAAATGTTTGCATATAGAAATCATGGGAGATTATCACACAGGGGACAGGACTAGTGGTCCATTTTTTCTTTTTAACATCATGAAGTTTATCATACACGGACGGATAGGGACGGAATTGCTTCCCCATCCTTATCCCATCCATGACAGTGATCACATGAAAGCCTTTCATAACGTAGTGCTGTTTGTTCCATCTCTGTCCCATCCTTCCTGAACAATCGCGGGTAAGACTTTCAGATGATGTCATGCTTATCCAGACATTATCCCATCCAGAAAGTTTGAGTGACAGTAATCACGCAAAAGCTTTTCAAATGACTTTGCGCTGATCCTGTCATTGTCACATTACTGAAGTGGCATTGCCCAGCATTTTGCATTAACAGGGGTTTGCGTTAATGCAATGCCAGTTCAATGACAGGATCAGCGCTATGTTAGGAAAGGCTTTCGTGCAATCGCTGTCATGGATGGGATAAGGATGGGGAAGCAATTCTGTTCCTATCCCATCTGGGTATGATAATCTCCATGATGTTAAGCAGACAAAATGGACCTCTAGTAATGCTAATGGTAATAGACCTGGAACAGACATTATGAATGATGGTATGAAAAAGCCAAATTAAAATAGCATTTGAGGCTGTCTGTTGAAAATGTGGGATCTCCATGAAAACAACTGGTCAATTTCTTCTCCATTGCCTCAGAAGAAAAACCCACAATGACTCCAACAAACTTATCCAACAAAAATGAGTCCTAAGGAAGAAAGGAGTTGAGGAGGCATCTGTTTAACCTATGATCTATTGCCTCCTCAAGGCTCAGACACCTAATTTCCTGTGCTGCCACTGGAGAGTCATAGATCAATATGCTCTGCTCCTGAAGATTAATGGACACAGTTAAAGCCAATTTCTTCCTGAAAGAAATGCTAATTTGTTAATGATGTCATGGAACACTGCACAGAAACTGGCCATTGACACTCAGGCACTTTCAATTACTTTGTCAAGAAAGCTATCTGATTTCCAGAGAAGAATTCAGTGGATGGCCTGAGCACAGATGTTCTGAGATGGTTCCAGACAAACCAATGATTGGCTTCTACAGTTTGAGTCTCTCTTATCCAAAATGCTTGAGACTAAAGGAGTTTTGGATTTTGGATTTCTGAATTTGCACATACATACACAAAGAGATAGCTTAGAGACAAGACCCAAGTCTAAACATGACATTCATTTATGTTTCATATATGTCTTATAAACATAGTCTGAAGGTAATTTTATACAACATTTTAAATAATTTTGTGCATAAAACAAATTTTGTGTACATTGAACCACCAGAAAGCAAAGGTGTCACTAACAAACAAAACAAACAGATTCATTTATATACTGCTTCATACCGCCTAAGGAGCGTCCAAGCGGTTTACAACTGTAAGCTACTTGTCCCCAACAATCTGGGTACTCATTTTAGTGACCTCAGAATGATGCAAGCCTGAGTCGAGCTTGAGCCCTTTTGTTGGTCTTGAACTCACAACCTTATGGTTTTGAGTGATTGGCTGCAGTACAGGCATTTAACCACTGCGCCACCAGGGCTCCTATGAAATTTTTAGGAATATCGTTTTTTTTTGGGGGGGGGTTGGAATATTTTGTATTTTTGGAATTGTGCATAAGAGAGACTCAACCTGTAATGCCAGTTGTTCTTCAGCTGCAAGGTAAAGATGGATTTACCATTGATGTTCAGGAGATTTCAAGCTTTGGGGTGTTTACATCTCCCTATGTCCTGTTTACACATTAGGTTTCACTAGACCTGACTGGGTTGGTGTCCTTTCTCCTTTGCTGACCCCTCATGGCTGCCACATTCCCCTTTATTCAGCTTTTTGAAGTAGTTGCTTCTCAGCACCATCTAAGCACCCCAGTTCCTCTGTGCTTTTGTCTATGTGTATTTTTTAAAAAGGGCAATTCCAGCATGAAGATTTTACTTTTATGTCTAAATAAATATGGCTACAGTGAGATTGTAAAACCTGGGGCCCATTGGCACTACCAAGTTATATCTCTATATTCCACTTTAACTGTCATGGCAACATCCCATGGAACTTTGGGATACGCAGTTGACAGACAGAGTGGTATTTAGAAACCATTCTTAAGAGACTCCTAGTAACTCACCCAGCTTCGAAACCCAGGATTCCATAAGATGTTGCCATGGTAGTGGAATATATCACTATAACGGTGTATTGTGAATAAAGTTCAGGTTCAGAAATGGAGAATTTCCTCAATTCTGAAGCCACCTACCCACCCTAAGACATTTGAAGGGGCTTCCTTGATTTGCTGTTTCTTAATACTGTTTTTTCCAAATGGATATGGGAAAACAACAGTTGAAACTGATAAGAGATGGGTAATTTGAGCCTCCTTATCTTGTTTTTATTTAAGGCAACTATCATGTAATTTAAGACCACAAAAGTGAAGTGACAAAGTATTAAAAAATAAACAATAAAAACTGAAAGCTAGTGAAAAGACCATAGTTTTGCAACCAAGCTCTAAGCAGGCACATCTGTGTTCAGGGGCATCTTTCCTTGTTTGGTAAGCTCATTGTAACTTGTGGATGGCTAAAGATGGGCTTTGAAAGACACCAATTGCTCTGCAACCAGAAGTACCTGGCAAGCGATAGAGAAAGAGTTGTCAACCTTCTTTCAAGGAACTCCTCCCAACCTGCATCAATCACACACTTCCCCAAATACAACTATTGAGAAAGGGGACTGCAGTTCAACTCCCCTTTGCAGGGATTTATTTTATATTTTTATTTTATTTTTCATTTTATTTTTGTGGTTAGAGTAAGAACCTGGGACACAAAGGCTGATTACAAATGAGTGGTGGGCCTTATGTAAATTCAGTAAATGAGATGGAGGAACTGCACAGTAACATCCACATCCGAATCCACCAAATCTTTGGTCTCTTTCCCACTACACAATTATAATACAGTATGATTCCATTCTAATTGCCTTTAACTTTAACTATGAAATTCTGTGATTTGTAGTTTAAGGAGAGGCATTAAGAGTTCTGAGCCAGACTGCTCCTCTGATGCCTCACCAAACTAAGATTCTGTAAAGTACACCAATGGTAGTTAAACTACCATTATGTAATGTAAAGAGACCTTTGCTAAATAGACTTCCCTTTATTCCAACCATAAATATTTGTTTCCTGCCACTAGGTGGTAGTAAAGTGATGTGAAGCAAACAGCACTGTAATGATAGTGAAAGATGGAAGAAAAATTCATTTTTCATCAGAATTTATCCAGTTTACAAAATTTGAATGTGGAGGAAGTGAAACTGGCAGAATTTCCTATCCTGTAGTATGAATTTTATTTGAGCTCATTTTCCCAGGAGAATTAAGCAAAATTCACATTCAGATGATGTGAGAGAATGCAAAAGTGATGGATTTGCCCATCTCTAAATGGCTCTGAAGAAAATCACAAACATAAACCTAACACAAGTGCATATAGAATGGAAAGTGCATGTGGAATGGAAAGTCATAAATGTTTACTTTTTTAAAACAAGAACAAAATAAAAACCAGAATTCACAGATGCTTGCTTTTAAACTAATTATGACTATTTATTGTCCAAACTTGTCCTAAGTTGTGATGATGCTTATGGGGAAGAAAACTGTTTTAGTAATTTTGGGAAATCTTGTGAAAAATACCAGCCATCTCCATATTATTTATCAATGCTGGAGAAACAGTTGACATTTTTTTATGTCCTAGGCCCTATTTTGCTTCCTTGCAAAATCTAAGTACCTGTAAATGACCCGAATCTGGCTATTTCTTGTATTTAAAATACATAGCTAGAAGTTCTTCACTTGTATACTTGCCAAAAATTTCCTTCTTAGCATGTTTATTTTAAAAAGAGATTTGGTTGAGGTGGTAGGAAAATGAGGTAATGTAGACATATGCATATTCTTTTTCTTTTCTTTTCTTTTTTCTCTTTTTTCTTTTTTGTTTATATATGATACTCCAACCCTTAAATTCATTAGGCCTGGCCACAACTGGGTACATCTCAGAAAAGTTGCTTTTTAGATTACAACTCTCAGGAATCTGGGAGATCCTGGGAGTTGTAGTATTGAATAGAGACACTTCACTGGATGATCCAATCTTTCCTCCATATTTGAAAGGTTCTCCATTTTGATGGAGATGAAAGAAGAAGATGTTTTTCTATTGCTTTTCTACTGGCTAGCTTTGGGGAGCAACAACACAGTCTTATGAATCAAGTACTCTTCCACTTGTACATACACCCCTCCCAAATTGAATTGACATGTTTGTAGATTACTTACCAGCCATTTTTTCCTCTGAATTGCGAAGCGAAATATTATTATTTGCACAAAAATAACGAAAGTCATTGGGGCTAAAACTGCAGTGAAAAAAGAAAACAAGAATAATGTAAAGGTGAGCCACTTCCCTAAGGGTGCATCTACACTGTAGGAATAATGCACTTTGACACCACTTTAACTGCCATAGCTCCATTCGACAGAATCTTGAGATTTCTAGATTTGTGAGACAAAAGTACTCATTTGCGCAGAAGGCTAAATATCTTGTAAAGGTACAAATCCCAGGATTCCACAGGATGGAGCTACAGCACTTAAAGTAGTGTCATACTGTGTTATTTCTACAGTGTAAATGTAACCTGAGCTACAAACTACCTGAATTTCAATCATATCTAAATCAAGGTAGTTCAGAAAGATTTCCTCTTGTTTTCGCAAGTCATCTTGGCAAATGAATACCTGCTATGACATTTATCTCAGTCCATCCCTCTGTCAGTCCCATGCTTTTATCAAAGTACTCCAGGCATCATACCCTTACACAGTTGTTCTGATTTGCCAGGAAGCATGGCCTTATGGATGATGGCTGACAGCAGCTCATTTAGGTTCTTATACAAAATGGTAGAGCTACTCACGCATGAAATATCTGTGCTGATGCTGGTAAGGCATATATTTCTTCTTCTTTTTTCCAAGCTGCAAAGGGAGAGCAAAAGCACAATTGAAGGTCAAGAGCTGTGCTTCAGGCTTGAATTTCTAATGTCTATTCTTGGAAGTTCAGGATAAAATTGCAAAAAAACAAAACAAAACAAAAAACATTGAGCATATGGTGGACAATGATGAACAAAAAGAGATGGTAAGAAAGAAAACTGAACTGGTCTCAGCCCAAAGCTCCAGTACTATTGATCAACCCTGGAACTGTGTCAGTTAGTTTCTTTTCTATTACTGTTGACTAGGTTACTCATTGACTGGAGCCAGTATGGTATAGTGGTTTCTGCACTGGACTATGACTCTGGATACCAGGATTCAAATCCCAGCTTGGCCTTGTAAACGCAGAGGGTTGCCTTGGGCAAATCAGACTCTCACAGCCTTGAAGGATGGCAAAGGCAACCCCCCCCCCCCGATGACACTTGCCAAGAAAACCCCATGACAGGTTCACCTTAGGGTCACCATAAGTCAGAAGCAACTTGAAGGCACACAAGAACAACAACACAAACAAAAACAATAAGCTTGCTTATTAAGGGTAGGAATGCTTCAGGAATGATATAGTGGTTTGAGTGCTGGCCAAGGACTCTGGGGACCTTATCAGATGGGAGGAATTTCTCTTTAGTTTAGCGAATTTACGTGAATTCCAATTGTGTTCGGAATGCATTCAGAATGACTTTCCATTACCTGAAAATGACCCCCCCCCCATTGCCCCAAATTGCGTGAGATGCTTTAATTCGCAATAACGTAAACCCCATTATTGCATTTGGAAGCATTTGGAATGACTTCCCTTTTACCCGAAATTGCGTGAGATACTTTAATTTGCAATAACGTGAAATCCCATGATTGCGTTCGGATTGCCATTAGATTATACTTCAATTTTCCAACATCTGATAAGGTCCTGGGAGACCAGGGTTCAAATCCCTATTCAGCCATGGAAAGTCATTGACAAACTTAGGCATGTTGTACTCTCTCAACCAAAAAAAGAAGGCAGTGGCAAACCTTCTCTCAATAAATCTTGCCAAGAAAAGCCTAGGATAGGGTTGACATAAATTGGGGTTTTACTTTAAGGCACATAATGACATCAGTAAGAAATTCTATACTACCAAGACTATGACACAACTCAGAACATATCTATCCTTCAGATTTTGTGAATTTTACAATGGGCTTCTCAGTTTAACAAATGCATAAAATGTGTATATGCTTTAAGGTCTAGTCTGTTTAGAAATATATTCATTTAGAAGGGAGTAATTTATGAGACCTTATGTTCAAAACTTAACATTAATATATCATTTTATGCAGTTTTCTTTTAAAATTGCAGATGAATGCAGAAACAGCATGTAGGCTGCACCTGCATTACAGAGCTAATCTGGTTTGGCACTACTTTAACTGCCATGACTCAATGCTATGGAATTCTGGGAATTGTAGTTTGTTGCAGCACCAGAGCAGTGCTTTCCAGAATTCCATAGCATTGTACCATAGCAATTAAAGTGGTGCCAAACTGGATTATTTCTGCACTGTGGATGCAGCCACAGTAAACTTATGAATGGACACATGAAGAACTGACAGAGACCTGAAAGAGATAGATCCAATCACGCTACTTAGGGGAACGGACTTCTTTTATCAACGGTGTTTTCTGTTCTATGACTTGAGATATTCCTGAACTTCCTGTTTACTTACCTCCACAGAAAGAGTCTTCCCCAGGCTGAATAGGAGCGGGTGCATATTGAGATCTGGGTCCTTGCGGAAGCAGTTGGGTTTGGCGTGATGCTGGTTGTGCATATGCTTCCACCAGCTGGGTGGCCCACCCTGCACATATATTTTTGATAAAATCACAAATTCTTCATTTATATATTGGAAGAACCATATAATAAAATGTCACAAAAATGAACTTGACAAATAGCTGCACTGAGAAATCTCTAGGAGACAGATTCCTTGTCCCAGGACATTTTGCTGCCAGCCTGAAAGTCACCATTGGTCAACAAAACATTTCATCAAGGGACTTAATGTGAAATTGTTGTTCCTAATTTAGAGCAGATATGGGAAACCTTTTGGACTCTTTCCCTAAGGTCACACAAGCAATGGACTGGAGGTCATGCATGCATGTCCATGTGTGCACACAAGGACCACACACATGCACCATACACACTCATGCTCTGCACCCATGCATGTGTTTACCTAGCCATGTATGTACCACAGAGTTCCATCTGAACCCTATTAGAGTGTGCGTGGCTGGGGATGAAAAACTTTCCATGCTTCTTGCGCATTGAGATCACTTTGTGCCTTCTTGGTACCAGTCATTTGGGCAAAGAAGAGACCTTGTTCAAATATTGCTCCTAATAGCATGCTTAGTGAACTGGTGGGAATGTGGTGATGCGGGGTGAGGGGAGTCATTTCTATCTGCCCTCGTTTCTCAGTACAATTTTCTCAGTACAGACATGGCAGGAGCAGCAATTGCAGCACAGGATGCATGTGGGCAGTTTAGAAAAACCATGAATGGCTGATTTGATTATTCATAGAATGAACCATGAGGGTCACATGCATACCACAGGTTGCCTGTGCATGGTTCTGAAAATTATCAGATTGGGGGTTTTCATCTCACTCCAGATGCACAGTTAATGCAGCAAGCAAGAAAAGTGCTACTGACATCAATGATACTTTGGGGCACATGTTTGAAAGCATTTCTTTTGTTTTGAAAACATTTCAACAGCTCACAAAGTAATGAAAGTCCAAGAAAATAATGTTTCCAAACTCTATTTAGAAATGTCACAGCTATGCCTCTGCCATCTTACGGCCTTTGGAACCCTCCATTTGGAATGATTTGCCCTGCAGCCATTTAGGTAGGTATGTGCATACATCCTCAGTTGGCACACATTATTGTTGTTGTTTATTTATAAAGTGCATCCACATACATGGTGCTTACAAACAGTTACAGAATATATATAAATTTATTACGATCAACCGATCAAACATCAAGTAAAACATCAATCAACAGACATCATAATAAAACACAAATAAATATTAGTCAACAACAATCATAATAAATCATCAAATTATAAAGGTAAATAATAGTAATTTAAAATCCAGTTAAATTATATTAAAAAGAGAAATAATTTTAACAATATAAAATCATTATATTAAATCATTATAGGAATATAAATCATTATAAATTGTTTAACCAAACTAAAAGACGTTTGACATTTTAAGATACCATCTTACGCCAACAGACCATTGCCACTGCATAAAAAATGGCCACCATTGTTGTTATTCATGGGCACTGGTCCACCAGCAGATAAGATACATAAAACTCATCATTTTTTCCAGGGAAACAGTTAAGAATTGGATAAATTACATTTGATGATAACCATAATAAAAAGGACAGTATAACAATACATGACCTATAGTCTCCACTGTGCCAGTTTCACAAGAGCAAGTGCATGCATCATAGGGGATATTATTGTATCTCCCTTCCAATAAGGCTGAGGGTAAAACATCATATTTTGCTAGTGATGAGGACTGAGAACTTGAATACAAAAGATCCCTCCCTAGACTGCCAATCTCAGAATTCAATGGGATAGAATCATGGCAATGAAAAGTGAATCAGCCTTACCACTATCTAGTGTGAAATGGTCCTTTGTGGAGTGTGGAGGCACTATGGCTTGAGTTGTTCAAGTAACTCCATCCTCTGCCTCAGCCCACAACCAGGAATTTGGGCATCACAATCCCATCCTACCTTATGAGACTGTTGTGAGTATGAATGAAATCAGGTAACCAAAGCAGCTGGATTGTTAGAAATCTGCTCTAAAAAAGTTGCCATAGCTGCTCTGCCCCATCCTCATTGCCACCACCATGTGATCTAAACCTCGGGGGCAGCCATTTTTGCTTCAACACAGTTGAACAGTGGCACTTCCAGAATCCATATTTGACTTCTGATTTATGTAGGTTGAGGATCCCTTATACAGAATTCCAAAATACTCCAAAATTCAAAATTCAAAATGATCCACATGGGTGGCTGATAATGACAACTTTGTCTTTGGATAGTTGTGTACACAAATTTTGTTTCCTGCACAAAATTATCAAAAGTGTATAAAATTGTCTTTGGGCTATATGTATAAGGTTTATATAAACATAAATGGATTTTTTATTTAGACATGGGTCCCATTTCCAAGATAACTCATAATGTATATGCAAATATTCCAAAATCAAAATAAACGAATAAATGAATAAATAAAAATCCAAAACACTAATGGTCTCAAGTAGTTAAGATAAGGGAGACTCAAGCTGTATGTTTCTATCTTGCCTTTCCTCCGTAGAACACAAGATATTGGACAATGCATAGTGTATGCAAGCAGCCTCCTTGCTAATCTCTGTCCAGGACCAGACATCCTTTGTTTTAGTCAGTCTGCTGTATATGCTAACAAAAAAACAATCTCAGTACTGGAATCTTACCTTAAGTACTCCTGCAACAATGAGGTGAGCTAGTCTATTCCACTTGGGCTTCTGAAAGACTGAAACATGTCCGAGATCATGCTGAAGAAATCCATACTGGTTCTGGAACATAAAAAAGAAACCCCAAGGTTATGTCTTTAATTTAATTTAATTTATTCAGTTATTTATATCCTGCTTGTATCATAAGATCTCCAAACAGCTTAGAATAAAATAAGCTTAAACTATTTAAAACTGCAAGCAATAAAGATAATTAAAACATATTACACAATTGAATATGCTTTTTAAATGTTAATAATGTTTAGAACTATGTGTATGTGAATTTTAGAAAAAATATTTGTGCTTTTAAGACTTTAATAAAAAGTCATGTTCTCATTTGGCAATGGAATGAAGCCAGTGTTGGTGCCAATCAGATCTCCAAGGCATTCTGCAAGGGTGCCACATTGGAGAAAGACCTTTCCCACATGCTCACACAGTATGTTGCTCCCTCTGGTAGCACACAAGAGGAAGGTTTCATCTTCAACGCCTTGATTTGTATGGATTAATTTTTCACTCTAAATACATATTAGTATCTGGGAAGAGTATGAGCAGCTGTCCTATGAAGAATGCTTTTGTCTAGATGATTCCAAAACCTTTGCAAATGAAGTCATAAAAAGACATGAGGACATCTCCACTGTGAACATGACTGACTCTCAGGAAGCTATTGAGAAGGAAAACATAGGCAGCATCCTGTTCATGACCAACACACATGTAAGTGGGGCTTATATGTGCCTATATCTCTGTTTGGATTGGGCTCAGACAGCCAGTATGGTGTAGTGGTTTGAGCATTAAACCAGGATACTGGGAGACCAGGATTAGAATCTTCGCTCAGCCATCGAAACCAACTGGGTGACCTTGGGCAAGTTATACTGTTTCAGCCTCAGAGGAAGGCAAAGGCAACCCGCCTCTGAACAAATCTTGCCATGATAGGATCACCTTAAGGTCACCATAATTTTATTTTTATTTATTTCCAGAATTTATATCCTGCATTTCACCACAATGAGAGATTTTCCTGTGAATGATTTGTTGCTGAAGCATTCCTGGTTCTTCCCCAGATAAGTCCTCTTTAATCACAATGTTGTGGGAAAATCTTTGCTGCAATCGTGTGACTGTCCCAGGAAAATGACTTGTTAAACCCCCGATTTCCTCCATGTGACAAAGTCCTATGGCTTGACCCCTGCTGGGTTGGAGAGGATGGCTCCTGGCAGAATGCTACATTCTTCCTACTTGATGGTAGATATCAGCCTATGCCTTTCTGCATGCCCATGCCCTCAGTTCATTTGGGGACAAGAACTCTAAGAAGGCATGTTCTGTAAATGCCATACATCAAAATGTAGATGCAACTGGGGAATGAAATGTAAGTGTTTCAATATTATAGTACCAGAATGGAGAGGATGTGGAGAAAGAGGAACATTAATTCATATGTGAGTAAAAGAGGTTTGTGGGTATAGATATAAAACCTAATAGGACAAAATCCTGTATGGGATTTACAGATGCATATACACTGCAACTATGGTGCTATACAGTTAATCCCCACCTGACCTCCCCAATCTCTACTTACTGGGCAGCAGCTGCTGCGAGCAACAGAAATCTGTTCCTCTGTTACCCAGGAAGCAGTTGGGTGATGGTCCTACCCCCTTCCATGAGTGATCTCCAGTGTGACAGGCAGAAGAAGGACCCTGTTGCAATTTCCCCCCAAAAGCTGGAGATCACTTGTGTACGAAGGGGTGGAAAGGTCAGTCAGCTAGTTCCTGACGGAGGGGGGAATAGATCCCTGTCAATTGCAGTGGCTGCTGTGTGGTAAGTGGGGATTTGGGAACTTTCATAGCCCTTATATATCCCCTAAACTAGGGGCTACATAAAGATTGTGAACATATAACAGTCATGAGTGCATTACTCTAGGTTATACATTCTGGCCAATAGTAAAATCTTATTCCACCATATTAACAATTATGGAAGACTATTATTACTAGCCATCTTTGCAAATAATAATGAACCTGCATGATAAATACCTTATCTCTCTTTTATTATTAGTAACAAAAATTGTTATGGCTAAAGGAGGGATATATTCTGAGGGAGCAGGTCTGAAATGGTGGAAGAGGCTGTGGGATCTGGCATTACATGAAAAAGTAATAGCTAAGTGAAAAGTTCTTAGAGGGGAAATTAAGAAAGATGCATTTAATGAAGAATGCCAGTCATTGATTTCTTTTGTAAATGACATCTCATAAATATTGGAAAGATTTGGTACTAGATCCTTCATGTTTTACATTTTGGAAATGAAGATTCTTGAATCATTCATTGGGAAAGAAAGAAAGAAAATATGTTTATCCAATACTGGAAAACTGGTCTTTGAGAGTGCCTCTTCTGAGTATAATCTTTTTGTCATTTCATGGTGTTTTTATGTCTATCATTTTGTGCTGGTATTCAAAGTAAGCTATTAAGATTTAATTCAATTTTTGTTTAAAAAGTACAGTAGCAGAATAAGAACTACAGTGCCATGAAATCTGTCAGATCACAGGGCTGTGACAATATTTGAAGTCCTACTGTAATCATAAGAGCGGACTGCTTGCAGAGATCCCATGGTTGAAATTATCACTTATAGCCCCTGCTAGCCTTATTTTCATGGTCAGGACTGAGACGACTGGCTGCATTGGCATCATATGACTAATAAGCTAGAACAGATGACCACACACTCAGATAGGAGAAATATAGTAGGAATGGGTGACTTCAACTATCCTGATATTTGCTGGAATTCAAATTCTGCCAAATCCTCAAGGTCTAGCAAATTCCTCACTTGCCTTGAAGACAATTTCATTGTCCAAAAGGTGGAAGAAGCAACAAGTGAATAAGCTATTTTGGACCTGGTCTTAACCAACATTGATGACCTAGTTAATGGGGTGCAAATGGTTGGATCCTTAGGTGCGAGTGACCATGTTCTCCTGGAGTTTGTTAAACAGTGAAAAGGAGAAGCTAGGCATAGTCAGACATGAATTCTAGACTTTAGTAGAGCTGATTTCAATAAACTTAGAGAAATACTGGGGGTGATCCCATGGTCAGGTATACTAAAAGAGAAGGTAGTTGAAGATGGATGGGAGTTCCTCAAAAGGGAGATACTGATGGCATAATTTCAAACAATTCCAGTGAGGAAGAAAAACAGGAGATGTCTCAAGAAACCAAGATGAATGACTAAGGAACTTACAACTGAGCTAAGTTTTAAATTGAACATGTATAAGAAATGGAAAAATGGGAAAATCACCAAAGAGGAATTCAAACAAACAGCCAGAATGTGTAGGGATCAAGTCAGAAAAGTTAAAGCACAGAATGAACTCAGGCTTGCTAGATATGTCCGCAGCAAAAGGAAGAAGAAGGAAACGGTAGGGTGTGTGGTGAAGATGGTGAAATGCTAACAGGGGACAGAGAAAAGGCAGAATTACTCAACACCTTCTTTGCTTCAGTCTTCTCAGAAAAGGTAAAGGGTGTTCAACCTGAGGACAGTGGAGCAGAGGACAGAATAGGGGAATTTCAGCACAGAATAAGTAAAGAGATAGTACAGGAATACGTGGCTAATCTAAATGAATACAAGTCTCCAGGACCAGATGAACTACATCCAAGGGTATTAAAAGAACTGGCAAATGTAATATCGGAACCATTGGTAATAATCTTTGAGAAATCCTGGAGAACAGCAGAAGTCCCAGCATACTGGAGGAGGGCAAATGTTGTCCCCATCTTCAAAAATGGGTGGGGGGGAAGGATCCCAACAATTATCGTCCAGTTAGTCTGACATCAATTCCAGGAAATATTCTGGAGCAGATCATTAAACAGAGAGTCTGTGAACGTCTAGAAGATAATTCCATAATCACAAAAAGTCAACATGGGTTTGAGAAACAAGTCAGGCCAGACAAACCTGATTTCTTTTTTTGATAAAATTACCAGCTTGGTAGATGAAGGGAATGCTATGGATATAGTATATCTTGATTTCAGTAAGGCCTTTGACAAGATTCCCCATGATATTCTTGCAAACAAGCTTGCAAAATGTGGACTTAACAAGGTAACCGTTACATGGATTTGTAACTGGTTGACTGGCCGAATCCAAAGGATGCTCAACAATGGTTCCTTTTCATCCTGGAAAGAAGTGACCAGTGGGGTCCCACAGGGTTCTGTCCTGGGCCCAGTGCTACTCAATATCTTTATTAATGATTTGGATGACAGTATTGGGGGCCTAGTTATCAAATTTTCAGATGACACCAAAGCTAAGGAAAAGCTAATACCCCAGAGGACAGGATCAAAATTCAAAATGACCTGAATAGACTAGAAAGCTGGGCCAAAACTAACAAAATGAAATTCAACACAGAGAAATGTAAGGCTCTACAGTTAGGGCGGAAAAATGAAATGTACACATATAGGATGGGGGACACCTGGCTGAACGAGACCACATGTGAAAGGGATCTAGGCGTCCAAGTAGACCAAAAGTTGAACATGAGTCAACAGTGTGATGCAGCAGCTAAAAAGGCCAATGCAATTTTAGCCTGCATCAATAGAAGTATAGTGTCTAGATAAAGAGAAGTAATAGTGCCACTGTATTCTGCTTTGGTCAGGCGCCACCTGGAATACTGTGTCCAGTTCTGGGCACCACAATTCAAAAAGAGAAAATGGAATGTGTCCAAAGGAGGGTGACTAAAATGGTGAAGGGTCTGGAAACCATGCCCTATGAAGAACACCTTAGGGAGCTGGAAATGTTTAGCCTAGAGAAGAGAAGGTTAAGAGGTGATATAATAGCCCTGTTTAAATACTTGAAGGGATGTCACATTGAGGAGGGAGCAAGCTTGTTTTCTGCTGCTCCAGAGAACAGGACCCATAACAATGGATGCAAGCTGCAAGAAAAGAGATTCCATCTCAACATTAGGAGGAACTTCCTGACAGTAAGGGCTGTTCGACAGTGGAACACACTCCCTCGGAGTGTAGTGGAGTCTCCGTCCTTGGAGGTCTTTAAGCAGAGGCTGGATGGCCATCTGTGTCAGGGATGCTTTGATTGGGAGTTCCTGCAGGGCAGGGGGCTGGATTGGATGGCCCTTGTGGTCTCTTCCAACTCTATGATTCTATGATAATGAGTATCCTAGACGGTCCCAAGGGACACTGCTGAATTTGCCACTATTCAGCAGTACAATCTCAAAACACCAGGAACAACAACAACAACAAGCTCCTGGTAAAATAGTGGCTAAGCCCCCCCAGATATTTGGAGTCGAAGGCTTTCTTGGCCAGCATCCATAATTTTTTGTGGGGTTTTCGGGCTATGTGGCCATGTTCTAGAAGAGTTCCTTTCTGACGTTTTGCCAGCATCTGTGGCTGGCATCTTCAGGGAATGTTTGCCTGGAAAGGGATTGGGCAAATCCTCCCACCCTGAGGACTTCCATTAGCAACAGAACAATACACATGCTAATCACCCCTCCCTTCCCAGGGTCACACAGGATACATATACCCAATTCTTTTCCAGGCAAACATTCTCTGAAGATGCCAGCCACAGATGTTGGCAAAACGTCAGAAAGGAACTCTTCTAGAACATGGCCACATAGCCCAACACCCCCCCCCCCAAAAAAAAACCCAGATATGTTTTGCAGCCAAAAAAGGAAAGGTAAAAGCAATCTACATTCTTAAAAACTAGAACTTCTGCTTCTAAATCAAGGTGTGAAGGGAGCATATGCTTTGTTTTTAAACTGATAAGGCACTTCTGGGAGTGCTTATCAGCTTTAAACCTAGCTGCACCCTCCTCTTGTTTTAAAGCAGAAATTCTAGTTTTCAAGGGCGTTGCAGGGTATTTTTATTTATTTATTTTAAAAAGCTGCCACCCCACTGAATTTCCCAGCCCCCAGAAGTTTCCCATCCCTTGTTTACATGATAGAGGAGATTATCACATGGAGAAAAAGACCCGAAATAGATTCGAGATTGCAAACTCAAAAGCAGGTATTATCACACATAAAATTCCCACCACTGCTGCTGGGTGACTACAACCCAGGTCCTAGCTGCACTCAGCTGGCCGCTTTCCAAAGCGGCCAGCTGAGCATGGCTGGGACCCAGGTTGTACCTGCTTTTGAGTTTGCAATCCTGAATCTATTTTGGTCTTTTTCTCCATGCGATAATCCCCAGAGTTACCACTGAATGCATGGAAAAGCAACTCACATAGCATGCCCACAACATATAAGGCATATCAAGACTTCTTTATAACACAGAAACTTTTGGATATGGTAAGCATATCGATTCCTTGCCTTGAGGGTCAAATGAAGGAGAGACTGGCAAGGATTTTGATCTGAGGATCCATTGCATGCTAAATATGTTTATTTTCCTAGTGGTAAATCTGGCCAAAAAAGTCTTGTGATAGGGTTGCCATAAGTTGGAGTTGACTTGAAGACATACAGCAACAACAATAGTTAATGTGCATGTTTTTGTCTTGTCAATAGCAGCCAAAACTTTTAAAATGTGGGAGATTTAACCCTTTCTCTCCCTTTCATTATATCTTAAGAGTAGCTCTGCTGTGAAGGGAACAGCATTTAAAGCAGAGCAACTCATGTGCCTCATCCAACTCCAAATTCCAAAGCTGCTCAGGCTCTCCTTTGGCTGCTAGCTTTCCATTGTGTTCTCACTTAATTAGCATCAGTATTACTATCCATGGCTTGAATCCTACTGGTATTTCCAAACAGAGTAGGTCCATTGGATCAATGGTGTCTGCATGTGAGTTGACTCACCATTGAACAACTGATTCAATTCAAATTTATTGACTCAGTATTTGATTTGCATCCAATAGTCTCATTGAAGAAAGCCCCTTATTGATATCCCTAGAAAGTGGTTATGAGTCAGTGCAGACAGTATTGACCCATGATGATCACATTGGGCTAGTACCAATCAGTGTTAAAGGAGGGGTAAAGATTTACCCTTGACAAGAATGTCTAGTTGTAACCAACTGTAGGAGACAGTGCTTATCTCCATTACTAAGCTGAGAGAGCCAGCATTGTCTGAAGTTGACTTCACAGAATGCTGTTACCTTCCCATTGGAGCGGTACCTATTCATCTACTTGCATTTGCATGTTTTTAAACTGCTAGGCTGGCAGAAGTGGGGACTAGTGACGGGAGCTCACTCAATTGTACAGCATTTGCACTTCGAACTGCCAACCTTCTGACATTATGAATGTCATAACTGGCATCTTAACCACTAAGCCGCCACACCCCCGAGACAAGTCAATACTACACATTCTTATATAGAGGCTGAAATTCCACGATTTCACACCAAATGGTTAGAGAGAATATTCTAACACAATGGGATGGTTATCTAATTCAGGAGGTTTGAAGAATAATTTAGAATCTCATTACATCCTGTGATAAAGCTATATTACCTGTGCGATAGTAAATAGTGCAACACCAACAAGGAAGGGTAGCCAGGATTTTCCAAAGTACCAGATAACAAGCCAGGCAGCAATGTCTAGCAGTAAAGAATGGAGAAATATGAAGATGAAGAAAGGATAATTGGTCTTCAGGAGTTCTGTCTTCTTCACTGTATCATGTAGCTCTCGAAAGTCATGTATGAGCATTTCCTATGAGAAATAACAACTGTTAAGTGGCATCTTCATGAGATATACATGACTCATATTGACTCAGAGCATTAAAATATCCCTCCTGGATCAGACTGAAGCTCTGGATTTTATCATAAGGGGAAATCGGGGGGTTAATCAGCAATTAATCCATTAAAATTGTGCAATCGCAATTAAAGATTTTCACACACATCACACTTAAAGAGCCATCATCCCGGAAATAATGAGGGAATAACCAGGCAATAAACAGCAAAAAACCATTCACGGGATTTCCCTGTGAATACTTTGTTGCTGTTGTTGCTGTTTATTGCCATTTTATTTGTGAGATAATGGCACTGTAATGTCTATGTCATGTACAAATCTTAATCGCGATGGCACAATTTTCATGGGTTAATTGCTGGAGATTTCTAAGTCATCCACATAGCAGCCTTTAGTATCTACTTTGCTTTTTTGCTGGAACCTCATGGTCCACCAATGGCTCAGGACATTGTAGACTGTATCTGCAAGCTGGTGGATTCTCTCTCCTTCTCCCTCTCACTCCTTCTCTCCCTCCTTCCCACATTTTTTTTTTAAATATAGTGCTAGGAAAAACTTACATTTTTGGTGGGCTCTGAGCTGGGCTGATCAGGTGCCAATTCTCCAATTAACAGTGAACTCAAGTACTTCTTTACTAGGTCCTCTTCCTTGTGGAAAGCTGTGAAAGCATCCTAAGAAAGATGCAAAGGCATGAGGCATGAAGGAGAGAGCTGAAATAATGGATTTTGACATTCAACAACAACAACAACAACAACAACAATAATAATATATTTATTTCTAGTCCGCCCCTCTGAACAAGTAATCGGGGCGGATTACAACAATTGGGGCAGATTACAACAATTTCAATTCAAAGTGGCATATTTCTTTTTTTAAAAAACAGATAGAACATCCCAGTTGATCCAGGAGCAAGAACACAATTTCTAAGGCATGTCCTCACTTCTCTATAGCACTAAGGACTCAAATGCAATATGTATTTGTGGGTGAGTTTGGAACTATAGTTTCTTGGACAGTTTGGGCTGGTAGTCAAATAAAAGAAATTTAACTGAGATTTCTGTGCTTCCATGGTTTCTTCTTATTTCCTTTTCTCTTTCCTTCCCATGTTTTGTATTCTTGCCAATCTATCTTCTCCCTCTAAACAGTTATACTGCTGATTTTTTCCCACAGTTGCTGTCAATTCGCTGCCACCACAAAGGCATACACAACCTCTCCATAATAATTCTGCAGCAGTGAAGGATGGTGGCTCTATGCCTGAATTTTAAGAAATTTCCAAGATTTTGTACCTCTCAGAGTTAGGTTTCAAAAACTTGGGTTTCAAAAACTTAGGTTTCAATAACTCTGTGAAAATTAATCCCAGAACCTGGGAAGTATTTGCCACTTCACTGTCATGGAAGCCAGTTCCTTTCTTTCCACCACAACATAAGAGGTGCTATTCCAGTGAGGTGAAACTGCACATTTAAGAATAAGATGGCAGAATGGAATTCAAGAAAGAGGAGAAGAAGGAGAATAAAATCAGGGCAAATCCATGCTGGCTATACACGTGCTGTGCCTTTACTGACTTCTGGGCAGCTACCAAGGAGAACAAACAGGAGGAATTGCTTCAGACTGCTATGCTGTCCATAAATGACTTCTTAGGGAAAATCTTGCCTGTTGCCCTGCTTTGTAGAGCTTCTAAGCAGAGAAGGATCAACAGCATTGTCCCCAGTATAAACAGTGGTTGTTGTGGGCATCTTGTGCCTATAGGGTCCTTCCAACATGCTCAACTTTATCCCCCCAAATGGATTCAGCAATACGTTAAAGTTCAGTCTAAAACCAGGAGCAGATCCACCAATTCACTAACATCAGTGTGCAACTGACACTGAATATAAAGTCCCAGCACAAGGCTCTCCGGAACTGATTAAACAAAAAGGCCTCAAGAAGCAGCTTTCACTTAAATCTACGAATGGGGAAACATGAAATCATAGAACCTGGAGAATAATTATGCTATGAGTTATTTTTTATACAGCTTTCTTCCTATCCCTCTGCCCCGAGAATAACCTGGCAGCTGTCGTGTGGTGCAAAATTTGGAAAACTGGGATAGGAAAGAAGAAAGGAGTGCCACTAACTGGCAGATCTTTTTTCTTATCATCTGCTTTGATGATCCTTATCAGTTTTCCCATGAAAGCCCAGGGAACTATGGTGAATGGCTCAACTCTCTAAACACCATTTGCTCACATTTAAAATGCACTTCTTGAAAAAGGCTGAATTGTAAAGCAGAGGGTATCTCCACCAGAGCTGCCCTTCCATCTTTTTAAAAAGAGAAAAGAAAGCCTGCACTGCACTCTATCCAGTATGAGAAAAGTGGAAGAACTGCAGACAAAACAAGGGAGACTTTTGATCTCATCATTAGGTTTGGTTCCATCCTTCTGCAAAATGAGTAAATAAAGTATGGAAATTGACCACTAAGGCTTCAGTTGGGAAGCACCCTTCGTTGTGTCATTCTTTAGTACTTCTCTTCCCTATCTAGGAAGGTCTACAGACAAGATTCCATTCAGCAATCACTATGGCCCACTGCCTTCCATTTGACAGGATGCCTGGTGACATCACTGTTAACTTGTAATTTGATCATTGCTTCCCAGCACTCCTTGCCTTCACCTGTTTTCTTAGTGCAGAAAATCCACCAAGAACTAGAGAAAGAGCAGAATAGCAGCACAACCACTTTGTAGGTCTGGTCAGAAAAATGTGTACATAAGGTCAAGGGTGGTAGAGGAGATGTTCCTAGGTAGATGGAAATGTCCCTCTTTTGTGAACTGCATTGCCATGCATTTCCTGCTGCAGAGCTATTTCTATCTTGTAACTCAACTTAGAAAGAGGTTTGTTATTTGCCATTAGTATTTGTTGCTGTTAGCTAAAGAGAAAAAGATAATGATGGGTAGCAGAAGTCATTATGTCTGACATGCACTTGATGCAATCTGTTTTTGGCACCACTGTTTCCAACTTCTTAATCAATTGCTTCTCCTAACATTGTCCTCCTTATGCATAGTGTCTCCAATTAGTGGTGTAAAAAGCAACCACAATCTGTCCTGCATGTGTTTTGGCAGGTCCAGTGCTCTTAGTCATTTCTGTCACTTGCAGAGTGCTCTCTCTGGATCTTTTCCCCATGTCAACAGATTCAGAGTTCAAAATCATTCACAACCAATGTATATTTTTCTACAAGTTGCATTTGTAGGAAGCCATAGAATCAGAGAATCAGAGAATCATAGAGTTGGAAGAGACCACAGGTGCCATCCAGTCCAACCCCCTGCCATGCAGGAACTCTCCATCAAAGCATCCCTGTCAGATGGCCACCCAGCCTCTGCTTAAAGACCTCCAAGGAAGGAGACTCCACTACACTCCGAGGAAAGCCCATACTGTCAGGAAGTTCCTCCTAATGTTGAGATGGACTCTCTTTTCCTGGAGCTTGCATCCATTGTTCTGTGTCACTTCTCTCCAGGATGAAAAGTAGCCATTGTTAAGCACCCTTTGGGTTCGGCCAGTCAACCAATTACAAATCCATGTAATGGTTACCTTGTCTGGCCCACATTTTACATGCAAGAATGTCATGAGGAACCTTATCAAAGGCCTTACTGAAATCAAGATATACTATATCCACAGCATTCCCTTCATCTAACAAGCTGGTAATTTTATCAAAAAAAAAGAAATCAAGTTTGTCTGGCATGACCTTTTTCTCTGAAACCCATGTTGACTTTTCGTGATTATGGAATTGCCTTCCAGATGTTCGCAGACTCTTTGTTTAATGATCTGCTCCGGAATCTTTCCTGGTATTGATGTCAGATTAACTGCATGATAATTGTTGGGATCCTCTTTTCCCCCCTTTTTGAAGACGGGGGCAACGTTTGCTCTCCTCCAGTCTGCTGGGACTTCTGTTCTCCAAGAGTTCTCAAAGATTATTGCCAATGGCTCTGATATTACATTTGCCAGCCCTTTTAATACTCTTGGATGTAGATCATCTGGTACTGGAGACTTCTGTTCATTTAGATTAGCCAGGTATTCGTGTACTATCTCCTTACTTATTCTGTGTTGAATTTCCCCAATTGTGCCCCCTCCTCCTTTATCCTCATGTTGAACACCCTTTGCCTTTTCTGAAAAGACTGAAGCAAAGAAGGTGTTTAGTAGTTCTACCTTTTCTCTATCCCCTGTTAGCATTCTGCTAACTTCTCCACACAGTGGCCCTACTGTTTCCTTCTTTTTCCTTTTGTTGCAGACATATAAAAGCCATTTTTATTGTTCTTAACCTCTCTAGCAAGCCTGAGTTCATTCTGTGCTTTGCTTTCCTGACTTAATTTCTACACATGCTCACTATTTGTTTGAATTCTTCTTTTGTGATTTCCCCCTTTTTCCATTATTTATACATGTTCCATTTAAAACTTAGCTCAGTTGAAAGTTCCTTAGTCATCCATCCTGGTTTCTTGAGACATCTCCTATTTTAGTTCCTCATTAGAACTGTTTTAATTTGTGCCTTCAGTATCTCCCTTTTGAGAAACTCCCATCCTTCTTAAACTTCCTTCTCTTTTAGTATTCCTATGGGATTACCCCAGTATTTCTCTAAGTTTATTGAAATCAGCTCTACTAAAGTCTAGAATTCATGTCTGAGTATGCCTGGCTTCTCATTTCCACTGTATAACAAACTCCAGGAGAACACGATCACTCCCACCTAAGGATCCCACCACTTGCACCCCATTAACTAGGTCATCCCTGGTGGTTAGGATCATATCCAAAATAGCTGACTCCCTTGTTGCCTCTTCCACCTTTTGGGCAATGAAATTGTCTTTGAGGCAATTGAGGAATTTGCTAGACCTTGAGGATTTGGCTGAGTTTGACTTCCAGGAAATATCAGGTTAGTTGAAGTCAGCCATCACTACTACATTTCTCCTTTCTGAGTGTGTGGTCATCTGTTCTAGAAAGGCATCATCCAATTCCTCTGCCTGAGTTTGGGGTCTGTAGTAGACTCTCACAATAACATCCCTGTTGTTTTCCTCCCCTTTAATTTCTATCCAAATGCTCCAGAAGTCAATTGTACACATTTGCATACAGAAAAATATGTTTCTTCTCCCTTTTGCTTTATTTGCATCTGTTTCAGAATCCATCCATCTTTTCCCAAGACTGGCATTTAGATAGTTTCATAAGTTTCCCTTCAAGACACAGACTTTGCTGGGACAAGTATGTTCAGCAGTGCAAGGGAATGGATGCTTCTGCTTCAGAACACAGAAAATCCAGCTCCAGTGGATTCCATAGTGGATTTTGCCAAGGCAAAAGGGGGACAATACCCCCTCCTCATAAGAGTTCTGCACCACCCACCCATGAAATTTTCCTTTACTCCCTAATTTTCTAGTATTGCAGTAATTTAAACTTTATTTGAACATTGGGAACGAGAGCTTAAGCATCCAAAAAAGGGTAGGAGGCAGGCAAATATCCCAAGGAATTATGAAAAGAGCAAAAAGAAGGGTTCTAGGTGTGAATTATTTTTGGTGTCTCACTCTCTGCAATGCTAGAAATTCAGACAGTAAAGGAAATTTTGATTTATAGAATTATCATGAGGGCAATATCCTCATCCCTCCTCATAGCTACAGACCTGATCTCTAGCCCAGGGTTGCCAGGTAAAATGCAAGACAGAACTTCTGTACCTTTAATAGTTGTGCAGACAAGGGAATTGCAAGAAACACCTGTTGCAATCCCTTCTTCTATTTTTTTAAATTAAAACTACAAGAGTCCTGTCTTGTATTGCTTTTATCAAGCCTACCCTAACCACAAGAGCCTGCTGTTACTCATTTTAACTTTGAAGTCTTCTTCTTCTGTTTTGTTGTTTGTTGTTAACTGACTCATAGCTACCCTGTGGATGAAACATCTCCAAGACACCCAGTCCTCTTTCTCTGCTGAGGTGTTATAGATTCAGGCCTGAGATATCTATAATTGAGTCCCCCCATCTTCCTCTCTTTCTACTGCCCTCCATCTTTCCTAGCATTATTGTCATTCCTAATGAATTGTGCCTTCTCATGATGTGAACAAAGTATGACAGCCTCAGTTTGATCATTTGATCATATTCCCAGGAGAATTCTAGCTTTATCTGCTCAAGGACCCATTTGTTTTGTTTTTTTTTAGCTGTCTACTGTATCTTCATCTCAGTTTTGATTAAATGGAATTGTGTGATATATGTGTGAGACAGTAGCCCTCAAAGTTTTTTTTGGGGGGGGGGTTGTGGGTTTTTTGGGCTATGTGGCCATGTTCTGGAATAGTTTATTCCTGATGCATCTGTGGCTGGCTTCTTCAGAGAATTCTGGCATGGGAGTGAGTGGTGTATATATATATATATATATATATATATATACAGTGGTCCCCTGGGTTACGAAAGTAATCCGATCCGGTTTACTTTTCGTAACCCGGAAATCTTCGTAACCTGGGGGACCGCTTTATTTGTAGCGCCGCGCAGCAGATTTAAAGGGCCGGTGCTTTTTTTCGGAACCCGGGTTTTTTTCCGCAAGCCGGGGCCGGAAAAATGTACCCCGGGGTTTTCGTAACCCGGGGGATTCGTAACTCGGGGGACCACTGTACTGTGTGACCCTTGGTTGAGAGGAAGTGAGTTACATGTTAATCTGTGTGTTGGTCTGTTGCTGAATGGCAAGGCCTCAGGATGTCTATTTAATTAGTGG
The DNA here is from genome assembly GCA_034509955.1 of Urosaurus nigricauda. NCBI lineage: Eukaryota > Metazoa > Chordata > Lepidosauria > Squamata > Phrynosomatidae > Urosaurus > Urosaurus nigricauda. Next base: position 119,477,830 of record JAOEGL010000001.1, read on the forward strand.
TCTGTTGTCTGCTGGGAAAAACCCTGACCCTGGTTGGTTTTCATTTGCATTTTCTGGGTCTTGATTTCCTCTCAACCAATGGTCACACAGTATATATACCCCCCTGTCTTCTATGCCAGCATTCTCTGAAGATGCCAGCCACAGGTGCAGGTGAAACATCAGAAATAAACTCTTCCAGAACTCGGACACATTGCCCAGAACTCCCACTCACCCCCGCCCCACCAAAAACAAAAACACCTATGGATGCTGGCAGTGAAAGCCTTAGACTTCACAGTAACCTCCAAACTTGATAATAATAATAATAATAATAATAATAATAATAATATGAAATTTTTATTTATATCTCCCGCCTCTCCCTACGGATCGAGGCGGGCTTACAACATATTAAAATCCAATACAGTAAAATATCTAAAACAACATATTAACAATTAAAAACAATTACCACAGTCACATCAATAATCTGGGGAGTTCCTGGGTCAATGGGGGTTACATAAGGTCGGGTGGGTATGCCCGCCGGAAGAGATCCATCTTTAATGCTTTTTTGAATGCCTCCAATGTAGGCATCAGACGGATCTCCTCCGGCAGGTCATTCCATAGTTTTGGAGCTACAGCTGAGAACGCTGAGCGAGAAGTAGACTTTAGTCTCGTGTTTTTGAGATTTAACAGTTTTTTATCAGTTGTTCTTAGGGTGCGGGGCGGATTATGTGGGGAGAGGCGTTCTCTCAAGTAACCTGGGTCCGAACCATATAGGGCTTTAAGGGTAACGAAGTTGTTGTTGAAGTGCATATGGACACTGAAACAGCAATTTTCAGAGTTTAGCAGCAAAGAAGCTGCAGATCAAATCACTAAGCGAAAAGCAAAGTAAAATGAGGATAGTGGAGAACTATATAGAAAGTAAGGCTGCCTATGCCCACTTTGGGCATACCCAGACTGATTTAAAAGACCAGAAAGATCAGAACATCATAACCAATTGGTTTATCCCAGAATATTTTTGTCAGTTCCCAGTATCAGAGATTTGTATATACCACCTTCCAAGCTCTGGCTTTTTTTAACGTGATATAAAATTGGAGGGAACAGGAACAAAATCTAGGATTTGAATCAGCCTTTATTGACAATACTTTCTTATGTTTAACAAAATAGCTGAGAATATTAGAGAAGCTCATTAGTGTTTCCTAATTCCCAAAACTATGCTTTCTAGGCTGGGGTAGATGGAACACAGCAGAATAGAATACAAGGGACCTAGACAGCATGAACACAAGGAAGATTCATTGCAATTCCATTGTCACTTATATCTGCAAAGCAGCAGGAGTGTCAGGAGGCACTTTCCATCTACACTAGTACAGTAGTTCTGCTTTTAGATTTTTCTCCCTAGTCAGAGAGGAGGTTCCAGGCAAAATGAAAGGTTGAATGTGGCATTGCAAATGAGTACAAACTGCAATTAAATCCAGTCATAACCATTTTGAATACATATGTTAATTTCTTGATGCAGGAACCTATAGCTTTCTAACAGCAGAGTACTATGCATGTCTGGTCTCGTGTGGTAATTTTAATTCACCAAGTTGGATTCAAAACCCATTTTACTGATGTATTTAAATCAAAACTGAGATAATCATAGAATCATAGAATCATAGAGTTGGAAGAGACCACAAGGGCCATCCAGTCCAACCCCCTGCCATGCAGGAACTCCAAGTCAAAGCATCCCTGACAGATGGCCATCCAGCCTCTGCTTAAAGACCCCTAAGGAAGGAGACTCCACTACACTCCGAGGGAGTGTGTTCCACTGTCGAACAGCCCTTACTGTCAGGAAGTTCCTCCTAATGTTGAGGTGGAATCTCTTTTCCTGCAGTTTGCATCCATTGTTCCGCGTTCTAGTCTCTGCAGCAGCAGAAAACAAGCTTGCTCCCTCCTCAATATGACATCCCTTCAAATATTTAAACAGGGCTATCATATCACCTCTTAACCTTCTCTTCTCCAGGCTATAATGAAACATAAATCACTGCATTCACACTGATGTCATTTTCTCAGTGGCTGAAGTGAAAAAAAACTTGAAATGTTACATCCCTTCTACAGATTATTCTTGGTCTCAGGTGTTAACTATTGACAATGGACTTACTAATAACCTTACTGAAACGCCACAGATTCCAGCATTTCATCTATTGCAAAAATATCTCAGGAATGGAAGACACTTTATAACAAAATGCACCATTGTGTCTGCAGTTTTAAGAGTGCAGTGCAAATGTTGAAAACACTGAGAAATTTAACCAGCATTAACTTAAAGTGTTTTGACTTTTCCCAAGTAGGTAACAACAGACATGTGAGTAGAGAAGACACACCCAAACTCAATTTCTCATAGAGGTGTCAGTTAAATCTTGCCTACTTTTGAGTAAACATGTTTTGGATGGTCCTTAAAGCCTAGGGCGACAACCTCATACACAGCCACACTGCTTAAATCCCATGAACAGCAGTGGGATTTGAACAGCCTGACAGCGTTCAGAACTGTAGCCAGTTTGCTGCCTTTGTCCAATGCTGCAATAGGATGCAGAGACTATTGCTTCACTCACTTCACCACATAGCCTAATTTTTCCCCTCCACAAGCTGTTTCTTCTTTTCTATTTGATCTCATCCTTCTTCTAAATCTTGGTAGTGTTCACCTCTACATTCCTAGAAAACTGTAAGGTAGATATACTAATGATATGAAGCTGCCTGACTGTGTCAGATCACTGGTCCAGCCAACCTAAAATAGCCCCTAGCCCCTGCACTGGCAATGTTCTTCAAAGGATTCAGGCAGTCTTTACCAGACCTGCTACTGGAAATTCTGGGAGATAACTGAAGCTGAAACTGGGGCCATGCTGATACAGCACACACATCCTCTGACACTGGATTATAGTCCTTCCAAACAGATCAAATTCCCATCATTGAGTCTCACCGTGGCATCCTGTCCCGCATAATGGCTGATGACACTCATTCCTCCAGGGTGCCGCCTGAAGAACTGGCTGACATCATACACTTTCCTGTTGATGACCAGCCATTTCTCTTCTTTTGATTTGCCCTTGCCAGAGCGGAGTGCTACCTCCCCCCAGGTGAAAAGTTGTCCAGCGCTGGAATCAGGTTCTGGCTTTCCCACACTAGCACCTGACTGGGGCGGCATCCTCTCTGCCAACAGAGCCCTCTGGCTTTGATTTTTCTACCTCACTACTCTCTTACTGCTCTACCCAGGGGAAGAATGAAAACTTTCTCTCCTGCTTGCTGTGCTAGAATGCTTTATATACACCTCTTGCAACAACCCACGCAACCTGCAATGTGCTGTGCCCCAGGCAATCTCTTTCAAAACAGCCTGCATTCTCTCCTGCTCCTCCTCTCTGCTTCATTTCCCTACAACGTTATCAGAGTCAACCTTCATCTTTGTGAACTTGTGCTTTTCCCTATTTGCTCTTGGAACTAGATAAACCAGCATGTTACTCACTGAGAAGTTTGAATGAGCAATCAAATGCATTAGGAGAGGAAGTCATTTTGGTGTAATACATTGTTCAAGAGCCATGGCTGTGCTCCAGTAGAAGCTTGGGATAAATCAACATTGTCTTCTGCTACAGTTTCCTTGGCACATACTCAGCATCAAAAATAGAATGCTATTAGGTCTATGGAATTAGGAAATGTATACAAGTGTTCAGTGGATTTCCTAAGGGATTCTTCCAAAGATGCTAAGTATTATCAGTCATGAGAGTGATCCCACAAGTTAATTTTACAAATACATAGGAATAATGTACATGTAACCCATTTATGACTGAGATGTGGCTTTGCATGAATTTGGATGCAAATGTTTGTGTGTTGTCTGTGTTTTAATTCTTAAGCAGGCAACTTCTGGATATTTTGAAATATTATCAATCATCACTCCTGAAAAATCATAACCCAGAGTCTCCTTCACAGTTTTAGGGCCACTAGTTGTTATCCCTAATGACTGTAAATGACTTGAGTTTTATGATACAGAATGAAGAAGTCAGTGATTTCTTTTTAAAACAGCATCAGAAAAGTAACCCTGTGCTGTATACAGTAGAGAATTTCTGTCTTGAGCTGTCCCCCACAGCCTTGAACTAAAGAAGATTCCCTTAAAAGATACATAATAAAATAAGATTAATTTCCATCATGAGCTGAGCAAATTTTAATGACTCAGCACCTTCCCATGTCACCTAGATCATCAACAGGGTATGCTGTCTAGTAGACAGTGACCAAAACAGTAGTGCCTGTGGCTTTCATGTCCCTGCTAAACTTTAAAGTTAGTCTGAATGTTAAAGTTGCTATCCAAGGTGCTGAACCTACTTGGGGGGATAGAAGAGAGCCCTTCAGATAGCTCAGAATAAAACCTGGAGTAGGGCCACTGCTTCAAGTAACAATGGACAAAGGCTAACATGAGGTGTGAGAGAGGAAAGGAAGCACTTGAAAGTGATTTTGACTTGAAAGTGATTTTTCTGTGAATTGAAAGCAATTTTACTGTGAGAAACTTTTATAAGATGCTTCAAGGGATCTGTGGGGCTATAAAACAGGACATAACGACTTAGCCAAAGAAATAAATGGTTTCAAAGCGTGTATTCTCTCTCTCTTTCTCTCTCTCCTTTTCCTTCTTTTTAGGAATGTCAATGCTTAATGGCAATGATATTCTAGCGACATTCCCACTGGAGTGTCAGCCTGTTCCTATATAAAATTGTTTTTTTTTAAAGAAAAATTTCCATAATTTTCCTTCACAAATAACTCCACATCATACCACATCATACATCAAATACTGACTATTCTTTCATCACAAAGTGGTTTTAGTTTTGACTTGCCTTCACGGGTTTTATCACCCAGCCTATATCTCTAAATCCTTTCCCAACCACACAGTTTCAATTCTTTTAAACAAAACTGATAATTAAGAATGTGTAACTCATACCTACCAAACTTTTACAGACAAAAACTGGGACACATATGGCCAAACAAAACCAAAGTGTGGTCAAGATGGCAAAGGTTATTAATGAGGAAGAGCACACATGATAGGAGAGGCTCCAGAAGTGTGCTTTTGCCCAAGTCTACTAGGAAGATGGGGTTCCATCCCTCCTTGCCTTCCCACTGTTGAATTAATTGACTGTAAACTACTTCTGCACTTTGAAACAGCTGAAGCAAACTGAGGACAAGAAAATAGAAGGAAGGGAGAGAAACTGGGACATTTTGAAGGCAGCTGAAAAAGTGGCATGACAGAGGATTAATTGGGATTGTCCCTGCCAAACTGGGACAGCTGGAGGGTATTAAACCTGAGCATCTCCACTAATGTATGCCTCTCTCTTTCACAGGTTTCAACTTCCATTCTAATTTACAAGACTCAGAATAGTTTATGATATTCATTCTTCTTATCAATGTAGTATTATTACCTAATGAATAGTGGATATAATGTTTCTTGGTGTTAATACCACACAACAGTACATTGGGGATAGAGGAGAAGAATGAGACCTAGATTGTTAGGTCCAACTTTGTTGTTGTTGTTAACTGCCCTTGAGTCAACCTTGACTCATGGCATCCCTGTGGATGAGATGCCTCCAAGCCCCACTATCTTTCACTGCTCTCCTTATGTCCAGCAGATTCAAGTCCATGATCTCCCTGGTTGAGTCCATCCATCTGGATTGTGGTCTTCCTCTCTTTCTACTGCCTTCAACCTTTCCAAACGTTATTACCTTTTCTAATGAGTCATGCCTTCTCATGACATGGCCAAAGTATGACAGCCTCAGTTTCATCATTTTGGCTTCTAGGGGCAGTTCTGGTTCAATCTGTTCCAGGAGCCATTTGTTTGAGTTTTTGGCTGTTCATGGTATCTTCAGCACTCTTCTCCAGTACCACATCTCAAATGAATTGATTTTCTTTCTATCAGCTTACTTCACTGTCTAGCTCTGACATCCGAACATGGTGATGGGGAATACAATAGCTTGGGCTACTCTGGACAATAGGCTACTGTCAGAACAGAACATGGAGAAACAGAATGGTTCCCCTTTGTTGGCAAAGGGGTCAGACAAAGATGCATCCTATCACCCTATTCAACATATTGTAAGGAAAGCAGGCTCAGACACAGAAGAGGGAGGAGTGAAAATAGGAGGAAGAAATATTAATAATCTGAGATATACTGATGACACCATAATACTAGCAGAAAACCTCACAGACAAAATCAGAATCATACAGGCCATTGTATTTCCTATTACTATGTATGGATGTGAGAGCTGGACAGTTAAGAAAGAAGATAGGAGAAAAATAAACTCATTTGAGGTGTGGTGTTGGAGAAGAGTGCTGAGGATTTAATGGACAGCCAAAAAGACAAACAAATGGGTACTAGTGCAGATCAAGCCAGAAATCTCCCTAGGAGGCAAGATGACAAAACTCAAGTTGTCGTACTTTGGACACATCACTAGAAGGCACGAATCATTGGGGGAAAAACTATAATGTTGGGAAAGGTGGAAGGAAGTAGAAAGAGAGGAAGGCCACATGTTAGATGGATGGACTTTATTAAAGAGACCACAAATATGAGTTTGCAGGAACTGGGCAGAGCAGTAGAGAATGGGGATGGGGGTGGGTGGGGTGGGGGATGGAGATGTCTCAACAGGGTTGCCATGGGTCAAGATCAAGGCGAAAGCAGTTAATAACAAAAATCTGCACTTTAGTGTTCAAAGTTATATCTTTTCACTTTAGGATCTTGTCTAGTTCATTCATAGGTAGCCTTCCCAGTCCTTGATTGCAGTCTCCATTCTGGTTAATATTTGAACCAAGGTATGGGAACTCTTTGACTTTTTTTTTTTTTTTTTTTTTTGGTTATCTAGCATGAATTCTTGTAGATCTTCCATGTTCATTGTTTTTGTTTTCTCAATGTTCAGCAGTAAGCCTGCCTTGGCACTTTCCTCTTTGACCTTCTTCAGTAATTACTCCAGATCTTTCTTGGTCTTTGTTAGTAGTGTTGTGTCATCTGCATCTCTTAGATTGTTAATATTCCTTCCCTTGATCTTCACACCTCTTGCGTCTGAATCATTGCTTGCAGTGCGTATATTTACAAACTGAACAAACAGGGTGATAGTATGCAGGCTTGCCTAAACCATTTGCTAACTGTGAACCATTCTGTTTCAGTACAGGTTATACATCAGGACAATCAAATGTTGTGGCACTGCCGTTCCTCTAAGTGCAAGCTAAAACATTTAGTGATCTCTAGCTGTAGTTCCAACTACAGCTGATTTAATTAAATTTACCTGTGTGTTGACTTACCAAATTCCTACTGAATCAGAGGGTCTACTCCGTCTAGGACTAGGGGAAAGGGCCTTTCACATGCTGTGCTGATATATTCATTGTTCAATGGTTTGTTTTTCATTTTATTGATAGTGTAATTATATTTTTAACTTTTGAGAAAAAAATTAAAGCTCTATCTGTTTAAATTTTCATAATCTGTCTGTAGTTCCATTCTCAGAAAAAGACAGAAGGAGAACAAGAAGAGGAAGAAGAAGAAGGGGAAGAAGGATAAGAAAAAGCTCCAAGGCAAAATGCATGCTTTGCATGTAGAATTAATTGCTTGATTGAATTTATATCCCATCTTTCCCTCAATATGGGATTGAGAAATTCTGCACTTTTGGTTCAAAGAGCCAGGTAGCAGGTGCACTCTGAGAATTTGGAAAGCTACTGCCAGGGTAGTGAATGGTTCTGTATAAACTGGTATAAGAAAGCTTCTTATGTTCCACTAGTGCAAGTGCATACTTAGAATCATAGAATCATAGAGTTGGAAGAGACCGCAAGGGCCATCCAGTCCAACCCCCTGCCATGCAGGAACTCCAAATCAAAGCATCCCTGACAGATGACCATCCAGCCTCTGCTTAAAGCCATCCTGTCTCCTGCATGGTTTGAGCCCATCATCTCACATGTGTTTTGCTTATCTAGGAATATTTAATACAAGACATGCTTTCTGCACAGTTAAGTAGCTTCTTATAAAGTTGGGGTAGTGTACCAATTGCTGAATTCTGCCTAAATATTAGTATAATTAAGGTCTGATTTGTAGAATCTTGGAAGAAGCTGTCTTTCCTATTATTAACTGAAGCTGGTTTTGGTCTACAGTGACCTAAATCCTATTTTTAGTCCTAGCAAAAATAGAGCCGTTAAATCAATTTGAATTACTTATGTGTTGACTCACCATTAAACAATTCAGTTGATGGTTCTACTCCAGTTATGACTAGCCAACAGGATTCCAACCAATATCTACAAAGGCATCAATACTTTGTCAATGATATTTGGTTACCTGCCTCTTTTTCCCATGACTGCAAACGTAGTAGATATAGTTACTGTATGTAACCATCAAGACATGGTTAATTTAAGACAGTAAGACTTTCAGTTAGAACAAAGATGGCCTTTCCCTAAAGGAGTAAGAAGATTCTCTTCTGTAGGAAAACTGTTGTTATATTTGAAATACTTCAAATATTCACTATATCCCAATTCATAAAGTGCTTCCCATTGATGTGAAGTGGAAAGCTTTCACAGCCAGCATCCATAGTTTTTTGTGGGTTTTTCGGGCTATGTAGCCATGTTCTAGAAGAATTTATTCCTGACATTTCACCTGCATTTGTGGCTAGCACCGTCAGAGAATGATGACATGGAGGTGTGTGAGGTATATATACTGTGTGACCATTGGTTCAGACCAACACAGATTAACATGTAAATCACTTCCTCTCAACCAAGGGTCACACACCTCCATGCCAATGTTCTCTGAAGAGCCAGCCACAGATGCAGGTGAAACATCAGGAATAAATTCTTCTAGAACATGGCCACATATCCCAACTCCTCCCCCCCCCCCAAAAAAAAACCTATTCCTATTGATGGTTTCCTAGGTGCCGTAAGGTTTCCAGGGCACAGTCTGAGATGAATTACATAGCTGCTGCAGAAGTGGTTTTGGCAAAAGTTATTTCAGAATATTAGGTCAAAACAAAGCACACCCATCATGATACATTGCAACAAAGTTTAGAACACACAAGGGTTACATTACAGCAGATTAGGAGCTTGGAGGCAGGAGAGAAACATGCCTAACAGGATTGACATTCTTATATAACATATCTCATCAAACCTAATATGTCTGTTGATTTCAAAAGTTCCAGATATTCTTAGGTTAAGTCCCCCTACTTGTGTTCATCTTTTTTTATCAGATAATCACATGTGCAATAATCACATGTACCCATTGTCAAAGTCTGAGACTTTTGATAGCCATCGCCCAATGACCTAAAATCAACAATCCTGGGGTTTTCTTCTAACACCAAAGTAATTGCACTCCTGTCGCTTAAGCTCATGGATCTTCCCACTCAATGTATTACATGAATAAAAATAGTTTGTTTATTTATGGTCTGTATTTTCATCCAAACATTCATGTATATTCATATTTTAACATTTTATAAGGAAATAATATCACTCAAATTAGAACAGTTTTAATTAAGTAAATTCAGTGTGCAACTCAATACATGTGCAAATTTTACACATAAAAATTTGGGAAGAGGAGTAGGAGGCAGAAGGATCAGAGCCTCCAAATCTCTCATACCACTTGAGCAATTTTTGATCTCTCTCTGCCATTTGAGAACCATTAATCTAACCAAAACCTTCAAAGTTTCCTGACCGCCTAGTTTTCATGGGCATCTGCCTATTGCCCTATTTTTTTCTTATTTATTTTTTATTAAATTTATAAAATAATATTTTTGTTATTTATTTTTATTAAATTTATAAAATAAAAACAAACAGGTGATTTGAGAACAAACAATAGTAAAATTTACACAATAAAAACAAATTAAAACCCATGGATGCTTTATACATCTCTCATCTGAGTTATCATGTCCTCTTCTTATACATCTGCTCCATGTCCTTGGACTCTTTCAAACGGGGAGGAATTTCTCCCAACTCCGAATGGAGCCAATGCGGATTTATGTAAATTCGCTTGTTTAGCGAATTTACATGAACCCCTGCTCCGTTCGGAATTACTTCCCATTACCCGAAATTAACCCCCTCCTGCCCGAATTTGCATGCGAAGCTTTAATTCACAATAAGGTAAAACCCATGATTGCATTCGAATTGGCTTCCCTCCTGCCCGAATTTGCATGTGAAGAGTTAATTTGCAATTACATAAAACCCATGATTGCATTCGAATTGACCTTAAATTATACTTCCAATTTAGCCTTGTATGAAAGAGTCCCTTATTTGCACGAATCCACATCTAAACCCTGGTCTACCCTAATTCACATATACCTGTCCTAACTCACATGTACCCATCCTAACTCACATATACCTGTCCGAGCCTGATATATACAGATATAGATGTATAAAACTCCTACAGTGTGGAAAAGTTGGAGAGGGTGTACAAGTGTGATAAATTTAATTGGTATTTATTCAAAAACAGCAAAAGTTACATTCATTCCTTTTTTTAAAAAAGGAAAGAAAAACTAGTGCCAACCTACAGACAGAAATACAGATGTTTTGCTCTGGGAATGAAGTGAAGATGAACGCTGCACATAACAATGCTTTCTTTGTTGCAACATCCCAGCAAGAGAACACCCTTCAGGGAACTGACTGTTCTGAGTTCTCAGCAGGCTGTAAAAACTGTGCTCTTTTGCTTGGTCTTTGGTTCTTAAAATTAGAGGTGTCCACTCTGGCTGCTTTTAAGACTGTTTTTAATTTTCATGTTTTAGATCTATTTTTAAAGAAAAGATTTTGAGTGTTTTAAATTGTTTTAACGGACTTTATCACACAAGACCTCTTCTCGCTGTAATTACATTAGTAAAAATAAACTGATATATACTGGTTTGGGAGCTTTCCTGATCACATGTTCCTCCAAAAGTGTGACAGTGGCTGTTTTTGGCATTGATGGTCATGTCCCTTCTCTTCTGCACTCCTGCTTAACTCCAACCCTATGCTCTACCCAGCATTCTTTTCATTTCAGTTTTATTTTGATTTGTAACACAGTTGACCAGTAGTTGAATGTGATCTACTAAAACGAAAATGAAAGAGAAATAAAGAGGGGAAAAAATTAGGCAGCTTGGAGACAATGAGGGGACAGCGGGATGGGAGAAAAGAAGAGAATGACATCATGTGACTGCACAATGCCAGGACTAACATGGGAAGAAGTTATCACATTAGAAGACTTTTACCACAGCAGTGTGATTGGGGTCTTATTGACAGGTTTCCCCTGTCAATTAAAAGGGACACGCTAACTGCACTTGGGAGACACAGCAGCTACAAATCAGGGGTGACATCATGTGACAAGCATCGCCAGAGGTGCTATTTTACTACTGTAACTGCAGTTTAAAAACCACGTCTTATAATCTCCTTAGTTATGTATTTCATTTGTAAGTGTTTTTATCTATTGTGCATCATCTCAGGTACCTGGGAGGGTTAATGAGTGATAAATGCCTTCAAATTGGCACCATCTCCTTTCCTTTTTGTCAGAAAGCTATGACTTTCTTATTCAGGTAGCTCTTGGGTTTAACAGAAAGAGTTTGTGCTGGATTTGTGTGCATGTGCATGTGTTTAAAAATTATTATGACTTGTGTTTTTATATTGTTTTAATTTTCTGCTTTTAATTGAACTACTATTTAATTCTTTTGATAAATAATGTTTTTCATTATTCCCTGTTTTTTAATGCTACAGGCTGCTTTGGATCCTGCATAGGGAGAAATGTGTAATATAAATCAAATAAATGGACAAACAAATTCAAATAAATAAATGCAATCATCCAGGGCAGGCAGTGACAAGTAATGTAACTGAAACATGATTCGTAATTGATTGTCTGCCCTTCCTCTCCAGTAGTTTCACACAGTAGACAACAGTGGGATTCAGAAGCAGATCTTCTACTATGTTATGTAACTTTAACATACTTAGCTACATAGTAGAGGCACTAAGAAATCTTGTTAGTGAATTATGAAGATGTGTAACAGGACACCCGAAAGTGTCTTGATGTGCATTCATCTCTGCTGATGTACATTGGTATTCCCTAGCTGGTACCTCTATGCACAACAGAACTGATGCACATTGTCCCAATCTGAATCAGTCCCCTGCCACATTGGTCACTTTGCTGGCTCCTCTATGCAGTAACATAATAGCAGTCACTTATTGGATACAGACATTACAGAACTGCTCAATTGTAGTTCCCACAGACATACATCCACTTACAAAGACATGTCACCAATAGGATGACTTATCTTGGGATCACTAATATGTGAAAGTCGCTCAGTCAGGTCAGGTACAAGTACAGCCATCCAGTTCCATTTCCAGAGGCAGTGATCCTGATCCAAGAGATTGAAACAATAAATAAGCAAATGCAAATGCAAAAATAAAAACAAAATGTAAATTAAATTAAAATTAAAATGTAGGTATGAATGCCTGTCTAGAGCAGACTAGAGCAAAATCAAAGATTGTAGGAAAATTTGGGTCAAGAAATGAAGCAGGAGAGTAACTGATTGAATTTAGTGAAGCCAACAATTTGTTCATTACAAACAAGTTTGTTCATTCAAGCAACCCAAGACGTGACTGTATAGATGGACAACACCTGATGGCCACTGTAGAAATCAGGTAGACCACATAATTGGATGCAGAAGACAGATAAATTCCAGTCTCTCTGAAAAAACAAGACTAGGAGTAGATTGTGGCACAGACCATGATCTGTTAATATAAAATAATTAGATCCAGAATGGTGTAGTTGTTTAAGCTATGGCCTGAAACAGATGGGCGGGAAAGAATGGCTTCCGGCCACTTTGGGAGGGGGCATGCAGAAGATGCACACTTCCAGAGCAGCAGGAAGCTACATCCAGAGCATGCCTGACTGGGAAAAAACAGACACAAAAGGAAAGGCAAAAAGCTGCTCCTTGCTGGTGGCCCATTCATGGTCATGGCAGCAACTGGCTTTGAGACTGGGGTATCTGATTGCCATGGTCCTACACCAATAGTGGGCTGACCGGGGTTGGAGTGTCCAGAGGCTGCTCCAAGGTGCTGGTCTGTTTGACCCCTATGACTCAGGAGACCATACTACTACAGTGTGCCCTTCCCTTACATGTGGGATCTGTTCTGGACTCCCCCCTCCGCTGGCATAAGAGAAATACCGCATATGGTGGAGCCCCATTGAAAACAATGGGGCTCATGCCTGTAGTGTGGTGCAGGGTGGCATGGGGCTTTCAGCTGAAAATCGTGTGTGACACAGGCGCACTATAGGAGCAAATAGCAATGGCTTGGAATGAGTACTGAAGAAAGTTAAGGAAGTGTAAAGACAGGCTTACAGCTGAACATTAAGAAAACAAAAATAATGATCACAGATGATTTATATAACTTTAAAGCTGACAATGGAGACATTGAAAGAGTTCAACATTTTCCATAACTTGGCTCAGTCATTAATCAGAATAAAGACTGCAGTAAAAAAAACAGAAGAAGACTAGGACTTGGAAAGGCAACAGTGAAGGAAATGGGCCAGATCCTGAAGTGTAAACATGTCTTTGACTATTAAACTTAAGATCACTCATGTCATCATACAGTACTTCCTTTATATGTACAGTTGTGAAAACTGGACAGTGAAGAAAACTGATAGGAGAAAAGTCAACTTATTTGATATGTAGTGATGAAGAAGAGTTCTGTGGATACTTTGGATTTCTAAAAAGAGAAACTAAGGAATCCTTGAGCAAATCGAGTGTGAGCTCAACCTAAAAGAGATGTAGCAATAGCAATAGCAAGCACATTTCTATACCACTTGTCAGTGAACTAGTACTCGCTAAGTGGTTTACAATGTGTAAGCCAACTGCCTCAACAAGCTGGGTACTCATTTTACTGATCTATGAAAGGATGGAAGGCTGAGTGGACCTTGGAGCCCTCCTCTAGGATCAAACTTACAACATTCTGGCTGCAGTACCAGCATTTAATCACTAACCCACCAGGGCTCCTCAAGACTAAACTGACTAAACAAAGGATCCTTGGTGGCACAGTGGTTAAATGCCTGTACTGCAGCCACTCACTCAAAACCATAAGGTGGCGAGTTCAAGACCAGCAAAAGGGCCCAAGCTCGACTCAGGCTTGCATACTTCCGAGGTAGCTAAAATGAGTATCCAGATTGTTGGGGGCAAGTAGCTTACAGTTGTAAACCATTTAGACACTCCTTAGGCAGTATGAAGCGGTATATAAATGAAGCTGTTTGTTTGTTTGACTAAACTGAGATTGTTGTACTTTGGCCATGTCATGAAAAGACATGACTCACTATAAAAGACAATAATTTTTAGTAAGGTAGAAGGCAATAGGAAAATAAAAAGGCCATCTTCCAGATGGATTGAGCCAATCAAGAAAGTCGTCGCCCTAAGCCTGCAAGACCAGAGTAGGGTTATTAACAACTAAGTAATTGTTGAAGGAGGCAAGGCAAGCTGGCAAGAAAGAAGATGAAAATCTAGAAAGTTGACAGATACTGGAGACAGGGCATTTTCAGTGGTGGCTCCTTTGGAACTTTTGGAATTGCCTCCGCAGCAAGATATGTGCGGCCTCAATATAGCTTTCTTTGTTTTGTTTAAAAAACACATTTACAAACATGGTAGGTACTTTGAAATACTCAAAGGGATTTGAATGTGCATGTAAGGAACTGTAATTTTACATTCTTCTTTTTGTCATGTTGTTCATCACTTGTTAGGACAGAGTCCTGAAAGAAAACTTAATGTGTGTTAAATAAACAAAGTAACAATGTTAGTGTGGCATCATGACTTGAGTGTTGCACGACAACTCTGGAGACCAGAGTTCAATTCCCAGCTCAGCTATTAAACCCATTGGGCTGCTGTAAGCCAGAAACTACACAACACACACACACACACACACACGAATATTAGAATTATTGGTGTTTGTAAAAAATGAAAGAGAGAACTTTGAAAAAGAGAAAGATTTCAGTTTGCAGCTGCCAGGACATGTTGAGAAATAGCATAATGATGCAATGCAACAACACCATATTTTGCACAATAATCAATTATGTATGCACCTCTGTTGATAAGGGAATGTAAAAGAGAAGATGCTGTTTGATAGTATATCTGTATGTTATATAAATGGGTGGTTTATCCACCTATCTATATGATACCAGCCATGAAAATGTAGTAAGTTAATATAAGCTGCAAGTAAAAACCAGTTTTCAAAATCAAAATCTGCCAGTCTTGCAACACAAAAGAAACTAGACTTGCACCACTAGAACGATACAGTTTTAAATTTTTCACTAGGTAGCACAGGAGATAAAATTGTAGTCTGCCATTGGCAACAGAACAATACATTTGCAAATTACTCCTTCCTTCCCAGGGTCACACAGGATATATGTATCCAGTCCTTTTCCAGGCTATCCTTCTCTGAAGATGCCAGCCACAGATGCTGGTGAAACGTCAGAAAGGAACTCTTCTAGAGCTTGGCCACATAGCCTGAAAGCTCCACAAAAAAACAAACAAAAAAACCCTATAAAAATTGTTTTTACTCAGTTCTTCTGTTGACACCTTATGAAACAAGTTTGACATTGGAACACACTCCCTCATAATGTAGTGGAGTCTCCTTTCTTAGAGGTCTTTAAACAGAGGCTGGATGGCCATCTGTTGGGGATGCTTTGATTGTGATTTCCTGAATGGCGGGGGTTTGGACTGGATGGCCCTTGTGGTCTCTTCCAACTCTATGATTCTATGATTCTAAGTAGGATGTAATTATCTTTAAAGGTTATTTTAAAATACTAATACAGTCTATTTGCCTTTCCTCATTGAGGAAGGGGATCTTATCTTCAAAACATGATGTGTTATTCAATAAAAATGTATTTCCCACCACCAGCAATGGACTTTAAACAAACTTGTCATAGGTGCGATTTTTCCCCTGTTCTGTTCACCATGTAAAACAAAGAGACAAAGAAAGCAAAAAACTTTAAGGACCAAAAGACTTAATGGAGGAGAGGGAGGATCTTCACCAGATGCTGAAAAGACTACAGTGTAGATGTTAGATGAGTTTGTCAGGGAAGCATTAGGAAAAGTGGGATATTAGCCCTGTTCTCAGTTCATGCTAGTCCCAGCCAGACTACTCCTGTTTCGCTCCCTACTTATGCCCAGTCCATAGTGGTACACATTCTCTGCAGAAGAAAATTAATTCTGAGAGCACAGAAGCTTACTAAAGTTTAAGAAGATAGTACTCTTCACTTCAGTTGGATGCTTATATTAAGGCCTTTTACTGTAGTGCCATTACAAGAAAAGATGAAAAGTACAGAATTGGTTTGCTCTGTTTTCTGTTGACCTTGGCTTCACCTTCCATTGACCATTTTTCTCTACCAGTCCTGATATGCACCAGCTGCCACTGCTGGAAGCAGGTTTTTCACAACCATGGCACCCTTACCATTGAGAAGTGTCTCATCTCACTTGATAGGGACACCTGGAGGAGGATCTCTGAAGGTCACTTTCAGGACCATGCTAATATACCTGGAGTGACACAAACTTCAGGTGACCTTTGGGATTCTGGCGGTCAATACCAGCATGTAGAACTGGGACTAGAATGAAATTTGGGAGCTTTATCAGGGTAACACATAAAACAAATGTGGGAAAGGTCAAGATACCAGATATGCAAAAAGTACTGGTGCAAAAGATTAATTCGTGTTCAATGGAGGCAGCAGGTGGTTTACAACAAAGAAAGACTATTTCTTTCTCCACTGTCGTGAGCCACACCTTCATTGGAAGGAATGGTCTAGAAGGTATTGTGTTCCTCAAGCATGTATGTATACTTTCTGACTTTGAAATGAAGCTGAAGGCATGCTGGTTGAAAGCATGGATCTCTATAGACTGTCTTAAAGGATTAAACAGAAAAACTCACTATTGCATAGAGCAGGTTCTACCCTTCCTTCTAGAGACAGCCTCTAGACTCTTCTTTGTTAGTCTTTGTTTGCTGAGCTGTGTCAGTATTGGAAAAAGGGGGGATGGACCCAAAAATCTGTAGTTAGCAATGTGTGAGTGTGCATGTTAATTATGCACAGCATAATTAACAATAAAAATAATATCATATAATACAAGCGCTATAATATGTTATTGGAAAAATGTAATGTAATTACTCCAGGAGACCAAGATTTAAATTCTCACTCAGACATATAAATCTGCTGGGTGACCTTGGGCAATTCACATTATCTCAACTGAAGAGGAAGGCAATGGCAAAACTGCTCCAAATAATTCTTGCCAATAAAACCCTATGATTACAGTATTGTAAAATAAAAATGTTATCAGACAGGGTGGTGCCCTTCAATCCATGATTTTTCCAGGACAAGACCAGATCAGGATCCATTAGATTTCCCATTACTTTCCTAGGAAACACATGACTATTGGATAGTATGTAATCAGATACTGAAAGATAATTTACCAGGATCATGATAAGTGTGCAGAGGGATTGGAGGGTAGGTGTAACACTAGGTCTATTCTCCAAGTGAGCATTCCCCTGGAGTGAAAAGTGCCCCATTCTCACACAAGTGGGTTAGTATTCATAGGATGGCAGAATATCCCCACGTCTACAGAAATAAAAAACAAATATTTAGAAATAATCTGAGGGGTGGGGACCCAGGCAGGATCTTATGGGAGCTGAGCATGCTCAGTAAAAAGACAGACTAAATGGAGTATTTTGGAGGATGGAGTGGAGTAGCTTGGAACTGTATGGCTAGCTGGACCCTCATTCTGCAACATTTTGTTGCAGATTCCACTTGCAGTTTTCTACCATAGCCTAAATCTGACCTGATTTGGCTCACAGAGCAAAATTTCCCCATCTGGCTTGTGGTGCTTGTTTGGTACTTCTTTTCTGCTTCCCATCTGAGTATATAATACAAAAGCAAAAATGTGTGAGTGTGTATGTGTGTGTGTGTCATGACTTAAATTACAATGATTCATTTCTTAGGACCAAGGCCCTTTTTTGGCACTCACCACTCAGGAAAATTGCTCCACTCTGCTCCTGGCAGCTTTTCTTACACAACCTTCATAAAGCATATTGTGCCACTGCAAGATGCCCGACTTCAGCTGAGGGTTAGCCATAGCAAACCTTACATCTGCAACAAGTTCTAGGGCAAGGAGTATTTGTGTTCATCTCTTGGAGAAAACATAAAGAGTTCTGCAGTTAAATATTGAGATGTATAGTTTCTGGACAGATATATGTACTGTGGCTTATTAACAAGCAGTAGTTGGATGACAGTTACTAGATATCTGCGTTAACACCCAACCATTTTTTAAAAATTAATGTAGTAATTAAAGATTTTTGTATTTTTGCATGTCAGTTTCCTATTTTTCCCAACCACCCAAGCTTATGTATTATAATCTGCCAGTACTCTATATATCTGATAGAGTGAACTGTAGTCTGTGAGAGCTGATGTGTAATAACAGAAGTGTGTGTGCATGCATATGCATATGTGTATGTGTGCATTTCTATGTAGCAGCCATAAATCATTAGGGCATCATGATGGCCATCTCAAAAAATGACAGGAGTATTTTGGGATCTTGTTCAATTTACACAGTCAAGATTCATATTTAAATTCCAAACTGAGGCAAGGGAAGTAGCAAGAGGTGAAAAAGCAAGCCAGTTATAATTCACCAGGAATTTATGGTACTTGCCTCATAAATTAACTGGTTATCTTAAAAGTGGCAATGCCAAGTTTCAAGTCAAAAAGTCAAAATAACAAAGGCTAGGTCATCCTAGAAAAATCCTAGAAACAAAAAGTGGAGTCGGGCATAACTCATCTGGAAATCATGATAGATACTTCATGATTTGACAGTATGTTATTGTCACTTAAATTGCAGTTTCCAGTTTAAAGTAAAAATTTCAAAATGTGTGTTTGTGTATATTCTTAGATGAAAAAAAGGTGCCATAACTTATTGGGAATATTTTTTTAAAAGGACTAAAAAACTGGAGAAGGCTCTCTGAGGTACTATTATTAAGATTTCTGAAAATCAGGAAAAACAGGCTAAGACACTGTTGGTAAGATTCCTGAGGTATAAAAGTGAGGGCAGGAAAATGGGGATGGGGACATCAGGGAGCCCTATGAACCCCTTCATAGAATCATAGAATCATAGAGCTGGAAGAGACCACAAAGGCCATCCAGTCCAACCCCCTGCCATGCAGGAACTCCCAATCAAAGCATCCCTGACAGATGGCCATCCAGCCTCTGCTTAAAGACCTCCAAGGAAGGAGACTCCACTTCATTCCGAGGGAGTGTGTTCCACTGTGGTACAGAGCTAGGCAGCAGATACCAGTGAGCCAGAAAGCAAGAGAGGACAAAGAAGCAGCAGCTGAGATGTCTGACTTTTTTAAAAAAAAAAAGAGAGAGAGAATTTTATTCAGACTCTTAGGAATATTCATCACCAAAGTATTTGATTGATCTTGGGTCTGGAACCAACCCTGTAATACTATTGAGCTGATTTTGGTCTTCTGCCTGCAACCAGATACATAATACTTCATATCTGCAATACAGTCAGCCCACAGATCCTTATTCATGGATTCAACCATCCATGGCTTGAAAATATTTATATATATATATAAAAGAAGAAATATAAACTCCAAATAGTAAACCTTGTTTTTGCCATTTTATATAAGGGGCATCATTTTACTATGCCATTGTATATAATGGGACTTGAGCATCCACAGATTTTGGTATCCATGGAGAGTTGTGGAACCAAATGGAACCAAATTCTAGTAGGTAATAAGGGCCCATTGTAATTAATCTGTAGCCCCATGGATTGCTGAAAAGATAAATAAATCGCTTCTAAAGCAAATCGAGCCTGAACTGTCCTGGGAAGCCAAGCTGATGTCTGAAGAAATAATGCACTGAAGAAATAATGCAGTTTGACACTACTTTAACTGTCATGTCTGAATGCTATGGAATCCTGGAATGTGTAGTTTTGTGAGAGATTTAGCCTTCTTTATAGACTTCTGGTGTCACAACAAACTACAAATCCAAGGGTTCCATAGCATTCAAACATGGTGTCAAACTGTTTTATTTCTGCAGTGCAGAAGCATCCCAGGTTGAGACTTGTATTTTGGGCATATAATGAGAAGTCATGACTCATTAGAAAATACAATGATGCTTGACAAGGTATATGGCAGTAGGAAAAAAAAGGATGGCCACACCACAGGTGGATAGTCTTTGTCAAGGAAGCCACAGTCCTGAGTTTGCAGGACTTGTGCAGGGTCCTTGATGACAGGTTGTCTCAATGGTCTCTTGTTCATAGGGTTGCCATTACATTGACACTGACAATTTCCTCTGTATTAAGTGAATTAAATCTGATGGAGGGTTTTCTGCCACATCCGTTTCTGGCTGATCTTAAATTCTGGGTGAGTTGATGGATCAGGTGGTCCTTAAAGCATCTGAGGCCAGAGCTCTTGGGCCTGGTAGTTCACTAGCAGTCAAAATAATCTCATTTTGACACAAACAAAATAGGATTTTAAACCTGGTCAAAGTTCAATCTATGCTGTTTGGCCACTGCACCAGAGCAATAAAAATGACAGCCAAGCTAAAGGTAATATTCTCTCCCCCCCCCCCCCCAGGTTCCCCAACGGTTCTTTTGGAATATTATTTGATCATTTGGCAGTACTTATTTAACAATTTTTAAAAAGTAACACGCCACAGGTATCAAAACTGCTGCTCTCTCAGGAAACCTCACAAAAAGAGAGGATAGGATTAGAAGAGGGATTCCCATACCATGATGTACTTCAGTCAAGAAAACACTCCTGCTCTTCTGCAACACTTCTGCAACAAAGTAAAAACCACAATATAAAACTAAAACTAAAATAAAATAAAAATAAAACCTGGTCACAATATTGACATTATTATTATTATTATTGCGCTGTAAATTTACACATTGCTGTACATACAATCTTATAATTAGATGGATCACTGCACTCAGGCTTACAGTCTAAAAGAGACAACACAAAAGGAAAAGGGGAAGGTGGTGGGAAGGGGATGAGGTCCAGTGGTTCTTCTCTCCCTCTGGGGCCTGGACCAAGGCAGATGGACTGGAGGGAGGGCACAGCTTCTTAATGCATAGTTAAAAGGAGGCATCCTGGGGCAGATGGCACAATCCTGGGAACGCTTCCCTAAACAATATAGTCTTTAACTTAATTTTGAATCTGGTTAGAGAAGTGATGAGGCACACATATGGGGGAAGAAGGTTCCAGGAGTGAGGGGCAGCAAGTGAGAAGGGATGAATCTGGGACAGGGCAGTGGAAATCCTCGGCTGGGACAGGAGACCTTGACTACCAGAACGGAGGGTACGAGAAGGAGTGTGAGGAGAAAGAAGTTCAGACAAGTAAGGAGGGGCCAGTCCATGGAGGGCTTTGAAGGTCAATAACAAAAGCTTATACTGGATGCAGAAGGGGAAGGGGAGCCAATGAAGGGAGGATAAGAGAGGAGAAACATAGTCAAAGCGGCGAGCGGATGTAATAATACATGCAGCTGAGTTCTGGTCAGAGATTAAAAGATGGAAGTGAGAGAGAGGAAGCCCTGTCAGAAGAAGGTTACAGTAATCTATTTGTGAAACCACTAGGGCATGGACCAGAGTCTTGGCAGTGGAGGCTGAGAGGAATGGATGGATTTTAGTAATGTTGTACAGAGAGAATCTACAGGTCTTGGAGGTGGCCTGAATCTGGGGAATAAACGACAGAGAGGAATCAAAGATGAAACCAAGACTGCGGGCTTGCTGAACCGGTTGAATAGAAGTGGCGTCAACAGAAACAGAAAAGGAGTATTGAAGGGTGGACTTAGGTGGGAAGATGAGAAGCTCTGTCTTAGACATGTTGAGCTTCAAGCGCCGATGCCGCATCCACTGAGAGATGGCAGCCAGACAAGATGAAACTTGCTGTTCAAGCCCCGGCGGAAGGTCAGGGGTGGAAAGATAGAGCTGAGTGTCATCGGCATACAGATGATAGGAGAAACCAAAAGAACTGATGAGTTTACCGAGGGACAATGTGTATAGAGAGAACAAAAGGGGCAGAGCCCTGAGGAACTCCAACAGATAAGGGAACAGAGGAGGAAGTCTGATCACCTGTGACCACTGCAAAAGATCTGTTTGACAAGTAAGATTTAAACCAGTTGAGAATAGAGTCAGAGAACCTGAGGTCGGAAAGTAAGTCAGGCAAGAGACAGTGGTCCACAGTGTCGAAGGCTGCAGACAAATCCAGAAGAATGAAAATAGAGTACAGTCCATTTGCCTTGGCCTGCAAGAGATCATTTGAGATCTTCGTGAAGGTCGTCTCTGTGGAGTGCTGTGGGCAGAAACCAGACTGAAAAGGATCCAGGATGGAGTTGGCTTCGAGAAACTCAAGACAGCGAGAATAAACTACCCATTCCAGAACCTTAGAGAGGAAAGGAAGAAGAGAGATTGGACGATAGCTAGAAAAAGAAGATGGGTCAAGAGAGGGTTTCTTCAGAATTGGGGAAACGAGAGAATGTTTGAAATCCGAAGGGAAGGAACCCGAAGAGAGAGAGAAATTAAAGATATAGAGGAGCGAGGGCAGAAAAGAAGGGGTTATAGAGATTAGAAGATGGGAGGGGATAGGATCAAGAGAACAAGTTGTAGGTTTGGAAGAATTTAGCATCGTAGACAGTTCCTCCATAGAAACAGATGGAAACACAGAGAGTTTATCAGTAGAAGGTACCAGGAGATTAGTGGTACGGGTCAAATCAGGAGGAACAATTTCAGATCGAATAGCAGTGACTTTTGTGAGAAAGTAGTTGGCAAAGTCAGTTGGGGAAAATGATGAGAAGACAGAGGGAGAGGAAGGTTTTAGCAGTGAATTGAAGCAGAAGAACAAGCACCTTTCATTGGTGCAGATCAAGGATGAATAGTAATTCTGTTTTGCCATAGATTTGCCATAGATAGGGCACGTGAGAAGGATAAAAGAACAAATTTGTAATGAATATAATCAGCCCAGTCCCTGGACTTTTTCCAAAGGTGTTCGGCTGCTCGAGAGCAGGACCGGAGAAACCTAACTGTAGGAGAGGCAGGGCTGAGGCCTAGACATACAGCATGATGTGCTAACAGATACAGGGGCAAAGCTGTCAATGGTTGAAGAAAGAGTGAAATTAAATAAAGACATTGCTGTATCAGCAGAGTCTTATTAATATATTTTAAATATTTATACTACTACTATTATTATTAACCTTTATTTATATAGCATTGTAAATTTACACAGTGCTGTACATACAATCTTAAAATTAGACGGTTCCCTGCCCTCAGGCTTACAATCTAAAAGATATATACTCCACGTTATGTCTGGTGACCTCAGAACAGTATACAATAAAATCAATCTATTATGTTGTGTGCCTTCAAGTAATTTTTGACTTATGGTGACCCTACAGCAAACATACCATGCGGTTTTCTTAGCAATAGAAAAAATTAAACGGAAACAACTTAAATTAGTACAGACCAATGGCATCGCTATGATTGATGTCACCCAGTGTGGTAACTCATGGTATCACCTCTGTTCACCTCCTCCCATAGCACACCATGTATACATCCTTAGTAATATTTTTTGTATTAATGTTACTCGTAAATCTTAAGTTTTGTATATCTTTGAATGTAATGGCAATATATAAATGACTAGCAAAATTAAAACCACACCTTTAAATTATAACATCATAACCACACCCTAATTGTAGTTATATTTACATAGTTATTGAATTTGAGGTTTAAATCAGATTTCTAAACATGTATTTGCGTTACTTGCTCTTAAAGAAAAAGAAAAAAAAAACATGTTCTGGACTTTAGGTAAAAACATGTTTTTACCTAAGGTCCAGAACATGTCCTTCCCCATGAACAGGATTCCTAGCAAACTTTTTGCTACTGAGACTAAAGTAGGGGTCTGGGACCTTAGTTTTATAAGCTTCTCTTCTATGCTGGAGTGTTGCCTGAAGTACCTTGTGTTATTGATTCTCAGTTTTGTAATCAGCTTTTGTCTCTTGCAGGACAACAACCACTGTCATACGTCACCAGATTCTGCCATCTTCCTTCTCTCTGCTGTGTTTGTTTCCATTCCTTCCTTCCCTCCCCCTTTCGCCACAAGACACTGTATGGACATCAATATGGCAACACACATCACAGCCTGGATAGTCCCTTATTTGAGCTCCAAACAGTCTATGTGCAGGGAAGAGGTGTTACAGAACAAGTAGAAAAGGGCGTGTGAAACCATTGCCAGGCAATCTCGAGGAAAGCAAATAAGCTAACCACAAACTGCATAGGGAGTAAGGACGACAATTAGTGAACAAGCTCCCTCTTTTCTCTGTTCACTGAGCCACACCTTATCCCCCACATGTCTTCAAAGCTCAGTTGACAGAGAAAGGTGTGGCAGCTTGCTCACAGTCTCTCTCTCTGTCAACTGCTCTACACTTCACCCCCATGTGCCTTTGAAGCTCTTCCAACTGAGTCGCCCCTAATCCTCCCCATGCCTTCAGAGCTCAGTGGACAGAGAAAAGAGATGTTGTGAGAGAGGCTGTTCTGCACCATCAGAACTACACCTCATCCCACACATGACTTTGACAGTTGGGGAGCAGAGTAGACATTTAAGAAGCAGTGGTGTCACCTGCTTAGAGGTGTCACACCCCCTAGTGATGCCCCTAGAACAGACCAGGTCATATGTGCAAATTGGATAAAACCAATTAGGCCCCAAAGGCTTATAACCATAACAACCCATGTTATAACTCGGGACTAAAATAACTGCACTGTTGATACCAATAGAAATAGATACAGGTCTTTCACTAAGGTAACTTTTTTATTTCCCAAACTTTCCCAAACAGGGGAGATGGCAATACCTTTAAAAAAAAACCAAACCAAACCAAACAAACAAACTGTAATATGAGAAAAACTGTTGCTTATAGTTAACATTTCTCTTTTTATGACCCTGCTACTATACTCAGTTTGCAGGCTGGAGTGAGATGGAGCTTTATAGGAGAAGGATTTAAAGAAAAATCTCAAGATACTAGGTTAACAAGAGAGCATATAAAAACCAAACTGCCAGGTGTTCCTGGATTACTGTTACAAATATGCCAAATTATACACTTCCTTAATAATACAGAAGTAACAAGTGAGATCACACACCCTCACACTTTGTTCAAGCAATTAATACTTAATTATAGTCCATGTTCAAAAGGAACTGCAACGAATATTTATAAATCCCACTTTAGCAATTGCAAAATATACTGCAGAAGGCCTTAAATGTGGTTTGGAGGCAAGATCTGAGTCACTCTGTCACAGAAACTGATTGAGTGTCAATCTGACAGAAGAAGCCAGTCAAATGAGTCCTGGTGCATAACAGGCAGAATGCAAGAGAGCTAGTTTATATATATATATACATATACATACATACATACATACATACATACACACACACACACACACACATATATATATATAAAAATCTAAGGAGGTCTGCACATATTATCAAATACGGTTCCAAGTTATGCTGGCAAAGACGTATTTACTTACATGTTGGATGTGTCCTGGGACACATTCATTTTCCTTGAAGATCCAGCAGGAAATTGGAGAAATTATTTGAACCTTAATGTAACTTTGTCAAATATCTTCTCAGGAGCCAAATTTAGTATCTTAAACCAGAACTCAGTAATGTCCCTCCTTCTTGCAGTGGGACTGGAACTTGTTAAAATGAGGAAGAAGGGTACTGACTTTAGAGAATTACTATAAATGAATCTGGGGTCTAGCAGTGTCTGACAGACTTACCAAACAGTTCACAAACATGAATGAGCAATTTTAGTGAGATCTGGTATTGTTTTATTTGTTTTGCTGTTGCAAGGATAATGGATAGAGACAAAAACCTGCTTCCCAGAGAAATTTATGGAGGAAGGTCTTATGGAGGAAGCTTTGTTGTTTTTGTTGTGATATAGTCTGATTACATTATTTGGTTGATGAAAGTTTGCTTCTTTTTGCATGGAGTTTAAATTTCTATTACAATGACTTGTTGTTTGATTTGTTGTTTGTATATGTCATTTTATTCATATAGAAAAACAAGTGTGGTAAGTACCTGAGAGGCGATATACTCAAACCTTTGAGAGGAGAAGAGGAAATGGTCATCAATTTCCGGTTCAATTCCAAATGCCCAGGGGGAAAAATAGTATAAAATATGGGAATGGCTGCAAGAGCATCTGGGTGACTACTCAACCCACCCATCCCTTGCTTCAGTCTACATCTGATTGTTAGGGCATAAATACTCTAAAGGCACTGGATCCTATCTTATCTTGGAAGCTAAGCAGAGTCAGCCCTAGTTAAAATTTGGATGGGAAACTGCTAATGAATACCAGGTGCTGTAGACTGATAGGAAGGAACTGGCAGAACCATCTATGAGTATTCCTTGACTAAGAAGCCCCTATGTAGAAGGTTCCTACTTGTATTAATTTTTCATTGTCCTGGAGGAGGCAATTTTAATGTGTTCTTGGGAAGGTCTGGAGTATCATCCTTTGACTTGGGCTTTTCAGTTTATTTTTTAGGGTGTCTGTATTTTGCCTTACTTTGTCTTCACTTCTCATTTATTGTTGTTCTTGTTGTTTTTTACCAACAAATTTGTGTGATGCTTTTTGCTGATTTATTTTACAACAATATTGATGTTTATCTATTAAAGTGCCCACCTTGCATTTTTAGGCCTAAATACAATCACTAATCCCTACTAAAGTAGACTCTTTGAATTAATTGCTTAGTGATGAATCAGAATAGTATGGTTTAGGTGCTGGGTAGGTCTCTAGGAAACCAGGGTTTGAATCCCTGCTCAGCCCTGGAACCCCACTGTGATACCCTGAGCAAGTCACACTCTCTCAGCCTCAGAAGAACCCCCTCTGAACAAATCTGAAAACCAATGGCAAACCCCCTTTGATCAAATCTTGCCAAAACCCCATGATAGGGTCACCATATATCAGAGTTAATTTGAAGGAGCATAACGGCAATAACAAATCAATGGGTCTCCCCTTGCAATGTGATTTCAGTCTACCGTTAGTCAAAACATGGGACAGAAATTTGCCAAATACTGTAATTAAAACTGAGATATGTCCAGCCTTCAAAGAAAATTAGAAATGGTTCCATCAACATTATGGAAATGCTAAAAAGAGTTTTACATTGCTGACTTATAATGTCTACTCAGACATAAGCCACATTGCTTTCAATGGGACTTATTTCTAATAAATTTATGTAGGACTACATTCTAAACTACACACATGAGAATTAAAGGAGATAATTCTAATATGACAATTGCTGAATATATTGGATTAAAGAGTTACTTTAAAATCCAATCAGTATATGTTAAGCTGTCATCAAAAGCAGTTTTGCCTGGAGCATTCAGTTAAATCAAAGGACTTTGGAAGAACCTGGTTGTTCAGAAGACGATTACTAGCAGCTGTCAAATGGTTTACCAAAAATGTTTCACAGAAAGCCTGGGAACAGTACTTCCTCAATTTCCTCAGAAAACCAGGTAAAAACCCATTTCCTATTTAACACAGGAACAGAATAAGAAAACTGGAAAGCTGTTTTCACATTAGAAGAATAATAGAAATAAAGCCCAAAAACTTTAATATCTTAAAAAACAAACACTTTTGAAGATGTAAAAGTTTTTGGACCATTACACAGCACGTGGGACATTGTTTCTTTTCATTCTTTTACTATCTAACACAGAACCAAAGTGCTTCCAATAGAGTTCACCAAGGAGTCCTCCAAAATTGAAGAGAGAACCAGGTGGCCCTCTGGATCTTGCTGGACTGCATGTTCCAGCAGTCCTTAATGTTCACTATGTTAGCAAGGGCTGCTGGAAGTAACACTCCAACATCATGGGGACTATATTTTTCACAGCCCTGCTCAATCGAAGTGGAAAGAACAAACTGGGTACTAACAAAGAAGGATACTAATCTACCATCACTAAGGTAAAAATTAAGCATAGTATGACTAATTCATAAGAAAAGTACAAAACCAATTCACCTAATTCATAGATCTTTATGCAGCCCTTGTAAATTTATTATGTTTGTGTGTATGCATGTTTTTAAAAAATAATCTGTTATCAGCCTTCATGTTGACTCTGACTCATGGAAACCCTATCACAGATTTTACTTAGCAAGATTTATTGAGGTTTGCCATTGCCTTCCTCTGAAACTCAGCAAGTGTGACTTGTCCAAGGTCATCCAGTGAGTTTCCATGCTTGAGTAGGAATTTGAACCCTGGTCTTCTGCAGCCTTAGGAGGTTATCGCACGGCTTTCTTCCCTGATCTTGCCATGGACTGAGATCGTGTATAAACAGATGTTATTGCACAGCTCCTTGTCCAGATCAGAGGCATCTTGTACCCAATCGGGACTTCTCCCATACTTTGCAATGAACAGAAAAGTAACATTTTTTGCTAAGTATGGGAGAAGTACCAATCAGGTATGGGATGCCACCGATCTGGGCATGGAGCTGTACACACACTCTCAACCCATGCCCAGATTGTAAAAAAACAGTCGATGTAATAATCTCCTTAGTCCAGCACTCAAAAACTGTATGAGGCTTTACGTCAGACCTATAGGATAGACCACTCTTTTTTAACTGGTACTTGCTAAAACTTAAATAGTTAAGCAAAGGTGGTCCTATTCAATCCAAAGCCTGGTACCCAATCTCCTTATTTCCTGGCTGCATCAGCAATACATCCCCATACCTGCCAGTGCACACAGCAAGGAAGATTATCTTGCTGGCCCTGGAAGGGAAGAAATCCAGAGGGAAACCTTTGGGCTGGCACAGAGTGGCAGGCTAGAGGTGAGGGGCAGAACATGGGAGCTCATAAGCCTTCCCCACCTCCTCTTTCTATCAGTAGTTCTTCGCTCATCGACCTGCCTCCAGTTCAGTGTAAACTTGCTGGTCATTGTAGAGTGGATAGGAATTTTTATCCCTTGCCTCCTGCTTTTCCCAGGATCTTCCCCTGCCTATGCTATACTGAAGCTTTAGGCACAGGGGAAATTGACTCAGGGTGTGGTCTTTAGCTAGATGGTCACTTGGCAGGTAGTGGGGAAGAAGGGTATAAATAGACTAAGCACCAATCAGCACCCATTTGGTATAAGGGAGTTCTCTGTGTTTACCCATTCTAATAATGGGAACCAGGGGTGGGGAAGGAGATCACCCTTGAGGTCTACCTGAGGGATGTCCTCACTTTAAATCATGAGATTGGAGGTACAGGGGTTCCTTATGTAGGGTTTAGGTGGGCAATCCAGGTCCTCCTAGGTGGGATTTAGGTGGGCAATCCAGGTCTTAACTCCCTGGATTGTTCCCCAGGGCATGATGCCTCACTCAAGAAGATCAGAGTATGACCTTGCTTCAGTGGAATCCCACAGTGCATAGCGTCCCCATTGCAGTTGATGTTTAAATGTTCAGAGTCAAATGCTAAGAGTTAAATAGTTAATAAAAATTGTTCTATTCATCTCAAAGCTTGATGTCTGGTTACAGTACAGCAAATTACAGTTCAGGCCTCAGTTAACAAGGCCTCTGACAAAGATATTTCTTTTCACAAAGTCTTTTTATGGGAGCTCAGTGCAGCCAAGCTCTTTTCTTGTTTTCTGCCTAGCTGGAAGTGGTTTTTTTTGTTTTGTTTTGTTTTTTGCAGCATTGGCACTGGGAGAATGGTGAAGGAGGGCTGGAGAAAACCAGTCTTTCAGTGTTGGGTTGCAGCAGTGTGCTTCCAGTAACTAACACAATAAAGGGTGAGCTGGGAAAGAATGGAATTCTACTCCAATTGATCCTGTTCTAGCTGTGTGTCATAATGTACAATAGGCAAGATAAACAGTTGCCTCCAAAATCACTTACTGAGCATGTACGAGGAGTAAAACAGAAAGGAAAGATCAATGGGGACAAAGCTATGGTAATTATTTATCACCACATGAGAGGATGAAATAGCTGAGGATTTATATTCCTACCACTAACTTATACCAAAGTGGTTCCAAAGATTTGCCACACCACTTGGGCAGGGATGACCCAAAACATTTTTCTTCCTGAGAATAGTGTCACCCATCTACCCAATCCAAGATACACAGTGCTCACAGAGAGCCAAGTTATTTTGGCCCATGAGACTTGGTTTATCACACTAGGGGGCAAACAGGATTTAAACAGGAATTAAATAGGAAATGTCCTATGTTAAACATAAGGCATTTCCTGTTTAATTCCTGTTTAACTCTCGTTTAAATCCTGTTTGGCCCCCTTGTGTGATAATCCCTCAAGCACTCCCCCCCATCCCTGTTAGTACAGGAATACTAATTAAATAACTATTTGTTGCTCTTTTGTGATACCCAAAGTCTATGGCCTGAGGCAGCCCCCTCACACTACTTGCTCCTTTCATATTAATAGGACAAAACTGGAACAGCTCCAGTTATATCTGCACTCAAACAAGAACTCAGGCTATGGAATCTAGAAAATAAATATCAGGTGCCAGTGAATCCTGGAAATGTGGAGCAACCAAAAGAAAAGGGCGGTGCTGGGAAATATATGAAGAGGTCTGAAAACCAGTGAAGAGAAAATAACCAAAGGCATGCTGTAAAAGAATAGCAGAGATAACAAAGAAGTTGGGCTATGAGCCAATTAAGTATTTAATTAAAAGCAGCATCAACTCTCCTGCTCAGGGTGAAAATCTAGAAAGGTATGAAATAGGAAGTGCAGAGGTGGATCTGGTGCAAAACTTTTTATCATTTATCACAAAATAATAGTGGAGTGCAATCCCCATCCCCTGTGCATGTTTACTCAGAAGTAAGACCCATCATGATGGTTAATGTAATTTAGGTCTATGTAGGTTTGCAGCGTAGGTTTGCAATGTTATAGGCTCAACAAGAAAATATTTGAGGAAGAAACAGGTCTGTTCAGATTATGATAAATGTTTCTTGTCCTGTGTATTTGTGTATCGTTGTTGCACTACTTTGCTACTCAGTACAGGGATTGAGCAGCAGAAGCATAAAGTGACTTCACTGGCAGATATTTATGCTATATTGAGGCTTATCCCATAAGGCTATAAGCAGTCAATTGCATGTTGTTGTATGGCCTCAAGTCATTTTTGACTTATGACACCCCTAAAATTTTTCTTGGCAAGATTTGGTCAGGGGGGGGGGTTGCCTTTGCCTTCCTCTGAGGCTGAAACTGTTACTTGCCAAAAGGCCACCCAGTGAATTTCCATTGCTGAGGAAGGATTTGAACCCTGGTCTCCAGAGTCATAATCCAGTGCTGAAATCAATATACCATGCTGGCTCTTAATTAATTGCTACTTTTGTTTGTGTGTCTTCAAGTCACCTCTTGACTTAGGGCAACCCCATGAATTTCACAGGATCTTCTTAGGCAAAGAGTACTCAGAGGTGGGTTTAGCAGGTTCCTTCCTTTGAAATACAACACATGGTATTCGCTGGTAGTCTCCCACCCAAGCACTAACCAGAGCTGACCCTGGTGTTTGGTGAATTAAGGGTATTTAAGTATAGCAGAGATATATAATCAACCTATGGACAACCCATAGGGCTGTCGAAAGCACTCTTACAGTGGCACCCTAACCAATGTATTACTGAAAGTGCAACTCTGAAGGGAGGACTCATCTCACAACTCACAAGATAGTGAGCTAACCTTAAAGAAAAGGACAGTGTATTGAGATAATCCTCTTTGTGAGCCATCTTCTAAGTAAAACTGAGGGAGTTAAATGGTGACGGTAGCATGAACATTGTTGGCACCTGTAGCTAGGTGCATAAAAGACCTTTGATGGTTGAATGTAGTTGCACACTCATGGTCCTAGAGAATTCTTAATGCATCTATACTACACACTTATAGAAGGCTTATACAGTGGTCCCCCGGGATACGAATCCCCCGGGTTAAGAAAACCCCGGGATCCGAAACCGGCGGGACCGCGATTGGATCCCCCGGGATCCGAAAAAACCCGATCCGCCGGATCGGGCTCTCCTTTTCCCTCAGACGGCATCGAGGAGGCCAGCTGAGAGAAAAGGAGAGCCCGATCCGCGGGATTCGGGCTCCCCTTTTCCCTCAGCCGGCCTCCTCTGGGAGAAAAGGAGAGCCCAATCCGCCGGATCGGGCTCCCCTTTTCCCTCAGCTGGCCTCCTCTGGGAGAAAAGGAGAGCCTGATCCACCGGATCGGGCTCTCCCTTTCTCTCTGAGGAGGTCCCCACCCTCTTTCCCCCGGGTTACGAAAATTTTCGGGTTACGAAAGGTAATCCGGAACGGATTACTTTCGTAACGCGGGGGACCACTGTACTACTTTTATACTAATAAGTTATGAGGGGGAGGGGGACAGTATTCTGGAGGACAGGAGTTCATGAACGGCTTGAGATGTTGTTTTAGGGAGTCCTTGTATCTCTTCTTTGGGGTACCCCTCTTAGGCTGACCCATGGCAAGTTCACCGTAGAGTACTATGTTTGGGAGGCGGTGGTCCTCCATCCTAGAAACGTGGCCTGCCCAGCGCAGCTGCATTTTCAATAGCATGGCCTAAATGCTGGTGATCTCTGCTTGCTCAAGGACAGCAACATTCGTCACATAGACAGTCCAGTGTATGGTTAGGATTGTGCGTAGACAGCGCTGATGAAAGCGTTTGAGGAGTTGTAGATGTTAGCGATAGGTGACCCATGTTTCAGACCCATAGAGAAGAATGGACAGTACAATGGCTCTGTACACACTGAATTTTGTGCTTCACCTCAGGTGTTTGTTACTCCAGACTCTTTTGTGAAGCCTTCTGAATGCACTATATGCCTTTGCTAATTTGTGATCGATCTCTTTATCAATCTTGGCATCTGAAGAGATGATGCTTCCCAGGTAGGTGAACTGCTGGATGGACTTCAGCACAGATTTGCCTATGGTGACATGCGGTGATAGTGCTCTTCCTGTGGTGCAGGCTGGTAGAGAATTTCCGTATTCTTCAGGCTGACTTCCAGCCCAAACAGCTCTGCAGCTGTTGCAAAGGAGGATGTTAGATGCTGCAAAGCTGCTTCTGTATGGGCAACAAGGGCAGCATCGTCAGCGAAAAGCAGCTCATGGACTAGATAGTTTAGAGTTTTTCTATGAGCCCTCAGGTGGCTTAAGTTAAACAAGCTACCATCAGTACGGTAATGTATATAGATGCCATCTTCTTTGAGATCTGCCATAACCCTTTGGAGCATCATGCTGAAGAAGATTGTAAATAGAGTTGGAACGAGAACACAACCTTGTTTCACACCATTAGTTATTAGAAAGGGCTCTGAGAGAGCATCGTCATATCTGACTTGACCATGCTGACCCTCATGTAGCAAGATAATCATTTGGAGGAATTTGGGGGGACATCCTAGTCGTTCCAGGATCTGCCACAGACCTTTTCTACTTACAGTGTCGAAGGCTTTGGTAAGGTTGATAAATGTTACATAGAGTCCTTTGTTCTGCTCTCTACCTTTCTTTTGCAGTTGTCTAAGAGCAAATGCCATACCTTTAGTGCTCCTATTAGCTCTGAAGCCACATTGGCTTTCAGGGAGAAGTTCTTCTGCAATAGCAGGAACTAATCTGTTCAGGAGTATCCTTGCAAGGATTTTTCCAGCAATGGAGAGCAGTGTTATATCTTGATAGTTTGAGCAATCAGATTTTGCTCCTTTTTGCTTATACAGGGTGGTGATAACTGCATCTTGGAGATCTGATGGCAGTTCACCTTTTTCCCAGCAACTCAAAAGGAGCTCATGGAATTTAGCATGGAGTACATGACCTCCGTGTTTCCAAGCTTCAGGTGGGATTCCATCAATCCCGGCTGCCTTGCCGTTTTTCATCTGCTGTATGGCCTTAATGGTTTCTTCCAAAGTTGGAGCCATGTCCAGTTCATTTTTCATTGGTTGTTGTATCATATGTTGGATAGCTGAGCCTTGGACTATTCGGTTGGCACTGAAGAGACTTTGAAAATGTTCAGCCCATCGATTCAGGATGGAAGCTTTATCTGTGATTAGTGTTTGACCATCCATACTATATAAGGAGCTTTGGACCTGATAAGTAGGTCCAAACACTGCTTTAAAAGCTTCGTAGAATCCTCTGGAATCACCCATATCTGCACAACGTTGTGTCTTTTCTGCTAAATTGATCCACCACTTGTTCTGAATGTCTCAGAGTTTTTGTTGGAGTTTACTACATGCAAGACGGAAGGCTGCTTTTCTTATATGGCAAGATGACATACATCTGCTGCTGCTGCTGCCTTTCCACCATTCCCCCTCCTCCCTGCAAGAGGAAGACTCCATCCTGAGAGGGGACAAAGAAAGGGCCAGCCACACTTCTCCTGCTGCTGCCTTTCCACCATTCCCCCTCCTCCCTGCAAAAGGAATACTCCATCCTGAGGGGACAAAGAAAGGGCCAGCCATACATCTCCTGCTGCTGCTGCCTTTCCATCATTCCCCCTCCTCCCTGCAAGAGGAAGATTCCATCCTGAGAGGGGACAAAGAAAGGGCCAGCCATACATCTCCTGCTGCTGCTGCCTTTCCACCATTCCCCCTCCTCCCTGCAAGAGGAAGACTCCATCCTGAGAGGGGACAAAGAGGGGGCCAGCCATACATCTCCTGCTGCCTCTGCACCACCCTCCTGCCTCCAGTGGAACTTTCCTCAGAAGCCACTTCTCCTTCCATCATCCTCAGCAACTGGGACATTGGGCAAAGGTTTCCAAAGCCAACCCTTCCTTATCTACTAGATCCATTTTGTTTTGTGGTATTGTTATCTAGCACTGTTGGATATTATTTTTCTCTTTTTCTCACTGTCACTTTTTCTCCTGTTGTTTATTGGGCACTGCATCCATTCCTTCCCACGGCTCCCCGCATCTCTTCCAACCTGATCCCTATCCGACCTCTCCCTATCTCCCAACTTCCATTTTTCTGCTCGCTCTGGAACTGTCGCTCTGCCACTCCGAAAGCAGCGGCAATTCACGCACTTTTCCTTTCTAGATCACTCAGCCTCCTTGCTCTAACTGAAACCTGGCTCCCGGCCCACGATACTGCTACCTCTGCTGCCCTCTCTTTTGGTGGTCTTTCTTTCTCCCACACAAGCCGCCCCGAGGGTCGAGGAGGTGTTGGTATCTTGCCGTCTAACTCTTGCCAGTTTCAACCCCTTTCTCTTCCCACTAATTATAGTTTTTCTTCATTTGAGTCTCATTCTATTAGACTCTTTTCTCCTTTGCAGCTTCGGGTTGCTGTCATTTATCGCCCTCCTGGTTCTGCTAACCAATTCCTTTCGGACTTTAAGTCATGGCTCACCTTTTTTCTCTCAGACTCAGTTCCCTCTCTAATTCTAGGTGACTTTAATATCCACCTTGATGATCCTAAGAATCCTTCAATGTCTCGCTTTAGCTCCCTCTTAGCTTCTTTCGATCTTCAACCTCATTCCACCTCTCCTACCCATTCTTCTGGTCACTGCCTTGACCTAGTTCTCGCTTCTAAGTGTGTCATCTCTGACTACTTGGCATCTGACTATCCATTGTCAGATCATCATCTAATTTCTTTTACTCTTACTTATATCCCACCTCCTCGTCATGTTGTTCAACACACTTTTCGTAATCTTCAGTCTGTTAATCCTGATCATCTCAGTCAAACCTTGGATTCTTCGCTCTCTTCTCTAAATCTTGGGGACTCTGCTGACTCAGCAATGTCTTTATTCAACTCCACTCTCTCTTCAACCTTTGACAGCTTTGCCCCTCTATCCGTTCGCACGTCCTCCTCTATGTCTAGACCTCAGCCCTGGCTCTCTCCCACAGTTAGGTTTCTCCGGTCCTGCTCTCGAGCAGCCGAACGCCTTTGGAAAAAGTCCAGGGACTGGGCCGATTTTATTCATTATAAATTTGTTCTTTCATCCTTCTCATGCGCCTTGTCTATGGCAAAACAGAATTACTATAAATCATTGATCTCTGCCAACGAGAGGCGCCCACAGCGCTTGTTCTCCTGCTTCACTTCACTGCTAAAACCTTCCTCTCCCCCTGTCTTCGCATCATTTTCCCCCACTGACTTCGCCAACTACTTCCTCGCAAAAGTCAATACTATACGATCTGAAATTGTTCCTCCTGATTTGCCCCCTACCACTACTTTCCTGGTACCTTCTACTAATAAACTCTCTGTGTTTCCACCTGTATCTCTGGATGAACTCTCTACACTGCTAAATTCTTCCAAACCTACAACTTGTTCTCTTGATCCTATCCCCTCCCATCTTCTAATCTCTATAACCCTTTCTTTTCTGCTCTCGCTCCTCTATATCTTTAATCTCTTTCTCTCTTCAGGATCCTTCCCTTTGGATTTCAAACATGCTCTCGTTTCCCCAAGTCTGAAGAAACCCTCTCTCGACCCCTCTTCTTTGTCTAGCTACCAATCTCTCTTCTTCCTTTTCTCTCTAAGGTTCTGGAATGGATAGTTTATTCTCGCTGTCTTGAGTTTCTTGAAGCCAATTCCATCCTGGACCCGTTTCAGTCTGGTTTCCGCCCACGGCACTCTACAGAGACAGCCCTCACCAAAATCTCAAATGATCTCTTGCAGGCCAAGGCAAATGGCCTCTACTCTATTCTCATTCTTCTAGATCTATCTGCGGCCTTTGACACCGTGGACCACTGTCTCTTGCTTGACTTACTTTCTGACCTTGGGCTCTCCGACTCTGTTCTCAACTGGTTCAAATCTTACTTGTCAGACCGATCCTTTGCTGTGGTCACAGATGGTCAGACTTCCTCCTCTGTCCCCTTATCTGTTGGAGTTCCTCAGGGCTCTGTCTTGGGTCCCCTTCTGTTCTCTCTTTACACACTGTCCCTTGGTAAACTCATCAGTTCTTTTGGTTTCTCCTATCACCTGTATGCTGATGATACTCAGCTGTATCTTTCAACCCCTGACCTTTTGCCGGGGCTTGAACAGCAAGTTTCCTCTTGTCTGGCTGCCATCTCTCAGTGGATGCAGAATCGGCGCTTGAAGCTCAATATGTCTAAGACAGAGCTTCTCGTCTTCCCACCTAAGCCCACCCTTCAATACTCCTTTCCTGTTTCTGTTGACGGCAATTCTATTCAACCGGTTCAGCAAGCCCGCAGTCTTGGTTTTCTCTTTGATTCCTCTCTGTCGTTTATTCCCCAGATTCAGGCCACCGCCAAGACCTGTAGATTCTCTCTTTACAACATTGCTAAAATCCGTCCATCCTCTCAGCCTCCACTGCCAAGACTCTGGTCCATGCCTTAGTGGTTTCACGACTAGATTATTGTAACCTTCTTCTGACAGGGCTTCCTCTCTCTCACCTCCATCCTTTAATCTCTGTCCAGAACTCAGCTGCACGTATTATCACATCCGCTCGCCGCTTTCACCATGTTTCTCCCCTCCAGCCGAGATTTCCAGCCGAGATTTCCACTGCCCCGTCCCGGATTCGTCCCTTCTCACTTGCTGCCCCTCACTCCTGGAACCTTCTTCCCCCACATGCACGCCTCATCACTTCCCTAACCAGGTTCAAAACTGAGCTAAAGACTATATTATTTAGGGAAGCTTTCCCAGGACTGTGCCATCCGCCCCAGGATGCCTCCTTTTAACTTTGTATTAAGAAGCCAAGCCCTCCTTCCAGTCTATCTGCCTTGGTCCTGGCCCCAGAGGGAGAGAAGAACCACTGGACCTCACCCCCTTTCTCATCACCTTCCCCTCTTCCTTTTGTGTTCTCTCTTTTAGACTGTAAGCCTGAGGGCAGGGATCCGTCTAATTTAAGGTTGTATGTACAGCACGGTGTAAATTTACAGCGCTATATAAATAAAGGTTAATAATAATAATAGTAATAATAATAATAATGGCTGAGCAAGGTGTGTCTGATGAGCAGTTCTCTTCTTTGCCAACAGCTCCTGGATTTTTTGGTTATTTTCATCAAACCAATCTTGGTTTTTCTTGCAGGAGAACTCTAGAGATTCTTCCACAGACTGCAGGATACGGTTTTAATATGTTGCCAAAGCACTGCAGGAGAAGAATCTATAGGATTGTCTTCAAGTTTTGATTGCAGATTTGCCTGGAAGTTGTCTTTCATGGCAGCTTGTTGAAGATTGTTGATTTGGAGTTTCCTCTTTAAGATGCCACCCCTCTTAGGTTTGAGCTTAAGATGATTTAGTTTGCATCTTACAAGGTGATGATCTGTTTGACATTCTGCACTGGGCAAGACTCAAGTATGAAGGACATTGCGAATGTTTCTCTGGAGCACTAGAACATAGTCAATGAGGTGCCAGTCTTTGGATTGGGGATGCATCCAGGTTGTCTTCAAGCTGACTTTCTGCTGAAAGATAGTGTTTGTAATAGTCAGCTGCTTTTCTGCACAAAACTCTAGCAGGAGGCGTCCATTATCATTACAGTTTCCAACACCATGCTTGCCTAGAACACCTTTCCAGGCTTCAAAGTTCTTTCCTACTCTGGCATTGAAGTAAAAACCAAAATATAAAAATAAAACTAAACTAAAATAAAAATAAAACCTTGTCACAATATTGACTTTTTAATTATTATTATTATAGAGCTGTAAATTTACACATTGCTGTACATACAATCTTATAATTAGACGGATCCCTGCACTCAGGCTTACAGTCTAAAAGAGACAACACAAAAGGAAAAGGGGAAGGTGGTGGGAAAGGGGATGAGGTCCGGTGGTTCTTTTCTCCCTCTGGGGCCTGGACCAAGGCAGATGGATGGGAGGGAGGGCATGGGTTCTTAATACATGGTTAAGAGGAGGGATCCTGGGGCAGATGGCACAATCCTGGAAATACTTCCCTAAACAATATAGTCTTTAACTTACTTTTGAACCTGGTTAGAGAAGTGATGAGGGATAATGGGATAACCAAGGGATAATGTGTATAGCGAGAACAAAAGGGGCAGAGCCCTGAGGAACTCCAACAGATAAGGGAACAGAGGAGGAAGTCTGATCACCTGTGACCACTGCAAAAGATCTGTCTGACAAGATTTAAACCAGTTGAGAACATAGTCCGAGAACCCGAGGTCAGAAAGTAAGTCAAGCAAGAGACAGTGAGCCACGGTGTTGAAGGCTGCAGACAAATCTAGAAGAATGAGAATGGAGTAGAGGCCATTCACCTTGGCCTGCAAGAGATAATTTGAGATCTTGGTGAGGGTCGTCTCTGTAGAGTGCTGTGGGCAGAAACCAGACTGAAAAGGGTCCAGGATGGATTTGGCTTTGAGAAACTCAAGACAGCGAGAATAAACTACCCATTCCAGAACCTTAGAGAGGAAAGGCAGAAGAGAGATCGGACAATAGCTAGACAAAGAAGAGTGGTCGAGAGAGGGTTTCTTCAGAATTGGGGAAATGAGAGCATGTTTTAAGTCAGAAGGGAAGGAACCCAAAGAGACAGAGAGATTAAAGATATAGAGGAGAGAGAGCAGAAAAGAAGGTTATAGAATTTAGAAGATGGGAGGGATCAAGAGAACAAGTTGTAGGTTTGGAAGAATTTAGCAGCGTAGACAGTTCATCCAGAGAAACAGGTGGAAACACAAAGAGTTTATTAGTAGAAGGGGCCAGGAGATTAGTGGTAGGGGGCAAATCAGGAGGAACAATTTCAGATCAAATAGTAGTGACTTTTGTGAGGAAGTAGTTGGCGAAGTCAGTTGGGGAAAATGATGCGAAGACAGGGGGAGAGGAAGGTTTTAGCAGTAAATTGAAGCAGGAGAACAAACGCTGTGGGTGCCTCTCATTGGCGCAGATCAAGGATGAATAGCAATTCTGTTTTGCCATAGACATGGCGCATGAGAAGGATAAAAGAACAAATTTGTAATGGGTAAAATCGGCCCACTCCCTGGACTTTTTCCAAAGACGTTCAGCTGCTCGAGAGCAGGACCGAAGAAACCTAACTGTGGGAGAGAGCCAGGGCTGAGGTCTAGACATAGAGGAGGACGTGCGAACGGATAGAGGGGCAAAGCTGTCAAAGGTTGAAGAGAGAGTGGAGTTGAATAAAGACATTGCTGAGTCAGCAGAGTCCCCAAGATTTAGAGAAGAGAGCGAAGAATCCAAGGTTTGACTGAGATGATCAGGATTAACAGACTGAAGATTACGAAAAGTGCGTTGAACAACATGACGAGGAGGTGGGATATAAGTAAGAGTAAAAGAAATTAGATGATGATCTGACAATGGATAGTCAGATGCCAAGTAGTCAGAAATGACACACTTTAAACTAGAGGTTTGTCTGCCGGGGCCAAGCAAGCAAGGACGGTGACAGCGAGATCCTCAGGTCATAGGTTTGATGAGAGTTTCCTTCTCTTAGATGGTTTACCTTACAGGGTTAGGCGAGCACCATCTGCCCAGATTTGGGATTGGAGTTTTCCTTCTCCTAGGATGGTTGCCATAAGGATAAAGAACCCATCCTGCCCTTTGACTCTCTTGATCAGATCCTTTGGTTGTGACCCGTCTGGCATGGGAGGCCCTACCAGTGGCTGTTTGTGCCACTGCCAGCAGAACTCACAGCTTCATTAAGGTACACAAGCCTCTCCCCCATGACAAGAGGGTGTCAATGGAGCGGAGGATGGAAATAATAGCTAAATGGTTATAGAGAGAACAAGACAAATAGTGCAAGGACCCAAGAGTGGGAGGAACAAACTTTACATAGGTAGCAAGGGGGGAATGTCCTGTGATCTTAGATGTCTCTACATGCACATGGCATGGGTAATATATAAGATGAACTTGAACTCTTAGCACATCAAACCAAATACGATATAATAGGCATCACTGAAACCTGGTGGCATGAGTCTCATTATTGGAATGTAGTAATAGAAGGATATAATCTTTTTAAGAGAAATAGGCCAAACAGGAAAGGAGGAGGAATACAATTATATGCCAGGGATGTTTAAAACTGTGAAGAGATCCAGGACATAAATCCTGGAAGTCAGGTGGAGAGCATCTGGATAAAAATTAAAGGAGAGGGAAACAACAGGGATGTTATTGAGGGAGTCTATTACAGACCCCCAAATCAGACTGAGGAAATGGATGATGCCTTTCTAGAAGAGATGACTACACACTCAAAAAGGAGAGATGTAGTAATGATGGGTGACTTCAACTATCCTGATATTTGCTGGAAGTCAAAATCAGCCAAAACTTTAAGGTCTACCAAATTCCTCATTTGCCTTGAAAACAATTCCATGGCCCAAAAGGTGGAAGAGGCAACAAGGGGATTAACTATTCTAGATCTGATCCTAACCAAAAGGGATAACCTGGTAAATGCGGTGCAAGTGGTGGGTTCCTTAGGTGGGAGTGATGATGTCCTCCTGGAGTTTGTTATATAGTGGAAAGAAGAAGCTGGGCACAGTCAGACACACATTCTAGACTTTAGGAAAGCTGATTTTAGTAAACTTAGGGAAATACTGGGGGTGATCCCGTGGTCAGGAATGTTAAAGACAAGGGAGCTCAAGATGGATGGGAGTTTCTCAAAAAGGCACAATTTCAATCAGTTCCAATGTCCTGGAGAGAGCCCTATGGCACCCTACCAGTCACTTGTATCTAAGATGAGGAAGAGTTTTTATTCAGTACCCATTGGTCAGTCAACCAAATGTTTATTTAGTTTTCAGCTAAACAATAGTACAAACAAGGATACAAACAAGATACAAACAGTACAAACAAGGGTACAAACAGGTCTCCCATTTGCATGGCAGATTTTTAGATGTATGAGAATGCTTAGTTATTTTTTTTTTTAAAAAAAACCTGTTCCTTAGATGTAAAGACTCCCAGAATGGATTACATACTATCAATAAAAACAAGAGAGTCCCTGCCCACAAACTTACAGCCTAAAATGCCATAGATAAAAGGGAAAGGGGACAGAGAGGAAAGAGTAGAGAGGGAAATCTCTTCATATTTAGCAACAGGGCACTGTGTAATCCTGTGACTGATATGAACTATGAGCACATGTTCCCTTTCATGCACCAAGCTATATTGCTAATTCATTCCAGTGCATTTCAAAATACCTTCTTTGGAAATAGGTTCAAGCCAATCACAAATCCCTATCAAGAACAATTTTTCACAGTTGTGCTGGAAATGACTTTCACAGTTCGTATCAACTGAGCAATTACTGTTGCAACATTTTAAAAGATAATGCAATAAAGAGGTTTTGATGACCTTGACTGGGATGCGAAATGACTAGCCCAAGGTAGAGGCAAGATAATATTGGGACAACTAGGAGAAGCGAGAACCTTGAGAACACCTGTTGGGCAGGAATGTACAGATCAGATCTCAGGCAAAACCTGCATGCATTGCACCACCTTCAATAAGCCCAAGTGGCAGATGTGAAATGGCTAAGACTATCCGCATGCTCAGTTTACTGTCTTCTATTGCCTATGCAGTGCATTCCAGAGTGACATAAATGTCATTTAAAAAGAAAAGACTTCCCAAGAAATGTAAATTCTACCTTCTGAAAGTAACAGGGTTTTTTTTTTTTCACATTCAAAGGCTTTAACTCCATTCTGGTATATCAAACCCTATTCTGTAACAGCAGCACCCCTTTACCAACCATTTACTGAGAGGTGGCTCATTCTTAAATTGTGTTGAATTTGGGGGTGAGGCTTTTGGGATTAAGAGCCATAAGAGAAGAAATAAACTTTGAACTTTGGGGCTCAAAGAACTGAGTGTCTCCAGATGGTCATTATAAGAACTATTTAATTTTAAATATTGGTGACTGTGCTTGTCTTTCTTCACTTCTTTCTCTATCCTTTCTTCCCCTTGTCTCTCATGTCTTTCATATCTCTCAGGTGTACCAGAAATTATGTAAAACTCCCAGGGAACCTGCAAGTATATTGCCCATCTTGACAGTTTTACAGATTCAGAACTCCAAGGGGTTATAATAAATAATAATAATAATAAATATTTATTTATATTCCGCCCCTCTGGGTGAGCAATCGGGGCGGAGTACAGCATTTAAGAATACATACAGTTAAAATAACACTTTGGTCTCCCCTCCCATCCCTGAAAAATAAATTAAACTAAGAAGAAGATTTAAAACAGTGAGACATTATTCAGATGGTGGAAATATTCCAGGTAGAATCTGGGTTGAATCATTGTTGTTCACATACATTTCAAATGCATCCAATTAAGGTTTTTTTTTTGGGGGGGGGGGAATGCACCCCCCCAGATAATTGTTCTCGGGGTTTTTTTCCCCATTTTTCTAAAAGATTCGCATTCCTGTTTGTGTAAATAACTGATGTGAATAGACCCAGGATAAAGTGGGATAAAACTATGTATGCCTTTAATGTGTTTCAAATACATACACAGTATCAACTCCATATTTATTTTCAGTACTGATGTGTGAGCAACAGAACTCTCAGAGATGTGCATAGATTTGGTTCAGACAATAAAAAAAATAGCGTGAACAACAAACCCGAAATGCGTGAGATTATTTGCATATTCACACTAAAAACAACATCTGAATGAAAACTAAAGGATGTTTTTCCTAAGAATGTCCCACCAAACAATTAAAAATGTGAAGCAGGCGATCTATGTGAAATAGGCAATCTCTGGAGGGGGAATGCTCTAGGAACCAAGGAGAAGTGGGTGCCGGTAGGCAGCCTCTATTTTCTGTTGCATAGGCAGAAGCTGAGTGAGCAACAGAGAAACAGAAACAGAATAACAGGCGGGAATCAAGGAGTGGTTCAAAGTATTTCTTCTAGTCTATGCATGTATTTTTAAACAACATGGAGATGGGATGTTTGTATAACCTTGTATGTGAGTGTGAGAGCTGTGGGAAAATGTGCATATTTGCATTTATTAGTGTGTGACAGGGCTTGTGTTTCTGTACATCTGTGTAGAGGAGTGTGTGTGCATTTGTTTGTGTGTGCTGATGTATCTCTGTGTGAAAGTGATGGGGGATTGTATATTTGTCTATCTTTGTGCAGACAGAACAAGAGAAAAGAGTATGTGTGCACTTGTGTACCTCTGTATGTAAGAGAGACGAAAGTGTACATTTTCATATGGGTGAGGAAAGAGTGTATGTATGTGTACCTATGAATGTAAGTAGTGATGTAAATTTCTGGTTTCATTCTTCTTGAACGTGAAGGAGGAGGGAAAGTTTAATTGCTCTTCTCAGTTGCTCTGTGAAGCAAGATGATTCCATTGTCTCCTCTTGCCCAAGTGAGTTGACCTGTTTTTAAAAAAATTCTGAATAATAATAATAAGAGGAAGAGCATAAGCTGAGATTACATTGGGTAACACTATTTGCAGAAACTCAGGGGCGAAATAGATAATCGGAAGGGGTGAACTGAAATTTATCAGCACCAGCATATAGCTGCAAAGTCTGCCTATTATAATACAACTTTGCAATTCAAATGTAAGACTAACTGTGAAATAGACAAGTAAGGGCCAGGAAATTTACAAGAGACCTCCTGGAGAATGGCATGTGGGAAAGATAGCTTTCCCCCAGGCAGCAGTCCTGCCTTTGGGTTCCCATAGCCTCTGTGCCTAGGGACTTTATCACACAGGGAAATGGGGGTCAATCAGGGGTTTAAACAGTGATTATCCTGTGAAAATTGCACTACCGTGATTAAGGTTTTCAAACGTTGTGATTAAAGGATAATTATCCCAGGAATAACCAGAGAATAACCAGCAACAAATCATTTATGGGGAAATCCCATGAAAGATTTGTTGCTGGTTATTCCCTGGATAATGATGCTTTAATCGCAATCTGTGTGAAAATCTTAGAATCATAGAATCATAG
This sequence comes from Urosaurus nigricauda, assembly GCA_034509955.1. NCBI lineage: Eukaryota > Metazoa > Chordata > Lepidosauria > Squamata > Phrynosomatidae > Urosaurus > Urosaurus nigricauda. The sequence goes on from JAOEGL010000001.1 coordinate 119,522,483, forward strand.
AGTTGGAAGAGATCACAAGGGCCATCCAGTCCAGCACCCTGACATGCAGGAACTCTCAATCAAAGCATCCCCGACAGATGGCCATCCAGCCTCTGTTTAAAGACCTCCAAGGAAGGCGACCCCACCACTCTCCGAGGGAGTGTGTTCCACTGTCGAACAGCCCTTACTGTCAGGAAGTTCCTCCTAATGTTGAGGTGGAATCTCTTTTTCTGTAGCTTGCATCCATTGTTCCAGGTCCTGTTCTCTGGAGCAGCAGAAAACAAACTTGCTCCCTTTGAGGAGCTTCATTGGATTCCTTGAAGTTTCCTTCTAAGGTGAATGTCCTGGCTAGCTCCCAATCCAAAATCTATCCACACCCTGGCAAAGTTACTTTTGTTTTTGGACTCTAACTTCAAGAATTTCCTGCAAAATACTGGAAAAGAGTGAATTATCTTTTCCTCCTCCCTTTTTCTCCTTTCTTTCTTTCTTTCTCTTTTTTTTTCTTTTTGCATTGCAACTCCCAGAATCCCTTAACCAGCATGGCCTAAAAAGTTAGGTACTTTTTTGTGCAAAGCTCTTTTTAGGGACTGAAAAGCATTGTAAAGATAAGCACAATGGGGCTTTACAGACCACCCAGAAAGGGTGGTCTGTAGCCACCTTTATTTGTGGTGCAACTGCGCAGCAGTAGCTAGATGCTGCAGCGCAGTTGTGCTGCAAAAAAGGAGCAGAGAAACCATGCTCCTTTTTGTGCTGCAGTTGCGGCGCAATTTCCGGAAAAGGTGCCATTTGGCACCTTTCTGATGCTGCAACTGCGCAGCTGCATCTAGCAGTTGCGCAGCTGTGGCAGCACCATTATAAACACCGTCTAAATGGCATTCAGGAATGGCGCTGCCACCATTACAGGTTAGGGTTCATGAGCGTGCAGATGCTGCGTAACAACGCAGTAAAGATCCCATCTAGATTGGGCCAATGGGGCTAAACAGACAGGAAAAAAGAGGTGCTTTCAGGCTGGCTTGAAAGTAAGGCATTTAGATGATACATGCCTTGAAGCCAGCAGGAAAGTGCCCTCTAAGCTCCTTATACAGAGAAAAGCCATTTCAAAAAGAAGCAGCTTTTTTCTCCTTCTTCCTGGCTTGAAGCCATGCCATGTGGTCATGACATGAGCACTCCAGCTGCCTTGGGAACTGGTGGTGCAGTTGGTGGGGTTTCAATGTGGCTTTAGAAAAGGCAGCTTAAAGCCACTTTTTCCTGCCCATCTGTTTTGCCCCAATGGGACTGATTTCCCCAGCCAAGTATGGATAAGATTTTTTTTTCTCTGCGTGCACTCAAGACCCAATGGAAAAGGGTAACACAATGATCAGGGATGAGCTTTAAATGCAACAATATTTAAATGAAACAATATTGCTGTTTTTATGGAAGCATAATTAATAACAGCCCTCCCTGGTTTTAAGACCCTGTCTGAATGGTTGTTTACATAACAGACTTGATTCCAGCACTGACAAACCAAAATCCCATATGTTTAATGAATAGTGTCTTCATCACATCCCTATCTTTGATGAAGAAGCCAAAGAAGGTTCAAAAGCTTGCAACATATATATTGTGCATTTTGGTTGGCCAATAAAAGTATCACTGTTTGGTGGATTTTTGACTGGATTTGCTATACAGTATAGCCAAAACAGCTACCCCTGGATGTTTTCTGGATTTTAAGATACCACATTATAGCAGCAGAGGGATCCTAAAGAGTGAGCCAGTGGACTGGTACCTTCCTATCTGAAGTTTCATCCTCCAACAAAGGTAAAACATTTTTGTTCTTAAATTTGTACTGGATTGGCATATTTTACCTCAACACCACCTAAAGTTTTCCTGATGCAAAAGCATGAAGGCTTCTTTAAAAAACCCAGTGTCCTCTAACAAAGGGGCCTGTGGCCTCATAAGGATGGAGACATATTGGATTGAAAAGGAAGTGTTTTTGTTGTGATACATTTCCTGGACTTTGGCCCGATACAGACGGGCACTATGAGGCGCCTTTAGGGTTGGAAGGGGCACCATTAGGGTTCATGAGTGTGCAGCATTCGCACACTCACAAACCCTAAAGTGTAATGGCGCTGCCACCATTACAGAATGCCATTTAGATGGCATTCATTAGGGCAGCGCCGCAACTGCACAGCTGCTAGATGCAGCTGTGCAGTTACGGCAAACTAAAGGCGCTGAACGGCCCCTTTTTTTCTTAATCACACTGCAACTGTGGCGCAGAAAAGGAGCGGGGTTTGCCTGCTCCTTTTTTGCTGCGCAGATTCACTGCAGCGTCTAGCTGCTTCAGTGAACCTGCGCAGCAAAAAAAAAGGTGGCGACAGATTGCCCTTTTGGGGCGGTCTGTATCACCCCTTTGAGAATAATCTACCAGTTGCTACGTGGTCAGAAGGAGGAGGGGGCCATGCTGCAAGATATACCATCTTAACTAAGAAGAGAAACAGCAAAATGCAGGGCTAATATCTTCATTTTCTCCCCTCCTCTTTGGTTTGTACACCTTACCTGATGAAGAAGCCAGTGAAGCTTTGAAAGCTTGCAACATGTATATTGTGCATTTTGGTTGGCCAATAAAAGTATCACTGTTTGGTGGATTTTTGATTGCACATCACTATGTGTGAGAGAAAGAGAAGATATTAGTATCTACAGACCAGTATCCTAGTATGCCTCTATACTGTAGACATAATGCAGTTTGACATTACTTTAATTGTCATGGATCCATTCTACAAAGTCCTGGAACTTATAGTCTTCTGTGGTACCAGCACCTTTTGACAGAGAAGGCTAAAGACTTTGTAACAATTCCAGCTTTTAAAGTGGTGTCAACTTGCATTATTTCTACAGTGTGTATGCACCCCTAGTTATGCTAATGATGCAATCATACATGTATGTATTTAGAGGTAAGCGTCTAATTTAATAAATTTAGTGGGACCTACTCTCAGGTAACAATAATGGATAACAATCATGTTAACAATTGTGTTTCCCCCCAGCTATATGTATTTTAACCAATTATGTTCCACCTATCCACCTGAAACAAAAAGTGTTACACATGATATTTCCTCATTCCCATGTCAATTTGTATCCTAACAACAGTCCTGTGAAGTAGGTTACACTGGGGGGGGGGGGTCATTATCTCAAGTTGGTTACACAAGTTTTATGAGAAAACTGAAATTTGAATCAGATATAAAACATGTATTCAGTAAATGAGGTGGCCTGCACCTAGAGTTCATGCAGTGATCATGAGTTTGAGAGACAGCTGTAATTCTGAGCAGGGTCAGGTTGGTTTTACATTAAAGTATGGAATAGTATTTCCAATGATAAACACACAATATAACATTTATTAATTCCCCCTCCCCCTTCCCCTCCCCCCCCCTTAATTCACTGCAAAAATCCAGACGTTTCTCTGGATAAAATACCAGTTTTATGGGTTTTTTCTTGTTAATAATGTTTGCACTTGGCCACACCTTCATATTGCTCAGCCACATGCTTTACAAATTCACACAGGTGCTCTGATTTTCATCTGTGAAATGTTGATCTGAGTCTTTTAGAGTGTAAACCTGCAGGTAGAGATTGTCTTGTTTTACAAACAATATATAAGCTACAATTTGGGGGTATTGGGTAGTTTAAAAATGCAACCAATTAATCAATTCATTTCTGGTAAAAATTCTGGTAAAATTCTGGTAAAAAAAAAGATAAAAACACAATCAATTAATCAATAAGATATAATAAGGTTATGCACCAGATTACAAAAATCAGATTACAAAGTGATCAAAATTTCTAAATTCACAAAGCAATAGTTCTTTTTTCCCCAGCTACTGTTTTCATGCAGGAATACACACACACACACATGTTAGAGTATGAATGGATGACCATCCTCTGAGGTCTGATCATAGAATTAGCACTTTCCTACACTTTATAAATGTTTCATAATGCTCCATTCATTTTGAGTCTACAACCCAAGGTGTACACATTGTTGTACATTCAGTGTGTCCATCCAAGTTCAGTGATGCTATGTGGCTTATGAACATAGGTATAGCATGAGATCCTATGGGGCTTTCTAGATTGGCAGGAAAGGGAGACATGAAGTTGCCTTTTCCTTAATGCTTAACAGCTACACTGCAAGTCCCAGGTGCATAATAAAAAGGTATAGAGCAGCTACACTGAGGGGGTGTGGGAACGATTTATCTGAAGTCTTTTCTGTTGCTCAGCAACTACATTGGAAGCTGTCAGGATGCTAGAAACACAGGCGGAGCAGCTGCATGGGTGGCAATGAATGGGGCTTTTGGCCGCACTGAACCTTTATTTTTATTTTTTGTTGCCAGCTGCGAACTGCACAGTTGCACCGGTACATCATACAGGCAATTGTATTGCCAGCTGCGAACTGCGCAGTTGCGCAGGTACATCACATATGAACTGTGCAGTTATGAAGATCTGTCAAATTACCATTGTGGTTTCGCTTCCCTTTTTTAAGTGTGCAGTTGCATTGGTGCACCATGAATGAACCCCTTTATTTTATAATAATAGTTATTATTATTATTATTATTATTATTATTATTACTCCACCCCTTTGAGATCAATTGAGGCGGCTTACACATTAAAATACTATTACATCAATAAAACAAACTGCATCCCTCCCCCCCTTAAAAAGATATTAAATCCGTTACAATTTAAGTTTATGAATAAACTTCTTTATTTTATGAATGAATTGACATTTTATGTGCAGTTGCATAACAGTTACAGCATCCCAGAATCTCTACTGCACATGTCTAGTGTTCGGATTAGAGCTGGAGCTAGGGTTTGGGAGCTTTAAAAAACTGCACAGTTTCACTGCAGCATTTAGATACAGGTGCACTGTTACACCCTTTTTAAAAAGAAGCTGGGAAAAGCAGGTCCTTTTTAAAGCTGCTTTTTCCCCACTAAAATACAAAAGAAGTGCGTTCATGCCGAACTTTCAGTGTGGGTCATCTAAAGGCTACACATTCATGCAGGCATGAACACACCCCTTTTTGCCAGTCTAGATCAGCCCAATGTATATTGAAGATCCTGATTTATAACAGTAATAAAAGCCCAATGACAAGCACTAGAAATCTAGTTAGCCAGACATATTTTATTATCATTCTGCAGCCTGTCTGTGTAGTAAACTGCAGGGAGATGGAGAGGGAGTTCCTGCTACCCGCTTGCTTCTCTCCCCTCTTCTGCCCTTTCCAGCAAAAACATTCAACAGCAGCTCCTTCATGGGGCTTGAATGCTGCAGAGAGGATGATTATGGCCTGTGCCTCCCACAGAAGAATCACAGAATCAAAGAATCATAAAGTTGGAAGAGACCACAAGGACTCTCCAGTCGAAACCCCTGCCATGCACAAACACATAATTAAAGAACCCCCAACCAATGGCCATCAGCCTTTGTTTAAAAACCCCTAAAGGAGGAGACTCCACCACTCTTTGAGGGAGCATGTTCCACTGTCGAACAGCTCTTACTGTCAGGAAGTTCTTCCTAATGTTGAGGTGGAATCTCTTTTCCGCTAGTTTGAATCCATTGCTCTGGGTCCTTTTCTCTGGAGCAGCAGAAAACAAGGTTGCTCCCTCCTCAATATGACACCCCTTCAAATACTTAAACAGGGGTATCATATGGCGTCTTAACTTCTCTTCTCCAGACTAAACATACCCAGCTCCCAATGGGGTCATGCAGATAGGGCAAAAGGAGCAGCCAGAGGCTGCTCCTGCCTTGATCAGCACAGGAATGCAATGACTGTGTGGGCCCAGTCCCAATCCGAGCCACCACTGAGGGCCCAAATGGGATGCTGGCAAAGTACAGACTTTCTCCGCTCTTTTTCTAGCCAGCTTTTTCTGGCAGGGCATGCTCTCCATGTGGATTCCAAATGCTCTGGAGGTCTGCATTATCAAAACGTCATGTCCGAGGAGTGGCCACAAGTCTCTCTTTCCTGCCCAAGTCTGTTTGAGGCCTAATTCTCTCCTCATAAGGCATAGTTTCCAGAGCCTTCACCATTTGGAGGCTCATTTACACTACAGAAATAAACCGTGTGGAACTGGTTTATTTCCATGAAGTTCACACTCACCCCAACTGCAATTGGTGCAGTTTGGGGGGAGGGGGGGGAGGGACCAAAAAGCCCACTTGAACTGGTGCATTTGGCACCGGAACCCTTAGTGGGTCTTTTTAAAGAACCCAATTATCTGAATCTCTGATAGTGAGAGCAAGCTATTGGATCAATTCGGATCCTATTGGATCCCCATTCACAGTCCTCCTCCTCCTCCTCTCCTGCCACTAGTGCCCCACCACCCCTCTTCTGTTGTTATTGTATGCCTTCAAGTCATTTCTGACTTAGGGTACACCTGTCATGGGGTTTTCTTGGCAAGGTTTGTCTGGAGAGGGTTTGTGTTTTCCTTCCTCCTCCTCTTCCTTCCTCCTCCCTCCCCCAACTGTGAATGGGAATAGGGTTAAAATGACATGGAGAGATATGGTATCGCTGAGGAGACCTGGATCTCCTCGCCACAAAAAGGTAAGTGTGAATGAGCCCTTGGTTGCCCTCTTCTGGACATGCTCCAGCTTGTGAAAGAGCTTGCCTTTTTCTTATGAGTTCTTTCTTTCTCTTTTGTCTTTCAGAGAACACACCCTAATATTTGGAAGATTCATTGGAGGAAAAATAACAAAAATGACCGCAAATAACAAAAACACTAAGTTTTTACCTGAGAGAATACTTCTCTAGGAATCTCTAGGTCCTCCAGCACAACTCTGTGGTCAACATCATTCAGACATTGACCATAGAATTGCATTGGAGGAGCTACAAATGCCTAGTGGAGTGTTCTCTTTAGGAATCTCTAGGTCCTTCAATGAGACTTTTGGTTAGAGTTGACCAGATTTGCGTGGTATTGTTGATGGTGGTGAGGTAGGTTTGGCTTTTGATTTATATTTATAAGAATAGTTTTTGTTCTTTTTTGTTTGTTTTCTGCATCATTCTGTTATGTCTGTATTTCTTACATATACATATTCCCTACCTGTTGGAAAGGGTGGTTGAGAAGGGTGATTTTCCAAAATCAATACTCCTGTTTTGTTCTTTCTCATGCTCAAAACAGGAGTGTAAAATCAAGGACAGGATATATCACCTTCAACCTAACAAGTTTTTTTGTGTACTAATGTACCATAAATTTAAATGACAAATAGAATATGAGCATAAGGAATGTCCACCTTTTAACATAAATATAGTAAAAGTGATGGCTTTTTTGTTTTCAAAAAGCAATTTTTTAATGTAAATATATGTCATATTTTTTCCTCTAACTTTCCTGTGGAAACAATTTACCCCAAAAGACATTTGCCAAGAATCACAGCAGAAGGTTGGATAATTAACATAGTTTCACTTTTGTTGTTGTTGTTGTTTATACATTGTCTTAGCCTTAGAGAAATTTGAATAATGAGATCACTTTCTTTAAACAATATTTATGGCAAATTCTTTCAAAAGCAGCAAAACAAAGACCTGGAGTCAGATGGCTTACTCTCCTTTCCCATTAACTGTGAATTTACTTGCAGCTAGAGGAATATAACAATGCAAAATTTTATGATGTTACTTTAAAGCTGCTGTGCAGCATCATGCGATCTGACTACAAAACACATTGTCCCATACAACTGTAACAATCAGATAAGTAAATGACTGTATGGAAAATGCTTCTGATAGCATCCAGCTGTTCCACCCAATACATTCCCAGTCTGCTGGCTTGCATATAGGTAATTAATTTTCCCAGATCAACCTGAGATGTGGCAATTAACATAACAACAAAAGAGCATACCAACATAATTAAACTTTCTGTAAATATAAGGTAATAGCAAACTTTGCCTTCTTTTGTAGTGGTAATAGCTTGGTACTCTGAGAAGTGCAGTAGCTGATGTCAAGAAAGATGGATGAGGCCAGGAGCAAACTAAGTCTAGCCAAGCTCTGTCTCTTGAGCAATCAACAGATACACGCATATCCAGCACAAACCTATAAATGTCTACTTTAGAGTAAGTCCCACTTAGTTCAATAGGATTTATGCCTATTGCGGTACACTGACACACAGTTGGCCCTCCATGTCCACAGATTCTTTATGCACAGATTTGATTATCCATGGTTTGAAAATATCCCAAAATTATATAAATTACAAAAAGCAAACCTTGATTTTGCTGTTTTATATAAGGGACACCACTGTATGCCACTGTATACAATAGGACTTGAATATCCACAGAGTTTGGTATCCAAGAGGGGAGGAAGGTCCTGGAACCAAAACCCAGTGGATAACAAAGGCCCACTCTGATAACAACACTCTTAACCACTAATACAGTAGAGTTTCGATTATCCGACATAAACTGAACCAGCTGATAGTTGGATAACCAAAAATGTTGGATAATCTGGAAGGTCCAAGAAAAGCCTTGAAATCACTATGAATTGCAAATGTATTGAAGTTTTATTGCAATAACAGTAAAAGTAAATGTAAAGAAATCACTGATCAGCATTGTGATGTACAGTATAAACAGTTCAGTCCTCTGAAAATTTAAAGAAATCACAGAAAATTTAAAGAAACCACAGCAGCCACAACACTGGATAATCCGGAATGTTGCATAACCAAAGGTTGGATAATCGAGACTCTACTGTACTTATTTTAGGGACTACAGCTCCCAGAATCCCTCACTATTGGCTTTAATAACAAAAAAAAATTCCCCTGAGCTTTGAGTCTAACTCCAGAGAACAAAGTGGGACTTACGTCTGGGCATGTGACATTACAGCAGGATTGAGAACATGGTGATTGCTATGATTGTGAAAATAATAAATAATAATAATAAATGCGGCAGCCAGGTTACTTACAGGGGTATCCAGGATGGAACACATTACCCCTGTATTAAAATCATTACACTGGCTACCGATTAAGCTTCTGGACACAATACAAAGTGTTGGTCATTACCTTTAAAGCCCTATATGGCTTGGGCCTGAGTTAGTTGAAAGAATGCCTCTCCCTACACAATCTGCCTCGCACTCTCAGAACGTCAGGGAAGAATCTGTTAGAATAATAGAGCACAAAATTGATGACGACTTCCCATAGGGCATCCTCAGCTACGGTCCCAAAATTGTGGAAGAGATCCATCTTATTACCACCTTAGATGCCTTCAAGAAAGCACTTAAGACAGCTCTCTTCCAGCGGGCCTACCCACCCGACATACTATAACAGATTATTGAACAACTGTCTAAACCAGATCAATGATGGAAGCGATAACACCTACCTACTGTGCCGAAGGATTGAATTTTATTGTTCTTATTGCTATTTTTACTGTTTTATAATTAACTGTGTAATGACTTTTAAGATAATTAACTATAGTATAAATTGATGCAAACTGTATTTTAATAATATGTTGGAATCCTGACTCGATCCAAAGGGAGAGACGGGAAATAGAAATAATAATAATAATAATAATAATAATTATTATTATTATTATTATTATTATTATTATTACGATGCCTCTCCCACGGGATCAAGGCTGCTTACAACATCGGATAAAACACAGTGTAAAATGCAACATACAGTTAAAATACATCCCATTATCCCTCCATCCATACTACAATAAAATATCATTAAACAATCAAAAAAGAATTAAGAATTAAAAGAATTACAATAGTCAATAACCAAGCAGTTAGAGACAAGGAGATGGGAAGTTTGGGTCTTCTCTGTGATGCTCTGTGTCCATGGGAGACCAGGTGGGATATTCAGGGAAGGCCTATTGGAAGAGATCCATCTTGACAGTCCTTTTAAAGCTGTCAAGGTTGGTAATGTTCTGGATGTCCCCCGACAGGCCATTCCACAATTTGGAATTGTGCATTATTCATTTTATAGCCATCTTTTTCATGACAGCTGCAGCAAAATACACAATGATTTTATTGTTTTTAAATTTTGAAGTTCCACATTTATCCCAGGCATGATTTCTTACTGCAGCCCATCCTTTGTGTGTTCAAGCCCCATTTTTTCAAAATGTAGTTTACTTCCAATGAAAGTGTGACTAAATCCTAACTTAAGAAAAATAATAAAGCTACCACCTCATCTCTGTGCTGCCACCAGTCTTTGTGGAACACACGTTAGTAGCACTTTGCTAATAGTTTGTTCTGTACACACATTTGACTATCTATTAGACACACGAGGAAGAAAAAAAAGAAAGATTAGAGTGAGGAAATAGAAAGCAGCTATGCAAATCATTGGTATAGATGTTTAGAAAGGCCACAGGATTAGACTGTGGGAAGAATTATGGAACAAACACACAAGAGAGGAATTGGAAAAGGGAAAATATTAAACCCTTAATAAGAACCTAAGAAAATCCTATGAAATTCATGAGAATGCCATAAGACAACAGGTGACTTGAAGGCATATGTGCAAATGTTTATTAATTGTAATGAATGAGAAGTCTTCTGTGAGTTTGAAATTGTGTGTAGTTTAATTAGGCATTTTTAATGGCTGCTGTTTGGTTCTGACAATGAATGTCTCTGTGAGTAAATCCCTCTGAACTCAGGGACTGTACAGACCGCCCCTTTTAGTGCCAAACTGGGGCTGCGGCAACCATACACTGCAGCTCCAATCTCACCTTTCCACAGCACAAAAAGGAGCCTCAAAAAGCAGCTCCTTTCTGAACAGCGGAAAAGGCGGCATAGCTGCCAGCACCATGGCTTTTCAACACTCCTTTGGTGCTGTGTTATCTAGACACAGCACCAGAGGAGTGCCGTGATGCCACCCACCATGTGGCATGGTGCACAGTGTCACACCAGCATGGGAGCAGAGTTGGGACATTCATCGTATGGATGCCACACCCCACTGTATCCCTGTACACCCTATTACTCAGACTTACTTCTGTATAGAAACATGAATGGAAGGGCAGAGGTGTTGTTGGGAGTGCTTGCGGGTCCTTCAGGTAGCAGAGCAGATTGATACCTGATTGTTCACAACTTGAGCCTGGATGGTGGGAGGTGGGCAAATTTCACATCCCCTGAAAGGGATGGCATCCACATCCAGCAAGTTTGGTGTTGACTTTCTTTTTTTTAGTTCAGTATATATGCTGATATCTGTATATTCAAATATCCAAATGGAGACCCCCATTTCAGAAGCCCTATGAATCTTCAGATATTTGAATATGCAGATATCTGCATATGCACACATGTGCGCATGCACACACACACATACTGAACTGAACTGGAACTGCAAAAAAAGTCAACACCACACAGTCAGTTTTTGCTAGAAACTGTGGAGTAAAAATCACTAAAGCCCTCAGGCATGCATCTTCAGTGGCATCCACATAATTGTTGCAATGGGGAAAAAACCTATTGTTTTTGTATTGTATGCGTCAAGACAGCAGAGGGAGGCAAAGAAAAGAAATATGATTTGCAAGGGAGGAAGAGGCAGCTTTTACTTGTTAAACTTTTCCAAATTCCAAAGATAGATGTGACTACAAATTTTCTTTACCTTTCTGCCTGGTTATTATTGCTGGATGTTGGGTTGGTCTGTTGAAATTTTTGCTTCCTCTGCACTGTGAAGTTGGTCAGGAGGGTGATTATAAAGAACTGCACACACAATAACCTTATCACAAGAAGCAGAAATAGTGTGAGTTTATAACAGGGCTGAGGAAAGTTACCTTTTGGACTACAATTGCAGGAAGGCTCCCAGATTTTGGAACTTGTAATCAAAAAAATATTTTTATCCAGCCTTTAATTAAAAGGGTATTAAACGGTGCTAGACAACTGTGAGTATTCAAGGGGCAGGATCAGCTGATGGCTGTATGGAGACTCTCTGGACCAGGGATTCCCAACCTTTTTGACTCAAAAAGCCCTTATTTTTACGGCAGAGTCCCTAAGAGGCCTACCCTATGTCTTACAAGTTAATGGTGTTTAGGAGTACTGTATATATAAGAATATATTCTTATTCTTTAATTTCATTCAATTTTAATTTCTTTCTTTTTCCTGGAGTGGCTGCAGACCACCTGGGAAATGCATACAGAGCCCTAAGGGCTCCTTGGAGCACAGGTTGGGAACCCTTGCCCTAGACCATCTTGTCAGGATCCTGGGTTCAAGGGGACAGACTCTTGGGGACATGTTTCCCTTCCCATCCACTGTTAATAGGATCAAGAGAGTAGCAATGACAGTAGGCCTCCCTCAACATGTCCTAACTTGTGTGAGGAGATGGTAGCTATAAAAGCAACTGTTCCTGGGCTTTAGAGACATTGTGGATCCTGCCTAGAAGGTGGGTGCAAGGCAGTGGAATAAATGCCCACCCGTAGTGTCAACTCCAGAATTTAACCTATATTGGAGATAGGATTAGCAATAAATTACTTTTCTGTTGCAGATCCATGCATTTTGTTAGTAAAGGAAAAGGTTTTCCCTCTGTAAGGATTACTACTCAAAGCAGGGGAATATCACTTAGCTCAATATATCAATCTTGGCTCCTTACAATGACCAATGAGATCTTGAATCCCAGAATTTTTATGGAGTGACCAGAGATTCCAGGAACTGACACAAAGGCAAAGTCTTTGGATATTAAGCTAGTTTATTGATGCAAAGGAAAACACACTCTCTCACACACACATTCATGCACGCAATCACACAAGGCTAATAGAAGCAAGGAGGAAATGTGGGAAAATAAAATAACAAGCCTTCTAATGGTGAAATACTTGCCTGAGATGATTCTTCCAGAATCCAGGCTGATGCAGCCAGCATCACAATAGAGAGAGGTAGGGAGAAGGGTTTGTGGGGAAAGGGAAGGGGGAAGGGAAGGGGGTTGGTGGAACTGCATGGAGCCCCAAACGACCAGGGGGCCATCTGAGATTCCAAGGCAGAACAAAGAACAAAGCAATAGCAAGGGTTTAAATAGGTTTGTGGTCACATCCTCAGTAGAGGATGCTTTTCTATATCAAAGGGAGGCCAGATTTACATATCGGTTGATCTATGGCAAGCCTCTTCGATAAGAAAGGACACTTGATACCAGAATAGCTTGTATCTGAAAAGTATCGCAAAGTCATAAAACTGTCCGAAGGTGTGAAGATTTCTCCTTTGTGCAACTCCCAGTCTTAAGCGGAGACAGCCCTCACCAAAATCTCAACTGATCTCTTGCAGGCCAAGGCAAGTGGCCTCTACTCTATTCTCATTCTTCTAGATCTGTCTGCGGCCTTTGACACCGTGGACCACTGTCTCTTGCTTGACTTACTTTCTGACCTCGGGTTCTCCGACTCTGTTCTCAACTGGTTCAAATCTTACTTGTCAGACCGATCCTTTGCCGTGGTCACAGGTGGTCAGACTTCCTCCTCTGTCCCCTTATCTGTTGGAGTTCCTCAGGGCTCTGTCTTGGGTCCCCTTCTGTTCTCTCTTTACACACTGTCCCTTGGTAAACTCATCAGTTCTTTTGGTTTCTCCTATCATCTGTATGCCGATGACACTCAGCTGTATCTTTCAACCCCTGACCTTTCGCTGGGGCTCGAACAGCAAGTCTCCTCTTGTCTGGCTGCCATCTCTCAGTGGATGCGGCATCGGCGCTTGAAGCTCAACATGTCTAAGACAGAGCTTCTCATCTTCCCACCTAAGCCCACCCTTCAATACTCCTTTTCTGTTTCTGTTGACGGCATTTCTATTCAGCCGGTTCAGCAAGCCCGCAGTCTTGGCTTCATTTTTGATTCCTCGCTGTCATTTACTCCCCAGATTCAGGCCACCACCAAGACCTGTAGATTCTTTCTTTACAACATTGCTAAAATCCGTCCTTTCCTCTCAGCCTCCACTGCCAAGACTCTGGTCCATGCCCTGGTGGTCTCACGACTTGATTATTGTAACCTCCTTCTGACAGGGCTTCCTCTCTCTCACCTCCATCCTTTAATCTCTGTCCAGAACTCAGCTGCACGTATCATCACATCTGCTCGCCGCTTTGACCATGTTTCTCCTCTTTTATCCTCCCTTCACTGGCTCCCCTTCCCCTTCCGCATCCAGTACAAGCTTTTGTTGTTGACTTTCAAAGCCCTCCACGGACTGGCCCCTCCTTACTTGTCTGAACTTCTTTCTCCTCACACTCCTTCTCGTACCCTCCGTTCTGGTAGTCTAGGTCTCCTGTCCCAGCCGAGGATTTCCACTGCCCCATCCTGGATTCGTCCCTTCTCACTTGCTGCCCCTCACTCCTGGAACCTTCTTCCCCCACATGCACGCCTCATCACTTCCCTAACCAGGTTCAAAACTGAGTTAAAGACTATATTATTTAGGGAAGCTTTCCCAGGACTGTGCCATCCGCCCCAGGATGCCTCCTTTTAACTTTGTATTAAGAAGCCATGCCCTCCCTCCTGTCCATCTGCCTTGGTCCTGGCCCCAGAGGGAGAGAAGAACCACCGGACCTCACCCCCTCTCCCATCACCTTCCCCTCTTCCTTTTGTGTTGTCTCTTTTAGACTGTAAGCCTGAGGGCAGGGATCCGTCTAATTTAAGATTGTATGTACAGCACTGTGTAAATTTACAGCGCTATATAAATAAAGGTTAATAATAATAATAATAATAATAATAATAAGCTTGGTACGTGATGTCTTCGCTTTTAGGCCATGGCAGCCAAAAGAACTCTCCCATAATGCCTTTCCATTAGAGTCATAAGGAGAATACCTTCACTTTATCGATTCAGGATTTGCCTAAAGACTGCTATGATCATGAGATGCCAAGGAGAAGGAGTGCCTGATTACCTCTGCAGATGCATTCTGGGATAGGGGTTTGTGGGGGGTATTTTATAAAATACTATTGTTAACACCTTGTCTAGTTGTGCCCAACCTAGGGGATTGTGCCCATCTCCATTACTAAGCGGAAGAGCCAGCATTGTCAAAGACAACTCCATGGTCATGTGACCAGCATGACTGCAAAGAACACTGCACTAGTGACGGAAGCTCACCCCTTCATGTGGCACTTGGGTCTTGAACTACCAACCTGCTGACCTTGCAATTGTCATAGCAGCTTAACTGAGCCACTGTACCAAAGTGATAAAAGTCAAAGAAGCATTTAACCATATCTTGAAACATAAAGATAAAAATCAAAATACTGAATATATTCAATTTCATCATCTCAAACAATCTCACCTCTTCATTCCCAGATCTGGATATACTGCTGCATTTGCAAACAAGGATGTCATGTATTGAGAATAGGGATGGGAAGAATATTTGAAAACATATGAAAAATAACTGAAAAACTTATTTCTGTAGTGTCAGCAAACCATGATGAGAACAATCCTGGATTAATGAGAATATTAGCAGTTCAGGACTTAGCTATGCAAAATGTGCATGTGTTCTTTTTGAACAGAATTTTCAGGTGTTGATTCAGCCTCAGTTGTGCATTTTCTAGGCATAAAATAATATATCTGTGCAATGTCCACACTTTCAAATAACTTTAAAGATTTAGATGATTTTAGGATCCTATTGCCAAGGGTAAGAAACAAACATTATTATTAGTAGTAGTATTGGTATTAGTATTATTTCTCAGTTATAAAACAAATGTAGCAGCCTTCAACCACAGATATAAGAACTATATTTGGCATTCTACAGGGTCCTGATGAGTGTGTGACTCTCCAAATGTTATTGGACTGCAAATCCCATCAGCCTTTATTAGTGGTGAGGGATCATGGGAATCACAGTCTAACTTCTGGGAGCCACAGTTTAACACATTCCCCATCACTGTCCACAATGTCTAGACATAATAATCCAAATGGCAGCATTATCTCAGCATTCTGCTTTTGAGTGGTTCCTTATGGAAGCTACATGTTAATATGGCCAAACTTTAAACAAAGCAGATTGTTGATGGCATTACAAAATTCAAGGGGAGAACACAAGCTGTGACCATGCTGGATATTTTCATAGTCAATTTTATTCCCAACTAATCAACAGGAGAATATGTTACAGAAGACAAATTGTCTTTCCATGTGTACATTGCATTTTCTTTTACATTATGTTAGCACCTTGACTTCAGAATCTACTTTTCTTCCAGTTGCTGTACAATTTCATGCATTGAAAGCGGTCAGGAAAAACAATGACACTTGCATAGTTGCAGATGGCCTAGAGTAATTGCATATACAGTATGCTTCTTCCCAAATTAGATTAAAGGAACTGGCTCCCATAAAACTACAGAAACATGAAAACCTATTTAATTGTCGCGTACTGCCCAGATGGCTAATCTACAATCCATTATGCTGGCTAATCTGGAGCCTTGCTGAAAAATATGGCTCAATCAGGCAGCATTCCTACACATAAGGCCTTGGATTTGAAAGAGAAAGCCAACTGACTGCATTGGAAACTAGAGACAAAAAGATTGGTACCTGTGCCTGCCTGGTGTTTCCTAAATGCAAACTGTCAGATAACATTATGTGCTGCAAAAAAAGGGGCATTTAGAGTTCCAAGGCATGGGACCAATATTCTATATCAGCTACATACTTAAATGTATACTTGGCCGTCCGTATTCACAGGGGTTAGGGGAGCAAGACCCACGTGAAAGTGGAAAAACCACAAATATCTCTAAGCCTCCCAAATCTTAACATAGTCTATAGTCCTAACTCTTGGAAGCACCACTTCAGTTCTGCCATTGTAAGGCATGCTGGGACTTGTAGCCCCAGATGAGGCCAGAGAGAAGGAAAGCAGCCATAGTGGGGTGACCAGCACCAGATAAGGCTCTGGGGTGGAAGGGGAGGCAAGGGTACTCAGTGTTATTTTATACATTTATGACATACTGAGCCCAGTGTTGGCAAACCTTTGGCATGTGTGCCCTCTCTGGTACACAAAGCTGTCCCTGAGGGCACACAGCAGCCACAGGTAGTAGGGGTGGGGAGGTATGCATGTCCAGCCTGGCTCCTTGCTGTGGCCCAGTTCTCCCATGAAAAACTGAGCCACGACAAGGAGGGGCCGTCTGTGGGCCTTCTGGGCAGAAGCCCCCACTTTTTTTTTTGTTTTAATTTTAATTTTAATTTTTGCTATTTTTTTGTGCTGTTGTCTGTTGGGGTCAGATGGAGGGACAGTTGGTCTCGGGGATGGTGAGGGTCCACCAACTGCTCTGGACAGAGTTACAACCATGGTGATAGTGTTACAATAGTGATTAAGTAACTATCATGAGTATAAAACAATTATCTAGATTTGGTCATTCGTAACTGTTCTGTATTCATGATCGCTGCTTTATCACAATTGTGACCTTATTGCCATGTTCATAACATACCTCCATCCTGATTTATCTAGTATCACCTACATGGTCAGAAGGAAGTCTATTCTGCCAGTGACAGGAGCATGGGTGAACAACATTTCCACAGAAAGGATAACTAGGGAGAAACTAACAAAATAATGAACTATAGCCATCCCTCTGGATTTGCGGCTTTGGAACTTGTAGTTTTATTGTTTGTGAGGTCACCACCTCCCTCTCCCCCTTCGCTCCTGTGTTTTTCTTTCCATTCCCTCCCTCCCATCCCTCTTTACTGCCTTCTCTCTCCCCCCCCCCCCGACTTAGCTTTGCCTTGGGGGTTGGGAGGGAGCCTTTCTTGAGTCCATAGGGAGGCAGAGTACAGGGGCCACTAGTGACTGTAATCTGTGCCCCACTGGCCAGCTGCCGTGGAAGTTCGCCTTCCTGGATTGTGCATGGCCTGCCCCCCTCCGCCACAGCCAATGGGTGCCTGCTTGCTTCCTATCTCATCCCTGTCACCCTGTGATTGGCTCAGCTGAGCCAGCTCCAGGGCAATGGGAGTGAGATGGGAAGCAAGTGAGGGAGTGGGGGGGGGCCTTCCTGCTTCCCATCTCGTCCCTGTAACCCTAGGACTGGCTCATTTAAGCCAGGTCCAGGGCAACGGGGATGACAGTGGAAGCAAGCGGAGCGGGGGGGGGGAGGGGGACCTGCTTCCCATCTTGTCCCCATCACTCTGGCACTAGCTCAGCTGAGCCGGCTCCAGGGTAATGAGGGCAAGATGGAAAGCAAGCGGGCGGGGGGGGGGGGGGGAGCTCCTGCTTCCCATTTCATCCCTGTCACTCTGGCACTGGCTCAGATGGGAAGCAGGAGGGCCCTCCCACTTGCTTCCCATGTTACCCCCATTGTGCTGGAGCTGGCTCAGCTGATGAAATACTAGCAGGGAACTGGAACAGAACCCTAGCTTCAATACACTATGAGTTGGGTGGGTGTCGGTTGGCGGCAGAGCATTATGTCAGATAGTGTAAATATTGCTGTATCATGCTAGTAAATATTTTGCTGCAACTAGGATTAAAAGCCTCTTGGGAAGAACCTCAGAAGTCATGAGTCAAAATCTGTTCAGAAGCAGGAGCTTTTATCTCCAGCTACTTCCAGACTTGGCAGTGGCGTTTACTTCCCTAGCTGCCAGTGTTCTGCATATGGACTCAGTTTTACCCCAATACTAACAGGAACATATATTTATATGTAAATAACCACATTGCAATAATACTACAAAACACAGGATACGCTATACAAAATGCTATAGAGAACTATATATCCCAGACTGTGTCTATTGTGCTTCCTCAGGCCTTGACAGCATCAGTTCCAGTAAAATGATTTCTACAAGCAGTAGATAGCGAAATGTTCCAGCAAAATTATTTCCACAAGTGGTAGGTAGGATAGCAAATGATAGTAGAATGTACTTTCTCAGATCTTCACAACCTCTGTTCCAGAAATATGATTTCCACAAGCTTGTGGACAATAGTCAACACATTGGTAGTTACTGCAATACAGTGTTTTCTGAATGACATTTCCATCAGGTTTGGGTAGATCAGGTCAGAAATGCTTACTGTGGTCCAAAATACACTGTAGAAATAATCCAGTTTGAGACTGCTTTAATTGCCCTGGATCAAGGCTAGGGAATCCTGGGAACTGTAGTTCTGTGAGACATTTAACCCTCTCTGTCAGAGAGAGCTCTGGTGCCACAATAAACAACAGTTCCCAGGATTCCCTAGCACTGAGCCAGGGCAGTTAAAGTGGACTCAAACCGGATTATTTCTGCAGTGTGGTTTGGACCGTAGTCAAGTATAGTTCACTAAGTAGCTGATACACAATACTGGGCATGATTGTTAGTTACCATCAATATCATTCCCCTTGTTGAGTTTCTGTGCCTTCAAATTCAATCTACAAACAAATCACTTTCTCTGATTTCCTATACACCCCTCTCAGTATTTTTTTTCGAAGTAGAAGGAAAAAGGTAGAAACATGCTGAAATATATCCTAAATACCCTTCAAACAGAAATTTGCCTTAAAAATTTCTATATATTTTAACAAGCCCAGTAAAAGATGCTGACTTCATATGTAGAGAATAGTTTCAATCCCTGTGCTATCACTGTATAACATAATTAAATTATAAAGCTGTTTTAGTCCCCAAAATCACTGTGCAAAAGGATCCTGTAGCACCTTTGAGACTAACTGAAAGAAAGAACCTGGGAGCAAGCATTTGAGGAAGTCTATGGAAGTTATCAGACGGGAGGAATTTCTCTCAACTGTGAATGGAGCCAGTTCACAATTACATGAATTCGCTAGTTTAGCAAATTTACGTGAATTCTAATTGTGTTCAGAATGTGTTCAGAATGACTTCCCATTGCCCAAAAATGACTTCCCATTGCCTGAAATTGCGTGAGATACACTCATATGCAATAACGTGAAATTCTATGATTGCGTTCAGATTGCCATTGGATTATACTTCCAATTTCTGTCATCTGATAATGTCCTATGAAAGTTCATACTACCAGCTGCTTTCTTTCAGTTAATTTCAAAGGTGCTGCTTACTTATCTACATCATGTTGCACATGAAGTTTTGCCTTAAAACATGGTGGGCAACATGCAGCACTCTAGAATGATGCTTTATTTACTTCTTTTATTTTGATTTGTATGACTCCTTTCTCCCAAAACCTAGGTTCCAGGCATCTCACAAAAAGACTTACATAGATTAAACCACAGAAAGTACAGCATTGAAATACACATAAACAAACAAGGAATAAAAAGACTTCAGCATCCACCCACCCATTAAAAACCCTTCCTCAGTTGCCAGAACCTCACCTGAATAATACACATACATAAGGCCAGAAAATGTATTGCAAAGCTTAGGCCTAGTGGAAGTACATGCGTCTCCTCCTTCTGCACCCCCTTTCCCAGCCATTTAGTAACCAGTAGAGTGTAGGGAATGGCCAAGGAACATCTGGCTATGTGACTACAGCCAGATGCACAATGATGGAGTAGGCTGAGATCCTGCATCTCATCATTGCAATTCATCTTTACATGCTTGTATGTCATTATGATAACAGAAATAACAAACAGAATGTCATAATCTTCCAGGACCCCTGGATGATCCCAGACATTTATTGTTGTTGCATCTGTGCATCTGTCTATAGTCACATAGACAGAAGTTTTTCAGGTGTCCCCTGCTCTCCACTAGCCATTATATTGCCATGGAAGGCAGCATGAAAAGGGTCAGACTTCAGGGGCAAGATTGGTCATTATGTGTGTGAGAGAGTGAATTTCGACCTCCACAACAGTTAGTATAAAAGACAAGGAAGGAATAAGGATTTATGCTTATGTATGTTGCCAACAAGATGCCAGAGAACAATTATTTTTGTTTGTGTCTTCTCTCTCCTGAGTTCATTTTTGTATTGGTTTTGTCTACTGTATTTGTTTCTATTTATACCACTGTTAATTTCTGCTTCTACTGTTACACTTGATTGTTTAATTTCTATTGCATTCTATTGTTTTCTAAACTGTTATCAGCCAAGCTGAGCCAGTTATCAGCCAGTGAAAGGGCAGAATAGAAATATTTATAACTATACACACACACACACACACACACACACATGTAAAATATATAAAAGTTGGATCCAGATGAAAGAATCGACCCTATTTTTGTTGGAAAAATAGCCAATAAACTATAGGAATGGTTCAGTTGCTACTCTCCTGGTAGAAAGGGTAGTCCACTGTGTTGCTGGAATTAATAGGAAGGAGAACAGAGCTCAGTAGGCCTCTTTCCAATCTCCTAGAGAACCAAAGGGATGTGACCACTGCTGCCATTCAGAACTGAAAGTACTGGGTTTGATAAACCAACAGTTCTGGCTCAGCAGAAAGCCGCTTCTTACATTCATTCTTATTTACTGATGGCTGGTGTGATGTCAGTTATGTTAATATGGCTTAGAAGGAGAGTCAGACTAACACAGAAAATTTTTTACACCTTGGAAAGGTGAAAATACCCTGATAATTCTCTGAAGTGCTAAATTAACATGTGATGGGATGTTGAAAATCTACTCCACAATCTCAATAAAAGATTACATCACACCAGTTCTGAGCTTCAAGTTCCTACAATATTGAAAAAGGGCAAGTTAAGTCTGGTTTCACTGAATTTATCAAAATGGCACCTTGACTGGAGATCTATTCAATCCATTCATGATAATGCTGTCAAAGTGATTATATTCTGGGTAGTCAATACCATAAATCCCTTTAGAATATTTCACAAGATTGTTCAATGAATATCCTTCTGAAATACTCATGTCACAATAGCACATATTGTTATCAATGATGCCACAAAAGCCTTTGTTTGCTTATATTCACGTTACTTCTTTTGGCATATATATGAACAGTTATAAAGTAAGGCCTGCATTTTTAGCCAAGAGGAAATAAGCCATTGTTAACTGCATGTACTAATTCTATTAAGTGTATGCTAATTTTAAATTCACCATTGCCTAATAACAGAAATCATTTCAGGGACAATAGAGCTATTGTGACACATTGTTGCACATTTAATCAGTGACAGACAGCTACAGAAATGTGCCTGAACAATACTTACATTCCTAAGCATTTTTCCACATTGTCTTAAGTAAAATCTGGTGGGTGTTGGATAGTTCTTTGAAACATTCTGGAAACTGTCACAGCAAGGTGTACCCTTCTGTTCTGAAGTTGTCAGATTTAGTGTTAAGATAACAAGGCTGTCAGATTTATCTAAGGATTAAGCATTCTGATGTAATATCACATAGATATATACATATTGTAACATGCTATGAGATGTTGTGCCTCCAGGACCAAATGGGTGAAGCTAATTTATCTTGAAATGCTCATTAACATTCTATCTGTTACAGGAAGCTATTGGAAATAGAATGTTTCCAATAGTCCTGTTGTTTCAGCTGAAGTAAAAGGCTTATTGTCTTGTAAAACCACCATACTCCTTGAGACAAGGGGATGTGAACAAACTAAAAATCTTATTGCTCACCAAAAAACAGCTGAGAGGCAGGGAGAAAGAAGTGGCTTTCTCTTTGCCTCTCTGCATGCCATCATAGCACTTCTGTTCTCTTCCTTAGGCAGATGGTCATAAAAGCATGTCTTTTATCATGCTGGAAAAATCCATTTGGAAAAGGCACTCTTTTACAACCTTCTCTCCCTGGAAGAACAGAAGTTTTACAACAGCATGTGGAGAGGCAAGAATAAAGCTGCTTCTCTTTTGCTGCCTCTCAGCTTTCTTTTGTCATGTGATAAAGCCAGCATAGTATAGTGGTTTGAGTGTTGGACTACAGCTCTGGAGATCAAGATTTGATTCCCCACTAAAGCATAAAAACCTAGTGAGTTGGGCAAGTCACATTCTCTCAGATGGCAATGGCAAATCCCCTCTGAAGAAACCTGCCAAGAAAACCCTATATTAGGGTCACCATAAATCAGAAATGGGTTGGAGGCATACAACAACCAACAATAACAAAAACAACAACAGCTTTAAGATGGAAGGTGGTCCCACAGATAGTAAAATAAAAGATCAGTGAGGCCAGATGTTGAGTAGACAATCAAATGAGCCTGAGCTGAAGGTAAGTTTGGTGTTCTATCTATCACTCCTTGAAAGCTAAGTTCACATCCACCTTTACCCTGATATAGATATTAGTGTGGCTATTAAATAGGGAACATTAGCCCTTATCTCTACTAGTCTCACCTCATGCTTTCCAAAATTTAATAAGTGAAGAAAGGAAGGAGGGGAAAGCACAAACTACAAGGGTTCATTGTACATTTCCATTATTTTTGAATCACTGTAATGGAAGCTTCTCAGAGTCTAGGCTGATGATAGGATGGAATGCTGAGGAATGTAGGCCAAGATCCTGCATCAGAAGTAGTATTTTCTAATTAGACTCCTGAAGCCCACCTTAAAAGCTAGTCAGTCAACCCAAGTGATGAAATTCTGTAATACTGGTGTGCAGGGCACTGTGAGATATGATCATCCCTCTTCCAACAGCAAGCAATGGTGAGATGAAGAACTGTGACAGAATCCCACAATAGCCTCTGCATTTGTTTCTCGGACCTTTCCTTACACATTGTAAACTGCTTAAGTAATGCTTAAGTGCACTGTTAAGTGGTATAGCAATGCACTTGCTTGCTATTGCTATTCTGCAATGCTCCTCTCTCTAGCACCACAGAACTCCATCACTTGGGAAGGTTGACTGCTTTTAAGGTCAGTTTCAGTGGCATTTGCAGTCATTGCAACAGTACCATAATTTCAGATGTGAATATGAAGGAGTTACAAGGTTGGAAGTCTAACTTATGATCTTGTAGCTACCTAAAAGGATGCCCCACATAGTTGCTGTTGTTTTCAATCTTTTGACTTGCTAAAAAGAAAAACAACCCCTACAATTCAACATATCAGGGAGCAAGAAGTTTTCCTGGACAGAACGGAACAAATGGTCTTGGATGCGGACCACACAGAGGAAGTTGCTGGGGAGGAGATTGTCACTTCATGTACACAGGAGGAAGACAGCTGGAGGAATGTCACACACAGACGTAGGGAAACTAGGGAGAGGTCTGGGATCTTGCAGCTACAGATCGATTTGAAGCTCTGTCCCTTAGCAAGGAGGACAAGGTAGAGCAGCAGCATGGACACACTTCAGAGACAGAGCAGGGGAGCTAGGGACTTCCACCACAGGGAACAGTCACTGCTAAGCCTCAGAGGAGGTGTGTGGTTGTGGTGAGGGATTCCTTGCTGAGGAGTATAGAAGGAGTGATCTGTGGGCCTGACAAGATGTCTCGGGAGGTGTGTTTTCTCCCTGGGACAAAGATTTGTGATATGATGGAGAGGCTGACAAAACTGGTGAAGCCAACTGACCAATACCCCTTCCTTTTATCCATGTGGGAACAAATGACACAGCAATAATAATAATAATAATAATATTTATTTCTATTCCGCCCCTCTGAACAAGCAATCGGGGCGGAGTACAGCAGAGGTTAAAACAATATCAAGTTAAAATACCACTTCCTTACCCTTACCACCCTCCCTTAAAAAAGAATTAAATCACAATGGAGTTAAAAAACATAATAGATTAAAACAGCAATACACAATAGTAGGGAGTGGACCCAGCTTAGGTTGTATGGAGAAAAATGCAGGAAAAGATTTAAAAAGCCCTTAAAACCTAGGTATGGAGCTGGGGATATTCACATTCTCTGGAAAGGCTTGCCGGAAAAGATGCGTCTTTAGGGCTCTTTTAAAGCCTTCTAAAGATGTAATGAGACGCATCTCGTCCGGCAGGTCATTCCACAACTTGGGGGCGACAGCCGAAAAAGCCCTCTGGGAGGTCTGTACCAGCTTAGTCTTCATGGGTTGAAGCAGGTTCCTCCCAGAGGACCGGAGTGTGCGGGGGGGTTCATATGGGAGGAGGCGGTCCCTTAGATAAGATGGGCCCAAGCCATGACGGGCTTTAAAGGTTAAAACCAACACCTTGTACTGTGCCCGGAAACTGATCGGCAGCCAGTGGAGGGCTTTTAGCACAGGAGTGATATGCTCTCTCCTGGATGTTCCAGCCAGAAGTCTGGCTGCCATATTTTGGACCATTTGTAGTTTCCGGGTTAGGCACAAGGGTAGCCCCATGTAGAGTGCATTGCAGTAGTCCAAACGTGAGGTTACCAGCGCGTGTATCACAGTTTCCAGATCCCTCCTCTCCAGGAAAGGGCGCAGCTGGCGTATCAGCCGAAGCTGGTAACAAGCGCTCCTGACCGTCGCATTCACCTGACTTGTCATGTGAAGCGACGGATCAAGGAGTACCCCCAGACTGCGAACAGAGTCCTTCGAGGAGAGTGTGACTCCATCGAGGACTGGAAGTTGTATTCCCAAACCTGGTTTCGGGCCTGTGACTGTGAGCACCTCCGTTTTGTCTGGATTAAGCTTCAATCGGTTTTTCCTCATCCAATCCATTACCGCCGCAAGGCAGTCATTGAGAGGGGAGACGCCATCTGAGGTCTGAGCAGACGATCTGGTCACGGAGAAATAGATCTGAGTGTCATCAGCGTACTGATGACACTGAGCTCCGTGCCTCCGAATGATCTCACCCAACGGCTTCATATAAATATTGAATAACATCGGGGACAGAATAGCGCCCTGTGGAACTCCACAGCTAAGCTCGATTTTAGAAGAGCAGCTGTCCCCGAGTCTCACCCTTTGAGATCTGCCGGAGAGGAAGGAACGGAACCACCAGAGCGCGGTGCCGCCGATCCCCAACTCTCTCAGCCGATCTAAAAGGATGGAATGATCGATTGTATCAAAAGCCGCGGAGAGATCCAAGAGCACTAACAGGGTCACACTACCCCTGTCGATGCTCAGGCGGAGGTCGTCAGTCAGAGCAACCATGGCTGTCTCCACTCCATAACCTGCCCTGAAGCCGGTTTGAAATGGATCGAGATAATCGGTTTCATCCAAGACAGCTTGGAGTTGGGAGGCAACCGCTTTCTCAACCACCTTGCTTAAGAAAGGCAGCAAGGAAACTGGTCTGTAGTTGTTCCTGTCCAGGGGATCAAGGGAAGGCTTCTTCAGGAGGGGCTTAACAGCCGCCTCCTTCAGACTAGATGGAACATTGCCTTCCCTGAGAGACGCATTGATCACATCCCGAAGGAATGTTCTCAATGCATCCCCTCCCTGGACGACCAGCCAGGATGGACCTGGGTCGAGAGAGCAGGTTGTCTTCCTCACGCTTCCAAGGAGCTTGTCCACGTCATCGGTACTCACCGATTGGAACTCATCCAGTAAACTGACAGCAACGGAGTTGCTGGATACCTCACTCATGGACTCTGAACGAAGGTTGGCGTCCAAGTCGGCTCTTATCCGAGAGATTTTATCTGCAAAGTGGATATTAAATGCCTCACAGCAGGCTGTTGTAGGATCTAGCAAGGGGTTTGGCGCAGGGGGGACCTGTGTCAATTCCCTCACCACCTTAAACAGCTCTGCCGGGCGGGACTCTGCAGACGCAATGCGTGCAGAGCAGCGAGATCTCCGCGCTGCACGCAAAGCCTCTCCATAGATGCGAAGATGCAATCTATAGAGAGTTCTGTCGGATGAGAGCCGAGTCCTTCGCCATTCACACTCTAGTCGTTGTCCAGCCCGCTTCATTTCCCTGAGCTCTTTCGTATACCAGGGCTTCCTGTTGGGAGCAGGCTGGAAAGGACGCTCGGGAGCGATTGTGTTGATGGCCCTGGTGACGTCGGTATTCCAAGTGTCTACCAGGGTCTCAACAGAATCGCCGGCATTCCCAACCAATAAACCCTCTAGGGCTTTCTGGAAACCAATTGGTTCCATGAGCCTTCGAGGGCGGACCATTTGAATGGGTCCGCCACCCCCGGGGGGACGGAACGTGGTCTTTAGCTCCAGCTTGATCAGGAAGTGGTCCGTCCATGACAGTGCGGAGGTCTTGGTTACCTCCGCCCACGGATACTCCTGTTCCGTACTGAAAACCCCATCGAGTGTATGACCTGCACAATGAGTGGACCCGTTGACCAATTGAGATAGGTTCATGCCTGTCATGGATTCCATGAACTCCCGAGCTGCTCCAGGTAAATCCGAAAAGCTGGCCTCAAGAGGGATGTTGAAGTCACCTAAGACAAGAAGTCTAGGGGACTCCAACAATAGCTCAGAGACCAGCTGGGTCAGCTCGGCTAGGGAGTCTGTTAGACAACGGGGTGGCCTGTATACTAACAGAATCCCCAGACTATCCCTGGTTTTCAGGGTGAGGTACATACACTCGATGTGGGCTGTTTTCCGGACAGGTCTTCTGATCAAGGTCAGGTTGGTTCTATGAACTATAGCGACGCCGCCCCCCCGTCCACTCTCCCTTATCTGCTCACTGACCGTGTACCCAGCTGGAAGAGTCTGCGCCCAAGTAGTAGAGCTGGTATCTCCCAGCCAGGTCTCGGTAAAGCAAGCCAGGTCAGCTCGTTCATCCGCGAGGAGATCGTGGATGATGTGAGTCTTACCCTTGGCCGACCTGACATTGCAAAGGAGCAGATTAAGGGATTGTGGAATGGTTGGTATGCTCTCCAAATTATCCCGGGCAACAGAGTGAACTGAAGAAGGGATAGATACTAGACATCGATCCCTACTTCTTTTGTAACATGTGTTCACTCTGTTTCCGCCATACCTTCCCCGCCCCCACACAACCTCAATCGCCGCCCCCGGATTGTTCCCAGCTCCATTATCTGCAAGTAAGGCCTTCAAAATTACAAGGCTATGGGTAAGAAGCTGAAAGAAATGGATGCACAGATTGTCATCTCATCTCTTCTGCCAGTTGAAGAGCATGGCCCAGGAAGAGAGAGGAAAATCGCAGATGTCAACAACTAGCTCCACAGATGGTGTCACCGAGAACAATTTGGATTCTTGGATCATGGGCTGAAGTTCCATGAGGGGGCACTTCTGGCAAGGGGTGGGCTGCATCTCATGCCATTTGGAAGAAACACTTTTGACAACACTCTTAAGAATCTGATCAGGAGGGCTTTAAACTGAGTTATGTGGGGGAGGGAGACAAAAGTGCTGGAGAATATAGTCATAATGTCATAGACGGAACAAGGCAAACAGTGAAAGGACCCAACAGTAGGAGGAAAAAAAGTGCACAGGCAGCAAGCAAAGGGGATACATGGTCTTCAATGTCTACACTAATGCACAGAGAATGGGAAATAAGCAAGATGAACTTGAACTCCTAGCACTACCAGGGAAATATGATATAATAGGCATCACTGAAACCTGGTGGGATGAATCTCATGATTGGAATTTAGAAATGCAGGGGTATAACCTTTTTAATAGAAACAGGCTAAACAGGAAAAGAGGAGGAATAGCATTATATGTCAGGGATATTTATATCAGCGAAGAGATCCAGGACATCAATACTGGAAGACAGAGAGTGTCTGGATAAAAATTAAAGGAGAGGGAAGCAATAGGGATGTTACTGTGGGAGTCTATTACAGATCCCCAACTCAAGCAGAGGAATTGGATGATGCCTTTCTAGAACAGATGACCACACACTCAGAAAGGAAAAATATAGTAGTGACGGGTGACTTCAACTATCTGGATTTTTGCTGGACTTCAAACTCAGCGCTATCCTCAAGATCTAGAAAATTCCTCACTTGCCTTGAAGGCAAATTCATTGTCCAAAAGATGGAAGAGGCAACAAGGGAGCCAGCTATTTTGGATCTGATCCTAACCAAGAGGGATGACCTAGTTAATGGGTTGCAAGTGGTTGGATCCTTTGGTGGGAGTGATCATGTTCTCCTGGAGTATTTTATACAGTGGAAAGGAGAAGCCAGGCATAGTCAGATACACATTCTAGATTTTAGGAAAGCTGATTTTAGTAAATTTAGAGAAATACTGGGGGTGATCCCATGGTCAGGAATACTAAAAGAGAAGGGAGTTCAAGACGGATGGGAGTTCCACAAAAGGGAGATACTAAAGGTCGATTTCAAACAGTTCCAATGAGGAAGAAAAACAGGAGATGTCTCAAGAAACCAGGATGGATGACTAAGGAACTTTCAATTGATCTAAGTTTTTAACAGAACATGTATAAGAAATGGTAAAATGGGATAATCATCAAAGAGGAATTCAAACAAATAGCCAGCAAGTGTAGGGATAAAGTCAGAAAAGCTAAAGTACAGAATGAACTCAGGCTTGCTAGAGAAGTTAAGAACCATAAAAAGGGATTTTATGGGTATGTCTGCAGCAAAAGGAAGAAGAAGGAAATGTTGGGGCCACTGTGGTGAAGATGGCAAAATGCTAACAGGGGACAGAGAAAAGGCAGAATTACTCAACGCCTTCTTTGCTTCAGTCTTCTCAGAAAAGGTAAAGGGTGTTCAACCTGAGGACAGTGGAGCAGGGGACAGAATAGGAGAATTTCAGCACAGAATAAGTAAAGAGATAGTACAAGAATACCTGGATAATCTAAATGAATATAAGTCTCCAGGACCAGATGAACTACATCCTAGAGTATTAAAAGAACTGGCAAATGTAATATCGGAACCACTGGCAATAATCTTTGAGAGCTCCTGGAGAACAGGAGAAGTCCCAGCAGAATGGAGGAGGGCAAACGTTGTCCCCATCTTCAAAAAGGGAAAAAGAGAGGATCCCAACAATTATCGTCCAGTTAGTCTGGCATCAGTTCCAGGAAAGATTCTGGAGCAGATCACTAAACAGAGAGTCTGTGAATATCTAGAAGATAATTCCATAATCACAAAACGTCAAAATGGGTTTCAGAGAAACAAGTCAGGCCAGACAAATCTGATATCTTTTTTTGATAAAATGACCAGCTTGGTAGATGAAGGGAATGCTGAGGATACAGTATATCTTGACTTCAGTAAGGCATTTGACAAAGTTCCCCATGACATTCCTGCAAACAAGTTTGCAAAATGTGGACTTGACAAGGTAACCATTACATGGATTTTTAACTGGTTGACTGGCCACAGCCAAAGGGTGCTCAACAATGGTTCCTTTTCATCCTGGAGAGAAGTGACAAGTGGGGTGCCACAGGGTTCTGTCCTGGGCCCAGTGCTATTCAATATCTTTATTAATGACTTGGATGACAGTATTGGGGCACACTTATCAAATTTGCAGATGACACCAAATTAGGAGGAATAGTTCATACCCCAGAGGACAGGATCAAAATTCAAAATGACCTGAATAGACTAGAAAGCTGGGCCAAAGCTAACAAAATGAAATTCAACATGGAGAAATGTAAGGTTAGGATGGAAAAATGAAATGCACAGATATATGTGAAAGGGATCTAGGAGTCCAAGTAGACCACAAGTTGAACATGAGTTAACAGTGTGATGCAGCAGCTAAAAAGGCCAATGCAATTTTAGGCTGTATCAATAGAAGTATAGTGTCTAGGTCAAGGGAAGTAATAGTGCCACTGTATTCTGCTTTGGTCAGGCCCCACCTGGAATATTGTGTCCAGTTCTGGGCACCACAATTCAAAAAGGATGCGGAGAAACTGGAGTGTGTCCAAAGGAGGGTGACTAAAATTATTAAGGGTCTGGAAACCATTCCTTATGAGGGAAGAGGGATCTCGGGATGTTTAGTCTGGAGAAGAGGTTAGGTGGTCATATCATAGCCCTGTTTAAATATCTGAAGGGATCTCATATTGAGGAGGGAACAAGCTTGTTTTCTGCTGCTCCAGAGACTAGGACCTAGAGCAATGGATGCAAGCTCCAGGAAAAGAGATTCAACCTCAACATTAGGAGGAACTTCCTGACAGTAAGGGCTATTCGACAGTGGAACACACTTCCTCGGAGTGTAATGGAGTCTCCTTCTTTAGAGGTCTTCAAACAGAGGCTGGGTAGCCATCTGTCAGGGATGCTTTGATGAATAGTTCCTGCATGGCAGGGGGTTGGACTGAATGGCCCTTGTGGTCTCTTCCAACTCTATGATCTATTATTCTATGAATCCATAAAGCTCCAGTCAGCACATGTCATTCCAAGTGTATTCAGAAGCTGTTGCAGAATTGGATCCTTGGCTACAAGTCCTCCTAGCTGTCATTTTCACTTTCTCCACCTTACAAGCAAGTGGATTGTCCCTCATATAAAACAGGTCAAGAGCCCAAACATTCTAATAGTATGAGAGTATTGTTATGTAGAGGTTGTGTCTCCCTAAACTTTGAATTGCCTCTCAGGGGAAATGAAGAGAAAAGGCAATGAACAGGAAAAATGGGCAACTGCAGTGTTTGCAGTTAGGACACACATATCTAGCAGCAATATAGCAGGCCAGTGTGGTCTGCTGAACGTCAGGTAAGAACTGGGATAACCTCTCAGTCTACTTGACATAGCTGCTTCCACAGTGGCTCTGAGCATCTGGCTGCTCTCTTATTTATCAGTGCTTTCCCTGACCTACTTATCCTAAATATGTGCTAAGGGGACACCTAATTTATCCCAGGCCATCACAGTTAGAAGACTTAGATGTGATGAAAGACAGTTTACTTTCTGTAATATCTCTTAATAGGTGGTGGTGGTGAGATATCAGTTGGAAGAGCATCCCTTCACTCTAAAGATATTTGTTTATCTCCCTGCTTTCACATAGGGTACTTGGAAGTAAGGAATATGATGAAATCTTGTTGCTGTTTGTTAAAAATATGGGATTTGGGGGTCTTCTCAATGCTTGGGTCAAGTATTTATGAGCTCTGAAATTTGGCATCTGCTCAACTGAGATGTGAGAATTTGTAAATATTTCATTTGCAAAAGAAATAATCGGACAGGCACTTCAGTGAGAAATTCAATGTCTAGGATGCTTTGGTGCAGAAAGGGTTTTTTCCTCTTAAATAATAAAAGTAACAGTGCCACAGTTTAACCGGGCTACGGAAGAACTTAAAAGAATCAGATGAGACCAACAGTTGACACCGATCAAGGCAGGTTTATTTTTCCAGCTGGGGAGACAGTCACCTAACGGTGGAAAGCTGTCACACTCATTTTACATAAGCAAGTTCATTTTATACCTTTTCCTTTTACACACTACCCCCTCCTTCTTAATCAATCATTGAAGGGTTCCGTGTTTCTTATTTACTGGCAAAACTTCCTTGCAAAAGTTTACATATCTAGTTCCAGCTGACTACATCTGATTTCTATCCGAGCGCAGACGTGACATCCTGCTTCCATTGTTCTACTTACACTTTGCCCTCATGTGGCTCTTATCTTGCAACTACATGATAAGACGCTGGGTGGAATTTTCCTTTTGTTGCTTCATTCCCCATGCTCGTCTTGGGTGATTATTTCATCGAGGTCATCCATCCTGACCCTCTCAAAAGGAAGGACTTTATTTGGAACTCCCCCTCCTCCAAAAAATCACGATAAGAAGTGTAACATTCTGGCATATGTGCCTTTCCTGGTTTCTCACTTACACTTCACAATACAGTACTATTATTCCATTTTAACTGCCATAGTTTCATTCTGTGGAATTCTGGGATTGGTAGTCTGGTGTGGCACCAGAAAAGCTCCCTGGCTGAGTCTTCCTCTAACTGCAGTCCCACAATTCCATAGGAGGCTGCCATTGCAGTTAAAGCTGAATAATAGTGCTTCAGTTCTGTAAATGTGAATAGGCCTTGGCAGACTCCACAATAATTTTTAATAAAGTTTCCAAACAGGCTTCACAGATAGAGAATAATGCTGCCACCAAAATAAAAACTCTCTAGCTTATAAAACGTAGTAGCTTGGTTCTCATGGCAAATTACATAGGTCACCCGAATGAGATAAAATGGGAAAAGCCAAGATGTTCATTAAAGGGATTATTTATATAAGAGTATAAAATGGCAAACCTCAATAGATTAAGATTTCATAACTGCATATAGATTAAATACAGAGATGAACCAATGTGCCAGCTTTACTTTCTCGTATATTAAAAATAATAATAATGGCTAGAATCCTGTATGGTGTTTAATTCATTGTAAATTTGTATGCACTTAATAAGTAGCAGAGGTGTTAAGAAACCCAATTACTGAGTTGCAAAGATGTGTAAGGGGACATGCCTAACAGTTGTCCATTGGGGTGCTCAATTTGCATTGCAGGCCTAGTGCACATTGGGGACTATAGCACATCAGTTCTGATATTTTTCAGTCCTGTTGTGCATCCGTCTCTTTGCCTCTCCTATGTAGTTATGTAACAGCAGACCTTTTTGTGAAAGCACAGATACTAAATATGGATAACTATGAAATGATGACTGTACCTCAGGGGCATAATCAGGGCAGGGGTTGTGTCAAAATGAGGACATTACCACCACCACCACCACCACCACCCCCCAAAATTTCTGTCTTCCCATTAAATTGCCCCTTTGCCCTTTAGTCATCAGATTTCCATCACTGCAGTACCTTAATTAGCTGAGCATTTAAAAATACAGCTTCTGCATTTGAGGAAAGCATTACCTTGGCAATACAGACACAGAATGCTAGGTATTAATGATTTTCAATGTATCATTCTCAGCAATGCTAGAAATTTGAGGAATGAAGTAAAATTTCATTGGGGGCAGAATTCTTATTTGGGAGGCAATGCCCTCATCCTTCCCCCCATAACTACACATCTGCTGTACCTATATCAATCCTCATATTTGTTAATAAATAAAAATATTACAAAATGTCACACACTTCCAGTGCCCTCTTTCCAAAGCAAACCAAATATGGAGAAGTACTGCTCCACTTGAAGCTTCTTGCTGCATTGGCAATGGCAATTCACAATATTTTTCCCAGAATTTCAGTACATCCTGAATGGCAGTATACCTGTTCTATTTAGTAAGTCATCACTTTTACTACCATCAAAAATAATTTGTAAATCTCATTACCCTAGCAATATCTCAGGTTACTTAATAGCATAAACAGTATATATAATACTTCCTTCTTGATTTTGCTAATAGCATTGTTCTTGGTATTTAACAATGCAGGTTTTGACTTGAAGAAATTGCTTGTTAGTTGATTTGGTCACAACACAGTCTTGTTGTTCAATGTGAAATCCTTCATTGTGGCAATGACATGAGAAAAAAGTTTTACAGAGAACAGACCTGTGTGTTCTACTTCTTATGATAAGCAACATTCAAATATCTAAAGCCCAACAAAGGCATATGTACTGTATTCTTCCTGAGCCTACAGAGTACCAATTTTTCCAAGAGTCAGATATGAACATATTTAAACATTTTTTCATAAAAAAGATTTTTTAATGTATCTGTTTACATTTTTCTCTTCACTTTATGTGTTTGAACCATCATTGGTTAATCCATAGACTGACTAGTCCTGGAGAAATCCAAGCAGGATTGGAGTGGAAACCTGTTGTCCCATACTTTTAACACCCTTTGGCTGACACCTTTGGCCGGCGATGGGAGAAATTGTCTTGCAGCAAGCTGTGAGAGCTTCTGTACCTGCTTAGTCAGTCCAGTCTCTCCCATCAAAGTTAGATTAGAAAAGGGGTAGATATCACATGACCCTCCAGGTATGGTTGAATTGCAATTCCCAGCATTCCTCACTTTTCTAGGAACAGCTGCCTGTCCTTCCAATCCAACAATATCTGCATGACCAAATGATTCCCACCCCTGAATTAAACAATATTTCCAATACAAAAGAGCAAATTTGTGCTTCTGAGTGGTTAAAGCCAATTGTTTATAATAGCCCTTGCTTTTCCTCATTGAGGCCTTGTGAAGTTCTGTGCTTTTGCAAGGGCTCTGTAATTACCAAAAGTGTGATACAGATGGCCCAAAAGGGCCGCCCCCACACCGTGATTAGGGCTGGGGAGTGCACAGCATTTGCACGCTCCCCAGCCCTAACACGTATGGACAGTGCAATTTTAAATGGGGCCCTCCATATGGGTGTGCTATGATGACGTCTCAGTGCTCGCCGCATCCAGATGGACCAGCGCACACCTGATGTCATGACACTGCTGGAGGGCACCTAGGGCACCCTTTCAGTAGCACTGAAAGGAGCTCAAAATGGAGCTCCTTTTCAGGAAGCGTGTAATTCCTGTGGCAACCAGATTACCACAGGAATGAAGGCAGGGAGAAAGGGGCCAGGAGGCCTCTTTCTCCCTTGACTCTGCCAGTTGGGCTGTTCTTGGGGCATGAAGCCCCAAGGTAAGCCCTTTTCAGGCCGCAGAGAAGGAGTGTTTTGCCCCTTTTCTGCAGCCTGGAAAAGCGGCGGATTGAGACCTCTGGCTCAAAGGGGCGGCTACAGACCACCCTTTGAGCGGTGCTCTGTAAAGCCCCATAGTGACCAAAAAAAAACCCAAACCCCAGGAAATAAACAGTCATATTTATGTTTATCCATGATATACAGTCCAGTCGAATATGTTTTTATTTATACCTTTTCAACTTGGTTACTGCCTTTGCATGGTAATAGAAGAGTTCATCACAAAATAATATTTCTTACCAACTTTCTGCTTTATCACACTAGGGGGCAAACAGGATTTAAACAAGTGTTAAACAAGAGTTAAACAGGAAATGTCCTGTGATAAACATAGGGCATTTCCTGTTTAACACTCATTTAACTCGTTTAAATCTTGTGTGCCCCCTAGTGTGATAAAGCAGTTTGCTTTGTTGGGAGCAAGCAGAGGGGGGAAATAAGTTTGCTGTCAATTTGAGATTTAAAAGTAAACAATAGTATCTGTAAGCCACCAATAGCAGTCCTAGTTCTGAAATTTACATTCTTCTTGAGAACAAATAAATATATTGACAGAGTTTAACTCTCTGATGTCTAGCTATGTGAATGATCTAAGTCGTGATGCCTTCTTCTCTTTCACCTAGAGCAAAAGTCCAGCTAGGAAGTCATGGGTCCAAACTCTGTTTCCTCACACCCACATTACTGATTTGCCACAAGACTACACCCAGGAGCTTTCCAGTTGCACTTACACATGTAAGGGAAAAGAAGAAACAAACATCAAGCAAGAGGGCTTGCATGTGCAAGGGTAGCTGGACAGCTCCTGAGCACATCTCTGTGGTCAACTGAGGCTGGGAGGGGAGAGCTGCTCCCAGGAGTCTGTGGCTGCCTTTCACACTGCATATAAATACATTGTGCAAGAAGGTATAGGATACTTCCTTCCTCACCCTCTTTAAAAGTACTGATTCTCACATAACTTTTAAAAGACTACTGGTTATCTCAATGTAAACCACCCACATTTTCCAATACCAAGTGCTAATTATCTAGAGTTATAGTTATTTCTTTGTGCTAGGTGTATGTGTTGCGGGACATCTGATCTACAATTTAATTTCCTCAAATACATCTCAGAATAGCATTTTAAAGGATAACTCTTAACCTGGGAAGCAATGAAAGGCATAGAAATAGGCCATCACAAGGACCAAGCTTGAGCCATGTGTCCTTAGGCATCTTATTTTCCACCCATATTCAGAGGACAACCTCTCCAACACAGAGCCTCCTCTTCAACCTCCTTGGGTTTACAGTGCCACTGCCCCACAGTACAAATGGATAAGTGGTGGATTTCATTTATGTGAGAGAATGTGAGAGAGAGTTGAATCATAGGATTTTACAGTTGGAAAGACCACTAGGGCTATCTAGTACAATGCCCTGCTATGCAGGAATCCACAACTGAAGCAATCCTGAAAGGTGCTTATTCAACCTATGTTTAAAGACCTCCAGAAATGGAGATTCCACTATCCTCCAAGTCAATCTATTCCACTCTCTGATGACAGAGTAAAAAAAAAAAGTTCTTTCTAATGTTTAAGTGGATTCTCTCTCTCTCTCTCTCTCTCTCTCTCTCTCTCTGTAATTTCATTCTATTATTCTAGTCTTGGGAGCAGCAGAAAACAAGGTGGCTTCTACACGACATCCTTTCATATATTTAAAGACAGCTTTCATGCACCTCTTAGTATTTTCTTCCCCCAGCTAAAGATATCTAGGTTCCTAAATTCCTAAGTCCCTCATATGATAGATTTTTGATCACCTTGGCCATCTTGGTAATCTCCTTATACCTTCTACTAATAAACTCTCTGTGTTTCCACCTATTTCTCTGGATGAACTCTCTGTGCTGCTAAATTCTTCCAAACCTGCAACTTGTTCTCTTGATCCTATCCCCTCCCATCTTCTAATCTCTATAACCCCTTCTTTTCTGCCCTCGCTCCTCTATATCTTTAATTTCTCTCTCTCTTCGGGTTCCTTCCCTTCGGACTTCAAACATGCTCTCGTTTCCCCAATTCTGAAGAAGCCCTCTCTTGACCCCTCCTCTTTGTCTAGCTATCGTCCAATCTCTCTTCTTCCTTTCCTCTCTAAGGTTCTAGAACGGGTAGTCTATTCTCGCTGTCTTGAGTTTCTCGAAGCCAACTCCATCCTGGATCCTTTTCAGTCTGGTTTCCGCCCTCGGCACTCTACAGAGACAGCCCTCACCAAGATCTCAAATGACCTCTTACAGGCCAAGGCGAATGGACTCTACTCTATTCTCATTCTTCTAGACTTGTCTGCAGCCTTCGACACTGTGGACCACTGTCTCTTGCTTGACTTACTTTCTGACCTCGGGTTCTTCGACTCTGTTCTCAATTGGTTTAAATCTTACTTGTCAGACAGATCTTTTGCCGTGGTCACAGGTGGTCAGACTTCCTCCTCTGTTCCCTTATCTGTTGGAGTTCCCCAGGGCTCTGTCCTAGGTCCCCTTTTGTTCTCTCTATACATATTGTCCCTTGGTAAACTCATCAGTTCTTTTGGTTTCTCCTATCATCTGTATGCTGATGACACTCAGCTCTATCTTTCCACCCCTGACCTTTCACCGGGGCTTGAACAGAAAGTCTCCTCTTGTTTGGCTGCCATCTCGCAGTGGATGCGGCATCGGCGCTTGAAGCTCAACATGCCTAAGACAGACCTTCTCATCTTCCCACCTAAGCCCACCCTTCAATACTCCTTTTCTGTTTCTGTTGATGCCACTTCTATCCATCCGGTTCAGCAAGCCCGCAGTCTTGGTTTCATCTTTGATTCCTCTCTGTCGTTTATCCCCCGGATTCAGGCCACCGCCAAGATCTGTAGATTCTCTCTTTACAACATTGCTAAAATCCGTCCATTCCAATCAGCCTCCACCGCCAAGACTCTGGTCCATGCCCTAGTGGTTTCACGACTAGATTACTGTAACCTTCTTCTGACAGGTCTTCCTCTATCTCACCTCCATCCTTTAATCTCTGTCCAGAACTCAGCTGCATGTATTATCACATCTGCTCACCACTTTGACCATGTTTCTCCCCTCTTGTCCTCCCTTCACTGGCTCCCCTTCCCCTTCCGCATCCAGTACAAGCTTTTGTTACTGACTTTCAAAGCCCTCCATGGACTGGCCCCTCCTTACTTGTCTGACCTTCTTTCTCCTCACACTCCTTCTCGTACCCTCCGTTCTGGAAGTCAGGGTCTCCTGTCCCAGCCAAGGATTTCCACTGCCCTGTCCCGGATTCGTCCTTTCTCACTTGCTGCCCCTCACTCCTGGAACCTTCTTCCCCCACATGCAGGCGTCATCACTTCCCTAACCAGGTTCAAAACTGAGTTAAAGACTATATTGTTTAGAGAAGCTTTCCAGATGTGTGACTTTGTCTGGCCCGTTTTAACTGTGCATTACGAAGCCAAGCCCTCTCTCTAGTCCATCTGCATTGGTCCAGGCTTCAGAGGGAGAGAAGAATCACCGGACCTGATACCCTTCCCCATCACCTTTCCCTTCTCCTCTTGTGTCGTGTCTTTTAGATTGTAAGCCTGAGGGCAGGGAACCGTCTAATTATAAGTTTATATGTACAGCACTGTGTAAACCTACAGCGCTATATAAATAAAGGTTAATAATAATAATAATAATAATAATAATAATAATCATGGTCACCTTTCTCTGGACACATTCCAGTTTGTCAATATGCTTTTTGAATTATGGTGCCCAGAAGCAAATAAAAGTGAGGTTTGACCAAAGACAAAGTCGGACTATTACTTCCCTCAGTCAGGACACTATACTCATGTTGATGCAGTCTACAGTTGCATTGGCTTTTTTGCCTGCTGCATCACCCTGTTGACTCATATTTAGTCTGTGGCCTACAAAAACCTCTAGATCCTTTTCACATGTACTGCTATCAAGTTATGTGTCTTCTATTCTGCATATATGCATTGCATTTTCCTACCTAGATATAGTACCTTATATTTATAGTGTATCTCACAAGCATAGTAATTACTATTCACAGATAAATGGTGACCGAGAAACAATCTCACACCACCCATAACTAAACACAGAGACGTAAAACAGGCTTAGACTTCTCTGTAAAGACATATTAAATAAGTTACAACTGCAAAAGATTTTATAGTATCTCATTGTATGAGGCTCTTGTAATATGAGCTCTTCAAATGTAATAATATGAGCTCTGCCAGAGAGGCAGAGAACAGCAAAATACAAAATGGATGATAAAGAGACTCAGACTTACTGAGATCAACAAATGAAGGAACAGAGTGTGGCTAAGACCAACAAATGGGAAATGACATGAATATAAGCTATGCTTAAACTAATAAGAGAGACATTGTTGTTGTGGGATTTCAAGTTATTTCTGACTTAGGGTGACTCTAAGGTGAACTTATCATGGGTTTTCTTGGTGAGATTTGTTCAGAGGAGGCTTGTCATAGTCTTCCCCTCTGAGGCTGGGAGCATGCCTAAGGTCACACAATGGGTTTCATAGTTGAGCTGGGAATCAAATTCTGGTCGCAATCCAGCGCTCAACCACAATGCCATGCTGGTTCTCATGCAAACTGTCAACTGCTGAGTATAAACATGCTATGGCTGCTATCTCTAACAACTTATATTTTAGGCACACTAAAATAGCACTCTGGGATTGTACATGTTCCATGGGAAAAACAGAGAATAGTGTATTTACATAATCACTGTCTATTCTGCATTATATGTGATCAAAACTATACAACAGTAATTTGGTTGGTTACTTTGGTTTGTGAAGTTTATAGGGAGAAACCACTTGGGATCCCATGTTGTGAGGAAAGGAGGATATAGATTCTATAAATTAAGAAAAATCAAAGCCAGACATGTGTTAACTGAATTATAGTGATTTCACAACCACAAACTTTTCTGTGGCTGGACATACATTTAAGATTACAGTCCTATACAGAGTTACTAAATAAGACTAATTTTCATTGAATTCATCAAGGCTTACATCAGACTGGACAACATAATAAAAAGTACAGGAAGAAGTACATTTTAACCATAGGTGTTCTTTGTTTAATGGCTGGTGTTGTAACATGGACAACAGAATAGAGTTGAGGTTTCATCACAGGGTGTGGGGTAGAAGGAGGGTGCATTTATAGTGTGGTGGGAGTTTAGCAAGCCTAAATAATGCTAGTAAATGAACATCATAAAGGAGCACCTGGTAATACCTGTGACAGATAGTTAAAACACAGGACGTTGTTGTGAGTGTCATAGAGAGATGAAGTCTGGAAAGGGACAAAGGGTAGAAAAGAAGAAAAGGATTATGTGATGCCACATGGGCTGTGGGAGAATTTTATCAACACAGGTATGATTAATTATTGGAAACACCAAATTAAATCACAAATCTAACTGCTCAAGTGCATCTCGTAGAAGAAATTACATGGTGGGATATAAATGCAGATTAATATCAGGGATCTAGGAGTCTTAGTAGATCACAAGCTAAACATAAATCAACAGTGTGATGAAGCAGGTAAAAAACCCAGTAAGATCCTAGGCTGTATCAATGAGTGTAGTATCTAGATAGAGGGAAGTAAGAATGCCAGTCTGTCGTCTGTTCTTCTTTGGTCAGTCCTCACTTGGAATACTGTGTTCAGTTTCTCAGCATCACAATTGAAAAGGGATATTGATAACCTGGAGCGTGTCCAGAGGAAGGTGACCAAAATGGTTCATTGGACTTTGGTCACCTTGGTAATAATAATAATAATAATAATAATAAATTTTTATTTATAATCCACCCCTCTGAACAAGCATTCGGGTCGGGGTACAACAGAGTTAAAAACTATTACAGTTAAAAATTATTACAACCCAATCCCGACCTCCCACCCCTTAAAATAGGATTAAATTAACATGGATTAAAAACAGAATAACGATACAACAATGCAATATCTAAAACCAATTATTCTTTGGCAACATTAGTAGTGGCATCTGATGTATGGCTGGGAAAAGCTGGAGAGACTCTGAGTATAGCTTTGGAGCCGGGAAGAGTTAGCCACTGTCTGGGAAGGCCTACCAGAAATGATATGTCTTTATAGCTTTTTTAAAGCCGTCAAGAGTCATAATAAGATATATCTCGTCCGGCCCACAAAGGGAGCAGTGGCAGAGAAGGCCCTCTGAGAGTTCTGTGACAGTCTGGTCTTCATAGGCTGTAGTAGGTTCCTCCCAGAGGACTGGAGCATGCGGGGGGGGGGGGCTCATATGGGAAGAGGCGGTCCCTAAGATAGGATGGGCCCAAGCCATGTAGGACTTTAAAGGTTAAAACCAACACCTTGTACTGTGCCCGGAAACTGATCAGCAGCCAGTGGAGAGATTTGAGCACTGGTGTTATGTGCTCTCTCCTAGATGTTCTGGTAACAAGCCTGGCTGCCATATTTTGGACCAGTTGAAGTTTCCGGGTTAAGCACAAGGGTAGCCCCACATACAGCGTGTTACAGTAGTCCAGACTTGAGGCTACCAGACTGTGTAACACAGTTTCCAGGTCCCTCATGTCCAGGAAAGGGCCCAGCTGGCGTATCAGCTAAAGCTGACAACAGGCACTCCTGACCATCGCATTCACCTGACTAGGTGAATCCATCTAGGACTGGGAGTGGTATTCCCAGACCTGACTAGGTGAATCCATCTAGGACTGGGAGTGGTATTCCCAGACCTGGTTTCAGGCCTGTGACTGTCAGTACCTCCGTTTTGTCTGGATTAGCTTCAATCTGTTTTTCCTCATCCAATACATTACCACTGCAAGACAGTCATTGAGAGGAGAGACGCCATCTGAAGTCTGAGCTGACGATCTGGTCATGGAAAGTATATCTGAGTGTCATCAGCATACTGATGACACTGCCCTCCATGCCTCTGAATGATCTCACCCAGAGGCTTCATACAGATATTAAATAGCATCAAGAACAGGGTGGCATCCTAAAGGACGCCACAATTAAGCTCGATTTTGGAGGAGCAACTGTCCCCAAGCCTCATCCTTTGGGATCTGTCAGAGAGGAAGGAATGAAACCACCGCAATGCAGTGCCTCCAATACACAACTCTCTCAGTTGATCCAAAAGGATGGAGTGATCTATTTTATCAAAAGCCACTGTTAGATCCAAGAGCATGAGCAGGGTTACACTGCCCCTGTCGATGTTCAAGTGGAGGTTGTCTGCCAGAGCGACCATGGCAGTCTCAACTCCATATCCTGTCCTGAATCATAGAATCATAGAATCATAGAAATTTAGAGTTGGAAGAGACCACAAGGGCCATCCAGTCCAACCCCCTGCCGTGCAGGAACTCCCAATCAAAGCATACCTGACAGATGGCCATCCAGTCTCTGCTTAAAAACCTCCAAGGAAGGAGACTCCACCACCCTCCGAGGGAGTGTATTCCACTGTTAAACAGCTCTTACTGTCAGGAAGTTCCTCCTAATGTTGAGGTGGAATCTTTTTTCCTGCAGTTTGCATCCGTTGTTCCGAGTCCTGTTCTCTGGAGCAGCAGAAAACAAGCTTGCTCCCTCCTCAATGTGACATCCTTTCAAATATTTAAACAGAGCTATCATATCACCTCTTAACCTTCTCTTCTCCAGGCTAAACATCCCCAGCTCTCTAAGGCGTTCTTCATAGGGCATGGTTTCCAGACCCTTCACCATTTTAGTCGCCCTCCTTTGGACATGCTCCAGTTTCTCCACATCCTTTTTGAATTGTGGTGCCCAGAATTGGACACAGTATTCCAGGTGAGGCCTGACCAAAGCAGAATAGAGTGGCACTATTACTTCCCTTGATCTAGACACTAT
This sequence comes from Urosaurus nigricauda, assembly GCA_034509955.1. Classification (NCBI taxonomy): domain Eukaryota; kingdom Metazoa; phylum Chordata; class Lepidosauria; order Squamata; family Phrynosomatidae; genus Urosaurus; species Urosaurus nigricauda. The sequence continues at coordinate 119,565,167 of JAOEGL010000001.1, forward strand.
ACTTCTATTGATGCAACCTAAAATTGCATTGGCCTTTTTAGCAGCTGCATCACACTGTTGACTCATGTTCAACTTGTGGTCTACTTGGACACCTAGATCCTTTTCACATGTTGTCTCATTCAGCCAGGTGTCCCCCATCCTATATCTGTGCATTTCATTTTTCCGCCCTACGTGTAGGACCTTACATTTCTCTGTGTTAAATTTCATTTTGTTAGCTTTGGCCCAGCTTTCTAGTCTATTCAGGTCATTTTGAATTTTGATCCTGTCCTTTGGGGTATTAGCTACTCCTCCCAATTTGGTGTCATCTGCAAATTTGATAACTAGGCTCTCAATACTGTCATCCAAGTCATTAATAAAGATGTTGAATAGCACTGGGCCCAGGACAGAACCCTGTGGGACCCCACTGGTCACTTCTTTCCAGGATGAAAAGGAACCATTGTTGAGCACCCTTTGGGTTCGGTCAGTCAACCAGTTACAAATCCATGTAACGGTTACCTTGTCTAGTCCACATTTTACAAGCTTGTTTGCAAGGATGTCATGGGGAACCTTGTCAAATGCCTTACTGAAATCGAGGTAAACTATATCCACAGCATTCCCTTCATCTACCAAGCTAGTAATTTTATCAAAAAAAGAGATCAGATTTGTCTGGCATGACTTGTTTCTCTGAAACCCATGTTGGCTTTTTGTGATTATGGAATTATCTTCCAGATATTCACAGACTCTCTGCTTAATGATCTTCTCCAGAATTTTTCCTGGTATTGATGTCAGACTAACCGGACGATAATTGTTGGGATCCTCTTTGTTCCCCTTTTTGAAGATGGGGACAACATTTGCCCTCCTCCAGTCTGCTGGGACTTCTCCTGTTCTCCAGGAGTTCTCAAAGATGATTGCCATTGGTTCTGATATTACATTTGCCAGTTCTTTCAATACCCTAGGATGTAGTTCATCTGGTCCTGGAGACTTATATTCATTTAGATTAACCAGGTATTCCTGTACTGTCTCTTTATTTATTCTGTGCTGAAATTCCCCTATTCTGTCCTCTGCCCCATCATCCTTAGGTTGGGCACCCTTTGCCTTTCCTGAGAAGACTGAAGCAAAGAAGGTGTTGAGCAATTGTGCCTTTTCTCTGTCTCCTGTGAGCATTTGGCCATCTTCTCCACGCAGTGGCCCAACTGTTTCCTTCTTGTTCCTTTTGCTGCGGACATATCCAAAAAAGCCCTTTTTATTGTTCTTAACGTCTCTAGCAAGCCTGAGTTCATTTTGCGCTTTAGCTTTTCTGACTTTATCCCTACATGTACTGGCTATTTGTTTGAATTCCTCTTTGGTGATTTCCCCATTTTTCCATTTTTTATACATGTTCCGTTTAAAACTTAGCTCATTTGTAAGTTCCTTAGTCATCCATACCGGTTTCTTGAGACATCTCCCATTTTTCTTCCTCATTGGAACTGTCTGAAATTGTCCCTTTAGTATCTCCCTTTTGAGGAACTCCCATCCATCTTGAACTCCCTTCTCTTTTAGTATTCTTGACCATGGGATCACCCCCAGTATTTCTCTAAGTTTATTGAAATCAGCTTTCCTAAAGTCTAGAATGCGTGTCTGACTATGCCTAGCTTCACCTTTCCACTGTATAACAAACTCCAGGAGAACATGGTCACTTCTCCCTAAGGATCCCACCACTTGCACCCCATCAACTAGGTCTTCCCTGTTGGTTAAGATCAGATCCAAAATAGTTGATCCCCTTGTTGCCTCTTCCACCTTTTGGACAATGAAATTGTCTTCCAGGCAAGTGAGGAATTTTCTAGATCTTGAGGATAGCGCTGAGTTTGACTTCCAGCAAATATCCGGGTAGTTGAAGTCCCCCATCACTACTACATCTCTCCTTCCTGATTGTGTGGTCATCTGTTCTAGAAAGGCATCATCCATTTCCTCTGTCTGACTTGGGGGTCTGTAGTAGACTCCCACAGTAACATCCCTGTTGTTTCCCTCTCCTTTAATTTTTATCCAGATGCTCTCCACCTGACTTCCAGTATTGATTTCCTGGATCTCTTCACTGGTGTAAATATCCTTGACATATAATGCTATTCCTCCTCCTTTCTTGTTTGTCCTGTTTCTCTTAAAAAGGTTATACCCCTCTATTTCTATATTCCAATCGTGAGACTCATCCCACCAGGTTTCAGTGATGCCTATTATATCATATTTCCCTTGTTGTGCTAGGAGTGCAAGTTCATCTTGCTTATTTCCCATGCTCTGTGCATTAGTGTAGAGACATCTAAGACCATGTGTCCCCTTTACTTGATGCCTGTGCATGTTTTTTTGGCTCCTATTGTTGGGTCCTTGCACTGTTTGTCTTCTTCCCTCTATGTCAGTTTGACTATTTTTTCTAGCCGTTTTGCCTTCCAGACTGCTGTCTCCCTTCCCCAGATCACTTAGTTTAAAGCCCTCCTGATCAGATTCTTCAGACTGTTGGCAAAAACGTTTCTTCCAACTGGCGTGAGATGTAGCCCATCCCTTGCTAGAAGTCCCTCCTCATGGAACCGCAGCCCATGATCCAAGAATCCAAATTGTTCTCGGCGACACCATCTGCGGAGCCAGTTGTTGATATCTGCTATTTTCCTCTCTCTTCCTGGACCATGCCCTTCCACTGGTAGAATAGACGAGATGACAATCTGTGCGTCCATTTCCTTCAGCTTCTTCCCCAGAGCCTCGTAATCCCTTCTGATTTTCTGAAGGCTGTGTCTTGCTGTGTCATTCGTTCCCACATGGACCAAAAGGAAGGGGTATTTGTCAGTAGATTTCACCAGTCTTGTCAGCCTCTCCGTCACATCACAGATCTTTGCCCCAGGGAGACAACACACCTCACGAGACATCTTGTCGGGCCCACAAATCACTGCTTCTGTACCCCTCAGCAAGGAGTCCCCCACCACAACCACGCGCCTCCTCTGAGGCTTAGCAGCAACTCTTCCCTGCGATGGAACTCCCAGGCTCCCCTGCCGTGTCCCTGAAGTCTGTCCATGCTGCTCTTCATGATCCTCCTTGATAAGTGAAAGGGCTTCGAAACGATTCTGTACCTGCAAGCTCCTACCGCTATCTCTGATTTCTCTGCTTCTCTGTGTGACATTCCTCCAGCTGTCTGCCTCCTGTGTACATGAAGTGACCTTCTCACCCCCAGCGACTTTCTCTGTGTGGTCCCCGTCCAAGATCGTTCCTTCCGTTGTGTCGAGGAAAACCTCTTGCTCCCTGACATGCTGAAGTGTCGCTACCCTGGCTTCCAGCTGCTGTACTTTCTCCTCCAAGAGGGCTACCAACTTGCACTTGGGGCATGTGAAGTTCGCCACATCTGTAGGCAAGAAGACAAACATCCCACAAGTGTTGCAAGTGACTGCAGCCGCTCCCTCGGTGCCCATACTGAGAACTATTAAGGAATCACTAAAAGAAGACTGCGGGCTTCCTCCTCGAAGAATATCCCCCGGTAAACACCAATGTCAAAGGCCCCTGATGTCCTGTCCTATTTCTCCAAACTCTATCAGTGATTTCAACCTACTGGGAATGTTACTTTATACAGATGCCCTGTTTTCTAACTTGTATTCACTTCCTCTGAGGTGGAGGGGAACCCTTCAAAGCACTTTTAAAAAGGGGGAGATCCAAAGGAGAACCTCTAAAAACAAAGTTTACAGCTCCTCTACTCCTTAAGTTGTGCTTCACCCTGTTTGGGGGGGGGGGGGAATTCGCGCGCCTAATGGCGCGCGGCTCTCTGAGCAGTTCTGTATAGCTAGTCTCCTAGCTCCTCCCACTTGTGACTCACAGATGTGACTCACAGAAGCTCCTCCTCCTCTGCAACAGACACACTCCCCCAAGAGATTTTAAAAATCCACACACTTACCACTTAAAATGGCTGCCAAAAAGGTGCTCTTCCTTCTTCTCTCTCTCACTCCAAGTGGTCCAAGTGAAGCCGGTTTGAAATGGATCGAGATAATCGGTTTCATCCAAGACGTCTTGGGAGTTGGGAGGTGACAGCTTTCTTGATCACCTTGCTTAAAAATGGCAGCAAGGAAACTGGTCTATAGTTGTTCTGGTCCAGAGGGTCAAGGGAAGGTTTCTTCAGGAGAGGCTTCACAGCCACCTCCTTTAGACAAGATGGTATGGTGCCTTCTCTAAGGGACACACTGATTTATCCCGAAGGAATACCCTCAGTGCGTCTCCTCCCTGGACGACCAGCCAAGATGGACATGGATTAATAGGACAAGTCGTCTTCCTTACACTTCCAAGGAGCTTGTCCACGTCCTCGGTACTCACAGATTGAAACTCATCCAGTAAATTGGCAATAACGGAGTTGCTGGACACCTCATCTACGGATACTGGTGGAACAATGGCATCCAAGTCGGTCCTTATCCAAGAGATTTTAGCTGCAAAGTAGGTGTTAAATGCATCACAGAAGGCCGTCATAGGGTCAAGAAGGGGATTTGGCGCAGGAGGAACCTGTGTCAACTCCCCCACCACCTTCAACAGGTCTGCTGGATGGGACTCTGCAGACGCAATGCGTGCAGAGCAGAAGTCACTCCGCGCTGCACGCAATGCCTCCCGATAGGTGCCAAGGTGCTGCCTATGGCTAGTTCTTTCGGACAAGAGCTGAATCTTCCACCACTTGCACTCTAGTCGTTGTCCAACCTGCTTCATCCTCCTGAGCTCATCAGTGAACCAGGGTTTGCAGTTAGAAGCGGGCTGGAAAGGACGCTCAGGGGCGATCGTGTTGATAGCCTTGGTAATGTCGGTGTTCCAAGTATCTACCAAGACTTCAACAGAATCATCAGCGTTTCCAACATAAAGCTTCCCTCTAAGTTTCCAACCTGAAGTTTTCCTCTAAAGCTTTCTGGAAACCAATTGGTTCTAATGGGTCCACCACCCCTGGGGGAGAGAAAAGCGGCTTTTAGTTCCATCTTGATCAAGAAGTGATCCATCCATGACAATGCTGAGGTTTTGGTTACCTCCGCCCACGGATACTCCTGTTCCATACTAAAAATCCCATTGAGTGTATGACCCGTACAATGGGTAGGCCCATTGACCAATTGGTATAGGTTCATGCTTGTCACGGATTCCATGAACTCCCAAGCCACTCCAGATAGATCAGACAGGCTGGTCTCCAGAGGGATGTTAAAGTTGCCCAAGACTAAAAGTGGGTGGCTGGTATAACAGCAGAATCCCCAAACTATCCTTGGTCTTCAGGTATATACACTCGATGTGGGTTGTTTTCTGGACAGATTTCCTGATCAAGGTCAAGTTGTTTCTATGGACTATAGCCCCACCGCTGCCCCGCCCACTTTCCCTTATCTGCTCACTGACCATGTAACCGGCTGGGAGAGCCTGCGCCCACATTGCAGCGGTGGCATCTCCCAGCCAGGTCTCGGTAAAGCATGCCAGGTTGGCCTGTTCATCCACCAGATCGTGGATGATGTGGGTCTTTCCTTTGGCTGACCTGACATTGCAAAGGAGCAGATTAAGGGGCTGTGGAATGGTGGATGACCCACATAGGGAACTGGACAGGAGGAGGGCTGTGTCCTTTTTGGCATTGCTGGATGTCTCAGTCGTTTTCCATACTATCAGCTATGGGTCATCTGTCTGGGACAGGAACTGGAGGCACAGTTCTACAGTGCCTAGTTTGCAGGGAACACTTTCCAAAGGCAAATGGGTTCACATTTGATGCAACAGAGCCTTGAAAGTTATTTTTTGAGAAGAATGAATGTAACGGTATGCTAAGACCATGCATAACTGAGCAGTAGTAGGATAATGCTCTGGATCCTAGTGCACCATCATATTATTGCTCTGTTATGAACAGCTTCAGCTTGCATTTATATTTCTTCCTCCTTAAATTAATTTTCCAAGCTCTTTGGCACATTGTGCTCCCAACGCTTTCTCCAGTGGTTGCACTTCTCCTCTTCAGTACCAGAAGTAAGTTTTCCCTTCAGAAGAACTTTGCCTAGTCTGTCCTCTCCAGGCAGCTTGACAGCTCTCTGAATCCTGCCAGTTCCCTAAGCAGAGTCCTTCCTTCTCCCTTTTTCTGTTCTCTTTTAGTTCATTTAATCTGCTGCAGCATAAGAGAGAACTTTGATGAATCCCCAAGATCTTTGGGTCTTTTGTTCCTGATTGCCAGTATTGGGAGATTATCACACTACACTCCTAAAGTGTTGCTATCTATTCTACTTTAACTGCTCTGACTGCCTCCTGTTGCATTCTGGGATTTGCAGTTTGGGGGGGGGGCATTTAAAATATTTAGCCAGAGAGTTCTGAGGCCTCACTGAACTATAAACTCCAGAATGCAACAAGAGGCATGATGGGAGAAGGATGCTCTTCATCCCGTGTGATAATCTCCACTGTCTCCTTTGAGGAAGAGTTAAATCTCCTTTGAGGAAGAGTTAAATCATGGGATTAGACTTCTGGGAAAGTATAATTCAGTACAGTGTTACCAGGAGACAGTGGAGATTATCACACGGGATGAACAGCATCCTTCTCCCATCATTCTCATGTCCTTAAACTCGTCTAATCATGCAATCGCTGATCACACCCCTGCGTGCTTCTTCCATCCTTCTCCCATGGATAAAGTGTCATGGAGCCATCCCCACATGCTCCTCCCATCAGTAAAGTGTCATGGAGCCATTATTTGGTATTTGGTATTAACTCGCATTAATAACAAATGATGGCTCCATGACATTTTACCAATGGGAGAAGCACACGGGGATGGCTCCATGACACTTTACCAATGGTAGAAGTGCATGGGGATGGTTCCCTTACACTTTACCCACAGGAGAAGCACAGCAGAAGCGCACAGGGGTGCGAAAATCTTCGGCCCCCGATCATGTGATTAGCCAAGTTTAAAAAAAAATTTTTTTTAGTAATGAATAAACAAACTGTTAACTAACAATAATAATATGGGTGAACTACATCCATACATTAAAACAAAAAGAAAAAGATAAGAAAAAAGAAAAGAAAAAGAAAGAAAGAAAGAGAAAAAAGCCTGATACAAGACACCACCCACCCGCCACCAGTGTTAAACATACACTTTGTAAGAACAAAAAATCTCTTCCAACCCATATAATTTACAGTTCATTGCATCTTTCATTGTTTTCATCTCTCATTATATCAACACCTAACCATTGTACTCAGGTTCATTGCCCACATTACAAAGCAAGTGAATGGTATTTACACATCAAATCCTGAAATAGTCATATCCCCTCTCAACGTCTTCATATACTCAATAAAAGGCTTCCAAATTTCCACAAATTTCTTTACATCTCTTCCTCTAACTAGCTCAGTCAATTTCGCTAATTCTGCCAGATCCATCATTTTGTCCATCCATTCTGAAATCCTTGGGTTCTCTTCTACTTTCTAATTTCTTGTAAAGACAAGTCCTGCTGCTGTAACCATATAACATATTAATGTTTTTTCCCCTTCTTTCAGCCACATTTTCATAATCAATTATATTAAACAAATATAATTCTTGTCTAAGGGCTATATCTTCCCCCAAGATCTTTTGCATAGTAGAATTAATTCTTATCCAGTACTTCTTTGCTTTCTTGTATGTCCACCAGAGGTGATAAATAATAATTTCGTATTATCTAGTTTAATCCAATCCTTTATCCAAACTAAACATACCATTTCAAAATAAGTTTTCACATCTGATAATACTAGTCCTCTTCTGGCTTTATCGTCTTTCAGCAGTTCCCACTGTATCCTCGTTGTATCCTCAGTTTTTTATTCAACCGTATAAATTTGCCAAATCTTTTTTCCATATCTCAAAGGGCGCATTTAAACTAATAATCGTTATTGTCTGGAATAGATACATTAATTTGGGCAAAACACTCATTTTAATTGTGGCAACCACTCCTCTGCCTGCTATTTTCCTGATGGTCAGGCATGGCCCACTGGGTGACCATTCTTGGGCAAGCCTCCTCTGCAGAGATATGGCCAAGAAAGCCAGTGGTAAGTAGCCATACATGGGAAAGGACTTGAAGGCAGCCAGCCACAACACAGAGAGACCCAGGAGACTCCTCCATAAGGCGGCGGTGGCGGTGGCTGCTGCTGCTGGCAAGGGCAAGAGCCTAGAGCCCAGAGCCAGGGTTGAGTGTCGGCAGCAGAACCACAATGTGCAATGTGTAACTGTTATGTGCAATTCCACTGAGGAGAATTTATCCATTGTACCATGCCCAAAATAATATGTTTCAGTTTGTCCCCTGCACCTGCTTCCAGACTTGGGATGGGGCATAGGTGTCAGATTGTTGCTCTGTTTTTTGTTGTACATCACCACTACAATTTACTACCTTTGCATTGTTAACTCTGAGCCGAGAGGAACTCTAACACCTTAGTGCAAAGGCAATAGGTTCCTGTGCTTGCAAAGACCAGGCCCCATATGCAGTCTACTTGAAGAACATTTTAGTGATCCTTCACTTTCTCTATCCTTGCAGCTTCAAACCAAGTTGAAAGTGGTGTTTGTGTGTGTATGTGTATGTAGAGTGTTAACATAAGAATCTATTGCTTTATTGCCAAGCCTCTGTATTTGTGTATGTGCCTCAATGGTCACCTTATGACAACCCCATAAATTTCATAGAATTTTCTTAGGCAAGAAATACTCAGAGATGGTTTGACTAGAATCATAGAATCATAGAATCATAGAGTTGGAAGAGACCACAAGGGCCATCCTGTCCAACCCCCTGCCATGCAGGAACTCCAAATCAAAGCATCCCCGACAGATGGCCATCCAGCCCCTGCTTAAAGACCTCCAAGGAAGGAGACTCCACCACACTCCGAGGGAGTGTGTTCCACTGTCGAACAGCCCTTACTGTCAGGAAGTTCTTCCTAATGTTGAGGTGGAATCTTTTTTCCTGCAGTTTGCATCCATTGTTCCACATTCTAGTCTCTGCAGCAGCAGAAAACAAGCTTGCTCCCTCCTCAATATGACATCCCTTCAAATATTTGAACAGGGCTATCATATCACCTCTTAACCTTCTCTTCTCCAGGCTGAACATCCCCAGCTCCCTGTCGTTCCTCATAGGGCACGGTTTCTAGACCCTTCACCATTTTAGTTGCCCTCCTTTGGACTCGCTCCAGTTTCTCCACATCTTTTTTGAATTGTGGTGCCCAGAACTGGACACAGTATCCAGGTGGGGCCTGACCAAAGCAGAATAGAGTGGCACTATTACTTCCCTTGATCTAGACGCTATACTTCTATTGATGGAGCCTAAAATAGCATTGGCTTTTTTAGCTGCTGCATCGCACTGTTGACTCATGTTCAACTTATGGTCTACTTGGACTCCTAGATCCCTTTCACACGTAGTTTCATTCAGCCAGATGTCCCCCATCCTATATCTGTGCATTTCATTTTTGCGCCCTAAGTGCAGTACCTTACATTTTTCCGCATTGAATTTCATTTTGTTAGCATTGGCCCAGCTTTCTAGTCTATTCAGGTCATTTTGAATTTTGACCCTTTCTTCTGGAGTATTGGCTACTCCTCCTAGCTTAGTGTCATCTGCAAATTTGATAAGTATGCCCCCAATTCTGTCATCCAAGTCATTAATAAAGATGTTGAATAGGACTGGGCCCAGGACAGAGCCCTGTGGGACCCCACTGGTCACTTCTTTCCAGGTTGAAAAGGAGCCGTTGTTGAGCAGTCAACTAGTTGTTCGGCCAGTCAACCAGTGACAAATCCATGTAACAGTTACCTTGTCTAGCCCGCATTCCACAAGCTTGTTTGCAAGAATGTCATGGGGAACCTTGTCAAAGGCCTTGCTGAAATAAAGATATACTATATCCACAGCATTCCCTTCATCTACCAAACTGGTAATTTTATCAAAAAAAGAGATCAGATTTGTCTGGCAAGACTTGTTTCTCTGAAACCCATGTTGGCTTTTTGTGATTATGGCATTGGCTTCTAAATGTTCACAGACTCTCTGTTTAATGATCTCCTCTAGAATCTTTCCTGGTATTGATGTCAGACTAACTGGACGATAATTGTTGGGATCCTCTTTTTTTCCCTTTTTGAAGATGGGCACAACTTTTGCCCTCCTCCAGTCTGCTGAGACTTCTCCTGTTCTCCAGGAGTTCTCAAAGATTATTGCCAATGATTCCGATATTACATTTGCCAGTTCTTTTAATACTCTAGGATGTAGTTCATCTGGTCCTGGAGACTTATATTCATTTAGGTTAACCAAGTATTCCTGTACTATCTCTTTACTTATTCCGTGCTGAAATTCCCCTATTCTGTCTTCTTCCCTATTATCCTTAGGTTGAGCACCCTTTGCCTTTTCTGAGAAGACTGAAGCAAAGAAGGTGTTGAGTAATTCTGCCTTTTCTCTGTCTCCTGTGAGCATTTTGCCATCTTCACCACAGTGGCCCCAACATTTCCTTCTTCTTCCTTTTGCTGTAGACATACCCATAAAAGCCCTTTTTATGGTTCTTAACTTCTCTAGCAAGCCTGAGTTCATTCTGCACTTTAGCTTTTCTGATTTTACCCCTACATGTGCTGGCTATTTGTTTGAATTCCTCTTTGGTGATTCCCCCATTTTTCCATTTCTTATACATGTTCTGTTTAAAACTTATCTCAGTTGAAAATTCCTTAGTCATCCATCCTGGCTTCTTGAGACACCTCCCATTTTTCTTCCGTATTGGAGCTGTTTGAAATTGTGCCTTCAGTATTTCCCTTTTGAGAAACTCCCATCCATCTTGAACTCCCTTCTCTTTTAGTTTTCCTGACCATGGGATCACCCCCAGTATTTCTCTAAGTTTATTGAAATCAGCTCTCCTAAAGTCTAGAATGCATGTCTGACTATGCCTGGCTTCCCCTTTCCGCTGTATAACAAACTCCAGGAGAACATGGTCACTTCCACCTAAGGATCCAACCACTTGCACTCCATTGACTAGGTCATCCCTGTTGGTTAAGATCAGGTCTGAAATAGCTGATCCCCTTGTTGCCTCTTCCACTTTTTGGACAATGAAATTGTCTTCCAGGCAAGTTAGGAATTTTCTAGATCTTGAGGATTTGGCTGAGTTTGACTTCCAGCAAATATCTGGATAGTTGAAGTCCCCCATCACTACTACATCTCTCCTTTCTGAGTGTGTGGTCATCTGTTCTAGAAAGGCATCATCCAATTCCTCTGCCTGAGTCGGGGGTCTGTAGTAGACTCCCACAGTGACATCCCTGTTGTTTCCCTCTCCTTTAATTTTTATCCAGATGCTCTCCACCTGGCTTACAGTATTGACTTCCTGGATCTCTTCACTGGTGTAAATATCCCTGACATATAATGCTATTCCTCCTCCTTTCCTGTTTGGCCGGTTTCTCTTAAAAAGGTTATACCCCTTTATTTCTACATTCCAGTCGTGAGACTCATCCCACCAGGTTTCAGTGATGCCTATTATATCATATTTGCTTTGTTGTGCTAGGAGTTCCAGTTCATCCTGTTTATTTCCCATACTCTGTGCATTAGTGTAGAGACATCTAAGAACATGTGTTCCCTTTACTTGCTGCCTGTGCAAATTTTTTTGCTTCCCACTGTTGGGTCCTTGCACTGTTTGCCTTGTTCCCTCTATGTCAGTTTGACTATTTTCTCCAGCCCTTTTGCCTTCCAAAATAATGTCTCCCTCCCCCATATAACTCAGTTTAAAGCCCTCCTGATCAGATTTTTGAGACTGTTGGCAAAAACGTTTTTGCCAACTGGTGTGAGATGCAGCCCATCCCTTGCCAGAAGTCCCTCCTCATGGAACCGCGGCCCATGATCCAAGAATCCAAACTGTTCTTGGTGGCACCATCTACGGAGCCAGTTATTCACCTCTGCTATTTTCTTCTCCCTTCCTGGACCATGCCCTTCTACCGGGAGAAGAGATGAGATGACAACCTGTGCATCCATCTCTTTCAGCTTCCTTCCCAGAGCCTCGTAATCCTTTATGATATTCTGAAGGCTGTGCCTTGCAGTATCATTGGTTCCCACATGAACCAAAAGAAGGGGGTATTGATCAGTAGGCTTGACAAGTCTTGTCAGCCTCTCCGTCACATGATGGATCTTTGCTCCAGGGAGACAACACACCTCCCGAGACATCTTGTCAGGCCCACAAACCACTGCTTTGGTACCCCTCAGCAAGGAGTCCCCCACGACCACCACACGCCTCCTCCGAGGCTTAGCAGTGGCTATTCCCTTTGGTGCTATTCTCACGCTGCCCTGCTCTGTCCCTGATGTCTGTCCCTGCTGCTTTTCCTCATCATCTCTGATAACAGAGAGAGATTCAAAGCGATTCTGTTCTGTTGACTAGTTCATTCCTCTGAAATATAGCCTACAGTACATTGTATTTGTTGGCAGTCTCCCTTCCACGATCTAACAAGAGCTGATCCTGCTTACCTTCCATGATCAAAGGGGATCTGGTGTCTTTAGGGTATTTAGGCCAAGAGATTACATGCTCCACCAGATGGTGATTTCTAGGAGCTATGGTAAATGTCACATGTTGATAGGGGACAACATCACTCTTTCCTGTGATCCCTGAGCCTGGGAGAGGGGAAAATTCCTGTTCACAAGGCCTGCTAAACCAACTTATATAGGTCTTTGTGACTATGGAGTTTATCGCATAGGAGGAATTTTTCTCAATTTCGAAAGAAATGGAAGTGAGGCCAGTTCGGAATTGAGTAAATTTGCTAGTTCAGCTAATTTACATGATTGCGTATTGACACTGCATTGTGTTCAGAACTGCCTGAAATTGCCTCCCAGTGCCCGAAATTGTGTGTGATAGTTTCTCACACAATCACGCGAAACCCTACAGTTGCATTCGGAAGGACTTCCCTTTGCCCAAATATGTGTGTGATCAACTTTCACGCAATCACGTGAAACCCCATGATTGCATTCAGATTGCCATTGGATTATACTTCCAATTCCCTTCGTGTGATAAATTCCTATGTGTGCACGTATGCATTTGAAGCTAGGCATCTTAACAGTGGTTCAGGATGAATAGAAGCCCAACAATTTAAAACACAAACCATCCCACTCTGTTATTTTCTTTAGTTCTCTGTCCCTTCTCATTCCTTTTTTCCCCTCTTCTTGTGATTCTTTCACTTAGAAAAGTATGGGGATGGTTTGTGTGGCAGCTCCTTCATAGTGAGGGAGGAAAAAGTGCTTAGATTAAACACTAACTCTGGCTGTTACATGTGTTCACGTGTGTGTTTGTGTATCCCCTCATTGTTACCTCTTTTTAAAACCTGAAAATCTCAAATGCTTTAGATTTTCCTTAATACTATCAGAGGGAAACATGTTTCAAACCACAGACCATTTTAGCTATTCTTTTCTCTGCCTTTTCCAACACTATGATATCTCCACCCACACACATCACAGAACCAAAGTGAAGATGGCATTTTACATTTGCCATATTTTAGCAGAATGTTGCCAGCATATTATACTGTCAGACTCATAGCTAATATTTCTTGGCAATGAGGGAAGAAACACTCCGAGGTCACACCATAAAGTTTCACACTTTATTTGAAATAGTGTAAGGTTGGTATTGAGGCATAGACCATCCAAGAAGTTCTTAGAATTTAAGAAATGACATGTTTCTCAACAGAATGATTATAGGATGTGGCTCTAGTTTTAAGCTTTGCTACTGACTCCTCAAAAAAATATGGAAAGTAAAAATTGGAAAATGGAGAAAACTCTCACTTTGACCCCCCCTCCCCAAGAAACACACATCACACTGTGCAATTATATCATTATGACATTATGATTCCATTTTAATTACCAAGGCTGCATCCTGTGGAAAGCTGGGTTTTGTAGTTTAGGGAGGCAGTGAAGTTTTCTGTCTGAGAATTCTAAATATACTTCTCTCAACTGCAAACCCCAGGATTCCATAGGCCCAATCATGACAATTGAAGTGGAATCATAGTGCTACAACTGTGTAGTGTGATAGTGAAGTGTAGTGTCATCTATTATGATGGATTTAATAAACACTAGCCCAAAGGTACTACTGGCAGTGCTCTAATCTACATTAATGGAAAAGTCTGAGAGCAGAGTGAAGGATTTATTCTAAAATAACTGGAGAAAAAATAGGGTTCTTCTGTTTGATCCCTGTAAATGACTGTGGAAGTCTTCACACAAATGTTGAGGTTTTATAAGCCTGGGTAAAGTGATGGTGCATCCAAAATGATCAAAAATTCGAAGATTTTGTTCCTGTACTTTCTGATTTTATAGTGGGTTAAAATAAGCCAAGCTTGGGAGCTGATATAAAAATCTCTGATCATACTGGGAGCTGGAAAAAATATTCTGGGATAAACAAATTGTGTAGAGATATCAAAAATAAAATTTGAATTGGACACAATAGGAACAAAATTTGTTAATTTCTGGACTTAATCATTCTGGATATACCTTGAGTTGAACGCAATGGGTCAAAATAAGAATCTTAACACCACCCTGCTCCTTCCTCCTCTGGTATTCCCCCCTCCCCCACCCCCACCCCCCACACACACAGTTGTAAGAGAAGAATTATATACTCAAATTAACTTGAGAACTCAATCTGTGAAGTGCTATCTTCTGAAAGATTTCTTTGGAATCATTTGGCAAAGAATCCTCTAACCAGAAACTCATCAGCGAAATAAAGATATATCTCTATATATTCTCAGCCAAACCATCTTTGCTGAACAATGGCACATCCAGTTTCTTGCACCATTCTATAAAGCAGAATTTAAGGCTGAAACAGACAGCCCTGAAGGGCCGTCTTAGAGCCACCCCTCCCAAAAATGGATTGGAGCTGCAGTAAGCACATGTCACAGCCCCAACCCACCTTGAAGCTGGCCAAAAAAGGAGCAGCAAAGAGCCTCTCCTTTTGGGGCTGGCAAAAAAGCAGCTCTTCCCATCCCACACAGCCCATGGGCAGCTTTGAGCCACTCTGGCGGCTTATAAATATTGCACCGCCGGAGCACTCAGAAGCTGGCTGACAGCATGACTTCTGGCCATCTTGGGGAAGTGCAGCATCTGTACACCATGCCCCCAAGCTGTCTAGAAGCCAGCTTTTCACGCTACTCTGCTTCCCTCCTTAATCATTTAATCATCATATGGGATAACTGGGCCTATAGTACAATCCAACAGTGAGCAGTGTTAGGAAGTCTCTCACTTAAGGTAATTATAATTAGCTCAAAATATTCAGAGAGGAAGATCCTAACACAGTCTTACGCCAGAATCGCAGTCCCAGTATTGTCTACCAGAGGTTCACCAACAAACTCCAAGAGAGATGACACTAGTCCAAGTGAGTCCAATGAAAATACTCAGTTTATTGGGGGGGCATAAATACCACACACAACAAAAGGGGACACACACACACACACACACTCACATTCAATGTTAGCGAAAAGGGAAGGGTAAGATTGGGAGTTAGGTTTGAGAGAGAGAGACACCACTGGAATACAACCTTAGAAGTCTTCTCTGGGAAGCCTGATAGATGTGGATGAGGATGATGGACATGACTACCGGGGTGAGGGAAAGCGGGCTGCGGAAGCTATGAGCAGAGGTCAAACTGGCATGGACCATCCTGCACTCTGAGGATAGTGTCAACAGGGGTTCAAACTCAGGGTCTTTTATAGGCCTAAACATATCCGGGGGCTATGTGGCAAGGCTTGGACAAAGGTGCTGATTGCCTCGGCTTTGTTAAGCCAAGAGCAAATAATCTGTGTACAATGCACTTAGGTTTGGACACAATTCGGAGGGGCAGCTGACTTAATGGCTGAGTCCTTAAGCTAATCACTGGCTCATCAGATTTGATGCCAAGGCTATTGTGTTACCTGGGAGATGTGGAAATGCATGTTTGGCGATTCCCAAACTTCCTATAGAGACTTTCCACTAATCTCATCTCTAGGGGCCCTGCTGGTCTTTCCAAGGCAATTTACTGTCTTGCCCAGTGGTTTCTCACCCTTTGCAGGCCCTCTAGGAGGTCAGCCAGGGGTCATGGCACAGACCACATGTTCCCAAAATTTTATTAAAAGCATATTTCATAACAGCAGGAAAAAAACCAACAAGGAATCAGCTGAAGAAAATGAGCTCTCATCTTAAATGTCACTACAGTAATGAACAGAGAATGGGAA
Source organism: Urosaurus nigricauda (assembly GCA_034509955.1). Lineage (NCBI taxonomy): Eukaryota > Metazoa > Chordata > Lepidosauria > Squamata > Phrynosomatidae > Urosaurus > Urosaurus nigricauda. Next base: position 119,581,254 of record JAOEGL010000001.1, read on the forward strand.
ATAAACAAGAAGAGCCTGAACTCTTAACACAGGAAGGCAAATATGATTTAATAGGCAACACTGAGAGATCATATGAAGCTCTTCTCCCTCTCTTTTTTTAAAAATGATGTAATCTCCCCATATAACTAAAGGTATATTATGTACAAGCTAGAGCAAGCTTCTTTTCTGTTGTTACAGAGACTAGAACATAAACCAATGGATACTTAACCAAGTAAAGAAATTTCACCTAAACATTGAGAAGGATTAATTTTTGACATTGGAATAAATTAACAAGGGAAGTGGTGGACTCTCCCTCTATGGAGATTTTTATACAGAGGTTGGATGGCCATCTCTCAGGAGTGCTTTAGTTGTATATTGCTACATGGATATATAACTGTAAAAAGTTGCTTATATTAGCAATAGCTGGACAAATGACAGAAGCACAGCATGATATAGATGGTTTGTATGTTATTAGAAGTATAGCATACATTCATGAAATATTACTCCTCTCTTCTTGACAAGGAACCTGAGTATTTTCTCTAGATAGTGTTGAACATTCATGAGGTGTTTCTGTGGCTACTCCCAAAAAAGTGGGACAAGAGGGGGTGTAACCATGGAGCAAAATAATTATTTTGCTTCCCAATAGGAACTCTGTACCACTCCTTGAAAATTTGCTTCAATCCCCAGATTTCTAGTATTTCAGAGAGTGAAACACTGAAAATTCTTCACACCTGGAATTTTTATGTGCTATGTTCTTATTCCTTTTGTAAATCCCCCCCCGCCGCCGCCGCCATTGTTTGGATGTCTAAACTGAATTTCCAAAGGGCTGTACAGAGTGGCACTTTGTGCTGGCTTGTATGTGAACTAGGGCTGAGCATACATATGTTTGAAGCCCTTGCTGCACCACCTGGGCACCATCATGGTGCGCCCCCATCCACATGGCACATGCCATGATGATGCTTGCTGGGCGCAGCACCCAAATGGTGCTGGATGGAAGGGGTGTCATCATAGAGTGCCAGAATGCCTATGATGCCCTTTCTGGGGTGCAGGAAGAAACTGGCTAATGGCGGCTTCATTTTGTGTCCTGCAGATGCCAAATCGCTGCTGTGGTGTGTGGTTGCTGTGGCAACAATCCAGGGCAAAAAGGGGCAACTGCAGGCCACCTGTCTGTAGAGGCCCTGAGTGCCCAACGGAAGTTTTAAATTAGTGCAATGCCTCCCATTGCCACACACCTAGGGGTTTGACCATGTAGACACCACACAGGGGTGGGTAAGGCAAAGGTAGCTATACCGCCAATATACATGCTAATCTGTTAGAAACTCCCCTCTCCCACAGACAGGAATCAGTATGGACAAAGAGTGGTCTCAGGATGAGGGGAGAATGAGTATATTTTTCAGAATGCCAAAAGTTCACTGGTTTTTTATGATGGGAGAACTGCATTTCTCCCTACTAAATCCATGGGGGGGGGGGCTGTTAATCGACTATTAAGGTTGCTGGTGCATTAAATAGGTCACTATAAAGATGGAAGTGTGCAGGTGGGGCAAATAGTCACAATGTGTCATGAGGGTAAAAGGAGATTCCCGTGTCTTGTGGCTGTGGACCCTGTGGCCTGAATGGGGCAGACACTTAAGGTTCCTTTCATACTACACACTTATGGCAATTTAATGCCATTTTAACTGTCACCTTAAAGAATCCATGGATTTGTAGTTTGGAATTATAAATATCTCATGAAACTACAGATCCCAGGGTTCTTTAGGATAGATCCGTAACAGTTAAAATCAAACTGCCATAATTGTATGGTGTGAAAGAGGGAAAGTGATACAGGATCTCCCCTCTAAGCACCTAAAGATGCAGCCAAGGATTTGAGGATAGTCAGTCCGTGTCCAGACTGATGGCTGGGAAAGGGCTTTACCTATATTAGTGCTAATAGAAAAGTTCATACAACTCTCACAATTGTAGATTCTTTTGGAACTACAGGCATCCCTCTTGATTCATCCATTTCAGACACACTCACCCATGAATCCGGAAAATCACACATATCTAAGCTCCATTGACTTGAATGGCAGTGTGCACCTAGGCACACATGCCATTTTGTCCCTCCCCACTTGTCATCTGTGAATAATTGAGACCATGGATTCCAAATCCACAAATTGGGAGGGATGACTGTAATTTAATAAAGTTGTATCCTAAACTTTGTCACCATCACTGTCTCACATCATTATTTTTGAGTGTGGTTGCAAAAACATATTTGATGTTCTACAGAAGTTATCATAGGTCCAAAACACACTGCAGAAATAATCCAATTCAAGATTGCTTTAGCTTCCCTGGCTCAGTGCTATGGAATCCTGGCAATTGTAGTTTGTTGTGGTGCCAGAGCACTCTGACAGAGAAAGCTGGGTTCCCTAGAATTCGCTAGCACTAAACCAGGGCAGTTAAAGCAGTCTCAAATTGGGTTATTTCTGCAGTGTGTTTTGGACCATAGTTGAGGAAGAGAGCTGAAACACATCCAATTGGCAGCTGCTGCCACTATATAGTATTTCTTTGTCTCGTTTTTCTGCATAAAATTAATTCCGTCTTAATTTCTTACAGGAAATCTTTTTTTTTCCTTTTTTCTAACCAAGACTGGGCACAATCTGTGCATGCCTAGATTTCTCCAAAGGAATATTTCTAAACTAAGCACATCAGAGAGCCCGAATTCTTATATATGTTATGCTATCCTACTGCTCTTGCTGCAAGGTCTTCCAAATCCACTATTAGCCATGAGTGCTATCCCATGATGCTGAAAATTGTTCTTTACACATAATACCCCACCACACTTGTAGATCTTTTTAACAAATGCTCCTCTCCTAGAGATTTGTAAGGCTGACAGTTGAGTACATCTAATGCATTCACCCAAATTTACAGATCACGTCAGATTATGCTGCCTTGTCAGAATTTTGTTTCAGAATATAGTTTCAGTTCAGCCACATCCCTGTTCCCTTAAAGTCATCTGGGTAGCTTGGGTATGTCCCGAGTTGTGTGGATTCCTCCTTGCACCAAGCAGAGAATGGCACACTGGCAACATAACTTTGTAGGTCCAAAATACATCCTCATACATTGGTAAGTAGACTGATTCTGGGACAGGGTTCCAAATGTAACACAGTAGCTTCCTTACAGAAGCTTTTATTGAGAGAAGTAAGGTGAGATGAGATGATGAAAGGCTTGCAAATTGGAAAGGATGTAATAGGGATCTAATGTATCAAAAGGTGTGTATGCAAGCCAATGCTGAAGGAACTCCATACATTTATTATTTAAAAGTGCTTATTGCAATACACTATAAAAGTGACTGAATGTGTTAATAATGTCACTGGAAGCCAAGTTTCTGTCAGAGGACAACAGTGGTTCTTGCACAATGTACACACCCCCAGAAAGGTATGTGGCATTATACAGTAATGTATGCTATGGAACAGCTTATTCAGAATACCCAATAAATGCTATGCTTGTTTACCTAGCAATAAGGTCTGAGAGAAAGACGCAAGAGCAGACTTGATAGAATGAACACTCTTAAAACCTTGGAGTGGAAATGAGGCACAGCAGGAGGAGACAGCTTTAAAGGAGAATGCCTGGAGCACCAGAGCTCTAAGAAATGATGGTGTGGGTTGCAGCTACAAGTATATATAAAGCTGTCAGGCAAAGGGTAGAATGGAAAAGCACAGTCCCTACACACTTCCACTGGATAGAGGAGCAGCAGCTGTTTTGAACCTTCATTCCCTGGCACTCTGTTGGCAGTGAAAATGCCTCCACAATCAGGTGCTAATGTTGGAAAGCCTGAATCTGGCCGAGATGTTGGACAGCTGTTCACCTGGGAGGAGATAGGACTCCACTCAGGCAAGGGAAACTCTAAAGAAGACAAGTGGCTTGTCATCAACAGGAAAGTCTATGATATCAGTCGCTTCCATTGGCTGCACCCTGGGGGGACACGTGTCATCAGCCACTATGCAGGACAAGATGCCACGGTGAGATCTTATTGTGGGGACTGTAAGAGCTGGAAAGACTTATAACTCTGTGGCATAAATTATGCTATGCATACATGATGATACTTCAGGCTCAAGTCCTGGTGCTTACAATTATCTCCAAGGATGTTAGGTGGCTGACTTGGGAAGGTCTCTGCTTGGTACCTTCAGACCCAGGCTAAATGGATAATGGTCTGTTATAAGGCAGCTTCGTGTGGTCATTCATTGTGTCCAATAGGCAATTTTCTGTAACACATGAGTCTCTCTCTCTGGCTTTTCTTCGCTAATGAAGATTCAGGAAGGACTCATCCCATGCTTTCTACAAGTGCGTTGATGACTAAAAAGGCCAATCCAAGATAAACAAGTTCGGTTACAGAAAGCACAGCAGAAAGTCTCCTTGGGTGATGTTTCCAAGTTGTGGTTCTTTCTGCGTTGTCGTTTCTCTTCGAGACTCTTTCAGCGTGAGTTCTCGAAAGAGGCTGAAGCATTGTGGATAGTGCATCTCCATGCCTCCCAATGTGAGGCCAGATCATTGTTGGTGATCAATTTGGCCGAGCTTGAGATGTTGTTTCAGGGAGTCCTTGTATCTCTTCTTTGGGGTGCCCCTCTTACACTGACCCATGGCAAGTTCACCGTAGAGTACTATTTTTGGGAGGCAGTGGTCCTCCATCCTAGAAACGTGACCTGCCCAGCGCAGTTGTGTTCTCAATAGCATGGCCTCAGTGCTGGTGATCCCTGTTAGCTCCAGGACAGCAACATTCGTCACATAGTCAGTCTAGTGTATATTTAGGATTGTGTGTATACAGTGCTGATGAAAGTGTTCAAGGAGTCGTAGATGTTGGTGATAGATGAGCTATGTTTCAGACCCATAGAGTATAGTGCCAATATAAAGGAGAAAGATCTGAAGGACAGAAAACTTCATCTTGGAAGAAAAAGGTTAAGAGAAGCTGTATTTAACATGGAGACCAAAACAGTATCTATAACCCTGCTTTCAGTGACATAAAGGGGCATGTAATTGGCTACAGCACATTGACTACAGAAATACATTGATTTCCAGGAAATGAGAGCAGCCCAACAGCATGCATGATCTAATTGTCACTTGGGTTTTTAAAAAGAAAAATGCAAATTTTCTGGATTAGAGGATTTCACCTTGAGAAAGAATATCTGGTAATTTTTAAGGACGTCAATATAGTTTTAGTAACACCACTGGAATTGTTCAAGATTGATTTTTGGATCATTTTGTGTTTGTTTTGAACTTTTTGCTGAGTTCAAAGAAAATTTATTTTCTGCTAAAGTATGCTTGGAATTTCATCTGTATACTTGAAAAGCCCACCTATACATAATGCCCTATAATCCCATTATATGTTTACAACAAATAAATGTTATAGTGTTACAGCGAAATATTATTTGGTTCCTTGTAATTGAGGCCGTCTGGAAGCCACATAGAAGCTGAAGTGCCATCATGTGTGCCATTTCTTTGCTTACAAAGGACAGATGTGTACCTGGGTGATAGTAGGATAGGTGATCAAGGATAGGTGTTGTAGAAGAGATGACATGCTACTGTCTCCTTTACCCCAATGGCAAAGCATGCTTTGGAGAAAAGCAGCCCTTCTGTTTTGAAAATATTTGAATTAAAACCATGTGAAATGTATTTGGTAAAAACATGTATATAGTACCTCTCCATGCTGATATCAAGGCAGCTTATCTCAGTTCAAACAAGGACATCAATAACTAGGAAAAACAAAACAAAACAAATGAGATTTCCTTCAGCCAAACAGCTCTCATTTTACTGTTTCTCTTTGAACCACCAATCAGCCACCCAAGGAACCTCCAGAATCTCAAACTCACATCCCTGGAAATGTTCTTCCACCATTTATATTTGTCCACATATCCCTCTTTTTATCCTTTTTGTTAGAAATGAATTTATCTGACTATCAATGTCCATTACTTCAGCATAGTGGTCATCTCCCTTCCATACTCAATGTTCCTGTATGTTTCTTAGGATGCCTTCACAGCTTTCCACAAGGATGAAGACCTAGTCACGAAATATTTGCATTCACTGCTAATTGGAGAACTGGCACCTGATCAGCCCAGCAGTGAGCCTGCCAAAAATGTAAGTCCCTCCCCCACACTTTACCTTGCTTTTATTTATTTATTTATTTATTTATTTTGTATCCTGCTTTTCTTCCAATATGAGACACAACATGATTCATATTACAAAATAAAATATAGTCAAAACAAGGCATATTGCAACATTTGAATTAATATTTTAATTTAAAGAGTAGTTAGTTTTTAAAGTAGTTAAAACATAATGATGGTGAAGTAGAAAGCATGTCCCAGTTAAAGGACCTTCTTAAAGATATGTCACACCTATGTAGAGTCTTGCTTTGCAAGTACAGTCTTCAAACACTTAAATAATAATAAATAAAACTTTTATTTGTACCCCGCTTTTTGTGAGAACAATCAAAGCAGCTAACAGCATGAAAAATAATACAGAAATAATCTATACTAATACCCCCCCTTAAAAAGAGATTAAACAATTATGAGATTAAAATTCTAACATTAGTTAAAACTCATATATCTTAATAAAAATATAACATCAATATTAATAGTAGGCAGCATTATCACAACCAGCATTACACCAGCGCAGAAGGTGAGGGGGTTGTTACATGGCCAGGGGCTGTTCAGGAAAGGCCTGTCAGAAGAGATCCATTTTAACAGCTTTCTTGAAGCTGTCTAAATTGGATATTTGACAAATTTCATCCGGCAGGCCATTCCATAGAGTGGGAGCAATAGCAGAAAAGGTCCTCTGAGAGAACTTGCTGGTATGAATGACCCTGTGTGTAGGATTCCTTTTGTGACATTATACCCTCACTTTCAGTGTCTCCCTTCACTCTCCCCACCCCCTTGCAGTTAAGATTCTATTAATACAGTCAGCCCTCCATGCCAATGGATTCTTCACCCACAGGTTCAACCATCCACAGCTTGAAAATATTTTTAAAAAATACAAATTCCAAAAAGTTAACCTTGATTTTGCCATTTTATATAAAGGTAAAGGTAAAGTAGTCCCTTGACATGAATGTCTAGTCATAACCCACTGTGGGAGTTGTGCTCATCTTCATTTCTAATCTGAAGAGCCAGCGTTGTCCAAGGGCTGGTCATGTGGCCAGCATGACTGCACCAAACACTGTTATCTTCCCACTGAGAAGTGGTGCCTATCTATCTACTTGCATTTGCATGCTGTCGAACTGCTGTAGAAGCCTAGATCTTGAACTGCCAACCTTCTGATCTTCCAATCATCAGAACTAGTGCCTTAACCACTAAGCCACTGCATCCCATTTTATATAAGGCTCACTGTTTTAATACATCATTGTATATAATGAGACTTGAGCATCCATGAATTTTGACATCCATAGGGGGCCTGGTACCAAGGCCTAGCGGGTACGAAGGGCCCACTGTAATAAAAGATAAAGCAAGCACATTGAAGAGTGTCTACAGAACCCTTTTTCATGGTCCTTCAGAACCTCAGTATTTCTCATATACAATACCAGTTACAAAGGCTTCCACTGTTACCGATAATCAGCTCCCTCTTTGTGTTTCGTTGAATTTATGGTTGATAGGAGACAGGCGAAAGAACATTTTGCACATCTGCCTGTTGGGCACTGAGATAAATGAGACTTTCTGGTCTGCCTATTTCCTAGTTAGTTCAGTTTCTTCATTGCTTTTGTGATGATCCTGACAATCCAAGTCAATACTGAATCATATATACTGAAAAAACAAAGAGTTTTATTGTTGTCTCTTCTTACAGGAAATGCTGATAAATGATTTTCATGAGCTTCATGCAACAGTCAAGAAGATGGGATTCCTAAAGTCCAATTACCCCTTCTTCATCTTCATGTTTCTGCATGCTTTCTTGTTAGACATAGCAGCCTGGCTCACTATCTGGTACTTTGGAAAATCCTGGGTGCCCTTCCTTACAGCTGTAGCACTGTTCACCATTGCACAGGTAATATATTCCTGTCATAGGTATAAATGGTTTGTAGAGTAACTTTGAGCACTTCAAAAATTGGCACTCCATGATGTTCTGTGGGGTATTTTTGTAGGTAAAGGCAAGATGACGTGATATGCTCCATCTTAGCGATGACATGGTTGCTATTTTTTTTTTTTACCTAAGCCCATCTGGATTTGTGGTGTTTGGGAAGGAAATGAAAATACCAATCAATGAAATATGAATTCACTGGCTGAGAAAGGAGACCAGAAGACGCCCAGATATAGACGGGTGCTGGTATACATAAGGTTGCCATCCAGCACTACAGAATCAGTTGGCTTTGGAACTTTGTTCACACTCACTTCTCTCCAATTTTTGTTTCAACAGGACATTGTTGCATGATTTTTCTTGTCATAACGTTTTAAGCAGTTTGGCATGGAATCTGGATACAAGTGGAAAGTAGTTAGGATTTGCAAGTGTGTCAAAAGGTTATTGGGTTCCTGTATGTTGCTTAAGAGCATAGGCAGTTGGGGATGTCTGTCTTTGCGCACTTTCATGTGTCAGGGGAACCATGCAGTGGATTTCCTCCATGTGAAATCCCATATCTGCCATCCCAATTGGTTGCCTGGCAAGCAGATTGAGTTATGTGGCTCATTGATCATCAGTTGGGTTTGTCAGTACTTGTATCTGGACCCATGTGGTGCCAAACCTATAGGCAGTTGTATTCAATTTAGTTGTGGCCTGTTTTATTCCACTTAAATGTCTATATGGGATTACTGAAGCTGAGCAGCACTATCCTTCAAACTCCCAACAATAACTGCTTTATGTATTGCAATAGGATTTGCAAGCCTGTTGCAAGTAGAAATTAGCCTCCTTACTGGGGTTTGGGGTAATAATTTATAAGAGTTAAGTCAATCATGTAAAGAAGACAACAAGTAGACCACAAGTTGAACATGAGTCAATAGTGTGATGCAGCAGCTAAAAAGGCCAATGCAATTTTAGGCTGCATCAATAGAACTATAGTGTCTAAATCAAGAGAAGTAATAGTGCCACTCTATAGTGCTTTGGTCAGGCCCCATCTGGAATACTGTGTCCAGGTCTGGGCACCACAATTACAAAAGGATGTGGAGAAACTGGAGCGTGTCCAAAGGAGGGCGACTAAAATGGTGAAGGGTCTGCAAACCTTGCCCTATGAAGAATGCCTTAGGGAGCTGGGGATGTTTAGCCTGGAGAAGAGAAAGTTAAGAGGTGATATGATCGCCCTGTTTAAGTACTTGAAGGGATGTCACATTGAGGAGGGAGCAAGCTTGTTTTCTGCTGCTCCAGAGAACAGGAATCGGAACAATGGATGCAAACTGCAGGAAAAAAGATTCCACCTCAACATTAGGAAGAACTTCCTGACAGTAAGGGCTGTTCAACAGTGGAACACACTGCCTCAGAGTGTAGTGGAGTCGCCTTCCTTGGAGGTTTTTAAGGAGAGGCTGGATGGCCATCTGTCGGAGATGCTTTGATTGGGAGTTCCTGCACAGCAGGGGGTTGGACTGGATGGCCCTTGTGGTCTCTTCCAACTCTAAATTTCTATGATTCTATGATTCTATGATTCTAGGATGGTGAGGCAAAGAGAAGGCCCTTCCCAGAAGAACTAAAAAAAAAAGGGGGGGTTCAATACAGTGATGCAGCCCATCACTACCTATATATAGGACAGACAGTGGACTCTTTCATACAAGGCTAAATTGGAAGTATAATTTAAGGTCAATTCGAATGCAATCATGGGTTTTACGTTATTGCGAATTAACTCTTCGCACGCAAATTCGGGCAAGAGGGAAGCCAATTCGAATGCAATCATGGGTTTTACGTTATTGCGAATTAAAGCTTCGCATGCAAATTCGGGCAGGAGGGGGTTATTTTCGGGTAATGGGAAGTAATTCCGAACGGAGCAGGGGTTCATGTAAATTCGCTAAACAAGCGAATTTACATGAATCCGCATTGGCTCCATTCGGAGTTGGGAGAAATTCCTCCCCGTTTGAAGTTAGATGCAGCTGGTAGCTTCCATTTCCCCACGTTTTAATCTCAATTTTAAAGGAGCTATCCAAAATAGGTTCAGCACTTTTGAAAACATCTTTAAAGCTCAGGCAAAAACTTAGAATGGATTCATCAGTCCACTGAAATTGAAGGCAACAAATGCTACTGGATGGCTTCATCTTTTATTGTATTGTTGACACAGTTCTCAACTCCAAATGATCTCATTCTGTAATGTCATATAGATTTTGAAAAGGGAAGGGGGGAACCACAGAAATTTTCCATTGCCAGATTTACCATGGACCAGCTGCAAATGGTGCAGCTGAACCAGGTTCCACAAAAAAGCCTCCCACAATAAATTATATATTTACATACACACACACACACACACACACAATAAAAATAATAAAACAGTAATAATAGAGGTTAATGGTACACATTAATTTAAGAATAAATCAAAATTAGAACTTGGTAACTGATAAACTGCCACACAGTCCACTGAGGTGCATGTGATTATTTTTGTTTTGGACATGTTGGCTGTCCTGTTCAGTCATCCATTGAGAGTGAGTGCAGCGGCGCTCAGTTACAGTGTTGCCAGATGTTTTTTTGGGGGGGGGGGTGTCTCCAAATTTGGAGGTTTATAAATATTTATTTTATGTTTTATTATTATTTATATTTTGAATTAGGTATATATGGGGCCACCAAAATCTTTTAAGTGCTTAGAGCCTCTAAAGTGTTAGAGCCTCTTATTAGGATGTTGACCTGCCATGTGTTTCTTCCAGTACAGAAAGCAAATATATAGTGTTCAACAGTGTTCGTGTTACTTTACAAAGCATGAGATGAGTGGTTCCCCACCCTGAATAGTTTATAATCTAAAATGTGAAAAGGGGAGAGATGAGGAGGAAGGGAAAGAGACATGAACACTGTAGTAAATTACAAAATCATATAGTTGTTTACATTACATATAAATATAGTTCAAAGCTGAATTGCAGCAATAGGACATGAGAACTCGGAATTACGATGATGAAAAATTTGCAGAAATGATGGGTTTGGGAAAGGGATTTTATCTTTCATCTGTTGTAGTTAAATATAGTTAACAAAGGTGTTATTGTCCCCATTGCCACAGGAACTGAACAAATGGCTTTGCGGGAAAAAGGGCAACACTTTCTTCACCCTTGATAGTCTCTGGGATTCAATAATGTTTATAAAGAAGATTCCCATGTTTCTGTACAAAAATCTACAAATGAAGGGACAGAAAAATAGGCAATTTTGCAGTATGTGTAAGGAGTTTATCACACGGGAGGATTTCGAAAGAAATGGAAGTGATGCCAGTTCGGAATTGAGTAAATTCGCTATTTCAGCAAATTTATGTGATTGCGTATTGACACTGCATTGCATTCAGAACTGCCTGAAATTGCCTCCCAGTGCCCAAAATTGCATGTGATAGTTTCTCACGCAATCACACGAAACCCCACGATTGCATTCAGAAGGACTTCCCTTTGCCCGAAAATGTGTGTGATCAGCTTTCATGCAATCACACGAAACCCCTTGATTGCCATTGGATTATACTTCCAATTCTTTTTGTGTGATAAACTCCTTAGGATAGCTAGTGTTTCTCTTCTCAAGTAAAAAAGCTGTACTTAGAGAATATCCACTTCTTCCATACTACTGAGGGAGAGAACATATCATCTTATCTTGCCATTGTTTTTCTTTTTGCAGATCCAGTATGGGTTTCTTCAGCATGATTTTGGGCACATTTCAGTCTTTCAGAAGACCAAGTGGAATAGACTGGCTCACTTCTTTGTAATGGGTGTGCTTAAGGTAAGGATCTGTTCTTCAGGAAGAAGGACCATGCCTGGGGGCTTGTTGTTCAAGATAGTGATGGAAGAGACACAGACATATATAGTGCACTAGGAAATTTGCCTAGGATTAATGTTGCTGATTTGTTAGAATTGGAATGAAATGAAAGTATCTCTCTTTTTCTCTCACACACACATACATACACACCCCATTTCACATGAAGTTCCAAAACAGAAAATCCCTAACATTTGCTGAGCAGTCACAACCTTTCTAAAAAAAGATCAGAATGTCAATTTAGGTTTAGGTCTAAGGCTACAGTAATGTTTTCATGGCTGCAAACCACACCAACAGTAGTCTAAACATCTCCACAGCAGTGCCATTGCATTGCATTGCACTACTTTGCTATTAAGGGAGATGTGTGTGTACTTTGATTCAGCAGGGGAAAGAAAGAAAATGTGGGTGTCTAGACTGAAATAATCATAGAATCATAGAATCGTAGAGTTGGAAGAGACCACAAGGGCCATGCAGTCCAATCCCTGCCATGCAGGATCTCCCAATCAAAGAATCTCAGACAGATGGCTATCCAGCCTCTATTTAAAGACGTCCAAGGAAGGCAACTCCACCACTCTCCAAGGGAGTGTGTTCCACTGTTGAACAGCCCTTACTGTGGGCCCCATACAAGACCATTCATTCCGTTCTGTCCAGGAAAACCTCTTGATCCCTAATATGCTGAAGTGTAGCTACCCAGGTCTCAAATTGCTGTACTTTCTCCTCCACATGCACTTGGTGGATGTGCAGTTCCCCACATCTGTAAGCAAGAAGACAAACATTCCACAAATGTTGCAGGTGACTGCAGCAGTTCCCTCAGTTTCCATACTGAGAATTGTTAAGTAATCCTTGAAACAGGACCGTGGTAAATACCAATGTTAAAGGTCCCTGATGGCCTGGCCTTTTCACCAATCTCTGTCAGTGAGCTCAATCTACTGGGGATATAACTTTATATAGATATCTTGTCTGCTAGCTCATACTGAAAGAAAGTTTCTGACTCAGTTCCTCTGAACAAAAATAAAAGTAAAAATACCCTCAAAAGTACTTTTTTTAAAAAAGGAAAGATTTAAAGGAAAACCTCTAAAACAAAGCTGGCAATTCCCCTGCCTCCTGTTTTACTTTCTCTTGATTGGGACACAGTTCTGTGAGGATTTATACAGAGCTAGGCTCCTAGCTCCACCCCCTAGTGACTCACAGATGTGACTCACGGAAGCTCCACCTCGTCTGCAACAAACACACTCTCCCAAGAGTTTTTAAAAATTCAAACACTCACCCATTTAAAATGGCCACCAAGAAGCTGCTCTCCTTCTTCTCTCTCTAGCAGGAACTATAATAGCTGACAAAGAGTCAGTTATCACAGTCATTTATTCTCCTAGAGCATCTTATTAAGCTTCATGCTATCTCTAGTAAAGAAGGGCTTACCTACCTGCCATAGCATTAAAAAAGCCATAGACCTTGATTTTGCCATTTTATAACACAATTTTACTAACCCATTCCTCTCCATTGATGCCCCCTTGTCGTGGGGGACAGGCTTGCATACCCTAATGAAGCTGTGAGCTATGCTGGCGGTGGCATAAACAGCCACTGGTAGGGCCTCCCATGCCAGACAGGTCACAACTAAAGGGTCTGACTAAGAGCGTCAAAGGGCACAATGGGCTCTTTAGCCATATGGCAACCATCCTAGGAGAAGGAAAACTCCAATCCCAAACCCGGGCAGATGGTGCTCGTCTAACCCTGTAAGGTAAACCATCTAAGAGAAGGAAACTCTAATCAAACCTATGACCTGAGGATCTCACTGTCACCGTCCTTGCTTGCTTGGCCCTGGCAGATGAACCTCTGGTTTAAAGGGTGAGGCAAGTTCTGTGCACACTGCCCTTCACCAGAAAAATTCATTTCACAGGCTCGAAAGATACATCTGATCCAATCCCCCCCCCCCAAAGTCCTTTAGTGATAGGCGAGGGACAAAACAGCAGGTGAAAGAAGCTGGAAGCCACAGACCCAACCCTGCATTCAGGTGGTTCAGGACATTGGTCGCTCAAGACTGGCTGGGAGATGAGAGTCTTGTTCATCAGCATCCTGAATGACCAAGCAGCCTTTTAAGAAGAGCACTGCTTGCTCCATATGGAGAGGGGCCTAGAAAAGGTGGCCTAAAGAAAGTTCGTCTCCATCAACCCAGTTGGCGAGCCGTGGTCAACGGGCATCTTCTGATGTGGTCAAACAAAAACAAAGGTACAAAGGCATGCACCGGCCTCCAAAGGTGCAAACAGACTGACACTTGCATGCTGGAACATCAGAACCATGCAAGATTCTGCAGATAGTGGACATCCTGAGCATCGTTCTTCTCTCATAGCCCATGAACTATCACGACTTAATATAGACATCGCTGCTCTTAGTGAAATTTGTCTCCATGAGGAAAGCAGCCTTAAAGAAAATGGTGCCGGCTATCCACTCTACTGGTCTGGCAAACCAAAAACTGAAAAACATCTTTCAGGAGTAGGCTTTATGATTAAAAACTCCATTGCTTCCAAACTCGAAACCCTGCCAACAGGTCACTCTGATCGCATTATCTCCTTACACCTCCCAGATGTTGTTCTCTTCAGTATATATGCCCCAACTATGCAAGCCGACCCTGTGGAGAAAGACAAATTCTACTCAGGCCTACGCCACCTCATACAAAAAGTTCCTGCAGAAGATAAAATCATAATCCTTGGTGACTTCAATGCCAGAGTAGGAAAGAACTTCGAAGCCTGGAAAGGTTTTCTAGGCAAGCAGGGTGTTGGAAACTGTAATGATAATGGACACCTCCTGCTAGAGTTTTGTGCAGAACAGCAGCTGACTATTACAAACACTATCTTTCAGCAGAAAGACAGCTTGAAGACAACCTGGATGAATCCCCAATCCAAACACTGGCACCTCATTGACTATGTTATAGTGTGCCAGAGAAACATTCGCAATGTCCGTCATACTTGAGTGATGCCCAGTGCAGAATGTCAAACAGATCATCGCCTTGTAAGATGCAAACTAAATCATCTTAAGCTCAAACCTAAGTGGGGTGGCATCTTAAAGAGGAGACTCCAAGTCAACAATCTTCAACAAGCTGCCATGAGAGACAACTTCCAGGCAAATCTGCAATCTAAACTTGAAGACCACCCTATAGATTCTTCTCCTGCAGTGCTTTGGCAACATATTAAAAACAGTATCCTGCAGTCTGCGGAAGAATCTCGGGGGTTCTCCCACAAGAAAAACCAAGATTGGTTTGATGAAAACAACCAAGAGATCCAGGAGCTTTTAGCAAAGAAGAGAACTGCTCATCAGACACACCTCGCTCAGCCATCTTGCCATATAAGAAAAGTAGCCTTCCGTCTCCCATGTAGTAAACTCCAACAAAAACTCCGAGACATTCAGAACAAGTGGTGGATCAATTTAGCAGAAAAGGCACAACGTTGTGCAGACATGGGTGATTCCAGAGGATTCTACGAAGCTCTTAAAGCAGTGTTTGGACCTGCTTATCAGGTCCAAAGCTCTTTATATAGTACGGATGGTCAAACACTAATCACAGACAAAGCCTCCATCTTGAATCGATGGGCTGAACATTTCCAAAGTCTCTTCAGTGCCAACCGAGTAGTCCAAGGCTCAGCTATCCAACATATAAAACAATAACCAATGAAAAATGAACTGGATGTGGCTCCCACCTTGGAAGAAGGCTATACAGCTGAAGAAAAACGGCAAGGCAGCCAGGATTGATGGAATCCCACCTGAAGCTTGGAAACACGGAAGTCATGTACTCCATGCTAAATTCCACGAGTTCCTTGTGAGTTGCTGGGAAAAAGGTGAACTGCCATCAGATCTCCAAGATGCAGTTATCATCACCCTGTATAAGAAAAAAGGAACAAAATCTGATTGCTCAAACTATCGAGGTATAACACTGCTCTCCATTGCTGGAAAAATCCTTGCAAGGATACTCCTGAACAGATTAGTTCCTGCTATTGCAGAAGAACTTCTCCCTGAAAGTCAGTGTGGCTTCAGAGCTAATAGGAGCACTACAGATATGGTATTTGTTCTTAGACAACTGCAAGAGAAATGTAGAGAGTAGAACAAAGGACTCTATGTAACATTTGTCGACTTTATCAAAGCCTTCGACACTGTGAGTAGAATACGTCTGTGGCAGATCCTGGAACGACTAGGATGTCCCCCCAAATTCCTCAAAATAATTATCTTGCTGCATGAGGGCCAGCAAGGACAAGTCAGATATGGCGATGCTCTCTCAGAGCCCTTTCTAATAACTAATGGTGTGAAACAAGGCTGTATTCTCGCTCCAACTCTATTTACAATCTTCTTCAGCATGATGCTCCAAAGGGCTACGGTAGATCTCGAAGAAGAAGACGGCATCTATATATGTTACCATACTGAAGGCTCCTACAAAGACTCTGAACTATCTAGTCCATGAACTGCTTTTCGCTGACAATACTGCCCTTGTTGCCCATACAGAAGCAGCTCTGCAGCAGCTAACATCCTGCTTTGCAACAGCTGCAGAGCTGTTTGGGCTGGAAGTCAGCCTGAAGAAAACGGAAGTTCTCTACCAGCCTGCACCAGAGGAAGAGCACTATCACCCCCATGTCACCATTGGCAAATCTGTACTTAAGTCCGTTCAGCAGTTCACATACCTGGGAAGTATCATCTCCTCAGATGCCAAGATTGATAAAGAGATCGATCACAGATTGGCAAAGGCATATATTGCATTCAGAAGGCTTCACAAAAGAGTCTGGAGTAACAAACACCTGAGGCAAAACACAAAAATCAGTGTGTACAAAGCCATTGTATTGTCCATTCTCCTCTATGGGTCTGAAACATGGGTCACCTATCGCCAACATCTACAACTCTTCGAACGCTTTCATCAGTGCTGTCTATGCACAATCCTAAATATACACTGGAGTGACTATGTGACGAATGTTGCTGTCCTTGAGCAAGCAGAGATCACCAGCATTGAGGCCATGCTATTGAAAACACAGCTGTGCTGGGCAGGCCATGTTTCTAGGATGGAAGACCACCACCTCCCCAAAATAGTACTCTACGGTGAACTCGCCACGGGTAAGCGTAAGAGGGGCACCCCAAAGAAGAGATACAAGGACTCTGTAAAACAACATCTCAAGCTCAGCCAAATTGATCACCAACAATGGTCTGCCCTGGCCTCACATCGGGAGGCATGGAGACGCACTATCCACAATGCTTCAGCCTCTTTCAAGAACTCACACTGAACGATTCTTGAAGAGAAACGACAACACAGAAAGAACCACAGCTTGGAAACATCACCCAAGGAGACTTTCTGCTGTGCTTTCTGTAACTGGACTTGTTTATCTCGGATCGGCCTTTTTAGTCATCAACGCACTTGTAGTAAGCGTGGGATTGTGAGTCCTTCCTGAATCTTTGTTAGCGAAGAAAAGCCAGAGAGAGAGACTAACCCATTGTATATAATAAGAGTTGAGTTCCATGGATATTGGTATCCATGGGGTATGGGGTGGCTTTGGTCCTGGAACCAAGGCCTAGCAGAAATTAATAGCAATGAATTTTATCACAATTTTACTAACCCATTCCTCTCCATTGATGCCCCCTTGTCGTGGGGGACAGGCTTGCATACCCTAATGAAGATGTGAGCTATGCTGGCGGTGGCATAAACAGCCACTGGTAGGGCCTCCCATGCCAGACAGGTCACAACTAAAGGGTCTGACTAAGAGCGTCAAAGGGCACAATGGGCTCTTTAGCCATATGGCAACCATCCTAGGAGAAGGAAAACTCCAATCCCAAACCCGGGCAGATGGTGCTTGTCTAATCCTGTAAGGTAAACCATCTAAGAGAAGGAAACTCTAATCAAACCTATGACCCGAGGATCTCACTGTCACCGTCCTTGCTTGCTTGGCCCTGGCAGATGAACCTCTGGTTTAAAGGGTGAGGCAAGTTTGCCCTCCTCCAGTCTGCTGGGACTTCTCCAGGAGTTCTAAAGATTATTGCCAATGGTTCCAATATTACATTTGCCACTTCTTTTAATACCCTTGGATGTAGTTGATCTGGTCCTGCAAATTTATATTCATTTAGATTATCCAGGTATTCCTGTACTATCTCTTTACTTATTCTCATAGAATCATACAATTGTAGAGTTGGTGCGGAAATTCTCCTATTCTGTCCTCTGCTCCATTATCCTCAGGTTGAGCACCCTTTTCCTTCTCTGAGAAGACTGAAACAAAGAAGGTGTTGAATAATTCTGCCCTTTCTCTGTCCCCTGTGAGCATTTTGCCATCTTCTCCACACATTGGCCCTACCATTTCCTTCTTCATCCTTTTGCTGGCCACATATCCAAAAAAAAAAAAAAAACCCCACCCTTTTTATTGTTCTTAACCTCTCTAGCAAGCCTGAGCTCATTCTGCACTTTTGCTTTTCTGACTTTAACCCTACACATGCTAGCTATTTGTTTGAATTCCTCTTTGATGATTTCCCCATTTTTCCATTTCTTATACATGTTCTGTTTAAAACACAGCTCAGTTGAAAGTTCCTTAGTCATCCATCCTGGTTTCTTGAGACATCTCCCATTTTAATTCCTCATTGGAACTGTCTGAAATTGTCCCTTTAGTATCTCCCTTTTGTCTCAACATTAGTGTAGAGACATCTAAGACCATGTGTCCCCTTTACTTGCTGCCTGTGCATGGTTTTTTTTTTTTTTTTTTTTTGCCTCCCCTGTTGGGTCCTTTGACTATTTTCTCCAGTCCTTTTGCTTTCCAGAGTACTGTCTCCCTTCCCCACATAACTCAGTTTAAAGCTCTCCTGATCAAATTCTTGAGATTGTTGGCAAAAACATTTCTGCGAACTGGTGTGAGATGCAGCCCATTCCTTGCCAGAAGTCCCTCCTCATGGAACTGCAGCCCATGATCTAAGAATCCAAATCATTCTTGGTGACACCATCTGTGGAGCCAGTTGTTGGCATCTGCTATTTTCCTCTCTCTTCCTGGACCATGCCCTTCAACTGGTAGAAGAGACAAGGTGACAACCTGTGCATCCATTTCTTTCAGCTTCTTACCCACAGCCTGAAGGCTGTGTATTACTGTGTCGTTTGTCCCCACATGGATCAAAAGGAAGGGGTATTGGTCAGTAGGCTTGACCAGTCTTGTCAGCCTCTCTGTCGTATCACGGAACTTTGTCCCAGGGAGACAACACACTTCCTGAGACATCAGGCCCACAAATCACTGCTTCTGTACCCCTCAGCAAGGAGTCCCCCACCATGATCACATACCTCCTCCAAAGATTAGCAGTGACTGTTTCCTGTGGTTGAACTCCCAGGCTCCCTGCTCTGTCCCTGAAGTCTGTCCATGCTGCTCTTCCTCGTCCTTCTTGATAAGGGACAGAGGTTCAAATCGATTCTGTAGCTGCAAGCTCCCAGAACGATCCCTGGTTTCCCTGTGTCTGCATGTCACATTCCTCCAGCTGTCTTCCTCCTGTGTACATGAAGTTACCTTCTCCTCCCCAGCAACTTCCTCTGTGTGGGCCCCATACAAGACCATTTGTTCCTTTCTGTCCAGGAAAACCTCTTGATCCCTAATATGCTGAAGTGTAGCTAGAGATCCACAGGTAAACAGGATTTAATCGCGTTATAACGTGTTGGAAACCCAGAAATGCCCAAAGTTTTTCACACAGCATTGCAGTTAATGTGACATAATGTGAGGTTAATCTGCAGTTAAAGCAGAGGAAACCAGCAGCCTTTTAAATTCAGAAAAAAAAATATTTAAAAAGCTGCTGGTTTCCTCCACTGTAACTGCGGATTAACTTTGCGTTATTGCACTTTTGCGTTATTTTGCTATGAAAAAATGAACCAGATTTACAAGTCTTCTTTAAATTTGAATGTCGTTTAACTCCCGTTTAACTCCCGTTTGCCCACAGAAATTCACCAGTGTGATAAACTCCAATGAAAACAACACTGAACATGAAGGTCTTCCTTTGGGCAGCGGCTTCTTCTTCTCCTCCTTCTCCTTCTCCTTCTTCTTCTTCTGAATATTTTCAAGCCATAGATGGTTGAATCCATGGGTGCATAACCTGTAGATATGGACGGCAAACTGTACTCCCTTGCTGAGTTGTCTTTTTTGAGTGTATGTTGTATATTTGTCTGTGTTTGAATGGGACGGCCAGGGTGAATGTTGGTCTGCACCTCTAAGGATCGCTCACCATTGTCTCTTTTGGCTAGGCCTGATGGTAATTGTTTTCTAGCAACATCTGGAAGCTGGCAAGTTGCCCACCCCCTAGTTTGTGAGCTTCTCAAGGGAGGACTTTCCCTCTGTCCCACCACTATCTCAGGAACATTTATTGAGGTCCTTCTTAGTGGCTGTTCCCAGGCTGTGCTTCTTCCTTCTATAGGAAGATAATCTGGCCCCTTCTCTGACCTTCAGCAAGATGGCAGGCAAAGACTTTTTATTTAGACAGACTTTTAATTATTAACTGGTTTTTGGAGGAAAGTCTTTTAAAGAGGGTGCTGCACTTTTATTCTTAGGTTTTTAAATAGTTTAAAACTCTTACAATTGTGCTTTTTTTAAAAAAAAATAGGATAATTAGTTATTGAAAAAACCCTTTGAACATAATGATCTTTTAAAATCTAGATTGTGTTTTAATCTTTGTTGTGAGTTGCCTCATGACCATACTGGGCATGAATAAAATAAAATAATGAGCACCCTTGACATTTCCAGTGACTCTTCCTTGTTGATTTATTCTTCAGAAGCTCCTATTGTGTCTTTGGGTGGGGCTTTGGGATCTGGGTTCTTCTATAATGCTTACATATAACTAAATGATATAGGGGACACATTTTGTTTCCTGCCAAAATGAAACAAAAGAGTATTTATAATCTTTTGTGTCTGTTGCACACAAATTATTATCATATAGCTAGCCTTGGTTGGAAGCTTTCCAAGGAAGAAATCACTGCTGGTAGAAACTTGTCTGCAATGAAAGAAAAAGTGAAACAACCACAGTTCCCCATCCATCATTCTTTTTCTGAGAACCTGAAGATCCTTTGTCATTTTGTCAGTTATCCTGTGATTATTTGAAGTTCTCTGTAGTCCACCTTCCCATCACTACAACTTTGTCCAAAGAGACAGACCAAGATCAGCACTCCTCCTTAAGGATGCCTCTGCACTGCAGAATGAATACAGTTTGATACCGCTTTAACTGCCATGATTCAATTCTACAAAATTCTGAGATTTGTAGTTTTGTGAGACTACAAATCTGTCAGAGAGCTCTGGTGCCCCAACAAACTACAAATCCCAGGATTCCATAGGATTAACAGTTAAAGTAGTGTCAAACTACATTAATCCTGCAGTGTGGCAGCAGCCTGGGACTCTCTTAATGCTGGGATTCAGGATACTTAATGATGGCAAAATAAATAGGAGGCTCGTTGTTTAGATAATCCATTCAATATATATTAGCATCTACTACAGATGATTATAGAACATAAACCTATATGGTCTGTGGACATTCCTATGTATATATAATCTGTTAAGGAATCTGCACACTTCAAATAGGCATTTATTATACATTACTAACAGGCAGCTCTATCCATTCATTTGTAGAAGACCTTACACTTATTTCTAGTCATCTGTCAGATAAGGCATATAGCCTAATTCAGTTGCCAAAAAGGAGGATCTATCACTTACCAGCATTTTAAAGGTAGGATTTTCAGCTTAGGAGAGAATCTGAGAGGCGGTTGTAGAAGAAGAGCTCTCAGAAGCAGTAGAGTGCTTCCTTTCTCTTTGTTGAGATTGGGGGTTTTTTTTCTGTATATAGCCCCTCTTTATCTCCTCATCAGCCTGCCATTTTACAGAAACCTTTGTATTGCTTTATGCCAGGATTGTATCTGCAAACGAAATACTTGATAAGTACATATTTGAACAAATGCAAAATAGGAAATAGGCTCCATGTGCTGATAGTCCATTCTTTATTATCTTATTACTTTAAAAAGCCCCAATGCATTTTGGACTCTCTATCTCTGTTGTCCAGGTTAATATATTTAATGGAATTTTATTTATATTTTATCATGTAGCCCTTGAAGGGGGCCAATTTTGATAGGGTCTAAAGCACATTGAAGCTTTTAAAAGTAATATGAAAATAAAGAAGTAACTGACAGAGATTTGGTGAAATAGGCCAGGCCGTCAGGGATCTTTGACATTGGTGTTTACTGGGGGATTTTCTTTGAGGAGGAAGCCCACAGTCCTGTTTCAGTAATTACATAACACTTCTTGGTGTGGACACTGAGGGAACTGCTGCAGTCACCTGCAATCACCTGCAACACTTGTGGGATGTTTGTCTTTTTGCCTTCAGATGTGGGGAACTTCACATGCCCCAAGTGCAAGTTGGTAGCCCTCTTGAAGGAGAAAGTATAGCAGCTGCAAACCAGGGTAGCTACACTTCATCATATTAGGGAGCAAAAAGTTTTCCTGGACAGAACGGAAGGAATGATCTTGGAAGGGGACCACACAGAGGAAGTCGCTGGGGAAAAGTTCAGTTCATGTACACAAGAGACAGACAGCTGGAGGAATGTCACACAGAGAAGCAGGGAAAACAAGGATAGTTCTGGGAGCTTACAGCTACAGAATCATTTTGAAGCCCTTTCCCCTATCAAAGAGGATGAGGAAGACCAGCATCGACAGACTTCAGAGATAGAGCAGGGGAGCCTGGGAGTTCCATCGCAGGGAACAATGGCTGCTAAGCCTCAGAGGAGGCGTGTGGTCATGGTGGGGACTCTTTGCTGAGGGGTACAGAAGCCGTGATTTGTGGGCCTGACAAGATGTCTTGGGAGGTGTGTTGTCTCCCTGGGGCAAAGATCCAGACTGGTGAAGCCTACTGACCAATACCCCTTCCTTTTGGTCCACGTGGGAACGAATGACACAGCAAGACACAGCCTTCAGAATATCAGAAAGGATTACGAGACTCTAGGTAAGAAGCTGAAGGAAATGGATGCACAGATTGTCATTTTGTCTCTTTTGCCAGTAGAAGGGCATGGTCGAGGAAGGGAGAAGAAAATAGCAGATGTTACCAACTGGCTCCGCAGATAGTGTCGCCAAGAACTATTTGGATTCTTAGATCATGGGCTGCGGTTCCATGAGGAAGGACTTCTGGCAAGGGATGGGCTGCATCTCACACCAGTTGGCAGAAATGTTTTTGCCAACAGTTTGAAGAATCTGATCAGGAGGGCTTTAAAATGAATAATGTGGGGAAGGGAGACAGCATTCTGGAAGGCAAAAGGGCTGGAAAAAGTAGTCAAACTGACATAGAGCGAACAAGGCAAACAATGCAAGGACCGAACAGTAGGAGGCAAAAAAAATGTGCACAGGCAACAAGTAAAGGGGACATATGGTCTCAGATGTCTCTACACTAATGCACAGAGCATGGGAAATAAGCAAGATGAATTTGATCTCCTAGCACAACAAAGCAAATATGATATAATAGGCCTCACTGAAACCTGGTGGAATGACTCTCATGATTCAATTTAGAAATAGAGGGATATAACCTTTTTAAGAGAAACAGGCCAAACAAGAAAGAAGGAGGAATAGCATTATATGTGAGGGATATTTACACCAGTGAAGAGATACAGGACATCAATATTGGAAGCCAGGTGTACAATGTCTGGATAAAAATTCAAGGAGAGGGAAATAACAGGGATGTTATTGTGGGAGTCTACTACAGACCCCCAACTCAGGCAGAGGAATTGGATGATGCCTTTCTAGAACAGATGACCACATACTCAGATAAGAGAAATATAGTAGTAATGGGTGACTTCAACTATCCTGATATTTTCTGGATTTAAAATTCTGCCAAATCCTCAAGGTCTACCAAATTCCTCACTTACCTTGAAGACAATTTCATTGTCCAAAAGGTGGAAGAGGCAACAAGGGAGTCAGCTATTCTGGATCTGATCTTAACAAACAAGGATGACCTTGTGGTCTCTTCCAACTCTATGGGCCTTTCCAGATTGCCCAAAAGGGGCGGTCTGTACTCGCCCCAGGAAGCAGCGAGATGGGGCCAAGGCTGCCACACCAGCAGCCTCCGCGATCCAACTCTATGATTCTATGATTTGTTGACAGTGACATTGTTCTTGTTGATAGTTAATTGGCTAAATGCCCAGACTTGAGTATAAAAACATTATACTTTTTCAAAACTTTCTTAACCCAATAACTCTCAAGTTTTTTTAAAGTTCTATTGTGGAACCCCTACAATGCTAGTAATTAATTAAAGTCTCTTTCCGGTCTCACTGAGCACGCATAGCGGCCAAGTCAATAAACTGTGGAAGTGAGCCAAGTGTAATTAATTCTGTATTCAGCTGCAACCAATTAATCAGACATAATCTCATCTATAAATGGGAGAAGCTCGAGGGAATTTCTGTTCTTTTCAAACAGAGATGGATTAAACTGAACTCTGTTTTTAAAGCTAAAGAATTCTGGAAAAGACACCAAACGGAAATTGAAGCGGACACAATGACAAGGAAAAAGGAGGTGGCTAAAGGTGAAGGGGAAAATATTGAAGAACAACTGGAGAATCCATCTACTGAACCCTTAAGTGAAAAAGAAGATGATGACACAAACGAGTCAGAAGAGAACGAAGAAGGGGAAGAAGACAGCTCACGAGAGTCGGTGATTGAAGAAGATGACCAGAGAGACATTAAAGTGACAAGAGCTTCTGGAGGAACTACGGATACAGAATTAAACCAAAAAGAGAAACCAAAAAGGAAATTAAGGAAAAAACATGACAAGTCAAAGGCCAAATAAATTACATGGCTAAAACGCAAAATTTGCATATTATATCTTGGAATATTCAAGGATTGAACAATAAATGCAAAAGAAAAGAAGTGTTTCATCTTCTGGGCAAAGGAAAGTATCAGATCATATGCCTTCAGGAGACACACATCAGACAAAAGGATGAAAGACTCTTGAGAAACAAAAAGCTAGGAATCAAATATGTGTCTGCAAACAAACAAAAGAAGAAAGGAGTGGTAGTTTATGTGTCTAAAAAATTAAACTCCAAACAATTGTTTACCGATAAAGAAGGCCAATATGTTGGAATAGAAGTCGGTGTGCCAAATCAAGATATCTTATTGGTGGCTATTTATGCCCCAAATAATGGGAAAGCCAAGTATTTTCAAAAAATTAGAGTACTACAGGAATATAGCAATAAGGACATTATAATCTGTGGTGACTGGAATGGTGTACTGGAACCGAATATTGATCGTTTGTCTCATAAGACAATAAAGATGAATCAAGGTAAGCTTCCAAACTCCTGTTTTAAGTTGATTAAAGATTTGGTACTGTCTGAAGCTTGGAGACATAAATATGGAGAAACACGAAGTTACACTTTTTTTTCTAATAGGCACAAAACATTCTCCAGACTAGATATGTTTTTCGTCTCAAAGGCATTAACTACAAGAATCAACAAAGTGGAAACATTGGCGAAATCATACTCCGATCACAACCCAATCCTGCTAGCCATGAGGAAAGAAACCTCAGATTTTCGGTGGCACTTACAAGACTACTTGCTTGCTAATCCGGAGATTGTGAAACAAGCCAGAGAAAGCATAAAGAGTTACTTTAAGGAGAACTTAAACAAAGAAACTGATATTAAAGTTGTTTGGGAGCAAGTAAGGCCGTACTTAGGGTTTTTTTTCATTAAAAAACACTGTGAGATCTTAGCTAAAAAAAAGACAATGCATGAAACAAATATCAGATCAAATCTTTAAAAAAGAGGAAGAACTAAGACAAAACCCACAAAATGAGAAAATCATTAAAGAAATAGCTATATTGCAAAAACAATACAACATGCATAATGCACAAGACATGGCAAACAAGCTGAAATCCTTGAAATTGAAACAATACCACGAAGCAAACAAACCTGGCAAGTGGCTAGCCCAGAGAATATGTAGAAATAAAGAAAAAAGACTAATTACTATGTTGGATGACGGATCTAAAATATATACTGACGCTAAAGGATTGAAGAAGGCCACTTACAATTATTTCAAGAACTTGTTTCAAGCTAAGAAATTAAGTATAATTGAGATAAATAAATATCTTCAAAACTCTCCTTTTTTAGAACTAAATGAACAACAAACTGCTGAATTAAACAAACCGATCTCTATAACTGAAATCAGTGACTCAATATCACGGGCCAAGATCAATAAAGCACCAGGTCCGGATGGCTTTACAGCAAGATATTATAAAATCTTTCAATCTAAAATTATTCTACCGCTTCAAGAAGTTATGAACTCTATCAACGGGGAAGATCTCCTTCATACCTGGGAAGAAGCGAATGTAATCTTGATTTTGAAGGAAGGAAGAGATCCGCAATTTTTGCAAAATTACAGACCTATTTCTCTACTTAATACTGACTACAAATTGTTTGCTGACATCATGGCTAACAGACTGAAAGAGATTTTGCAGATAATGATTCAGGAGGATCAGTGCGGTTTTCTTCCAAAAAGACATCTTAGAAACAACATCCGATTCGTGCTTAATGTTATTGAGCACTATGACCTGCACAATGAAAGAGAACTCGCCCTGATCTTCCTGGACATTGAAAAAGCTTTTGACAGCCTTGACTGGAACATAATTATCAAAACATTAGAACGGTTAAATTTCGGAGATAGATATATTAATTGGATAAAGTCAATTTATAGAAAACAGCAGCCAAAATTATAATCAACGACCAGAGAACGGAAAATATTATGTTACACAGAGGCAGCAGACAAGGCTGTCCACTCTCACCTTTACTCTTCATATTAGTACAGTGGTCCCCTGGCTTATGAATCCCCCGGGTTGCGAAAACCCCGGGATCCGAAAGCCGAGGGACCGCTAAGATATCCCCCGGGATCCGAAAGATCCCCGGGATACGAATAAAAAAAACGCGTGGCCCCTTTAAATCGGCCGCGCGGTCCGTTCGCGAAAGCGGTCCCCCGGGAAACGAACGCTTCCGGGTTACGAAAGGTAATCCGGAATGGATTACCTTCGTAACCCGGGGGACCACTGTCCTGGAATTTTTGTTAATCAATATTAGAAATGATCCAAAGATTAATGGTCTTAAGTTTAAAGGGGAGTGTTTAAAAGTACGGGCTTAAGCAGATTACATTGTTCTGACTATGGAGGAACCTCTGATGGGTTGTAGGAACCTAGTAACACAACTGAAAAATTTTGAAAAAGTTTCAGGCCTTAAAATTGATGTTGAAAAAACAGCTGTAATTACAAAAAACATGTCCCAGGAAAATCAGAACATACTTAAAAACAGAACAGGCTTTAATATTACAGATAAAGTAAGATATCTAGGTGTCATACTAACAAATAAGAATGCAAATCTGCTTAAAAATAATTACCTAAGCAAATGGTCACAGATCAAACAAGGGATAAAGAAGTGGCAAGTTTTAAATCTGTCTATCTTGGGCCGGATAGCAGCTGTCAAAATGTTAGTGTTACCTAAATTGTTATTTTTATTTCAAAATATACCAGTTCTAAAACATGGGAAAATTCTTAAGGATTGGCAAAAGTTTTTAGCTGACTTTGTGTGGGCAGGCAAAAAACCCAGAATCAAACTAAAGATACTCCATGACGTGAATGAAAGGGGTGGTTTGGCCTTTCCTAAATTAAGTCTTTACTATGAGGCCTGTGTTTTACTTTGGCTTAAAGAATGGATAACCTTGCAAAACAAAAGATTGTTAAATCTAGAAAGTACCAACAACAGATTTGGATGGCATGGCTATCTTTTCTATGGAAAATTGGGGGTAAATCAACATTTCAACAATCATTATATTCCTGCCTCTTTGTTACAAACCTGGAACAAATACAAAGATAGAATCTGCCCTAAAATCCCTGAATGGGTCTCTCCTCACGAGGCCCTGTATGGTATAGACCCGAAAAGAAACGAAATATGGCTAAGATATAGTGATATCCTAGATGCTGACGGGAAAATGAAATCTCTTGAGAGACTAACAGAAGAAGGATGGCAGATAGGTTGGTTTTTACATAGACAGTTAGATCAAAGGTTTAAAATAGACAAAAAACAGAGGGGCATCTCTTACGCTAAATCAGAATTGGAAGACATCTTATGGAAACCAGACTGTAAAACACTGTCAAAAATTTATAAAATCTTATTGAAATGGTATACAGAGGATGAGCTTATAAAAGAATCAATGGTCAAATGGGCACAGAATTGTGGGAGAGAATTATATCTAGATCAATGGGAGAAATCTTGGAATACCAGAATGAAATACTCTCCATCCCAATATGTAAAAGAGAATTATTATAAAATTTTGTTTAGGTGGCATTTATCCCCAGACAAAATAGCAAAAATGTACAAAACCGGAAATAATATCTGTCACAAAGAAATTGGATCTTATTTTCATTTATGGTGGTTGTGCGAGAAAGGTAGAACTTTTTGGAAGTATGTGCATGATGAAATTCTACAAATGTTAAAAATTAATTTGAAATTCAATGCAGAAACTATGTTATTATGCATGTTGGAAGAGGAGGTAGAAAAAAGGTATGGGAAGACAATATTCTATATGTTAACTGCAGCGAGACTGGTCTTTGCATAGTATTGGAAATCTGATAAAACAATACATATTGATGAATGGAGATGTAAATTATATCAAATGATGGAAATAGATCTATTATCATACAAAGTGGACAATAAGGATAGTGCAAACTGGAAGGAAAATTGGGAGAAAGTCATGCAATACTTGAGGGGTAAATGGGGACAAGTCGCCAATTGGGCCTCTAATATGGATTTAATAGTTTAAATATAAAGCCTGTTCAAAGGAACTTGTATATTATGTTTTGATGTTATATGTAAAAATAATTCAAATATAAGTTAAGTTCATTAAGATAGAAAGAGTTAAGCCAGAACACGGGAATAAGAAAGTACTGTAAATTAACTTGTAAATTTCTGTGGTATTTCCACAGTTCTGAGACTGTAAATTTATTCTAACCTCCAAAGCAAATATGATAGAATTTGCAACATATTTTTGGAGGTTTATTTTTTATACTATAAAAAGGATATTCAAAGGTATGATGATTGATGCGTGGAGGACAAATGAGTTTATCTGTATTTTTTGTTGGTTTCTTTTTTTTTAGTCTTTGGAGAGTCACAACAAAGCATAATATATATACTACTTTTCTGTATAATTCATTCCATGCTATTTGGGAGAATTTGGAAGTGTAAAATACTATGGAACTGCCATATCATGTTCTGGATTTATTAAGATGTGATATATGATTGTTACGAAGCATACTATTTGGTTTGAATCATAACTTTATGTATAGTATTAAAAGCAAATGTAATAAAAATTATTTTTTAAAAAACTTTCTTAACCCAATAACTGTACAACACGCATTAGCCCAGTATAGCATTCCCTTTCACATTGACCCATTTCAGGGCCTGGAAGAATAGCATAGCACCTGTAATGAAGGGAACCTTCTGACAAATGTTGGACCCAGAGAAGTGGAGTCAGGTGACCTGGTGTAGGCACAGTCAAGGCTCCTATACCTTCCATGGTTGTGGAGAAGAGGGAATTTTAGCAGATTTGCATGATACACAGTGACTGTGTTTATTATTACTGAAGTTGCAGGGACCCTGCTGTCTTTTTAATCTGGTCATCCTGGGTGGAGTTGTCTAATTTGATTTCATCTTGTCAGAAACCACAATCACAACTGAGCCATTTATTTATTTATTTACTGCTGTGTTCTATAGGCTATGGGAAGGAGTAAAGGTGATGTGCTTGTTCACAAGCAAAATAAAATGTCTCTCTCTCTCTCCTTCACCCCCCCCCATCATTTATTATAAAGGGTGGACCAGCAAGCCAGTGGAACCATATGCACAACCAACACCATGCCAAACCCAACTGCTTCCGGAAGGACCCAGATCTCAACATGCACCCACTCCTGTTCACCCTGGGGAAGCCACTCTCTGTGGAGGTGAGTAAACAGATGACTACTAATGGATTTAATCCATAGAAAGAATCTGTGTTAGGTAAAGAAATCCTTGCCATACTGAACAAGCTGATTAGAAGGGAAGAAAGAAAACGTGCTAGTTGTATCATACAGTTTTCCTCCTACTGCAGGACAATTTACACCATTTGATCAGATCAGGTTAAGCACCCTGGAACTATTTTGTGGGGAGGGTTAACACTAGCAGATAGGTTGTAATAAATTTTGGTAATTGCAGCAACTTGCAGGGGGAAGGGAAATTTGGAGGGATGTAATTCTTCAATAATTTTGTTCTCTAAGAAACCAAGAAATAATTTTAGTAATTTTCTCCCCACTATTCAAGACTGTACAAAATTCACATATGGCTCTTTTGTGCAGAAAACAGCATTTTTACAATACACAAAATGCTATTTCTTGCAGAGAAAGTGCTGTTTTCTAATTTTAAAAGTCATTTTTGAATTTTTGTTCAGAATAAGCTCCAAAGTGTGAAGATATTTTTATTCATTCCAGGATTCTCTTCTTCAGGATTTCCTGACGCTCAAGAAGCACATTTTTCAACCATTTCTTGAATATTTTCAAATATTCTTTTCATGCGTGCAAAATATCCTTCAATATGAAGAGTCCTACAAGCAAAGACTCTTATATTCCCCTTTCCATGTTCAGTGCAACTTGCTTCCAAGTCAGCATGCACAGGACAAATTGTAGACAGCTTTTATTAACCCCAGGTGGGCTCGGACTCATCCCTCCATATTTGCAGATTTGAGATTTGGGGATTTGATTATTCATGGATTTGATTAATATGTTCCCTCTAGGAACATCTAGGTCCTCCAGCGCAACTCTATGGTCAACTTTAATTAAAAGTTGCACTGAAAGACCTAGAGATTTCAGCAGTCACCCCTAAGCTATGGAATGACCTGCCTGATGAGATACGTCTTATTCCATCCATTGATGGCTTCAAAGAAGCCTAAAGACGCATCTCTTCCAGCAGGCCTTGCTGGAAAATCCTTGACACCTCTCGGCTCCAAATTTTGGTTGTAGAGATTCCAGACTCTGCCCACCCACACAGCTCAAGGACTCTCAGCTGATACTGTTGATATTGTTTATTGTATGCTATGTTTTAACTTGTTTGATTTCATCCTTTTTTAGGGGGGAAGGCGGGGATGGGATTGGATGTTTTAACTGCTGTTGTTTTAACTCTCTTCTGTAACCCACCCCAATTGCTCATTCAAAGGGGCAGACTAGAAATAAAACATTATTATTATTATTATTATTATTACTCTACTAGGCATTTGTAGCTCCTCCAGTGCAGTTCTATGGTCAGTGTCTGCTGGACGTTGACCACAGAGTTGCACTGGAGGAGCTAGAAATTCCTAGAGTTTATTTATATAAGTCACAATGACCATTACAAAATATTACAAGCAACACCCATACATTTTACTGGTGAACAACTGGTTAACCTATAAAGAGGGATAGGAGAAAGCTTAGTAGGTCAGGCAGCAGCAGGTCAGCAGCAAAACAAACTGACATACCATTCAAACTTCAGCATCTCATCTCCTTTTCTACTTTCTTTCTTTTTATGTATCTAATCACAACTTACCAGAACTTCTTCTCCTCTCTTAGACAAGAATGCATCTATTTAATTGCCAGTTACACCAAAACCTGTTTGTATATTGCTTCTTCTGTGAAACACTTCAGCTGATGACTGGAGAGCTGTAACTAAAAAAACTAGACCACCACCTCCCATAACACAATTGACATTTGCATATCCTCCCATCCTGAGGCTCTGCCATCAACAAAAGAACAATACACTGATTGACATGGGAATCACTCCTCCCTACCCAGGGTCACACAGCATATATATATATATATATACCCACTCTCTTCCATGCCAGTATTCTCTGAAGATGCCAGCCATAGGCCAGCCATAGATGCTGGTGAAACATCAGGAATAAACTCTTCTAGAACATGGCCACATAGCCCAACACCCCCCCCCAAAAAAAAACCACATTTATGAGCATGCTTGATATAGATACTCCATGAACAATGTAGACTCACCCTCCAATATAGATGTCATAGGGAAAAACAAGTCTAAATTGACAAAAGACAACAAACCTACTCATATAACATTGGACAGATACTTTTTGGATTTTGTAGGATCTCAGCATTTTCAATCTGAATCTTTGCATATTAGTATCCAACAGTTATTGAAAGACTCTGGGTCCTTTCACATTGATTACTCTATTATATTAGTATGATTTCACTTTGCTGTCATGACTGGACTATATGCAATTCTGGGGTTTGTAGTTTGGTGAAGAACTCAGTGTTTCTGGCTGAAAATTCTAAATGTCCCTCCTTAGGAGTCCATGGACTGTTGCCAGTTAAAGGGGTATATAGCACTACAATAATGTAATATGTAAAGGCTCCAGATCCACATTATCATAATAGCCACTATTTTTATTTTATTTTATTTTTGCATGGAGGATGACTGATCCCCTAAGGGTAGTATTTAAACATGTAGTATCTCACAGAAATATGCTAACTTGGTAAATGCTTGCTGTATTTTGATACACTTAAGCTGTATCACAATATTTGGAGAATGGTCAGATTTTCCATATATTAAATTGAGAGGGGTAGATGACATGTTTTTCTATTGCAGAGACTGAGTTCTTCAGCCATTTGTATAGACCACAGAATGAGGCAGAGAAGGGGGAGCTCAACCCCCCCGCCTTATAATTATGTCTAAATTTGACCACTAAGTTTTCTATGAAGTTGATCATCCTTCAAAAGTGTATTAAATGATCAAACACTAAGGAATAGTAAGGCAGCAATTGCTGTGAAGCCCTCCCAGAAATAATACAGCCTGCCTGCAATCTGCCCCATGCACTCTTGGGAATACAGTACACTGGATGCATGAATGATATTAAAGGATGTTTCAGTTAAAACGGACAAGAAGAGTATTCTGCCCTCCCACTGAGCTGTTTGACAGTGGAACACACTTCCTTGGTGAGTGGTGGAATCTCCTTCTTTGGAGGTCTTTAAACAGGCTGGATGGCCATCTGTCACAGGGGATGCTTTGATTGTGAGTTCCTGCATGGCAGAGGGTTGGACTGGCTGGCCTTTAAGGTCTCTTCCAACTCTAAGATTCTATGACCTGCAAATAGGCAAAATTATTAACAGCCTGCCTTCTAATGTTGAGCCCACTCTTAAAAATAGTTGCAGATTGCAAGGCTATTTATATTAGAAAAAGTGAGAATTGGCAATTGTGGTCTAATGAGGAATTCATAGAAGGCCTTTTCCAGTGTTTCAGAAGTGTGGAGAGGAACAGTGGCCAGTGCTGTAACCCCACCCTCTCCACTCCTGACCTTTACAGATTTACAGGGCAGTCTGGAGTAGAAATACAATTGCATTCTGGCAGAGATGGCTTCAGAGTTGCATGTGCTTTAGAGAAACACTCCCTTTTCAGAAGAACAGAGCTATGGAGCTGCTTCAGGCCTTCCCTGTAAAGTTGGCTGGAGAGGTTATGGCCAACTGTAATACTACTGAGCTGCCAGAACAGAACTACTGTATAGTCAATAGTTTAATTGTTGTCTTCTCTTCTGTCCTTCACAGCTTGGAAAGAAGAAAAAGAAGTACATGCCTTATCAGTACCAGCACAAATATTTCTGCTGTGAGTGTCTCTGGCATTGTGCAGAAGATCCTAAATTTGGAATTTGTCAACTACAGTAATGCCACATTGACAGATTAAGACAATAATATGGGACTACTGGATATTTGAATATTGTACCGACTGGCTGACCTTGGGCGAGTCACATCATCTCAGCCTAAGAGGAAGGCAATTGCAAACCTCTTCAGAATATATTTTGCCAAGAGAACCTTATAGACTTTATGACACAGGGGAAAATCAGGTGGGGGGGGGGGTCGAGGGTTTAAAGAGCCATTATCCTGCAATTGCTGGAAGATTTTCCCATGAATTATTTGTTATTCCTGGGATAATGGCTCTTTAATTGTGACATCGTGTGAAAATCTTTCACCCAATCACATGATTTTCACGGGATAATAGCTCTTTAAACCTCTGATTTTCTCCAATCAACAGGGTTGCCATAATTCAGAATCAATTTGAACATACATAATAGCAAGAACAACAGAATGGCATGCTGTGGTGCCAAATAAGAATATGAAGTAGATGATATGATGAAAAGATGGGATACTAAAGAAAAGTTCATTTGCTAGTATGACCAGGGAAAGATGCTTTTCTCCAAGGTATACCCTCACTTTGAAATAACATGATTTGCGATGGGAAAAAGTTCTCACATGTATATTCTTCTTCTTTTATATGTTTTATTTTCCCCACAGTCTTGGCTCCACTGACCTTCACAATTTACGTCCAGCTGTTTATATTCCGTTACACAATTCAAAGGAAAAAATGGATTGTAAGTAATTAGCAGAGTTGTAATGGTTCTTTTTTTAGATAAGCAAATTAGGGGACCAAGGCATAGGAAAATTGGGGGGGGGGGGGGGAGATGCCAAGTTGTTGTTTGTCTCATTGTATCTGCCCACCACCCAAAGCAGACACTGCTAATGGAAGGATTGTCCTCTCCCTTGCTGCCCTTCATGCACCCTCAAATTGCTTCTGATGGCTGAGGTTTGAAAGTGTGAGGGAGAAATCTTTAATGCTTGAGCCAGGGTCCAGTTGCACACACATAGATATTCCCCAATGCTCTCTGTCATGTTGCATCGTGGCTTTAAGAGTGATCCCAGTTGCTTCCTTCTGTACAGTTAGTAGATCCAAAATCAACAAAAGAGATTGCAGTAATTTTTCTTTGTGTTTTACTTTTTTGTTTGTCTGTTGGGTTGGGGTTCCCCCCCTTAACGCCATTTTTTTTTTCTTGACAGGAGCTTGCTTTCATTTTGATCTACAATATCCGTGTTTGCCTCATGTATGTTCCTTTAATGGGATTTAAGAGTTTCATGGGACTTTACTGGTTAGCCAGGTAAGAGTCATGGAAAACTTTCCTCCAGGAATGTAAATCCTCATAAATTTCATTCTCATGGGCATCTTTCTCATTGCTGTAAGAAAGTCCTTGTACAGTATTCAATGGCAATTTACAATATGGAGATATTTGGTACAAAATGAAAAGCATGAGGTCTTTTTGCACAGAAAACAGCATTTTCTCCTCAGAAATGTTCTTTGCTGTACAGAAAACCATGCTGCCTTGTTTTCTGCACAAACAATCCGCTTTCATAAAGAATGTGTCTTCAGCTACAAAAATTCTAATCCTTCCCGTTTTCTCTTCATCAGAGTTTTCTGACAATGGGAAACCTATTTTTCATCTACTATTCAAATATTTTCAAATCTCCTTTCTGTCTCTACTTTCCTCTGACTGCTGCTTTTCTGTACAATGTATAAATTAGCTTGTCTGTATGGCCATGTCCATACTGCCAAAAAAACCCAGCTTACCTTTGGGGCTTCTGGATCTACAGGAAGGATGAGCTGCCTGCACAACTTGCACCCATAATGGGCCAATACTGGCAGCACTGTCTGCACACTTCCCTGGGTTAACAGCTCACCTGACCCAGGGTGTTTCCTTCTGCTCTCTTCTGGACACCCATTGAAGCTCCTCGCCCATCCCCATACTGGTGTACAGACTTCATGGGCTGGGAATTCTCTGGAGTTTCCACCCTGATTTGGAACAAACAGGGACTCTTTTCACTTTGGAGAATTGCCCTGGAGTTCTTATGGGACTCATGTTCTGCTCATTTGGGGCATTGTCTAGACAGGTCAGTGTGGGAATGGGGTAAGAAACTTTCTTTTCCTCTCTGCTGACACAACTCTTGTCAAATATACTGACCTAAACAAAAAACAAAAAAATGATACAGAAGCAACTGAATATGATAATGTTTCATGAATCACAGAATCATAGAACTGGATGTTACCCCACAGTTCATCTAGCCCAGTTCCCCTGCCATGCAGAAAACTACTGCTAAAGTACTCCTGAGATGTGGTCATCTAACGTTGGTTTTAAAATCTCCAATGAAGGAGAGTACCAATGAACTTATTCTAGTTTCAAATAGCTCTTTTTTTTCTGGCAGTTCTTCCTAATGTTTAGTCCGAATCTCCTTTCTTGTAATTTGAGTCCACTGCTTTGCATCCAATCCTCTGTCGTAGCAGAAAACAAAACATGTTGCTGACACATCACCCCTCTGTTTTCTTTTCTTCAGACTAAATATACCCAACTCTCCCAGCTGTTTCTTATAGAACTTGCTTTCTAGACATTTTCTCACCTTGACCACCCTTCTCCAAACATGTTTGATCTTGTCAGGCCAGATTCCCACTATGATTTAAAGTGAATTGCTGATTGGGTTATATGACCATCATTCCCATTTGAAGCTGGTTGCAATCCTACTGTGATTGGTTTCAATCACGATGAAGTGAGGCAAATGCAAAAACAACCTGTGCTTTCCTGACAGAGTTCTTCAGCAGTTCTTTTGAAAAGAATAGATTCTGAAGCATGTTCAAGTGGGATGACGGGTCTGAATCACATCATCCTTGAGGGGAGGGACTAATGGCAGAGGGATGTTTACCATCCCTCTTCAGTTTTTGGTAGATCCACCATCCCCACCACCACCACCACCACCACCAGCGCTGTCTTTGTTCTTGTGGTGTGACCTATGGGTGCATGATTTTATTTTATCATTGAGGCAATCAGTGAGGCAAGTAGTTGCAAAACCAATGAATTGAATCTTCTATATGGACAGGCTGCTTACCTGTAACAGTATTTCTTCGAGTCGTCATCTGCGAATACACACAAATGGGTTGTACTGCGCCTGCGCAGTCGAATTCGGAACTTTCTGGAATCACTGGGCAAAGTACAGCTTGCAACTCTTTGCAAATTTTTGGCGGTAGCTCCACCCCTCCTCTATATAAGCCCAGTTCCCGCTCATTTCCCCAGTTCTGAATTTTTCCACCACAAAGTGACAGAGGAGCAGAACCAATCATGAGCAGGACACTGAGGGGAGGAAGGGCAGGATTTGTGTGCATTCGCAGATGACCACTCGAAGAAATACCATTACAGGTAAGCAACCTGTCCTTCTTCTTCGTGGTCTCTGCCAATCACACAAATGGGTTAGATTAACAAGCTTAGGTTAGCGGTGGAAGGAGTGTCATCACAACAGTTGTAAGATAAACCAAATAACATTTATTGGTCCACAATAAAGATTGTCAAATTGAATCAACATTTATCCGTGTTTCTTATTTATAATACAGAAACAAAGGTGCATAAGCACCATACTCATTAAACTCATTGAACTGAGTAATATAACCACAACACTGAGAAACTCTCGAACCCGAGTAAAACAATGGCACCATGAACATAGGTGTGTAATCAACAAGACAGTATAAGAACAGGCCCGCAGGCCCAAAATACCCATAGTAGTACAATGACATTGTAAGTAGTGCAATAGCATTGTAAACGTGCTCAGCCAATAGGCAATGTTTTGACAGATAACATACATATGTCAAACACAGCAGTGAACACTTGACACATAAGTTAATGGATAGCTGCCCTCCCAAAGGCTGCATCAGTTCTAGCCCTGGTGTCCAACCTGTAATGTTTGACAAAAGTCATAGGTTGGGACCAGACAGCAGCCTTGCAGACATCCTCCAAAGGCACCTCAGTCAGAAAAGCAGAGGATGCCGCTACCACCCTAGTTGCATGTGCTCTGACCCTGGCAGGGAGAGTTCTACCCGACAGTTCATAACAGAGGTGGATGGTACCAGCCACCCATTTAGAAAACTTCTGAGCAGTCACAAGTAGTCCCTTCTTTGCCTCTGAGTAGCACTGGAACAGTCTGTCAGAGCGGTTCGAACCCGAAGTCCTGTCCAAATAGAAGGCCAAGGCTGTCCGAACGTCAAAGGAGTGCAAACGACACTCGGTATCAGTGGTCGGGTTCGGGGCCAGGGTTGGGAACACAATGTCCTGGCACATATGGAAAGCAGACACTACCTTAGGCAAAAAGGTAATGTCGGTACGGAGGACAACCTTATCCTTATGAAACCTAAGGAAAAGCTGGTCCCTCTGCAAGGAACAGAGCTCGTCTGCGCGACAGGCAGAAATGATGGCTACCAAAAAGGCTGTTTTCCAAGTCACCACCCTGAGGTCAGCAGTAGCCATCGGTTCAAAGGGTTTGGACCCGAAGCAAGACAAAACCACCTCAAGGCCCCAAGCTGGGGCCAGTACCGAGACCAGCGGGTGCAAGTTGTTAAAGCCTCTCAAGAACCCTTCACCAGAGGGTCCTTGAAGAAGGAGAGTTTCCCTTCAAACTGAAAATGGGAACAAATAGCAGATAAATAACACTTGATGGAATTAAGGCAGAGCCCAGATTCCACCAGTGTCATCATGAACTCCAGCACCATCGGTGTCGAAACCCTGGTTGGAGAAAGGCCTCTCAAAACCAGGAAGCGAAGAAACCTCTGCCATTTGCAGGAGTAGGACCTCTTGGTAGCTGGTATGTGGGCCACCAGGATCACATGCCGCACCGATGCCGGAAGGTCACCTAAGGTCGAAGTCTCCACGCCACCAGAGGAAGGTCCTCGATGTCCAGATGCTGAACTCAACCCTCCTGGAGAGTGAGGAGATTGGGTCTCGGGTCGATCCTCAGGAATTGGTTCCGAGACAGGTGAAGGAGGGACGGAAACCACGGTTGCCTGGGCCACCAAGGGGTGACTAGGATGGTGTCCGCTTGGTCCCTCGACATCTTGGAGACGACCCTCGTGATGAGTGGGAACGGTGGGAAGGCATAGAGGAATTCCCCCATCCAGCTGTGGATACAGTGGGATTTGATCTCTGATGCAAACAGGTTGATCCGAGGAGTGCCCCATCTGAGGAAGAGGTCCGCCACTGTCTCCGGGTGCAGAGTCCACTCGTGGCACTGCAAATCTGACCTGCTGAGCTGGTTGGCCAGGACGTTTTCTTCTTCAGGGAGATGAACTGCCTGGAGGATGATGTCCCTCGGTTTGCACAAGTGCCAGATGCGAAGGGTTATCTTCAGCAAGGTTGGAGACCTGGTGCCTCCCTGCTTGTTGAAGTAGTACATGACGGTGGTGTTATCCGTCAGGAGTTGTACTACCTTGCTGAGAAGCTCGGGTTCAAAGGCCTTCAGAGCTTTCTCCACAGCCAGCATCTCCAGGGCGTTTTCCAGAGTGATTCATCCTCAGAGGAATGATTTTTCCAGAGGGACTCACCTTCAATGGAATGCTTCCTCTTGGCAGAAGCTTTGCAGCTGGCCTCCTTGGTGGAGGAAGAGCCGTCTGCCGTGTCCTGAGAAGTAACTTTTGCCTTCTTACCCCGACTCTCATCCCTGTGGTCCTTGCCCAATCTGGGCTTGTCCTTTCCCTCCTTCCTGGAGGACTTGGACTTTTCATCCACCTGCTTGGCCGATTTCTCAGCAGGGTGAGCCTCTGTCTCCCAAGGGGACTTGGAGGCAGGACCAACAGGGGAACCAGAAGTCATCTTCTCCGCAGACTCACGAGGTATGATGGAGGATGCAGCTGATGCCTTGGAGATCTGGACCAGAGCGGAGGTCGATGGAAGAATCTCCTGCGGGGCCAAAGCTTGATCCAGGAGATAAGACTTCAGGCGGGAATCCCGGTTCTTCCTTGCTTACGGAGTCAGGGACCTGCAAAGGGCACAGCTCTGGGTGTCATGAGCTTCACCCAAACAGATCAGGCACTTGCTGTGGGGGACCTTGGCCTGCAAACAGTGCAGTGCTTGAAAGGAGAGGGAGACATCAAGTCCAAAAACACAGTCCAAAATTGAGGTCAACAAGCCAAGAGGTCAGAACAGGAGCCGAGTCAAAGACGAGAGAGAGTAGTCAAACAGCAAGCTGAAAATCCAAAACCGAAGAAAGACAAACCAAGTGATTCCAACACTGTTCCTTTTGAGTAGTCTACACGGCGGGGGAAAAGGAACTGGGGAAAAGAGCGGGAACTGGGCTTATATAGAGGAGGGGCAGAGCTACTGCCAAAAAGTTGCAAAGAGTTGCAAGCTGTACTTTGCCCAGTGATTCCAGAAAGTTCCGAATTCGACTGCGCAGGCACAGTACAACCCATTTGGGTGATTCGCAGAGACCACGAAGAAGAAATATAGTTCCCAAGCCAGGCTGCCCGGGCTGCTGCTTACATCACTGCTGATGCACAGATGATTGGCATGCATTTTGAAGTGGCACAAACTAGTGGGGATGACAATTGTGCCAAAAATGAAGCGATTACAAAGGGATCATGGAAAGATCTATTTTCATAGTGGGAACAATGGATCTTTTGGAATCGATTTACCAACACAGAGCAAAGGCAAATTGCAAACCAGGTTAAATGGGTTTGCTTCTTGAATGGAACGCAATTCTCACCAAAACAAAATACAGAGCAGGTTACTGTTACATTCCTTGATTTAGACACTGTTGTTTATGTGAGCCATAGGGAAACACAGAAGAGATTGTTGGTACAGGGGCCATTACACTTTTAGCTTTGAAGCAAAAAGACAAGAGTTCTGTCCTCAACATGTTTTGAAAATTTTAGCCAAAAGCAGTTGTAGAAGATAATTGTTTTCCATCTCATGTTGAGCTAAACAGAGATTGACCAGTTGCATTTTTGACATGGACCTTCCCTTATAGCTACTGGACATGCTGGCTGGGTGATTCTGAAAGTCAAACTCCAAAGAATAGTTTTTCCAGGCTCTGGTTGAAATCCAAAACCAGTCAACAGTGTGTGTGTGTGTTAAGAAAACCTCTTTAAGACTATCCTTTTTGCTTGATCACACAGAAGGATGCCTATTAAGTTTAAAGGGCAGAGAACAAACATGACTTATCTTGGTCAGATATGTGCAAAGTAATGCCCACTTTGTGTGGTTGGCCTGAATGGTGATTGCTAGTGTGTTTTTCTGTTTGCTTTGTTTGTACAGGTTCCTAGAAAGCAATTGGTTTCTCTGGGTCTCACAGATGAACCACATTCCAATGAACATTGATTATGACCAGAATTTAGACTGGGTCTCTGCCCAGGTAAGATTCTGAAATTTCTCACTGTTTAAAGTATCTCTTTGGAATGTATCAGTTTATAATATAATTTCTCCTATCTGAAACTAATGTGGAAAACTATAATGAAAATGAGAAATTAAAATGATGGTGCTTACATTATATAGCAATAGCAGTGGCAAGTAAATTTCTATAATGTTTATCAGTGTACTAGTACTCTCTAAGCAGTTTGCCATGTGCAAATGAATTGCCCTCAACAAGTTGGGTTGTCATTTTAGCAACCTATGAAAGGATGGAAGGCGGAGTGGACCTTGAAGCCCTCCTCTAGGGTTGTGACTGTAGTACCAGCATTTAACCACTGCATCACCAGGGCTCCTTAGAATGTATTAGCTTTAGGAGACTACATTAGTCCTATAAAGTTTCTGTTTTCAAATTAATTTCATATTGAAACTAATATAGGTTCATTTGTTGAGTTTTGTATTAGTTTATGAAGTAAGTGCATATTCCTGATGTTGCTACACTTCCCCTGCTGAGACATTGGGTACTCATTACCTTCCCGGCTATTTTGACATCATCCCTAATGCAAGCAACAACCAGCCAAGCTATTTAAAATGGATAGCCGTTTCCAGATGGCAAGGTGGAACTTATAAACCATATATATCTTTCCATATATAATTGCCTTATCATCTCTCTCAACTGCAATTCAGATAGCCAAGGGACAACAGCCTGAGACAGCAGAATCAGATGGCTGTGGAAACTAGTTGACTAGAAAGAGCAACTGGAATCTCTGGAAAGATCTCATATGCAGATGTAGCCTATAAATAAGGATTATGAAATCCTAGTAAAATT
Source organism: Urosaurus nigricauda (assembly GCA_034509955.1). Lineage (NCBI taxonomy): Eukaryota > Metazoa > Chordata > Lepidosauria > Squamata > Phrynosomatidae > Urosaurus > Urosaurus nigricauda. The sequence goes on from JAOEGL010000001.1 coordinate 119,622,935, forward strand.
ATCTCTGCAGAAGCATTCTGACCTCATATGAGAAAGGAGGATTGGGAGAAAGGGAGGTTTTCCCTCTTTCAGAAATTCAGCCTGTTTCTTAAATGGTTAATATGCAATACTACTTTTTAAATGTGAATACAGAGTGGCAAATTGCCCACTATTTATTTGCCCCTCTAAGACCATGGTGACATTTATGCAGCACTCCAGATATTGCTTGGATTCACTAGTATAGCTAGGGGTTAGGAATACTATGAGATGCAGTTCAGCAACATCTGTAGGACCACATGATTTCCAACCTTGTAGTGAGAGCCAACTTGGTTTGTGTGTTAGACTAAGATTCTGGAGGCCACGGTTTGAATCCCTGCTCAGACTGAGTGGCCTTGGGCAAGTGCCATTCTATCAGCCTAGAGGAAGGCAAAGGCAAATACTTTCCTATAAAATGTATCCAATAATAATAATAATAATAATAATAATAATAATAATAGATTTATTTCTAGCCCATCCAATCACAAAGAATCCGGGCGGGTTACAACAATAAAATACAATAAAATCAAACCCTAAACCTCCCCATGACAAGTTCAAATAAATCAGAAATGTCTTGAAGGCACACAACAATGACTGAGACTCAGCAAATATCACAGACCTATGATGACAACATTGTGGTTTCCCTTTACAGTTTTATTGCTCAAGAAAATAGCAAGTTACATGTGGATCCAACTTTGAATCCACATTCCAGATGTCAAGTACAAATAATTCATTCTAAAAATTATTTTACTTCTTATATACCAGTGTTGGGCAAACTGTAGCCTTCCAGATATTGTTGGGCACTCCTTGCAATTGCCTATACTATTTAGAGCTCTTGTAAATAAATAGGGTAATTGTAGATAAATGGCTGTAAAATAATAATTCTTGGTACACAGGGTGACCAGATGTCATAACTGCAAAGGAGGACAAGGCACCACAAAATGTAGGCCATTCAAGAAAAATGTACGGCATGACCAAATAAAACCTAAAAACACTGATATAAATATAAATGTATTTCATATTACTTATTGACAGCTATATTAGATATACTGTATTTTATTATGTACTCACCTGTATTTTTATGCTGAACTTTATTTTTTAAATTTTATATTTATGTATTTTAATATCTTGTATTGTTTTTAAATTCTGTTGTCTTATACTTGTTCACTGCCTTGAGTCCCTATATTGGGAGAAAGGTGGGATTGATTGAAGCAGCTTATTGTATTAACAAATAAGATGGCTTACCTCTTCTGGTTTGAATTCAGAATCCAAGATGCCCCCGGATACCTAAATCACTGCCAATCTAGCCAGGATGCCACCACCCGGATGCATCCCGGATCGAAGCCTTGCTCAGCCGGCCAATTTTTGAAGTTGGCAAAAGTGCTAGCTGAGCTGAGCGAGGAGGTTTCAACTGGGGATGCATCCAGGCAGCATCCGGGTGGCAGCATCCCAGCTAGATCGGTGGCGATTTAGGTATGAAAACATCCGGGGGCATCCCAGATCCTGAATTCAATCTGAAAGAGGTAAGTTGTTTTATTTGTTAATGCAATAAGCTCCTGAATCTACATTTACATTATTTCTTTCATTTGTGAATTGTGCTGAAATTAAGGGGGGGGGGGAATCTTAATCATGTTCAAAATGGAGGACATTTTGGAATTCTTTCTGGACAGAAGGTTTAAATGCAGGACATGTCCTGGAAAAGGTGGACATCTGGTTACTCTGTTGGTACATTCTGAGGAGCTCCCCAGGATCAAAGAAGACTACAGACAAAAAATGGGGAATGAGTCAGACATTTCTTTCAAACTTCTATCATGTCTAAAGAGAAAAGCTTCTATTTGAGTAGTGCAAGCAGCTGAGTTGGGAATTGAACCCAAATCCCACTCTGCAGATGTCTTTCCTTCACTTATAGGTAGAATCACAAACTTAGTAGATTTTCTTTATAAATGCGAAAACCTTTCTAATGTCCTTTCATATGGTAGTCATAAAATTAAAAAACCCATAAAATACAATAAAGAAAGAACAGTTGGCAATGAAAGAAGTGACTGAAATTCAACAATTTTTATTCTCCTTTAGCTCTCAGCAACATGTAATGTGGATCAATCCTGGTTCAACGACTGGTACACTGGACACCTGAACTTCCAGATTGAGCATCAGTAAGTATGAGATATATACGAGGGGGTATCCAAAAGTTTTAATGATCACCTTTTTAAAAAAATTGACAGAAAGTTTGTTTTGATTTGTAGTTGTTAACTTATCTCTATGTATCTATCTAGATTTACACATTTTTCCCCAGCGTATCTTGACCCTCCAAATACTGTAGAATATTGTAGAAGTCTGCAGATTGCACCTTACAAGGGGGTATCGTAAAGTAATAATTATCTCCCGGAAGTTATTATGGCATATTGATGAAATTTTGTCAGTGTCATCATTGGTCCCTAAGTGCACGTTGCTGAGAAAATCAACTCTTTGCGTCCTTTATTTTTGTGACTGGCTCTGCCAGAAGTGACTAAAGTGTAAAACCCTTGTCAGGCACAATCTGCAGACTTCTACAATATCAGGTATTCAGAGGGTCAAGATACGCTGGGGAAAATGTGTAAATCTAGATAGTGACTTCATAGAGATAAATTAACAACTAACTACAAATAAAAAAAAAATCTGTCAATTTTTTTTAAAGGTGATCATTAAAACTTTTGGACACCCCCTTGTATATATAGAGAGAGTCAGAAGTTGGGACTAAATAAATTATACAGCATGAATGAATGCAGAAAGGCTTTCATAGACATGAGAGATCTGGCCAGGACTGGGTGTTAAAGGGCTAAGGATCTTTGAAGGAGGCTGAATGCTATTGGCTCACTAAAGGCTCTGTAATGTCCACTTGACACACTATCCCTACTTCCCTTTCTGCAGCCTTTTCCCAACCATGCCTCGACACAACTATTGGAAGGTGGCTCCTTTGGTGAAGTCTCTCTGTGCCAAGCATGGCATTAAGTACGAGTGCAAGCCACTGCTCACAGCCTTTGCAGACATTGTGCGGTAAGTGTCTATTAGCAGCATTAATCCCTAGGCTTGTTTGTTTAAAATCTGAAACAGTAAAAAAAAATTAAACACATATTAAACAATTATCTGATTAACACAGGTTTGACAGGTTGAAATGGTTTTAAATCATGTACATGTGCATTCTGGAACAAATCAATCAGGCCTCAGAGACTAATTAAAGGCTGTATTTTAATTTGGAACCAAGCTGAAGTCAGCCTTTGCAGCAATCAGGCTTCCAAGGGAAGGGCACTCAATAATTGGATGCCACAGGAGAAGGCCCTCTCTCATGTCTACATAGTATATTCCTACTACAGGTGGAGGATAAAGGAGGGTCCCTCTGACTGACCTCAGTATTCAGGCAGATGTAGACATAATATGCTACAACACTGCAAAACTGATGCAGTTTTACACTGCTTTATCTGTCATTGCTTCATCCTATGGAATCCTGGGATATATAGTTAGTTGTGGCATCAGAACTCTCCGACAGAGAAGGATAAGAGCCTTATCACATTAAAAACAAACCTGGTAGGACAGAGAGGAGGCAGCAGCATATGGAAGAGAAATAAGCAATATTACTGTCTGTAATTAATGAGGCCCATTCGCTCTTTTGCAGCTCTTTGAAGGAATCTGGAGACTACTGGGAGGATGCCTACCTCCATGGATAAAAAAAGAAGCAAGACCACAGCACTCTCCTCATGCTATACCCAGTGCTCTCTCACCTCATGAGGCCAATGGAAAAGAAACAGAAAGCATTGCTGCATGACTCAGAATGGGCCCAATTTAATAACAAACTCTTTGTGAACTAATATATTTCATCCTTTCTTGCATCAACATGTTTTTGTGGAAAACTATGGGGATTTATGAGTGGAAGAGAGGAATGTGACTGGGAAAAAGAGAGATGAAATTTTCAATTCTAGCAGTAGCATCTTTGCTGATGACAGGTCACTTTCAGCTTCCTCTGAGGAAGCAAATGAGTTCTATTTCTGCTTCAAAATCCTGCAAAGAAGGAAGTTTGAAAGCCTCAGTGGAAGCCCTGCTGGGTGTCCCATCATCCTACAAGGCTAGCATGGTGGGTGCACATGACAAGATTCTGTAGCAGAATACTAACTGTGGAATTCCTTTCCAAAGGAATTCAGGACAGCTCCAAACCTTCTGAACCTGGGGGTAGCTAAGACATGTGATTTCACAAGGCCTTTGTTCCTTAAAATCAGATGGTGGCTGCTTTGGCCATTTTAAAACAATTTTTAAGAAGCAGTTTTTGGTCTGGTGCAGACAGGCCAGAAGCGGCATCCTTGTGCTGATTCTAGGGTTCGGGAGCATGCAGCAACCGCACAACCCCGAACCCTAGTTTGTGCCAGCAGCACCATGACTGCACGGCCCCACATGCATCCATGATGCAAGCACAGCGCAACGTTTGCTCATCGCTGTGCCGTGCTTGTGTCACTGATGCACCACAGTGCACCAATGGCACACCAATGGCACACTCATGGCGTTGGGTGCACACTCCTAAAAGAACCCAGAAAAACTGGGTTCTTTTAGATGCAGAGGGACACCATGCAGTTTGGCTGCTGCGGCGTCCAACAGCAGCAAAGATGGGTGGCTCCAGCCCGCCCTTTCAGGGCGGTATGTCGAGCCCTTTAGTCAGATTTTTATAAACAAATTCAACTGTTCAGTGTTTTCAGTGTTTTTATCTATTGTAAATCATTTCAGTAGGCATGGTGGGCTGAGATATGATAAATAAATTCAAACATAATAGATTCCACTCTCTCAGCCTCAGGGAAAGGCAATGGCAAACCTTCTCTGAACAAATCTTACCAAGAAAACTCGATGATAGGTTCACCTTAGGGTCACCATAAGTCAGAAATTGCTTGAAGGCACAAGGCTATATAGATATAGAAATAATATCTATAAATACTTTTGTAAATATAAATATAAGCATGAATAAATAAATATGCTTTTCTTATATTGTTCTGTCAATAACAGCACTTTCCAAAGCATTGTGGGCATTGGCATGGAAGGAGTCAGTAAAGACCAGCCGCCCTTCTTTTGGGATTAGATTAGACTGTCTGCAGTGCTTCCAGTACCTCATGCTCAAGGCAGCTGTGATTCCTTCCCACTAATCCAGGGCTCATTCCAGGGAAAGAGGTCAGAGCTACTGCTGACTTCAGTGATGAGGCTGATGATGAATACTGTGATTTGAATTCACTGAAGGCACATCCAGACAGATTTAAAAGACCAGAAAGTCCCAGATTTTATTCCTGTTCTTTCTGATTTTATTTTGGAGATCCATACATATTTTATTTATTCAACACTATTTTCTGTTAGCTCCTAGTATGATTAGATATTTTTATACCAGCTCCCCAGGTCAGTTTAGCCAACGTGGAATAGTACTATGAGTGTTGACCTAGAACTCTGAACACCAGGGTTTAAATCCTTGCTCAGCCATAGAAACTCACTGGGTAAACTCAGGCAAGACATACTGTACTCTCTCAGCCTCAGAGAATGGCAAAGGCAAACCCCCTCTGAACAAATCTTGCCAAAAAAACCCACATGATAAATTCACCTGAAGGTCACCATATGTCGGAAGTGACTTGAAGACACACAACAACAAGTAACATCAGAAAAAACAAGAACAAAATCTGGGACTTTTCACTCCATCTGGATGTGACCAGAGTTGATAGAAGGCCAGTCTTCCTTGACAGGATGACCTACAGGCAGCATAAAGAAGTGGCTCTGGGGTATTAATCTGGGACAGCATGTAGTTGGCTATATATTTAAACTGCATATAATATGGAGGAACCCTACTGGATTTTCTATTTCAAATGTCAAGGAATCACTTCAACATTAATGCTATATTGTTGTTGTTGTGTGCCTTCAAGTCATTTCTGACCCTAAGGGGAATCTATCACATGGTTTTCTTGACCACAACAAAATACAGGGGAAGTGGAGAAACATGTATTGAAAGGCAGTCCTTTTCAATTATAGCACCCCTAGAACTGTGCACCATTTATTTTTGCTTACTGAAACAAGCTATTTCACTCACACAGTCTGTAGAAGCTGTGCATATCTTCATGTGGCTGTAGTACATTCTCCTTCTCTACAACTGAGCACAACAGTCAGAATCATACAAGTCATTGTATTCCCTATTACCTTATATGGATGTGAGAGCTGGACAGTTAAGAAAGAAGATGGCAAGAAAATCAATTCATTTGAGATGAGGGGCTGGAAAAGAGTGCTGAGGATTCCGTGGACAGACAACAGGACAAACAAATGGTTACCAGAGCAGATCAAGCCAGAGATCTCTCTGGAAGCAAAGATGACAAAACTGAGGCACGTTGTACTTCAGGCAAGGGGGAAGGGGGAACTCACTGGAAAAAAACAATAATGCTAGGAAAGGTGGAGGGAAGTAGAAAGAGAGGAATGCCACATGCTAGATGGATGGACTAGTATGGGTTTGCAGGAATTAAGCAGAGCAGTGGGGGACAGAAAGTCTTGGAGATGTCTCATCCATAGTGTTGCCATGGGTTGAGATTGACTTGAGGGCAGTTGACAACAACAACAACAACAACAACAACAACAACAGCAGCAGCAGCTCAATACAGCTGCTGCTTAATTAATTTCTGTTTTCTATAATTCCTTGGAGACCTCCTCAAGCCTTCTTCTTGTTGTCTAAGCTTGGTGAAGGTAGGTATGGATGAGTTGCCTTCTGTATCTCAATGGGCAGGACTCTCTGCCAGAGCTGGTACTACATTCTGGGTTTGTCTCTGAAACTTGTGGCTCTGGAACCTCCTCCTGCTCTGGTTCAGTAGCAGGTCCCAGCAGGTCCATTCCTTCAGTCTCTGAATCAGAGTCCATTTCCATCTTCTGGAAGCAGACCATGAGAGTTACTTGAAGAAGCTGCTGCCCAGTAAGTCAGGACTAGGAGGCATTCACGACCGACACATATTCCTTAATTTATTGAACATGTTGTTGTGTGCCTTCAGTCCCCTATCACAGGATTTTCTTAGCAATATTTGTTCAGAAGAGGTTTGCCTTTGCCACTATACCACTACTACTCCTTTTTCCCATTCAAGAACTCTAAATGGCTTGCAATAAATTTCATAAAAAGCATAGTTTGTCAACTGCGGGAGAAACAGTGATGAAATCAAGTGTGGATTTGCCACCATATTTAGTAGATCCATTGGCCACCTGGGCCTCTCCCTTCCCACTGCCACACCCTGAAGACATCTCTTCCCTTCTCTCTTCCCAATCTTCCAACTTTTTAGGAGGAATCCACTAAAGAAACATTCCTGCTACTGAAAGGGTCATAGCTCCTCAAACCAGAACTTCATCTAAAACTTTAGAGGGGCTTCCCAATCATATGGTCCTGGGACCCATAGCTTTGCTACCATTTTATCTAAATGGTAAAGAAGTCAAAATCCCTTTGCACATCCATCTACACAGCTTTTAAGTTATTTTCTCACTTCTGTCACATTCCAGTTCCTGGGGACCCAGGAACATGTGATGAACTCCCTCTGAAATGATTTGGCAAAACTAGGCCACCATGACTTCTGTTGCAGTTCAGCCTCCTCAAGTGTCCTCTTCAACAAGTATATTAAACCTATCCATCTTATGTACACTTATGTAGCTTGCATTCGTCCCATGGAGGACACTTCAAAGTACACATTCTGGTTGTAAGACTCTTCATATTTAAGGATGTTCCTGTGATATTGAATGGGGAAAATATTTTGCTTTTCTCCTGCTAGTACCTACAAGCAGGCAAAATTATTTACACCTTGCTCTCCAGTGTTGAGCTTTCCCCTTGAAAACAGTTTCAGTGCTCTTGAACTGATCAAATGGTACAAACAGTACATCACCAACAACAGCTGCTAAAAGGAAAATATGTGTGATAGAAATAGCATGTTTCTTTTATTTGCTTCTGACTAGCTTGTTCAGTAAGGGCAAGGATTCCTTTACTTAACTCTGTTTATTTCTTTGCATTAAGCCCACTAGAGACTACCTATTTACTTAGCTCCAAAGAGAGTGACTTTCCCATGCTGAACAGGAGCTGGTGCATGATGAGATCAGGATCCTTGTGGAAGCAGTTTGGTTTTGTATTGTGCTGGTTATCTATATGGTTCCATGGCCTTACTTCTTTGTTGTTGTATGCTTTCAAGTCATTTTGATTTACATCAACCCTAAGGCAAACCTACCATGGAGTTCCCTTAGCAGAATTTATTCAGAGAGGGTTTGCCTTTGCCTAAGGCTGAGCAGGGATTCACAGTCTAGTCAAACACTCAGACCACTACAGCACCCTGGTTTCCACTGGCTTGCAGGTCCACACTTTATAATAAATGATTAAAAACAACAACTCCCAAACACAAATATACCATTTTCTTCACCTTCAAAACAGTTCAGAGCTCCCTGCTAGTTCATTACTTTTTTTTTTCAAGATTGCAAAAATTTTGTTTGTAAAGCAGGTTTTTAGCCCACATCTGTAACAAACTGCATATTCATGCTTGGCAACATTTATTCACAAGATGGTTAGGTGATATGATTACCACAGCTCTGATATGTAAAATGAATCTGTTTCCCCATCAGCATTGTCTGGTATATATTTTATTATCAGCATGGTTGCATACATAAGTGACCACAAATAAAGTGGTATTCTCATACGAATGGTCTCATACATTATTGTCCTATTTCACAACTTGGACTGATCCTGCAATTGAAGAATGGCATGACTATGAACTTCCTTCATTGCATATGATAATCACCTTGTCACTTAGGAATCTAATCTGAGAACCCACGAAAAGTAATTTGGATTTTTTGTGCTGGAAATTGAAATGCTAGGAAGAAAGTATATTCCCCACGAAAAGTAATTTGGTATTTTTGTGCTGGAAATTGAAATGCTAGGATGAAAGCATATTCCTGCAGCAGCTGTTTGGCTTTCCTTTGCCTTCCTGATCAGAGAATTTTTCAAGCAGATATTCCGGATGCACAAATTCTTCATCAGACTCTCCACAAGAAAGAAAAAGAAAGAGAGAGAGAGAGAGAGAGAGAGAGAGAGAGAGAGAAAAGCCAGGCTAACACAAAGCACACTTTTTTTCCTGTAAGCATTCCATATGTGGCAGCTTCTTTACAGGAGTCAAGAATCCTTCTCTGCTATATAATACTTGGCCTGCCTGTGTAGGCCAAGTAACACATCCTTCCCTCCCACAGTCCATTCCCACAGCAATAAGTTCAAATGATGCAGGGCCCAATGCCCAGTTCTGCACTGAACTGTCCAGATGACGTCAAGGCATACCCTCCTTAAAACTTTTTTTAAAAAATCTCCTTTTACTCAGGATATTCCGGAAACATCCGGCGCCCACCATTGCAATGCTGGGCAACTGTTTATAACACACTTTGCTGTGCTGCCCAGTGTTGCTCTGAGGTCAGAATGAGGCACACAGACATATGATCTATGCTGGTTGCCTTGTTGTGACCTCAGAGTGAGTGACTTGCTGTCTCATTGACCATCTGCTTCCAAAATTGTACCGAGCTTTCCCTGTTTTGACCAAGATTGCCTGATAAGTGCAGGCCAGCTGAAAATTATTCCATGCTTATTAAAGTTTTACAGTTTTTCAGTAATAGGCCAACTGTTTTTCATTGGCTGCAGAAAGGGAACACAGAAAGGCCTAAAGCACAAAAATAAGTGTACCTGAAGAGTATTCACAATGATCTAATAAAGTGCTTCTGGCCCAAAGGTGAAGGTAAAAAGAAGGTTGTGACTATTAAAAACAAAAAGTGGCTGGCATCCTACCAGTGAGTTACAGTAGCAGAAGTCCATCTTGCAGTATAATAACATTATTATTATTATTATTATTATTATTATTGGTAATTGTAAAGATCGGAATTCTTGACAGATTGTACAAAGCCCACCACCACCACCAAATCCTACCTTTTCAGTGATGCTGCCTATTCATTTCTGCTATTTCTATGTCATTGGAGAGTGGTGCAATGGGGTGAACAGTGAAGATGTGTCCAACCCTTTCCTTGTATCCTGATGTACTGGAGAGATATATTTGGTGGGGACATCCTGAGGGTCAGGGGGGAGGGTTCCTGTGGGTGTCTGTTGCAACATGACCTACTGCAAGAAAACAGGTGGTATATCAGCTGGTACCCCCATTCTATAACAACACAGAAATGGCCATGTTGTGGGGTGGTGGTGATTTACATTATTTAAAAGGTGGGTTTGGAGAGGGTTCCAGCAGAAGATGTAGCAACAGAGATGAAGCTACATACTAAGGGAAAACAAATTGAAACTCAATCCAGACAAAACGGAGGTACTCACAGTCACAGGCCCGAAACCGGGTTTGGGAATACAAACTCCAGTCCTCGATGAAGTCACACTCTCCACAAAGGACCTTTTCAGTGGTCGGCCCTAAGCTATGGAATGACCTGCCAGATGAGCTGTGTCTTATTCCATCCATTGACGGCTTCAAAAAAGCCCTAAAGATGCATCTCTTCCAGCCGGCCTTCCCAGAAAATCTTTGACACCTCTCGGCTCCAAATTTTGGTCGTAAAGATTCCAGCCTCTGCCCACCGACATAGCTCAAGGACTCTCAGTTGAAGCTGTTGATATTGTTTACTGTATGCTAGGTTTTAACTTGTTGTTTGATTTAATCCTTTTTTAGGGGGGGAGGCGGGGATGGGATCGGATGTTTTAACTGCTGTTGTTTTAACTCTCTTCTGTAACCCGCCCCGATTGCTCATTCAGAGGGGCGGGCTAGAAATAAAAATTATTATTATTATTATTATTATTATTATTACCAAACATACATCTCCTGGTGCAGGATCTCAGTTGGTGCTTTAATATGCTTTGTATAGGCTGTTGTGAAACTGAGTACTAATGTACATACCTACCATTCCTGTCATTTATGTGTATCATGAACTCTTAGGATGGCATCCTGTTAATGACATACTCTTGTTTCTTGCAGTGGAATTAACTACATTATTAATAGAATGACCCAAAGCCATAGGATTCACCTTCCTTCTCAGATTCCCCTCCAGGACCACTTAGTGATCAGTGGAGAACAGGAGGGCATTAAAGAAGTTTCTGGCTCTGTGCCTATAGCCAGAAACAAAAAGACAAAGGCATCCTCCTAAACCTTCTGGGGGTCTAGGTCATGGGGCAAGCTTCATCAGAGGGGGATTTCCATTGCCAGGCTGAGAGCGTGACTTGTGTGTGCGGTGCCTTCAAGTTGTTTATAACTTATGGTGACCCTAAGGTGAACCTATCATGGAGTTTTTGGGTTTTTTGGCAGGTTTCATCGGGGAGGGGGGGAGCGCTATTGCTAGCCTGAGGATGAGAGAGTGTGCCTTGGATTTTCCCCTTGGAAGTCACACCCCCCCCCCCAGCACCCTGTGACACCCAGTGAAGGAATTCCACTGAATTTGGGCACTTGGTCTCTAAAAGTCTTGACATCACTGTTCTAAGTCTTCCACATGTTTTCTGGCCAATGTGCCTTTTCCACCTGAAACTGCCTAGTATTCCAGAGGTCATCGTCACTTCTTAAAATTATGCCTGATTTCAAATATATATGAAAATATGAAACACCACATTTAGTGAGAGAGGTGTAGGCCATGATAACAGATTTAAATTCCTTTGGTTAGTCCCAGTTAGAAGATACTCACTGAATCAATTGTTGAGTGATGAGTTAACATATTGATTAAATCACACTGAATCAGTGCGTTTACAATAGGATTGCCCCCCCCCCCCCCAGACCTAACTGATCAGACCTCTGAGTACTGTTTCCTATAGAAAGCCATATGACTTGTTCCTGGAATATGTCTTTCTGCTTGTTGCTAATTCCTTAATTTATTTCCCTGGTTTCTTTCACACTTCTTGTTCCTGATAAATTGCATTGCTGCTACCATCAACATCATAGCCTTAGTATTCCATAGCCCTAGAAAAAGCCAACACACCAAGAAACTGAATAATAGGACTGTACTATACTGAAAGTTTATTGACACAGACCAGGAAAAAAGTGGATATACCAACAAGACTGGATTAATTCCAAGGCTGGCAAAGATCAGCAGCCTCAGCTCTAACAGGGTTTTTGGGGGGGTTTTTTTGTTTTTGTTTTTTAATTAAAAAATTTTTATTGTTAAAAAGATATAAACATACAATCATGCTTAGAGATAATATCAATGTATAGCATATTCCTTAACCAAAAACAAAAATAAAACAAGAATGTATTTAACAAACCCTCTAGATCCATGTTGATTTGTGTGGTCTTGTGTAGGAGCCTCCCTCCCCACCCTTTAACACCAGAAAAAATTTTCCTCTCCTGTCTACGAGCTCTTTTGTATACATATTCCTCTCTGTTTCTTCCCTTTCTCCGGCCTTCTCTCTCGATTGTTATGTATACGTCTTAACGTTTCCCTTTATTTCAATCCTGTGTGAACGAAAATTAATAATAGGTATTTGTTTCATATCTGTTTTAGGTTCATTACAGCTGAGATCTTGTATTCTAAAAGAAAGAAGGATATAGGTTAAAAAAAAAAAAAGGAAAAGAGAGAAGGTCTATATCAAAAAGTTACATATATGAGGCATTATATATGACCATAAATACTAATTTAAAATGTTTCTTCCGGAGGGTTACATAAAGTCTCATTCCAGGAGGTAATAGAGGTATTTTTATACCTTCGAAGAGCGATTAGATTTATATTTTTGTCCATCGTTTTTCACAAAAGCTTTTAAGGGGTTCCCAGATTTCTTCTTCTGATTGTTCGTAAGTTCCATCTTCTCTTAGTTTTGCAGTTAAGATGTCCATTTCAATGACTTCTAATGCTTTCAACAACCATGCATCGATATCTATCTCCCCTTCTTTCTTCCAATTTTTAGCTATTGTAATTCTGGCAGTGGTGATTAGATAGAGTATTATCTTTCGTTTCTTCCTTAGCTCATTGTCCTCTATAATGTTCAGTAACATTAACTCAGGTATTGCTTTAATATCTATCTTAAATATGCTCTTTATAATCTTTACAACTTTGTCCCAAAATTTCTGGATAATTGGACAAGACCACCATATATGATAATATGTTCCTTGTTGTTTTTTGCACCTCCAACATGTTTCTTGGCCTTTATTATACATTTTCACTACTCTCGTTGGATGGAGGTGCCATCTATATAGCATTTTTATATAGTTCTCCTTAATATTTATACAATCAGTAAATCTTAAATCCTTGCCCCATGCTCTTTCCCAGCTTTCCATATTTATGTTTTTACCGATATTTTTTGCCCATAAAATCATATTTGTTTTAACTTTCTCTTCCTCTAGTTCCAGTTCTAGACAAACTTTATACAATCTTGCGATCATTCCTTTCCTTTTTTTAAAATAGGGCTTCATCTAGGTTAGTATTATTGTGATCCCCTCCTGCCTTTTGTCAATTCTATACCTTTCTTTTAATTGACCATATTGAAACCAAGTTAACTTATTACATAATTCTTCCGCACTTTTCATCGTGCTTTCCCCATTTTCCATTTTCAATAAATCTTTGTATCTTAACCAGTTTGTTTCTTTTGGACTGTATTGTTTTAGAAAGGCCTCGTGCGGCGATACCCAGGAAGGTAGATGTCTATAAATCCTGTCCTTATATTTTAGCCAAATCCTGAGCAGGGATCTCCTTATTATATGATCATTAAAATCCTTGTTTTGGTTCACTTTCCCATACCACATGTACCCATGCCACCCAAACCTCAAGTTGTGGCCCTCTAAATTTAACAAGTTTATGTTTTCTAATTTAATCCAGTCATTTATCCACTCTAAACAGTTAGCATGAAAGTAAATCTTGAAATCAGGTAAGGCCAGCCCACCTCTTTCCCGTACATCTGTCACTGCCTTCCACTTTATTCTAGGTTTTCTCCCTGCCCATATAAAATTTGTGATATCTTTCTTCCATTGGGTGAAAACTTTATCATTTAAAATAGTTGGCAAATTTTGAAAGTAATACATCAATTTCAGTAATATGTTCATTTTGATTAGTGCTATTTTCCCTAAAAGGGATATTTTGAGATTTTTCCATTTTTCCAAGCTAGCTTTAATTTCTTGCCATGTTTTTCTATAATTGTTGTCGAATAATTCCGAATTTTTCTTAGATATGTATATCCCCAAATATTTTATTTTTTTTAGCCGTATGGATGTTGGCAGTTTCTTGTATTTTCTTTTTCTCTATATCTGTCATATTTAGGGCTAGCATTGTGGATTTAGTTTTATTTATTTTTAAACCAGCCCATAAACCGTACTCTTCTATTGCCTCTATTGCTTTTGGTATACTCTTCCCGGGTTGTTCCGTGATTATAGCAATATCGTCGGCATATGCTTTGATTTTCATTTCATGTCCCTTTAGGTTCATACCTTTGATTTGTTTATCTTGCCTTATCTTAATACAGAGGATTTCCAAACACATGATAAAAAGCAAAGGCGAGAGGGGGCAGCCTTGCCTGGTGCCTCTTGTTATATTGAATTCTAGTGATTTCCCTCCGTTTACAATTACTTTTGCTTTTTGTTCTGTGTATATATGTCTGATCCAATTTGTTATATTACATCCAATATTTAATTTATCCAAAAGTTCTAAAAGAAAATTCCAATTCAAGTTGTCGAACGCTTTCTCAGCATCTATACTCCTTTTTTTAGATACTCCGGTTTTTGGTTGTTTTTTTTTTAATGTTTACAGTTTCAAGGGGAAAAATCAGGAACACCTATCTTGGCTGCAGCTGCCACCTGGAGAAACATGTGGGCATACAAACAGACTATTTCTCAGTAACAGCTATACCAGACTTTTGGAATTCTGATATTTTTAAAGAAACAGCAATCACTTCCTAACTGGAAAGACAAAAAATGATGCTTTTGAAATGAATCTGAAAATAATTTCTGCAGAGACAGCATATAGTCAATCTGTCATTTCTATGTAGAGAGATTTTGTAGCACCTTTGAGACTAACTGAAAGAAAAACATTGGCAGCATGAGCTTTGCTGGACTTAAGTCTACTTCCTCAGATGCATTTAGAAGACACAGGCTTAAGTCTATGAAAGCTCATGCTGCCGACTTCTTCCTTTCAGTTAGTCTCGGGAGGAATTTCCATTTCAAAAGAAATGGAAGTGAGGCCAGTACAGAACTGAGTAAATTCGCTAATTCAGTGAACTTACGTGATTGCGTATTGACACTGCATTGTGTTCAGAACTGCCCGAAATTGCCTCCCAGTGCCTGAAATTGTGTGTGATAGTTTCTCACGCAATCACGCGAAACCCCATGATTGTGTTCAGAAGGACTTCCCTTTGCCCGAAAATGTGTGTGATCAGCTTTCACGCAATCACGCGAAACCCCATGATTTCATTCAGATTGCCATTGGCTTATACTTCCAATTCCTTTCGTGTGATAAACTCCGATATCTCTACATACTGATTGTATAGACTAACATGGCTGTATCTTTGAATTCTGTTGTTTCTATGACAGGGAAGCCAGATGTTGGACCAGATAGGCATTTAAACACACACACACACACACACACACACACACAAAATCTGATCCAGCCAGGCTTTTTAAATGGTTCTTTCTACCTGCTCCTTTTCTTCCCTTTAGTTCCTGGGATTTACAGAAAGCCTCAAATTCTTCTCACTTGCTGCTGGAGCTTGGCTAAGTTTTTCAACATAGTGACAGTGTGGTCAAGATTGTCAAAACCCTGAGCCATTTCTTCTTCCTCCTTTTTCTGTAATAAAGTAAATTTTATAAAAGCAACAACACCCAAACGCTTGACTTTTCTTCTTTTTGCATCTCCCTACTCTTCTCCAATCATTTCCAAGTACCATTTTCTTTGTTTTCCTCCTTTCTCTTATTTCTATCCCAAAAGCTCTTGGTTTAAGAGTTTTACTTCACTGGTTGCAAAAGTGTTATCAAACCAACTCAAGTCCCTACAACCAAAGAACCCAAACTGTATAACCAAAACACCAACTGAAAGAATTCTGCCAAAGATAATAAATGAACAGAAACGCATCTGGCGTGAAGTTTTGATATTTTATTATCATATAACTATTTGCTTTTGATATTTTGCACAATTCTCAGTGGGGTAGTTACCCTTTTAGAAATTACACTGTTTTTTCTACTCCCTAGATTAGTTGTTTATTCCTTATAAAGTTGTTTGTTTTTTTTACATTGGGAAGTGGGGCCACAATTATCCTGTTCATTTATTATCTTTGGCAGAACCCTTTTGGTTGGTGCAAAAGTGTTATCTCCACCTGGACTGCTTTAGTACTTTCACTGGTTAGCTGTCCTGTTCTCAAAACTTTAAGAGATTTGGTATAGGACAAGTCAACACTGACACCATCAGGCCTTTCTCCAAACCAGAAGCTTGAGAAACAAACCAGAAGCTGAGAAAATGTTGAGACTTCCTAACAGAGAAAGAGGAAAAAATATAATGATTAATGTTCTCTATTGTATCTACCTAGTATCACACTACTAGCTATGGCCATTTCAAAAAATAATATAAGGTGGGTGTATGGAGTCCACAGTTTTAACAAAAAGAATTTATTCAGCTTCATAATTTACTACTAAAGTCCTCTATGGTATATTTAGTCTCGAGGAGCATACTAAAAATTTCTAAAAGCATAAACTTTGAAAGCAAGCTGTCCTCTAGATGGGGCAAAATGTATTTGGAGGTGATAATATTTGTTGCTATATGTCCTTGTCTTTTTTTTAAAGGAAAAAAAAAAAAGATCCAAAGGGGCTTTCTAGATTGGCAAAAAGAAGTGTGTTCATGGCTGCATGAAACTCTAGCCTTTAGATGAGAAAAAGGGAAAGTGTGCCATGAAAACACTTTTTTTGCGTTTTAGGGGAGAAGAAGTGCTTTTAAAAAGGTGCTGGTTTTCCCAGCTTCTTTTTTAAAAACTGCGGAACAGCGCAGCTCCATCTAAAGGCTGTGGTGCAGCTGCTAAGCATTAAGGAAAAGGCAACTTCATGTCACACTTTCCTGCCAATCTAGAAAGCCCCATTGAATCAATAGTTGTATGATGAGGCAAAACTTATGTAAATCCCATTGCTTCCATAGGTCTACTCTAGCAGGAAATCACTGATTGGATTCAGGCCTATATAAAACACAAGTAAAAACAGTATTTAACCACCACCACCCCACAAAATTCTGACAAATTTGAACAAAAAAGCAAAGAAATGCATTAATAAATGTTTCTGTAACACACATAAGCAAGTTCACCAGCTTAGATCCCAGTTGATCAAAGAAACCTCACAGACACATTGGTGGGGGGTGGGTGAATAAAATAGTTCAAGGCAAGTATAAATGACAGGATTTAAAGAGAGGAATGTTATGAAAACCAGTGGTGTAGTTTAGTTTTGTTATTAATGGGCACTAATCCTAGCACCAAGCCAGTGTGAGTGGTGGTCTGCATGTTGGACTAAGACCTCTAAAAGGTCAGAGTTCAGATGTCCACTTGGCCAAGGAAACCCACTGAATGTCTTGGACAAATGATAGTCTCTCAGACTCACAGGAAGGCAAAGGCAAATTTCCTTTGAACAAACCTTGCCAAGAAAGCCCTGTGATATGTTTGCTTTGGAGTCGACATAAGTCGAAAATGACTTGAAGGCACACAACAACAACAATCCTAGCACAGATTTCTCCTAGTTTACCAAGTTAGCACCAAAGTTGGTGCTATTAAGAGTCAATACAACTTCATTCCACTAGTGGGAGCCCCAGCCATACTAATTTTGGTCTTTCAGTAGCGGCAGATGTCCCAAATCCAGTTCAGAATTATGCATACTGAGTAATGACATTTCTGAGCTTAGCCAACCTTTCACTCCTGTCACTGCTTTATCCATCATATACATAGAGTTCTCATCATCAATGGCTGTGCTTGGAACTGGAAGGAGATCTTGAGTGGAGTGCCTCCGGATTTTGTCCTATGGCCATTTATTCTCAACATTTTTATCAGTGATTTAATGCTGAGGTGGAGGGAATCCTTATCATGTTTGCAATTGATGCAATATTGGGAGGGGTGGCTTGCAAATTGGAAGACAGGAACAGAATTCAAAAAGACCTAGATAAACTAGAAAACTGGGCAGAATTTGGGATGTGAATTGTGCAGAATTTTCAAAATGCATGGTTTTAGCACTGCATATGCATAGTTCCAAAGCTGTGGCCTAAAAATATTTTCTATTTCTGCCTAAAATGTCAAAATCTCTCTCCTTTTTAGAAAAAAAAAGACTGGCTACCTATCACAGAATATTGTAAAAAGATTTGGATAAGTTCCCCAAAATACATTGGCTTCCATACCTAACATGGATCAAAAATTGGAAGATTTTGAGAAAGACAAATATCAATTGCATAACAATTTTGATCACAAAGAAAGAAAGAAAAAGTCTGCAAAATTTTACTAAATATTACTAGCAAGGGATCAAGAGCAAGACCAAAATAAAGAAATTATGCTAAATCGGGCTTCAGGCATCGGGCATGAAAAAGACCTATAAAGTTGGACATATTCAAGAAAAAGGACACAACAATTTACACATTACCAGGCCCTTAAAGTAAACTATTTGGAAATGGCACATCACTGGCATTTAACTCCGATAAAAATTCTGAAGATTTATTATTCTGATGACAATAAATGCTGGAAATGTGAGCAGCAATAAGTTCTTGGTACCATAAAAATAAGAAATAAGAAACAGTCTGGAGAATGCAATGATTGACTATGTAAATAAAACACTCTCTCCTTTTGCAAAAGGAAGGAATAAAAAACTTTTATGAGGCACCCTGTCTTCATCACTAGGTGGCAGTAAAGACAAAATGTCCACTGTAAGCAGTACAACACAAGTAATTAAAAAATGATTAAGAACTGTATCAATGCAGAGAAAGTTCTGCTACTGCTGTTTCAAGTATTTCTTTCTGGGCTCAGAAGCAGTGGTTATGCCCTAAGGTTTGTTGGCAACCCTAAAAAAATTTTCTTGCACAATGCTGTTCTTGATGGCCATTTAGCTTTGTCTGGTTGAACATCTTGCCCGAGAACTCCAATTTGAGATGTTCCAAACAGTCCTGGCATGTAGGGCCGGGCAAAGTGTGGCTTGCAGGCTACATGTGGTACCCCAGGGCCATTTTTGTGGGTGGGCTGAAAAGTGAAGAAATTGGATAAGAATAAAATCAACTTTCAGATGTGGATGTGCTGGAAAAGAGTGCTGAGGATACCATGGACAGCCAAAAAGACAAGCAATGGATCCTTATACAGATCAAGCCTGAAATACCCCTAGAAACCAAAATTATGAAACTGTGGCTGTCATACTTTGGTCACATCATGAGAAGGCACAACTCATTGGAAAAGACAAGAATGCTAGAGAAAATGGAGGGCTAGATGGAGAGTAGAAAGAGAGGAAGACTACATGCCAGATGGATAGACTCAATTAGGGAGGTCATAGGACTGAACCTACAAGACTTAAGCTGAGGAGTGAAGGGCGGGGTGCAGATGGAGGTATCTCATCCACAGGGTCACCATGAATCAAGGTCTCCTGGAAGGCAGTTAACAACAACCCAGCAGGAAAAAAAAAATCCAAAAATTGCCCCAGATATTCTCAAGGGAGTCTGAGGGGGGGGGGATCACAATTTTTTTAGCCCCCACTGTGCAATTTTAGGCCCATGAGAGACCTTTTCTTAAAACAGAAAGTTAACCAAAGTGACTTCCAATCACTTCCTGCTTGAAAAGAGGCTTTTGCTGGGTTTAAAATAGTCCAGAGGAATATTCAAACATGGCCAGAAAGTAGTCAGGGGATCCCTTGGGATCTTTGGGGCTTTCTAGACTGGCAGGAAAGTGTGACATGAAGTTGCCTTTTCCTTAATGCTTAGCAGCTGCACCACAGCCTTTAGATGGAGCTGTGCTGTTCTGCAGTTTTTAAAAAAGAAGCTGGGGAAACCAGCACCTTTTTAAAGGCGCTTCTTCTCCCCTAAAATGCAAAAAAAGTGTTTTCATGGCACACTTTCCCTTTTTCTCATCTAAAGGCTAGAGTTTCATGCAGCCATGAACACACTTCTTTTTGCCAATCTAGAAAGCCCCACAGTCTTCATTTCTAGGGAACCTTTCCAGTTATTCACCAAACTGTAGAGGAAACAAGGGATATATCAACTGTAAAAATAACAATTCTATCCCAGAATTCTGTCTATGGGAAAGAATGGGATAGTTTCCTGAATTTCTGTAATAACTACCTGAATTAACAGAAGAGATCCACATGAAACAATTATTTTGTAAGTAAATCTTTCTCTCTGGCTTTTCTTCGCTAACGAAGATTCAGGAAGGATTCATCCCACGCTTTCTACAAGCGCGTTAATGACTAAAAAGGCCGATCCAAGATAAACAAGTATGGCATGAAGTTTTGTTTCAGGGAGTCCTTGTATCTTTTCTTTGGGGCACCCCTCTTATGCTGACCCCATGGTGAATTCACTGTAGAGTACTATTTTGGGGAGGCGATGGTCCTCTATCTGAGAAATGTTCCCTGCCCAGCGCAGCTGCAATTTCAATAGCATGACCTCAATGCTGGTGATCCCTGCTAACTCCAGGACAGCAACATTCGTCACATAGTCAGTCCAGTGTATATTTTGGATTGTACGTATACAGCGCTGATGAAAGTGTTCAAGGAGTCGTAGATGTTGGCGATAGGTAATCCATGTTTCAGACCCATAGAGGAGAATAGACAGTACAACGGATCTGTACACACTGATTTTTGTGCTTCGTCTCAGGTGTTTGTTGCTCCAGACTCTTTTGTGAAGCCTTCTGAATGCACTACTGTATATACCTTTGCTAAACTGTGATCAATCTCTTTATCAGTCTTGGCGTCTGAAGAGATTTTGGTTCCCAGGTAAGTGAACTGCTGAACAGATTTAAGTACAGATTTGCCTGTGGTGACGTGAGGATGATAGTGCTCTTCCTGTGGTGCAGGCTGGTAGAGAACTTCCATTTTCTTCAGGCTGACTTCCAGCCCAAACAGCTCTGCAGCCGTTGCGAAGCAGGATGTTAGGTGCTACAAGCTGCTTCTGTATGGGCAACAAGGGCAGCATCATCAGTGAAAAGCAGCTCATGGACTAGATAGTTTAGAGTCTTTGTGCAGGGTAAATACAAATATTCCATCATATTTTATATCATGAATACTAAAACCAGGTAACAAGTAAAGGAATTAAAGCAAATATGGGAATAGTGATGATGCATCTAGAAATTTGATACTGAAACCAATACTTATCCTTGGGCAATTATGAATCATGAATCATGATCAAAGAACAAATTAAGAGCAAAATATTTTAGTAAGCAGAATACAGTGATATGTTGCTTGTGGTATGATAGATAGTATGGAATGTATACGAAAGAGTGTTACAGGTGTTGGGAAATGGTGGGATATCTATGTACAGTATGTAAATTGTATATGTATGCACTGTGTTATATATACTATATATATTATGTATGTATGCAATATGTGTTATTTGCTTGTATTGTATTATATGTTTAATTAAAAAATAAAAATAAAAATAACAATTCTGACTGGAAAACCTTTGGCAGTCTGAATACTAGCAAATGGTATATTAAGATCTGGGCTCTTGCTGTACTGAAAAAAAATTAATTCAAAAAATTTGATGGAGACATGGACATAGACAACTTTACAGAAATGTGGGCTCCGGCCACACTTCATAAATAAAACTGTTTGACACCACTTTAACTTCCATGGCTCAGTGCTGTGGAATTCTAGGATTTGTTGTTTGGTAGGGGCACCAGAGCTTTCTGACAGGGAAGGCTAAATATCTCACAAAACTACAAATCCCAGTATTCCATAGCACTGAGTCATGGCATTTAAAATGTCAAACTGCTTTATTTCTGCAGTATGACAGCAGCTGTGGGTTCCTTTTATTTCCTATATTAATTGTTGTAGGGACACATTAAAGCAAGCTCCTGCAACCTGTGGAAACATTTGGAACAATGCACTTGAATCAATGATAATTTTGGATGATACACTGTTTCTAAGATACAATTGTTGTGATATATATTGTGCTGATATGGCCTTTAGAGGGAGAGAATAGGCAGGCATAACTCCATGGTTCCTAGCCCAGTGGCTGATGAAAGGCTCTCCCTCCATCCCAACTGCTTCCAAGGGAGAGAAGAGCAGACAGCATCTGCTGGACTTACCGGTAATCTCCTCCACCACTGCCATCCCTTTTTCCTTGTTAGTGGTATCTTTTTAGATTGTCAGCCTGAGGATAAGGAACTGTTAACAATTGTAAACTTCTAATGTGAAGCACCAGGTACACTGATGGTGCCCTATAAATACATCATCATCATCATCATCATCATCATCTACACACAGTGATATTGATTTTACCTTGTTATTTATTGCTTATATTTGTATTTGTACCTCTTGCTTGTTTAATAAATTTCTATTTTATTTTATATATTTTTTAAAAAGCAAATATTCTGAAAAGATCTAAACTAAGGCGAAGAACTAGAAGGAAAGAAGAAATGTCAGTAAAGAAGACATGCTCAAAAAGGTAGACAATGCCACATAGGTTAAAGGTCCTTTTACAATTGTCTAAGGCAAGCACAAAAATAAGATGTATTTCAATATTGTTATGAATTTCTCACCTCCTCAAGTAGTGAGAGTTTCAAGATTTAGTTTGCTCAGGATTTAGTTTTCTTTGGGGAAAAATAAAATTGATATCAAGAGGAATTAAAAACACTTTACTTTGTTCAGACTGCATCCTAGATTACTGCCTGACTTGCGGTTTAAATGGAGTAATAAGATATAATAATTTCTTGGGGCATTAGGTCATATTCCTTTCTTTTCATTTTTATCTTTCAGCAGGAAGAAAGATCTTGATTTCTGTTATCTCTTTACAAAGCTTTCTCACCCTTCTTCCAAAAGAGAATCTAAAAATACAATAATAATTTGCAATAAAATGTTTATTGCTGCTCTCACAGTTTAGAAATTTGTGCCTTATTGTCTATTATTGTCTATATGTACCCCCCCCTCTCTTTTACCCATACACACACACACACACACAACAAATAGTATAGGTTCATTTTCCACAGGACAGTTAAGCAATCAAAAAGACTAGGGTATGAGGAATGTACAGAGATGTTCCAGTAAGATACTGCAATTACTCAGCAAAGCACCTGTACGTACATTGTGGCTAAGGAAAACACAACCATGCTGAAAACTCATTAAGATGCTCAATTAAGGAAGCGCAAAGCTTTCTGTTGTATGTTGGCATTGCCAAATACTTGAAAATTGGTCATGCTAGCTGACGATCTGGGGAGGTGGAACCCAAAAATGAACTCTTCCAAGCTCTGTAAAATAAATACTGTCTACACCATGATTCTGATCAGACAAAAATAAAACCACCATTAACTTCAAAATATAAGAGACTCACCTCTACACTTTCACTTCCAAACTGTAAAAATATAAATCAATCCAATTCAAGAATCTTTAAAAATCTGTAATAGGCAAAAGTTATACTTGGAGTCATTTATCTCTAACATGGGTCTTCAGGCTGTATTGTGAATCACATCTGAAGCTTCTTCTGTCAATTCAGAAAGGGAAAAAATATATCTTGTAACTCATTATCAGAGAAAGGGTTAAATTCTTCCCAGTCATTAGTATTATGAGGAGTTACTCACAAGCAATTATAAATATGCAAAATTATAAAAACACTGTCCTGTATTAGGCACATTAGATCCCAGCATGTAGCAACAAGTTTCAGTCGCTTCTCAAAAATGTTGTTTCTCTTCAGCATTCTAACCCGATGTTTAAAATTAAAGAGGCCCTTCAGGTGCTCAATGTACATTTCCCTACTACACTGTTCACATACCATTTTGACAACTAATTGTGTTCTTTTACTTCTTCCTTAATTAGCTTACTGTTAAGAAAAACTTAATGGGAATTGGCAAGGTGTGTACTAGGAGTGCTTATGGATTTTGCTCAGTCCTCATTTTAAAGTAAACCAACCTGATCAGCACCTTCCAGACTAGCACACAGATAGGAACACAGTTATCCTTTGAATTTTGTGCTCTTCAGATATTGCAGTGATATGCAAAACTGAAAAAGCACCAGAGTGGATATAAAAATGGTTATTGTAGAGTAACACCCAGTAATAAAGATGTACCTGGAGAGAAAATATGTTTATGAATGCATATTTTCTAAGAAAATATGTTTAAAAGTGTTCAAAATAAAATTACACACACACACACACACACACTGTAGTTTAATATGAAATTTTGTAGATTTTTTAAAAATCATAGATTAATGTGGAAATCAGACCAACTTATGAACAAATGCATAATTGGCCAGCAGTTAAAGTGGTGTCAAACTGGATTATTTCTGCAGTGTGGACTGGATCTCAGTCAAGTTGTTGTTGTTTATATCCCTCTCTAGCCCCAAAACTGGGATTCAGAGTGACTTACAAGATTAAAAACAGTACAATTAAAAACACAGAAAAAGTTACATTAAAAACAGAATTAAATTATTACAATATTAAACTTGATTGCATAAAAAATAAAATATACAGTCTTCCCTCTGTTCTCACAATCCTTGGATCCACATTCTTTACTTATGTGCAAGAGATGAACAAGGGGAGAATGAATGGGGCACGTGCTCCCGGCATGCACCCATACATCCCCATGCGCCTGCGCCTATATTCAAGCCAATGGGGCTTGAATATTGGCGAAACTCAATTTTTGCAAGGGGGTCCAGAATGGATCCCCCGTGAAAAAGGAGGGGTGACTGTAGTTTAAAAGATAAAGGTGTATAAAATGCTTTAAAAAGAATACAGCATCCAGTTCATTCTTTAAAAACCTTCTTCCTTAAAAGCCTGTCTGAAGAGGAAGATCTTTGACTGCCGATAGAAGTCTGTCTTGCTTCAATTATGTCAAATTTTAAGTGATTTTTACCTCATTTTATAATGTTATTGTTTAGTTTTAAGGGAGGGGATAAGGGGATTATGTAATTTTATTTACGTGTGCATCTATGTATTTCATTTATGTACTTTTTATTATTGTAACCCGCCTCAATCCCTTTGGAGAGGAGGGATATAAATAAAACTTGTTGTTGTTGTTGTTGTTGTTACTACAGATGAGATAATCTAGGGGCAACCAGATTAAGTAACTGTTCCATATTCATGATCATTACTTAGTCATAATTGTGACACTATTGCCACAAACAAAACACCCCTCCTAACATACCTA
Organism: Urosaurus nigricauda; assembly: GCA_034509955.1. Taxonomy (NCBI): domain Eukaryota; kingdom Metazoa; phylum Chordata; class Lepidosauria; order Squamata; family Phrynosomatidae; genus Urosaurus; species Urosaurus nigricauda. The sequence goes on from JAOEGL010000001.1 coordinate 119,648,220, forward strand.
ACCATCAGCTGCATAGAATCATAGAATCATAGAATCATAGAGTTGAAAGAGACTACAAGAGCCATCCAGTCCAAACCCCTGCCATGCAGGAACTCTCCATCAAAGCATCCCCGACAGATGGCCATCCAGCCTCTGCTTAAAGATCTCCAAGGAAGGATACTCCATTCTGAGGGAGTGTGTTCCATTGTCAAACAGCCCTTACTGTCAGGAAGTTTCTCCTAATGTCTAAATGGAATCTCTTTTTCTGGAGCTTGCATCCATTGTTCCGGATCCTTTTCTCTGGAGCAGCAGAAAACAATATTGTTCCCTCTTTAAAATGACATCCCTTCAAATATTTAAACAGGGCTATCATATCACCTCTTAACCTTCTCTTCTCCAGGCTAAATATCCCCAGCTCCCTAAGTCGCTCCTCATAAGGCATGGATTCCAGACCCTTCGCCATTTTAGTTGCCCTTCTTTGGACATGCTCCAGTTTCTCCACATCCTTTTTGAGTTGTGGTGCCCAGAACTGGACACAGTATTCCAGGTGGGGCCTGACCAAAGCAGAATAGAGTGGCACTATTACTTCCCTTACCTGACCCCTTTTCTAACTGGGAACCATTCTGTTTCTCCAAATTCTTTTCTAACTGTAGACTCTTGACGTAAGTACAGATTTCTCATCAGGACTAGTCTCTGTTATTAACAGCCCTGGTCAGATCTTGCAAATTCAGGGCTGCAGTTTCCTTGACTGAGTTAATCTACCTGTAATGCAACCTTCCTCTTTTCCTATTAATATTTGCTTTTCCCCAACACAATTGTTGTGTATGGTTTGATTATTGTGTGTTCAGTTCCCCATTTGAAATAGCTCTGTGTGGATGTGTGTTAATGAAACCACTTTGCCTCTGCAAACTACTGCCAACATCCCTTGCAAGCAGGTATGGTCAGAAAATGCATTAGTTCATACATGTGTCTGAATATATACTTATTAACAGCAAATAATAAGGGAAAAAAAGAGATCTCAATCTATTGGTTGTTGATGAGGTGACTGGGTGGAATCATGGCAAAGATAGCAAATTCCATGAGACATATTGGGTAAGATTTCAAACAAGCTGAAGCAAGTGCATAAGAGAATGCGGGAAAAGATCAAAGGTGTATGCTCTATCAGTGTTGATTCAATGGCTTCCATTGTTTCATTATTTTCTTAAAACAATAAAAAGGGGATATGATGTTCTATAAAGCGTGAAGAGAGCCAGTGTGGTGTAGCAGTTTGTGTGCTGGACTCTGGAGACCAGGGTTTAATTCTCTGTTTGGCCATGGAGACCCATTGGGTGATCTTGGGCAAGTCATGCTCTGTCAGACTCAGAAAAAGGCAGACACCCACCCACCTACCCTGAACATATCTTGCCAAGAAAATCCTGTGAAAGGTTTGCCATAAGTCAGACATGTCTCGAAGGCACACAACAACAACAAAACATGAAGGAGCCTCACTATTTCAATTAAAGAAGGCTGTGGATTCAAGAATGGTTGCCATAGACTCACTAGACATTAACAGAAATAGTCGGGGGGGGGGGTTGTATACATTAAAGGTGTGACATTGTGGCAAGTGGGAATTGTTTTGGGAGGAAACAACTTCATTGAGTTCGATAAACCTTATTAAGATCATAAGGTAACTGAAGGGCACCTTACCATTTTGCTTGTGCCTGGGTTTGTGATTCTCAGAGTAGCTCAGCTGTGAGAATTGTGCAGCGTTTAGATAATGTTGGAATGTAGCTCCCAGAATTCCTCACCACTGGTTGTTTGGGGCACTGGGAATTGCAGTCCTACAGCATCAGGAGGGCTGCATGACCCCCACTTCTACGCAGTTGTTTAGTTGTGTTCATTCAGGCTTACACTCATGAAGAACTCTGGGCAAAATGGCTCCAATGACAAATTGGAAAGTCCCAAATGGGCTTTTAAATAGGCTTGCAGACTGGGCCTATGAAGAGAAAGGAAAACAACATAGCCCAAAAAGCCCTCAAAAAACTATTAAAAGGGAAGCTGTCTGCAAAGACAACTTGAAACAGAGATGAGGGAGGTGTGATTTGATCATCTGTCTTGTTTTTTGTACTTGTTAGCATATTTTAGTTATTAGTACAGTTTATTCTGTCTTTGTGGTTTGTAGCACTTCAAGTGAAATGTCATCTGTTCCTGATTATTTATTCTTTCCAGTTTCTCTTAGTGCAGCTTCCACCTTGCTTTTTAGAAGTTGGGATTCATCTTCATATGGTTCCCTGTTCCATGTTTCATTCATTTTTTTAATCTCTTTTACATAACTCTTCTGTGTATTGCAGCAAATGTTACATAATGGCCATTTATTACCAGCTTGCATGGCCTGGGTGTGCACAGCTCCACCACTTCCTAGTGATGTAATTGTGATAACCTATTTGATGTCTTCTGTATAATATCTTTGCTTTCACAAGCTGTAGTCTTCTCTTCAGACTTTATCACACCAGGCTTATAAGGTGCCCCAATCACATTAGTCTAGAAAATGCACACATGTTGAGTTAGGGATAATTATTATTACACAGCTCTTCCAAATTGCCATGGTGCTGCTTCTGTCCTGGCCTCTGTCTTCCACATGCTGGTTTGCATAGCTCCATCTCCCTGTCCTATGGCCTTCCCAGCATGTCTTCTGGTCTGTATTTAGTTTTATTTTTACTGCTATTTTTCAGTCATGGCAATCCATTAAATATCAACAAACAAACAAAAAGTTTTAAAAAGCAAAGAGCTTGCTTGGGAATAGTGAGGGGTGCCCACTCACACCACATGATTGCATATCAGAACTGCTTCATAAGGAATTTACCACACTTGTTCAATAGTTGACAAGCAGTACAACTGGGAAGTATTGACAAGTTTTGCCCATCAATGAAAAGGAGTACTCCAGCAACAGATGCATGGAGCTCAGTGTTCTCAGTACGCTGATGACACTCAGATATATTTCTCCATGACCAGATTGTCTGCTCAGACCTCAGATGGCATCTCTCCTCTCAATGACTTTCTCGCAGCAGTAATGGATTGGATGAGGGAAAATAGATTGAGGCTATATCCTGACAAAATGGAGGTACTGACAGTCACCGGCCTGAAACCAGGTCTGGAAATACATCTTCCAGTCCTGGATGGAGTCACACTCTCCTCACAGGACCCTATTCGCAGTCTGGGGGTGCTCCTAGACTCATCGCTTCACATGACGTGTCAGGTGAATGCGGTGGTCAGAAGTGCCTGTTATCAGCTTCGGGTGAGCCGCCAGATGCACCCTTTCCTGGAGATGAAGGACCTGGAGGCTGTGGTACATGCACTGGTCACCTCATGTCTGGATTACAGTAACACACTCTACATGGGGCTACCTTTGTGCCTAACCCGGAAACTTCAACTGGTTCAAAACATAGCAGCCAGGCTAGTCACTGGAACATCGCGGAGAGAGCATATAACACCAGTGATTAAATCCCTCCACTGGCTGCCGATCAGTTTCCAGGCACAGTACAAGGTGGTGACTTTGACCTTTAAAGCCCTACATGGCTTGGGTCCAACTTATCTTAGAGACCGCCTCCTCCCATATGAGCCCCCGTGCACACTTCGGTCCTCTGGGAGGAAATTGCTTCAACCTATAAATACTAAGTTGTCCCAGACCCCATAGGGCCTTTTCTGCTATTGCTCCCAGGCTGTGGAACGACCTGCGGGATGAGATGCGTCTTATTACAACCTTAGAAAGCTTTTAAAAAGCGATCAAGAAGCATATCTTCTGGCAGGCCTTCCCAGACAGTAACTAATTTCCCATCACCTGGTTCAAGCCGGAAAGAGTGAAGTATCCCACCAGGGTGTGGACTGCATGCCAGTGTAAAGATGGGGGAAGAGACTGGTAAGCCACTAGTGTTGTTGCTATCCATAATTTTTATTTTTATTTTATTTTATTTTATTTTGCCAATCCACAAATTGATTGCACAAGCACATGAGGGCTCACCTGCACCACTGACCCATCACACAACTTCATTAACTCAAATGATGACAAACAATTCATACAATGGATTTAATAAATATAGTAACAAACTGGCAGGTCCAATTGGGGACTATGGGAGGAAGGGGGAGAAAGGGGGCATGTACAGGTTGGCTCCATGATTGTGCTGTGCCATGTGTCACTGGGTGCACCAATGGGCAGTTGATTGATCATTCAATCGGTCAGCCAGTTGTTGGCTCATTGTGGCAGCCAGCACATTCTTCCCATGAATCAGGAAAACCCTGGGGGTAAGCCACCTTTTCCCCTCTGCCTGGTCATGCCCTTAGATCTGCCTTTGAAAACTATTTGAAAAATTCAGCTAGTATAAAACATGGCTGGCAACAACTCCACTGGCTCCTGGTTTGCTTCTAAATGAAATCCAAGATGCTGGTTTTTATCTTTAAATCAGTTTTATGGCTTGTGACCAGAATACTGAAGGACCATGTTCTACCACAAGTCTGTCCAAGGTTTCTTCCTAGGGGATAATGGCTCATTTAGTCACTGACCTTGGGTTCCTTGGGCTCTGTTTTTATCTCTCCCCACACTTCTCAAAATATCTCCATCAAGACAATAAAAGTGGTCCTTTGGGGTTTAGGCTTTGGATCTCATCAATATATAGGTCAATAGATTTAAGATTTTAGAGCACATTGGCTTCTGGATAGCACTGTGCTCTCTCTGAAGGATAAAATTAAGTTGGGAGTGTTCTAGAACTTGGCATGACTCCTGGATCCCTGCAGCTGCATAGCTAGAACTGTTTTTCTTCAGCTTGGTCTGGTGTGCCAGCTATGCCTCTCCCAACTCAGGGCAGATCTGGCCACTCTGATACATGCCTTGCTTGCCTCCCACTCAGATTACTGAAATGCACTCTACTTGGGCTGCCATTGAAGAATGTTCATAAACTGCAGATAAGAAGGAGGAGGGAGGGAGAAGTACCCCTGGTCTTCTATTAATTGAACAGGTTTAAAGGTATTTTTCCCCAGACTTATTTTAAGGTACTGGTGCCTGCCTATAAGGTTTTAAATGACTTAAAACCAGAATATTTGAAAGATCTGCTCCTATAAGTGAAATGAGCCATGTGTTGGCATAATTTCATCAGGCCCATTGTACAGTTCACTGCTTCACACATTTTAGTGCTCCAGATATTAGGAACTTCAGCACACAAAGTTGGGCCCAAACAGAAAGGCCAAAATAAAGTTGCTTCGGATCACTTTGGAGGTTTGCTATTTTAATGATACATGCATCTTAAGAGGCTGGAAGCTGCACCAAAGCTGCACTCCAATTCTTAGGACTGGAGCATGGCTTCAGCCCAGTTTCTAGCCTCTTAGGATGCATGCATCATTTAAATAGCATACCTCCAAAGTGACCTGAAGCAGCTTTATTTTGACCTGTCTGTTCAGGCCCCAAATTCCCTGCCCATCATCAAAAGCAATTGGATGAAAGAGGAAAGAGCAAGAACATAATACTGAACTCTGAAGAGCTCACTTAGGGACAGGAGCAGAGATAGCTGACGAAGCTCAGCAACAAGGCTTTTATTTATTTATTTATTTATTTAGCGCTGTAAATTTACACAGTGCTGTACATACAATCTTATATTTAGACAGATCCCTACCCTCAGGCTCACAATCTAAAAGAGACAACACAAAAGGAAAAGGGGAAGGGGATGGGAAGGGGATGAGGTCCAGTGGTTCTTCTCTCCCTCTGGGGCCTGGACCAAGACAGATGGACTGGAGGGAGGGGTACAGCCATCAGGACATCCAACCAACCAGATGAGGATGCAGAGATGAAAGTCCCAAAGGAATTCTACCTTGGCAGGCCTCTTAACTTGCAGTGGTGAAGGAGAAGCTGGAACCATCCATATGAGAACACAAAGCCAAGATGTCCACATGAGAGCCAGAAATAATAAAGAAAAGCTGAGAGAGTCTGGACCTTCTAACTTAGACCCATCTACACATCAAAAATATTTATTATTGTCTGTTACATCGCAGTAGTTGTTTCACCACACTCTATCAGACTGCATTGCTGAAAGTACAGTGCTTTCCAAGGCCCTCTGTTACCTCACAGAGGTTTCACTTAACTTTAAGTGTGATTAGAAAGCCAGTAAAAGAATAGTTAATATTGTGGCAAAGTCACACTGTCGTAATAATTTTGTGAATTTGGGGATCTATTGGATAGTTTGTTCTGCGACTCCCTCATGTGAGTTACTGGTAAAGCAAGCCAGCACTGCCTTCTCCCTTAATCAAATCTAACTTTTGCTTCTTCAGTATAGGGTTGCAAGCTTTAATAAGGGACAGGGATCTTGTTCCTTCAGTGTTTGGGTAGAAGAGGGAATTGCATCAGGTGGACACATTTTGTCCACAGGATAATATAAGCCACAGGGTGAACCACATATAGGACATGGGATCCCACACAACCCCTGCCTGATTCTGTGGCTTCAAGAGATGCTTCAATACAACAAAATGCAACAAAACAAAATCCTGCCTTACCCTCAGGAATTGCATACTCTTAGAAACTTGTAAGAAATGTTACTGTTCTTTCAGAAGGGGGGGGGGGCATTCCCCCACCCATGCTTTGTTAAAAAATAAGTATTTGAAACAAAAACAAAACTGGGACTGTAATTCTGACTTCTTCTGGATTCATTGAGCATGCAGCTCATAGTGAGTCCTGGGCAAATGCTGGTTAATAATGCTGAGCATCATGCTCTCTAAATAGAAAGAATCCCATAGAGAGAGAGCTTGCCATTTGTAAGCTTACTCCAGAAAACAAAGAACCTGGAGAAAAAGGCAGAGCTTGGAAAAATTACTCTGTGAACTGTGGGTATATATGAGACTTCAAATCGCCTGTTGACTTATGGCAACCCCCATGAATTTCATAGAGTTTTCTTAGGCCTGAAACACATGGGCAAAAAAGGGCCACATTGGAGATGTGGCATTTAGATAATGCATGCTTCGAACGCATCCAGCAGCCATGCCAAGGCCACACCAAGTAAGAAAAACCTGGTTCCTTCCAGTGGCCCAGTTCAGGACCACAGCAGCAGCCCGGACTGGGATTAGGACCAGGACCATGCAGTCACTGAGGTCTCAGTGTGATTGGTACCAGTGCAGTGCTGCACAGTCCTTTTGGCGAGTCTGCTTCAGGCCCTTGGCAAGGAATTTTCAGAGATGGTTTTGCCAGTTCCTTCCTCTGAAATTAGGATGCAGCACCTGGTATTTGATGGGAGTCTTCCATCCAAGTACTAGCCAAGGCTGAGCCTCCCTAGCTTCCAAAATTAGACAGGAACTGGTGCTTTTAGGATATTTAGGCCCTACAGCTCCTCAGATTCTCCAGGCAGAATCATTAATAGTCATGCTGTCTGGGCGAACACTTGGCACTATTGTCCAAAAAAACTGTCTGAGTTCTGAAAAATTTTCCAACCCACACATTAACTGGAGACATTCCCAGAGCAAAAGGAGCAATCATGGATTGCAAGAAGAAAAAGGAGCGAGCACTGATTCTAAACACTTAAGTTGTAAAATGTCAGTTCCATCTTTGCAAAGATAGAAATAAAAAGCCAAAAGTACAAAACTGAAGTTGCTCCTCAGGCAGAGCTATGCATCAGATAAAGAAAAAATACACTCCTCCAGTACCATTTTCCTGAATTAAGCAGATCAAAATGTCTCTCCCATAATGAAATGAACTGGGGGGAAAAAAGGTCTTTGGAATTAATAGGTAAACCTTTGCTATGAATACATCCAACATCAGATACCCATTTTGGTTATTCTAGAGCAGTGGTCCCCAAATTTTTTCTAGCTACTGCCCCCTTTTCTCTTGGGCAACAACCTTCCCATGCATATTTCTTGATATTAGGTCTACACTTCTACTGCAAATTCAAAACAACCAATCTCACTCACTGCTCCTTTTGCACCCAGTGACCTTGGGAACAGCGATTGAGCACCTGGCTGAGCAGCGACTGAGAAGCCTCTTGCCTGTGCCAACCTTGCAGCAAAAGCTGGCCTGAGCAAGAGGCTTTGTGGTCACTGTTCCACTGGCTGTTCAGTTGCTGCTCCCTTTGCATCCAGTCAATCTGGGAGCAGCAGCTGAGCAGCAGGTGAGAAGCTTCTCATCTGTGCCAGCTTTGTGGCAAGAGTAAGAGGCTTCTTGGTTGCTGGTAAACTGGCTGCTCAGTTGCTGCTCCCTTTGCACCCAGTCACCCTGGAAACAACAACCAAGGAGCTAAGTGATCAGCAACAGAAAAGCCTCTTACGCATACTACCCCAGTATATGTGAGAGGTGTCTTGGTCACTGCTCAGCCAGCTGCTTGGCTGCTACTGTCAAAGTGATCAGGTAAAAGTGGGGAAGCTTCTCACAGGTGAGGGAGGACTCTCAATCCTTCTTTGTTGGGGCAGAGAGGGGTACAGCCAGTGTGTGTGTGGGGGGGGGGGGTGAATACAAAAGCCAAATTCCCTGGACTGGAGACTGGTATGGATGGGGAAAGGGAGAGGAGCCACTCCAATATGAAGGACTCTTTCCAAGAAGAGCCACTCCAATGTGAAGGGCTCTTTCCAAGAATCAATCCCAGATACTCCTCCCTTGCCTTCCCCAGAGACATGTCTTTCCCACACAGCTTCAACTGCCCCCACCCCCCAATACGCATGCATACATATACTTGTTTCATCTGTTACCTCTTCTCTCAGCCTGTCTGATGAACAAAAACAGGAGCAGCAGAGCATCTCCAGCCTGCTAGCCAAGCCCAAGCAAAGCTACAAAGCTTAAACAGTCACAAATTGGAAAGCTAATTTTTACCACCAATTCTCCCCCACTGCCACGTGCTCTAACTCCTTGCTCCAGTCTGTCCCAAAATGGTCCCACTTTGAGTAACAGAAACAATGTCCTGCACTGAAGCAACATAAGAGTTTCCCAACCACCTCTGCCACTACCAGTGAAAGACACAGCTGAGGGAGTGAGCTTGTGCAGGTGGGTGAAGAGCAAGAGACACCACCTCATAAAATGATCATCAAGGTTGTGTTGTAGTTTTAAGGGACTCCGAAAAGAAGTCTCATGCAATCCTCATCCCCACCATGGTCTTAAAGGCAGTTCATTCCTCTTGTCTTTCTTGCATATCAGTACTTTGACAGAAAACCCCCTAATGCTCCCCTTTCCCTCACTGCCCCCTTACTGCCCCCTTTCCATTTTGCTGCCCCTTTCCACCTCACTGCCCCCCTGGATCTTTCCACTGCTGTCTGGGGGTTGTACCACCCACTTTGGATATCACTGCTCTAGAGGATAGTAAAAGGCTTCAGGGAAGAAGTTAACTCAAGTTTTTCGGAATCAGTGTACAAGCTGCAAAGGCTGCACTGTGTCTGCACAAACTAGAAAGGTTGGAACTTGAATTCCCACATGTATTCACTGAGAGATTAGGGGGCTGTATGAACGGGCCAAAAGGTCCATGTTCTCCTTGGCCTAGAGGTGTCCTGTTTAGACATTGAAGTCCAACAGCCCCATGCCAGGGACAGGCAGACCTCAGCCCAACTGGTCCTTAGCCTGGTCTAAAAAGTCTGACTGTTTTCAGTGGAGTTTCCTAGAAACTCTACTGAGGCAGACGGTAGACATGATGACCACACACACCCTTACCATCTGCCACCTTTGTACATACAAACCCCAGTAGCAGCCTGATGCCAGAAAGAGGTGCCTGGCCATGTGGGTGAATCCAGGAGCCTCATTTCTACTCTTATGGACTGTGTTAAGAGCCTTTATGTAGAAAGTGACAACATACAAGTGTGATGGTCCCATGGTCCAACAGAGGTTGGGTATCTGAACACTCACCCTTCCCTGTACAGGCTAGATCCCTGGGCAGGATACAATGAGGTTGGCTTGTCATATCCTGCATGTGCAGACAGGCTCTAGTAGAGTATAAAGTGCCACTGATGACTTCCCAAATGTATCCTGCATATCGCATGGAAATCTGGATTCTTCCATTTGCCGTGCACCCAAAGACTGATGTGCAGCTAGATTGTTTAAGAAGACATGTGGTTACTGAGCCACAAACTGGGTCATACTTACTGATCCTATTCTGCAACCTGATGTTCATATCAGTAGGAACTGTAAATGTACTATAGATAAGGCACTAGAGCTAGACACACATCTACTGCTTATTGTTAATCCATTGCTAGCTGTTCTAGCCTCAGGAAAGAAATTCATAAAACTCTATGTCATTCAAGTCAATCAGCAGTTCATGGTGGATGACTAGACTGCTGATACCCAAACTATCATAACACATTGCAGGGCTCAGTGTGAAGTGTTTCTAGTTTGAAATTTCAGGGGAGAAAATCATGATTTTTTTTTTTTCATGCTTCATGAAAACAATGCCAACCAGACTGCCTGGAGTCATTCCTTCCTTTGATAATGTCTTAATCATGGCTTCATCTGACAGCAACTCACACAACAACTCCAAGACATGCAACAGAAATTTGAGCAATCAGGCATCACCATAAAAAAGAAAAATGTCTGTTGAAAGTTTCCAGTATTCAGTTATATTGAAGTGATGCTGCTGGTATTCATCCTACAGAAGGTAAAGGTGTTACATGATGACACTACAGTACACCTAATCTCTAATCATTCATATGATGTATGAATTTTTGAAAACCCCATTTTCACATATCCACCTTCTGAAAGTGAATGAGTGAAGTTAAATATTCACACAAAGAAAAGATGGAGGAAACAATTTTTTAAACATATAAACTATAAGCCAGAGCCACCTCATTTCCGCCCTACCATCCAGAACAATACAACACAAAAACAATTCCCAGTTCATAGAAATATTTTAATGAAACAAATAGACCAACAATTAGACTGCTTTTCTGAAAGCAATGGTTTACACTTAGCAGCCCAAGACCCAATTCCACAATAATATCTGCTTCATCACTGGGAGGAGACATCACTGCTTCATCCTTGGAAGGGGACATTACTTTCCCTTCCTTGCTCCAATAATATCCAGGTTTTTTTTTATTTCTCATGTTTAATCTGAAAGATAAAGAAGAAACTCAAAGACAAAATTGGAAAAGGGGGCGGTTCAGAACCCCAACACACAGAAACACCTAACATGTTGTTTGTCACAAATAACAGTCTAGCACTCTGAAAAATGCTGACCTTCAAGTGATTAGATTCAAAGCTTATGGAAGAATTTGCATTCTTTTTAAACTAGGTGAAAACAGGACTTCACAATTTCATTTCATGCTTTTAAAGGTTGCAGCAGTTTCAGACTAGTAGCTTAATACTTCAAGGTTCAAACTAAGAGTTAAAGCTGTTGGCTTCTCCATCCGTTCTCCATTCCCTTATGTTAGTGACAGTGTCTGAATCAGCTGCAGCAGTTACACTGCATCAGCACCTGGAAGAGGACAGATTTTTCCATTTAAATCTATTTGTTTTAAAACATCTGAACTATCATAATCTAATAAACTAATATAATCCTCCTTAAATTGCTTTGTGGAAGACAAATTGCTTTGTGGGAGACCTCTGGAAAAAAACCCACATTTACTTATTATTTGCATCTTTACTTCATCTTTCCTCCAATGACCTTATGGGACTGAACATACTGCTGACTATCACCTCTATCATCTCTTTCTCTACATATTCCTCCACTTAACCAGACTTGTTGTGTTCTTTACACCCACTTTATGTCTGCAGGTCTTCCTCCCTTCCCACCCACACTCAGCCCCCAAGGTTTCTTCCTGCCCAAATCATTCTGAGACTCCTATGTACTACCAATCCAAGTATTGTGTGGATGAAAGAACTGGCCAGAAGATATGTCTCATGGCCTGGAATGAACAGAGACATTCCCATGAGAATGCAGTACATGTCGATCCCTCCTAAGGTCACACATCCACACTGACTCTGCATGGACCCTTTTGAGATAAAGTCTTTCTAACTGCTGTAGATTCTTTTTTTAAAATGGCTTGAAGGAGACATCACCTAAGACTATGCTGAAACTGCCACAACAGTTTTCTATCAGCAGTTTGCAATTCATGGGGTGCTGTACACAATTGCTTCAGGTGAAGGTGCATTGCTCAACTCAGAAGTATTCAAGCAAGTTGTCAACTGCAATCTCATGCATAAGGCAAGCCTCAAATAAATTAGAAGGATCACAAAAGAAGTAGTTAAGTACATCAGGAAGCTGATGAGTCTAGTTCATTTCATCTGTTTATGGGATGGGATGTCACCTCAGAATGTTGCCAGACCCTCCAGATGTCCAGATTTGGCAGGAACAATCCTCTGTCATTCTGCTTTTAAAATATCCCAATTTCTTTCTCTTCCTCCTACTTTCCCTATTTGTCCTCAGCTTATTTCAACTGCTGCAAACTGAGTTCAAAGTGCAAAAGGAGTTTGCACTCTGTTAGCTCAGTATGTGGGGCAGAGAAGAGAAGGAAGAATCTTGCCTTCTCCTGCATGCTCAGGCAAAAGCAAACTGCTGCAGTCTATCATAGCTCATTAACAGCATTTTCCATCTAGACCACAGTATCCCTGTCCTCGTTTGACTCTTTTGCCACCACACTTCTTTTAATGCAAATTGAAATCAGTTTGTAAAAGCCACAAGGCTTCCCATTACCTAGGCACATCAATGGAAGGGAGTGTTTCTACTGCGTACACATGCTCACTGTATCACTTTATGTCTGGTCATATGACTGCAGCAGCTGTGGGGTAAAGGTTTTGGTGGATTACTGTAATGCATGTGTAGTTAAAAGATAAATGTTTCCCCTTTGATGTGATTGTCTAGTTGTGTCCTACTGCAATGGGCAATGCTCATCTCTGTTACTAAGCTGAGAGAGCCAGTATTGACAAAGAGGACTCGGGTCATGTGGCCAGCATGACTCATGGAACACTATTATCTTCCTACCAAAGTGGTACCTATTTATCTACTTACATGCTTTTGAACTGCTAAATTGGCATAAGCTGGGACTAGTGATGGCAGCTCACTCTGTCATGCGGCACCTGGGCCTCAAACTGCTGACTTGCCAATCTTGCAATAGTCAGATACTGTGCAATAGAGCTGAGCCACTGCATCCCATAATGCATTTGTATATTTGCTTAATCAAATTTCCTTCGTTTTCCCTTTATTGTGATTGCCCATCTGTGCTTCTATAAAGTAAAGTTGATAGAAAAGGGGGAGGTGAAACACCAACCTGAAAATGTATGTTTATAAACACCAAATCAGGGAGGGAGTCAACACTGCCTTTTCCAGATATTGACACAAAAAAGGGAACTACCTTTCAGTGGTAGAAACAATCAGGTGACCTAGGTGACCACCCACCAACCTGTTCTCCCACACCCAATTCCACCATGATCCCAATGCAGGGATCAAACCATAGATTTTCAAAAACTGGTTCTTCCTCAAAACAGAAGAATAAATTTGAACTTTTAAAAAAATTCCTTCTCAAAAAGAAGTGGTTTTGGTTTTCACACCAAAGGAAGAGGAACACTATATTCAATAGGACTGGGATCAGGGTAAGGATGCATTATTTAGCCTATGTGGATTCATTCCTAGATCATGCACAGCCTTACTTTGCGAGAGACTTGAAGTCTGGGAAAAAGAATCCAGGGCTGGCTTGAAATTATGAGGTGGTTCATAGTGGGTTCCATCCAGAAGTGTAGATGTGGCACAGCTGCATACATGATGCAGATCTGTAGCCAAAACACAAATAGCCCTTCACTTGAAGCGATACACATCTAGGACCACAGATTCTGAAGGGAAAAAAAAAAATCCTGTTCCCTCAACTATCAACACTTCCCCACTGTCTTCAGGAAGTGACAACAATGACTTAATGATTGAATAGCTCAAGACTATCGTTTTCCAAATCTGTGTGAGTGGACAGTGAGTGGACAGTCCTATAGCTCAGATGAAAGACTACTTATCCCTACAAGAAGCTGGTGTAAAGACATGGGGGTTTTCAGTTTAGAGAAAGAAACAGAAGGACCACCTGACATGAATTCAATACAATTTTGCACCTATACAGATAGGTTTGATTTCCTTTAAATTAGAAGTTTTACTGTGTTCTACCAGCTTTTATGTTAGCGTTAGAAATCTTTGTACAGTGTCCCCCCCCCCCACACACACAGGAGCTATATTTTTTCATGATCAACCATTCTCAAATGTCTTGTAACCAAAATTTCCCAGCAAAAGATTCACTTTGTATATAGCTCACAGAGCTTGTTTTATTCTTGAACCAGCTTCTGCACTTGAAAACAGTAAAACAGGTAAAACCTTGTAAAAAGTGCATATAAGGGTTTTGATATCCCTGAAGCTACAAGTGGTTAACACATACACAAACATACTTCTCTTTAGCAGATCACTCACAAATATTGCAACACTTCACCTTACATAACTTTCATGGGAACTAGGTGGGAGCTGTGAAACACTCACGTTAACAGGACGTTAGATAATGAGGATAAGAAATGGAAATACAACTGGAACAATAGACAACTGCTTCACCAATACCAAATTACCTGTGATTTAAATCAGGGCAGGGAGACTCTCTTTCTGGCATCCTAGCATAACATAGCCTGTAGGACTATCAAACAGAGCAAAGCTGTGGTACTCCAGTTCTGAAACTTCCTTCCATTAGGGATCCATTTGTCCCCCATACTCTTCCCTTTCAGACACCAATTTTTTAAAATTATGAATTGTACAAGTTTTCAGGAAAGAATCAAGTGTTTTACTTATACATTCTGCTGCACATTTGTGGGGGTAATTCCTAGTTAGCAGAAAGATGTAATTTATTCTTTTAGATTTTTGGAATTTTACCTATTTATAGTGTATGATTTTAACCACTGTTTGGTATAGCATTGTAGCACCCCCCCCCCAGGTCCTAAGGAGGGAAATGTGTAGATAAAATTAAACATACATTTAATTTTTGTTTTAGTGTTTAGTTTTGGCAAGATTAGCTTAAGTAAAGATAAACACTTTTGTGTCCAATATTGTTGTTGTTGTTGTTAACCACCCTGAACTCAGCCCATGACAACCTTTTGTTAATTAAACATATAATACAATGCAACAAATAACACATATTACATACATACATAATACATATAGTATATATAGTGCATACATATACAGTTTACATACATAATTATCCCACCATTTCCCAACACCTATAACACTCTTTCACATACATTCCATACTATCTATCATGCCACATACAACATTTCACTGTATTCTGCTTACTAAAATATTTTGCTCTTAATTTGTTCTTTGATCATGATTCATGATTCATGATTACCCAAGGATAAGTACTGGTTTCAGTGTCAACTAATATACCATTTGATAGTATTCAGACTGCCAAAGGTTTTCCAGTCAGAATTGTTATTTTTATTTTTATTTTTTATTAAACATATAATACAAACAAATAACACATAATGCATACATACATAATATATATACTATATATAACACAGTGCATATGTATACAATTTACATACATAGATATCCCACCATTTCCCAGCACCTGTAACACTCTTTCGTAAATATTCCATACTGTCTATCATACCACAAGCAACATATCACTGTATTTTGCTTACTAAACTATTTTGCCCTTAATTTGTTCTTTACCCAAGGATAAGTACTGGTTTCAGTGTCAAGTATCTAGATGTATGCTTCATCACTATTCCCATATTTGCTTTAATTCCTTTACCTATTACCCAGTCTTAGTATTTGTGATATCAAATTATGATGAAATATTCCTGCTTTAGTATCTAATTAATAATATTTATGTTTACCTACAAAGTTACTGCTTCGTGCTAATCTCTTCTATTAATTCACGTAGTTATTATAGAAATTCAGGAAACTATCCCATTCCTTTCCATCATAGTGGGCACAGTCTAATGAGTTAGAGAGTTTGTCCATTTCAATGGCTTCACACATTTTAACCAACCAGTCTTCTATAGATGGAATTTCGGATTGCTTCCATTTTTGTGCTATAATTATTCTGCATATAGAAATTATGTATTTCTGTTTCAAGTTTTGTTTTAAGCAGTATTTTGCATAATCTAGATATTTGTTTGGGTTTATAAGTGTTTTATCTAGTTCGTTTTCTTCTAATAAGATACCAAATTGTTTCTGGTCAGCTTTAAATATTACTTTTAATTGAAGGTATGTTAGAATCTCCAAGACTCCCTGTCCTCCACTGCCCTGCTCAGTTCCTGCAAATTCATACCCATTACATCTTTTATGGAGTCCAACCATCTAGTATGCAGCCTTCCTCTCTTTGTGCTTCCCTCCACCTTTCCCAACATTATTGTTTTTTGCAATGAGTCATGCCTTCTCATGATGCAGCCAAAGTACACCATCCTCAGTTTAGTCATCTTGGCCTCCAGAGAGATTTCTAGATTGATCTGTTCTAGGACCCATTTATTTGACTTTTTGGCTATCCATGGTATCCTCAGCATTTTTCTCCAGCACCATATCTCGAATGAATTGATTTTCCTCCTATTCACTTTCTTAATTGTGCAATTCTTGTATCCATACATGGTTAACAGGGAATACAATGGACTGTACGATTCGAATTTTCGTGCTCAGTTGTATAGCTTTACATTTTAGGATCCTTTCTAGTTCTTTCATAGCGACCCTCACCATTCTTAGTCTTCTTCTGGTTTTTTTTACTGCAGTCCCTGCTCTGATCAATGTGTGATCTCAGGTTTGAGAACTCTCACTGCTTCTATTTCTTCATTGTCTATGTTGAAATTCTGTAAATTCTCTGTGGTCGTTATTTTTGTTTTCTTTATGCTCAACAACAAGCCTTCCTTTGCACTTTCTTCCTTGATCTTCCTGTAGCTGTTCCAGGACTCTGATGTTTTCTGCTAGTAGCATGGTGTCATCTGCATATCTTAGATTGTTGATATTCTTTCTTCCTATTTTCATAGAATCATAGAGTTGGAAGAGACCACAAAGGCCATCCAGTCCAACCCCTGTCCTGCAGGAACACAGAATCAAAGCACCCTCAACAGATGTCCATCCAATCTCTCTTTTAAAAGCTCCAAAGAAGGAAACTTCACCACTCTCCAAGGGTGAACAGCTCTGTCAGAAAGTTTCTCCTAATGTTTAGGTGGAATCTCTTTTCCTGGAGCTTGCATCCATTGTTCCGTGTCCTATTCTCTGGAGCAGTAGAAAACAAGCTTGCTCTAGCCTCAATAAGACATCCCTTCAAATACTTAAACAGAACTATCATATCACCTCTTTATTGTCTCTTCTCCAGACTAAACATACCCAGCTCCTCATAAAGCCATTCACCATTTTGGTCACCCTCCTCTGGACACATTCCAGCTTCTCAACCTCCTTTTTGAACTGTGGGGCCCAGAACTGGACGCAGTATTCCAGAAAAGAGTGACACTGGGGCTTTTTTTGCTGCAGAACTTCACATAAACAGCTAGACGCTGCAGCGAAGCTGCACAGCAAAAAAGGAGCGGCACAATAAACTGAAAATGCACCTTTCAGCTCCTTTATGCCACCACAACTGCACAGCTCCATCTAGAAGCTGTGCAGTTGTGGTGTTGTCATTACACATGCCGTCTAAACAGCATTACATAATGACACAGGCGTCATTACGTGCTAGGGTTGGGGAGCGGGCAAATACTGTGCACTCCCCAGCCTTAATCAGAGTGCGGGGACAGCCCTTTTGATCTAAACACTATACTTCACTTGATCTAAACACTATACTTCTATTGATGCAGCCTAAAACAGCATTGGTCTTTTTAGCTGCTGCATCACACTGTTGACTCTTGTTTAACTTGTGGTCTACTAGGACACCTATATGCTTTTCACATGTACTATTGTCTACCCAGATGTCCCTCATTCTATATCTATGCATTTTGTTTTGTTTGTTTTTTCCTGCCTAAGTGCAGTCCTTTACATTTCTCCCTGTTGAAATTCATTTTGTTAGTTTTGGCCCATATTTCTAATCTATTAAGGTCATTTTGAATGTTGATTCTCTTCTCTGGGGTATTAGCTCCTCCTAATTTCGTGTCATCTGCAAATTTGATAAGCATACCCCTGTTCTTTCATCCAAGTCATTGATAAAGCTGTTGAATAGCACTGAGCCCAGGACAGAACCCTGTGGCACCGCACTAGTCACTTCTCTCCAGGATGAAGAGGAGCCATTGCTGAGCACCCTTTGGGTTTGGCCAGTCAACCAACTACAAATCCACCTAACAGTTGTATTGTCTAGCCCACATTTTACTAGCTTGTTTGCAAGAATATCATGGGGGACTTTGTCAAAGGCCTTACTGAAATCAAGCTATGGTGTGTCGAAGGCATTCCCTTCATCTACTATACTGGTAAATGAGAGGGAGGGAGGGAGGGAGAGAGATCAGATTAGTCTGGCATGACTTGTTTTTGAGAAACCCATGCTGGCTTTTTGTGATTATGGCATTCCCTTCTAAATGTTCACAGACTCCCTGTTTAATCATCTGCTCTAGAATCTTTCCTGGTACAGTTGGCCCTCCTTATCCATTGATTTTTTATCCATGGATTTGAGCATACATGGCTTGAAAATGTTCCCCAAAAGTATAAATTCCAAATAGCAAACCTTGATTTTCCATTTTATATATGGGCCATCATTTTGTTGTACCATTATATTTAATGGGACTTGAGCATTCACAGATTTTGTTATCCACGGAGTGTCCTGGAACCAAACCCCAGTGAATAACAAGGACCCATTATATTGATGTCAGACTAACTGGATGATAACTGTTGAGGTCCTCTTTTTTCCCTTTTTAAAAATGGGGACATTGGCCCTCCTCCAGTGTGGTGAGACTATTGCCAATGGCTCTGAGATTACATTTACCAGTTCTTTTAGTATCCTCGATGAAGTTCATCTGGCCCTGCAGACTTATTCTGTGCTGCTTTCCCCCCATTGTATCCTCTGTTCCATTTTCATCAGGTTGAGCACCCTTTTCCTTTTCTGTGAAGACTGAAGTAAAGAAGGTGTTGAGTAGTTCTGCCTTTTCTCTGTACTGTTAGTATTTTGCCATTTTCTCCATGCAGTAGCCCTACCATTTCCTTCTTCTTCTTTTTGCTATGGAGATATCCAAAAAAAAATCTCTTTTTATCATTCTTAACCTTTCTAGCAAGCCTGAGCTCATTCTGTGCTTTAGCTTTTTGGACTTTACCCCTACACATGCCAGCTATTTGTTTGAATATAGCATATTCAAACTATAACAAAGTGGTGATTTTTCCCATTTTTCTATTTCTTATACATTTCCTGTTTAAAACATAGCTCAGTTGAAAGTTTTTCCCTAAGTTTACTGAAATAGCTTTCCTAAAGTCTAGAATGCATGTCTGACTATGCCTGGCTTCTCCTTTCCACTGAATAACAGACTCCAGAAGGATATGATCACTCCCATGTAAGGATTGCACCACTTGGACCCATTAACCAGGTCATCCCTGTTGGTTAGGATCAGATCTAAAATAGCTGATCCCCTTGTTGCCTCTTCCACCTTTTGGACATTGAATTTGTCTTCAAGGTGAGTGAGGAATTTGCTAGACCTTAAAGTTTGGGCTGAGTTTGAATTCCAGAAAACATCAGCATAGTTGAAGTCACCCATTACTACTACTATAGCAAAGCCTTCGACTGCATAGATTATGAAAGGCTATGAAATGTCCTTAAAGACATGGGAGTGCCAACAAATCTAATAGTCCTGATGAGACATTTTTACCTAGGACAAGAGGCTACTGTCAAAACAGAACATGGAGAAACAGAATGGTTCCCAGTTGGCAAAGGGGTCAGGCAAGGCTTCACTCCTCCTTCTGTGTCCAGTCTTGCATTTCATGTTAAAGAGGTAGAGTGAAAGGATGCAGCCTTGTCTGACCCTTTTGCAAATTGGGAACCATTCTGTTCTCTGTGTTCTGTTCTGACAGTAGCCTCTTGTCCTAGGTACAAATTTTTCATCAGGACTATTAGATGTGTGTTGGTATATTGTCAGTTTCTTCCTGGACTCCTTTGTAAAATCTCTCAATTTCTTCCTTTTCTGCCCTTATAGTTGGTGTGTATGGATTATGGTGATATTCATAGATTTACCATGGAATCTTATTGAGATGACGTCTGATTTTGAATTTTATCCTTTGACGCTTTTGCCACATCTTTCCTTAGTATGAAGACCAGCCCGTTTCTTCGTGTTTTTTCAGTTCCTATCTAAAACATCGTTTAGTTGTCTGAGTCAAAATGACCCATTTCTGACCATTTTTGCTCTCTTACTCCTAGTACTGTTATGTTCATGCATTCCATTTCCACTTTTATTTCGGATGTTATCACACAGGGAGGCTTCTGTCCTCTTCCATGTTTAATTTGAATTTAAAACATTTAAATAGCGTGATTGGGATTCACACCCCCATGCTTTTCTCCCATTCTTGTCTCGTCAGTAAATCCCAATTGCCAACCTCCCTGTGTGATAGTCTCCTTACTAGTAAAGCGTCATAGAGCTGTCATTTGGCCCATCAGTAAAGCGTCACAGAGCTGCCATTTGGCAATAATGGGATCTTCCATTATTGCCAAATGGCAGCTCCATGATGCTTTACTGATGGGACAAGTGTGCTGGTTGCAATTTACTGATGAGAGAAGGACAGGAGAAAAGTGCAGGGGGTGAGCCCCAGTCATGCTATTTCGATGCTTTAAATTTGAATTACTCATGGGAGGAGGACGGAAGCCTCCCCATGTGATAATGTCCTACGTCTACCTTCCCTTGAAGGCTCATGCTTCTCACATTCCGTGTCCCTATTACATGTGTGGTGCTGCTTTGGATAGCATTTGGCTTTCTAAGCATGTCTACAACTTGTCTCATCGTCTTTTAGATTCTTCTATGCCTTTGGCTCATCTGGCAAGTGGGATTTTCTGTTTTTCCCCTCTCTCTATTTGTATTCAGGTCCTGCCTGTGTCTCAATGTTTCCTCATAGGGTTTTCTAGGTGAGGGGGTTACACAAGGACCTTAACTTTCCTGTGCACATTAATGACTGTTAGCTATGGTGTCACTGTGGTTCTCTCAACATCAGTGTCACCCACTATCACTGCTGCTGCCCAGTAGCTGGTTGCCTCTCTATGTAATCCCTTCCCCTCTTGTAGTTTGATGGGTTGTTTCCCTATCCATTTCCTTCCTCCTTCTGTTTCCTTTCCTCCATCATGTTCTCTCTCCTTTAATTCCTCAGCTGTCTCCCAGCTTCTCCTTGAAATTTCTCTGACGCTCGTGGCACGGCTCTGGCGCTGCATCTGTGCCCTCAGGGCTGAGGGGGCATGGAGGTGGACTTTGCCCTCCCTGTCCTCCTCCACTTTGATCCTTAAGCCGTTGTTGCTCTGGCACTGCCTCTGCATCCTCAGGACTGGTGGGTTAATTATGGCCTTTCTCCTTAGTTGAGTGTAAGGGAAGCAACTGTGCTTTTTACTGGGTGTGCCTCTGTGGGTGTAGCAGAGTGTGGAGTTAAATCATATCATAATGAATAAATGGGGTGGGTGGGTGGGTGAAAATATCATTCATAAATAAGCATTGTATAATGATGTCCCTCCTCAAGAAAAAGTTATAGCATGAAAGGCTGGTTCCCAGATCTGGATGGTTTCAGTTTTCATTATTTTTATATTTCTCAAAGCAATCACAAGGAGAACTACTGTGACATGACCGAACCACTGGATCTGTTGTGTAACATATATATGTGACAGTAAACATTGATATTTCTGTTTGTATTTGTTTTAAGTGTCAGAATCTCTATCTTGAAACTTTTACCATTCACCATGTCACCATTCCTTGGGATGCCTGAAAAAAAATTCTTAAATTTATCTAGGGTTGTACAGCATTTATGTCAGCCATAGTGCAGTGGTGCAGGGTGTGCAGTATTGAAGCATCATGGGACCTTTCACACGACATTATAGCACTTTGATTCCACTTAACTGCCATGTTTCCTATGGATTTCTGGAGTTTGTTGTTTGATGAACTACTGAAGCTGTGACTGAGAATTTTACGTATTTTTTCAGAAAATGTAAATCTTACAGTTCTACAGGATGCAACCATTGTGTAGTGTAAAAAGGTCCCTGTGATGTTTTGTTTAGTAGGAATGGTGTTTATCACCTGCTACTCTAACCTTACTACTGCTGGTTTCCTCTGAAATCAGCAGCAATCTTCATAGTAGTGAGAAAGGATCATATATTTTTTTCTGGCAACAGCATATTGTTCTGAGGTTTCTCCTTTGTAATGCTAAGTATAAGCAGAGGCCTTTGTCTTAAATAAGCAATTAAGACCTATTTAGTATACGAAGGGCTTGCACCTGGTAATTAAAACTGCCAAAATTACTAGTTTGTTGACTGTGAGGTGTTTATCCCACAACCCCACACCACATGAAAGTTAGTAACAGGATAAATGCTACCTTTACAGCATCAGTACAATGCTGTGCAACGTCAGTTCAATAGTGTTGGTTTCCACACTTGTCTTTTCACACTCTGCTTCTGAAGGTAGCTTCAACCCCCACCTTCTTTGCCATATTTGTGGATGGTCAATGAATGTTGTGCATGCACTCTTTCATACAGTTTTAAAAACAAACAAACAAACAAACAGAAAAGCAGGAAGCTAGGATTGGCTAATAGCAATACTTCATCCCATATCGCATCTCCTAAGTACTCTCACTTGAAGCCCCATCTACACTTCCATGCATGCCACATAAGCTTCCCTTATTTCTTGATATTTTCCTATCTATCTATCTATCTATCTATGTCACAATTGCAGTGTTGCGGTATTCCAATATCTATCTGTTTTTCTGTTGGCTGGTTTTGATAGTTAGCCAAGGAACCCAAGGTAGGATTTGCACATTCAAGCTGTTACCCTGTTAGTACTGTGATAATGTGAATATCCCTGCTAGTGGTATATTGTTACTCCAGTATTTCTTCTTTTTTTAAAAAAAAAAAAATGTACCAGCAGACAAGAAAGGGAGGAGGGAAGGGAAAGATCATAGAGAGTTTTTTGTGACTCCTCCTAAACTGTGGCAACAGCCAGTGTCAGCAGCATGTAACAACCAATAGTTAAACTGAGAGGAATCCTAGGGAGGGGCAAGTGGACCACATCCAAAGTGGACCACATCACCCAATATTGCTATGAATGAGTTGTTCATGCCAGAAATAGTAGCTAAATGATAGTGGGGTAGGATGTTATTAAAGGATTATTTTCAGTTAAAAAAGAGGTGCTCCTCCAAAGATCTGCTGGGGCAACACCAGGAAAACCACAGCATCATGAGATATAAGCACTGATCAAAGGCAGTATTCATCCCACACAACTACTCATGTGATAAGCACCTGAAGTAATTTTTTTTCTTCCTGGTGCTGGAAAAAGAAACTTTTGGTATTTCTTGAGCTAGTAGCCTGATGATGTTTGGGGTTTATGTTGAGTCTCTTCAAATCATTTCCAACTTTTGGTGACCCTAAGGCAAACCTATCACAGGGTTTTCTTGCCAAGTTTCTTCAGAGGAGGTTTGCCCTTGCTGTCCTCTGAGGCTGAGAGAAGGTAACTTGCCCAAGGTCACCCAGTGGGTTTACATGGCAAAGCAAGGATTTGGGTCCTTGTCTCCAGAACTGTAATCCAATGTTCCAACCACTACACAGTGCTGGCTCTCTGGTGTTTGAGAACAAGTCATTTATTTTATTTTATTTTATTTTACTTTTTTTGCTTTTTCATGCAGACACATCTCTTTCTGTCTAAAGTCCAGTGTGCTAATCACTCTATTGTTGTTTGCCAGCAAACTCTTCTGTGACTACAGTGGTCCCCCGGTTTACGAATCCCCCGGGGAACGAAATCCCCGGGACCCGAAACCGCCGGGACCAAAAAACATCCCCCGGGATCCGAAGGATCCCCCGGGATGCGAATGAGAAAAACTGTGCGGCCCCTTTAAATCGGCCGTGCGGTCCGTCCCTTAAAGTGGTCCTCCGGGAAACGAAGATTTCCGGGTTACGAAAGGTAATCCGGAACGGATTACCTTCGTAACCTGGGGGACCACTGTATCTGCTGAATCTAAGGGCCCAAACAGACAGGCCAAAATAAAGCTGCTTCGGATCACTTTGGAGATATGCTGTTTAAATGACACATGCATCTTGAGGCCAGAAGCTGTGTCAAAGCTGCGCTCCCATCCTTAGGACTGGAGCGTGGCTTTGGCGCAGCTTCTGAACTCTTAGGAAGCATGCATCATTTAAACAGCATACGTCCAAAGTGACCCCAAACAGCTTTATTTTGGCCTGTCTGTTCGGGCTCTAATATTCTAGATATTATGAGTGCATGTATCTATTTATTTACAGTGGTCCCCCGGGTTACGAAGGTAATCCGCTCCGGGATTACCTTCGTAACCCGGAAGCTTTCGTTTCCCGGGGGACTGCTTTCGCTAACGGACCGTGCGGCCGATTTAAAGGGGCCACGCAGTTTTTTTTTCCGTATCCCGGGGGATCTTTCGGATCCTGGGGGATACAGTAGCGGTCCCGCCGCTTTCGGATCCCGGGGTTTTCGCAACCCGGGGGATTCGTAAGCCGGGGGACCACTGTATTTTGTTGTGTGCCTTCAAGTTATTTCTGACTTATGGCATCCCTAAGAGAACTCTATCACAGAGCTTTCTCAGCAGAATTAGTTAAGAGGGGGTTTGCCCTTGTCTTTGTCTGAGGCTGAGAGAGTGTGACTTGTCCAAGGTGACTCGGCTTCCCATGGATGAGTGGGGCTTGAACCCTGGTCTCCCAGCATCCTAGTTCAACACTCAAACCACTACACCATACTGGTTCATGTAGGCCTGCATACATACACGTAACAGACTCATTATGAGGGCTCTCATGATGAACACCTACATTTCAAAATTTACCACAGCATCACTGCATGTCTGAGGTTACATGTGAATGTAAACATTCAGCAGATTTTAGACCTGCACTGTAATCTATATCTGAGTGCCTGTAGATGTGGCTTTTGAATTTGATATTACTCCATAGAAGGAAAACCAACGCATGTGTGAGTTCTGAATCCATGTTTGCCCTTCCAAAGCAAAAAGCTTTGGAATGAAGCTGAGAAGCATCATTTCACATTTCAGCAGATACAGGTATGATTCTCAGTTGGGCTCAAAAACTAGCTTTCAGGTGTGTGTACTTTAATTTTTTTTCCA
The DNA here is from genome assembly GCA_034509955.1 of Urosaurus nigricauda. Classification (NCBI taxonomy): domain Eukaryota; kingdom Metazoa; phylum Chordata; class Lepidosauria; order Squamata; family Phrynosomatidae; genus Urosaurus; species Urosaurus nigricauda. Next base: position 119,673,347 of record JAOEGL010000001.1, read on the forward strand.
ATTTTTTTATTTGCATTTACACATATATAACAAGCTATATCAGTATAACAATAAAAATGATAACATATATTTACATCACTTATACTTGTTTCCTCTTGCCGGAGCAATAATCTTGTGTGGGTAAGCTGTTTACTCACCATGTACCTTCCTTACTGGTTTAACGTAGCTATTTCTTCTAACTTTGCTCTTTTGTCTTCTCCCTTTTTATTTAAATTTTCTGGTCCCTTTCTTTTTATTTCTTTACACTTTCTTATGATTCTCCTGTTCTTCTTTCAGTTTTTTGTTCCAATATTTCCATATCTGTTCCCAATCATCTTCTGACTCTAAATTGTCTTCTCTTATTTTTTTCTTCTCTGATTTTTCTTGATAATCTATCTGTCTCACTCATTCCTAACAGTTTCTTTAACCATTCTTCTATTGCAGTTTTGAGCATAGATCATTCTAGCGAATGTTACCATGTATAGTATCAGATTTCCGCATCATTTTTCCACTTCTTTTTGTAGTATCATTGTCATATTTAGTAAATACAATTCTGGTCTCATCTGGAATTGTATATCAAAGGCCTGATCTAGACAGGTACTAAAGAGTGCGATTAGGGCTCTTTTGGGGGCCTTTAGGGTTAAAGAGGGTGCATACCCTAAAGCATATGGGCGCCGTCATTTTAAAATGGTGGCACCCATACGGGTGCGCCATGATGTTGTCATGGTGTGCACAGCGTTTAGACAACGCTGCGCGTGCCAGATGACATCGCCCCGCGAGAGGGCACCAAGCGCACCCTTCCCATGGTGTAAAAAGGAGCTCCAAACTGGAGTGCTTTTTTTGCACCTGGTCCTTGGTGTGGCCTTTAGACTGCCGTGCCAAGGGCCCAGAGCAGAAAAGCAGTGGCTTTTCTCCTCTTGGCACCACAGGGGAGAGCGGGGTGGTTACACCTGGTCCTTGGTGTGACCTTTAGACTGCCGCGCCAAGGGCCCAGAGGAGAAAAGCAGTGGCTTTTCTCCTCTTGGCACCACAGGGGAGAGCGGGGTGGTTGCACCTGGTCCTTGGTGTGACCTTTAGACTGCCGCGCCAAGGGCCCAGAGGAGAAAAGCAGTGGCTTTTCTCCTCTTGGCACCACAGGGGAGAGCGGGGTGGTTGCACCTGGTCCTTGGTGTGGCCTTTAGACTGCCGCGTCAAGGGCCCAGAGGAGAAAAGAGCAGCGGCCCTTTTCTCCTCTTGGCACCACCCTTGCACCCTGCTTTCAGGCTGTGGGATAGTGGAAGTTAAGAAGCAGCAGGATTGGGGTTCTGGGCCTGCCGGTGAGGCAGCCCTGGCCCCATCTTGCCACTTCTTGGGGCCGACCGCTCCTTTTGGATGGTCTGTACCGCCCCTAAGATTTCTATAATTGCATTATGTATATTTTCCCAGTATTTTTTAGCCTTTCCACATTTCCACCAAATGTGGTAAAAGGTTCCCTCTTTTTTCCACATTTCCAGCACACTGGGTTAACATTCTTATACATTTTAGCTAGCTTCACCGGAGTTAGATACCACATGTATAACATTTTATAATAATTTTCTTTCAAGTTCTGGGCAAGAGTAAATTTGTTCATATATATTCATGATTTTTCCCAATTTTCTAATTCTATATTATGTTGGAAAAAAATTGGCTCCATCTAATCATTGTTTCTTTAATTTTCTCCTGTTCTAGTTCTTTTTCCAAACAGACTTCATAATATCTTTTAATTTTTTCTCTTTTTACTACTGGTATCCAACAATATTTCATCTAATTCATTTTTATCCATTGCCACACCTTCATTTTTAAAATCTTTTTTACCTCTCTTCTCTGGTTTGTAAGAGAACCAATCTATTTTTATTCCTTCCTTTTCTAGTTCTTCTCTTGCTTTTATCTTACCATTTATATTGCTCTCCTGTTTTATTAGATGTTTATATGTGATCCACTTCACTTCTGTATTTTCATGTTTACCAAAAGAATAGTTTGATATCTGGAAAAACTTTGGTTCCGTGTTGCCCAGCTTCCCCAGATGCAATTTCCACGCACAGGATTGTCCAAGTCCTCTGTGAAGCCTGATCTTTTTATGCTCTGAGTGGAGTCTTTCACAGCCATGTCTCCAATTCACAATCCCATAAATGGTAGAGTAGGCCAGCCTCTCTCACTCAAGATGCCTCTCAATTAGCAGAATCCCACCCTCCAGGTTCAATTGCACATACAAAGAGAAGAAATAGCCAAAAAAAAAAAAAAAATCTTATTCAGCTAGTATACACCACCTTCTTTGTTTCTGACTCATACATCTTATTTCAAAATGTAAGTTCTCATTATATATTCATACATTGCAACATACAGAGATAGAAACCGTGACAGAGCATTGTTACTGCATAGGACCATTCAAATATAATAGACTAGTAGAAACCTGAGTGGATGATAGTATCTAAGGCAATAAACCAATTGTTTATGTCTAATGGATTATCGTAAAATCTTACTATATGTTGCTAAGCAGAGCAATATTAGTGTGTGCATTATTTAACCTTACACACTTTTTGAGAATATCCATACAAAAGAATCTTTTACCTTGGTATGTTCTGGCATTGTGATCCCAATAAAATGCCTTCACCGAGAGCCATTTGTCAGGGGTACATTTTTCAAATATCACAGTAGAGCTTCTAAAACAGAATGGATTATCATGTACAGTACAAAAAGTCAACTTCATATTGAGCATATGAAACACAATGAAATAAAATTACATAGATGAAACATTATTGACAAGGGGGGGGGATTACTCTGATGGTATGAAGTTACTAAAACAGAGAAGGGTGTGACTCCTTGGAGCTTGACCACACTGTACTGGGTTGGGTTCAAGGTTTATGGATGGAAAAGTGGCTGGGAAAGCAAACGTATATGCATATATTAAAATGTTTCTAACCCAACCTAAATCCTTGAGTAACCACACCTTAAAACTAGAACAATTCATGTATTTTAGAATAATTAAAAAAACCATTTAAAGCAGGGTAGACAAAGTGTGTCCTGAAGGTTACATGTGGTTGTAGAGCCTCATTTGCTTCAAACTCCTGGACTCCCTATTTTAAAATGGTTTGAGCAATTATTCAGCTCAAATAGTTGCCCATAATGTCAGACAATGCAAAACACAATGCTATTGCCCCACAACCCCTACTCCCCCCATATATCCCCCAACCTTGAAAGAACAGATCCCAAAAATCAGCTCAAAATTGGCTGTGAATGAAACCAGAAATGACATGACATCACTTCTGGTTGCCTCAGACACGCCAGTGTGGCCCACTGGTGTGTCTGTGTCTGTGTGTTAGAAATAGCCTCACATCCTCTGTAATTTCCCACTCTTGATTTAGAGTCATTTAACAGCTCAGCTAAAACCAAACCAATAAAACGAATTGAGAAAACCAGGTTCCAAATGTATAGGAGAAGATCGAGGTTTTATTTAGCACCTATTTAAGGGCAATGCCCTAACAAAGTACTCATAATGAAAATCAGAGTTAAACTGAAAAAGAAAGCAAAAACCATCATTATACCAAGATATGGCCTGAATAACATTTCAGAAGAATTCAATGTCAATATAAGAAACAAATTTGAACTATTGAATATAATCGACCAGGAAACCTAAAGAACTATGGACAGAAGTCAAAGGCATAAGTAAGGATGAATACAAATACAAAAAATGCAAAAAAAATATACAAAAAACACTAACAGTGGCCAAAAAGAAAGATAAGAAACAATGGATGACAGATGAAACACTTCATGCAATAAAAGAAAGAAGAAAAGCAAAAGCAAAAGCAAAGGGAGATAGAAACAAAACCAGAACTATCAACACAAAAGTGCAACATCTGACATCCAGGGATAAGGAGAAATACAAAATGACCAATGCAGATAAATGGAAGACAACAATAAAAAGGGAAGAATGAGAGGCCTCTACCAAAAGAATGAGAGAAGAATGAGAGACCTCTACCATTTCTAATCTGAATTAAAGCCAAATTCAAACCAAAGGCAAGGATGATATATGGAGAGAAAAAGAACACAGTACAGGAACAAGAAGAAATAAAAAGAAGCTGGGGGCAATACACAGAAGAGTTATACAAAGGAGATAAGGGAATGAATGACATTTGGAAAGAGAAGCCATATGAAAACAAATCCCAATTCCAAGAAGTGAGTGGAATATGCAATAAAGGAAATGGGAAAAAATAAATCCCAACTGAACTGCTACAATGCACACAGACAGGTGCACCGTTAGTGATCACTAAAATATGCCAACAAATATGGAAAACAAAGAGGTGGCCAACATACTGGAAATCCTCAATATACATATCAATCCACAAGAAAGGAAATTAAAAAAAAACCTGCAGCACTATAGGACAATGGCACTAATCTTACATGCAAGCAAAATAATGCTTAAAATTCTGCAGCACAGACTGCAACCATACATGGAGAGGAAAATTCCAGAGATGCAAGCAGGATTCAGAAAAGGAAGATTCACTAGGAACCACATTGCAAACGTAAGATGGCTAATGTAATCAATCAATGAATTCCAAAAAAGAATCAGCATGTGTTTCATAGATTACAGCAAAGCATTTGATTGTATAGATCTGTGATGATGAATCTATGGCACACATGCCAGAGATGACACGTGATGCCTTTTGGCGTGGCACTCAGTGGAGAGAAGGTGGAACAGGTGTGTGTGCCTATTCCTCCTTCTTCCAAACCAGAGACAGCTGGAGGCTGGGAAAGGCATAGGGGGAGAAGTCTGACCCCAGAGTCTCACCCCCAGAGGGTTTAGGTCCTGCCCCCAGCATTGGGTAACACCTGGTGCTGAAAAAAACTTTTAGATGGGCCCCGAATAGGTTCACCATCACTGGTATAGATTGTGAAAATCTATGGAACACACTCAAAGACATGAGCGTGCCACTGCATCTGATAGTCCTGATGAGGAATCTGTACCAAGGCACCGCTTTTGACTGGTGCACCAGTTATAGCCTTTCCTGGATAGGCATAACTTAGTCACAGTAGTCCACACACTAGTATGTTCTCAATTAGCATACTCTCATGTGCTGTATGTGTGGCTGCCACTGAAGATGACAACACCAGTCTTAAAGAAGATGTACTAGTGGCCAATTCATTTTTAGTCTGAATTCAAGGTACTGGTGCTGGTGAGTTCAAAGAATCTTGAATTCATGTGCAGGTGATAATGAGCCCTGAACAACATGGGACCTTGAAGGAACACCTCTGCCTACAGGCCACCACCAAGACCTGTAGATTCTCTCTTTACAACATTGCTAAAATCCATCCATTCCTCTCAGCCTCCACTGCCAAGACTCTGGTCCATGCCCTGGTGGTCTCACAACTAGATTACTGCAATCTTCTTCTGTCAGGGCTTCCTCTCTCTCACCTCCATCCTTTAATCTCTGTCCAGAACTCAGCTGCATGTATTATCACATCTGCTCACCGCTTTGACCATGTTTCTCCTCTCTTATCCTCCCTTCACTGGCTCCCCTTCCCCTTCCGCATCCAGTACAAGCTTTTGTTATTGACTTTCAAAGCCCTCCACAGACTGGCCCCTCCTTACTTGTCTGACCTTCTTTCTCCTCACACTCCTTCTCGTACCCTCCGTTCTGGTAGTCAAGGTCTCCTGTCCCAGCCGAGGATTTCCACTGCCCCGTCCCGGATTCGTGCCTTCTCACTTGCTGCCCCTCACTCCTGGAACCTTCTTCCCCCACATGCACGCCTCATCACTTCCCTAACCAGGTTCAAAACTGAGTTAAAGACCATATTGTTTAGGGAAGCATTCCCAGGATTGTGCCATCTGCCCCAGGATGCCTCCTCTTAACTATGTTTTAAGAACCCAAGCCCTCCCTCCAGTCCCTCTGCCTTGGTCCAGGCCCCAGAGGGAGAAAAGATCCACTGGAACTCATCCCCTTCCCACCACCTTCCCCTTTTCCTTTTGTGTTATCTTTTAGACTATGGGCAGGGATCTGTCTAACTATAAGATTGTATGTACAGCACTGTGTAAACTTACAGCGCTATATAAAGAAGAAGAAGAAAAAGAAGAAGAAGAAGAAGAAGAAGAAGTAGTAGTAGTCGTCATCTGCCCAAGGATTGAGGTCTGCAAGAGATGCCCTCCTCTGTGTCTTAGCAGTTAAGGCAATGATACGTGGAAGGACATGCAATAGGATCTACTTCAATATTTCACCACCACTTTGGAATATCCTTCCCTTGCAGATGCAATTGGTGCCAGTGTTGGTTTCTTTCTGGAACCAAGTTATTGGGAAAATGCATAATTTATGTTAAATGTACATGGGTGTTTTTTGTTTTGTTTTGTTTTTATTTTTGTAGCCTTTTAACCTGTTTAACTTGTCATGTTTAACAAGTCTTTTACCCTGTTTAAACTACTCTGGATTTTGGAAAATTATTTATTCTTCTATATGAAATCCTTGAAATCTCAAGATCAAGGGCTGGGCATAAATATTTTAATTAATTTAAAATTGCCTTATCCTTGGTCTTTTCAGATCCTTTTCAAGAGCAGCTGGGGAAAACTGAAATGATTTTTAAATTTTATTTTATTTATCTAATTAACTTATGTTCTGCTTTTTCATAGCACAGGACTAAGGCAGATGTCTTCAAGTTAAAAATAAAGTTGTTGGGGGTTTTTTTGATAAAAAATGTTTTAAAACCATAACACTAAATTACAACAGTTTGGGGCTAAACAGACAGGCAAAAAGAGGTGCTTTCAGCTTGACTTGAAGACACATGCCTTGAAGCCAGCAGGAAAGTGTCCTTATGCAGAGAAAAGCCATTTCAAAAAGAAGCAGCTTTTTCCCCCACTTCTCATGTGGTCATAACATGCCTTGGGAGCTGGCGGTGTGGTTGGTGGGGTTTCAATGTGGCCTCAGAGAAGGCAGCTTCAAGCCACTTGTTCCTGCCCATCTGTTTCACCGCTTTAAATACATTATTTTGCTAAGAAACAACAAAGAAATCTCAGCAAAGATTTCAGGATAGGATGTACTAGCAGCATCCTAAGTGTCAGAAACAAGACTCAGGAAAGAGTAGTGGGGGCCAGTGGGGGCCATGTTGATAAGGCATTGAATCCAATTAGTTTCAATCTGAACTTTAAAGGAGCCACCCAAGGTGCTGAACCTATTTGGAAGATAGGTGGGGCACCTTGGACAGCTCTATGAAAGCAGATTCACTATTCCACTTGACATGGAAACCACTATCCACCTCTGATAAACAGGATAGGCTGACAAGAGTCTGTGGCCAAAGTTCTGCACCTGAAAAATAGAGGTTTCAGCTTAAAGATAGACAAAGCAAGCTTTCAAGCTTCGCTTGGAGATTTAGGACATTAACACGAGACTAAAAAGAAGTATTTTAACTGGATAAAGGTGTCTTTGTACTATTTATCATACATCATGTCCATCCTGCTGCCACTGTGTTACTGTAGTGTATCTTTTCATTGAATGGCAAACCTAATCAATGAGATCTCAATCTCACTATTTGGGGGTGAAAAGCTTATTCACTTCAATTTCAGAATTACAGCAGTCACGTGGCAGGATAGGGCCTGATTCTCCTCCTCTTTCTCCTTCACACTTATTATTCCAAAGCAAGCTAACTCTGTGTCTGTCAGGTTTGCATACTTACGGCAAAACAACAAAATAAAAATAATTTTTAATCAATTTTGCCATGATTGCACAATCACAGCAAAATTTAAAATAAACAAACCAACAGCCTTGGCATTAGCCTACTTTTGGAACCTCATTGCTGTAATGCTGGGATTGAAGTGGAGAAGCTTCTCTAATGAAATTCAACATGGAGAAATGTAAGGTTCTGCACTTAGGGAGGAAAAATGAAATGCCAGATATAGGATGGGGACATCTGGCTGAATGAAATTACACATGAAAGAGATCTAGGAGTCCAAGTAGACCATATGTTGAATATGAGTCAACAGTGCAATGCGGCAGCTAAAAAGGCCAATGCAATTTTAGGCTGCATCAATAGAAGTATCGTGTCTAGATCAAGGGAAGCAATTGTGCCACTCTATTCTGCTTTGGTCAGGCCCCACCTGGAATACTGTGTCCAGTTCTGGGCACCACAATTCAAAAAGGATGTGGAAAAACTGGAGCGTGTCCAAAGGAGAGCAACCAAGATGGTGAAGGGCCTGGAAGCCATGCCTTATGAGGAGCAACTTAGGGAGTTGGGGATGTTTAGCCTGGAGAAGAGAAGGTTAAGAGGTGATATGATAGCCCTCTTTAAGTATTTGAAGAAGTGTCATATAGAGGAGGGAGCGAGCTTGTTTTCTGCTGCTCTAAAGACTGGAATCAATGGATGCAAACTGCAGGAAAACATGAGGAGGAACTTCCTGACAGTAAGGGCTGTTCAACAGTGGAACACACTCCCTCGGAGTGTGGTGGAGTCTCCTTCCTTAGAGGTCTTTAAGCAGAGGTTGGATGGCCATCTGTCAGGGATGGTTGGATTGGGAGTTCCTGCATGGCAGGGGGGTTGGACTGGATGGCCCTTGTGGTCTCTTCCAACTCTATGATTCTATGATTCTATGGAACAGCAGATGCACTTCAAGATAAGCCTGAGGGCAGGGAACCGTCTAATTTATAAGATTGTATGTACAGCACTGTGTAAATTTACAGCACTATATAAATAAAGGTTAATAATAATAATAATAACAACAACAACAACACAGAAAATAGACTGAGACAGAAGAGAATATGATTCCAAAACCCAGGGATTTTTTTTAATTGGGCTGTTAGATGGGAAAACATGTCCATCCGAGCCTGAACTCTTACTAAAACTCCCCCGTTATCAAAGTCAGAGAAAACATAAAACTGTGACAGGATTCCCTTTCCTAAATAAATCACTATCCAAAGCATTATTTGAACAAAGGAAGAAAAAGCCAAGTGTCCAATGCTAATTAGTCTGCCATGAATGATTTCCTTCTCAGTGGGGTACAGAGTGTCAGCTAACATTGGCAGCTGCAAACTGTCCTGGGTGGAAACTGTTTATATGGGAGTACTTGAAAACAGTGAACCTTGTCTACAGTGATAGCTAATTAGTCTTATGTTCCTGTACGTTCCCAATGAATGCTTGCTTAGCTATTGACCATAGAAGCTTTTCATGAGACTAGGTCAAGTTTGCTGGTTATCACTGAGTTCTATCTTCCCTCTAGATCTCTTTCAACCAGCAGTTTTCAAGCCTAACCATGCTTCACATGTGTCAGATACAGACACACATGTGTCAATACAGACACACATGCAAATGTTAGCAGAGACTTTATGCAGCCTGGTAGAATATGCCAGATACCAGTGCTCTGAGACCCAACAGGACAGAAGTAAAGTAGAAGTGACACTTGTTACTTTCCTTCTGTGTTTCCCCTTTTATCCCACTCCTAATGCTGGCCTTATAGCCGAAGGCTAAGAAGGCTTTGGATACTGCATACCCAGTTTCTGCCCATTCTGTCCATGTCTCACTCATTCTCCCCTCTTCCTCAGAGAAGCAAGAAGCAGAGAAAGATATGTGTGGCCAAGGAGAGAGAATAAAAACTGGGATCTCCCTCCCTGAATTAAGAGTTCTGACCCAGTTCAGAAGGGAATTTTCAGTCCTGTGGTCCTTAAAATAAAGCATCAGAACATCAAAAGTTTGGAACAGTTTTGCTCTCCTGTTGGCATTTTTAAAAATTCAATAACTATAATCTGTTGTTGATCTTTGCAGAAGCATGTAAGGACATAATCCACTCTCACCAATATGTCTGCTATTTCATTTTTTTAAAAAAATATCTTTACTGTTATTACAGACCAGCTGTACACATTACAGATGTCAGTACACACTATACACCCATACCAACAGACAGAATATAAGACTATAGCCCCCACCTTTTTTAAATTATAAACATACAAAATTTTAACTTCCTGCTCATCAAACTGAAAACATAAATATAAACATATTAACCTTTCTTCCTAGTTTATTTATATTATCAATTAACCTAGCTATATTTCTTTTCTCATAATCTTCAACACTCAAAACCCAGTCCATTAACAGTCCTTCTTTTTAATATAATTTTAAAATGATTACCATTTTAAAAAAAAAGACTTCTCATTCATCATTATAGTCAATTTTTCCATTTCAGCTCTTTTAAATATTTTTTCATCCACTCTTCTATAGTAGGTATTTCTGGGTTTTTTCCAGATTTGTGCATGCAGTATTCTAGTCGCTAAAATTATATAGTCTTCTTACACATCCACCACATATGGTAGAATGGTCTCTCATGGATTTCACATTTCCAACATACATTTCTTTGGACGCTGTATAATTTATATAATTTTTATTCATCATTTTGGGATCAGTTATTTGCATAAGTTTTGTTGAAGGTCATAGCATAAAGTTTTCCTTAATCCTTTAATCCACACTCTTATTGTGGAAGCCTCTTTGAAGAGAGACTGCCAAGCCTGACAAGTCTTATAGAGTAAGCCATGTCTGTCATCAATCTACTCCACCAAAAGCACCCAAAATGGCAGCAGGCTCCCCTATATTACTGCTAAAAGCAACTTGTGTCAAAAAAGAAGTTGAAGAAAGAGGGAAGGTGGGAGGGCTACCTTTCCTTCTCTGGTTTGGGCAAAGGTGGAGTAATAGGGTAGGAGTGATGCTTCCATGCCAAGAGGGGATACTCATCTCTGTCTCTTGTCACTGCTTACACACTAGGTCCCTATAGCAGCATGTTGCTTTCCTTGCTCTTCTCCCCACCATTTTTTCGAGGCTGCATGCTCACTCTTCTTCCTCATTTCTATTCCTTTCCTTTTTTGTATTTGTACAGAGGTAGGCATTTAAAGCTCATAATGTCATTTATGCACCCACAATTGGAACCCCTCAAATAAAAAGATCCTCTCCTTCTTTTTAGCTCTTCCTAAGTATGATCCCTCTATGCATTTTTAAAAGGAGAGGAAAAAATATTTATTACCTGTCCCTAAGTTTTTCCCTTGACATATCTACAAGTCCATTTTGGCCCAAAACTTGCCCTCAATTTATACATGAGACTATGTAGTAATCTACATAGCATAGGCTGATTTTCTTCCGACATTGTGTGTGTGTGTGTGTGTGTGTGTGTGTGCTCCATTATCCAACACATTTCTGCAATATGATCCCTAGGATTTCCTTTCCTGAACCCAGCTAGGACATCTTGGATTTCTTGCTTCATAAAGATTTTTGTTGTAGAATATTGAGCATCATTTTGCTTGCAAGGGAAATTAATGCGGTTACTGCAATTCCTGGTCTCCCCTTTCTTGGTGATTGCAATGTACGTATACTGAATGTTTCCAGTATGAGGGCCATCGTTTTCTTCTGCATATTTGTTGACAGATTTTCAGCAGAACTGGAGTAGATTCTGTCTTTGTAGCTTGAAAGATCTCTGTTGGCATGCCATCTGTTCCAAGTTATTTCTCCTGCGTGCTCTCAGTGCAGTTTCCACTTCACTTTCTGTAAATTCATCTTCAGATGGCTCTTCCTTGAATGTCTATGGCTCAAAGCAGGCAGGCCCAAAGTACTGGTTTCAGGCCATGTTGGAGGTGTAGCATTTAGATGAGACATGCCTGGAAGCCACACTGACACCACACCATCGCAGAAGAATCAGGCCAAGAAGGAGCAGATATAAACCACTCCTTCTGGCAGTCCAGTTCAGGAATGCAGCAGTAGCCTGGATTGGGACCAGTCCTGTGTAGTTGCCATGGTCCTAGTGCAAATGGCACCAGAGTGGCATGAGGCTCCTACATCTGGGTTGTCTGTTTTGCCCCAATGTCATCTTTTTATAGAGTTCTTCAGTATATTGCTTCCAATGGCTTTTTATTCCTATTTGGTCCCCTACTGGTCATAGAGCATCCCCACTCTTGGTTTACAATTGCCTTTGATTTCTTAGTCCTTGTGGAAGAGGTCTTTGTTCTTCCTTTTTTTGTTGCCATCTTCTATTTTGCTGCAATGATTATCATAGTAGTTTTCTTTGTCTCTTCATGCCATTCAACCTGGGAATTTCATCTTCTAGCATTGTCTATTTCCCTTTGATTTCTTAGTTCTTGTGGAAGAGGTCCTTTGTTCTTCCTTTTTTTTGTACCATGTTCTATTTTGCTGCATTGATTAACATAGTAGTTTTCTTTGTCTCTTCCTGCCATCCAACCTGGGAATTTCATCTTCTAGCATTATCTATTAGTTCATTTTGGATTGCCTCTTGATATGGTTTTTTTGTGGTGAAAGACTTTCAAAAGGGTTTTACCATACCTCCTGCTGTACAGTACTAATAAGTGTTGGCTATGATGCTACTGCCATTGTATCTGAGAGATTTCTGCCAGCGTAACCAGTGCTGTTAGGCACATTTAGTCTGCCTCCTCAGCAAAAGCCAGCCTGACATAGAATCTTAGAGTTGGAAGAGATCACAAGGGCCATCCAGTCTAACCTCCTGCCATGCAGGAACAATCCATCAAAGCATCCCCGATAGATGGCCATCTAGCCTCTGCTTAAAGACCTCCAAGGAAGGAGACTCCACTACACTCTGAGGGAGTGTGCTCCACTGTTGAACAGCTCTTACTGTCAGGAAGTTCCTCCTAATATTGAGGTGGAATCTCTTTTCCTGTAGTTTGCATCCATTGTTCTGGGTCTTGTTCTCTGGAGCAGCAGAAAACAAGCTTGCTCCCTCCTCAATATGACATCCCTTCAAATATTTAAACAGGGCTATCATATTACCTCTTAACTTTCTCTTCTCAAGGCTAAACACACCCAGCTCCCTAAATCTTTCCTCATAAGTTATGGTTTCCAGACCCTTCAGCATTTTAGTCGCCCTCCTTTGGACACGCTCCAGTTTCTCCACATCCTTTGTGAATTGTGGTGCCCAGAACTGGACACAGTATTCCAGGTGGGACCTGACCAAAACAGAATAGAGTGGCACAATTGCTTCCCTTGATCTAGACACTATACTTCTATTGATACAACCTAAAATCGCATTGCCCTTTTTAGCTGCTGCATCACACTGTTGACTCATGTTCAACTTGTGGTCTATTCGGACTCCTAGATCCCTTTCACACGTAGTCTCTTTAAGCCAGGTGTCCCCCAACTTATATATCTGTGCATTTCATTTTTTCCACCCTAAGTACAGTACCTTACATTTCTCCGTGTTGAATTTCATTTTGTTAGCTTTGGCTTTCTAGCTTTCTATTCAGGTCATTTTGAATTTTGATCCTGTCCTCTGGGGTATTAGCTACTCCTCCTAATTTGGTGTCATCTGAAAATTTGATAAGTATGCCCCCAATTGTTGCATTTGGTGATGGAAATTGCTAGAAAATAGTCTGGGCCAACAGAAATGCCACTTGAATATTTAAAAGAAAGCTGAGAACTACAGCAACAGATACCACAATCTCCCAAAACATTAGACCTGTTGGAACCAACCTAGAGAAAGCTAAACTTGGGGCCCTTTCAAACTAAGTGTTATAACACTTGGATTCCACTTTAATTGGCATGGCCAGTTACAATTACAACTGGGATTTGTAATTTAGGAAGGGGCATTTAGAATTCTCAGCCAAAGAGCTTTAGTGCTTCACTAAAATGCAAATCCCAGGGTTCCACAGGATGTAGCCATGACAAATGAAGTGGAATCATAATGATTCATTTGTGCACTGTGAAAGGGCCCTCTATCTGTTCAAAATAAGAAGAGTCAATTCAAAATATGGAGCAATCAGAGCTCCATAGAAGAGAGTTAGATGAAGAACCCAATAGTCATTTGCTTACCTAAACACTGATATTGATAGAAGAAGGAGTTGTAGCAACTTGTCTTCATGCTGTATGTCGCAAGTTAGCCCCATCCAGCTTCCAGCTCCTCACTCATTTCTGGGGCTTCCAGGCATGTTCAAAAACCCCAGATCCTAAAAAGGCATTATCCCAAATGACTGAAAATCTTCCAAACTGCCACATAAAACATGATGTCTTGGGTCAATTGGACCCCAACTCAGGTAAGCCTGCCACTTTCCAGACCAAAAGTGAAACCAGATGTGATATCACTTTTGGTCTCCAAACATGCTGGTGAAAACCCATGAGGGAGGATAGAGGCAAAAAATGCTCCCTGTGGAATTGCCTTCTTGTACTGTGGGATTGGGATTACATGGGGCAGACTGAGGACTGTTTTACAGCACACAATTATATCATTTTGATACCATGCTAATTACCCTGGCTCCATTCCACTGAGCTCTAGGATCTGTAGTTTCATGAAGTATTTAGAATTGTTCGCTGGAGAGTTCTAATGTCTCACCAGATTATAAATACCAGAATTAAATGAGATGCAGCCATGACAGTTAAGGTGATATCAAAGTGCTAGAACTGTGTAGTATGAAAGAGGAGGAAGCTGGTAGAGGATAAATGTATTCAACATTCAGCAGCATTTTCCTATTATGTTACTTGCCAGAACATTTCATCCTACTGATTTACAAACCCAATGTTGTTCCCTCTCAGATCTTTTGCTATGATCCACCTCTGGCAGCTAAATAGATTATCGTGCTACACTCTTAAAACGTTGCTAGTTTACTTTAACTGCTCTGAGTGGCTCCTAAGACTTTTGAGTCCAACCTTATGTCTTAGGGATTACTGGTATAGAGAAATCGTAATAAGCCAAAATGAGACTGAAGTTGATAACTTCCAAGTTATGCAATATCCTAGAGTATGACAGGGATTACACTGAGGATAGGTAACCCTGCCATTCAAACTCTGTTGCTAATCTGCTGTTCTTAGTAGAAATTAAATTAACAGCTAATTAATTTGTTTAACTAAAAGTGCTACAGAATATTAACTAAAATACAGAACAGATCATTTCCTCTGAGGATCAGAAATACATTATCAGTATCTGCAGATCAAGATGTTACTGCAACTCTGTAATGCTGATGGGAGGAGATGGCAGCACTACATCAGTAAAATGTCTCCTTATATTTTGGTGGCATTAAAAGAAAGTTTGCAGTAGAGTAAAACAGTACATTTAATAAACATCATGGGACTATTTTCCACATGGCCAGAGAAGACAGCCTGTGTCCTGGAGGCCATTTGTAGCACTAAAGCTATCTTATCCAAGTTGTTATTTTTAAAACAGGTGGAAGACAGCCTTCTGGTTGGCTGCTCTCCAGCTCTGGAACTCTCTTCCTAGAGTTGCTATGCTGGCATCTCCACAGTATCCTTCCAGATGCGGGGAGAGAATTTTGACAGGACTTTGGAATCTGCCCACTCACTGAGAAAAGGTTTTCAATCATGTTCTGTATTGCCTTTTTAAAAAGGGCATGTTTATAAAATGCTTTTAATTCTATATATAATCTAACCATATTTTAAGTTCAGAGACATGGGGCAAAACAAATGGGCATACAGGAGCAGCAAGAAGATGCTCACAGCCTAATCACCAAGGGTCATGGCAAACACATGCCATGCCCCGAGGTCCCCTCCTGCCACAGTCTCAAATGGACCATGGCAAGGCGAGGAAAAGCTCGTGGACTACAGCCCTGGAGTAGCTTTCAGGCACTCTGGGGGCCTGCATTGTCTAAACGCCATGCCTCCGGAGTAGCCTGAAGCCACCCCTGTCTGCTCATCTGTTTTGGGCCATAGCCATGTTAGCCTGGAATATCAGGATGCAAAGGGATCTTATAGCACCTTTGAGACATAAAAGAAATTGTAGCAGGTGAACATTAAAAAAGGATGAAGCCGGCATATCCAAGCAGTTCGGGTAGCAATGCAAGAAAAATAAATAAAAGTGTGACACCTCCAATGGATAGAAGTTCAACATACACAAACCAGGCAGAACATGTGGGAGCATAGGGTGAAGGGGCATGTAAGGGGGTCATGATTATGCTTTGCCTCTCTTTTACTGATGCCACTGTGTGCCCAATCAAAGAGGGGGCCATCCAATGGGATAGCATCTAGGCAGTCACCAGTGGTGTGTTTGTGTGACAGTGTGCATGCATAGTGGAGAGGTGACAAATTCCTCAGTGTCACAGTTTGGGAGTGGGCAGTGAGTGCAACAGAGTTTCAACCCGTTTTGTGAAAAAGGGAGTAGAACAAAAAATAAATTTAAAAACGCTACTCTTGTTCTCCTTTCTCTTGTATATTTTTTTTAGAGTCATAGTGTATCATTGCATCCAAGAAGCAACACTCTTCCACTATACAAAATATTTTAAAATTCAGAGAAGGATGTATTAACAGAAAATATTGATGGAAGATGAAGATATAATTTCTGTATCATTTTGTGCAACAACTTCGTACTTATTTTATCAACATCAATAAAGATTATTATGTAAAATTCAGACAAGAGAAAATTTGCCTTTCAAACTAAAGGGCCACCTCAGCAATTGATACCTCCAATTAAAATAAAAAAGGCTTTGGAAAAGTCACAGTGTATGTCCAAGAAATCACTACAAGCTGCCCCCCAAAGAGTGCAACGAGTGGACGTGGACTGGCAAAATCTGAGGAGCTATATTGCAAGAACATCATGCTTCTTTAGGCAAATGATAAAGCCCCCCATGTTTGTTTGTTTTTTAAATTAAAGCAAAATTGTGTTTCTAAACATAATTCACTGTGAATTCTGCTTCTAAAATACATAAATGACCTGTGTGTTTCGGTAGACAGAGAATGGCTTCTGAAGGCAGGAACGAACAGCAATAGGTTAATAAAATTATATTTTAAACCACAATGCTAGCAAATAGTTCTGTAAAAATAATACAAATGCATATTATTAGGTTTCTAAAAACCACTCTGGGAATACTGAAGTGGTTAAGAAGACTAATGAGGGGTTAACAATCACAATTACATAATCACAATTTGTTTTCCAACTCTGCACTGTACAATTAAACAATATGGATAAGTAGTAAAATCTGCCACCTCTGCTGTCTTTTCACCGTCAGGCCTTCTGGTTTAAACAGACTTTCAGCCTTAATTGACCAGTGAAGAGGGATATGCAATTAGCTGTGCTGTTTTTATTATCCAATATATATTTCAAGAGTTTTAATGATTTAAAAGTAGTTTATTTGGATTTTAAAAAACTTTATATATACATTTTAATGCTTTTATATTGTTTTAACTTGTATTGTTTTAAATTTGTTGTTAACCACCTTAAGTCACTATATTGGGGAAACAGTGCATATTAAATAAATAAATATGGTTTGATACTTTTAAAACTGTTGTATTCCATATTGTTTGAGTTGCTTCATTTTAATTTATATTGTAATTTGTTTTGAGTCCCATTTGGCACAAAAACAGGATATAAATCAAATAAATAAACAGTAGTGACTGCTAAGACATAGTATATGTGTGTATATGTGCCACATGTGTGTATATGGAAATGTACTGGGAATTTTACTGGGAATTGTTATTTTAGTGCTGTTGTAGGGTGGGAGGGAGATGGGGAACTGGAATTTTTATACTTGCTCTGTTTTAATGTGTTAATATGTTTGATTTTTATTGTTTTTAACTGATGTTACCTTCCTCAATCCAATATAGGGAGAGGTGGGATACAAATTATTATTATTATTATTATTATTATTATTATTATTAGTGCCTACATCTGTCAACTTATGGCAACCCAATAAATTTCATAGAGTTTTCTTAGGCAAGGAATACTTACTTGGACACAATTGCCCAATTTTTCAAAATTTGCCAAATTAAAAAGTGGCTGTAACCTTAGTCCAGTTTTAAACCTGACAAACTGTAAGCAATTCAACTGTTTTGCCATATATTTTGTCCCAATGACATAATGCTAGATTGTCCAATGTCATACGTGACAGACGAGTTCAGCCAGCATCCTGTCAAATTATCCTAATGTACAACCCCAAGAAGATTCCAGTTGTAGTGATTCATCCATAAGCTCAACATAATGTGGGTGTTCTGGGAGCAAATTCTTTTAGGTCCTATGAAATATTAATTAGCACAAACCCTACCATCCCTCCTACCTGTTTTTGGATCTCCAGGGCAAAGGGAAAAGCCAGTAGAATATCATGTTTGATGGATTATTATTTCCCAGGACATGCAAAGACAGGCAGAAACTGCACATTCCACATTTTTATTCATAATTCCATGAACAGCCCTGCAAAAGACAAGAGGAGAAGCCCACAGGCATGAGGGCAGAGGGGGGGATGAAGGAGGCAGAAGATGCAGCACCAAAGAATCAGCTATGACATCTTAAAGACATTGTTAGGCTTGAGAACACAAAAGTTGTTTATTGCACAGCAAATAGATGATCTTTTTGTGCAATAAATATTCTGGGTATTCAAATTATTATTATTAGTAGTAGTAGTAGTAGTAGAAGTAGTACCCCACTTTCCCCCCAGAATTGGAACTCAAAGCAGCTTCAAATAAATTCAATCAATGCTATCTATGTACTATTAGAAGTTAAATCAAAATAAAATATAAGGTCAGATAAGGGGGGAATGGGAGGGAAATAATATAATAAGGGCTGTTCTTTCATCATTGAAACTGAAACAACTTATTACATAATCATAATCAAGCTTTGTCTCAATTACTCTGATGAGGACAATTATCACATACCACACAGAAGACAAAATAACAATGGAATATACTAAGGAAAGACTGAATGAATGCAAGGATATTGCTTGCTCATTTATTAGTTATATTGACCAGCAACCAGAGTCCTCTGGGGATCAAACAGGTACCTTGTAAAGAATGGGAAAATCCTGTTCGTTGCAAAAGTACAGGAGAAGCCCAGATCGGGTATGGGATGCCATGATTGGGTACAGGATGGCTCCTGCCTGGGCACGGAGGTGTGAGATAAAATCTAAGTATTAAAGTTTTCATCCCACTCCTAGCTCTGGAGGAAAGGAAGGGAAAAGGCAGTGTGATAAACTCCTAAAGAGGAAGAGGCTTGATGCTTCCTATTCAAAAGACCACCTGCCTTGTTATGAACTCCTCTAGACACTGGGGAGGTTACTACGCATGGCTTTTAAACTGTGATTACACTCAGAAAAAAAGCAACTTTGGTGATACTAATGACACGTCATATCATCTCATGATATGTCCAAATTACGGCAGTTTCAGTTTCACCATCTTGGCTTCTAGGGAGAGTTTAGGTTTGATTTATTGTACAAAAGTAAGAGGGTAAGGACATTTTCTTATGCTACTGTAAATTACTGGGATTTTAAAACACCATAGGAAAGGTTGTTCCCATTCTGGTCTGAATTAAATGATAATAGTAGTAGTAGTAGTAGTAGTAGTAATAATAATATGGATAGAAGCAGGGAACAACAACAAATTAAATATATGACTCTAATAAGGAAGCATATGAGCATGTAAAACAGATACATATTAAAATACTCAATGCAAACTTTAACATTCATAATTTTAATATCATCTGGATAAGCCTGCCAGAAGAGTTTAGTTTTAAGTGCTTTAACTTGGATAGTGTATCCAGCTGTTGAACCTCTTCTGGCAGGTCGCTTCACACGACCAATTATATGGTAGAAGATGATCCCATAGGTAACCTGGACCCAAACCACGTAGGTCAAAGATACCAACCAACGCTTTGTACCTTGTCCAGAAGCTAATTGGCAGCCAGTGGAGTTATTTTCAAATTGGTTCTAATGAGCTCCAAATGTTTTTTTTAATTAAGTTAACAATTTTAATATGGCTGTTGATGAAATAATGGCTGTTGATGAAATAGATGCTAATGATCTTAAACGGTTAAGAAGAACTTTAATGTGACTGTTTCCAAAGGCATTTTACAGTTAACTACCCTGCAGAGTACAAAACTATCAAGCCTGCATGTGAAAAAGTAACAGAAAACCTTATCCAAGTTCTCATGCTTCTTCAAACTCAAATTTATTGGCCCTGAGACTAGGCATTTGCACTATGCATGGGCTCAAAAACTACTGGGTATTCCCTGTGAGTGCTTTCAAGGCAACAGCACTAATAATCTGGTCTACAGTATTTGAAGGCTCCACCAATGATGCTGTGCTGCTGAGTGGGACCTGGCTTCCCCAGACATTCTGCTTGCTGCACTGAAGCAGCAAATGGCTCCCCTTATCTACTCAAGACAAGGGTCACAGTATCTAGAGCCAAGCAAGTTATTTTGGTGTATTAATGGTAAAGCCTGCTTTAGTGAGGACACATATTCCCAACTCCTGTCTTGGACTACAGTTAAAATCTGTCTCATTTCACAAGAAATAAACTAATTGTCCGAGTTTTCCGCTCTTCTTGTTATGGATTGTGAAGCAAATTGGGGGAGAAAGTCCTTAGAAAATTTATGAGACCGACACTGCACACCACCAGAGACAGCCATCTCTACAATTTGAATCGGGATGTGTGTGTGAGAGAGAGAGTGTATCAAGTACCTTTAGCTTCCTACCCAGAGCCTCATAATCCTTTATGATATTCTGAAGGCCATGCCTTATAGGTCATTAATTTTCGTATGGACTAAAAGAAAGGGATAATATGTCAACACAGTGTGATGCAGCAGCACTGGAGATTACGGCACCACCTTTTCCTCTTGTGCTAGACACGGGAGGTAATAGGCAGATTTTATCACACCAACACCACCCACCCCCCGTGCCCAGGCAGTAGGCTTCCCTCTTCTTTCTCCTTCCTCCGTCCTTTTCCTGCTCACCCTATTCACTGCCGCCAATGTGAACAGCAAGGAGCAATTTTATCCGAGTAAACATAGTGGGAACTATGATGACCCTGATCAATTCAGTCTGGCATTGCCGAGGAGACCCAGATCTCTGCTGTTCCACCTTTACTCCTCTCTCTGGCTGCCTCCTGTTGAATTCTGGGGTTTGTAGTTCAGTGAGGCCTAAGAGCTCTCTAGCTGAGAATTCTAAACGCCCCTCCTTAAACTGCAAATCCCAGGATTCCACAGGAGGCAGCCATAGCAGTAAAAGTGGAATAATCGCACTATAATACTGTAGTGCAGTATTGTCAAGCCCAGGGAATTGAATTTCCAGGAATATCCGCAAGCATGATCTAAATTTTTGCCTTTCCCTCCTACTTCTGTTTTCATTCACACATATATACGCAAACAGCCTTCGTCTGTTGTCTTAACAGGATCTTCCTATAATGGACAATATCACACTACACTGTTACAGTGCTGTTGTTCCACTTTAACTGCTGTGGCTGCCTCCTGTGGAATTCTGGGGTTTGTGGGCCTAAGAGCTCTCTGGATGAGGATGCTAAATGCCCCCTCCTTAAACTGTAAATCCTGGGATTCCACTGGAGGCAACCATTGCAGTTAAAGTAGAATAATAGCGCTATAAAAGTGTAGTGTTATGGGTGTGGAATTAACAGTGGCGGTAATTAGGATTTTATTTCCCCCTTCTTTGCACTATGTATAAAGTTTTAAAAGTGGATCCTCAGTCTTGTGAGGATTGTGAGGATTTTGAACTGTGAAAGTAATAGCAACTTAGCAAGTACATTTTATACTAAGTACAATAGCAACTTAGCAAGTACATTTTATACTGTTTATCAGTGCATTTAAGCACTCCCTAAGTGGTTTACAACATGTAAGCTAATTGCCCCCTTTAGCGATCTTGGAAGGATGCAAGCCTAAGTCAAGCTGGAGCCCTTGGCTGGTATTGAACTTGCAACCTTACAGTTTGTGAAAATGTGATTGAGTGGCTGTCTGCAGTAGAAACATTTAACCACTGCACCACGGCTCCTGTGTGCATGCTTACAAAATGGCTGCTATGGAGGGTTCCCATTTACAAAATGGCTGCCATGATGAGTGTAATACCCCTCATGCGTACATTTTCTGAAAGAATTTGTAATGTTAAAAAAAAAAAGTAGGGGGGAATACAACAATTTGAGTAATACAAAGAACAGTTGAGGTCCAGATTCCAAAATGTAAAACCACTCTTTGCATAGTGTAGTTGCATGAAGATAGGTGGATTGGATCAGAGATAAGTAAACTCGCCAACAAACTGAAGCAAGTTTAGAAGTGTAGACAGAACCCCAGATGCCAAACTATGTTTTTCCTCATGAAGCACCATCAAAAACGCTTTACCAAAAAATATAAACAAAACGTAGGAAAAGGAAAAACACCCATGCACACCGTCAGGCTGAACATAAACCACACACCAAAACCTCCTCAATGCAATTCTCTCCCATGAACAGAACACCTACTACATTGAGAAATCGTCTCAGCCAAATTACCTAACACATTAAACAAACAATTCAGTCACCAGGCAAAAACCCCAGCAACCCATCATCATCCTCTCTGGCCCCCAAGATGCTCTCTGCATATTCCTCAGCTGCCCAAGTTTATCTTCTTCTTTTTTCTGAGTGGCTAGCAGTTACCTGCCATTTTTATTTTCTAAGGATGCCACTGGAGGCATTATTTTAAGTAACAATGGCACTGGTTGCTGACACTTTACTTTGCAAGATGCTAATGTTCCACAAGTGGGAAAAGTACTTTAACTATAAAGATTTGTTTAAAAACAAAACAAAATTAACAAGATTAGTGGGTGCTAAGGGAGGGGTAAGTACAGTCGTGCCTTAGGACAACAGATAATCCTAAAGACAACAGATAATCTTCTATACCTGAGATTACCAAAAAGTGCAAAAAAGCATCAGATGCAATCTCCCTTTTTTGCGATCCTCTTCAAGATTAAAACAGAAAGAAGCCATCTGCATAAATTTCCTGAGAACACCCCTCCCATTCCAGCTCCTGAAACATCTTTTCTTCTAAAACATGCTTAAGACGGAGAAGAAGGCCAGAAAAGTGCACAAAACCTAGCAATTATGTTATTTGTGGGTTTTTCAGGCTATGTGGCCATGTTTTAGAAGAGTGTTCCAGATGTTTCGTCAGCATCTGTGGCTGACAAACTCTTCAGAACATAGCCTCATAGCCCAAAAAACCCACAAAAAATTATGGATGCCAGCCATGAAAGCCTTCAACTTCACTAGCAATTATGGTTGCTAACTTTGGACTGGTAAGGAGTACATAACATCATTTGCAGAAAAATCTGTAAATATTTTAAAGCAGTAATATGGTTTGAGAAGGTCCTAAATAGAGATAGAAATCTTCCTGAAGTACGTATCCTATGTATCCTCAGAAACAAGGCTCACAGAAACTGTACTGCACTGAACCTCAGCTTAATGGTACAATTTATAGATCCTAAGTGTCTATCACAATAATTTACAGAACATGTCATAATGTGATGCTGATTTGGATCTCATTTGGTATTGATCAGCTCATGCACTTCTTAATTGAGGTTTTCCTTACTTTCATTTTGGTGGATATATTAATTAAATTGTCAAGACAATTTCCCAACAAACTGCCTTTCTGCTGAGAGCATAATAAAGTGGTTGAGCCTCTTTTGTCCTGTCCTAGTTTTTTTCAGACAAGCTGTTACTAGTTCTAGTTTGCTAAAAGCGTGATTGCTTGATGCAGCCAACAAGGGGATACAGCTAAACATTCTTAGGGTAATGCATATTTGTGTAAATAGTTTTCAGCCCACTGAAAACAAAACAAAACAAAACATTGGTTCAAGGCCATCATATTAATTATATATTGTGTGAAGGAAATTCATACAGGGATAGGCTGATCTGGGTGGTAACATTCTTACAATGGATATTGGTGTCTTATTCTCATTCAGGGCTGCTGCAATTTCCAAAGGGCAGCCCTGTTAACCTATTGTGGCAAAATAAAACAGTGGTGTCCCATGACACCTTATAGACTAAAAAAATGCTGTGGCATAAACTTTCTTGGATTTCAGCCAATTTGACTGAATTCATGAAAAGTTATATACATGTTGCATATGTACCAACATTTCAGATGAAAACTGGGACACATGTGTATGCAAGGGATCTTGTAGTGAGTATGAGACTAACTGAACAAAAGAAGTTGTAGCATAAGTTTTTGGTCTGCTTCGTCAGATGCATGGAGACAGAGGAAGTACAAAAGCTTATGCTATAACTTCTTTTGCTCAGGTAGTCTTAAAGGTGCTCAAGATCCCTTTGCATAATGATATTGCAGACAAACGCAGCTATGGTGCTGAATACTGTCCCACTGGGACTCATGGTTAAGCAACATCTGAGTGTGGTCAAGATGGCAAAAGGTAACAGTGAGGAAGAACACTAGGTAAGGAGAGACTGCAGCAGTTTGATTTTGCCTGATTTTACCCTGTCCAGTCCAAAACTCTCCCACTGAGTTAACTGAGTGCAAATTATTTTTGCATTTTGCATTCACTTTGCAGCAACTGAAGTAAATTGAAGACAAGGGGGAGGAAAGTGGAAGAAAATGAGACAAATTGTGATATTTAGAAGGCAGCTTAAAAAAGGGAATGCCAGAGAATTAATCAGGAATGTCCCTGCCAAATCAGGACAGTTGGGTATCCATAGAGTACATACAATTAGAAGCATGGGGACCATAGTCATTGAGGAGGTCAGGTGATAATTCAAATTTAGAAAGTATTGACAGTAATGATTCCATTATGGACACCAGCCATTGCAAAACTGTTGTTGTTAAAAGTGGTACAGCAAGAAGTGGAACTGTTGGGGGTACTTTGATTCTGTGTTCCTGCATGGCAGAGAATTGGACTGAATGGCCCTTGTGGTTTCTTCCAACACTATGATTCCATGATTCTATGGATCTATGAAATTTAGGGCCCCACAGCATTAGGTGGTCCAAGAGACCACTCAGTGAGTGGCAGATAAGAAGAATAGTGGTAATTAGGTCTCATGTTGGCATCTGGCATGGGGATGCAAGGGCTCAGGGATGTTGATGCTAATTGTTGCAGCAGTCTCCTTTCTTAGAGTTTTAGGAAAGTGTTTTATAGTTTGGGCAGCTGTCCTGAAAGTGTTTTATAGTTGGGGCAGCTGTCCTGATTCGTATCTGATTCCAGAAGTTTATTTTATTCTTTTGACCTTTAAAACATTTATTCTACAACAAAAATGTGCTTATTTCCAAATAAACATGTTTAACATCAAGGCAGTACAAGGAAATTATTTTTATTCATCGAGGGATGATTTAAGTTACTTCATAAAGTGTGGCCCTAGGGCCGCATTTTGTGGGACTTCAAAGCCCCCAAATTTTTCCAGGCTGCTCTTCTTCTGGTAAAAAAAAGCCCCCACAAAACCTTTAGGAGCTTGGTTTCCCTTTTTAAATAAATCACAGTGGTTTTAAAAAACTGGTTTAAAAGACCCACTTCCCCCCAAAAGCATTAGTGGACTTCGGTTTTTATTTTTGGTAGTCCCCTGAATCTACCAGAGTTGTCCACCCTCACTGAAGTACAGTGGATCCGTGGTGTCCACTGGGGTTTGGTTCCATGACCCCACTGTGGATACCAAAATCTGTGGATGCTCAAGTCCCACTAAATACAATGACATAGTAAAACGGTGGCCCTTAGATTAAATAATAATAATAATTATTATTATTATTATTATTAATTATTATTAAGATTAAGATTTGCTTTTTGCAATATATATATATATATATATAATATTTTCTAGCTGTGGATGCTTGAATCCGGGGATAAAGAATCCGGGGATATGAAGGGCTGGCTGTAAATGTAATAAAATGTGAAACTGCAGCTGCTTAGAATTTATTTATTTATTTTGCCTTTTCCCTCAAACACAGCAGAAATGTAGAAGCACTCATAAAGCATGGAATCACAAGCAGAGACAACAGGATAAATTTTAATTGCATGCTTCATTACTGAACCAATATAAAATGGGCATTTAAGCCCTCCTTCTCTCTGGTAAGATAAATCCAGGGTCTCAAATGTCTTTTTAATATGTATATCTTTTTTTTTTACATACCTATGTCCAAGGCAGCTGTGTAATCTCTGTCCTTTAAGCTTTTTCTGAGCAGGTCTCCTAACCCTTCACAGAAGGGATGTGTGTTCAGAATATCCTTTCATGAGCATTGCATTGGTGATTCTCTAACTGAATGAAGTTTATGAGAGATTCCTAAACAAGAAGTAATAGCTGACAAGCATCCCTGAAAGACAGGTTGACCACCATTATTAATCACCTCTTACAATTTGTACCTTCAGGAAACTATAGAATGCACTGTCTGTTCAAGTGAGGCAATGGTTAAGATCTAACAGACTTGGCCAGTGCTACTCAAAGTGGCAATCCCTGGACTGTGCCAGTGCTTGGTCCCTGGTGAGTTTCTAGGAAGGAAAGTAAATTACTAGGGCTGGCACTGGCCTCTGACACACTGAGAAAAAATGTCATTGTTTGTCCCCGACATCCCATGATATAGACTTGAGTCAATTGACTTGGACTTAAGTCACTTCACTTGGACTTGACTCCACAATAAATTACACACTAACTTGACCTGACTTGCAATTTGCAAAAAATGTATTGACTGACTTGCTGGCCTTGGCTCAGTAGCATAACACATTCATAAGATTTCATGGAGGGGAACAGCAAATGTGTTAGGCAAAAGCTTTAGAAGGCTCCTCTAGTGTGCAGTGGGTATAGGATGCTGGGTAGACCTCAACCTGCCCCTCCCCAGCCCAAAGCATGGGATGCATTTCTGAGGGGAGCAACAAATGTGTTAGACAATGGGCTTGATGGTAGATTGAGATCTGCTTGGCAGCTTGCCCCCACTGCACACCAGAAGATTCTTCTAAAGCTTTGCCAGAGCTGCAGGCAAGAATCAGCCCCAGAGTGTGGGACATGTTGCTCAGAGAACAGCAAATGGATTGCCTAATTAGGCAATCCATTTGCTGTTCTCTGAGCAACATGTCCCACATTCTGGGGCTGATTCTTGCCTGCAGCTCTGGCAAAGCTTTAGAAGAATCTTCTGATGTGCATTTGAGGCTGAAAGATCTTTGTAAAAATTTTCATAGGACCAGCAGGCAACACTCATTCCCCAGAGTGCAGGGCTCATTTGCTGTTCCCCTCTAACACACATGGCCTGCACTCTTGTGACAAGTCTTGCCTGCTGTTCTAGAAGTGAATGACACCATGGACGTTTCTCCCTCCCAGTAGTGGGACTGGCTGTCAAGATACAAACAGCTTTCTGCACTGACATGTTGCTCCCCTCCCTGTCCCCTCAGCAGCCACAGCTGTCAGGAAATACACCTGTCCCTCTGAGCACTTGCATGATCACCACCCATACAGTATAGGTAAAATATTCATCCACTCTTTTGACCGTCTTAAACTAGTAGGAACCCATTGGCCAAAAGAGCAGATTATGTGGAGAATATACTGTTTCTGGGTATAATTTTTTTTTAAAAACCTAACTTTACACACATCTTCTTGATTTTCTAGTTATTCAAACTCCACGCCCACCTACTCTTCCTCCTCCTCCTCCTTTTCCTCCTGTTAAAAGTTGGCTCGCAGGGACTTGACTTGAAAGTATTTTGCAAGGACTTGAGACTTGGGGTAAAAGACTTGAATGTATCACACTAGTCACATTAGAAAGCCTCAGTCAGAAGCACTGCCCTAGAACATTTCCCAGAATAATTTGCAATACACAAAGGCTGCAGGATTTTATATTTCCTTATTCATTCCCTAGGCAAAATCTATTCACAAATGGGTTTCTGAAGAGTTCACTATACAGTATCTCTTCTTTCACTTCTTTTTTAAAAATGCAGAACTCTGCATGTCATCATCCTCATCTACACTGTGCTAGTCATTACTCATTAATGTTTCCCTATAGATTGCACCATAAAGGCAGACTCTGTTTTATATATATATATATAAAAGGGATCATTGCAAGCATTAGCATATGTACTCTGTGGATGCTGGGTGTGCCCCACCTAAATACCCAAATACAAGGAGGAGGGAAATGTTAGCAAAACATGTATTTAC
Source organism: Urosaurus nigricauda (assembly GCA_034509955.1). Lineage (NCBI taxonomy): Eukaryota > Metazoa > Chordata > Lepidosauria > Squamata > Phrynosomatidae > Urosaurus > Urosaurus nigricauda. Next base: position 119,701,136 of record JAOEGL010000001.1, read on the forward strand.
TTTCCTGTTGCTATTCAACTGTTCCCCTATCACTCAATCAACCAGTGGGCAGAATGCTATGCTAAATGAGAAAATGATACCCCTAACAACTTGAAGGCACACAGCAACAACAAAACTTCTAAGCGGTGCAGCGACACAATGCAGAAGGATATCAGGGAAGAGTCTTGGAAGCTGCTGGACAGACCCAGCTTCATTTACTCTATGTAAACTCATCCCACAGTCTTACAGGCAGGGCTCCCAAGCCAGGGGAAATTATTTGATCTGAGGCAATAGTCAAAATTAAGCAGCCCAGAGAACACTATCAGGGAAGGCACACACACTATTTGTTGTTGTGGGCCTCCAAGTCATTTTTTACTTATGGTGACCCGAAGGCAAACCTATCATAGGGTTTTCTTTGCAAGATTTGTTCAGAGGGGGTTTGCCCTTGTTATCGACATCAGTAGGAGTATAGTGTTTAGATCAAGTAAAGTGATAGTACCAGTCTATTCCGTTTTGGTCAGGCCTCACCTGGAATACTGCGTCTAGGTCTAGGCACCACAATTCAAGAAGGCTGTTGTAAAGCTGGAGCGTATCCAAAGGAGGGCAACCAAACTGCTGAAGGGTCTGGAAAACATGCCAAATGAGGAGAGATTTGGGGAGCTGGGTATGTTTAACCTAGAGAAGAGATAGTTAAGATGTGATATGATAGCCCTGTGTAAATATTTGAAAGGATGTCAGGAATAAACTCTTCTAGAACATGGCCACATAGCCTGAAAAACCCACCGAAAACTATGGATGCCGGCCATGAAAGCCTTCGACTTCACATTGGATGTCATACTGATGAAGCAAGCTTGTTTTCGCTGCTCCAGAGGACTCTTTCAAACGGGGAGGAATTTCTCCCAACTCCGAATGGAGCCAATGCGGATTCATGTAAATTCGCTTGTTTAGCGAATTTACATGAACCCCTGCTCCGTTCGGAATTACTTCCCATTACCCGAAAATAACCCCCTCCTGCCCGAATCTGCATGCGAAGCTTTAATTCGCAATAACGTAAAACCCATGATTGCATTCAAATTGGCTTCCCTCTTGCCCGAATTTGCGTGCGAAGAGTTAATTTGCAATAACGTAAAACCCATGATTGCATTCGAATTGACCTTAAATTATACTTCCAATTTAGCCTTGTATGAAAGAGTCCTATATAGGAGCCAGAGCAATGGATGCAAGCTACAGGAAAAGATATTCTGTCTCAACATTAGGAGGACCGTCCTGACAGTAAGGGCTGTTCGACAGTGGAACATACTTCCATGGAGAGTGGTGGAGTCTCCCTCTGTCCTTGGAGGTCTTTAAACAGAGGCTGGATGGCCATCTGTCAATGGGGAGGCTTTGATTGTGAGTTCCTGCATGGTCCTTGAGGTCTCTTTCCTTCCCACTCTATACTATTATCCTCTAAGCCTGAAAAAGTGTGACTTGCCCAGTATGTGTGTGTGGTGTGCTCCTCCAAGCTGCTTGTAAATTATGGCAACTCTAAGGAGACCCTATGACATTTTCTTGGCAAGTTTCTTCGGTCACCCAGTGGGTTTCTATGCTTGGGTAAATCACAAAAAGGAACCCTGATCTCCAGAATCATAATCCAACACTCAAACACCTTGGTTGTGGGGTTTGTACCACTTTCTTAACCATTTATTTTTTTTAAAAAAAGGTATGACAGAACTCTATGTCACTCAAGGAGAGAGGGGGGAATAATCTCAAAGGCTGTAGAAATAATAAGGTTTGACACCACTTTGACTGCCATGGCTCCATGCAGTCGAACTCTGGGAATGGCAGTCAATCGTGGCCCCTGATACCAGTTTGGCCGCCATGGCTCCATGCAGTGAAATTGTGGGTATGCAGTCGGTTGTGGCCCCTGACACTAGTTTGGCTGCCATGGCTCCATGTGATTGAATTCTGGGAATGGCAGTTGTGTGTGGCTCCTAACATTAGTTTGACTGCCATGTTTCCATGCAATGAAATTCTGGGAACAGCAGTCAGTTGTGGCTCCTACCATTTGTTTGCCCACCATGTTTCCAAGCAATGGAATTCTGGGAATGTCAGTCAGTTGTGGCACTTGACACTAGTTTGGCCGCCAGGTTTCCATGTGATGCAATTCTGGGAATGGCAGTCGGTTGTGGCCCGACACCACTTTGACCGCCATGACTCCATGTGATGGAGTGGTGTCAGGGGCTACAACCAACTGCTGCTCCCCTAATTGCATCTCATGGAACATGGCAGCCAAACTGGGTGTCAGGTGCCATAAATGACAGCCATTCCCAGAATTCCATCACATTGAGCCATGGTGGTTTGACACCAGTTTGGCTGCCATGGCTCCATGCTATGGGATTCTGGGAATGGCGGTTGTGGCCCCTGACACTAGTTTGGCTGCCATGGCTCCATGTGATAGAGTTTGACACCACGTTGACTGCCATGTTTCTATGCAATGAAATTCTGGGAGCGGCAGTCAATTGTGGCACCTGATGTTAATTTGGCTGCCGTGTGGAGTCGAAGGCTTTCATGGCTGGCATCTATAGTTTTTTGTGGAGCTTTTGGGCTATGTGGCTATGTTCTAGAAGAGTTCCTTTCTGACGTTTTGCCAGCATCTGTGGCTGGTGTTCTCTGGTGAAACATCAGAAAGGAACTCTTCTAGAACATGGCCACATAGCCCGAAAGCCCCACAAAAAACTTTGGCTGCCATGTTTCCACGCGATGGAATTCTGGGAACGGCCGTCGGTTGTATCCCCTGACACCACTCTATCGCATGGAGCCATGGCGGCCAAACTAGTCTCAGGGCCCACAACCAACCGCCATTCCCAGAATCCCATAGCATGGAGCCATGGCAGCCAAACTGGTGTCAAGTGTGGAACTGTGTGGTGGTGGCAACACAAACTGAAAAGTGTGGGAGACCTGGAAGGGGATTGATTGATTGACATTATGCTTTGACACAACAACAACAACAAAACCCTTGTGGAGAAAAAGTGTACTGCAGCTGCGCGAGGCGCCTGTCAATCATCGCCTCAGGCGTCGTCGCCTCAGAGTGAGGGATGGAAGGCGCTCATTAAATAAGGGGCAGCGCCCGGCAGCCAATGGGGCGGCTCTCCAAACCTCGGCCAGCCAATCAGAGGCCGAGAGAGGGTGGCGTTCTAAAAAAAAGAGAGCGGGGCCGCCTGGAAACGTGTTCATCCTCTCAGTCTGAGTGTGAGCGTCGTGCGAGGCGGCTGCGTGTCAGCGATGGCTCCTCCGCTGCAGGAGAGCGGGCTGGGCGTCAGGGAGGCTGCGGCGGCGGCGACAACTTTATCCAGCAAAGGGGCCTCCGCCGGCGAGGTTCGCCCCCGCCGCTTCTTCACCTGGGAGGAGGTGGCTCTGAGGACGGGGCGGACGCAGCCCTACCTCCAGGAGCGTTGGCTGGTGATCGAGCGGAGGGTCTACGACATCAGCCGCTTCCACAAGAGGCACCCGGGGGGCTCCAGGGTCATCAGCCACTACGCCGGGCAGGACGCCACGGTCAGGATCAAGATGGTGGTCACTGAGGCTGAGAGAGTGTGACCTTGCTTCCTGTGGCTGAGGCAGGACTCGAACCCTGATCTCCAATCAGAGTCTTGGCACAAACCAGGGAGTTTTAGTGGGTGGCTGCATCCACACTGGGGAGATAACCCGATTTGGCACCGCTTTAACTCTTTGTGTGGCTCAAGGCTATGGAATTCTGGGAGTTGGAGTTTGTTGTGGGCCCGAAGGGCCCACAACAAACTCCAACTCCCAGAATTCCATAGCAAGTGAGTGAGACAAAGAGTTAAAGCCGTGCCAAACCGGGTTATCTCCCCAGTCCAGAGTCATAGCTTTCTTTGTGATTTATAGTTTCCTTTGTTCAAGGAACTATAAAAGGGCTGATTCTTTTGGGTCCCAGTAATTTGGATGTATGTCCTCTGGGAACAGCTGCAGCAAAATAAATTTCCCAGTTGGGCTCCTGGTTCTGGTTTTAAATTAAATTCTAAAACAATTCTACCACAATAGTCCACTGCACTGGCTCATGCTCCCAGTTTCTTTCTTTTAATTCGTGTCAAAGCTGGTACAAGATCCCTCTGCGTACTGGTTTTCCAGACTAACCGCTATGTTTCTGAATTCCACCGATGACTAACCGTTAACGTTAGCGCAATGTGGCCAATTAATTCTCTATGATTAAATGCCGATGGGCGTATCTGGCAAGGTGCACTTGTTTCTGTGGATTGAGATCAGGGAGTTGAAGTTTAGTAAAGATAGCATCTACCAATTATGGCACAATATTAGTTTCATCTTGTCAGCAGTCTTCCTCGTTTTGGTCTAATTCAAATCTCACCACAACTTACACAAAGGTAAAACCAATAGAGTCCTGTGGCGTTTTAAAAAACAAACACATTATAGAATGTACTTGAAAGGACTAGTACTCACCTTATCAGATGTATGGAGCGATATCCAGAATTTTAGGGATATACAGAATACATTTGGTTGAGGGAGGAATGCTAGTGAGGTCTGAGGAAATAAAATGCAGAACTTAATGATAGTAACAATTGAGTGTCATTTCTGACTTTACTATTTAAAATCTCTCCCTGACTGTGCGTAAGGACCTAATCTAGCCTTGCAATGATGCCCTAGTGTCACAAGCCCTAAAAACCATTATTTGCCTGCTTGTGCTTGTGTACTTTGTTATTCATATGTTGCCCCAAAGAAGAAAATGGGCTTTGTAATCTCCCCCCCCCCCTTATTATAACAAAAAGGCAAATTGGCTGCATATTATCTTCTAGGCTGACTTTGTGATTTGTAGTGTGCTGTTTTCAAGAACTGCGTATGTACTCTTGTTTTACATTACTTAACAGCAGCACAATTTACAGTGTGTTTCTTTCAAAAATTAGTTATTATTAAAACATATCCTACTCTTTTTCACAAGCTTTCAATGAACCATAGAGAGAAAATAAATTTAAACAATTTAGAACCATTTACAAATGCAAAAAGAACAAAAAACAGTCTAACATCTGGGTTACTTTATTGGTATGTTTGCAAAATGATGTTCATTGTGGCAACAGCTACTGCTGATGCTTATAAATGCAGCATGGCTAGCATTGGAGTAGGAATGGGAACTGAGAATCAGAATGAGCAACCTGACTGATGCAGAGGGTTGGGATTCTGACGCAAAGCAAGGTTTTTGTTTAGGAAATTGTCCAAATGACAATAGCAAGCTGACCTTTGTCACACAAATTGACTATCCCTTATTCAGAATTCCAAAATGCAAAATACTCCAAAATCCAAGTAGTGCACATAAAATACAGTACGTAGTTTTATTCGGGAAGCTAGAAAGAGGTGCAGTGATCTGTGACTGAGGACTCTTTCAGACGTCGGGAAATTGGAAGTATAATCTAGGGTCAATCCAAATGCAATCATAGGGTTTGTCGTTATTGCGAATTAAAGCTTCGCACACAATTTCGGGCAAAAGGGAAGTCAATTCAAATGCAATCATGGGTTTCACGTTATTGCGAATTAAAGCTTTGCACGCAATTTCGGGAAAGGGGTCATTTTCGGGAAATGGAGCGTTACTCTGAATGCAATGGGGATCCCCGTAAATTCGCTAAACAAGCAAATTTACAGGAATTTGCATTGGCTCCATTCGAAGTTTGGGAGAAATTCCTCCCGTGTGAAAGAGTCCAGTGGTGGAAATCCATGCCTCCCACTATTTCACACATCCTCAGCCTCTCTCCAGCCTCATTATGTTTCATTATTTGTATACAAATATTGTACAGGTATTCCAAAGTTTAAAAATCCAAAATATGGAACATTTCTGGTCCCAGCGGATACTCTACCTGCATTGTTGTCAGACTTTAAACAGATAAAATTGTCTTTGTACTTCTGCCAGTATTTAGAAAGCTTCTTGCTTAACTTCTGTCTGTAGAAAGAAGATAGAGTGATATGGTGATCTGAGGACTGCAGTTGGACCATGATTGACTGGTGGTCCTCAGTGAGTTTCTAGGAGAAAGAAAAAAACTTTTGTCAGTGGACACAAATATGGAGGCAATATCTGGCACATTTTGGGGTGCAAAAACCTCTGCCAGCCCCCCATATCAGATAGCTTAAGAAGCACTAGAACGGAGGATACTTTTGTAGACACAGAGACAGCCAGAAAGGTGGGTGTGTACATCTAAGAAGCGTACGTATGCAGAGAGAGTCCGCGATGCTTATGGTAAGAAAAGTGTGCTTAAAGAAAAATGATGAGCTAATGCTTGGTAATATGTCTAGAAGGACAGGGTCCTAAATTTGAATTATTTAAAATTGTCATATTATTGTGCCATTTGATTTACTACAAGGATTTAAAGGACTGTGCATGCACACAGGCAAAACAGTGTGGTGAGTAGAGTGAAAAAGATGGGACTTTGCAATTTAGGGATGGGAAAGAAGAAAGTCAAGCTGAAGATAGCGTTTTGTATAGTAACCTTAGCAGCCATTTAATTTAGGAGGAAGAGAACAGCCTGTTTCAGAGTACCAATTTCCAGCGGAGAGCTTTATATCAAACTAGTGCACAAGGGCAGGTGTAAAGAATGAAAATAGGAGGAAGCAACATGTATTGCAACCAGAAGGAACATAAGTCTTAGAGCATGTAAAATCAGTGAAAATGTTTGTAGATCAGATACACTACTAGCCCTTGGATTCAACTTTTTAGTGTAACTGGGTGAAGCTATGTCTAAGGGTATGCTGTAAGCTCTGCCTCTTTGAGACCACTTATCATGCTTCTTCTCTTCATAGATTTGTGTTTGCCTCTCATTCTATTCAATTTTGTAATGTCTTTTTTTTCCTAGGATGCATTCACAGCATTTCACCTTCATAAAGATCAAGTGAGCAAGTACTTGAATTCCCTGCTGATAGGGGAACTGGCACCAGACCAACCTAGTTCTGAGCCCAGCAAAAATGTGAGTGTTCATTAAATGTTAGAATTAGGGAATAGTATATATTTCTGTAGTTGTGAAATTTCTTGGAGTGGTGGGGAAAAGAAGGGAAAAATCAGATTTTCATTCTGTACTAATAACTGTTTGCCAGTATATGGTGTACATAATAACTGTACTGCTGAACAATGCTTTATGTTCTTTTGCAAGTAGCATGTTCTAAGATGACTTTAATGCCATGCCATCTGCATTTGGTAATGTAGAAGCTAAAACTACTGCATGATCGAAGCTGTGTGACACAGGTGGTCAAACTGTGCCCCTGGGACTGTATAGATACTCCAAGGGTGATTTGTGTGGCCTCAGATTCCTCTGGGCAACTTCTCTTGTGGCAAAAAAAATGTTCTCAATATGTTTACATAACTAAATAAACCCGTTTTTTCAGTAGTTACATATTCCAGCTGTCCACAGTGCGACAAAATGATATTCAGAAATATTGTTAAGCAGCCTGGTGCAATCATGATCTTGGTTTGTAGCCTCACAATAAGTTCAGAGAAATTTCTTGCCTACAAAAATGTTTACATGGTTCCTATATTTGTCTAGTGACTTGGGTCTTAGCAAAACAACAACAACCCAAGAACACACTTTTTCATAGTTTCCTTGGTCTGTTTCCTAGATGCCATTTCTACCTGTTTGAGGTTACCAGGTTTCTAGCTGTTTAGAGGCTTTGAATTTTAATCATGAAATTAGAAAAAGTAATCATTTATCTAGGTACTCTTGTGTTGCCTTTTGGCATCTAATCCTTTTCAGAGTTAGTTTGGTAACAACGTGGTAAGATTTGTGTTGGTCTGATGAGAATTGTGGCTTGGTAGTGGTGGCCTTAATTATTTTTATTTGAAATTTGGAATGCTCATTCCACAAGACAATTAATTTAAAGTGATTATATTTCTTCTGCAGCTATAATTTCCCCCCAGAATTTTTCAATCATACCAGTTGAGACAGAGAGAAGACATTTACTACATACACTGTGGCATAACTCATAGTCCTTTGAATTTAGTTTCTTTTTACTGACACACCTTAAACCAGATGTAAGGGTCCCAAATGATGGAAGTTTCTTCAAATGCCATTGGGGATTGCTTTAGCATTTACTAAATCAGCAAGAGTTAGGGCTGCATAAAAGTATGCAGCCATATAATTTTATTGTGCACATGCAAAGAAGGGGGGGGGCACTAAAGAACAGTAGAGTTGGATTAGCATTCTTCCTTTTCTTTTTTTCTTTTCTTTTTTCCTTCACTGGTAAGGAAATGAGTTTGGCCCCTCACCAGAATCTTTTTTCTTATCCACTCATTTTTGGTAGGGAAAGCTGTTTTTTGGCTTTATTTTGGGTAATGTATATTTTATCTGTAAGCCACTGTGGGAGTGTCTACTCTGGTTGTTTACTCTGGGGCCAGTCTGGAGCACAATGCCCCAGTCTGGCCTCAGACTGACCACAGTGGTGACCACCTGTAGCAGGCCTAATCTGGTGAGACACCATGTTGTTGTGCATGCGGGCCAGCTGGGCTGACACCACATCAGCCCTTTTAGCCTGTCTGCTATATACGTAGTCACTGCTGCTGCTTCCTAACAAACATGAGGTCTATGTAAAGCATGCCTGATGTGCTACTGCTTCTTCTGAGGATAGAAACAGGTGCCTGGACTGCTTGTTATTCACATGTTTGGGCTCCTGTTTCTGTCCTCAGCAAAGGTGGCAGAGCACCAGGCAGGCTTTACACAGAGCTCCTGCCCATGAGGAAATGGTGGCAGCAGTTCCAAAAACAGACCATTCTGTTTCTGTGTGCTGCTCAGCACTAGGCATTGGGATGGCATGACTCTTGGTGTGTGGACAGCTGGATTGGGCCAAATCAGATCCGATCCAACTGTTCATAGTCCAAGAGAACCCAAGGTCGCTCTGGCATTTCCAGGAAACACTGAGATTTTGCCTGACTGTGCTTAGTTCAGAGCAAAGTTGTGTTAAGGGCAAAAACCCACAGCTCCTCCATGGAAGTAGCCATATGTCATCAGAACTGCCAGCACCAGCTTCAGTTTGAGAACAACATTTTCCCCCAGTGTAGAGAGTGCTGTGTACAGTACAGTGTACAATACAGTGTAGACACCAATATTTTTGAGGGAAAGGTATTCAAGAAATTGAACTACTACTACTATTGTCAACAAAAACATTTGTATCCCACCTTTCTGCCCATATGTATACTTAGGAGACTGTAATAATATTTTTTACCTGGGTTTTCCCACAGCAATTGCTAGTCAATGACTTCCGGAAGCTACGAGCCACTGTTGAGAAGATGGGACTTCTGAAACCAAATAGCCTCTTCTTCTTCCTGATATTTGTTCATATCATGGTGCTAGATGTTGCCGCCTGGTTGACCATCTGGTACTTTGGGACATCCTTATTACCGTTCTTTGTAGGAGTTGCATTGTTTACTGTTGCTCAGGTATAGTGTGGAAGTCACCATGCCATTTTTGAAATTAATCTTTTTTGACACATATTGAGGATTTCAGGAATTCTGCAAGATTCATGAATTTAAGATACCATCAAAAAGTATGCAATTGGATCTTTGCAGCCCCAGATTTTGTCCAATTTACTTTTTTCCCCCAAGTCTCATACTGCATGACAAGACTGTTTTGGGGCCTGGGGAAATTTCCACAGAACTTTGATGTGGCATGAATTAGCTACTAAATTGGCTAAAATCCAAACATGCAATCACTTGTAGTTTAACCTAACCTAGCACTCAACAGGACAGGGCTCTAGAATCTATTTGAGTTTCGAGAACCAGTCCTAATAAATATGGCATGAGATGTTGATGTACCTGTGGTTGCAATTTAACAAGAATGAAAACAAATCATCCAGATTCTTTTAACCCCTTTTCCAGATATTACTTCCCTTTTTCAAGGAAGGCCAGCTTCTAGACTCTTCAGCCCAGTTCCTTTCCAGCCCCTCTCCTGCATCTGTGAAATCATCAAAAGGAGGAACACACACACATTGATGGCCTATTTGGCAGGCACCCATCCCTGAGAAGTCTGTGTGGTCCTCTCTTCTTTCATGTTGGACAGGGATGGAGAAATTCTGACCCTCTAGATGTTGAAGTTCACTGGACTATACAGGCTAGGGCTGCTACAAGTTGCAGTCCAGAAACATCTTAAGGACATTTTATTAACCACCCCAAGGTAGTGACAGATATTGGCAGATGAAAGCAGCACACCTTTCTCCATCCCCATCCAATCTCTGAGATAAATGCCATTTCTAGCTTGTCATATGCTTACCATGAGTGAAAGTGAGGGAATTCCAGATACTTGTAGGACATCCTCTGTACCAAGTTGGAAGCAGGAAATGGGATTAGCAGATGTGCGGAACTGGATAGCTGGATTTGACCAGCAAGCTGTCTCAAGATTGATTTCTGTAATAGAGGAACAAAATATAACCTCTGGCTTGTTTTACAAAACTAGGCCAGTTTCACAACTAACGGCACTCCTTGATCCAAGTCCGGTCCCCAAATAATCACTAATTACCCTTTTCTCTCCTCTGTATACAGTTTATTTAGTACCTATACCTGTAAGTATGAGTAACACTCCATGCTTTTGCTCTGGAAGTGTGATACATATTAGTCTAATAAATGTTTTAGCCTTAAAGGTGCCCCAGGACACTTTGCTAATATGCCTCCCTGGGGTGGGCAAAGTGTGGGGCACATATGGCCTTCTAAAATGACTTTTTCTTATGTGGCCCATTCCCTCTGATTCCCCCTCCACCATGCTAGGCACAAAACTGGGCAGGACAAATCTCATGATCCTAAACGGCTTCCAGAACCACTGGTTGTTAGTTTAGCCAGATTGGGAAATACCCTCAGTCCCACCCCAATCCTCCCAAAAATCTGGTTCCCATTTTTTAAAAAAACTTCATTTCCTCCCTCCCCAGTTGCTGATTCTGATATAATAGAAGATTTTTAGCATTATCTTTTAGGAAGGAGGGAAGTTGCCATCTAGATGTTTTTATAATGTCTCTCCTAAGGAAAGGTGATGTTCTGGTCTGAGATGTTTAGCATAGGTTGGCTGTGGGTACACAAGATGAAGAAGAGAGGGCTCTTTACTTCTGCACAGTTTAGTTCTTCACTGCTATAGAAGGATTGCTCATCAGGTCCAGAGGTTGAAATTCTTTTTCCGCCTAATGTTCAGGTTGCTTAGAGAGTCTGTTTCAGCATGTGTAGAACACCCAACCTTGTCAGTGGCTTACACACATTAGTTAGAGGTCAGAGATTCATGTTTCCACCTACACAGTGGAAATAATACAGTTCATAACACCACTTTGACTGCCATGGCTCCATCCTACAGAATCGTAGCATTTGTAGTTTTGTGAGGCACTAGCATTTTGGGACAGAGAAGGCCAAAGACCTTGTAAAACTTGAAATCCTAGGATTCCATAGGATGGAGCTACAGCACTTAACATGATGTCAAATTGCATTATTCCTACAATGTAGATGCACCCAAAAATATTGATCCCCAGCACCATTTTCTTTACATATCATAGAGTGTGAGCACTTAAGAGTTCTTCGATTATGGGTGTGCAAATGTTTGGTCCAGTATTGGGCCAGATCATAGAATTATTGGGGATGGGAGAGTCAGGTGGTATTTTCTCTCTTCCAGCTGAGTAGGAGAGTGAAGGTGCTTCCACCAATCTCTACTGATCACTATTCCCCCCCCCCCCAGTAGTTTCCTAGTAGGAAAATAGCACTCTCTGAAACAGAATCACTGAAGTTATGAGATACTTTTGCCCCCCTGTCCACAGTAATTCTGTGTGAGTCTTCTATCCCATTTTTGCTATTAACAACATTAGAATAGTGCCCCCCCCCAGGCAACTAGTTAAAGGGAAGAGTGGATGGGACCTCATTGTACTTAGAGTGGATGGGAGGACCAGTGGTTGTTTGGACACCACCACCCTGCAGGATGTGAGTGTCACTTGGGAGACGTGTCTCCACTTTTTATACTATCCATGTGTGGCATTAATGTGAGTGAACTCTAAGCTCATCCCCCTTTTTTCATATCCTCCTCTGACACAGTTTAAGGAGGAGATTAGAAGGCTTTCAGTTTCATGATAAACTGCAATTTAGTGTTTTTCCAAGCCTTTTAAAACAGTTGTTAATCTTAAATATATCCTGTTGAAAGAAGTTGGCTTTGTAATGTATACCTTATGGGGGTAGCTTTTTCTTGTACACTACAATTAAGACAAATTGCAGTTAATCAAAATCTGGATATAATAATAAACTATGGCTAGCTAAGAATCACCTCTTGCATGAAATACAATTTGTTTTATAGTATTATACCTACACCAGACTATAGCATTTTCCAATTACAGTATTTGGAGTTCCTTTTTTGTCAATTAAAGCTTGCAGTCTTCTATAATATTGAATTTGGCACAGATGGTATGACAGGAATGTGTAAAAAAATTGCATTGCTGTCATGTTGATTCTGCAATGAGTGTGGATTTTGCTTCTGAAATGCTTCCTTATTTTATAGACCCAGATGTCCTGGTTCCAGCATGACCTTGGGCATCTTTCAGTCCTGAGCTCATCCAGATGGAATCATGTGATTCACAAGATCTTAATGAGCCTAGTGAAGGTAACTGTCCTTTCATTTAGAAAGCAGCACATGTTTTGATGGCATTTTTAATTATTCTATTCTCAGTCCTTTCTTCTCTTTTCCTGTAGGGAATGCCAGCCCAATGGTGGAATTATCTGCATTTCCAGCACCATGCTAAACCAAACTGTTTCCGTAAAGACCCTGACCTCAATATGCACCCAATTCTATTTGCTTTGGGGAAGAACCTGGCTGCAGAGGTACATTTGCAGTGTGTGTTACTGAAAGGATGCTCAAGAAGAGAATTCTGTGAATATGCCATTACTTTAAATAAATTACCTGAGGCTGAGTAGGGTGAGATGGATGTCTCAATCTCAGCAGAAAAATCGTATGTCAAGCCCCAGCAGGCAGAAAGGCAGCGTACAAGTATAATAAGTTAAATAACTTTCTGGGAACAATCATCCAGATTGGCCACCTCTGGCCACACTGTATAGTACCAGGAGCCTGTGCTTTCATAAACTTAATTTCTTCTTCGTGGTCTCTGCGAATCATACAAATGGGTTATTCTGCACCTGCGCAGGCAACTTTGGAACCTTCTTAGAGTTTTAAATGCGTTTTGGCGGTAGCCCTGCCCACTCTCCAACTGCCTATATTAGCCAGTTTACCGCCTAAACCCTCAGTTCCTTTTGTCCGCCGCACTAGCAGCATCTAGGAACTCTTCAGAGATTCATTCTCCTCTCAGACTTTTAAACTTGATTGGACAGGAACAATCTGCATTTTGGTGGTATTTTAATAATAATAATAATAATAATAATTTTAGAATAATAATAATTTTAGAAACAAATGCTATTTTTATAGACTTAAATGTGAATTTAAAATTCTGAGGTAAAGTTATTTTTACAATGACTTACCTGCGATTTTTTAGAGAATCGCTTACTTACATGTGTATCTAAATTCTGAAATAAACTGTTTTAACAACAGCCTGTACTTTGATTTCTTAAGAATCATGTACTTAAATGTAAATTTTCATTCTGAGGTAAAGTTGTTTTAACAATAACTTGCCCGGCGATTTCTCAGAGAACCGCTTACTGAAATGTGAATTTAGACTTTGAACTAAAGCTACTTTAACAACAGCCCGTTCTGCGATATCTTAGAGAATCATTTACTCAAATGTGAATTTAAATTCTGAAATAATCTGTTTTTTACGACAGCCTGTATTGTGATTTCTTAAGAATCATGTACTTAAATATAAATTTAAATTCTGAGGTAAAGTTGTCTATGTGACATGTGGTTAGCTGGCAAGCCGTTTTTTCTACCAATGGGCATGTTCCACCTGTATTGGTCACTGTTTTACTATGTCTCAGTATTGGGTTTTCTACACAACTCTGTAGAGTTGTTATATCAGCGGGACTGTGCGTCCCCATGTTGCATGCCCTTGGGCTTGGTTTCCCGTCTGGTGATTCTATTTGGGGTCAATATGCCTCTCTGGTGTGGCATGGCACTCCCACCTCCGTTGAACTAAGCTTGTCAGTCTAACCCATTTGTGTGATTCGCAGAGACCACGAAGAAGAAGGACAGGTTGCTTACCTGTAACAGTATTTCTTCGAGTGGTCATCTGCGAATACATACAAATCCCGCCCATCCTCCCCACATAGTCGTGCCTTGCCTCTCCTTCGTTCCTGGGCTGCTGCTGCGTCCATAAAGGAACTGAGGGTTTAGGTGGAAAACTGGCTAATATAGGCAGTTGGAGAGTGGGCGGGGCTACCGCCAAAACGCATTTAAAAGCTCTAAGAAGGTTCCGAAGTTGCCTGCACAGGTGCAGAATAACCCATTTGTATGTATTCACAAATGACCACTCAAAGAAACACTGTTACAGGTAAGCAACCTGTCCGTCTCATCTTAATTTCAGTTTTCATACCCCAATTACCAGATTGAGGCCAAAGAGACACAGAAGTAAAGCTGATACAGATATTAAGAGTAGAATAATGCTGCCAATGGTATATGTGTCAGTAAAATTGTGGTAAATGATGGAATGATTGTCTAGAGCCTAAATGAGCTGCTGATACCTCTTCTTTCACAGCTTGGGATGCGGAAGAAGAAGTTCATGCCTTACAACTACCAACATAGATATTTCTTCTGTGAGTATCTCTGCCACTGAGAAATAATGCAATGCTTCTGCCAATTTATCACATAGCCTCTGATTCTTAAATGACAGGGGAAGGATACAGGTTATGGCATCCAGGCCAACAGAATTTGAGATTGAAAGAATTCAAGATAATTACAGATTGCAAGTTGTATCTAATAGTGTCTTCCTCCCATCAGAACAAATGAAACAGACAGCACAGTTGTGTCATCTCTGGGAGAAAATTCTGAGGCTGTTGTACTTTGAACATACCATGAGATGACATAACTGACTGGAAAAGAAGAGAGTGCATGATAAAGTAGAAAGCAGAAAAAAGAGACCATGCTAGATATGGATTGATCCAATCAAGGAGTCATCCAGGGCTCTGAGTTTGCAGGACCTGAGCAAGGCAGTCATTGATCAGAGTCTTGGAGGTCTCTTATTCATTGAGTTGCCATAAGTTAAAACGGACTTTACAGTAAATAAAAACTACAGCAACCCTAGAGGGTTAGGGGACTCTCTAGACTAGATTTTTGGGCTGTAGAGATAGCTCCAGCAGGGAAGAGAAGGAAGAAACCTCTTGTGCAGGTGCTGCTATGTTTCCCTAACAGTGGGTGCAACCCACCTTATCCTTGAAGGATGAAATGTATGTGGATAATTGTGCAGCTCCTTAAGTATAAAACTAGGTGAAAGTGTTGAATTCTAGATGAAAAGTGACCATGCTGTCAAGGTTACAGTTTTGGACTGGGGTTTGATAGAGATGAGTTCCACTTGACAGCCTTAAGGAGACCCAGTAGATGCCCTACAGCCTTTCATTAATTTATTAATTAATTTAACCTACCTTGTACAATTGAGAGGATAACTGGGATACCTTTTACCAAGTTTAGAAACTTCCATTTAATTCAAAACACAGCAGCCAGATTGATCCCTGGTACATGTAGGAGTCAGCATATCACACCAATATTAAAATCACTCCACTGGCTGCCAGTTAGTTTGTGGCCAAAGCACAAAGTATTAGTTATTACTTTTAAAGCCTTACATCGCTTGGGTCCAGGTTACATAAGAGATCAACTCCTCCCATATAATGCCCCACTTGGGAGGGGGGCATTCACTTCACCTGGGCAGCATGACTTCTGGGGGACATTCACTTCACCCAGCCAGAAATAGACTAGCAGTTGTCACCCAGAAGACATTTTAATCAGCCACTCCTAGACTGTGAAATGACTTACTGGGAGAGCATCGAGAGCTATCTGAATTTAAAACAGCATTAAAGACCTATCTCTTAAAGCAAGACTATCCAATCAGTTTTAAACTGAATTTTAAAATAAGTTGTTAATTTTATGTTGAATGATTTTAATGTGATCTATGTTTATGTGTTTTAACTTAACATATTTAAAAGTTTTATATATTTTAATCTTATGTTGTATCCTGCCTTGTGAAGTGGGTAAGAAATAAAATGAGTTGTTGTTGTTGTTGTTGTTATTATTATGTTGAGCCTAAATGGTGTAATGGTACAAGAATCACAGAGTAAGAATGTATGTGGTGGGAAGACACACCTGACCACATGAGAAGTGCATTCATTATAGAAGTTGAAGCATAGGATCCAGCAGGGAAAGGGAGGAAGAATACCCACATTAGTGGCTTTGACCTCACCAATAATCGACAATGAATACGGAGGGCTGACTCTTGGGAAGAACAGAATAGCAACAAGGGCTGGATAACATTATTTTTTCCTGTTAGACTTTCCACTTGGGGTAAATAAAAGGGAGCTGTAATGTATGAAAAATAAAATAAAGGACAGGAAAAATAAGAAAAGGTGACTTCTTTTCACTAGATAAGTAAATTCTCCAAGCCAGCATTTTTTAGTGTTGGTCACTGGGTGACCAGGGTTTGAATCCCTGCTTAGCCATGGAAATCCACTGGCTGACCTTGAGCAAGGCACACTCTCTCAGCCTCAGAGAAAAGCAATGGCAAACCTCTTCTGAACAAATTTGCCAAGAAAACCCTTAGATATTGAAGGTCATCAGAAATTACTTGAAGGCATACTACAACAACAAAAGTAAATGTTTCATCCTTGCATGCAAGGACAAATAATTACTGTAGTTTTGTCCCTACTTTGGGACAAAACAATTCATTCTCCAGAGTACCTTTTCCATATTTAAATATCTTAAAAGTGTTTTGGGGAAATTATTCTGTGAAAAATACACATGTTCTTTTTTCACATGTAAAATATGTTTTCAGAAGCTGGGGGGGAGGGGATTTTAGTCCCCCCATCCTCCCAGTAGTTCTCTGCAGAATAATTCCCTCTAAATGCTTTGGAATGTTTAGATACAGGGAGGAAAGTGAGCAGATCTCTTGCTATTCTGTTCTTCCCAACAGTATTTTCTTACAATTGGGAAAGCCATGTTTTTACTAGGAAATGAATAGCTGAGAATATTTTTTTTCTGTCCCTACGTGTAACAAAAGACAAGTCAATGTTATGGCTGAGCAGATGCTTTGGATTCAGCTTCCACAAACTCCACCCAGCATAGCCAGGATTATGGAAGCTATAGTCAAAACATCTGGAAAGCCAAAGATCTCTACACCCCACCTTTCCACTGTTACCATTTTAAGCCATTTCAAAGGGGGATGTGTGCATGCGTGCATTCCAAATAAATGTAATTTTCATTCCAACATTTTTTTTTCTTCAACAGTCATGGCCCCAACGTTGCTTGTTCCCTTCTTTCAGTTGTCCATATTCTATTCTTCAATCAAACGGAAAGAGTGGCTGGTAGGCATGCTTACCATTATATTTAAGTACACCACTAGAATTTACCCAAAAGTACACCATTTTGTATGTAGTGTAATGGCTCAGACCTATTTGTGGTAAAAGTTACCCTTTGTTTATCTCTCCTTAACAGGACCTGGCCTTGATCGTGTCCTACAACATCAGAGTCTGTCTTATCTATGTTCCCCTTATGGGATTTAAGTGTTTTATGGCTTACTACTGGCTCTCCAGGTAACACACTAACTTGGCACTCTTCTAACCCTTGAACACTTCTCTCCCTGATTTTTGATATTGACTCATATATAAATTGAAGGTTTAGATTTTTGTTACAACTTACAGCCTACTTTGAGTATATTTAAAACCTAAGGATTTGATCTCTGCAGTCATTTTGAGTTACATGTCTCCCTTGTGAAAGATTATATTCCAATTTCCATTGCATCATAGTGCAATAGCAGTTTTGTCTTACCTGTTATTATATGGTATAAACTTGGATTGAACAAGCTTGGATTGAACTTTCTCCCTCTGATGCTGTAGTTTACAAGATGTTAATATGGCCTGCCTTATACTGTATTTTGAATAAGCAATCAAGATTGATTGCTTATTCAAAATACAGTATAAGGCAGGCCATATTAACATCTTGTAAACTACAGCATCAGAGGGGGAAAGTTTCTTACATGTAATTGAGAAGGTATAACTAGAGGGTGGCCTAATCTTGTGCAGGCTAGGCCATGGGATCATATGACTTTAGGACAGGTAGAGATCTTGGAGATCTTTAAGTTCAATCTAAATTTGCAGAACTGGTTGCAACTATATAGCATCTCCAACAGATGGCTGTTTCAGCCTCTAAACATCTCTAGCATAGGACTGTCCATCACATTCAGAGGCAGTCTCTCACTGCCAGGCAGAGCTCTTTATGCTGCAAAATGGTTCCAACGTTTAACTGAAATCTGTTTCACTGCAGTTTGCACTCACTGGGTCTAGTCTTGCTCTCTCGAACTACAGAAAACAAGCCTGCTCCCCCTTCTGCTTGACAGCCTTGCAGATATTATAACCTGTGATCTGCTGCTGCAGTCCCAAATGGACTGCCAGCAAGGAGCAGCTTTTTGCCACTCCTTTTGCCAACAGCCCTAGAGTGGTTTCTGGCTGTGTTGAGGGCTTGCGTTGTCTGCATACCACACCCCCAAAGTGGCCAAAATCTGCACTTTTTGGCTCATCTGTTTCAGGCCTTGCCTATGAACGCGTATGCTACGAACTTTCAGTCTCAAAGGTGCTACAAGATCCCTTTGTATATTGGCCTTTTATTCTACAGGTGGGAAAATATGTACTACGTGAGGGCAGTAAGAGGTGCATGTTTGTCACTGGATCCATTGTTTCAGCTTACCGTCACTGTAATTTGTATTTGTGTATGTATGTATGTATATGTGTGTATGTATGTGTGTGTGTGTGTGTGCGTATACATTCATCCCTTCCCATGGCTCGACGCATCTCTCCCAACCTGATCCCTATTTGACCTCTCCCTATCTCCCAGCTTCCATTTTCCTGCTCGCTCTGGAACTGTCACTTTGCCGCTCCGAAAGCTACAGCAATTCATGATCTTTTTCTTTCCAGATCTTTTAATCTTCTTGCTCTTACTGAAACTTGGCTCCCAGCCTATGATACTGCTACATTTGCTGCCCTCTCTTTTGGTGGCCTTTCTTTCACCCACACAAGCCGCCCTGAGGGTCGAGGAGGTGGGGTTGGTATCTTATTGTCTAAGTCTTGCCAGTTTCAACCCCTTTCTCTTCCCACTAATTATAGTTTTTCTTCATTCGAGTCTCATTCTATTAGACTCTTTTCTCCTTTGCAGCTTCGGGTTGCTGTCATTTATCGCCCTCCTGGTTCTGTTAACCAATTCCTTTCAGACTTTGAGTCATGGCTCACCTTTTTTCTCTCAGACTCAGTTCCCTCTCTAATTCTAGGTGACTTTAATATCCACCTTGATGATCCTAAGAACCCTTCAACATCTCGCTTTAGCTCCCTCTTAGCTCCTTTTGATCTTCAACCTCATTCCAACTCTTCAACCCATTCTTCTGGTCACTGTCTGGACCTAGTTCTCGCTACTAAGTCTGTCATTTCTGACTACTTGGCATCTGACTATCCATTGTCAGATCATCATCTAATTTCTTTTACTCTTACTTATATCCCACCTCCTCGTCATGTTGTTCAACGCACCTTTTGTAATCTTCAGTCTGTTAATACTGATCATCTCAGTCAGACCTTGGAGTCTTCTCTCTCTTCTTTAAATCTTGGGGACTCTGCTGCCTCAGCAATGTCTTCATTCAACTCCACTCTTTCTTCAACCCTTGACAGCTTTGCCCCTATATCTGTTCACACGTCCTCCTCTATATCTAGGCCTCAGACCTGGCTCTCTCCCATAGTTAGGTTTCTCCGGTCCTCCTCTCAAGCAGCTGAATGTCTTTGGAAAAAGTCCAGGGAGTGGACCGATTTTATTCATTATAAATTTGTTCTTTTATCCTTCTCTCGCGCCTTGTCTATGGCAAAACAGAATTACTATAAATCATTGATCTGCGCCAATGAGAGGTGCCCGCAGCGTTTGTTCTCCTGCTTCAATACACTGTTAAAACCTCCTTCTCCCCCTGTCTTCTCATCATTCTCCCCAACTGACTTCGCCAACTACTTCCTCACAAAAGTCACTACTAATTATTCCTCCTGATTTGCCCCCTACCACTAATCTGGTACCTTCTACTAATAAACTCTCTGTGTTTCCACCTGTTTCTCTGGATGAACTCTCTACGCTGCTACACTCTTCAAAACCTACAACTTGTTCTCTTGATCCTATCCCCTTGCATCTTCTAATCTCTATAACCCCTTCTTTTCTGCCCTCACTCCTCTATATCTTTAATCTCTCTCTCCCTTCGGGTTCCTTCCCTTCGGACTTCAAACATGCTCTTGTTTCCCCAATTCTGAAGAAACCCTCTCTCGACCCCTCTTCTTTGTCTAGGTACCGTCCGATCTCTCTTCTACCTTTTCTTTCTAAAATTCTGGAATGGGTCGTTTATTTTCGCTGTCTTGAGTTTCTCAAAGCCAACTCCATCCTGGACCCTTTTCAGTCTGGTTTCCACCCACGGCACTCTACTGAGACAGCCCTCACCAAGATCTCAAATGACCTCTTGCAGGCCAAGGCAAATGGCCTCTACTATATTCTCATTCTTGATCTGTCTGCAGCCTTCGACACAGTGGATCACTGTCTCTAGCTTGACTTACTTTCTAACCTCGGGTTCTCTGACTCTGTTCTCAACTGGTTTAAATCTTACTTAGAATCGTAGAATCATAGAGTTGGAAGAGACCACAAGGGCCATCCAGTCCAACCCCCTGCCATGCAGGAACTCCCAGTCAAAGCATCCCCGACAGATGGCCATCCAGCCTCTGCTTAAAGACTTCCAAGGAGACTCCACTACACTACTTATCAGACAGATCTTTTGCAGTGGTCACAGATGGCCAGACCTCTTCCTCTGTCCCCTTATCTGTTGGAGTTCCTCAGGGCTCTGTCTTGGGTCCCCTTCTGTTCTCTCTGTACACACTGTCCCTTGGTAAACTCATCAGTTCTTTGGTTTCTCCTATCATCTGTACGCTGATGACACTCAGCTGTATCTTTCCACCCCTGACCTCTCGCCAGGGCTTGAACAGCAAGTTTCATCTTGTCTGGCTGCCATCTCTCAGTGGATGTGGCATTGGCGCTTGAAGCTCAACATGTCTAAGACTTCTTGTCTTCCCACCTAAGCCCACCCTTCAATACTCCTTTTCTGTTTCTGTTGACGACACTTCTATTCAACCAGTTCAGCAAGCCCGCAGTCTTGGTTTCATTTTTCATTCCTTTCTGTCATTTATTCCCCCATATTCAGGCCACCGCCAAGACCTGTAGATTCTCCCTTTACAATATTGCTAAAATCCGTCCATTCCTCCCAGCCTCCACTGCCAAGACTCTGGTCCATGCCCTGGTGGTCTCGCTACTTGATTATTGTAACCTTCTTCTGACAGGGCTTCCTCTCTCTCATCTCCATCCTTTAATCTCTGTTCAGAACTCAGCTGCACGTATCATCACATCCGCTTGTCGCTTTGACCATGTTTCTCCTCTCTCATCCTCCCTTCATTGGCTCCCCCTCCCCTTCCGCATCTAGTACAAGCTTCTGCTGTTGACTTTCAAAGCCCTCCACGGACTGGACCCTCTTTACTTGTCTGAACTTCTTTCTCCTCACACTCCTTCTCGTACCCTCCGCTCTGGTAGTCAAGGTCTCCTGTCCCAGCCGAGGATTTCCACTGCCCTGTCCCGGATTCGTCCCTTCTCACTTGCTGCCCCTCACTTCTGGAACCTTCTTCCTCTACATGCACGTCTCATCACTTCTCTAACCACTTTCAAAACTGAGTTAAAGACTATATTGTTTAGAGAAGTGTTCCCAGATGTGTGACGTTGTCTGTCCCGTTTTTAACTGCGCATTATGAAGCCAACCCCTCCTTCTAGTCCATCTGCCTTGGTCCAGGCCTCAGAGGGAGAGAAGAACCACCAGACCTGATATCCTTCCTCATCACCTTTCCCTTCTCCTTTTGTCTCGTGTCTTTTAGATTGTAAGCCTGAGGGCAGGGAACCGTCTAATTATAAATTTATATGTACAGCACTGTGTAAACCTACAGCGCTATATAAATAAACGTTATATATATATATATATATATATATATATATATTGGTTCTCACAGGTCCTAATGCCTACATCTAGGAAATATTAGTAATAATGTAGATATTAGTAATAGCTTTTCAGTAGATGACTGTGTCCTTGTAAAGAGGTTACTTTCTTAAAACAGTATTTAATATTTGCTTTCTCTTCTCTTGTGCTACTTCCATAATAATACTCTTCAGTGTTTCTGAAGTATTACTCTTTCCTGTTCATTTGCAAGTGGAATTTCCACTGGCATTTATTGTAGTGTTATAGTCCCCATAACAATTTCCTCAAGTCTCTTCCTCTGGCAAAGCACTAATGAAGTAGACATTGCTTACTTTTGCCTTGTTAACTGCCAACCAGTTGACTTTGACCTATGGCAACATTATAAATAAGAGACCTCCAAGTCATGCTATCATCAACAGCCCTGCTTAGGACTTCCAGACTCAGGGATGTGCCTTCATTGATTGAGCCTGCCCATCTAGAATATGGTCTTCCTCTTTTCCTACTGCCTTCTACCTTGTCAAGCATTATTGTCTTTTCTAATGAGTCATGCCTTTGCATGATGTGTCCAAAGTACGACAGTCTTAGTTCAAACATCTTGGCTTCCAGAAAGAGTTCAGGATTGATTACTCTAGGACCCATGATTTGTCTTTATAGTAGTCTTGAATTGAAACAACAACACAGAAAGAACCACAACTTGGAAACATCACCCAACTGGACTTGTTTATCTTAGATTGGCCTTTTTAGTCATCAGTGCACTTGTAGAAAGCGTGGGATGAGTCCTTGCTGAATCTTCATTAGCAAAGAAAAGCCAGAAAGTCTGTAGTCAGTATCTGTAGAACTCTTCTCCAGCAGCCATGTTTCTAATGAGTTGATTTTTATCCTGTCAGCTTTCTTCACTGTCCCACTTTCACAACCATGCATAGACATTAGAAATACAGTGTCATGGACAATCATATTTTAGCATTGAATGATATAGCTTTACACTTCAGGATCTTGTCTAGTTGCTTAATAGTTGTTCATCACCAAGTCCTAGTCTTCTGATTTTTTGACTGCAGTATCCATTCTGATTAAAGATAGAGCCAAGGTGCAGAAGATCTTCATCTATCAGTGCCTTCTTTGCCTACTTCAAAGTTATGTAAATAATCTATAGTCATTATTGTTCTTAGTGTTAAACTGTAAACCTGTCTTTGAGATTTGTTCTTTGCAATTTCTTCAGTCATCACTCCCAGTCTATTTGCTGCTAGTAGCATGTTATTTGCATATCTTAAATTGTTAATATTCCTGCCTCCAATTTTCAGGCCTCCTTCCTCTGAGTCTACCCTTGGTTTATGCATGATACAGTCAGCAAACACTGCCTGACCTCTCTTGCCCACTGGAAACCTTTCCACATTTTTCTGTATTCTGTCCTGAGGGTAGCCTCTTGTCTTAGAGGTTATACATCAGGACAGTCAACTGTTGTGGCACACCCATTTTTGTTAAAATTTTGACACATTGATTTATGCTTCCTTGAAGGGTCTTCTAATAAAGCAGGCTGGTACCAGTACAAACTTTGTACATGTATTTGCTTGCAGAAGGAAAGATTGGATGGCTGTCCAAAGTCACAAGGCAAGCTAGGGAAGAGCCCAGCTCTTGGAAGTCGAGTACCTCTCGGCTGGCAACAGTGGCCGTGCCTGTTGTCCATCTCACTCTTGTCACTGTCACTTTTCCCAGCTTTCCTTCTGTTCTTCCTCTTCTTGTCAGTGCATCCAGTATGCTGAGAATATTCACCCTGCTTTAACTGGACCTTTGATAGTAGTGTTAGTTTCTTTCTCACTGTACTGCAGACTTTGTTTTAAGGAAATACACAACAGTGTACAAAAATAATGAGAAACAGTTATTATTAGTCTATTTACATTGACAGGTGGTGCTGCAATGGAAACAAAACAGTCACAGATAAAATATTCAAAGTAGGATCAGCAAAGTGATGTCAAAGTATTCAAAGTAGGGTCAGCAAAGTAGGAAAAACAGCAGAATCTTAGTGACAATATAATAAGAGAAAACCATGCTGTCTCTGAAAGGATATGTGAGAAACTGTGGAATGTAGCTGGCCTTCCAACTATCTAGGGGGCATATAGTTGGAAAACAGAGTTTCTGTGCTACTGAAATGAAGTAGCCAAGGGGACAGCATGTGGTCCATTTGTTACATATTCCCCACACTGCTTTGTGGATTTGTCTGATGCCATCTGAAGGAATGTAAATTAGTGGCCATCATATGTCTTGTGGAACCAAAATTCTGTGCATGATGTGAAGTACTTTCTTCTGTCTGTCTTGAATTTCAAGCCAGTTAGTTTCAGAGAATGACTCCCAAGTCTCTGTGTTAGTTTCTTCCACACATGATGTATTTTATATGTCAATATCATGCTTCTCTCTCATTGCTTTTTTTTCTAAATGGAAAAAGGCCCAAATGCCTTATTCTTTTTTTAGAGTGAACAGATCATGTTGCTTGTCTGTAGTTACATCACTTCCTGCTCTTTGATTGTCTTCTTGAGATGGGATGATTGAAGTGCACACAGGATCCAAACTGTGGCTGCACCAAAGATTTCTATGGCAGTAGTATTTTCTATTCATCCTGCTAACCATTGGATGGAATTCAGCTTTGCAACTACTTCACTGTGAGTCAACAGCTTCAGCATGTGCCTTAGATCTTTTTCCTGATTAGCTGTTACAGTTTAGACACCATCTGTGTGTTTATACTTAGGATCCCCCCTCCCATGTGCATCACCTTATAGTTCATAGAATCATAGAGTTGGAAGAAACCACAAGAGCCATCCAATCCAGCCTACTGCCATGCAGGAATACACTACAAGTTGAGTCTCCTTTATCCATAGTGTTTTGGATTTTGGAGTGTTTTGGAACAAGATGTACTTTGGATTTTGGAATATTTACATACAGATAATGAGATAGCTTGGAGAGGGGACCTAAGTCTAAGCATGAAATTCATTTATGTTTTGTATCCATCTTACACATGGCCTGAGGGTAATTTTATATACAGTCCTTTAAATATTTTTGAGCATAAAACAAAGTTTGTGTACATTGAATCATCAAAAAATAAAGGTGTCAATGGCCCGAAGCATATTGGCCAAAAGTGCCAGCTTCAGGCTGTGTTGGGGGTATGGCATTTACACTATGCACACCCTGAATGTGACTGGAATCCACACCGAACCCACCCCAACCTGGAAGAGCTGGCACAAAAAGGAGCATTGAAGTTGAGGACTGCAGCAATGGCCCGTATTGGGCCAGGCACATGCAGTTGCTACGGCCCTGGCACGACTGGCGCTGGAGTGGCTGTGCACCGCTTTTTCTGGCCCATCTGCATGATCCCAGTATCTCAGCCACCCATGTGGCCTTAAGTGTACAGTGGTCCCCCGGGATCCGAATCCCCTGGGGAACAAAATCCCCAGGACCCGAAACCACGGGGGGAGAAAAAAAGCCCCCGGCCAACGAAAAAAAACCCGGGTTGCGAAAGAAATTCGCAACCCGGAAGTTTTAAAACAGCGTGCCGGAAGCGCTGTTTTTTTGTGCGCCAAAAAAAGCAGTCCCCCGGGTTGCGAAAACTTCCGGGATACGAAGGTAATCCCGGAACGGATTACCTTCGTAACCCGGGGGACCACTGTACTCAGCTTTTTAAAGTCTAAATGTAGTCTTACTTGGTAAACTTTTTGATAATTTTAAAATAGACAGGTTAGAGACTGAGGTCCTATTTTTCCAGGAGCTTTGGTAATTTCAGCACAATTGGTTGGCTTTTATAACTTATAGGAATAGAAACATATACATATTAATATGTATCAGTTTTTATCCTACAATATCTGCAGTTGGTACAAATTCTCTTGTTTCTTTGTTGGCTTAATTGACTGTATTGCTCACTAATATTGCCACCTATCAAATTTTGATAAAAGGTATTCTCGTTACATTCTAATGTGTACCTGTTTCTGTGGCAAAGTGTAAAACTGTCCTTAGCAAATGCTCAGTTTGAATGTGGGTGTGTTGGGAGTTACCAAATAGATTGGTATTATATGTGTGTATTCTGTGTCACTTTTCTCTATGCATTTCTCTGTGCATTTCATTCCATAGGCTTCTAGAGTCTTGCTGGTTTACCTGGGTTTCTCAAATGAACCACATCCCAATGAATATTGATTATGATAAAAACATGGACTGGGTGTCTATGCAGGTAAATCTCTTTTCTCTTGTTCAAAACATTGATTTGTGAGATATGTAACAGACAATTTCTGAAAAGTGACATTTTAAAAGCCAGATTTTCTTTGAGAAGTCTAAATGCCTAGAAAGATTAAGTGAAATATCTATTGAGATGAGGAGATTTTGCCCATCACCAAAGGAAATGAATTCTATGGAAGCAGAAAGGTCCACAATTCAGTGGTAGAGCACATGTTTGGTAGGCAGATAATGCTAGTTCAATCCCTTGTGTTTCCAGGTCAGGGTAAAGAAAATCCCAGTCTGAAACTCTGGATGGGTACTGCTAAACAGTAGATAGCACTGGGATAGATGGACAGCTTCCTGTCTTTCTAAAACAGCATATTTTCTTACATTCTTTATAAGCAAGATGCAACATGGCTCCTATCGTATCCAGATGGTATTAATAAGAAAATAGGTTCTGTATCTTTGGGAAATAAGGTAACAATACCTTATTGTCAGCATATCTAGTCATTTGGACCACACTGGATGAAAACTCACAAGATGCATGAACAAGATTACCTCTTTTATGTATCGTCTCTTTAGGAATGCATGATAACCCTAAAGGTGCATTATTTCCCCTGTGCTTTCTTGTTTTTCTACAGCTCCAGGCAACATGCAACGTGGAGCAATCCCTGTTCAATGATTGGTTCACTGGTCATCTGAATTTTCAGATTGAGCACCAGTAAGTAAGATGATCAGGGCAACATAAGCTTTTTGAGTCATTCCAAACATCTGTTTTTATGGGACCAATAAGAACGCAATGAGTAGAATGAGGGTTCTAAATAAGAGGCTGGGTTATGATTCAGCTTAACATGTACCTCTTTGTCTCTCCACAGCCTTTTCCCCACAATGCCTCGTCACAACTACTGGAAGGTGGCTCCCCTTGTGAAATCACTGTGTGCCAAGCATGGTATTGACTATCAAACTAAATCCCTGCTCGCAGCCTTTGCAGACATCTTGCAGTAAGTATGGCAGGGTGATATGTACTGTTGTTTGGGAAGAGCTAATGAATAACAAGGGGAAATGCAAGAAAAAAAAGTTAACTTTGTTAAATTCATCAACTTTTAATACCTGAACAGACCAGGACTGAAAGGCCAGCAATGTATGCTCCTCCATCTAACTTACTCCCATGCCAAATAAGACACAGAGATCTTTTTAATTTTTTCCCTGATCTGAATTCCCAGCCAAAGGCTGTTTTTTATTAAAAATTTTAAAAGATGGGCAATTCAAGGATGGAT
This sequence comes from Urosaurus nigricauda, assembly GCA_034509955.1. NCBI lineage: Eukaryota > Metazoa > Chordata > Lepidosauria > Squamata > Phrynosomatidae > Urosaurus > Urosaurus nigricauda. The sequence continues at coordinate 119,728,741 of JAOEGL010000001.1, forward strand.
TGCCAGCATTTCATCTAGTTCAGCCCTGATTTTGTAAGATAAATTTTCTAAAAAGAGATTGATTGTAGGACTTCTAGATGTATGGAAATAATGGACTGAGACTAGAAGACACATGACAACGGCAAGCACAGTCCCACATGTTCTCTCAGCCTGTATGTGTGGTGTGGTTTGTGTGAATTTCCCCCCAAAAGGTAGTAAATAATGTGGACAGTAATGGGAGTGGAAAATCTACTGGTCCACTTTTAGAAATTCAATTGTTTTATTAAAAAAATGATTAGTAACATAAAGAAAGCCCCCAAATGTGAACACTTGTCAAAAAATACACACAAACTTGTAAACAGAAGACTTGCTGGATGTGGAGTGGGAATGAAAAAGTATATTTTAAACTTTATTTATTAATGCAACAAACAGCATCCTTTCTCCTTATGCAATCAAAGCCCTGCTCACTGTTTTGTAGCTCTCTGAAAGATTCTGGGGAGGTCTGGCTCGATGCCTATCTGCATGGATAAGAAGCACCAGTGCCTTGAGAAAGAATTGCAGCATTAGTTATGAAGACACATCAAGACAAGAGGGCAGTTAATGTGCTAAGGAAGAATTTGGGATCTGGAGGGTGAGCTGAACAACTGTTAATGAATTCAGGGTTGGGGGTAGTGTTTCTGAGATTCTTTCCTACGTTCAACTTGTTATACTGAGCATTTGAGGCATAGGCTGGGTCAGTTTGTTGAGGGATAGGGTGAAACCAGTTTGTTAGGGACAGCTTACTTAGGAGTACATTTTGCTTGTTCCATGTATGAGTTTAAAGCCTGACTTTCCTCTTTTTTTTCATCATAATGATGGGGCATAGGGATGACAGCTTTCCAAAGGACAAGGAGGAGAGTTTAAAGTGGAAGGATAAAATCAACAGTGGGGAATTAGAGTGAAAATGAAAAGGTTATGCCACTTGTAAAGGCACAGTAGTTAAAGGGAAACATTAAATATCAGATGAAGCTGTAAAATCAGAGTGCTGTTTTATTAGGATTACAATGGGGAAAGTGCAACATTTGTGATTGATTTATAAAGTCCATTCATGGGCACATTCATGTTTAAATTTGCTTAAATTTCTGTTTAAATTTCATGTTTAAATGTCTGAAAATAATTTGTTAAGAACTTTGGTTGTGGTTGTTTGGAGTTCTGTTAGTGTTCACAATGGTCAGAGAGAGAATATTCTCCTGGGGAATAATGATGACAAATGGTCTGCCCCCTCTGCTGCCCCAAATAGCCTCACTGTGCAAGGAACCTTTCCATACTAAATTCAGGAAAAGATTCCAAACAAACTCTTAGCAGATGCATTAGCTCTTCAGTGACACCACTATCCCAATTCATATCTCACAAGAAATGGTGGTCCTTGCATATGAGGAAATATGCAACTTTTCCATCATTCCACAACACACTTCAAAGAATGTGAAGCCTTTGTCACTACATGGATGCCCAATCACAAACAAGGTCGTCTTTATATGATTTATTCCTTTTTTTTTTTTTTTTTTTTTTTTGAAGTTGAGATATTGCATGAATGGGTTCTGCATGTTACCATGCATCCAGTTACACATTATTTGACATGTGAGATGGAAGGAAGGAGCTTCCATTCTTCCCCCATGCAAGGACTTGACTGTTGGGAATCTATGATCTGAGGCAGAGACTTTCACTTGGTGGGAGCATCTGACGGTATGACTGAAAGAGTTAATTAGTTAAGTATTAGTTAAGCTGACTTGACCTGTGATTTTGGAAACATTGATCTTCTGTTCAGCCTTTTAGCACAGTCCTCTTTGGATGTATCTCATGTGTACATACTTGTATTTATTTGTATCTTTTAATGTATTTCATAAATTACATTGGTTCAAAATGTGTGGCTGTCTTTTTGTTCATGGTGATGACTCGAGTATGGTACAACTTTGATACTTATACAATTTCAGAGAATATTGCTGCTGATCAGACATCATTTAAGAGGTTGGGGATTTTTTTCTTGAATTAGCTGTGGGGTTTAAAAACTAACGGCAAGAAATAGGAAACTCCAGTACCCACATCTAAAACACTGGCTTTCACATAATGTAGGGATGGGGAACCTGCAGATCTCCAGCTGTTGTTCAGCTGCAGCCTCCATCAGGCTTAGCTTTAGCCTGTACTCATGTGTGATGGTCCAACAACATCCCTTTCTATTAAATAAACAAATTCATTGCACTGTTGGACCAAACTGTCATGCATGGATGTGCTCTTGGAGAGGAATGGCAGGATGTGCTCTTGGAGGAGAATGGTCAGTATATTTTTGCTCCAGGCTGTGTAAAATGTCTCAGGTGCATGCAGTGTAAAGACGTCTCACTCTGAGGGTGAGAGAGCACCAGTCTGCAGAGAGAAATGCTGTTTCAACTGTGGGAAGGTGGGTCATTTTCAGAGAGAATGCTGGATGTCTTCAGCAGCACAGAAGGGAACATCAGCCATCTTCAAGAAGAAGAAGAAGCCTCAGGGAAGGAGAAGCATTGCTTCTCAAGCAGAAAGGAGTGTTGCTGTTGTCAACCAGGCAAGCACTCCAGGGGATGTTCTGAACAGTGGGTACACTCATCACATGGTGAATAGTCCATAGTGCCTGAAGGACTTAAAACTGTTCTAGTGTCCACTGTATGTCTAGCAGATGGAGCTACTAGCAAGGCTCAGAAAATGGGAACAGGTTTCATTCCCAGTTTTGGCAAGACAAAGTACTTTGTGCAAACAGTCTTCAAAATTGTTTAGTGACTGTTTCCTCAGTAACATCTGATGAGCATCAAGTGTTGTTTCAAGGAGATGGGTGCACAATATCTTCTAATGGGTCTGTCTGTGCCAGAGGGTAAAAAGGAATAAGCTTTACCACATGGTGGCAAAAGCAAAGTGTGCAAATGTGTCTAATGTATCATTACATTTGAATTGTGCCCATTACTTACATAGGTTGATGGGGCATGCAGATTTTTCAAGGCGCTCTCAGCTAAAAAAAAGTATGTCCAGATTTACCTGTGCAAGGTACAGTGGTCCCCTGGGTTACGAAGGTAATCCGTTCTGGGATTACCTTCGTAACCCGGAAGCTTTCGTTTCCTGGGGGACCGCTATTTTGAACGGACCGCGCGGCCATTTAAAGGGGCCGCGCGGCTTTTTTTATTTCGGATCCCGGGGGATCTTTCGGATCCCGGGGGATACAATGCCGGTCCCACCGCCTTCGGATCCCGGGGTTTTCGTAACCCGAGGGATTCATAAGGCGGGGGACCACTGTAATTGGATTGTTCTGTGTGCGAAAGATAAAGCTGAAAGCTTTTCCTGTGCCCAAGGAAAGCAAGTGTGCCACCCAGAGGCCATTTCAGGTAATCCATGCAGATTTGGCTTGTCCTTATAAACCCAGTGAAGGGAGCAACAAATACATATTGGTAATTGTTGATAAGCACACAAGGTATGGGTATGTCTTTGTTAAAAGCCAAAGAAGAAGCAGCTGCAAAATTTAAACAGTGGGTAAACTCAGTTGAGAAATAGTTCTGCATTGGTAATGGACCAGGGAAATGAATTCCTCAGCACCCATTTGCAAAATTGACCAAAACAGAAAGACATTCACCATAACATCTCAAATCCTGCCACTCCACAGGAGGATGGTCTGGCCAAAAGGCACATTGGAGTCATCAGTCAAACGCATGACTGACTGATGCTGGATGCACAAGTTCCTGCACATTTGTGGGGAGAGTCTGCACTCAAACCAAGTCACATCATCAATCAGATGTGGAGTTCATCCATTCACCAAACTCCATATTTCCAATTTGAATTTTGGGCAATATGCAAATGTGCTTTATCCACCACAATTTTGTAAAAAGGGGGAGCCAAAGTGGAGGAGGCTTCGCTTTGTTGGATATGAAGGAAACAAATACAGGTTTTTGATTGGCAGTGGCAAAGTAATGTTCTCTAGAAGTGCAAATTTTGAAAAACAATGTGGTTAGGAGAGAATCCACTGTAACCAGGATGTGTTTGTCCCATAGGGCATTGTGTCACAAAATGCCAAAAAATAGAGGGGTGGATTTGCCTAAGGCAGAAGAAGATGTAAAGGGAGCAAGCTTGTTTTCTGCTGCTGCAGAGACTAGAATGCGGAACAGTGGATGCAAACTGCAGGAAAAAAGATTCCACCTCAACATTAGGAGGAACTTCCTGACAGTAAGGGCTGTTCGACAGTGGAACACTCTCCCTCGGAGTGTAGTGGAGTCTCCTTCCTTGGAGGTCTTTAAGTAGAGGCTGGATGGCCATTTGTCGGGGATGCTTTGATTTGGAGTTCCTGCATGGCAGGGGGTTGGACTGGATGGCCCTTGTGGTCTCTTCCAACTCTATGATTCTATTATTCTAAAGCCAGGCACATCACAGGACACTGCCTCCATGCCACATACAAACACCTTTGCAAAACATTCCCACACCCATATTTGTGTTGAAGCAAGGGTCTGTTGTGGAACCAGAAGTGCAGACTAATAGGACAGTAAAAATGAGTCAGAAAGGACAAGGGTGATCATTCCTAGAAGGACTCACAGAGTCAGAAAAGAACCAGATAGGTTTGTGATTCAAGAGGCAAGGGTTTGCACTGCAGTGGCTGAAGAACCTGAAAGTTTTCAGGACATGAGAATGCCTCAAGAGGAACAGGAAAAGTGGAATCAGGCCATGGACTCTGAGTTTGAGTCACTTGTAGAAATTAAAGTTTTTGAAGTGGTGGTTAGGCCAGGAGATCACAAGACTGTAGGATGAAAGTGGATGTGCAGAAAAATAGATGGTACTCAAAAGTACAAAGCCAGACTTGTTGCCAAAGGTTTCTCACAAGAAAGGTTTGAGAGTTATGACTTCTCTAACAGCCAAGCCTGAAAGCTTCAGGATGGTGTTGGCAATGACAACAAAAAGGAACCTTAAGGTGAGGCATTTTGATTTTGAGATGGCATATCTAAATATGTGTTTGTAGGAGAATGTTTATGGAACAAGCTCCATGTCAGTTGATGGCAGAGCATTATGCTGGTTTGTGTAAATCTTGCTGTATTGTGATTGTAAATATTTGCTGCAACTAAGATTAAAAGCCTCTTCAGAAGAACCTCAGCAGTTGTAAACTACTTCCAGACTCAGCAGTAGTGTTTGTCTTCCTGGGTGGGCAATCTTCTGTTTGTGGACACAGTTGTACCCCAGCACTATCAGAGGAATCTCCTCACTTCAGTCAATATGAAATTGTTATTGCTGATACAGTTAACATACAATGTGAGAAAGTAAACACCTCTACTGTTGTGTAAAGTAAATGTTAAAGGCTGGATTTGCTATGCCTTGCCTTCTTCATAGCAGATAATGTTAGAACCAGACAGAGAGGGTTGCCGGTGCTGGGGAAGTAGCACCATTTTCTCGACTGCTTGGGCTGTCAGTGATGTGAATGCATTCAAAACCTGTTAAAGGCATGGAAAGTTTTATTCTGAATCTATTTGGGTCTATTCGGATTATTATTCACACAACCAATGATGCAAATCTTTTTTAAAATCTCAGGGAAAAGACCAATATGGATTATTCCAGGGTAAGATTATTTTGTTTTGTTTTTGGCAGGCCCCCTTCTCAAACTTAACCAAGTGCATTTGGCGTGTGAACAACAAAGGTTCATCCCAAATTCATCCGGGATAATTTTCATGAGAATAACCCCCAAGAATTTGACATACAAAGGTGAAAACAGGGTTTTAGAAGTGGCAGAGGTTTTGGCAAAAGACCACACTGACTACATCACTACATGTCTTAATGCTTTTTACAAAAATAAAGTAATGGGGCTTTACAGACTGCCTAAAAGGGATGGTCTGTAAGCACCCAGAGAAGCGCCGGAATGGGGCCAGAACTGCCTCACTGGCAGCCCCAGAGGCCCCATTCTGCCGCTTCTCCAGGCCATGGAAAGGGGGGAATAGGCCGGCAGAGGATAGGGAGAAAGGGGCCTCCTGGCCCCTTTCTCCCTGCCTTCATTCCCAGAAACAACGCGCAGCCTGAAAAGGAGCTCCTTTTTGGAGCTCCTTTTGGCACTGCTGAAAGGGCACCATGATGTCAGGCACGTGCCGCATTGTCTAAATGCAAAAAAGATGGCGCCGTCCATAAGCGGTAAAGCTTGGGAGGGTGCAAATGCTGTGCTCTCCCCAGCCCTACTCATGCCCCATGGACAGCCCTTTTGGGCCGTCTCTATTGGGCCACTCTTATTTTAAAATCTTAAATAAGATTAATTTTTTTTTAAAAAAAATCATTCTTCTCTGTGATGAATATCCTGAGCCCACCATCTTATTTTCTACCTTTTCACTCCCCTTTTCTTTCCATTTCCTCAAACAGGAAGTAAATGTATATTAATTCTTTATTTACTGTGAGATCAAGATATACAATAAAATAAACAAACCAATGAAAACCAGCATATAAATATTGGCATAATCCAGAAAGAGGCATCAGCTTTTCTTCTCTTTGCATAAATGAGTTACATAAAATCCTGCAGCAGAGCGATGAAAATACAAGACTTGTCTCTCTTCTTATCTCAAAATTATTGCCAAGATATTTGAACAACAATCATAAGTCTGCTCAGATCCACTGCTCCATACAGCTGCTGAATCAGAGTTAATTATTTCTGATTTAACCTTTATTTCCCTTTAAGGCAATCTTGCTAACCTTATACTGTGTGTCCTTGGTATTTGCTGAGGTTTGGTTCTAGGACCTCCAGTGGAAACCAAAATCCGTGAATGATCAAGTCTATTACAGGTCGATTCTCCCTTATCCAGAATTCAGAATTCCAAAATATTCCAAAAACAAAAACTTTTTCCTGGGCAATTGAGATAGTGGCACTTTTACTTTTTGATGGCTTAAAGTACACAAACCTTGTTTCATGCATAAAATTATTTAAAATATTGTATAAAAATAACTTCAGGCTATGTGTATAAGGTATATATGGAACATAAATTAATTTTTTTATTTAGACTTAGGTCCCATCTCCAAGATACTTCATTTTGTACATATACACAAATACAGGTATTCCAAAATCCAAAACACCTCTGATCTCAAGCATTTTGAATAAGGGAGAATCAACCTGCATATACAAGGGGGTAGCAAAGTGGGGTCCATCATATAAAATGCCAAAATCAAGGTTTGCTTTTTGGATTTATTTTTTTAAAAAAAAAAATCAGGCTGTGGATGGTTGAATTCATGGATGCAAAATCCATGGATATAGAGAGCTGACTATATCGCCTTCCTTGTTAATCAACTATTTTGATTATACCAAAGCCTAGAGCAATTTCATAACAATTCCATATGATGCTATGTGATTCAGGTAAATCACAGTTAAGTAAAGAATTCTATGAAGAAAGCGCCCTCTACTGCAGACAAATATTTATAGCAAATATTTGCCGCCTATGAGTATCTAGTGTTAAAAGATGCCTCTGAGTAACCTATCGACGTATGGTGATCTTTAGAATTTTCCTTCTTAGGCAAAGAATACTCAGAGGTAGTTTTGTTTACAGGTCTAGTAGCAGAAGTGAAAATATAAGCTGCTAATGACAAGATCATGTTACCTGGATGTGGCAAGGCTGGAAAGTGGGACAAACAATAATAAAAACGACATGTGAATGAGGATTCTGTTTGTACAAGCCATTAGCTTTCACATCCCATCACCTGAGATGCTGCTTATGCTCTTTGAGATAGAGCAAGAGAACAATTCCACCTCATACTTTTTTCTGCTAGCGTTACATCAGAATCAGGTGGAGTGCTTATGAATGGGATCTGGAGAACTGCAATGGAGACTCATCTGCTGTTCCCAAAGTCCTGATGTTGACATGAACTAACCAGAGTCTCCCACCCCCCTCCTTGAAATTATCTTCTATCTCCAAATTTCTAGCATTGCAGGAACTTAAAAATTCAGTTGAACATTTACGCACCCAGAGAAAAGACAAAAGCAAAGAAAGGGGGAGAAAACAGCAAATAGAAATATTCTCTGTGTGGATGACTGTCGGTATCTCAGCCTCTTCATGCTAGATATTTCGGAATAAAAGAAAGCAGTGCCCTCATTATGCCCCCCCCCCTCCATAGCTAGACTTCTGATTATAGAGGAACCTTTAGCTGGAAATTTCCCCTCATTGAAAGCAGGGGATAGGGAGCCAGCATGGTGTAGTGGTTTGAGTATTGCACTATCTGCTTTTTCACACTAGGGGGCAAACAGGATTTAAATGAGAGTTAAACAAGAGTTAAACATGTCCTATAATAAACATAGGGCATTTCCTGTAACTCTCATTTAACTCTCGTTTAAATCCTGTTTGCCCCCTAGTGTGAAAAAGCAGTATGACTCTGGAGACCTGGGCTCAAATCCTGGCTTGGCCCTGTAAACCCATGTTTGGCAAGTCACACCCTCTCAGCTTTAGAGGATGGCAGTGGCACACCTCCTCTGAAGAAACTTGCCAAGAAAACTCCATGATAGGTTTGCCTTATTAAGGTCTCCTCAAGTCAGAAACTACTTGCATTCCTCCTTGGGAAGCCATGTCTGAGCTTCTGGAGGCATTTGGCAGGGAAATTGTTGCTGCTCCCCTGCCTGAAGTTACTGCAACAGGTGCCACCAACCCTAGTGATGCTATTGCTTTGTGTAGCTGCTGCAGCAGCAGAAGTAATTCAAATTGCTTTTCAGAAGGACTCAGTTTCAGTGATTCAAATCACACTTTAACTATTTAGTGTGGAATAGTCTATTTTGGACCTGCACAACTTGGCAGTAGGTAGGGGCCAAAATTTAAAATAGGCTCAGCTTCCTGGGGCTGCAGATTGGTTTTTAGTGGCTCACTTTCCAAGTAAAGGTATAAATTAATGATTAAACTATTTTAATCATTAATTAACTGTTCCCCTGCTTGCCTGCTTCCCTGCCTGGCTGGCTGAGCTGCCAGGCTACCGCCACCTCTGAAGAGCTGGATAATTAATAATCATTATTAATTAATACTAATTAATATTAATATTAATTCCCTTTACTGCTGCCTCTTCCACTCAGCCCTCTCCTTGGGCAAAGGCTGAACAGCAGAGTAGCCTTGAGAGGTGAGCATTGACTCTTCCTCCTAATTCTCCGCTCACCCCTCTCTTCAGGAGAAGGCCAGGCTGTGAAGGAGCCTTGAAGTCATTCCATATCCTCACAAGCTGCCCCAAACCCCTTGTTGGGCTGCAAGCAACCATGGGTCATATATTGTGCAAGCCTGGTCTATTTAAATCATTTTAAGTAAGAGTTTGCCCCTTTCCTGCCTGGATCGGGGCTACAGCAACCGCCCCGATCCAGCCTCTGGAGGGTGCAAAAAGGAGACACAAAAAGTGGCTCCTTTTTGCACCCTCCAAAGGGCGCCATAGCTGCGGTGGTGTGGCTGTATGGCACCCCTTTGGCGCTGCATCATCTGGATGCAGCACCCGAACTGTGCCATGATGCTGCATTCCATCTGGAACAGCGTGTGGCATCATGACACCCTGGAAGTAGAGTTAGGGCATCCAGCATCAGGATGCTGCACCCTGACTTCCACCCACAGGCCAGCTCAAAGTGCCGATCTGTCTGTATAGGGCCTTATCTTAGAGATGTAGGTTTCATTATGTGGTAGTTGCACATTAAGGATTTGTTCTGGATTATTTCCAGATTAATTTTCACTTCATCAAAAAAAGGGAACCCCTACATTTATATCCAGGCTCCTCCTCCTTGTTTGGAACTACTCCATCGCCCCATATTCTCTGTTCCCTGATCTTCTTTATCTTTACCAGTCTGATTGAGAGAGAGAGAGCACTTCAGGTACACCACCTACACACTAGGACTTGATCAAGTTATCTCTCATCTTCATAAACTCCTGCAAACGTATCTAGAATTTAATTAGACTAATTAGCATTTGTGTTGATATTGTTGATGTAACCTCTTTTTAATACTAATTGTTTTAAGAAAAGTTTGAAGTCTGGTGTAAGTAAGAGATTTTTTTTTAAAAATCTGATTTATTTTTTAAAATTGGTATTTTTATTTGTATTCTATTTATAGATTATTTTATTTGTAGAGTTAACAAACTGTAACTACTCTGTAATTACTAATCCTATGTAGTCATAACTCGTGATAATAGCCAGCATCTCCCAGTTCACCTCAAGAGTCAGCTATTGGTTTGGGCAAAGAAGTCCCATTTAGATGACAATTGGGCTAAAAGGAGGACATCATTTTGATGCCCTCTCACCATGTCAGTTGTTGGATTGGCTTACAACCATAAAAAACAGGATCTCCTTGTCACAGACTCACTCACTGGCAGGAGCAGGTGGAAACATCCTCCTCCTTGTATCCTGATCACCAGCTTGATCCTTTGCTCCATCTGGTAGCTGGCTCTTAAGGTGGACTGGAGGGGGACTAGGCAAAGAGATGTTACTTAGTTTTGTCTTCTTAATTAAGTAAATGATCTAGGATTCTGTTGACAAAAACAATCGATTTCTATCAACCCTGTTCCAATGTACTTCAGCTACCCCCTCCAAGCAACAGTTACAATTTTCCTGTACATTAACTAAATCCCATTACTTTTAACTGGTTCAGTGCCAGACTGTTTTTCTATGTAAATAGTCCATTTTCTCAGTTTTTAAATTGTGAACATTTATATTATTCCTATTTTAGCTGTATCCTTTTTATCTAAGACAGACATGTATACTTACATATGAACATGTTGGCCAAGATCTCAGATCATCTATTTAGTTAACATCCCCTGGCCCAACCTGCCCAGTTGTGCTTTACAGAGCAGCAGCCACTGTGAACAGTACGGGTCTTTTCTCCTGTTGCTTTGGGTAGCATATGAATGTTTCTAGGTCAATTCCTCCAGAATGACATTCAGAAGCAAAATCCCTGTTGTAATGTCCCTTCACACCAGATATGAATAGCAGGAGGGGTAGAAACATCTGAATGCAGCACTAATGGATAAGGAGAATAGAAGTCAATTGTTTACAGCAACCGATGATGAGTAAAACAGGATACGAAAATTTTTAAGGTCATGGTAATTGTGAAGACATAGGGACCATTAATATCAATTAGTTAATTCTAGGTTAATTATTTATTCTAGATTATTCTAGTTACTTATTCTAGGTTATGATCCATAATTGTGATAGTAAATTCCAGCCTACATTTGCCTTGCATAAAAACAAATTGATATTATCAGTCATTTCTTCTGGCGGGCATACCACCTAACCTTATTTAACTTCCCACTGAACCAGAGCTACCCCCAGATGCTGTAGATGTTGTTGATGTAGTATGATTTTAACTTGAGGTAATGTTACATTGATTTTATTGTATTGTATTTTTATTATGTTGCAATCCCACCTCGATCCATAGGGAGAGGCGGGAGATATAAATAAAATTTATTATTATTATTATTATTATTATTATTATTATTATTTCATAACTAAAATTGTTGTGCTCTGAGGTTTCAATCCTGTGTATTATAAACTATTAAATTATAGAATCATAGAATCATAGAGTTGGAAGAGATCGAAAGGGCCACCCACTCCAACCCCCTGCCATGCAGGAAATAAATCGAAATATAAATTTAAAAATAAATTTAATTGAACTCAGTAAAGTTTACAGTTTAACCTTTAGCTAAGACAGCCATCAGCAGCTTTATGTAAGATTAAGTTTTATTCCATATTTCTGAAAAAGTATCTAGTTCAATTCACTATTTTTTCATGTTGAGGACACAAGGTTTGTTTGTTTGTTTATATCCTGTTTTTCTCCCAAAAGGGACTCAAAGCGGCTATAAAATACAGTCACCCTTCCAAGTCTGCGGACTTGAAATGTGCAGACTTGGAAATCCGCAGAGGGGTTACCACTATTAATCTTAATGGTGTGCGCATCCATGGCACATCTTGCATGCATGCACCCCATTCAAGCCTATGGGTGTAGCATATGAATGTTTCTAGGTCACTTCCTCCAGCCTGACATTCAGAAGCAAAATCCCTTTTGCAATGTCCCTTCACAGCAGATATCAATAGTAGGAGGGGTAGAAACATCTGAATGCAGCACTAATGGATAAGGAGAATAGAAGTCAGTTGTTTACAGCAACTGATGATGAGTAAAACAGGATACGAAAATTTTTAAGGTCATGGTAATTATGAAGACATAGGGACCATTAATATCAATTAGTTACAGGAGTTTAATTCTAGGTTATGATCCATAATTGTGATAGTAAATTCCAGCCTACATTTGCCTTGCTTATGGGGCTTGAATATGCACGAGATTTCAAACTGGGGGGGGGGGGGTGTCCGTAACAGATCCCCTGCAAGTTCGAAGGGGCGAATGTATAAGAGAAAACACTTGAAAGTATAACATTTCATTAGAATCAACTCCCCATTATGCATTGACCTTAGTTGTCACATTTGGACAGCCTTGTAATTGTAACAATTCTTTTTAAAACAATTTATTGCAAATTGTAATATTCTGGAATATTTCAATTGCCCATATATACTTGACTATAAGTCGATGTCAAGTGTAAATCGAGGGCAGATTCATGGCCCATGAATAAGTTGAGAGTAAAACTTAGAAGCGTTTAACAAATTTAACAGGATGAAGCAAAGGAAAATAATACCAAAGAGCTTGCAAATAACAGCAGGAATAACTGTTTTTGCTCACCCTAAAGGTTGGTGCTTCCAGGACAGATTATGCTCTTTTGTCTTTCACCAGGGAATTGTTTATTTTTAATATATAAGCGTTAAAGTACATCACTTACATTGACTCATGGATAAGTCAACTCAGGTTTTTCTGGTCTCTTTTTTTGACTAAAATTTCTAGACTTAAACATGAGTATATACAGTATTTCAAATTCTGCAAGTTCACAACTCATTCCATGCATATCCACTCCAGCAGATAAGCTATTTTTAGATTATTACTTTGTGGAGTCATGTTGCAAGTATAGCCCTTCCCCTGCATAAGAAATTGTCTATAAACATTTCTCCATAAAATGAATATTAATTAGATTATATATTTTTGTTGTTATAGATGCCTTGCATTTTCAACTTTTTACACCAGAAAAACTATAACAGAAAACTAAGATGCATTTTAAACAACCTAAAATTAAGTACTGCAGAGTTCCATATTTCCTCAGTAGAAGAGGTAAAACATGCTTTACAGGGCAATATATATATTCTCAGAAATATGTCTCATTGGATTCTTTGGAGTTTAGTCCTAGGTACATGGGTATAGGTTTTCATCTAAAATTGAAATAAATTGGATTTAAGAGTACTTAAATTTAGATGGAATTAATCTGTTTTCACTATCAATGTCTTGCAAGCAAGCATTAAAGAGGTGTTTCTTCTCCACAGCATCAAAATGAAGTCGCAACAAAAATATTTTCTATAATCATAAAGACAGACTTTCTAGTTCTCAGTGAGATTATAGCAAAATCAGTGTTTAGCAGCTATCAGTACAAAGTTATTCATTTCACAGGGACTACTGCAAAGATGATATGACACAAAATTGCAGAGTGGGAAACAATATGAGGATAAATTAAACATAAATATTATTCCAGTAATAAAAACAGCAATGACTTACCATGCGTTTACAATGTACTCAGGCCAAATGTTCTCCCATCAGTATATTCAGTAAAATGCATATTTATTCATGACTGTCTTCATCCACTGATAATTATAAGCATCAGTATGAATTCAAATGTCTTCCACCAATCTTTCAACTGGATAGCTGTGAGCCACCATACACCATTCAGCATGATTTTAACAATATATTACAGTCTGGCATGTGCTGACATGGCAGTCGATTTTTATTTTATGCAACACATGTTCTTGCCCAAAAGGTTGCAGCAACCCTACTTATGTAAATATCACTTACTTACACCATAGTACCATGAGCAAGCAACAACTTTTTAAGTGTGATCATTTTGAAATCATAAGGGTTATAGATAAAGATTCCATAAATTCTGGTTTCATTTCTGAGAGGCTGCCATCGAATTTGCTTATGTGTTACCTTGAATTTGCTTATATGTTCAATGTACTGGCTGATCATCAAGTGCAATATAATCTTCATCTGGAGAAGGTTAATGGAACCATTCCTGAGATTATCTGGTTTAGGGTTTTTCAACCAAGCCTAAGGTTCCTCATAATTAATTAATGATTAAAAAGATAGAGAAAGGCTGATCTGGATGGTTCTGGCAAAGTATAGTCAGCTCTCCATATCCACAGATTCCATCCATGGCTTGAAAATATTTTTTAAAAATCTCAAAAGCAGACCTTGATTTTGTCATTTTATATAAGGCACACCATTTTACTACACCATTCTATATAGAGTAATGAGACTTCTGCATCCATGGATTCTGGTGTCCGGGGGGGGGGGGGGATGTCTTGAAACCAAATCTCAGTGGATACCAACAGTCCAATATAGAAACATACTCTCCTTTTGTTAAGGAAATTATTATAATCCTTATTGGTGGTAAATAATGTTGCAGATGGTCTACATTAGAAAAAATATTTCAGCAATTTTGCTTATGGGATCCAGCATCTCATCACAGCTAATGCTAGAACTGGACACCTGAACAACTAATTTTACCTAGACTATCCCTGGCCAATATGCAAGTTTCCCATGACTGCCTAAAGTGTCCCTCAGCTAGAGTGCAACTCCCTGGGTGAGCCCTATGGAAGATGGACTCTCAGGGATTATACAGTACAGCAGCAAACCCAGAAGACCAAAGTGAGCAAGCACAACCCATCTCTCCCCAACTCCTATAGCTACAAGAACTTTACAAGAGAAAGTTCACTACCTCAGTCTATTCCCAGACTTCATTTATTTCCCAGGCCTCAAACTGCAAAGTTAATGCAAAAAGTATCTAACAAAACAATAAAGTACAAATTATGCCTATGCCACTGAACACCTGACAAGAACTCTAAAACCAACTACAGCAGTTGACATTAGTTGACGCCAAATTGGGTACTGTGATTAGATTGATCAGAAACTTCAGTATATAAACCTAAGTTTATGTATACATTTTCACCTGGTGGGAGATCCCACAGACAACAACTAAATATAATATTCTTCAAGGACCATTAGAAGAAACAAAGACAACTGCTGACCCATAGAAATGGGGTCATCGACCCACAACTCAATAGATTCTCAGGAAAAAAGATAAGACCAACTCAAGGCAAACTCCCAAAAGAGGTTTTTGAGTTGGTGGATCATTTTGCTTTGAGAAAAATATGGCCAGTTCAGGTAGTATACTTTTTTCTCTGATAGGCATCAGTCTTGGGCCAGACTTGATATGTTTTTATTTCATCATACTTAATTTCATGAGTTATTGGTATAAAGATTAATCCAAGACTGTTCTCTGACCACAATCTTATTATACTGACATTGAGGACAAGACGTAGAGAGTTCAGTTGGAGACTGAATGATACAATGTTGGCTAACAAAGAGATACATAAAGGAGTAATCCAACAATTAGAAAATTATTTCAAAGAAAATATGAGAGAAAGTATTACACCAGAGATTGTGTGGAAAGCTTCCAAGGTAGTCATTAGAGGGCTTTTTATGCAAAAAAGTTCTGAGCTTAAAAAGGTAAGAACACAAAAATAAAAGAAATTACAAAATGACTTAAACAGGAAAGAAGAGAGTTTGGAGCTATTTCCAAATAAGAAATACTTCTTAAAAGAGATAAAAACAATGCAACAGCAGATCCTATTAATTTTGGTTGAGGAAGTACATAGGAAATCATTTGAAGGAGTGAATAAACCAGGGAAATGGTTAGCTTATCCGCTGAGGAAGGAGAAAGAGGAGACACACATGGATCAGGGTAAAATAAAAAAAAAATGTTTATGATTTTTATGAGAATTTGTACAAAACAGAAGAGATTCATGCAAAGCAAATCAAAGAGTACTTAAGCAGCTGTAATCCGGTAGCCTTTAACAATGATCAGAGGGAATTGTTAAATAGAGAAACGACTCTCCAGGAAGTGTTCAACGCCATTAAAAGGGCTAAGTCTGGAAGAACACCAGGCCCAGATGGCTCTCTGATGGAATATTATAAAAAAAAAAATATAAGCAACAAATAGCCAAATCATTGCAAAGAGTGATGAAGTTTTGAAAGGAAATATGCCATTTACATGGTCACAGGCTAATATTACACTTATCCCCAAAGAAGGTAAAGATAATCTGAAATTAAAAATTTAGACCCATTTCACTTTTGAACAGTGACTACAAAATTTTTGTTGCTATATTAGCTGATAGATTAAAAGGGTGTAAATTGAATGGATTAATAAAGACCAAAGTGGCTTTTTGCCTTCCAGACGGATAAAAGATATTTTGACATTTGTACTCGATTTAGTTGAATACTACAAAAAAGAAAGAGAGAGAGAGAGAAAGAGAGAGATTAATTTCAAAAAAGCCATGATTTTTATTGATCTTGAAAAAGCTTTTGACTAAGTCAATTGGTTATTTTTGTTTCAGGTTTTGGAAAAGGTGGAGGCAGGCACAAATTTTATAAATTGGATCGCCATTTAGTCTAGGCAAGTGGCTCAGGTGATGCATTCCAAATCACTGGGAAAGGAAGGGAAACATTTGCCATCCATTAAAGCCCTACCCCCACCTCATCCACTCTACCAAGGGTGCTAGAGAAAGGTTCCACAGAGCTATCTGCCACAGATGGTACAAAAACTTGCTGCACACTGGGAGCCTGCCTTCTGGGAACCCAAACAATTGTCATACTTCGGGCAAGGCATGTTGAGTGTATTGTGGCATCTCCGCAAAGCAAACTGTGCTACCCCTCATAGAAAGGCATGGTGACTGTGCCACTGCTACTCTTATGAATTGTGTTTACAGACTTTATGGTACCACTGTTGGGAAACCTTACTTTTTGTTCTTCACTCCACTGCAATCCACTGGTGGCCTCCCTCTCCCCACTGGCAACATTCTTAAAAATGTCTATGTCTCTTTGGCTTTCCTTCAGCTGATTTTGGATCTTTGTTCCAAATGGTGATCAGGATCCTCATCCCTTCCATGTTCCATGAGCCACTTCTTCATCTTTTTCCATAACTCAAAAGGGCATCTGTCATTTTATAAAGTGAAGACAGAAGAGCAGAAGTAGTGGTGAAATGTTGTCCTGGAAATGTGTGCAACACTATGTATGTGAAGGTTTTGATATAAACACCGAATTTTTGATACTGCCTGTCCAGATGCCAAGAAACAAGGAAGTTGGCTTTCCATGGTGGAAAACATCAGATGGCCTAGGTGACGTAGATGATCACCCACCAACCTGGCCCACATTTCACCCAATCCCAATTTGGTGGAGTCAAACCAGACTTTACAAAAAGGTTATTCCTGAAAGTAGCAAAGTAAACTAGAGAAAGGGTTTTATTGCCTTAAAGCCCTCAGGCATCAAAAAGAAATGTTTTCAGATTGAACAAAAAGAACAACAAGTGTTCCAACAGGACTGAGACTGAGGTAAGGACACATTGGCACGGTACAGACGGCCCAAAAGGGCCATCCCCACACCGTGATTGGGGCTGGGGAGCGTGCAGCAACCACATGCTCCCCAGCCCTAACAACAACAACAATAACAACAATATTTATTTCTATTTCCCGCCTCTATTTCCCGGATTGAGGCGGGATTCCAACATCAATACACAGAATTATACAATCCCTATTATACCATCATCCTAAAAACATCACATTTTTACAACATCAGCAAAAATTAACAATACAACAATAAGATGCATTGTTCAGTATAGTTAGTTGGTGTATTTCACAAATTTAATAATGGTCGGTAGTCTGTTACAGTATGTCAGATGGGTAGGCCCGCTGGAAGAGATCCGTCTTAAGTGCTTTCTTAAAAGCGTCTAAGGTGGTAATAAGACAGATCTCTTCTGGCAAATCATTCCACAACTTCGGTGCTGCGGCAGAAAATGCCCTATGGGAAGTTGTTACCAATTTAGTATTTTTAAGTTCTTGCAGGTTCTTCCCTGACGTTCTGAGTGTGTGGGGCAGACTATATAGGGAGAGGCATTCCCTCAAGTAGCTCGGACCCAAGCCATATAGGGCTTTAAAAGTAATAACCAACACATTGTATTGTGCCCGGAAGCTAATCGGCAGCCAGTGTAAGGATTTAAGTACAGGAGAGATGTGCTTCGTCCTAGGTGTCCCCGTAAGTAATCTGGCTGCCGCATTCTGCACCAATTGAAGCTTCCGGAGTTGGTACAAAGGTAGCCCCATGTAGAGCGCATTGTAGAAATCTAAATGAGAGGTTACCAGTGCATGTATCAATGTTTTGAGGTTCTCCTTGCCCAGGTAGGGACGCAGCTGGCGTATCAACTGTAGTTGGTGCCACACACTCCTGGCTGTCATCTCCACATGAGAAGTCAGCCGGAGAGACGAGTCCAGGAGTACGCCCAGACTGTCCTTTAGGGGAAATGTGACCTCATCAAGGACAGGTTGGTGAATTTCCACCCCCGGGCCAGAGGAACCTATCACAAGTACCTCCGTTTTCTCTGGATTCAATCTGAGTCTATTTTCCCTCATCCAGCCGTCCATACGGGTGTGCTGCCATGATGTCATGGCACGTGCTGTGTTTAGACGGCACGCGTCTGACATCATGGAGCTGCAGGATGCCCTTTCTGCCTAGGGCGCCCTTTCTGCGGAGCTAAAAGGAGCTCCAAAACAGAGATCTTTTTTGGTGCTTGTTTTTGGTGCAGCCTTCACATGGTCGCGCCAAGGATCCTGAGAGGAAAGGGGGCACAGCCGCAGTCCCTTTCTCCCCTCAGGAGTGCTGCGCATGGCGGGGTGCAGCATGGTGGGGTGTGCCCAGGGTGCCCGCTGCACCCCGCTTCAGGCTATGGAGAAGCGGCAATTTGCCACTTCTCCGTGGCTTGGAAAAGCAGCAGATTGGGGCAGCCCTGGCCCCAGTCCAGCGCCTCTCTGGGTGCCTACAGACCGCCCCTTTTGGTCAATCTGTAAAGCCCCATTATTTCCCTTGGGTACATTTAGCCTTAGTGAAATAAGCTTAATATTCCTCAGGAATCATAAGAATAAAGTGGTGTAAAATAATTTTTATTCCCAATTAGAATATGTCCACTGAATGAGATGATGATGCAAGTGCTGACTTATTAACAATGCAATCTATACTCAAAGACCTATTAAATCTAGAATTAGATTCACAATACTACAGGGTGATTCAAAAGGATTTATGCAAAACTGAATAAGAATAGCTTTACTTTTGCACCATTCTTTTTTAATCACCCTGCACTTTTGTTAGAAATCCCATTCTGCTGTCAGTACTTGCTGGTTGACCTCAGAGCTTTACCAGCGTGCCAAAACTTCTCTGGTGGTTGCAGAACTTGTTCCCAGCAAAACAGCCCAAAAAGAGGTGGAGAAGGGATGGGATCAGAAAGGAGCCAAATTACATCAGATCCAAATGTATTTGAACCAAGGGACACATCCACAATACGTCCCAGTGCAAATCTGGGCTACAGTAACAGTACAGCTAATTGATTTCTATGACCCTTAGGCAAAGTGGGACTTGGATTTAGCACAACTTCAGTTCACTTATTGCCAGTTCAGCAGACCCTTTGTCATCTATATCAGGATGGTGCTTTAAATTCCCATGAATCCACTCTAGTTGGGAGTGACAATAGGAAGTAGGCACACCACACTCTATATAAGAACAGTCCTTAAAACAGATAAAATAGACCAGCAATATATCTGTGGGAGTTACTTAATGGAATAAATGTGTTGCCAAACTTCTAGAAAGACATTAAACTGTTCCTTATTAATGAAAAAGAAAAGAACCTTTATTTTCATCATGTCATCCTATCTCCCTTCTGAATCAGGATTATACAATATATGTACTGTATGTGAGTGGGCTAAAACAAGACTGCAATTTTTGATTTTGTGATTATCATCACAAAGAATAAACAGGTCCATTCAAGGAGAGTGATTACCACACAATGCTAGAAGAACAAAGAATAAACAGGTCCATTCAAGGAGACTGATTACTACACATCACAAGACAATAATACATTTAATAAATGCATGCAATAATAAAAATTTGGATACAGTACTAGTATCATTAGACAGCAAGAAACTGTTTTCAATAGAACCAGTAGCTCTTGGTGTTTATATTTGTTTGTTTGTTTATTATTTTTAAAGGTTGAACAAAAATATCTCATCACATGAAAACATCAATTGTGCTATTTATCTTCTCTTTCATCAGTTCATTTCTGTCTTACAATTTTAAATTTCTAAATTATACAATTAAATCCTCCCCCTTCTCTTTTTGTTTTACCTTTATTTATTCTATACCTTGTTTCTTCTTTATCATTATGTCCTTACTTGCTATTCTGTCTAATGCAAAACTGATTCATTATATCTGAATCTACATATTTCCCTTGTTATGTTATTTTACATTATATGAAGAAGATGTTGAGATGCAGCTATTCATTTCATTTCATTTCACTTTTATGCCGCCTTTCTCCCAGAAAGGGATCAAAGGTGGCTCACAAGATAAAAACATTTTAAAAATGTTACAATAAAAATTTTAAAATTAAAATAATGTAGTTAAAACAGTATAAAATTAACACAAAAGCATACAGAAGTTTAAAGCATGACTAAAATATATACCCCATATAAAACCACCCTGTCATAAATTATATATTTAAAAGCCTGCATAAATAAAAATGTTTTTGCTTATCAGCAGTTTCCAGGTTTTTTTTGTGTGTTTTACCCAAAATGCTTTAGCAATAGTATTTAAAATATTTTTGTTTGAATGAAAAAAGTATTATTTCCACTTGGGACCATGGCAGCGGGCACCCTTGGGATGCAGTATAAGTTCATCATGGACCCAAGGTGATCGGGCTGGGAATGGCTTCTGGCTACTCCTTCCTGCCCATCTGTTTTGCCTCCAAACCTCTCAGCAGGTTCTTCTTTGTTATAGCAGACATAATTCTCAAAATCTTGTCCACTTTTATTTCAAAATTTTCCGTATTTTGTCCTATATAAAATACTAGCACAAGTATTAATCTTCTATATAGATCTTCATTTGGCTGCTCACTTAAGCCTGTTATGTTCAAATATGTTTCCATCAATATGCTTTCACACTGATGTTCTTAGTCGTTTGTTAGATCTATTGTTAGTTTTTCTTGTTCTTTGGATTTTTTTCTATAAGTCTACTGTTCAATATTCATAAATGCCATTTCGTCTGTAATTTCCTTTAGTGTTTGATTTATATTCTCCATCTGTCTCTTGAAGTCTTGTCTTAGTTCTGTTCCCATCTCCTTCATCTCCTGCCTTATCTCTGATTTTATTCTTTATGCTTCCTCAAAAACCTTCATATTTGAATTAATATGTAGAGAGATTTTGTCGCACCTTTGAGACTAACTGAAAGAAAGAAATGAACAGCATGAACTTTCGTAGATTTCAGTCTACTTCCTCAGATGCATTCAGTCTACTTCCTGAGATCTCCAAATGCATCTGAGGAAGTAGGCTGAAGTCTACAAAAGCTCATGCTGCCCATTTCTTTCTTTCAGTTAGAGCCAGGACAGACCGCTGGAAAATGGTGTGCTGAAGGTGCCCAGTTTAACTCCGAAGGGATGCTGCAGTTGCCAAACTTGTTCCAACATGCATCCGGAGTAAAAAGAACCCAGTTCTTCTGGGTTCTTTTTCAAGCATCCGGATACGTTGCGAGCGTGCCATTGGCACGCTCGTGACGTAATGGATGCACAGCATGTGGACGGGACGCCACCATTGGGACTGCCGTTACATACTAAGGTTCCAGACCGTGCAGTTGCTGCATTGTCCGGAATCCTAGTATCTCAAAGGTGCTACAAGATCTCTCTGCATACTGAGTCTACAGACTAACATGGCTATATCTTTGGAGTAATAGTTTTTGTATTCAGTTATATTGATAACCATCTTACCTGCAATTGCATTTCAGCCTGAGCAGTTTCCTTGTGCTCATTGCCATTTTTCTCTCCAGTATGATAGCTGTGTCTTAATGTCTCTTTTTATTAAGAATGTTTAAGTATTTGATGACCAGCAAATGGCACCTTGCGTTTTCATCCTTTCTTTATGTTCTCTTAACACTGGTCCAAAACACACTTCAGAAATAATCCCCTTTGAGACCACTTTAGCTGCCCTGGCTCAGTGCTAGAGAATCCTGGGAATTATAGTTTATTGTGTCATATGAGCTCTCTGACAGATGTGGTCTTAGACTGGATTGTTATTGTTATAACATTGTTATGAAACCTTTGTCTCTGACAACCTTAATTCATTACCCAGTAATGGGCGTCTCTTTTCACTTATCCTTATGAATATATTCAGCTATATAATCAATTACTGTATACATAATATAATCAGCTATAAACTGTACATAAGTTCCTGTATCCCCAATAAATGGCACTTTATTCTTTCATCCTTCCTTGGCATCATTCCCACTTACAGATAAATGGGTGTGCGATCTGAATTGATGGGTCAATTTGACATTGGATCATGGTTTATACTGCACTTGCCCTCATTTTCTGACATCAAAATAACCCGGTGGTAGTTTGCATTCATGAATGAATTGATTCAAAATTATTTGGCTCCAGTAGGCTGAACAGCACATTTTAATTAATTCCGATCTGCTTGTGGTTCATACATGCAGTTAATCGATTTGGTGAAAAAGACACAGAAAAAATCAGCGTCAAAAAGACACGGGTTAAATGAGTCTGGTGCATGGCCCCCCTCACCAAATCGCTTCAGCAAATTGATTTAAGTGGGAACCAGGGTTGTCTGAACTGGTTCAAACTGAATTGCAATCCAGTTTAAAAGGTAGTGGGAATGAGGGCCTTGTATCTCACAACACTTCTATGTTTACTTTTGCTTGCTATTTACAGCTGTGCTGCTTTGTTATTGTTACAGAGCCTTCATCTTAGTCAGCCTTAATACATCACAAATATTAAATTATAACCAAGTTAATAATCTCTTGTCACTTTTCCTTGGTAATATATACGATTAAGCATTCAAATGAGCATAATACAATCAAAAGTATAATAATATCTATACATAATTTTCCCACCCTCTTATTTCACTGTATATTATATGAATTACAGTGAGCCTCTGGTATCTACTAGGGTTTGGTTCCAACTTCCCTTGTGGATACCAAAAACTGAGGATGCTCAAGTCCTACTAAATACAATAGCATAGCAAAATGGTGTCCCTTATATAAAATGGGAATTCCTTCTGAACACAATCGTGGGGTTTCACATTATTGTGTGATAAAATATCACACACAATTTTGGGAAATGGGAAGTCGTTTCAAACGCAATGCAGCGTCAATACGCAATCACATACATTCACTGAACTAGCAAATTTACTCATTTCTGAACTGGCCCCACTTTCATTTCTTTCGAAATTGAGAGAAATTCCTCCAGTGTGATAACGTCCCAAAAGGTTGCTCCTATATATCTCCTTCCTTTTTGTATATTTTTCCATTTTTCACTCCATCATTTCTTTTATACAGTATAATAATTGTGATAAGGCATTTATTTTAGCTCCCAAGTTAATTTCCCATCTTGCCACATTTCCCTTCTTCAAATCTTCCATTGTCCTGGATAATGTATGGGTTGTACCATCTTTCATCTCTCTAGATCACCATATCTGTCCTCCTTCAAATATAATCTATTTTCACCACTTTCCTCTCCAGACCTTTTCCAGATTGTCTAAGCCTCTTGTGTTCTGTCCTTTCCACAGTCATTCCACCTCCTTCTCTGCTTCTCAATGTCTCTTGTTTCCTCTTCTTTTCATTGACCTCACCATCTCTTTCTTTGCATCCTGATGTCTCTTTGTGTTCTGTCCTCTCTGACGCCACTCAGTTTCCTTCTCTGTTACCTGATGTCACTTATTTGTCTTTTCTGTTGTCTCTGCCATCTCTTTCTCTGCTTCCTGATGCCCCTTATTATCTGTCTTTTCCAGCATCTCTACCATCTCCTTATTGGCTTCCCAATGTCTCTTGTAGTCTATCTTTCCCACTCTCCCCTCTATGTCCTTCTCCCATCCTCATTATGTCTCACATTTTTGTTCTCTGTTTCGTCCCTGTGTACCTTATTTAGCTTTTTATCTCCTTTCTGCCTGTTGCTATTGAGATTCCAACTATCTTTCCACTTTCACTCACTTCAGACTATCTTTCCCATTTCACTCACTCCTTTCATCACTTCCAAATTTTACAGTTTCCAATATTTTCCGGTTAGTTTTAACAGATTTAATCGCTTGCATCCATTTTATTTACTCACTTCTTTCTTCTTTCTCTTTTTGTCAATTCAGCTTCTCTATATCTGGCAATCCTTTTATTAATTCTTTTAATCTTTAGCACAAAATTTACAGTCCAAGTTTAATGTTGCTAGTATAATAATGTAGAAGATCTATAACTCTCAATCCAATTCAATATATAAAACTTACAGTTTGTCTTGTCGTCTTCTGGATTTTTTTTTTAAAGCTTGTCTTGGCACAGCCAGATGCAGAAGTGCAGTGGTGGATTGCTGCTCACAATCTTCTCAGCCTTCCATGTCAGGAGAGATAAACATAAGTATCTCTGGTGCTACAGGCTGGAATAGATTTCTTCAAGCCCCCCTTTACCAGTGGTACATTTTAAGTCAATTTGAAAAGGGTGTTTTTTAACTTACAACTATATCTTGCAGCAGCATCCTTCTCACCTGTATCACTAGGGTTGGTGTCACCTAGTGTGGGTGTCCAAGAAAGGGCAGCGGAGAGGGTGACAGCCTGCCCAGTGCTGCTGGCTGGGCAAGTGAGGCATCAGAAGGATATGGAAGTGGGCCATGCATGCCTAACCCCCTTTCTTTACTGCATTAATTTTCTCCTTGACAGAGAAGGCCAGAGCAGTGAGAAATGTACATGCTACACCTAACCTTGTACACAATGGTTTAGCAGTTAAGATGCTGACTCCAACAACCACAAGGTTGGCAGATTGGCAGTTCAAGATCCAAGCATTGTGTGACAGAGTGAGCTCCTGTCACTAGTCCCAAGGTCTGCCAATCTAGCAGTTCAAAAACATGCAAATGCAAGTAGATAAATACAGTGGGTCCTTGCTATCCACTGGGGTTTGGTTCCAGGACCTCTCATGGATAACAGGATGCTCAAGTCCCATTAAACATAATGGCACAACAAAATTGTGTCCCTTATATAAAATGGAAAATCAAGCTTTACTATTTGGAATTTATGCTTTTCTGGAATATTTTCAAGCCATGGATGCTCAAATCTGTGGATTAAAAAAAAATCCGTGGATAAGAAGGGTTGACTGTAGGCACCGATTTGGTGGGAAGGTAATAGCGTTCGGTGCAGTCATGCTGATCACATGACCACTGCAGTCGTCTTTGACTACATTGGTTCTTTGGCTTAGTATAGGCACAACTAGACAATCCTGTCAAAGGGGAAACCTTTACCCTACTTTTACACCTAACATTGTTGAATAAGCCATATGAAAGCTAGATAGGTTGTCTCAGTGTGACCAGATGTCTTAACCACAAAGAAGGACAAGGCACCACAAAATGTAGGAGAACCAAGAAAAATGTAGGCTGTTACAAAATCAAAATCAAAAACACTAATATAAATATAAATTCACACACAAAAAGAAAACCTCCTGATATCTGGACACCCCCCTCCTTGTTTTGTTTTTCCTTTCCCTGTGTAAAAAAGGAGCTTTGTTGTTGTTCTTATGGAGCCCCTAAAAAGTTTTGGGGGCAAGATTTATTTTGGAGGGTGTTTGCTTTTGCCTTCCTCTGAGATTCAAACTCTGGTCTCCCATGTTGGAGTCCAACACCCAAAAGGAGATATTGATGCATAATTAATAGGGGAGAGGTGGGAGACACAGCAGGGCCAAAGCAAGAGAATTCAGCTGGGGTTGTGAAAGGTGGTAAGCATGAGAGGCGGTGAAATGCAGTCCAGTGCATGCCCCCAGGTGGGAAAGCCAGCTCAAATGACTATAGTTGCTGGATGACATACCTGTGCACTCAGATCCTCTGGGAAATGTTTACTCCAACCAGTCAGGATTAGACTGGCAATGGCTTCCCAGAGGACTTTTTTGTCTGCTGCGGGATAATACGGCAGGTGAAAATGCTGACTGCATTAAAACAGAATTAAAGACATATCTCTTTTAGCAGGCCTAACCAGTCAATTTTAAATCATGACTTTTAAAATGTATATGTACTCTTATGAAAGAGTATGTTTTAATTGTGGGTTTATGTGTTGTGAATTATATTTTGCATTTTAACATGTTGTACCCCACCTCAAGCCTTGAGGAGAGGCAAGAAACAAATAAAATGTATTATTATTATTATTATTATTATTATTATTATTAATTATTCCTTTGCTCTCTCCTCAGCCCTCTGCAGCACTAGGCAGGTCCTGTCTCTTTACTGACTGCCCAGATCCCATAGAGCCCAGGGAGACTGTGAAGTGTGTGTGTCGTTGAACCAGGCTGTGCTGTTTGCACCTTTTCTGGCCATAACCAGGCAGTCCAGCTTACTTCTCCTGGACATCAGCAGTGGTACCAGCAGGAGGTGGCAGTGGAGGGGCTGGAGCTGGAGCACAGAGGCAACACCATTGCACCTCCTTCCCTTTTGAAGGTGTTTGCAAACTATGGAGACTATCACACAGCGAATGAGACGTCATTGTCGGGTCCCTGTCCCATCCTTCCCGTTCCACTTAGAAAGCACAAGTGACAGTGATCATGTGAAAGCCTTTCAAATTATGTTGTGCTGATCCTGTCATTGTCCCATCATTATCCTGCCATTGAAGAGGCATTGCCCAGCATTTTGCATTAATGGGAGTTTGTGTAAATGCAATGCCGCTTCAATGACAGGATAATGACAGGATCAGCGCTATGTTATGAAATGCTTTCACACGATCGCTGTCATGGATGGGATAAGGATAGGGGAATGAACCCATCCCTATCCTGTGTGTGATAATCTCCCTAGTTACTGCCTCTGCCATGCACCCCCCTTCCTTCCTTCTGCAAAAGTAGATTCCATGCACTGAAAGCATGGCATTCTTGTTACAGACCCTTAGTAATTTCTAGAACAGTTTTAACATCAGAAGATATTAGCTGGACTAAATACTAGATTTACTGTAAAGGTTATTGTGACTTGGGTGGTGATGAAACACTGGGTTTTCCAGAGCTTTGGCATTCAAATTTGAGTTAACAAAAAAATCAAACAAGTAAGTGCAAGGCAATAATGGGCTTTGGTCTTTATCAGGTGTATATTTCTTCACCTTCACTATTGGAAGCTAGTATGGGGAGGAGTATTAAAAAGGTATATAGTCACACAGTATATAATTAGTGTAAAGGAGAAGCTGCCCCCAAATACTGTGAGTGTATTAAGAAATCTACCAGTATTTCAGCGTATTGAGAGAAGCCTGCACCAATCTTGCTTTAATGAAGGGAAAATTCAGGTTCGTCCTGGCTGCTCCTAGAAGAATTTGAAAAAGCAAGATTATGTGGGAAGCTCTGCACAGTTGTTAAACACAGTACTGAGAGAACTACAATTAACCTTTTGAGGACAAGGCTGACCACAGGAAAAGAAAACTAGGGGAGTGAGGAAATAAATCCCCACAGCCTCTTCCTTATTCAATGAGTATATTCAGTGGTGTCATGTGGAGGGTGCGAGGGGTGCTGCCCAGGAGAGGGGTAACACCTTATCAGGCCCTCATCCCACTGCACCCCTCTTGGCTTGTTATGGTGGCGGAGGCCTCCTCATGAGGAGACCTCCACTGCTGCGGCAAAGGACTGGAAAGAGTGCCTCTCTCCCAACTTGTTGCAGCGGTGGAAGCCTCCTCATGAGGAGTCTCCACCACAATGTGAAGGAGACATCAGAACACCCCCTTCCAGCTTGCAGCTGCAATGGAGGCCTCCTCACAAGGAGACCTCTGCAACTGCAGCAAAGGAGAGGGCCCAGCATGGCCTTTTGGCTGCCCCCTCATCATGGCTGAAACTGAGCAGATAAATAAAGGAAACCTGTTCAATAGAATTTTGAAGAAGGAGAGACGTGAGGAGGAAACAGCCTCCAGGAGGAAAACTTGCCCTTCTATTATCCACCTGAAGTTGGAGGAAAACATTTTGCTTCACACCATATTCACCTAAAACAGTAATATTTATATTTTATAATATGAGAGTGAGGGAGAGAAAAGGAGGGAATTCAAGCATCCCATATATACATTTTTAGAGAAAAGAAAAAAAGAAAAAGAAATGCATTGCAATAGTGATAGTTGGAGGAAGAGAGAATGAGCTTTCCAGTTTAGCAGAGTTGCTGGTTCTTGGAAAATAAGGAAACCCAGCCCTGCCTTTCGGCAAGATATTAGAACTTCTTGGGCAGCCACAACTTGATTTATTGCATTCTCTCTTGATTCCTTTCCCTCTCTCCTCCTCCTGCTGCTCTAACTTTTAATGCTGGAAAAAATAGGAACCATTCCTATTCTAACAGCTGGGCGGGGAAAAGATTCAGCCTTAACCAGTTACTTTAGCATAAAGCCAAATTGCATTCAAACTATCCAAGTTGAAGAGGGAGCACACACAATTGAAAAAGAATCTTAAAGAGGTTTATCACACTAGAGGGCAAACAGGATTTAAACAGGAATTAAACAGGAAATGCCTTATGTTTAACAACCAACTAAAAGGGTTTCAGGATGGGTGCAAGAGAAAGGGGAGGAGGACATGAAGAACTGTAAACAGAAGTAGAGGAAGACTGAGATATACTTTTTTCTGTTCTTGCTCTCCAGACATTGCAACAAATGAGATCCAGAATCATTTCCAAAAGAAAAAAGAGAGGGCAGAGACAGGAGTGTAGGCATGGAAATGCACAGACACATTTCCATACTTGCACACCGATCTGTCCCCTCTCTTTTTCTTTTGGAAAGATGCCTCCATTTAGACATGGATGGACATTACATGATATCTCCTTGGTCTCTCCATCTCCCCCAAAACTTAAAAGGAATCTTCCTGTCCATCCAGCCTAGTAGAATAATTCCAGCTGGTAGACATTTGGCAGTCAGTTAAAGAGATAGGGAAGGGGCCAGGAGTGGTGCATGCATACTTGCCCATCCCTCCTTCTTTGGTATCTTGGCTTTCTCCTTGGCAAAGAGAGCCACAGCAGTGGAGAAGCTGGGAGGGGTTAACGCATGCACTCATGCCCACCCCTTCTTTTCCACTACCTTGGCTCTCTCAGCCAAGACAGCCATGGCAATGGAGAAGAACATGGGCAGCAATACTGCAACACTCACATCCCCACACAGTGGGAAGAGGGCCAGACCTGATGTCACCACCATCCCTGATATGTCACCTAGTATAGTCCAAACTCCTTGCACTCTTGTAGTGATGCCTTTGGTCCTTGTCAGGCAGATTGTCATTCCACCATGCCACCAGATGCTTTTTTTGTGTTTAAAAAGCTACATGAAGCTTTGGCAATAAATTTTATAAGAATTATTAACCATACACACCAACCCAAGACCAATATTTATTATTAATGGGTTAAAAATATTTACTTATATCATAATAAGAGGCAGGGATGCCCTAGGTAAAAGTAGCCTTAAATTAACCTTAAAATAACCTAAAAACTATAATCTCTCCCAAAGGAACCTGAAAAGCTGGTTTACAAACATGGAGTATATATAAAAATACTCTTTCTTCAAAGATTTCAAAGTTGCATTCTTTCCAGTGGGTGGCAACCTGATTTACTTGACTGACAGACCACCCCAATAGAGCTGCATCCTGCTGCCCCTTTCAGTGCTATGGCCCCGATCCAGCATTTTGCTGACTCTAAAAGAAATGGCAAAATGCCGCTCCTTTTAGAGCCGGCAAAAAGGCACCCTTGCTGCTACCGTCGCACTTTTCAGTGCTTCTTTCAGCATGTGGCTGTACTGTGGACTAATGTCTCTACATGAGAAAATGCAAAATTGTTGCTTCAGTAGTGATGATCAGAATTTGAACAAATTGATCTTATTAAGAACAATTTACATATATTGGCTTCATGAATAGGGTTTAGGAGATTATCAGACATGGCTAAATTGTGAAATTATAGCAGCATAGTCATGCCTACCCACCTGATCTACTTTGATGGATCATGAATGAACAGATAAAACTAAACTGACAACAGATACAGTGACACTGCCTAGAATAAGGACAGTATGTCCAATAAGTAAATTGATTGTATAATTGTTTTAATGTTTTTAAATTGTATTTGAACTATGTAAGTATTTTAATACTGTTGGAATCCCGCCTCGATTCGAAGGGAGAGGCGGGAAATACAAATACAGTGGTCCCCCGGTTTATGAATCCCCCGGGGAACGAAATCCCCGGGACCCGAAACCAGCGGGACCAAAAAACATCCCCCGGGATCCAAAGGATCCCCCGGGATGCGAATGAGAAAAACCACGCAGCCCCTTTAAATCGGCCGCGCGGTCCAGCAGAAATAGCGGTCCCCTGGGAAACAAAGACTTCCGGGTTACGAAAGGTAATCCGGAACGGATTACCTTCGTAACCTGGGGGACCACTGTAAATATAATCTGCAGCAGCGCGGCAGCAGCAACCATCACCGCGGAGGCATTAAGGAGGGGGTGTGGCACCAGTGAAAGCGACGCCACATAAAACGCGGACTTCCTGGTTCCCTCCCCATCACAGCACCACAGCAGCAACAACATCTGTAGCAGCGCGGCAGCAGCAACCACCACCATGGAGGCATTAAGGAGGGGGTGTGGTGCCGGTGAGAGCGACGCCACATAAAACGCCGGTTTCCCGGTTCCTCTCCCCACCGCAGCAGCAACACCATCAACAGTGCGACGGTAGCAAACACTTCTCAGACGCACTGAGGAGGGGGTGTGGCGCCGGTAAGAGCGACGCCTGAAGGAAAATTAACCGGTGGTCCTTCCCCAAATTGTGCGGCGTCGGGACCATTTTCCGTTAATAGAGGTTTCTCATTGCTGGACTTAATCTCCTTCAACGTATCCAATAATTGTCAGATTCAGCCTCCCATAATCATATATAGTGAATTGGGAACTTACTATGGATGCCACCATTGAGCCGATATTAGATTCTCAGAGGATGTCTATCAGAGTGGTGCAGGGCAATGGGAGATATTGCGTCAACAGAGGGCGGATAAGACACAAGGGAAGACGGGATCAATGGTTAGTATCTATCCCATCTTCCAAGCCCTCTGTTAGCCGGAAGGAACCGAGGGTCGTCTCATCCATACCACATTCCCTTGACTTGCTCCTCCTAAATGCCAGGTCCATGAAAAATAAAACCCATATTCTGTATGAACTTTTGGAGGACGAGAAACCGGACCTGGCTGCTATTACAGAAACCTGGCTGGGTGAGGATAGTAACATAACTTGGGCCAAAGCCCTCCCAGCCGGGTACATTGTCCAGGAGCAGGTCAGAGGAAGTGGGCGGGGGGGGAAGGAGTGGCCTTGATCCATAAAACTACCATCAAATTGACCAGGAGGCCTATCCGCGCTTTGAGTGCATTTAACTGACCCTGAAGGTCAAGGACAGTTTGGGGATTCTGTTGGTCTATCGTCCACCCTGTAGCCTAACAGACTCCCTGGCTGAGCTGACACAGCTGGTCTCGGAGCTGATGCTGGAGTCCCCCAGGCTTCTCGTCCTGGGCGACCTCAACATCCCCTTCAAGGCTGGCTTAACAAACTTAACAGGTGCAGCTCGGGAGTTCATGGATTCCATGACGGCCATGAACCTGACCCAGTTGATCTCAGGGCCTACACATTGTGCTGGTAATACACTCGATGTGGTTTTTTGTGCTGATCAGGAAAATCCGTGGGCAGCAATCATTGGATCTACTGCCCTGTCGTGGACAGACTACTTCCTGGTCAAGATAGGATTGAAGGTCATGACCAATAAACCCCCCGGGGGTGGAGGACCTATTAGGATGGTCCGCCCTCGAAGGCTGATGGAACCCAAACGGTTCCAAGAAGCCCTAGAGGGTCTTATGGATGGAAACAACAGCAATTCTGTGGATGCCCTGGTGGATACCTGGAATAACGACCTTACTGGGGCTTTAAACAGTATCGCTCCCGAGCGTCCTCTCCAACTCGCTTCTAACAAACAACCATGGTATACATCAGATCTTAGAACAATGAAGCGGGGAACGAGACGACTAGAGCGCCGCTGGCGCCAACACAGACACTTACCTGACAAGACGCTCCTAGAGAACTTATTAAAGTCCTATGGAGCTGCAATCGATGCAGCAAAGAATTCGTTCTATGCTGCTCGTATTGCATCGGCAGAATCTCGTCCAGCAGAGCTATTCAGGGTAGTCAAAGAATTGATTCGGCCCCCTCCTACCCTGAATCCTTTATTAGAACCAACAACTGCCTGCTGTGACACTTTTAATGATTATTATGCCGGGAAGATCTCTCAGATAAGAGCCGATCTTGACACTGGCATTGAGGCAGAACAGATAACAGAGGTGTCCAGTGACTCCATGGACTGGGTTACACTGGATCATTTTGAGTTTGTCAGTACCGAGGATGTGGACAAGCTCCTTGGAAGTGTCAGGAAGACGACTTGCCCACTCGATCCCTGCCCATCATGGCTGGCCATTACAGGAGGGGACAGAGTAATGACCTTACTCCACCTAATCATCAACACTTCCCTCAGGGAGGGCATATTTCCAGCAGCTTTAAAGCACGCTATAGTAAAACCGTTATTAAAAAAGCCCTCCCTGGACCCCCTGATTAGACAAAATTATAGGCCTGTCTCGCTATTACCATTTTTGGGCAAGGTGATCGAGAGGGCAGTTGCCTTCCAACTCCAAGCTGCCTTGGATGAAGCAGATTATCTGGACCCATTTCAAACCGGCTTCAGGAGGGGATATGGAGTTGAGACGGCCATGGTCGCCTTGGTCGATGATCTCCGTCTGGGCATCGACAGGGGAAGTGTGACCCTGTTGGTGCTCTTGGACATCTCAGTGGCATTCGATACCGTAGACACGGTATCCTTCTGGAACGCCTGAAGAGGATGGGAATTGGAGGCACTGTTCTTCAGTGGTTCCATTCCTACCTCTCAGGTAGATTCCAGATGGTGCAGCTGGGGGACAGCTGCTCTCAAGAAAGAGAGCTGACATCTGGCGTCCCTCAGGGCGCCATTCTGTCCCCCTTGCTATTCAACATTTACATGAAGCCGCTGGGAGAGATCATCCAGAGTCATGGAGCGCGGTGTCATCAGTATGCTGATGACACGCAAATATATCTCTCTATGTCTCCAGCTGCTGCAGCGACCAAGGATGGCATCTCTCCTCTAAATGCCTGCTTGGAGTCAGTAATGGGCTGGATGAGGAAAAGCAAACTCAGATTGAATCCAGAGAAAACGGAGGTACTTGTGATAGGCCCACCTCACCCAGGGATGGAGATTTGTCAACCTGTCCTGGACGGGGTCACACTTCCCCTAAAGGACAACGTTTGCAGTCTGGGCGTGCTTCTGGACTCGTCGCTCCAGCTGACTGCTCAGGTGGAAGCGACAGCTAGAAGTGCGTGGTATCAGCTTAGGCTGATACTCCAGCTGCGTTCCTACCTGGGCAGAGAGGACCTTGAAACATTGATACATGCACTGGTAACCTCTCAATTGGATTTCTGCAATGTGCTTTACATGGGGCTACCTTTGTACCAGGTTCGGAAGCTTCAATTAACTCAGAACGCAACAGCCAGATTACTCACGGGGGCATCCAGACTTGATCACATCACCCCCATATTAAAATCCTTACACTGGCTGCCAATTAGCTTCCGAGCGCAATACAAAGTGTTGGTTGTCACCTTTAAAGCCCTATATGGCTTGGGCCCGAGTTACCTGAAGGAACGCCTTCTCCTGCATAATCTGCCCCGCACCCTTAGAATTTCAGGTAAGAACACCCTGGAAATTATGAACACTAGGCTGATATCGACCACTAACAAAACCTTTTCTGTAGTGGCTCCAAAATTGTGGAATAACCTCCAGAAGATTACCACCTTAGAGGCTTTTAAGAAAGCAACAAATATGGATCTCTTCTGGCGAGCCTTCCCATCTGACTTGTTGTAATTATTACTGATTAAGAGACTAATAACGGACAAAGGAACTCGATGCATATTAGATCAATAGATTTTAATGATTTTAAATATTTTATGATTATAACTGATTTTTAGAAATTGTATTGACCTTGTAGATTTTACTTGCTGGAATCCCGCCTCGATCCCTGGGGAGAGGCAGGAAATACAAATAAATAACAATAATAATAATAATAATTATTATTATTATTATTATTATTATGTCTGTGGCCAAAAGTTATCATACGACATTGTGACGATCCTACTGTATAGCTGCCATGTGTACAACTCATTTCTCTGCCTCACCTTTTCATTCATTTCATTCAGCCTCGCTGCTGTTAATGCACCTGATGTGAAAGTACATTACGCAGTAGTTCTGATTACAACACATAGTGTAAGTGGCTGGTACTTCCTTCTATCACCCTCCCTAATCCCAAGCGGTTTGCTGAAATTCATTTCCCAATATGAGATTTGTTTTGGAGTAGCTTCTACATAAAAAATGTCAAAATTACGAGCACTAGTACACTGTTAATGCAATGTGGTTATATGTGGATTTTAAAAAAAAACATATTTCATGTTGGTAGAGAGCAGTCAGTATATGTTACTGATATATTTTATCAAAAACTTGACCACCATTACATGAACAAGCTCAATATTTTATTAGCAACTTTTGTCTGTACACAAGCAATCCTTTGCAACCAATGACTGCAGGTGGTATTCCTGTTCTCCTTTCTAACTGCAAATTAGATCACTGAATTCAGCACTGTCCAGTATAGGATATATTGCAGAATAAATGAGATTTTTATCAAAGTTACATTCAGAGGGGTGAAGTGTAAAACTGGTGGAATTTCAAAGGAATCACTGATTCCTGATTGCTTTCAAATATCCCTGTGGATCTCCTTTCTCCCTATTTGTACCAGCATGTTCAATCTCAATCTCTCTTTCAGTCTCTCTGCTGTAATTATTATGATTTATTTTCTATATATTTATTTTATAACTATAAACATCACCTGTTTCATCTGTAAATGTAGCAGACAATTGCCACAATGAAAAGATGAAATAGATGGAATGGGTGGTTTTTTGTTTTTTTAAAACCCTTTATTTGCAGAAACAGAATGTAAGCATAATGTGGAGGCTGATAGTTTTAACCTCTCTGCTGTTTCCCAATAGCTTTCCAGAGGAACAATGCAAGTAGCTCAGTTTTATGACATCTAAAGAGTGTATGTCTTAGACTGTCAATATTACAGGCGCAGCTTGTCCCTCACCCTTACTGGAATAAAATGAGATGATACTTCTTCACACTTTCTCGCTCGGTTTACAGATGAAACAGTTGATGTTTTTTCAGTCACATTTAGAGACAGGCATGGATAAGATCTTGTCAAATCACATGGCTAAGAGGTGGGGAGAGGCCTCCCTCTGATGCAGAATCTTTTAAAACTAAAGGGATGCTGTCAATCTCTTGTTATTTGCTATCAAGTCAACTTCAACTTATGGTGATCCTTTGAATGAGAGACCTCCAGGACCCCTAGGCATCAGCTGCCTTGCTGATCTTGCAAATTCCCTTAGTGCTTCTCAATTGTTTTGAAATAGTCCCCCCCCCCCCCCCCCCGCATAGAGAAACAACTACCCATCAAATGTATATCATGGCTAGTACAAATCTATCCTCATTTACGAGGGAGTTTATCATACAACGGAATTTGGAGGTATAATGCAATGGCAATCCAAATGCAATCATGGGGTTTCACGTAATTGCGTATGAGTGTATCTCACGCAATTTTGGGCAAAAGGGAAGTCATTCTGAATGCAATTATGGGTTTTACATTATTTTGTATTAAAGCATCTCACACAATTTCAGGCAATGGGGGGTCATTTTCGGGAAATAGGAAGTCATTCTGAACGCATTCCGAACGCAATCAGAATTCACGTAAATTTGCTAAACTAGTGAATTTACATGAATTCAAATTGGCTCCATTCGAAATTGGGAGAAATTCCTTCCGTGTGATGAACTCCTTAGCCGTCCATCACAATCCTTCAATATTGTGGGATGGGTTGTGGCAAATTTATTCTTTCCCTTTCCAGGAATATGGATCCAGAACTACCTGCCTTAGCAACAGAATATTTTAAACTAGCATTTGGTGTGATTTACGTCCTCCCCGTGCAGCACTACCAGTGTAGCATGGCATGGTCTGAACAGAAAGATGCTGAGCTATGATGGAGTGAAGTGGGGTTCAAGTGGCCTTCATAAGGATCCCTTTGAGGGCAATTATAAAATTACTACTTGGGAAAAGTTGCTCATGAACTAATTATTAACCACTTTCATTACTGAATTAATACTCCTGTTCTGACTCCACCCCCCCCCCAAAAAAGAAAAAGAAAGATAGCACAGCAAATCTGTAATAAAATATTTAGTATTAAACTGTCAAGTGCAAATACACATACACACAAATTCCTTTTTTTAAAAGCACATATACTGAAAATAACACACATAACATGGGGTGGGGTGGGGACATGGGATGAGACTACACAACAGTTCAATACCTGTGATACTGGTCCACCCACATTATCAGCTGCTCCAGGCTAGGCAGATGGTGGCCCTGGGTGGAGTTAATAGCCTCCTAGCACTTCACAACAGCATTTACTAGAAAGAGAAAATAAAAACATGGAGTTATGGAAGTGTTGAAATATGATCAAACAGGTTCTTGCATTACATTTTTCAATTTGCAAGTAATATATCCAGTGCTGTCATACTGGACCACAGTAATTTTTATTAAATGAATTATTAAGTGTCTGATGATTATTGATAGGATGTGTTGAAATTTGGTTATTAAGATTACTTCAGAATTATAGGATAGTAGGATTGCAAAAAGAATCACATAACAAGAAAGTCATGTAAATAGATTTATGTTACTCTCCCATGCAAGCAAAATTATATTCAAAATTCTGCAGACTTCAACCATACATGAAGAGAGAAATCCCACAGATGCAAGTGGCATTCAGGAAAGGAAGAGGCACCAGGAACTACATTGCAGACATACAATGGCTAATGGAGCATAAAAAGGAATTCCAGAAAAAGAAATCTCCAGGTGCTTTATATACAACAAAGCATTTCACTGTATATATCACAAAAAGCTATGTGGATAGCTCTTAAAATCATCGGAGTGCCACTACTTCTGATAGTCCTAATCTGTACTCAGGACAAGAGGCTACAGTTAGAATAGAATTGAAAGAAACAGAATCGTTCCCAATTGGCAGAAAAGTTCAGACAAGAACCCTATTTGTCCAACTTGTATGCAAGAAGAAGAAGAAGAAGAAGAAGAAGAAGAAGAAGAAGAAGAAGAAGAGCAATTAAGACTCAGATGAAGAAGTGATGATAGGAGGAAGGTCACAGGCATGGATTTGCAGGAACTAAGTAGAGTAGTGGAGGACAGGGAATTTTGGAGATATCTCATCCACAGGGTCATCATGAATCAGGGCCATTTTGAGGGCAGTTAACAACAGATATTAACATTACATTAAATATAAAGTTTTAACAGATTATTCTACATTTTCATGAGGTGTAATAAAGCCATCCCTTATTAAAATTCCAAAACTGTTCTTATAGCATAGGAAACAGGAAAAGAATATGTACAGTCCACTCTTAGAGACAGAAGTGATAGCACAATCCTCTCCTAACAGACAATAGAGGAATGTGTCGGCTGTTCCATCACTCTTGGGACCTGCTGCAGTACCCCAGCATTGCTAGAGACTAGATCCTGTGAGATTTTAAAATGTTGTGATGATAAAACAGAGAATGATGATATGAGTTCTCAGTGTTTGGGGCTGTGTCCATTTCATCCAAGGAGGAAGTGCTATTTGACTGGACTCTGCCAAATAACATGCTTTGCGATTTCTGGTTCCGCATTACTTAGGAATGCCAGGAAATGTTCCTTTTTAATATTGCAACTGTAGTGATAGCCATTGTTTGCCTCCCTTGAGAGGAATCACTTGGTCCAGCCATAGGGGAATCTCTGATGAGGTAAGGGAGAACTGAAGGGCATGTAGGAATGGATCGTTTCTCCAGTCTTTCATCCTCCTTTGCCTCTCTGAAAATAGTGCTGCTCTTGCCTCCTCCTCCTCCTCCTCCTCCTCCTCCTCTTCTTCCTCTTCCACTACTGGCTGATGTTCCTCATTTGTTGGAGAGGCAGCTGCTAGCAGGACACCTGTGCTGCACAGCATGATGAAAATGTGTATGTAAGACTTTTTGAGTATATATATGTGCCCACCCACCCACAACTGTTCTCAATAAACACATTAACCCTCAGGAATGTATCCCTGGCAAAAAAAAAACACAATTTATTCTACAACTACTATAATGTGTATGTGTTTAACATTTAATTTCCAATGAGCTCTTATTGTATGTCCAGGGAGGACAAAATGTTCTGCAACTGGGGTTTTTTTTAAAATAAATTTCTAATGTCGGATTTGTATCTATTTGTTCAATGCAGGATATAGAGGGACATTCCTGGAATAAATCACATTGGAGGAAGACTAAGGGTGCATCTACACTCTAGAAATAACGCAATTTGACACCACTTTAAGTTCTGTTGCTTCATCTTATGAAATCTTGGGATTTGTAGTGTTATAGGGTCTTTGGCCTTCACTCCCAAAGAGTGCTAGTGCTTTCCAATTTCTAAAAAGTGCTGGTGGAGCACTGCTGGGACTCGAGCTGATGGCAGCTGGTGATTCAGCAGTGAATTAGTGTGCTATTACTATAATCCCCACCTCCATCTTATATCCCAGCTGCAGCCCTGGAGGATGGAGCTGATTTATAATGCCAAGCGATACAGTCCTAGCTAGAATGGTCTTGTTGAATTAACTGTATACAAAGCATCCATTATTATGGTCTGAATGACATTTAAATCATGTTTTGTGAATCTCTGAAATATAAAGACTGCTCAAATCATTCTGGACTGACTGGCTACCTGAGGCAGATCATCCCCAAAGTTTCTCTTCTACAGCTATGTCCTCCATTACATCCACTAATAAAGGGCACCATCTAGGAAACAGCATAGAGATGGACAAAAGTATGGGCAAGTGGTCTTTAAATGGTTGTTCTTGGAGATAACACACATTATGGGACATTAGATTCAATGAGCAAAAAACAAAAACAACACAAAACAAAAAAACTATAATCTTTTTTAGAAAGAAAGACAGACAGACAGACAGATATGGGGGCTTATTGCATGCTTTATAATGCGATTTACAGCTCCCGAATTGAAGGCTAATTCAATACAACCTGCAGAATTCCTCACCTTTAGCTATGCTTGGCAAAGGCTGAGTGGAGTTGCAGTCCAACAACAACTGTAAGACTACATGATTCCCAGCCTCGCTTTTGAGAAAGCAAATAACTGCATTGTCCTCTGGTATTTCTACTCTAATTCAGGTTTTAACCTTGTAGGAATATTTATATGACAATGAGTATAATGAGTATGTATGTATCATTGTGTTTGTGTGTTTTAATACATTAAAATATTTATAATAATCTATTTTAAACAAATAAGAACAAGGTTGATTTTTGCACATAAGCCTAATTGTCTGGTACAGAGGAATCCCAGGATTTTTTTGGATCACCTTCTTCAAGGACAGAGAGAGAAAAATAGATATCTACCTTTGTTTGTTTTTTAATCTGTATTTTTATTGAAATGCACACCAGACATAATAAAATATACTAGCAAAACACAAAAGACAAAATACATTACACATCAAACAATATCAAATAATTTAAAAACATAACAACATATAAATGAAAAAATTGATTTCCTTCCTAGTAGTTCATAACTTTAAAGTAATCTAAATGTGTAAACTCTTTGCTGAAAATAATTGTTCAATTCTATTCTTAATAGTTGGATTTTACCTTTAATCTTTGATGCAGTAAATCTTTCTAATTATTTACTCCCTCTCATATTTGTAATTTTTGTATACATTTCTGTTTATTTCTATAGTTACATTTTTCTATATATCTATATGTTTGTAAAATTTCCCCTAATTGTCGTGTTTCTCTGTATTCTATTACTTAAAGTTCTTAATAATAATATCTCCCCAACACTTTCCCAAATATTTAAATAATATAT
The DNA here is from genome assembly GCA_034509955.1 of Urosaurus nigricauda. NCBI lineage: Eukaryota > Metazoa > Chordata > Lepidosauria > Squamata > Phrynosomatidae > Urosaurus > Urosaurus nigricauda. Next base: position 119,768,937 of record JAOEGL010000001.1, read on the forward strand.
ACCAGTCTTTCTCTATCCTTTCTTCTGTTTTCCCTTTCCTCCAAGTCATTTTATCTAGCACAGCTATTTTATACAATTTTATCAACCAGTCTTCAATTGTTGGTATCACTTCTTTTTTTTCATATGATTTTGCATATGTTATTCTTGCTGTTGTCAACAAATAAAATACAAGCCTACCATGTTTTTTTCTCTGATACATGATCTGTGACCCCTAGCAGAAATATCTCTAGGATCAGCGAAATCTTAATTTTTAACTCATTCACTATTATCTTATGAATGGCTGAGCAATATTTTTAAACTCTTGGACATTTGATAATCTGTTTCTACAATTTCAGAACATTTCCAGCAGTTCTTTTTGTTCCCTTATACATCTTAGCAATTTTCTGTGGTGGCAAATGCCATATGTAAAACATCTTGTAATTATTTTCTTTCAAATCCTGGGAGCACGTATATATGTCTCCTCTTCCGTGTCCCATTTTAACAATAGTTTATAAAATTTTGAGATCATGTTTTTATTTCCTGCCTCTATTATTCTATTCTAGTCTGTTTTTCTAAGTTCAATATCTTCTATTTTGAAGTTGATCTTTTATCCCTCTCATAATTGTCTATATAGATACCAATGGTATCTATATGGTATCTTGTTTAAGTTCATCTTGAGTTTTAAATTTATGTTTCCCTTCTGTTATATTCAATAAATCTTTATATTTTAATCATTTTTATGAAGAAATACCCTCATGGTTGAAAAATGCCTCATGAGGCAAGTTCCATAATAAGATTTTAGGGCAGTCTTAATCTGTTTTTTTTCCCAGGCTGTCAGTAAGAATTTCTTACATAATGTAAATTACATTCTTTGTTAATTTCATCTTTTTCATAAAATAGATAGGCATGCCATCCATACCGTAATCCTCCAACTTCCAATGTGAGTAATCCATTATCTTCTAGTATTGCCCTTCCTTTATCCACATTAAACAACATGTGCAATAGTATAGCTTTAAATTGGACAGGCCTAGACCTCCTATTTCTTTTTCATCATGCAATATTTTCATTTTTACCCTTGTTTTTTTGCCTGCCCAACTAAACTTTGAAATATTGCTTTGCCATTCTGTAAAAGGCTTTATGTTGTTTATAATGGGAATTGTTTGATATAAAAACAGTATTTTGGGGAGTATGCTTGCCTTGATGGAAGCTAATCTGCCGAAGAATGATAACCTCCGAATATCCATCTATGGAGAGGAAGATCCAACCTTGCAAGCCTCGTATACGTGACGGTAGAACAGTGTGTAGCTGGTGATCCACTGATATTGGGATTCTGACATCCAAGAAGGCAAACAAAGGAAATATGTCTTCTCTATATAACCCCAGCCTCAGAATGAGGCAAAAACTGAAGCTGACATAGGTTCCATTGGAGTGCAATGGGAAGAGAAATGGAGATGGGGAAGTTTTTATGGTCATTATAAGGACGAAGCCTATCCTTTTCATGTTTTGCCCTCTCTGTGCAAGTTTTCATGTTTTGCCCTCTTGATGCAAGACTGAGGATGCACAAATTTTGAGGCCTGCAGTTTACATCTGAATCTGATATTGGCTGAGAGGCTGAGGAAGGATGGCCCATACATGTACTATGCAACCTCTGCTCCAAGGAAAGAATTCCAAAGCTGTGGGGTCACCAATGAAAAGGTTCTATCCACTATCTAATAATTCATAATAGTAAGATAACCATTTCTGGGTCTGGGTAGTTTCATAGGGTGCAAACGACTGTCCCTGGCCTCTTTAAAGATAGAAACCCAGCACTTATGAGTTTGAGAATGAACAGGCAATCAAAGCAGGGGGTATAGATTCGGTGTAATGCTATTCCTGTCACAGCTGTAGGCAGATTTCATGACTTAGTAGGATACTAGTTAAAAATCTGTTACAGCAACAGAGCCCAAAGCTACGATGACAGGAGGGATTTGGGATGGCAGACCACCCTGTCAGGGAATGAGATGGGGTGGGCTAAATAGATGCATCTTTTTTATACTCAGGGAATGAGGGTGTAGTCTGCGGCCTTTGGCCTCTTCCTGTGTGGTCCCACAAGCCAGCGGGGAACTCACCCATATTTCTCCACACCCCAGCTGATAGGCCAGAACATGTAGGGAAAACCATTTATCCCCAGCTGCTGCTACCATTCTTTATCATCTGTGAGTGGTGGTAGGTAAATGGGTGTTTCAGTGGAGATCCCTGGTGATGGGAGCATGCTGTGATGTGCACATGTGTAGGAGTGGAGGCCGGGAATGTGTATGGATGTGTAGTGCATGTATGTGTGGCCTCCCAGATAACTCCAGCCTTCAGAGCTTAAAATATTGGGTAACTTTCCTGTGATGTGGGAAACCTGGCAGAACTGGGCACACTTGGTAGAAACCATGAACAATCTCAAGATAGTAACAAAACCCTGAAAAGCCTATTGCTGGCCTTTGCTTTCTCGTGAACTTTGTATTAGAGGCAGAAGACTTCAAATGGCATGCTACAGTGAGCCAGCTGAAGGGTGGAAAAAGGCAAATCATTTTGTGATTTGGTTACCATTTTAAAAACTTTTATTGCTTCAAAACCCTGAGATGACAGGTTTATGATATCTATCTTTACTACATGGAAATTATAAAACCATAATGATGTGTTTTATATGTTAATTTACCAAACCCTCATTATACTTCACGAGACAATAAAAGTTGTAGCAATAAAAAATATACTACAGGTACTATCCCCTCCTAACCAGAGAAAAAGTAACATGGATCCAGTATGTAAACTGGTGCTGCTTAAAATGGATTGAAATGATGCAACCTTCTAGATGTGTTGGATTGTTGAAGTGCAGCATCTACCAGCCCTGCTAGCATAGACCATGGTGGAGGATGCTGGGAGATGGCAGTCCAACAACATCAGGAGGACCACAGGAGGTCAACACGCAACTGAAGACAACATGTTATTTAAAAGTTTCTTCTTGCTATTCTTGTTAAAATTTCATTTATTATACCACTAAGTCTCACCCTTTTTCTCCTCTGTCATATTTGAGTAGTGTTGAGTGTAGTAAGCTTTTCACCAGTGCCCAGTAAACCATCATATATTTTCACCAGTGCCCAGTATAGCATCACATACAGCACTGTGGTCTATGTGATAGATGCAGTGCCACAAAGACTCAGAATGGGGTTGCCAGGCTAGTTTCTCTTGAATTCTATGGAGAAACTAGCAGAACGCAGAAGCATCCTGACTCCTAAGTTAAACTGCATCAGTCAACATGTATGTAGACACTACCGTAGACAGGAGAGAAGAGTCAGATACAGATGCTTTATTGTTGATTGTCTATTTGCACTTTGTTTTAACTTGTGGTTGGTTTAATCTCTTTTTAATGGGGGGGAGGTGGGAATAGGATTGGATTTTAACAGTTGATGTTTTAACTTTCTTCTGTACCCCGTCCCGATTGCTCATTCAGAGGGGCGGGCTAGAAATAAATTATTATTATTATTATTATTATTATTATTATTATTATTATACAGATTTTGTGCAGGCAGTAGGCTTTTCAGTGCCATTTAATGAAAAATGTGATAAATGTGAATCACAAACAACCACAGTTCATCCAATGATTTAGAAACATGTTTTTTTTTAAACCGAAAGCTCCGATGAGATTTATTAAACCATTATAACCTAATGCACTAAACCTAATGTTTTAGTGCATTAGGTTATAATGGTTATAATGATTTTCTGTTTAGTTTAGAAGCTTTTCTGATGTTATGCTGTCCAGAGGTGTCACTAGGGTTGGGTCCATTTTATCTCAGGGACCGTCTCTCCCCGTACAATCCTCCCTGCACACTTCGATCCTCTGGGAGAAATCTGCTAAAGCCTATCAAGACCAGGCTGACGCAGACCTCCCAGAGGGCTTTTTCTGCCACCGCTCCCAAGCTCTGGAACGGTCTGCCGGACGGGATGCGTCTCGTGACATCTTTAGACTGCTTTAAAACAGCCTTAAAGACGCATCACTTTCGGCAGGCCTTCCCTTGAAACCTTTGACCCGGCTCCAGACTTAGACTATGCTTTTCACCTACTCCCGCGTCTCTGACCATCAACTTATGACCATTCCGACCATTCAACCTCCCCCCACATAAGAAGGGGTCTGGATACACCTATACTGTTTTTCGATCCTACAGTTTTTAATTTATTGCTGATTTAATTTATTTTTAATGGGTGGGAGGTTGAATGTGGGTTATGGGTTTGTTTTAATTTTTAACTTTGTTTTAATTCATTCTTTTAATATGCTGTATTCTGCTCCGAGTGTTCTTACAGTGTTCTTACAGAGCAGCGGATTATAAATGAACTATTATTATTATTAGGGTTGGTGTCACCCCATGCAGCCACTCATGGTGTCCCACCACCACCACCCATTGACCTCCTTCCATACCACACCATACAGAATCCTTTGTAATTTTTTTTTGTACCAATTTTACTCATAGACTGTAATTCCCGTATATCACTGAATGTAATGTTCCAGGCCTCAGAGGGAGAGAAGAACTGCTGGACCTGATCCCCTTCCCCACCACCATTCCCTTCTCCTTTTTTGCTGTGTCTTTTTAGATTGTAAGCCTGAGGGCAGGGAACCATGTAATCAAATATAATAATAATTGTAAGCCGCTCTGAGAGCTTTTAGGGCTAAAGGGTGGGGTATAAACATTGAAAATAAATAAATAAAATAAAGAAACTAGCAAAATTAAAATACCTTTAAATTATCATATGCACAGAGAAGCATCCATCTTTCAGGGAAGTCCTTGGAAGCACTTGGGCTAACAACCATGATGGCAGAAAGCAACCCTAGCTGCCTTGCTCTGGGTTTCTCTTCCCTGAAAGATGGATGCTTCTCTGTATATGTCCCCTCGTACATCTTTAAGTAAGAAATGCAATAAGGGAGTTGTCTTATAAATAAATACAAAATTCAATTGCACAGAAATATTCAAAGATAATAAAGGATGTTACATAGGCATTTTGGTTGAAATATCAGGTGAAAACACCTTAATTGTAGGTATATATGCTCCAAATGATGATAAACTAGTATTTTTAAAAAAATTGTTGAATAAAATCCTTGAAATAAAATTTGACTCTGTAATAATTCTAGATGACATCAAAGGAGTTATAGACCCCCTCCTTGACAGCCATGCAGAAAAGCCAATTTAAAAAAACACAGGGCAAATTGCCTAAAACCTTTTTCAATTTATTAGACACTTGCTCTCTAGTAGATACTTGGAGAGCAAAATATGATTGAAAAAAGAATATGCTTACTTCTCTGAAGTCCATCACTCTTGGGCAAGAATTGATATGTTTCTTGTCTCAACAATATTGATGTCAAGGATATCTAAAAGCAAATTTGTTATCAGACCATTGTCCTATTGAGATGGAAATTGATAGTAGAGTCAAAACATGGAACTGGAAACTAAATGAGTTTCTACTTAAGAAACCAAACATTCTAAAAGAAGCAGAAACCTGCATTAAAGATTATTTTGAAATTAATGTAAATGGAGATTCTAGTTTAAAAAATGTTTGGGAAGCTCATAAAGCGGTTATAACGGTTTTTTTCTAAAAGTAAGGGAGCATATTGGAAGAAACTTAAAGGGAAAGAGTTAGAAACATTGCAGAAAGATTTAGGTACAAAAACAAATAATTGAAAATTAACCCTACAAATAAGATAATATTGGAAGAAATAAAAACATTACAAAGACAAATCTCATTATTACTGACAGAAAATATGGCTAAAAAGATGAAATTTTGGGAACACAAAATATACAAATGGAGCAATAAAACTGGTAGATTCTTGGCGAATATGCTAAATAAAAGAAAACAAAAAATTACTAAACTTGAGAAAGAAGGCAAAGCATACACCAATCCTAAAGACATTAAAACTCTAATAATGGATTTATATTCTAACCTATTCCAAGCAAAGTCAGAAAATATGGATGAAATTAGAAATTATATAAAGTACATTCAATTAATACCATTCACTCAAGATCAAAGAGATCTTTTGGACAGTTCTATTAACTATACAAGAGGCATAGGGAGCCATCAGAAAAGCCAAAGAGGGAAAGATGCCAGGGCCAGATGGTTTCCCTAGTTCATACTATAAAGCTTTCGAAAACCAATTAGCAACTCCTCTTTGTAACACTATCAATCATATCTTAACAGGAGAATTTCCAAATACTTGGTCAGAATCTCAAATTACTCTAATTCTGAAAGAAGGCAAAGAACATACAAATCCAAGTAATTATAGACTGATTTCTTTATTAAACAATGATTACAAAATATTTACAGTTATTCTGGCAGATAGACTAAAGAAAATACTATCCAATTGGATAGGGTATGATCAAAGAGGGTTTTTTTTTACCTAATAGAGACATCAAAGACAACATCAGACATTTATTGAACCTTATTGAATTGCATGAAAAAATATAGATAAGAAGTTAATTATGATATTTGTTGATTATGAAAAAGCATTTGACAGCGTGAGCTGGTCGTTTATTGTAGAAACTCTGAAAAAGGTACAAGTGGGTCAAAATTTCCAAAAAAAATAGATACAAGCCATTTATAGTTATCAGAAAGGTAAAATCATTATTAATGAAGAATTATCAAATATATTACAAATCGGAAAAGGCACTAGGCAGGGTTGCCCTATCTCCCCACTTCTTTTTAATATGGTCCTAGAAGTATTTTTGAACAAAGTAAGATCTAATATGCAAATTCAAGGGATTAAAATCAAGGGAAGAGAGCACAAATTGAGAGCCTTTGGGGATGATCTTTTGTTGACTCTTTCTGAACCTGTAAACAGTATTGAACCTCTGTTAAAAGAAATGGAATTATATGCAAAAGTTTCTGGGTTGATGGTGAACAAGAACAAGACAGCTATTCTACCAATGAATGTTTCCAAAGAGGAATTGAATAAAATTGAAAGTATATCTGAAATGAGGATAAAGAAAATGGTTAGATACTTGGGCATAAATATTACCACTAATAATGTAGAACAATATAGAAATTATGAGAAAATGTGGGGTGATATTAGAAAAGATTTATCAAAATGGAGTAATTTAAAATTATCATTGCTTGGCAAGATAGCAAAGATCAAGATGTCCAAACTACCAAAACTCATTTTCCTATTCCAAAACATCCGATCCGTTCCAATAAAAACCTTTCAAAATCTGGAATAAGGATATTTTGAAATTTCTAGGGAGGGCGGGCAAAAAACCTCAAATTAAAATGAAGGTACGGTGGTCCCCCGGTTTACGAATCCCCCACGGTACGAAAACCCCGGGGTACGAAACCGGCGGGACCGCTAAAATATCCCCCGGGATCCGAAAGATCCCCCGGGATACGAAAAAAAAAAAACCGCGCGGCCCCTTTAAATTGGCCGCGCGGTCCGTTGAAAATAGCGGTCCCCCGGGAAACGAATGCTTCCTGGTTACGAAAGGTAATCCGGAACGGATTACCTTCGTAACCTGGGGGACCACTGTACTTTTTGACAAAACATCTAGAGGTGGTTTGGCATTACCCAATTTCAAATTATATCATGACGCTGTGTGTTTTCAATGGTTGTGGCCCTGGTTTAAATTAGTTGACCGCTTTACACTGGATTTAGAGGGATGTGGGAATCACTATGGTTGACATGCTTACCTCTTTTATGGGAAGTATAAAATTAATAATGACTTTTTGAATCAAAATTGTTTTATGCAGCTTCTGAAAGTTACTTTTTAAATGTTTTATTTGTATTATGTTTTTAATTCTTAGCGATTTAATTCTATTTTAAGGGGTGGGTGAGGGGGATGGGATTGTTGTATTTTAACCTGTGATGCTTTTAACCATGTTGTACCCTGCCCTGATTGCCAGTTCCTCTTCAGGGAAACTAAAACATCTAATGGTTCATGGCTCACTTATAAAGAATTGACATTCAAAGACATAAAACCTCTGAATATAAATTCATCACACAACAAGAGCTGGAAGAATTAGGAGAATATAACACCTGATTCTTTTATAAGCAACTTCAGAGTAGATTTAGTTTGGATGTAAAAGAACCAGGGTTAGGAAAAGCAGATGATATTTTAGAAAAATTGCTACATTGTAAAAAAAAATATAAAATCTCGAAACTATACAATTTAATTTTAAAGTGGGATATGGAAAAGGAAGTGGTTAAAGAGACCATGGTGGGCGCAAGATCTTGGCCATAACATCCTGATAGAACAGCAGCAAAAAAACTGGACAAAGAGAACTAGATATACATTGAGTAGTGATCTCAAAGAAAATTTACTAAAAATGCAGTACAGATGGTATTATACTCCAGCAAGACTTGCAAACATTTATAAATCAACATCTAACCTATGCTGGAAATGTGGTAACTCAGCTGGTACATTTATACACCTTTGGTGGCACTGTAAAACTATATGATGTCAATAAAAAATTTTTTTTTAAAAAAAAAAAAGCCATTTTTACTTCAAAGCTGATTTTGCTGTTTTTTGCCCAAGTTGAAAAGAAATAAACAGAAGATCCTTATAGAGTCTCCTAAGGTCAACAATCAAACAAAGATAAGCTTGTAGTCTCTTATTCTTCAGCCATTATGGCTTAAGAGTTTGAACATAGACAAAGGCACTTATGCTCCAAAGACCCTTTTACCGGAGGCGTAGCTCTCATGGCTCCCTCCGCTTTCTGCACCCATGTTCCCCTCGTCTTCCCTCCGGAGTCTAATGAGAAAAAAAAGGTGTTTAGCGCAGGATTCGAGCCCCTGTGCCTAGGGGGCTTGTCTTCACTGGTTACCCAACTTTCATTGAATGGATGGTTCCAATGAAAAAAAGCCTTGGGTAAAGAGCATTTTTGTCAGAGCTCTGCAAAACCGCTCCTTGCGCCTCCATAGCCGACCGGAAGTCAGCATCTGTATGTATACTTGCTAAGAGTAAGATGCCACAGGAGCCATGGTAGCAAAAGCATGCTATTGCAAAATGTTATAAATATCATCAGCCAAATGAAGAAAAGCTTCCTGAATATCTCTTCACTAGAATTGCCCAACACAGATTATGCATTGACTTGCAAGGAGACTTCACTCAAATTTCACCAGTACCTGTCAGTGTGAGACATTTGTGCCTCTTGAAATCTCTATGAAGCAAGTATCAACTGATTCACACCAAGGGTGGCTATTTTTTAATCACCTTTCTTTTGTAAGAGTATCAAAGTTGTATGAACAAGCTCTTGCAACGTGGTACCTATTAGTAAAGGAAATGAAAACAGGGTTTGGAAAACAATGCTCAAAGAGATTAACTCTTGAATGCCCTTTGAATCCCCCCAAAATAACGTTCTCCTCACTATCCAGCTTTCACAGCCATACACAGAAAATGGAAATATGATGACATGCACAATCCTAACTTTTGTATTCAATTATACTTGAAGGATGTTGTCTAGTTTCTTCATAGTTGCCCTTCCAGGCCCTAGACACATGCTGGCAGTTCCCATCATTCCTCACCACTGGTGCCGTGGCAGGCTGGGTCTATTGGAATTGCAGTCCAATGGCTTCTGGAAGTCTACAGTGTTAGCCTTGGTAGCACAAGGTAGAAGACTGTTTTTTCCTTGCTGAATTTCCTCAGTGCCCGCCCCCCCCCCCTCAGTGTGGATCTCAAGGAAAAGCCATCATTCCAGCTCAAGGAGGTGACTGGGTGACTCGTTCCCCCCTCAGGCTGTGCATTCAACTGAAATGTTGCACTAAGTGACTTAGAATTCGCACCTCCCTTTCCCACCTGGTCAACAGCCCCACCAGTCCTGGAGGGGGCCATGGGGTAGTAGAAGCAACCACTAGAGGCCACAGCGGGTGAAAGGCATAACTGGGTATCACCACCTTTGAGGTGTCACCCGGTGTGGTCCACAACCCCAGAACCCTCCTGATGACTCCCTTGATTCATATAAAGAGGCAAGTGCAATATTTGGCACATTTCTATGCTCAAATTAATCATGCCTGAAATAGTCCTGGGGATGTCTTTTGCTGGAAAGCTTTGTTTGCAAGACCAGCTGAACTACATTTCTAAAAGCTGTGGCAGAGAGCCAATAAGTACTCCACAAGTAGCGCTGAGCCACTCATGACACTCCTCTGTGCTCAGGCAGAGCACTGTTCTTCAGTTTAGTCATAGGAACATTGCAACCTAGAGCTTCAAAACATTGTGGTTTGCAACAGAAAGTCGCAGACAGCCTGGGAGTTTGGGGTGGTAACCCCAAAAAGTAAACTTTTTAAGCTCTGCAGAGGGATGCTGGGTAGTGAACCAGACTTTTCACCCCACACAATTATAGCTTTTACTGCTATAGGAACATCCAAGGGAATCCAGAGATTGGCAGTTTATAGGGGGATGTTTAGAATTTGCATCCAGAGAGCTGAGCCAGCCCCATAGCCTCCATAAGGCCAAGCTGTGGCAGTTAAAGGGAAGGCAGAGTGCCATGAGTGGGTAGTTGCATTTGGCTCTGCTTTGAGTAACCCCTTGGTTCCACCTCTACTTTTGGCATGCCCTTGGGACCGCCAGCTCCAGTGGGCACACCACTGGCAGCCACTCACCCCTTCTGCAGGTGTGCCCCCTAACCAGGGCTTGCCTGTGGCAATAGCAATAGCAAGTACATTTCTATACTGCTTACCGATGTACTAAGCGGTTTACAAAATGTAAGCTGGCTGGTATGGATACCCTGAGAAGTATCAGCAGGTCCAAATCCTGTCCATCATACAGATATGGAAAGGCATCATATCCAGTTGTGTCCTTCTGGGAACTTGGAACCATTGCCAGCTACTTTGTTTTTAAAAAGCGTGTGCATGTGTGTTGTGTGCCTTCAAGTCATTTCCGACTTATGGTGAGCCTAATGCCAAGCTCTCTTGGGGTTTTCTTGGCATGATTTGTTTGGAGGAGTCTTGCCATTGCCTTCCCCTGAGGCTGAGAGAGTGTGACTTGCCCAAGGCCACCCAGTAGATTTCATCGCCTTGGTGTCCTGCCATTCCAGCATGACTACTATTGGGGGATTTGGGGAACTGTGTTTCCCAGGGACCACTTTTTCATATCAGCAGACCTTCCCTCATCCCCCTTGCCACAGAAGGCTGGAGGGAGAAGCAGGACATGAAAAGTCCTGTGTGGGTGCTGGAGGGAAGCCTGGGAGCAGGGTGACTAGACTTGTCCTCCTTTTCCAGGACATGCCCTCCATTTCCACCTTTGGTCCAGGGGAATGTCAATATGTCCTCCATTTGGAGCAAGACTAAGAAGTATGTATTTACAGTCTATTAATATTAGTGTCTTTTGGTTTTTATTTTGTCTCTTCCAACTCTGTGGGACTATGTCCTCTATTTTGGGGGGACGTCCACCATTTTGTCCTCCTTTGTGGTACTGAAGGCCTCCGGTCTCCCTGAGGGAGGCAAAAAACAGTTCTGTCTCCAGAGAATGGAGGGAAGCACCACTGAGGAAAAGGAAGAGAAGTTGTGAGGAATAGGCCCAGAAGAGCTGGAGAGAGAGGGAGAGAGCCAGCATGGCCTAGTGGTTTGAGTGTTGGACTAGGACTCTGGAGACCAGTGTTCAAATCCCAGCTCGGCCATGGGACCCCACTGGTTGACCTTGGGCAGGTCACACTCTCTCAGCCTCAGAGGATGGCAATGGCACAACAAACCTTGCCAAGAAAACCCCAGGACTGGTCCGCCATAAGTCAGAAAGGACACAAGAAGAGCTGGGCAAGGGCGGAGGGGCAGGAGGACCAGATGTCCTCACCGCCAAGATGGAGGACAGTCAGGGCAAATGTTTCTTAATCCTGCTCCAAACGAAGGACATTTGGGAATCCCTCCTTGGCACAAAGTGGAAATGGAGGACAAGTCCTGTAAAAGGAGAACAAGCCTGGTTCCCCCTGCATACAAACATAAACCCATGCTTCTTAATCCTGCTCCAAATGGAGGATGTTTGGGAACTTGAAGGCTGAAATGGAGAATAGGTCCTGGAAAAGGAGGGCAAGTCAGTTCCCCTGCCTGTCAACCACAGTGGCTAGGAACTGACCACGTGTCTGAATGTCTTGTGTGCCTTCATGTTATTCCCTAACCCATGGCGATCTTAAGAAGGACCTTATAAAGGTATGGGTCCAATGGGACCCCCCCAACTCAACCTAACCCAACCCAACTCAACTCAACTGAATCCAACTCAACCCAACCCAACAGAATCCACTCAACTCAATCCAACCCAACTCAACCCTACCCAACCCAACTGAATCCAACTCAATCCAACCCAACTCAACCCTACCCAACCCAACTGAATCCAACTCAATCCAACCCAACTCAACCCTACCCAACCCAAATGAATCCAACTCAATCCAACCCAACTCAACCCTACCCAACCCAACTGAATCCAACTCAATCCAACCCAACTCAACCCTACCCAACCCAAATGAATCCAACTCAATCCAACCCAACTCAACCCTACCCAACCCAACTGAATCCAACTCAATCCAACCCAACTCAACCCTACCCAACCCAAATGAATCCAACTCAATCCAACCCAACTCAACCCTACCCAACCCAAATGAATCCAACTCAACTCAACTGAATCCAACCCAACCCAGCCCAACTGAATCCAACTCAGCCCAACCCAGCCCAACTGAACCCAACTAAATCCAACTCAACCCAACCCAACCCAACTCAGCCCAACCCAAGTGGGTCACCCCCAGCAGACCTCTCTCTTTTCCGACCCAGGGGGGCAACCCTAGGGAGAAGCCATCGCCAGGGATGGAGGGCATGGATCTGGGAGGGAGGGCCTCCTCCGGGAGAGAGGGCGTCCGGGAAAAGGAGGACGTGCCTGGGTGGGAGGCGCCGGGAGGCGGGGCGGGAGTCCGGATGGATAAAGCAGCGCTGCCCGCAGGGCTGCTCAGGATTCAGTCCCAGCCCCAGCAGCGATGGCTCCGCAGGAGAAGCCCCAGCAGGGCGCCCCGTCCTCCTCGTCCTCCTCGTCGCCGGGTCCCCTGGTGCCTCTGAGCTGGGAGGAGATCGGTCGGCGGACGAAGGGCGGGCGGGAGACGTGGCTGGTCATCGAGCGCAAGGTCTACGACGTCCGGCGCTTCCAGGAGAGGCACCCCGGCGGCGCCCGCATCCTCGCCAGCCACGCCGGACAGGAGGCCACGGTCAGCCGGGGAGGAGGAGGAGGAGGACCGGGATGGGGGGAGGGATGGGGCAGGCCCACCCACCCCTTTCTCCAGCCCAGCATCCCCCAAGGGACTCCTCCGCTTGGAGCAGCAGGGGCTCTCCTGGCACAGAGGACAGGGCTTGCCCAGAAATGGAGAAGGCAGAGTGGCCCCCGGGGGTCCTTGGGGAAGGAAGACTGGCTCAGAGAGAGTGCAGCTCCCTGTCTGTGATTGAGCAAGCATTCCCCAAGGGCTCCCTCTGGGCCAGTCTGGCCTCTCTAAGGACCACTCTGCCCCAAGGGTTCCCTAGGGTGCAGTTGGTTGTTGTTGCTGCTGCTGCTGTTGTGTGCCTCCAAGTTATTTTTTTTTACTAAGGGCAACCCCAAGATGACACTGTCATGGGGTTTTATTGGCAAGTTGCTTCAGAGGGAGTTTGCCATTGCCATCCTCTGAGGCTGAGAGAGTGGGACTGGCCCAGGGTCACCTAGTGGGTTTTGATGCTCAAGCAGAGATTTGAACCCTGTTTTCCAGAGTTGTAGTCCAACACTCAGACCATTACACCACAGCTGGCTCGGTGGTCCTCATTTCACAGTTTATTCCCAAGGTTCTTATTTTTGGGGAGGAGCAGACAGAGAAGAAAAAGAGGAGCCCCTTAAACTGTCCAATAAGTTGGCTCATCTCTCTCTGAAAAGGCAAGGGAACCCTTTTGCTTGCCGGCTCATTTGTCCTCAAAGCAAGCCACTGCCCATTAGAGGTATGGAGGCATTTGTAAAAAGTCTTTTTAACTGGATCTCAGTTTTCTTCCTCAGATTGTTTTTTGTGTGGAAGCCTCTCTCGAGATTATCGCACTAGGGTCAATTCCAGTACCATCCCACAATTATCCCATTATTGGCAATGGGATAATTGTGGGATGGTAATGGGATAATTGTGGGATGGTTCTGGAATGTCTTTAGCGTTATAATCTCATCTGTTACAAATATCCTGTCAGTCAGTTTGGTATGAAAATCATACACACACACACAGACACAAAAGTATTATATATATATAAAGACAGAGATGCAGATACATTTACATTCACTCTTCTCTTAACATTAGTGGCTTGCAGTCTGAATCTGTTTGCTTGATTAAATGGCACATGTTCATTTTTCATCACTGAGTGACTCAAAACTACGACTGGGTGTCCAGTTGGACATAGAGCTGTTGTTTTAAAAACAATGTGACAAAGGTTGCGTTGTCAGATGCTCAGGTAGGCCTATGTCTGGATGGATAAGATCCTGACAAAGACTTGGAGAAGCTGAACAGATCTGACAGAGAACTGGAGAAGCACCTCTTTTAATGTCGGAAACTTAGATTTCATCGGCTTAGCCATTTTCCTGGACTTATTGTGGACTTGTTTCTAAAGGGGATATTGAATTAAAAACCTCCCTTTCAGTCGAAGGATATGGTAATGCCCCTGCATAGTGAAACAAATAAAAGAAGTCACAAAGCATTATCCCAAGAGAATAACTGATTGTTTTCTTGGAACATTATTTGCCAAATCAGCTGCTTGAGGCAGTACACCTCCACTTGCCTATTGCTAGGACTGCTCTTTCCACGTGTAATTTGCATTTAAAATTAACTTATTGTTAACATTGCAGTAAAATCTCCCTAACCTATCATGATTTTCTCTCACTCTTTCCTAAACTAATCCAGAAGATGCTAAGTGCTGAAGTTCTCTTTCCCATCCTGGGCTGCATCAGTTATCACTGGTGAAGGACACACTTGTGAACCCTGTTGGCCTGCATCAAATGACCATGGAGATATTTCCTAAGCTATTCTAAGACAGATATTTATTTATTAAATTAGTATCCTGCATTTCCTCCCAGAAAGATAGCTTTCTATATCTTATTTTATCAGGAGTTTTTGTTTGTTTGTTTGTTTTTGCTCTCTCTCTCTTTCTCTCTCCTCTGAGAATATGCCATCTGCATGGAGTTATTTAATTTCATTTAACTTCTATGTTGCCTTTCTCTCAGGAAGAGAACCAAGGCAGCTCAAAAATACAACCATTTAAAAACTTTACAATAAAAATTTAAAAGACAATTAAAACCAACTAGCTAAAAAAATATATAAAATTACATAAACATATAAAAGTTCTTTTAAAAAACTAACTAAACACACACCCTATATAAAACCTTCCCTGGCACAAACATAAAAGCCTGCTTGAATAAAAATGTCTTCCTGCCAGCAAAAGAAAAGCAGAGAAAAGGCCAGCATAGGAGATTATTGCACGCCTCTTTTCATCTGATTCGGGCACAAGCTGCGCATGGGCTAAAACGGCTGAAAACAAATCTTATCACACACCTCTATGCCCAGCTCAGCTGCATCGTATACCCGATCTAGACTCTTGCAGTACTTTTCAAAGAACAATACTGTCCCATTCTTCTAAAAGTATGAAAGCAGATTGAAAAGTGCTTTCAGTCATTGTTTCCAGTCTTTTGTAATAACGGAAGAACTAATTAATACAATGATGGCTGAAAGTGCTTTTCTGCCTGCTTTCATGTGGAAGTGATTTGTGCAATCACTTTTACTTGAGTCATAGGACTCTTTCAAACGGGGAGGAATTTCTCCCAACTCCGAATGGAGCCAATGCGGATTTATGTAAATTCGCTTGTTTAGCGAATTTACATGAACCCCTGCTCCGTTCGGAATTACTTCCCATTACCCGAAAATAACCCCCTCCTGCCTGAATTTGCATGCAAAGCTTTAATTCGCAATAAGGTAAAACCCATGATTGCATTCGAATTGGCTTCCCTCTTGCCCGAATTTGTGTGCGAAGAGTTAATTTGCAATAACATAAAACCCATGATTGCATTCGAATTGACCTTAAATTATACTTCCAATTTAGCCTTGTATGAAAGAGTCCATAGATGGGGTAAGGACGGGGGAGCGATCAGCCAACCAGGCAAAAGAGCTGAGCCAGCCCCGAAGCAGCCTTCTCTCCTCCCCAAACTCCATCCAGGGGCCATAGAAAGCAGCAGAGGCAAGCAGCAGCTAGAGGGCATGGCCAGGAGTGTCCAAGTTACAGTTCATGTTACAGCGGTGTGGTGGGAGCAGAAGCAGTGAGGCCGGTACACCTGGGCCTCGGAGGCCCCATGCCACCCTTCCCCCCATTGGCAGCATGGCGCAGAAAGAGAGGAGGAGCTGGGTCACCATAGGCCTTATAGGTCTCAGCGTGCTCCTTCTCAGCAGCGGCGCAGCGGGAGCGGAAGCAGCGAGGCCGGTACACCTGGGGCTCAGAGGCCCCATGCCATCCTCTGCCATTCTATTCCTTCTGAAACACTTTGCCCCTGCGAGTCCACCTATATCTGAGTACACTCTTTTGTAATAATTATGGGTTTGACTCTGATGCCACGCACTTCATCGGAATCTCCCCGCACTGTTGCACTTTTGGACTGAGACTGATATTGGCGGGGATAGCTGGATCAACATCAATATCTAGTAAATAATGGAACTGGGTATAGCCTGGGGGTGGGTATTGAGGTAGTGCGGGGGCAGGGAAGGTATGGCGGCACTTACAAAAGAAGTAGGGATCGATGTTTAGTATCTATCCCTTCTTCAGTTCACACTGTTTCCCAGGATAACTTGGAGAGCGCACCAACCATTCCACAATCCCTTAACCTGCTCCTTTGCAATGTCAAGCCGACCAAGGGAAAGACCCATATCATCCACAATCTTCTCGTGGATGAACAGGCTGACCTGGCATGCTTCACCGAGACCTGGCTGGGAGATGCCACCGCTGCTATATGGGCGTAGGCCCTCCCAGCTGGTTACACAGTTAGTGAGCAGGTAAGGGAAAGTGGGCGGGGGGGGGGGGGCGGTGGCGTGGCAATAGTCCATAAAACCAACTTGACCTTGATCAGGAAACCTGTCCGGAAAACAACCCACATCGAGTGCATGTACCTTAGCTTGAAGACCCAGGATAGTTTTGGGATTCTATTAGTATACTGGCCACCCTGTTGTCTAACAGACACCCTGACCGAGCTGACTCAGCTGGTCTCTGAGTTGCTGTTGGAGACGTCCAGACTTCTTGTTCTGGGTGACTTCAACATTCATCTCGAGACCAGCTCATTTGATCTATCTGGAGCAGCTCGGGAGTTCATGGAATCCATGACAGGCATTAACCTATCCCAATTGGTTAATGAACTGACCCATTGTGCAGGTCATATACTTGATGGGATTTTTAGTACGGAACAGGAATATCTGTGGGCGGAGGTAACTAAAACCTCCACCTTATCATGGACGGACCATTTCCTGATCAAGCTGGAACTAAAAGCCACTGTTTGTCCCCCTGGGGGTGTTGGACCTACTAGAACGGTCTGCACTCGAAGGCTTATGGAACCAATCGGTTTCCAGAAGGCCTTAGAGGGCTTAATGGTTAGTAACGCGAGTGATCCTGCTGAAACCTTGGTTACCACCTGGAACATCTTCCCAAGGCTTTAGATGCGAGCACTCCCGAGTGTCCTCTCCAGCTCGCTTCCAACCGCAAACCCTGGTTCTCAGAAGAACTCAGGGAGATGAAGCAGGCTGGACGACAACTAGAGCACAAGTGGCGGAAAACTCGTCTCTTTTCTGACAGAACTCGCCATAGACAGCATCTTCACGTCTATTGGGAGGGTTTCTGTGCAGCGCGGAAATCTTTCTACTCTGCATGCATTGTGTCTGCAGAGTCCCATCCAGCAGAGCTGTTCAGGGTGGTGGGGGAGCTGACGCAGCTTCCCCCTGCACCAAATCCCCTACTTGACCCAACGATGGCCTGCTGTGACGCGTTTAACATCCACTTCACAGATAAAATCTCTCGGATAAGGGCCAACTTGGATGCCAACCTTTTATCAGAATCCACAGATGAGGTGTCCAACAACTCCGTTCTTGTTACTTTACTGTGAGTACCGATGATGTGGACAAACTCCTTGGAAGTATGAGAAAGATGACCTGCCCTCTCGATCCTTGCCCATCTTGGCTTGTCGTCCAGGGAGGGGATGCATTGAGGGTATTCCTTCGAGATACAATCAATGTGTCACTTAAAGAAGGCTGCTTACCATCTTTTCTGAAGGAGGCGGCTGTTAAGGCCCTCTTAAAGAAGCCTTCTCTTGATCCCCTGGACAGGAACAACTATAGACCAGTGTCCTTGCTCCCATTTTTGAGCAAGGTGATCGAGAGAGCAGTCGCCTCTCAACTCCAGATTGTCTTGGATGATACTGATTATCTTGATCCATTTCAAACCAGTTTCAGGACAGGACATGGAGTAGAGACTGCTAAGGTCGCTCTGACCGACGACCTCCACTTGAATATCGACAGGGGTAGTGTGACCCTGCTGATGCTCTTGGATCTCTCAGCGGCTTTCGATACTGTAGACCTTTTGAATTGATTGAGAGAGTTGGGGATTGTAAGCACCGCGCTCCAGTGGTTCCGGTCCTTTCTCTCCGGGAGATCTCAGAGGCTGAGGCTTGGGGACAGTTGCTCTTCCAAGATTGAACTTAATTGTGGCATCCCTCAGGGCGCCATCCTGTCCCTGATGCTATTTAATATTTACATGAAGCCACTGGGTGAGATCATTCGGAGGCATGGAGCTCTGTGTCTTCAGTATGCTGATGACACTCAAATATACCTCTCTATGACAAGTTCATCAGACTTCAGATGGCATCTCTCCTCTTTTTTCCATCTCTGCCCCCTGTCTCTGGAACTCTCTACCTACCGAGCTCCGCTTGTCCCCCTCCCTTGCTCAATATAAGAAGGATCTAAAGACCTATTTATTTAAGCAGGCATATCGTTGACTTCTTATTTATTATCCTGTAGCAAGCCGCCTACTGTTTTGCTGCCGCACATGCACTTGCACTTGTACTGGGATCTGTGCTTTTATTGCTTTTATTGTTTTATTGTACCTGGTTTGTTTTAATTTATATGGTTTTGATGTTTTAATGTTTTTATATGTTGTACACCGCCCTGATCTATGGAAGGGCGGTATAGAAATAAATCTTATTATTATTATTATTATTATTATTAATGGCTGTCTTGCAGTGGTATTAGATTGGATGAGGAAAAACAGGTTGAAACTTAATCCAGACAAAACGGAGGTACTAACAGTTACAGGCCCGAAGCCAGGTTTGGGAATTCAATTCCCAGTCCTAGACGGAATCACACTCTCCTTGAAGGACTCCGTTCACAGTCTGGGGGTACTTCTTGATTTGTTGCTCCACATGACGAGTCAAGTGAACGCGGCGGTCAAGTGTGCCTGTTATCAGCTTCGACTGATATGCCAGCTGTGCCCCTATCTGGATCTGAAGGACCTGGAAACAGTGGTACATGCTGTTGGTAACCTCACGTTTGGATTTCTGTAACACTCTCTACATGGGGCTACCCTTGTGCCTAACCCGGAAACTCCAACTGGTCCAAAATATGGCAGCCTGGCTTGTTAGCAGAACATCTAGGAGAGAACACATTATACCTGTGCTTAAAGCTCTCCACTGGCTGCCGATCAGCTTCCGGGCACAGTACAAGGTGTTGGTTTTAACCTTTAAAGCCCTACATGGCTTGGGTCCATCTTATCTTAGGGACTGCCTCTTCCTGTATGAATCCCCCCGCACACTTCGGTCCTCTGGGAGGAACCTGCTGCAGCCCATGAAGACCAGGCTGTCGCAGACCTCCCAGAGGGCCTTTTCAGCTTCTGCTCCCAGGCTATGGAATGGCCTGCTGGACAAGTTGCATCTTATTACAACGTTAGACTGTTTCAAAACAGCTTTAAAGATGCATCTCTTCCGGCAGGCCTTCCTAGAAACTGTATAATCCTCCCGGCTCCTAAAATCTTCCAGCCTATTCCCTGGCCCCATACATCCTGATGTTACCCTATGCTGTGGCCAGCGCTATGTGTTTTAATATTTGTAATGTGTTTGTTTTATTTCTATCTAACAAGTAACTTGATTTTAATTTCCGCTAGTTTAATTCTATTTTAAGGAGTGGGAGGTTGAGGCTGGGATTGTTGAACCATTTTAACTGTAATTGTTTTAATTTTGTTGTACCATGCCTCGATTGTTCTGACAGAGGGGCGGGTAAGAAATAATAATAATAATAATAATAATAATAATAATAATAATGACTACTATCCCATCCCTGTGTGAAAATCTTCCCTGTCTGATCTTGAAGGCTGATCCAGGTCAGCCCTGGTTAATACATGAATGGGAGAATGCCAACACATTCCAGGGGCTGTAGGCTATGTTTCAAAGGAACAAACTGGCAAAACCACTCCCTATGAGAATAATAGGACATTACGTCTCAATGCGGAGCTTGATGTCACAAGCAAGCTCTTAGATGATGAGGGACAGTATGTACACAAATTTGTATTCAAATTAAAAACAAATGGCTCTAACAGTGCCAAGATTTTGGCCAGAAACAACAACAACTCTGTGTCGTCACCTTCACTATTGACTACAGTATAAAATGGACTAGTTTTAAACTCCTAGCTTGTCAGGCAATCTTAGTGAAAACAGGGGCTTGTGCACACAAATAAAATACTCAATGCAGTAGAATAGAAAGTGATCCAGCCATATGTGATCTGTAGGAGTTTGGGTTTTTTGTAGTCACCCCCTGAAGAACTCCTTAAACTTACACCCTTTGTGGTTTTTGACTGAAGTGTCCACAGAAATCTGCCCAAACACTCATTATCACATGTGTGGCTGTCAGTCTGCTTTGCATGATTCAGATGGCTGTGCATTTCTGGCAGAGGGAGGGTGGATAGATGCAAATCTGCGCAGAAAAGTGATGACAACTAACTGTTGGTGCAAATGTATGAAAATCTGCAGCAATGTGCATAATACACTTACATGTAGACTAGCCACAGGAGAAGTACAGTTTTGAAGAGGTACCAACTTTGGCTGCATAAATTCAAGGTAGTAGGAATGACCTTTGCATTGGTGTAATTGTCACTGAGTTGGCATTTACACATCATTGGATTGTCCTGTTAATAAATTCAGGAATTAATTGCTGCTCTATAGTAGAGAAATTGTCACTGATAGAAGATATAAATTAGGAGCAGATCATGCTTTTTATGTGCTTGGTATGCTTTGTTGTTGTTGTTGTTGTTTTTAAGTGAGGGGCATCTGAAGAGATTTTCTGTGGTTGGGGGAAAATCAAAAACAAATCCTGCTCCTTCCACTCCTGCTTCCTTATTTTCTGCTCTTCCAGACTAAGGGACGTATGGAAGTATGTTTAGGAAAATGTCTGTAATTGACATTATATTTTAATTCTAGAAATCATTTGGATTGGAAAGTTGGGAACTAGGGGGATATAAAGAAATTTTGAGAAGTATTAAACTGCCACCACTGCCTTTCCATTAACAGCTTAAAGAAACACATGATATGCTCTGAAATATCTGCTTCCACTCAACTTCATCTTGGTACCTAAATTCTAGAAAATGATTGCTACTAACTAGCTTGAATCTTGAATAAGAGCTATCTTATCTGATTAATCATATAAACATCAGTGATATGCAAACTATATGTGTTGGAAAAACTCCAGAATTCTCTTGCTCCCCCCCAACTTTGCAAGTGAGGTTTAGATAGGATAGCATTCCCTGTACCTGAAACCATTGTTTCCCCTCATCTAAACCTTCCCATTTGTTCTTACTATCCTTTGAGATGTTTGATCATAAATATGACTTTTAACCAAGTAAATGGACCTTGTGACCCAAGACACTTCTTTTTGGGATGTCCCACACATAGAAAACACTCCTTCTCAGTGGTCATTCTTCTTTCTTCTCCTCTATCTTTTTGGATCACCAGGATCATAGAATCATAGAATTGTAGAGTTAAAAGAGACCACAAGGGCCATCCAGTCCAACCCCCCTGCCATGCAGGAACTTTCCATCAAAGCACCTCCAACAAATGGCCATCCAGCTTTTGTTTAAAGACCTCCAAGGAAGGAGACTCCAGCACACTCTGAGGGAGTATGTTCCACTGTTGAACAGCGCTTACTGTCAGGAAGTTTCTTCTAATGTCTCGGTGGAAACTCTTTTCCTGTAGCTTGCATCCATTGTTCTAGGTCCAAGTCTCTGGAGCAGCAGAAAAGAAGCTTGCTCCCTCCTCAAGATGATATCCCTTCAAATATTTAAACAGAGCTATCATATCACCTCTTAACCTTCTCTTCTCCAGGCTAAACATCTCCAGCTCCCTAAGTCTTTCCTCATAAAGCATGGTTTCTAGACCCTTCACCATTTTAGACGCCCTACTTTGGACATACTCCAGTTTCTCCACATCCTTTTTGAATTGTGGTGCCCGGTACTGGACACAGTATTCCAGGTGCGGCCAGTCCAAAGCAAGGTGACGAGATACAGTCTCAAGCTTTTCCTTTTAACTTTTCTTTTCATTAACTCATTAGGATATAGTAGTAGTAGTAATAATAATAATAATAATAATAATAAAAAATATTTATTTATATCTCACCCCTCTGGGTAAGCAATTGGGGCGGGGTACAACATTTAAAAGCAATTACAATTAAAATTTAACAATTCAATTTCCCCTCCCACCCCTTAAAAATAAATTAAACTATGATAAGATTTAAAAATACAGAGCCGTTACAATTAAAACATTAAATCATTGGAAAGCTCTAATTAAAAATGATGGGCGGCCTCAACAATATCAGATATCCCAGTGGAAGGGGCAAGAGGGACAGTAGTTGGCAGAAAGGTTAATCATTGTCTGGGAAGGCCTGCCAGAAGAGATGCGTCTTGGCAGCCTTCTTAAAGCTGTCCAGGCTTCCCCATGCTTATGTAAAAAAGTTAGTAGACTTTTCAGTAAACTGAAACTGCCTGCCCTATTTATTTTGAGTCAGTTTTGGCTCTCAGGGCAATATCATCAGATTGAGGCACGTTTTTTTCCCCATTACTCTGCTAAAGTAAGCTAATCCCTTAGAGTTTTAGCTTGGATATTTTTGATATTTAAATATTTTGTTTTCCAAACAAAGGCTGAAAGCCTAGGAAACTTTAATTCCCAACAATATGCACAGTCTTTTGTAAATCACACAGACAGATATATATGTAATTCACACACACACACACACATATGTGTGCATGTATATGTACGAGGGTCTATGTGTATCAGAATCAATAAACAAAATTCAAAATCAAGAAAGTTAGTTAAGTAATGTATTAATCAGTGATTAAGTAATCTATTAATCATAAACATCATTGATGTGTAAATTATATGCATAGTTATATATACATCTCATATGAAATTTACATATGACTATGCATATAATTGGTGAATGAGCACCTTTTGGGTTTGGCCAGTCAATCAATTACAAATCCACCTTGTTGTATTGTCTAGCCCACATTTTACTAGCTTGTTTGCAAGAATATCATGGTGGATGTTGCCAAGGCCTTCCTGACATGAAGGTATGCTACATCCACAGCATTCCTTTCATTTACCAAGCTTGTAACTCTGTCAGAAAAAAGAGATACAGTAAAATTAGTCTGTCATGACTAGTTTTTGAGAAACCCATGCTGACTTTTAGTGATCACAATATTCCTTTCTAAGTGCTTACAGGTTTTCTGTTTCATGATCTGCTCTAGAATATTTCCTAGTATTGATATTAATTTGACAGGGTGGTAATTGTTTGGCTCCTCTTCCCCTTCCTTTTTCAAGATGGGAAAACACTTGCCCTCCTCAAGTCTGATGGGACTTTTCCGTTTCTCTAGGACTTCTCAAAGATTATTTCCAGTGGTTTCAAGAGTTCTTCTGCCAGCTCTTTTAATACTCTTGGATGTAGTTCATCTGACCCTGGAGACTTGAATTCATTTACTGTAGCCACATGTTCCTGTATTACCACTTTACCTGTTCTGTGCTGCATTTCCTCTACTGCATCATGTGCTCCATTTTTCCCAGGATGAACATTGTTTTGTTTTTGGACAAAGATCAAGGCAAAAAAAGGTGTTGAGTAATTCTGCCTTTTCTAACAAGGGACATCCCTTGTTAGCATTTCTCCATCTTCTCCATGAAGTGGCCCTACCATTTCCTTGTTCTTCCTTTTGCTACAGACATCACAAAAAGGTACTTTTTATTTTAACCTCTGTTAAAGCTTATTCTGCACTTTAGCTTTTGTGACTTTCTCTCTATGCATGGTGGTTATTTGTTTGAGTTCCTCTCTGGTGATTTCCCCCCTTTTCCATTTCTTCTATGTATCCCTTCTATATTGAAGCTTAGTTGAATACTCTTTAGATATCCTTTAGATTACTGACAGTGCTTGGTGAAAAGGCCAGGCCAACAGGGATCTTTTCTAGGGTGATTAACAGGGGACTTTGGGAGGGGAAAACCCAGAGTCCTGTTTCACTGACTACTTTAGACAGCTCAATATGGACACTGAGGGAGCTGGTGCAGTCACCTGAAACAGTTTTGGGATGTTTATCTTCTTGCCTATAGATGTAGGTAACTCCACCTATATCAGGTACAACTTGGTAGCCCTATTGGAATAGAAGGTCCAGCAGCTGGAGGCCCTGGTAGAGACACCTCAGCATATTAGGGAGCAAGAGTTTCTCCTGGAAATAACAGAACGGACCGTCCTGCATGGGGAACATACACAGAAAGTTTCTATGGAGGAGTCAGTTCACATACACAGCAGACAGACAGTTGGAGGAAAGTGACACAAAAGTAGGGAAATCAGGGATCATTCTGGAAGCTTGCAACTACAGAATTGATTTGAAGCTCACTCCCTTATTAGGGATGATGAGGAAGAGCAGCAGGGACAGTCCTCAGGGACAGTGTAGAGGACTCTGGGAGTACCACCACAGAGAATAGTTGCTACTAAGTCTCAGAGGAGGTGTGGTGGTGGGTGACTCCTTGTTGGGGGATACAGAAGCAGTGGTTTGAGGGACTGATAATATGCCTTGGGAAGTATGTTGTCTCTCTGGGGCAAAGGTTCATAATGTGGCAGAGAGACTGACAAGACTTGGCAAGCCTACTGACCATTACTCCTTCCTTATGGTCCATGTGGAAACCAACAACACTGCAAGGCATAGCTTTCAGAAGATCATAAGGGATTATGAGGCTCTGTGTAGGAAGCTGGATGCACAGGTTGTCATCTCTTCTCTTTTCCCAGTTGAAGGGCGTGGTCCAGGAAGGGAGAGGAAAATAGTAAAGGTGAACAGCTGTCTCTGCAGATGGTGCAACTGAGAACAATTTGATTCTTGGATCATGGGCTGTGGTTCCATGAGGGGAGACGTCTGGCAAGGGATGGGTTGCATCTCACGCCAGTTGGCAGAAACGCTTTTGCCAATAGTTTCACAAATTTATCAGGAGGGCTTTAAACTGAGTTATATGGGAGAGGGAGACAGTATTTTGGAAGGCAGGAGTTCATCAAGGGCTGGAGATAATAGTCAAATTGTTATAGATGGGACAAGGCAAATATTGCAAGGACCCAACAATGGGAGGGGAAAAACTTTACACAGGCAGTTAGGTCTTCAGTGTATCTACACTAATGTACAGAGCATGGGAAATAAGCAAGATGAACTTGAACTTCTAGCACAACAAGGGAAATATGATATAATAGGCATCACTGAAACCTGGTGGGATGAGTCTCATGATTGGATTGTAGTAATAGGGGGGGGGGCATAACTTTTAAAAGAGAAATAGGCCAAACAGGAGAGGAGGAGGAGTAGCATTATATGTCAGGGATGTTTACAGCTGTGAAGAAATCCAGGATTTAAATCCTGGAAGTCAGGTGGAGAACATCTGGATAAAAATTAAAGGGAAGGGAAACATCAGGGATGTTATTGTGGGAGTGTATAACAGACCCCCAAATCAGATTGAGGAACTGGGATGATGCCTTTCTAGAACAGGTGACGACACACTCAGAAAGGAGAGATATAGCAATGATGGGTGACTTCAACTATCCTGATATTTGCTGGAAGTTAAATTCAGCCAAAACATTAAGGTCTAGCAAATTCCTCACTTGTCCAGAAGACAATTTCATTGTCCAAAAGGTGGAAGAGGCAACAAGGGGATCAACCATTTTAGACCTGATCCCAACCAACAGGGATGACCTAGTTAATGGGGTGCAAGTAGTGGGACTCTTAGGTGGGACTGACCATGTTCTCCTGGAGTTTGTTATACAGTGTAAAGGAGAAGCCAAGAATAGTCAGACACACATTTTAGATTTTAGGAAAGCTGGTTTCAATAAACTCAGGGAAATACTGGGGGTAATCCCATGGTCAGTGGATTCTTTCAAACGGGAGGAATTTCTCCCAATTCCGAATGGAGCCAATGAGGATTCATGTAAATTCGCTTGTTTAGCAAATTTACCTGAACCCCTGCTCCATTTGGAAGGCATTCAGAATTACTTCCCATTACCTGAAAATAACCCCCCCTTGCCCGAAATTGCGTGAGAAGCTTAAATTCGCAATAACGTTAAACCCATGATTGCATTCGGAGTGACTTCCCTTTTGCCTGAATTTGCATGAGAAGAATTAATTCGCAATAACGTGAAACCCCAGGATTGCATTTGGATTGCCCTTGGATTATACTTCCAATTTCCCACGTCTGAAAGAGTCCACAAATAGTAAAAGAGAAGGGAGTTCAGGATGGATGGGAGTTTCTCAAAAGGGAGATATTGAAAGCACAATTTCAGTTTTTTAGTATATGTGCTGCCAAAGCGAGCACTCTGAAGGCACAATTTCAAACAGTTCCAATAAGGAGGAAAAATGGGAGGTGTCTCAAGAAACCAGGATGGGTGACTTTCAACTGAGCTTTCAACTGAGCTAAGTTTTAAATGGGGCATGTATAAGAAATGAAAAAGGGGGAAATCATCAAGAGAAATTCAAACAAAGAGATAGAAGATGTAGGGGTAAAGTCAGAAAAGTAAAAGCACAGAATGAGCTCAGGCTTGCTGGAGAGGTTAAGAAAAATAAAAAGGGATTTTTTGGGTACATCTGTAGTAAAAGGAAAAAGAAGGAAATGGTAGGGCCATTACATGCAGAAGATGGAGAAATGCTAACAAGGGATGGAGAAAAGGCAGAATTATTCAACACCTTCTTTGCCTCAGTCTTCTCAGAAAAGGAAAAGAGTGCTCAGCCTGAGAAAAATGGAGCAGAGGACACAAGCTTCTATAGCAGATCATTAAACAGACAGCCTGTGAACATTTAGAAAGCAATGCCATAATCACAAAAAGTCAAAATGGGTTTCTGAGAAACCAATTATGCCAGACTAATCTGATCTCCATTTTTGATAAAATTACCAGCTTGGTAGACAAAGGGAATACTGTAGATATAGCATATCTTGATTTCAGTAAGACCTTTGACAAGATCCCACATGATATTCTTGCAAACAAGCTAGTAAAATGTGGGCTTCACAACCTAACTGTTAGGTGGATTTGTAATTGCTTGACTAGCCGAACCCAAAGGGTGCTCAAAAATGGCTCCTCTTCTTCATGGAGAGAAGTGACCAGTGGGATGCCACAGGGTTCTCTGGGCCCAGTGCTATTCAACATCTTTATCAGTGACTTGGAACAGAGGGCATGCTTATCAAATTTGCAGATAACATCAAAGTAGGAGGAGTAGCTGATACCCCAGAGGATAGGATCAAAATTCAAAATGACCTTAATAGATTAGAGAGCAGTGTCAAAACTAACAAAATGAACTTCAGCAGTGAGAAATGTAAGATACTGCACTTAGGTAGAAAAAATGAAATGCATAGATAGAGGATGGGAGATACATGGCTTAAGGAGACTACGTGTGAAAGAGATCTAGGAGTCTTAGTAGATCACAAATTGAACATGAACATTAACCTATTTTAGGCCACATCAATAGAAGTATAGTGTCTAGATCATGGGAAGTAATAGTTCTACTCTATGCAGCTTTGGTTAGGCCTCACCTGGAATACTGTGTCCAGTTCTGGGCACCACAATTCAAAAAGGATGTTGACAAGCTGAAGCATGTCCAAAAGAGGACGACCAAAATGATGAAGGGTCTGGAAACCATGCCTTACGAGGAAAGACTTAGGGAGCTGGGTATATTTAGCCTGGAAAAGAGACTGTTTAAATATTTGAAGTGGTGTCACGTTGAGGATGGAGCAAACTTTTTTTCTGCTGCTTCAGAGAAAAGGACCCAGAGCAATGGATTCAAACTAGAGGAAAAAAGATTCCAACTCAACATTAGGAGGAACTTTCTGACAGTGAGAGCTGATTGTCACAAGGAAGAAGAGAAGGCTGCCAGCAACTTGGTGGTCACAGCCCTCTCCTTCTGTTAAAAAGTCATGAAAGAACCAGGAGCCTGAGGCCTGAATCCTCAGGTTGACACTAGCTGTCAAGGGCTTGGTTTTCAGATCTCCCAAGCCCCAACCACTTCTAGCTGCCAAATGATCTGGCACGAGGCTTATCTGCTTTTCTGGTTGCCTAGGCATCTTTCCCAGATGTTAACAGGGTGACTGGAAATTCATCTTCACTTTTGTGAAGCAGTATAGGTTTCTTTTCCTAGTAACCATTCAGTATTCACTGTGGTTTGGTCTGAATATTGGTGGTACTTTCTCCACTGTTCCACAAAACCTTGGAAACACTTGCTCCTTGATTCCTATGAATCTTCAACATCAGAACAGCTCCTATCATTCTTCTGCAATACATAATGCTAACAGGGTGAGAGATTAGATAAGAACCACAGGAAACTCCAGCCAGGAAATGCACGTGCTCTATCCCAGAACAAGTATAATTGTACTTATTTTGTTTTTGTTGTTTGCTGCAAGATCTAAATGCATTGTCCTTTCTCTATATGTTATCAGCAGATGCAGTATCAGATTTACTTTGGAGAATAATGTCTTTGTTATCTGATGTGGGTTTAGTAATGCTTGTAGAACTTGTGAAATATGACAGTTTGCATGATCCTATTATTTGGTCATGAATGATGAGTGTGTGCAAGCATGGGTAGAAGGTTATATTAGTGGGCTGGAACAGAGTAATCTGGAAATACAGCAGATATAAGGTTGAATGGGAACCTGTTCTTCCAAAAATGATACGAGTCAGTGCAGGAAATGAAGATGAAAACTACTGTAGTGTCAGAATCACTTGATGGAAGATTGGGAAATGCATTCTCATTTGGGATAGTGGAGATGCTGATGTGTAGATTCACAGTGTTATCCGTGTGGCAATTGGATAAGCCTATGGGCTAAGCTCTCAGCACTGAGGACAAAGAAATCTAAATGAGTCTGAGGCACACCATGAACCAAAAACCCTGTTGTGTAACAGCAAGAGGCAATTAAACATCAGGTCTAGACAAGTAGTTCACCAACATTTCAAACTGATGGAGAGGGAAAGGTTACAGCGAGTTACGCCTCTCACATATCGAGGATTGAACTTTTAGTAGCAAAAGTCTTGGCATATCTACTCAGACACAGATCGTTTTGAGCTTAGTAGGGGCACACTATTCAGATAAACAATATGGTAGTCTAAATCATGATGCCAACATTACCTGTGTTTTCAGACTCTCCTATTTCCACTCTACTCTAAACCAGTAGAATTGCCACAATATAATAATACTGAATATTTTCAAACGGAAATATTTATTTTATTTTAAGTAAGGTCTGAAACACTTGGGCAAAAAGCACTGCCTTTGGGACAATCGAAGGGCATGGCGTGCAGATGATGCACCTCCCACCTCCCAGATCATCCAGAAGCTGGGGCAAGGCTGGCTAATGCGGCCCAAAGCTGGCTGCAAAAGGAGCAGGAAAAACTGCTCCTTGCCGGCTGGCCATTCTGGACTGTGGCAGCATCAGGCCTCAGGACTACAGCATCCAGTCACTGCAGTCCTGTGCCGATCAAGGGTCGATCAGGGCTGGAGTGGCTTCCAAGCTGCTGGTCTGTTTGATCCTAAAGTTGACTCAGTATGTTATGATCATCACATATATGGCATAAGTGCAACAAATTCTGATTCTAGAGGAGACTGAAACATTAAGCCTTCACAGTACCTTTCAACATTATTCAATGATTCTAAATTGGAGACTTAAAAATACTTTTTAAGTGTAGAATTAATAACATCAAAAGTCCACCAAACAGCGATAACTTTATTGGGCCAAGCAAAATGCAAAATATACATGTTGCAAGCTTTTGAAGCTCCACTGGCTTCTTCATCAGGTAAAGTGTTTAAAACCATACAGAAGGGGGGGAAATGAAGATGTTATTCATAGGCCTGCATTTTGCTGTTTTTGTTCTTAGTTTAGATAGTATGGAGGGGTATTGCTTGCAGGCTAGCACCTCCTCCTTCTGGCCATGTAGCAACTGGAAGATTTTCAAAGTCCAGGAAATTTGACATCCATTTGCAACACAAAAATATACTTCTTCTGCAATCCAGTATATCTCCTTCCTTTGTGAGGCCAAAGCAAAATGAAATTATAGAGAGAGATGATAGGAAAGTTAGTTATTGAGTGAGTAGTAACCATTCATGAAAGTTATATTGAATGAGCTGTGAGAATTCACTAATGAAGACTCCCCTATAATGAATGTTACATGCAGGTCAGATAGCACAGCTGATGACCTCTAGTCTGCATTTGTTATTTACAAACAAGGCTCCAGAAAAGAGCAGAGCTTCAAAAATTATTTAAAGAAGAGGAGGAGGAGGAGGAGGAGGAGGCGGCAGCAGCAGCAGCAGCAGCAGCCGCTGCCGCCCTTTCCAGGGTTTGAGAGTAGGGGTGAAGTTGGAGTGTTGCATCAAGGGCCACAGAAGGCACCTTGGACGCCATCCAATAAATGATGTATGTGTGTACATATGTGTCTTCAAGTCTCCTGTCGGCTTATGGCAACTCTATGAATTTTTCATAGGGTTTTCTTAGGCAAGGAATGCTCAGAGATGGTTTTGCCAGTTTTTTTTCTTTGAAATATACAGATGCATAAATCACACTTGCACATCCATGTATGTCACTAACAGGATTCTGACCATGGAAAACCTTCCCAGTCTGCAAACTTGAGCTGTGCAGAATCTTCCCAGGCTTTAAATATCAACTTCTATCCAATCTGGTCATTGACTGGAGATCAGGGCAGGGATTGCTACAGCCCCAAAGCAGCCTGCAGGTGGAGGTTCTCCTCTAGCCACTGCACTTCTCTGGCATTGGTTCATAGCTGTGGAAAGAGTTGATAGGCCTACAAGAGAAAAATGAAAATCATTACAGTGATGATAGAAGATAATGGTAATATAAATTGTATGCTGTAGGTTTGGTTCCCAGTTGCAGATCAGTACAGTGAACGGGATGGCAGTGGAGATGGATGATGCCTCATCAAGTATTCAGATCTCTGGCTTTATCGTGTAACCAGGGCACTTTTACACCTGGAAGTGAATTAACAAGGACAAATACTGAAGTAACCCCATAAAGGGAGGTAGTGGTGGGGTGGTGCTGGAATCAATTTTCACTCAATATCCTCTGGTGTGTGACTTCCTCTCTCCCACCCCTTCTGACCTTGCAGGATGCCTTCGCAGCGTTTCATGGCAATAAAGCATTGGTTAACAAGTTTTTGAAGCCACTATTGATTGGGGAGTTGGCACCAGATCAACCTACTTTTGAACCCAGCAAAAATGTAAGTGCATCCTGATAAATGGATATGAAATCAGAACAAAGAGGAAGCCAGACTTTCTCCCCTGCATGTCATCATTGTTGGAGAGAGGGACTTGATGACCTTTTGGTTCTACAGAATAATTACATCCCCATTGTCTATGCTGGCTGGGGGGATTATGGTTACCATAGTCAAAATTATTCCAACAGGGGGCACTTCTGAGCCTCAGCATAATTACTGAAGATGTTAGTCTCGGTGAAGACATTCAAAATTGTTAAGCATGGAGGGCCTGAGGGGCTGCTTCCATCACTTTGCTCCCTCCTGTTGCTCCACCTTCCCATACAACAGGCATGGGCAACTGTGTGGGGCCAGGGACTAGTTGTCCTTTTAGACCTCCCCATAGGCCACACACACTCCCCAAGAATAAATCCAAATATCTCCATTTTCCTCTGGAATCCCTCTCAAAATGGCAAAAGTAAGTGACATTATATCAATTTTTTTTGCCATTTTGAGAGGGACTGCAGAGGAATACAGGTATTTTCAAACATAGTACAGTTCTGGGGTGTTTGTAGAGCTGAATTAGGGTATTTTGAATGTTTTCACACACTTGCAGTGCTTTCTGTGTGGTTTTGGGATGAATATTGCACCCAAATGCACATTTTAAAAAAAAAAATAGGGAAGGTAGTTGGTCTTTGGGAAAGTGGTGGGCCACAAAAGTAGAATCCAGAGGCTGTCTCCTGCCCACAGGTTGCAGTTTGACCACTCCTGCTGTAACAAAGGTCTGAAGGGTGATAGTAACTGAGTGGGGATGCTTCTGCACAAAGGACAATCGCTGTGCTCAGGCCAACATTTATGTATGCATGTATATGTATGTATTTAATTTTTTTAATTTTATTTTTATTAATAGCACACACAAGAAAAAAAAAGAGAGATGTATGTATTTAATGACTTAATTTACATCATGCCTTTCCCCCAATGTAGGATCCAAGGCATTCTTTCTGCAGAGAACTTCCTGGTTAACATGAAAAGGTTTTGGCAATGAAGGAAGCTTCAGTTTACTGGAGCCATTCCATGGCATTTCATTTGGAATGCTGTGCAGTTTTTGTTACAACATTAGCAAAGACAGCCTCGTGGTGTGGGCTTTCGAGTACTAGTCTTAATACCCTAACGTGTCTCCTAATTTCTGTGGTTTCAGTC
Source organism: Urosaurus nigricauda (assembly GCA_034509955.1). Lineage (NCBI taxonomy): Eukaryota > Metazoa > Chordata > Lepidosauria > Squamata > Phrynosomatidae > Urosaurus > Urosaurus nigricauda. The sequence continues at coordinate 119,801,835 of JAOEGL010000001.1, forward strand.
AGTGAGATGCCTCATGGCCCAGAAGAAGGGTGCTTCTCCTGGGCAGTGGCCATGCTGGCTGCCACACTGGTAGTTCTAATTCAGATAAAGAACTCTTCCAAAGGCTGGCTGTATCTGAGAGGTTAGATAGAGAACATGATTTGCATGCCAAAGACCTCAATTTCTTCATGCACAAGGATTTCAGACATAGTGGCACCTGGTAGCTTTCAGGTTATTGGGATAATAGAGGTGCTTTGGAGTTTAGTCTGAACTTTAAAGGAGACAACCAGGATGCTGAAGCTATAAAGTCAGCACCTTGGATACCCTCGGCAAAGTTCAACATAGCTCTTTCAAAATGTTGCCTAAGACCTACAGTGGATTTGCCACTCCACTGATCAGAGGAGGAAAGAACCCTGTCCCTAAGTGCCCTACTGGTGACCTGCTCAGGTGAAAATATTGTAATGTTGGTTTTACTCTGCTGAAAGGAAGCTTATTACATCATCACAACAGTAAGGAATATGTCTGCATTTCCTATCTCCAATTATGAAACCATTACGAGCTAGTTCAAATATCCAGGCATGCATAAAATCCTCTTCTCCTTGGGTTATACATGGTAAACCAATGCAGCCCAAAGTGGGGGTCTGTGGACTGGTGTCAGTCCCCATGCCATCTTTCTCTGGTTCCTGGAGGGCTTCCAGGAAAGAAAGGAACAATTGTAGCCAGGAGGCACAAATGTGGTACCTGGCAGATGGGGAAATAAATATTGCTGGTCCTTTATACCAGATAATTTAAGAAGTACTGTGGTAAACTAACTTGTCAGGGAGAGTAACTTGTCAGGTGCTTAGCACTAGATATCCAAATTTTCTTTCTTCCAGCCTTCTTCTGACAAAAGTTGCCTCCACCCTTTGACCCACTCCACTCCACTCCACTCCACTCTCTGCCCACCAGTTTACCCCATTCAGTTAATGTAAGGTAAGGTCCTCCACCCTTCTATGTAGTGAGGTGAAGAGGCTGGAGGCATTGCCCTGAGCAGGAGGGTGAAAGGAAGGCCCGTTTGCCCAGTCTAGTTGCACACACCTAAATCCAACCCCTACTCTGATTTTGCCCATATCAGCTTCTTGCATGCAAACCTCCTGTGCTTTTTGGAATGATGTGTCTGGATAGAGGCATAGGCATTATTGTTCCTTTATGCTTTTAAGTTGTTTCTAACTCATGGCAACCTTAAAGCAAACAGGGCTTTCTTGGCAAGATTTGTTCAGAAGGGGTTTGCCTTTGCTTTCCTGAACCCTGGTGGTGCAGTGGTTAAATATATGTACTGCAGCCACTCACTCACAAACCACAAGGTTGTGAGTTCAATACCAGCCTGGGGCTCAGGGTTGACTCAGCCCGGTATCATTCTGAGACTGCTAAAAAGAGTACCCAGCTTGTTGGGGGCAATTAGCTTACATATTGTAAATCGCTTAGGGAGTGCTTACATGCACTGATAAGCAGTATAGAAATGCACTTGCTATTGCTGCTGCTATTCCTCTGAGGCTAAGAATGTGTGACTTGCCCAAGGTCACCCAGTGGGTTTTCATGGCCAAATGGGGATTTGAATCCTTGTCTCCAGAGTCCATGTCAGGACCATGTTGCCTCAGGTCTGATAAAATGACATGGATGTGGCTGCTAGGTGGAGCTGTAGTGAAATGTATTACAGTTCCAGTGGCAGTTACATGGTCTGCATTCATCGTGGGAAGAATGATGCAAGAAGAGAGGGAATGTCAGTTAGACAGTTGGTTTTACAGTAACTGCCTCAGAGATGGTTGTTATGATTGGTTGGTTGGTTGGTAAAGTAACTTGTTAACGAGTATCCAAGATGGATGTCTAATACTCTCTGTAAGAGGCTAAGAATGTGTGACTTGCCCAAGGTCACTCAGTGGGCTTTCATGGTCAAATGGGGATTTGAATCCTTGTCTCCAGAGTCATAGTCTGATGCTCAAACCACTACACCAGACATAGGGGGTAAACCTTAACCCTTCAATTGTCTCAAAGTTGCCAAAATGTGTCACCAGTGACAGTGACAAAGGAGAAGCATAATGCAGTCCCATGTGTGTCTACTTAAGAGACTCAATGAGAGCTGAATGAAATTTATTTCTGAGTGACACCCTTCCAGGTTAGCTGCTTGGATTGACACTTCCACTTACCTAGCTATAATGTCTCCTTGCTTCTTTTAAGAGCAAAAGCAATCTTAACAATTCCACCATCACCTCCCACAGTAGAGATGAACTGTGATTTTTGATATCCCTACAGGAATCGCTTATCATGGACTTTCGTGAGCTATGCACAACTGTAGAGAAGATGGGACTCATGAAAGCCAACGTTTCCTTCTTCTTCGCCCTCCTCTTTCATATTCTAGTGCTGGATGTTGCATCCTGGCTCACCCTCATGTATTTTGGGACATCTTTATTACCCTTTGTTGCTTCACTAGTGTTGCTTACTATATCCCAGGTAAGTTGCTATGATCACAGAATAAAGCCAAGGGCACCTGAGGCTGCATCTACAGTGCAGAAGTAATCCAGTCTGACACCACTTTAACTGCTGTGGCTCAGTGCTATGGTATCCTGGGAAATGTACTTTGTTGCAGCACCAAATACAACAAACTACAGTTCCCAGAATTCCATAGCACTGATCCATGGCAGTTAAAGTGGTGTCAAACCAGATTATTTCTGCAGTGCGGATGCAGCCTGAAACAAGCTGGCTTCCTCTCTCCTTCCTGAGTTCAAATTGAGTTTGAATGAGTGAAATGAATTCACTGGTATCTTCAGGACCTGCCTTTAATCCTAGTCTTAATGGACTTTGTCCCTGTGAAATTTCTGCCTATCTGTGAATAAGTCTGTAAACACTAAATATGGGAAGAAATAAGGATATTTCTCAGAAATTCACGCAGCAAGTGCTATCTATGAGGCAGAGCTATAGGAGTGAGGTGTGCAGTGACACTGTGGCTTCTTTTGAATTCAAGAATGCTGGAGGGACTGTAAAGCCATTCAATAAAAAATAATTTATTCCTTTATTTATTTATTGCATTTATATGCTATCTTTTTCCCAAAATGAGATTCAAGGCAGATTACAAAAATCAAAAAAGGGTGGAATTAAAACATTAATTACAAACGTTTTTAAAAATGAAATAATACTAATATTAAAAGAAAAAACATGCCATAGTTAACACAATTTTTTTTAAAAAAACCATGAAAACCTTTAAAACAGCACACCAATTACACACACACTTTACATAGGTAAAATTCGTGCAGCAAAAGCCTGCCTAAATAAGAATGTCTTCAACTGCCTACAAAAAGAGAGCAAGGAGGCAGCCAAATAGACCTCCCATGGAAGGGAGTTCAACAGCCTGGGAGCAGCCACGGAGAAGGCTCTCTGCCAAGTCTTCATCAACTACACCTGTGAAGGTGGTGCGACTGAAAGAATGCTCTCCCCTACCAATCTTAGTGCTTGGGCTGATCTGTATAGGGAGATACAGTCCTTCAGACAGTCTGGACCCAAGCTGTTTAGGGCTTTAAAGGTCCAAACCAGCATTTTGAATGCCTGGAAATGGACTGGTATCCAGTGCTACTGTTTCAGCAGGAAAGCCACATGATCTCTGTAGCCCAGTCAGCACCCTGGACTCACCATTTTGGATCTGCTGAAATTTCCAAATAGTCTCCAAAGGCAGCCCTATATACAGTGCATTACAGCAGTCCAAATGGGATGTAATCAAGACATATGTCACTATAGCCAGATCCAACTTCTCAAGAAACTAATATTCCAAGAAATCTAAACTAGTTTCTTTTTTACAAAATGTTGTTGTTGTTGTGTGCCTTCAAGTCTTTTCTGACTTATGGAAACCCTAAGGTGAACTGATCATTGGGTTTTCTTGGATTTATTCAGAATGGCTTTGCCTTTGCCTTCCTCTGAGGATGAGAGTGTGACATGCCCAAGGTCACTCAGTGGGTTTTCCTTTTAGCAAAAATAAGAACCCCCAGGATCCAACCATGGCAATGATCAGTTAATTCCATTGAGCTAGTTTTCAAAATCTTTCTAAGCAAATGAGCTGACTTTCTAAGTGCTTTCCTTTGCCTTCCAGGTCCAGGCTGCATGGCTCCAGCATGATTTGGGGCATCTTTCTGTATTCCAGAAAACAAAATGGAACCACTTGCTCCACAAATTTGTGATGTGCCATCTTATTGTAAGTGCTAATTTCTGACAATATCTCAGTAAGAGGTCCAGACTGATCAGGATGTTGAACTACTGTATGTGGGCCATGTTCATAATTCACACAGAAAGGAGAACTTTTTATCATTTTCTTGGGTGCGTCAGCAAAAAAACAACTGCTGGTTATATGTTGCCAGGGTGAAAACTGGAGGGGGTTTATTTACCTTTAATGCTTATGCAGAAGAGGGAATTTCAGCAGATTATTATCTGGTTGGGTGACAAGAAACATGTGCTGAAATCTGCACTTCTACACAATCATTGAAGGTACAGGAGCTCCCTCCAGATTTCAGTCTGGCCTATTTGCATACACTCATCCGTCCACATTCGCTGGGGTTAGGGGCACAGGACCCCCATGAATGTGGAAAAACCACAAATAATAAAAACGCTATGTTTTTACCTGAGACAACACCTCTCTAGCAATCTCTAGGTCCTTCAGTGCAACTATGTGGTCAACAACTCAACATTTGCCAGACATTGACCACAGACTGGGTTGGAGGAGCTACAAATGCCTAGTGGATTATTCTCTCTAGTAACCTCTAGATTCTTCAGAGCAACTTTTGGTTAAAGTTGACCATAGAGTTGTGCTGGAGAACATCTTAATAAAATCTGTGAATAATCAAAGCCGCAAAAGTCAAAGGCACAAATGTGGAGGGACAAGTGTGTACACCACAAACATACTGGTTTTAGAGCAGTTAAACTTCAAAACTGACATAGGGAGAGGGCTACTGAACAATATCCTATACAAAATCGTGCATTTTCCCCAGCCCCAGGACTTGAGAAGGCTAAGTCTACTACCCCAGATGCCAGTTCAGCTCCCTAAGAAGGTTGGTCCAGAGCCTAAAAGGAGCCACCAAGAAGGCCCACTACTATGTTCCCATTAGATGTACTATGTGTGAGATGGGTAGGCCTATTAGAAAGACTGTGTTCCCACCAGCTGGTGTCCTCCTGTCCCTCTTTTTAGACAGAGAATATGCAAAAGCAGAGAACATCCTCTCCATTGCAGCACCCCAAAAGCCCTGGGGGCTAGGTAGAAGTAAACTGTGCATCAAATAAGTCCCGTTCTTGCCCTAAAGAATTTTGGAAACTGAAGCAAAAATGCAGATGTCCAGCTCTCCTGAACAAAATTAAAGTTTCAAAGGCTCTTGGCAGAGAAGGAATGATTTTAAATCTGCACCATAAAAACAAACAAGCAAAAAACAAAAATTCACCACCACTGCCTTGGAATAAGGGCTTTCTTCTGTCTTCTTTAAATAGGGAGCTTCAGCCAAATGGTGGACTCTCCTGCATTCTCAACATCATGCAAAACCCAACTGCTACTCCAAGGATCCAGATATGGATATTCACCCTTTCTTGTTTACTTTGGGAAAACCACTCTCTGTGGAGGTGAGTGTCATGTTGCTTGTCATATCAACTCAAACTTCATATTTGTTTTTCTTTTTTAAATGATCATTCTTAAGCTTTTTCTTTGTGCATGGGCATAATTCTGTGGGTCACCGTAGTATTAGGTGCACCATAAAAGTGGGGGGAATTGGTTTGTTTAAGTAAATTGTGTTAGCCTCTGTTGTTACTTATGCTGGTAGAAAGTAGGGGTTTTTGTGCCAGGCATAGTGGCAGGAGGACAGAAGCCAAAGCTGCCTTTTCTACCAGCATAAATAGGCCAACACTTCTGGTAAACAGTGGGCTATTCTGTTCCTGGATTTCACACCTTGGAACGCTTGCTCCCACATCCAATCATGCCCTAAATATACAAAGGTTTCATTCATTCTTTTCCTTCTTGTTTGAAGTGTGGCTCACTGTAGTATAGACAGGGCTTCCTTCCCTCCTCACCATTCTCCCCATGAACTCAGCACCTCCTCCCCTTGTTCCTTTCCCAATATCCTGCTTCCTAGACCGGGATGTTTATTTTTCTTAGCACATATTTTTTAGCACGGTAAAAAAAAGGAAAAGAACAAAAATCAATCTGTAACTGGAATTATAATGAGAAAGGGAAGGACAGAGGAAAACCTCCATGTCAAGGGTTACATCGCTATACAACACATCATCAGTGGGACCACCTAGAAGTACAGGAGGAACTGAGACAATGGATACAGATCTGGGACTTTCCCCCTGTCTGTATTGGAAACTCTCAGACAGAAACCTGCCCCCCCTCCTGCCCTGTGTTTAAAATGTTGTGGGTAATCATAGGAATTTATGAGGAATAAACTGGGGTAGGAGGCACATGATATGAATATCTTTTTTTAAAAAAAATCTGATAAATATAGGTGTAAGCCCTGCCAAATCCTAAAGCTTTTGACTGACCTGGATATGTCCTCTGTCAGGAAAGAAAGCTTTCCAAGCTATGGGACTGAGATGGGTTCCACTGTTCTATCCCCCATCATTGCAGCAGCCACTGTAACTTTACCTTTGCTGTCACCTCCTGCTTGGCTAATGTCTCTTCCCTAAATCTGAAATGCATCAGATCCCCATGCTTTCCCTGCTTTCTTTTATCCCTCAAACTAAATCAATTTGGACCTTTTAACTGATTCCCAGACTAAGATACTGTATGATCTGCACACGCAGACATAGGACGTTATCAGACGATGGAAATTGGAAGTATAATCCAATGGCAATCTGAACGCAATCATGGGGTTTCACGTTATTGCATATGAGTGTATCTCATGCATTTTCGGGCAATGGGAAGTCATTCCGAACGCAATCATAGGCTTTCACGTTATTGCATATTGGAGTATCTCACGCAATTTCGGGCAATGGGAAGTCATTTTCAGGCAATGGGAGGTCATTCTGAATGCATTCTGAATGCAACTGAAATTCACATAAATTTGCTAAACTAGCGAATTCACGTAATTGCGAACTGGCTCCATTTGCAGTTGAGAGAAATTCCTCCTGTCTGATAATGTCCTAAGAGAGCATGCTATCCTCTATGCCCTTTCCTTATGTCACAAAGGCTTTTGAGAGAACATGAAGTTTAGCCTCCAATATGTTGTTCTGCTATTTTTGGTTTTATCTTTGTTGTGGTATTCTTTATCATCAGGAGCCTTTGCCTGTCTTAGATTTCTTCTCAGATATGGGTGTAGGCAAAGGAACAGTGTTCTCACTGCCTACCACAAAGGAGTTGCCTCACAGATCTTTTGGGATGCAGGGTGTGTTAACATTGTGTGAGGGAACTTGAGTTAATACTCTTGTAGTGGATGCACTTTCCTTCCATCTTGCTGAAGGCTCTAAGAAGAGCTGGGTGCTGCAAGATGATGCAGGTCCTATCAGTTTTCTAAAACAATCAGATGCATTTATTTATTGGAAAGGCACTTACTATAGCCCAGAAAAGCTTATGGGAAAAAGCCAGATATCTGCTATACTGCAAAAACTCTATGTGATGTGGTTCCAGACTGGGATGAGATGAATTACCTCTACAGCCATACTGTCTACTTTCCTTTCACAGCTTGGGAAGAAGAAGATAAAGTACATGCCTTACAACTATCAACAAAACTACTTCTTCATCAGTGAGTATCTCCATCTTCCTAAAAGACACTGAGAGTAGATTCTTTCAATGAATTCTTACGCCACCATTTCAGCTGGCTGCAGCATAGTCAGAGACGAGTGACAACATAGCAGATAAAGCAGACACTTAAGCCTGGCAAGTGGGGAGAGGTGTGCTCCACACTCAAGGTGACCAGATGTCCTCCTTTCCCCAGACATTTCCTTCTGTCCAGGAGGAACATCAAAGTGTCATCCAATGTGAGCATTGGAGCATATACTTACATGAATGTTGTCAACTTTTATTTGGTCATGTCCTCCCTTTTTCTTGAAGGCCTTACATTTTGCAGTGCCATGCCTTCTTTTGCAGTTAGGACCTCTGATCAACCTGCCTTCACTGCATCTGATTCTTTAATGCCTCATTCACGAAGGGTTGCAGCTAAAGTAAAGCTGAGAGGAAAAGCCCATGAAATGGTGTTGTACTGGGGGTTTACCTGTTTCATTAGAAGTTGGGCAGGGTTAAGCTGAACAATCAATGCAACTAGCAAGAGCAACCTCTACTGCCTGTGGATGGGGATGGGGTTAATAGCAGCAGATTCAGGGACCATTTTCAGCCCCCTCCTCAGTCCTGCCACAGGCTGCAAACTTCCCACTATCAAGTACTCCCAGATTTGATGGCATGGCAGCAACTGAAAATGGAGGGGAAAAGGACATCTGTTTTTTCAAACCTGTATTATTGTGCTAGAACATGTTTTAGAGTAGGGTGGGGAAGCTGCAACCTGTGAGCCACATATGCCCCCAGAACCCAAAGCATCCCAAAGTTCTTATTTTTTTTTTTTTTTTAAAAAATCCAGTCTATTTTTCCCCACTGATTTTTCTGTCCCCAAATCATGCGAAAGCATCTGAAATTGGCTGTAAATATAATGGTCTGATTTTTTCCCATTCCTGATCCCCCCCTTCACCAAGCTATAAATTGTGACCTGGCCAAGTGATGTGCACCTGGACATGCTGGTGAAATGTGGCAGGGGGAGCACGGGTAAAATCGTTCAGTGGCGTACCTCTGTTTTAGAAGATAATCATGCTTCCTGCTTGGAGATGTAAAGTTTCTGGAAATTTTGAAGCCACTTTTTAATGTGAGGATGGAGAAATATAGTTGGCCCTTCATGGATTCTTTATCCATGTATTCAACCATCCACATCTTGAAAACATTCCGAAAAGCAAACATTGACTTTGCTATTTTATATAGTAAAATCATTTTACTTTGCCACTGTATATAATGGGACATAAGCATCCACAGATTTTAGTACCTATGAGTGATCCTGGAACAAAACCCCAACAGATACCAAAGGCCCACTGTATATATTTTGGGAGAAAACCTGCAATACTTATTTTCATATCAAATGCAAATAAATTACTGTTTTAGCTACATAAAAGGTTTCATACACATCTTAGAATATAAAATTGTTCATATATTTTAAAATTTGACATATTTATGAAATTTTAAAGTATTAACTGTACTTTTATGCAAGCAAAACTATGAATATAGTCTATAAGAAGAGAGAGGGGCACATTGCTGATTTCAGGGCTGCCTAAATATGAGTAACTTCGTTTTTGGTATGAAAAAGTGAGAAAAATGAAAGCAGAAACCACAATTTTTGTAATAAACAAAATCACAGTATTATTTGGACAGGACAAAATGAATGCAATTACAATCTTAAATATTAAGCTAGTAGCATATCAGAAAATAAATTTTAACTCTACGTTGAAAATGGTGAAATACTGTATCAGTGACCAACAGCTTTTCCAATGGAAAGAACTGAGATACATTCTATGGAAAAAACAATTAATTTGGGTTTATATTCTCCTGATTTTTTTCTGTTTCCCCTACCTGAGCTTTCACTTGTCTACCCTTCCTCCCCAAAAAAGCAGCACAGGGATATTCAAAGTGAGCAAGAGCACCCAGCCCTGCTTTGGGCATGACAGAGCAATGGGAAAGGGTCAGACAGGCAGTGTGAATGCTTTGAAAATACTGCAAGATCCATTAGTGTCGATTACGATGCTCCCCCATGGCCTCCACCCAAAAATGCAGTTAGGAACATTCCTAATTCATTATACTTTTTACTGCCTAACTTCTTCTGCCACTGATCCCCCCTGTATATCTGGTTTATTTTTATTTGCACTTGTTATATTTTGTTATATTATATTTTAAAATATTAAAGACCTTTCCTTCTATTCTTCTTTTGTGGTCTCCACCAGCTATGCCACCACTGTTGTTTCCTGTCTTCTTCCACTATCACACCTTCTACGTTGCCTTCAAGAAGAAATTTTGGGTGGTAAGTTTTGCAGTGTCAAGCTTGCCGACGAAGCAGCAGGAACAGGTCTTAGTCCCACCCAGGCTGTTGAGTGTCTTGGAAATTGCACCATGGCCACAAAGGTTGTGCTCTGACTCGACCCTCCGAATACCTGATATTTTAGAAGTCTGCAGATTGCACCTTATGAGGGGGTATCGTAAAGTAATAATTATCACCTGGAAGTTATTATGGCATATTGATGACATTTTGTCAGTGTCATCAGTGGTCCCTAAGTGCAGGTTGCTGAGAAAATCAGCTCATTGTGTCCTTTATTTTTGTGACTGGCTGTGCCACAAGTGACTAAAGTGTAAAATCCTCATCAGGCACAATCTGCAGACTTCTACAATATCAGGTATTTGGAGGGTCAAGATACGCTGGGAAAAATGTATAAATCCAGATAATGACTACATAGATATACGTTAACAACTACAAATCAAAAAAACTTTCTGTCAATTTTTTTAAAAGGTGATCATTAAAACTTTTGGATGCTCCCTCGTACATGCCTTACCAAGAGTGGGAAACTTTGATGGGTCTGGGGTCCAATATACCCATGCCAGAAATTTGGGTTTTAATGGGTTTATCAAAACCAGAAATGACTGGAACATAGGAAAATCTGGATTTTGACATTTTTACTATGCTTCCTTTAAAAAAAAAAAAAAGCACATACTGCATTTGCCAGGTAAGGTATCTGTGCAATCATCTGTGTAAAGCATTGCATCCCCACCATTGTCCATTGAACATCTGTTCTGTTATCTCTAGTTTCTGAAGTATCAAATGCCTTACTTAGATCTACAGTCTAGAGGACTAGAAACCTTTTTTAAAAATTAAAGATGAGCTTTTTAGGATGCAAAATTTTGGGCTCAGCTAACAATTTCTATGCTTGCTAATATGATCACGATTGAACAAAATTCTGTGTATGTCTGGCAGGGTCTAACTGGAGGTCATCAGGAAGCTTCTAGTGCATAAATGGGATACAACATGAGAGAGGAGCATGAGAGTGTGCAGAGTTCTTGCTGCAAGTGTCTGACAGCCTCTTTCTTTCCCTTTTCCTAGGATCTGGCTTGGCAGGCCTCCCATTTTATCCGGCTGTACCTTGTCCAAGGATACCTACTAGGACCAAAGCTTTTCTTGCTATACTACCTCTTGTTCAGGTACTACACAAAGTCCATAGCTCAACTCATGATTATCTGAACAAGATTCAAATAAGTAAGCTGCTCTGAGAGCCTTTTTAGCTGAAGAGTGGGGTAAAAATATAATAAATGAATGAATGAATAAATAAGTAGCGAGTAATTTAGTCAAGTGTTTCCAATGGGACATGGACATAAGCAGCCTTAACTGGCTGGGGTGATACAGTTCCATCTCAGTATTCAGATTCTGTGTACTTGTATATCAATCTTTTAAATAATGTATCATCGGACTTTTACATAAATAACACCTGCTAGAAGGTTATCACTTGCATCTTTTAGAACTTGTACACAATTTGAGTCCTATCAGCTGTATCAAATGTTATTTCCATATACAAATCCTTATTTCTGCTTTAAATACCACCAATCAAATTTGGCCTTGATTCTTCTCATATACTGACAACTGTATTAGCAAAACAGCAATAAGTGAAAAACAAATTCCCTATGCTGGATGGAAATTTTTGGATAAATGTCTGCCATATACACAGATTAGATGACTTTACTGCAGGGTTGGGCAAAGTATGGCTGCAGCCTGCATACAACCCCCCTGGGGCCATTTCTGCCCCCACAGGGGTCATAATTTTTTTGCAAAATAAATCCTCTCCCTACTTTCTTTTGCTCGAAAATACCAAAATGTCCTCTGGGGGTGTGGGGGACATTTTCAACACATTTGGAGCCCCCTCGGGTCCCCCAGGGATTAAAGCAATTTTTCTGATTTTTAAAAAATCACCTCCAGATGGCCTCTAAAAGATGTAGGAGGTTTTCCCTCAATGTTTCAGAGCCCCCACAAGCTACTTTAGACCCAGGAGAGGGTTTTAAAAAAAGTCAGGAAGTGACTTTAGATTACTTTCTATTTTTTAAAAAAGACTTTCTTGTACATAAAATGGCACAGAAAGGCCCCAAAACATGGTGAAAATCCCCCCTATGTCTCCTATAGTGGCATTTGGGGGTATTTTTAAAAAAACTCAAAGGGGAGAGAGGTTGGTGGTAGAACAGCCCTCCAAGGTGTTTTAGGGGGATAATGCACACACCCCCCAACCTTCCACAGCTGCCCACTCTTGCTTTACATCAACTCTTACCTCATCTGTCATGTGGCAGTGGCCTCAGAAAGCTTAAAATCAGGTGAAAACCAGTGTCTTGCCGGAAGGATCTGGTCATCAGAGCCTACAGTTTTAGCCCACAGCCCCCAATCATCACAGCCACAGCTGCTTTGCTTCCATATCAGTGGCTTTTGAATCCTTTTGAATTTGAAAACAGCAATCCAAGGGAGAACAGGCTTCAGCACCTTGGACAGCTTTTTTGAGGTTTGGATTAAAACCCACAGCAAATTAATTCCCCCACTGACATGAAAGCCACCGGCTACACCTGTCTCTTCACTCAACTCCTAAAATGGCAGTCTGGCATTACGATGACAACTGATGAGAGCTTTTCCTCCAAGCTTACTAGCAAAAGTAGCTGGACTCAAAATTTGTAAAACAAACAAACAAACAAACAAACAAAAATAGCTTCATTTATATACCGCTTCATACCCTTAATGAGTGTCTAAGCGGTTTACAATTGTAAGCTATTTGCCCCCCAACAATCTGGGTACTCATTTTAGCGACCTCGGAAGGATGCAAGCCTGAGTCGAGCTTCAGCCCTTTGGTGGTCTTGAACTTGCCACTTTATGGTTTTGAGTGGCTGCAGTACAGGCATTTAACCACTGCGCCACCAGGGTAGGTCAGAATAGCCCCCATTTTAACATACCAAGTCTTTAAGCAAAGTGATACAGCTGTCAGTGATAGTCAGTGTGCCTGCCCCGGAGTGTCTGAATAATAATAGTAAATTGGCAAAGGTGGCACTTGTGGTCTCTTCCCATTCTAAGATTTTTTTCCTTCCTGTTTCCAGGCCCCAATTCCTTCAATCTTTCTGTCTGCAACTAGCATCCAAGTACAACTGATCTCTGTATACCCTCTGAGAGAACGGCACTAAATGGATGCTATTTTTGTTGTGTGCCTTCAAGTTGTTTCTGGCTTATGGCAACCCTAAGGCAACCCTATCACAGAGTTTTCTGGGGGTGAGAGTGTGTGACTCACCCAAAGTCACCCAGTGGGTCTCCATTTACAGACACACAATAGAAAACATTAGTTTCTAATTTCCGTTAATACTGTTTAATTACAATTGCTCTTCCCCTCCCTCTTCCATCTTCCGAGTACACTTTCAGTGAACTCAAGTTATAGATTTGTAAGTAAAACACAAAGGAGGCATTTTCAGACAACACAGAAATTTGAATTCATTGAAGAATATGATTTTTCCAAGGGTTCAGACTCTGCATATTAAATTCAGTAGATATTAATGAATGCAAAAAGGGGCTGATCATGGGTCTATCCAGTGTGTTACATAATACGATTAATGAAGATTAATGAACATGCTTACAATTGTGTGGCAAATAGTTGCTTTCTGTATTTGGCAGGATGTTGGAAAGCTCTTGGTTTGTCTGGGTATCACAAATGAGCCACATTCCCATGAATATTGATTATGATAAGAATTTGGACTGGGTCTCCACACAGGTAAGGTTTAATAATTGTGTGAGTATGCACAGGACTACTTGTATCCAAAAGTAAATTAATAATAATAATAATAAAGTTTTATTTATAGCCCGCTCCTCTGTATCCAATCGGAGCAGGTTACATCAATTAAAAAATGCAAGATAAAATATACATGACCCATACCCAACCACCCGCCCCTTAAAATTAAATTAAACTAGCATCAATTAAAATGACATAATAAAAATTTCAATTTAAAACAGCAACCTATTGCATAGAGATCAGGGTTAAGATGTTAAAATGCTAATGGGAGAGCTTAACCCAAACAGAGCCGGGAGGTTAAGAACTTTCTGGGAAGGCCTGCCGGAAGAGATGCGTCTTCAAGGCTTTTTTAAAGCAATCAGAAGATGTAATAAGACGCATCTCGTCTGGCAGGCCATTCCATAGCCTGGGAGCGACAGCCGAGAAGGCCCTCTGGGAGGTCTGCGTCAGTCTAGTCTTCATAGGCTGCAATAAGTTCCTCCCAGAAGACCGGAGTGTGCGGAGGGGTTCGTATGTTCGTATATTAACATGCTAGCATTACTTCTGGCCAAACAGAGTAAAATTGCAGCTGAGCTGGACACTTATTAGACTAATATATTTAAACTGGAGGAACAGATGCAGACATGGATGTATAGTGACAATGAAGACTTAGTGGTCCCAACTGGGCCAAGGAATCATGGAGACTAGAGGCAGCAAAGGTGCAGTTTACATGGTGAAAATTAGTCAGTAGGGAAGGACAAAGAAGTAGGGGGAAGCAACAAACTGTTGGTATGGGGAAAGACTTCGATTAATTCCATAATTCATCTTAGCCAACAAGAAAATGGAAATAGTCAGAGTGTTGCCATACCTTGGTTCAAATATTGATTAGAGCAGACACAGGCAGTCAAGAAATCAGAAGAAGACTAGGACTGGGAAGAGCTGCTATGAATGAACTGGACAAGATCATAAAATATAGTCATAACTTTGAACACTAAAGTGAGATTGTCCAAGCCAATGTATTCCCTATCACCATGTACAGATGCGAGAGATGGACAGCAAAAAAGAAATCAATTCATTTGAGATGCAGTGCTGGAAAAGAGTACTATAAATGACCAAGAAAACAAACAAATGGGTTCTAGAACAGATCAAGCCCGAACTCTCTCTGGAAGCCAGAATGATTAAATTGAGGCTGTTGTACTTTGGCTGCATCATGAGGAAAAATGAATCATTAGAAAGGACAAGGTGGAGGGCAGGAGAAAGAGAGGAAGACCGTGTGTGGAGGTCACAGGTTTGAGCAATGTGGTTGAGGAAAGGAGCTCTTGGAAATGTCTCAGGGTCACCATGAGTTTTTCTTCCCTGCTCTGCTGCAGAACACTCAGTCTCCAGTTCTTCTCAGTAATTCAGAATGAATTAAGCCCATGAGCCCAATAGTTAGGCTCATAATAATAAGGGCAGTGAGAACTGGGAAAGAGAGAGCATGACTGATCTAGGAACTAAGTGATGACCCTTTACAACTATGTAGATAAAGCAATGTTGGAGATACCATGTAGTCATGCTAACAGTGGGAGGGACTTGGCATGAATATACAGTAGTTGTCATCCTGGAAAGCAGACTATACAGTATTATTATATTGCAATTCCTATGTATTTTTTTCTTTCAGCTCGAGGCAACCTGTAATGTTCACCAGTCCTTCTTCAATGACTGGTTTACTGGGCACTTGAATTTCCAGATTGAACATCAGTAAGTATTGACCTCTAATAAGTGTTTTCTACATATCCAAGGCTCTCTTAATGATGAGAATCCCTCATTTCTAAGAAAAAAGTGTAAATATGTGAAACATTTCTATTATGGTAAGCATTCTGGAGAAGCACTTGTTTGTGGCTTGCACGCTGTCTTTTGAAATACCCAGTTGTAGCAGTTCCAAAATAAACAATTTGAAATCTGCTTTCTTTTTAGCCTTTTCCCCAGAATGCCACGACACAACTTCTGGAAGGCAGCCCCTTTGGTGAAATCTTTATGTGCCAAACATGGTATTGAGTACAAGTGCAAGCCTCTGCTGACAGCCTTTGCAGATATCTTAAAGTATGTATCAAAGAAAAAAAAGCATAACAAAAAAGTGTACAGGCGCAGTAAGGATGACTATCCTTTATCTGGAATTCCAAAATACTCCAAAACTCAAAATGCCCATGAGTGGCTGAGATAAGCACACCTTTGCTTTCTGATGGGTTCAATGTACACAAACTTTACTTAATGCACAAAATTATTGAAAACACTGTGTATAAAATTATTTTCAGGCTCTACATACTGATTCTACAGACTAACATGGCTTTATCTTTGAATTATACCCCTTTCAGGCTGTATGTAGAAGGTATATACACAACATAAACAAATTTCATGTTTAGACTGAGTCCCATCTCCAAGATATCTCATGTTGGAATATATGCAAATATTCCAACATTCCCCCGCAACACTTATGCTCCCAAGCATTTCAGATAAGGGATACTCAACCTTTTACAGTAGTTTGTTGTTGTTTTTGCCTTCCTGTCATTTCTGACTTATGGCAGTCCTAAGGCTAACCTATCACAGGGATATCTTGCAATATTTGTTCAGAGGGAGTTTTTCAATGTCTACTTCTGAGGCTGAGAGAGTGTGACTTGCCCAAGATCAGTCAGTGGGTTTCCTTGACCAAACAGGAATTCAGACCATGCCCTCTCAAGTTCTGGCCCAACATTTAAACCACACCACATTGGCTCTTCACCATTTATAGCAGGATGGGGAACATTCTTCATCCTTGGGTCACCTTATGTATTCCCCTTTGACAAGGCTGTCAAGTTGTGTCTGACTGTAGGGGGCAGTGCTCATCTCCATTACTAAGCCAAATGAGCCAGTATTGTCAAAGACAACTCTGTGGACATGTGGTCAGCATGACTGCACAGAATGCCTTTACAAGCATACAAAAGCACATTTAAGTTTCTTTGCATGTACTCAGCAGTAAGTTTCAGTGCAACAACTTTCTTTGCCAAACACACTCAGATCTATGCTGCAGCTCTGCATGCAAAGTTAATTTCTTCTCTTTTTTCTTGTCACTGCAGGACCTTGAAGGATTCTGGAGAAATTTGGTTGGATGCCTATCTGCATAAGTAAGAGGTGCTGACTTTGCAGAGAATGAGGCCTTTAGCACAATGAAGACATACCTCTTACCAGAATATGTTATTTTATCTGTCTGAATATTTTCCTTATTTATAATAAACTACTTCAACATACTCTGGCCAGAATGCTGTTGAAGTCTTCTGTACATGTGAATGTGCTGGCGTATACATGACCATGCATAGATTTCTTAACTGTTTACAGTGAAGAGACAAATGGCAAATACAATTGAGGGAAACAAGGGATTTATGCCAAGATCTCTTTAATAGATTTATACACAGAACATTTATACATAAAACATGTGCCAGCAAGTTATAAAAGCAGCAACCTATACATGTGCTCCCTGTAAAATCTGAAACCAAGAGAATATTCTGAATTCACAACTCCCATTATTTTAATTTTTTTGTGTGCATTCATTACTTACACTTCTGGTTGATTACTCCTGAAGAATTGTAATGAAAAGCAAAAATATATTCCTGTGTATTTAATTAATGTGCTTTTAAAAAACACAGGTTGCAAATAAACTGCTTTTAGAACAAGTTTAAAATATTCAGATAGGCTTGCTGTCATCAGTATCACCATAGTTGCTCAATGAAAACTTCCTGAATCTCATTGTTCTCAATACCATAGCATCAGCACTACATTTTTTCCCCAGAACATCTATACTATCCTGCCAAATCAACTCTTTATTTTTGAATACTGCCTAATGCGGACTAGATATTATACAGTAGATGTACATAAACAGCTTAATGTTTAATAAAGCAGCAGCAACCATGTATTACCTGTTTGAACAGCACTGTAAAGAATTGCTTAAAGCTTCTCCTCAACAGCCATTCTTTATTGCTCATAATAACCCTAAGCTGTGGATGAGGAAGGCTTCTGAAGGGGGAAGGTGAGTTAGTCACCATTTCCACCTGCTCCATCCAGCTCTCTTGTTAAAAACAAGAGATGACCCAAAACCCTAGAGACTTAAAGCTACTTCGGGCTTCACTTAACTACAGGGTCACAGAAGCTTTCAGAATACAAAATGATGCAATGCAATCATAAGTACTTAATTCATTCATGACGCTGTCTGGAATATAAATTATTTTATTTACTTATTAATTTAATGGATTTGTATTCTGTTTTTCTCCCAAAATGGGATTCAAGGTGGCTGTTAACTAACATTCAAGGCAAATCAATTGAAATGGTGCTATCTCCCAAATACTATTTTGCTTTTCTCCCGTTTTGAGCAATATAGGCTGGAATATAGCACTATAGTTTCACGGCTACAGTTACTCTCAGCCCAACATACCCAATCTCTACTTATCAGGAAGCAGCCACTGTGCTCAACAGGGGTCTATCTTCCAATTGCTTTGAAAGCAGAGTTCCCACCACCTCCCGTGAGTGACCTCCACTGCAACAGGCAGAGGAAGGTCCCTCTCTCAATCACTCCTTACACCAGAGATTGCTCACCTAAGGGAGGATGGGAATGTCAGTCAGCTGCTTTCCAAATGATGAGAACAAACTGCTTCTTCCCAGTAAGTGGGCATTGGGGTACTTCCACAGTCCTTATGTGAAGATGGGACCATATTGGGATCACAAATGCATCATTCTAGGGGTTGCTGCCACACTGCAGAAATAAAGCAGTTTGACACCACTTTAACTGCCATGACTCAGTGCTATGGAAATCTAGGATATGTAGTTTGACAGGGCACCAGAGCTCCGACAAGGGACCCTAGATATTCCACAAAACTACAAATCCCAGAATTCCATAGCATTGAGTCATGCAGTTAAAGTGGTGTCAAACTTCTTTATTTCTGCAGTATGACAGCAGCCCTTGAGTGATGCATTCGTAACTGTTACACATTTGTAACTCTCCAACAGGATTCCAGACATAATCCTGAATTTTCTCCAAAAATGAAATTGAATACTTCCCCCCTGAAACATGTCAGGATTTTTTATTTCCCCAGTGCTGTACCCCTATCATGTACACAACATGTTTACTGAACTTTTTTCTTGCAACCACACCAAATAAAAATACCGTATGTCTTTTGGACCACAAGAATGTGTTGAAAAAGATAGTTTTCTAATGTGTGGAAAAAAAAAACCCTAGCTATATAGTTACATGTTCATCCATATTTTCAAATTGTCAAAAAATTCAAACAAGTCTTCCTTTAGTCTATGCTAGTTATATAGTTACAAGGAAGGAGATGCCACTGGTCAATAAATCAAACTTTTAATATGCCATCTGATATACCAGACTAATACAACTATGTTTCTAAGAGACTAAGCAGACCGGTAGCTTCTGCTGGCTTCGGGGAGGCGTGGGGGCGCAGCCTTCAGATTCTGCCCACCCCAAAGCCAGTGTCATGCCGCCCATCCTACCAGACAGCAGACAGTGTTGTGGCAATGCTGAAAAGCTGATGCCATGGCAGAAAAGCTGCCCTTCTTCCACCCCAAAAAGGAATGGCATCTTGTTGCTTCTTTTTGAGCTGGAAAAATCTGGATTGGGGCCCCGATTTGGCACTGAAAAGGGAAGTGTTAAGCCACCCCTTTAGGGCTGTCTGTACCAGCCCTAAAGTTTATTAAGCCAGAGTAAGTGGGAAGCCTCATAAAATTAAGAGGATATTTTCTAGTATTTCTAGTTGCTCCATTTAATATTTTCATCCGAGTATTCATTTTAAAAAAGAAATCTTTACAAAATTCAGTTTCTCACAACTGGTTAGTTTATATAACCGACACTTTTTCTTTTAGGTGACAAATGTAGACTGTTTAATCAGGACAAGCGAGCAGATAAGTGTCTAGTTCTTCTGCAGCAATTCTACCAGACAAGGAATTGTACATCTTTGATAAAGTTCTCATTTGACAGAAGTTCTTCATTTTTGGTGTACTTCAGATTATAATGTGGATATTATCTAGCAACACTGAACTCGGCCTCAAAAAATTCTGTATGACATGAACTACACAGAAGAAGCAAAAGTGGTCATCAATATTTATTGAAATCTACAAATCAAAACTAAAGTAATGTCAGCATAGCATATCTAGCAAAGACAGACTAAGCATCCTACCATAGAGGGCTGATAGTGTACAGCACTCAGAGGCAGGACCAACACCCTCTAGATTTCTTGACAGAAGCATCTACAGTTATCTTGACAAGATCTGTGCCCAGTAATCAGCAATGTCAAACATTTTGTCTGCACAAATTCATCCCAATTCATCTGTTTAGCTTGAGCTGAAGGCCTGGCAACAGCTGCAGTTTTTGGGTACTGCAGACCTACAGTAAGTAGAGCTGTGTTGGCAGCTTGCTATGGATCCAGTTGGAGGGGAATAACAGAGTTTTTAAAAATAATGCTTACTTTCCTCTCTTGAACTTTGATGTAGCAGCACCACTGCCCTTTGCTTTCTTCTTGGCAGATCCCTTGGGTTCTGGCTGTTTGCGCTTGGCTGAAGTGATGGAACCTGTGATCTTGAAGAAGTCATCGAGTCGGCCCTGAGTGCTACCCTGACGACTCTTGTTGAGTCTCTTGATTCCATTATGGATTCTTTCTTCATTGAACTGCTTCTCCCCACACATGAAACTAACAAGCCCTTCTTCATCTGGTTCACTCCATTTCAGCTCCACAGTGTCTGGGTCTATGACTTCAGGCTCCAAGAAGAGCTGCTGGGCCTCTTTGTGCAGCCAGTTCTCAGGCACAGAGTACTTCTTGGTATCTATCTGTTGAATGATCTTTTCTATGCTCTTGTGCTGCTTGATGAGCTCCACAGCACGCTTGGGTCCGATGCCACGAATACTCTCACAGTAGTCACAACCCAGCAATATGCAAAGATCCACAAACTCCTTGTGAGTCAGGCTCATATCCTGAAGAATTCGGTTCAGGTGGAATTCCTGAATGGGCAGTTTTTTTGCCTCACTGGCTGTAAGATGTCGCATTAGTACAGGGCTACCAAAGGTCAAGCAGTCCATATCCTCTGTCGCAGCCGCATACACCTTGTTAGCTTTCACCAGGGCAGCACAGCTAGCTTCGGCTTCACCGGGTGCATCCACATAGGGGATACCCATCAAGGTCAGCAGCTTTTTGCACTCATCATTGTGCTGCTTGGTCACCTTAACTAACCTTTTGCTGAATTTTTCTACATTTTCCTCCTCTCCTGCCTCTTTGGCTTCTTGCAGTTGCTTCTCTGCTTCAGTCCTCCGCTCAGTGCGCTTAGCCAATTCACCAGACTTCAACTCTGGGGGTTTCCCATCAAAGACATAGACGGGCTTGATGCCATTTTCCACCATGCGGATGGTACGGTAGAACATACCCATCAGGTGGCTTGTGGTCTCACCTTCTTCATTCTGTAGCATATCAGCCCCTTGTCGTACAGCAATCAGGAACTGATAAATACTCATAGAAGCATCAATGGCCACCTTCCGGCCAAAATAACTCTTAATGTCGTTCTCTCGAATAGCAGCAGGAGCAATGTCTGCAATCAATTTGGCCAAACCGTGGATTCCCATCTTAGTAACAAAACTGGAGGTTAAATCTGACTCCGGAGTGATAAAAACACAGGAGAAACCTAGGAAGCAAAACAACAGATATAAACTCAAAGTTTAAGCAAACCCATATCTTTCGGCATAGGTTTGGGCTATACTCTTCTTGCAGTTTCAACTCTGGTGGGGCCCAGAGTTCGTTGTCTGGGTCAGTCGCTATGGAATTCTGGGAGTTGGAGGTTGTTGGGAGGCCCAGAGTTCGTTGTCTGGGTCAGTCGCTATGGAATTCTGGGAGTTGGAGGTTGTTGTGGGGCCCAATGGGCCCCACAACAAACTCCAACTCCCAGAATTCCATAGCCTTCAGCCAGGGAACTTAAAGCGGTGCCAAACCGGGTTATCCCCCCAGTGTGGATGCAGCCAGGGAAGGCTAAGCGTCTCACCAAACTACAGTACAGGAGAGCTGGGTTCGAATCCAGACTTGTCCACGAAACCCACTGTACGGCTGTCAGTCAGGAAAGAATCCTCCTCCTCAGCTCCAGTCCTAGTCACAGCTTTGTATGTTTGGCGCCTTCTTTGAGGTGGGTGTGTGTGTGATCTCAGAATAAAGGCCTCCGCGCCCGCTGCTGCTGCTGCTGGGGGATGTAGTTCTCCCCTCACCTTTTCGCGTTCAAGCTTATGGATGAACCGACTACCCTTCCCGTCAGCCTCTTGAGAACTCGCGAGAGAAAGGATGTGGCGAGATAGAGCGTGAGAGGAGGCGTGAGGGGATTTTTTTTTAAAGCCCTACAGGAAGTGTGCTGGGGGATGTAGTTCTCCTCTAACCCGTTCGCGTTCAAGCGGATGGGCGGACGGACTACAACTCCCGTCAGCCTCTTGGAGAGAACTCGCGAGAGAGAGGGAATGTGGGCGAGAGAAGGCCTAGAGGGGATTTTTTTAAAACAGGAGGTGTGCTGGGGGATGTAGTTCTCTTCTAGCCTGTTCGCGCACAAGCGGATGCGCGGACGGACTACAATTCCCGTCAGCCAGAGCGTGATAGCGTGAGGGTGGGAAGTTCCCGGATGGAGTTCTGGTGTCTCCGCAGAGAGGAAGATATTCATACGTGTCCCTGCGCCGCCTGGGAAGAGGAAGAGGAGGCCTTGGCTGCGCTCCCAGCGAAAGAGCCTGAAAGCTGAGGCAGCAGCAGCAGCAGCAGCAGGGAAGGGACCAGGGAGAGACATGGTGAGGGGCTGGAGGGAGCCTCTTTGGCCCCTGCTGCCTCCTCTTTTCCTGCGATGACTGAGGGAAGCTCTGTTTTAGAGCAGGGGCCCCTTTAATAAGAGATGTTGGACTCCATCTCCCAGAATCCCAGGCCGTTGGCCGACAGGGCTGAGGCTTCTGGGAGATGGAGTCCAGAATCTCTTATTAAAGGGCACAGTTGTAGAGAGAGTGTGACTCCCAGAAAAGATGGGAGGCTGAGGTGAGGTGAGGGGAGACCCAGGATGGCGCCACAACGCACTTCGACACCGCTTTAACTTCCCAGGGTTCACTACTGTGCTGTTTTGGGATTTGTAGTTTGGTGGGAGGCTTAGCACTGGTGCACCATGAGTAGTAGTAGTAGTGTGCCTTCAACTCGTTTGCAACTTACAGCAAACCTGTCAGAGGAGTCCAAAACTCACTGCAGAAATAATCAGTTTGAGACGGCTTTAATTGCCCTGGCTCAATGCTAGGGAATTCTGGGAAATGTAGTTTTGTGAGACATTATTCAGCCTTCTCTGTCAGGGAGAGCTCTGGTGCCACAATGAACTACAACCCCCAGGATCCCCTAGCACTGAGCCAGGGCAGTTCAAGCCGTCTTGAACCAAATTATTTCTGCATTGTGCTCTAGACCTGGTTTTTCTTGGCAAGAGTCGTTCAGAGGAGGTTAGACATTGCCTTCCCCCAAAGCTGAGAAAGTGTGACTTGCCCACTTGACTCGTGGCTGAGCTGGGCATTTCAGAACTACAGATCCCAGAATTCCATAGCTCCGAGCCACGGCAGGTGTGGCAGCAGCCACAGTCCATAAAAGTAACTTCTGCCCTGAAAATAATTAGTTCCTGGTGGGCAGCTCTATGGGAGGCCAGACTGCCCCTTCTGCCATCCTTCTGCTGGCAGGCAATCATCTTTCATTTAGACAGACTCTTGGCGACCAACGTTGTTGCATTGGGCTCATTCAGTGGCGTGCAGGTGCTGGACCTCTATCATTTAATTTATAGCCTGCCTTTCTTGCTAAAGGTCAAATGCTTTCAAACAGTTTTAAACTGGGGTCTTTAATGGGGCTGTTTTACTGGCTTCTCACTGTACTTTGCGAATCACTGGCTTTTCATTGTACTTTGTTTCAATGTACGTTGAGGGTTGCCTTCCATCCCATGTAAGGGGGAAAATGGGTTTTATATATATACAGTATGTATATATATATATATAGACAAATTGCTATGTTCACTCTCTTCTCTCCACATTCAGGAGCTTGAGACGATGAGCAGATACACCAGCCCAGTGAACCCGGCTGTGTTTCCACATCTGACTGTGGTGCTCTTGGCCATTGGCATGTTCTTCACTGCCTGGTTCTTCGTGTATCCTCTTTTCGCAAAAAGCGGCACTGCTGAGCGATGGGATGCTCGGGTCAAGACGTGTTTTGTTTGCTTCAGGAGTGTATGGGCAATACTGCAAATTCCTGAGCGGCTATATGCATTTGTTATTTCAAATGGGAGTTATCATAAGTTCTTGACAAACACAGTGGGCATTTTTAGACTATCCTTCAGTGAAGTGAGATGTTAAGTCTACAGTTAGAGTGATAAAACACCTATATAAAATATTAAATCATGTGCCTGATGAAAACTCTATTCTGGTGTGTCTTATAGAGCGTGACTTTAAACATTTTCATGTTTAGAACTAACTCCCTAGTAAGTACAGATGTGATTACAGCCTTAAAGATGGAGTATCTTTCTCAGGAACTGGACAAGATATTGCTTTGTCTTGAGTTGTGAAGGAAAGATAAATTCTGATACTCTGTAGTTGCAGAGAGAATCTTGAAAAATGAAAGTAGTAGAAAATACATAGAAAACAAATAATAGTAATAATAAAGAACTGTAAAGGTGTTCAGGAAGATATTTTGTTGTTGACTATTTACTATGTTGTTGTAATTTGGGGTTCTTTGGTTATCAAGAGAATAGTCTTAACACTTCTGCTGTATGTCTGCATCTCTAGTGCATAAAGAGACAGAGAGCATTCAGTGCAGATGGATTTCTTTCAAGAGAAAACTTGCCATATGCAACATTTAATTGCCAGTAGAAAAAACTTGTGTAATTACTTGTGTAAAGCGTAATGCTATGGGCAACTTGTGGCCCTCATGGTGCTGGACTGCAAATCTCATTAGCCCTAGCCAGAGTGGCCAGTTGTGTAGGATGATGGGAGTTCCTGTCCAACATCTGGAGACCATAAATTGTCATCCCAATGCTAGCTGAACTGATCTCAGCCCAAGTATTAGCAGTAATGCCACAGAAAGGAGAGGGATGTATCTCCCGATATGTTTCATTCAAGCTTTGTATCCCTATAGTCTTTTCAGTATAAGCTTCAAAAGTGCTGATAACATAAGATCTCCCCTGAAGTCTACAGGAAGAAATTGAGAGAGGTCCTGCATCACTTCAGTGTAGTGTAAATAACAAATAATATACTTGTTCCTCTTCTTTACATCTGTTCCATTCCTTTTAAGCATAGTCACACAGAAATTAAACAGGTGACATATTTTCAGTTTATGCCAAGGGAAGCCTCACCTGTTTAATGTCTGCACCTCAAGCATCTGTCAAAAGCTGTGCATCAGTACAAAGAGTTGATCCTGTTGAAGAGGATCAATTTTTCAATGCAGATTTTCTTCAGTTTTCCATTTCTGCTTATTGCTTTAATTAATATATCAGTTATGAAGTGACTTCTACTAAGTATACTCGGGATATTTACAAGGAATTACTCATTTCCCTGGTAGCTTCACTCTTTATGGGCTTCGGAGTACTCTTCTTACTGCTCTGGGTTGGAATCTATGTTTGACAATAAGCCAAGAGCTGTTTCAGGTAAGATATTAAAGTTGAATCTTGTAATGTGGATTTTCTAGGCCATTCCGAATCTGGGAAAATTTCCAGAAATTTTAGTGGGGTCCTGTATTGAATAGGATTGTATTTAGCAAGTTTGACTTCATTTAATTAAATATATATATAAATTATGTCAGGTCTCAATCATTTTTCCAATAGCTGAAAGTTCTTAAATTGGATAAGTTGGTAGACCTATAAGCATTTTTTCAGTTCAGTTCTGGATATGTTTGCTCAGAAGTAATTCCTTCTGTAAACTGGTATCCCACTGAAATCCTGCATTATAAAAAGGGTGACAGTCTGTATTCATTCTTGCCTTGGAATCATAAAGAGAAAGGCTTCGTATGCTTCCAGCACCAGATAATGTTCTGAGAATGTTTTGCTTATTTGTGGTTTACGGCTTGCTAAATTCAGAACTTTTCTTTCAACCAACCTGTTCAAATCATTAATACATTAGAACAAAAGTATCTAATTCTTTATCAAAGAAGTCAGAAGT
The DNA here is from genome assembly GCA_034509955.1 of Urosaurus nigricauda. Classification (NCBI taxonomy): domain Eukaryota; kingdom Metazoa; phylum Chordata; class Lepidosauria; order Squamata; family Phrynosomatidae; genus Urosaurus; species Urosaurus nigricauda. The sequence goes on from JAOEGL010000001.1 coordinate 119,827,801, forward strand.
CAGAGTTCTGGCTCCACCCAAGTAATCGTTGTTTGCTGAGAAAATGAAATAACCCCTTAACCTTAGTGCAGTGCTGGTTAACTTTTTCAATAAAATAGGAAGAAGAAATAACTATCATAGTGCAGATTAAATTTTTCAAACATTAGTAGGTTTGGTTTAATAGGAGAGAAGTTGCTTAAAGTCTGCATGAGAAGGCTACTACTGTTCTTACCCCTTCTTGTTGTGTGCCTTCAAGTCATTTCTGATTTAGGGCAACCCTATCATGGAATTTTCTTGGCACGTTTCTTCAGAGGAGGGTTGCCGTTGCCATTGCCACCCTCTGAAGTTGAGAGTGTGTGAGTTGCCCAAGGTCACCCGGTGGATTTTTGTGCTGAAGCAGGGATTTGAACCCTGGCCTCCAGAATCGTAGTCCAGTGCTCAGTCCGCCACACAACGCTGGCTTACCCCCTTACTAGTTTGTTTCTTCATAGGCTGCATTAATTTTTGGGCACAAGTTTGAAGGGAACTTTAAGGTTTCACCAAAGACTGGAATTTTGGACTGGGAGAAAGTAAGGGATTTAGTAGCTGAATGGTGAGATCTGTTGGCAACTGCACTGCAAAATACACCTGTTAATCCCTTTTCTCTTAATTATTTGGCCTGAATAACATAGGATAGCAAACCTGCAATACCTGTCAAAACACTTGTCTGGCTTCTGAGGTTTTATCCCATGTCTTCCTGTTTTGAGCACCAAAGATATGATGGCAATTGTATATCGGGAAATAATTTGATCCATCTTATTTTTGCATTTCAGGTTCCAGAAGAATTGCTGAAATTTCTTTTTTATTTTTGTATTTAATGTAGCTCATCACACTTGTAGTCTATGTAAATCCTGACACATTGTTTCAGCCCAGAATATCATAACATCGGATGAATAAAGCTGACTGTGATGACATGAAGTATGTGCTCTTCTTTGTCCTTTGAATTTTCCCTCTGCCATGCACAAAGAACTAGTGGCCCTCTGTCTCCTCCTCCCATAGGACTATTAAATATACAGTGCTAATCTTTGGGGTTCCTGTACTGCACTCTCCAGGAGAGGCATGTACAATACAGCATCCTTAGTTTCAGCTGTAGGCTATACAGTGGCCCTTTTGTATCAGCTGGGGTTTGGTTCCAGGATCTGCCATGGATACTGAAATCACTGGGTGCCCAAGTCTCATATACAATGGAGAAGTAAAATGGTGTCCCTTAGCTAAAATGGCAAAATCACGATTTAGTTAGATATGGGGGGAGGGGGATATTTTCAAACTGTGGATGGCATGGACAGGGAGGACTGACTGTGTTTCAGAATAAGGAACTGGACGAACCACCTCAGTATTCCTTGTCTAAGAAAACCTAAAGAAATTCATGAGGTCACCATAAGTATATGGGTAACTTGAAGACACACATACACACACATGTAGAAATTGAAACCATGAGATTCCTTGCTTTTAAGAATCCAGTATTAGAACTGAGATTACTGTTTGTTACCCAAAAACGTATTCATATTGTTATGCTGAAAACCAGCATGTAATAGTTTGAGCGTTGGATTCCCAACTTAAGGTAACCTTAGGCAAGTCATATTCTCAAAGGCAAACCCTGCTCTGAACAAATTTTGCCCAGAAATCTCCATGATGGGGTTGTCGTATGTCAGAAACAACTTAGAAGCACCCAACAAATTCATTTCAGACTATTTTAAAAGGAATCCTAGTCTTGTTTAAACATCACACTGTCTTTACGTACTGTACAGAGACAAGAGTCACAGGTATAGGTTTGATTCCTACTGTGTCTGCTTTGAAACAGTCATCAATTGATCCTTGAAATGCAGTTAAATCTGTTGTATTATTGTAACTAGTAAAGTCATTGCTTATGATGGTTGTCACCCACACATCTCACGTTTAAGGTATATACATAAAAGAAAACATTTGGAATCAATGTACATGTACATTCCATCTTGGGTAATAGAAATGTTAAGATGGCATTGTAAGAATCTATAGCATGGTCAGACTTCATGCATTTGATGGACTATAGCATACAGAAGCTTATGTTGTAGTAAAACTTGAAGTTTCCACAAGACCGAGCAGGAGAAAGACACCATGAGACAATCTAGGATACAAAGTAGTATACTTATATATTTATTTATATAGGTACATTTCTTATGAATAAAAGTCTAGATAAGCAAAAACAGAAGTAGAGGAGTCCTGAGTACCAGAACTCCAAATAAAACCAAAACAAAATATAAATACAAATCAGAAAAGACAGACGGTAGTGGGGAAAAGTCTCCACTAAAACAAAATAACAAACTTAATAAGAGTACTCACTAAGGGTATGACTCTGAAATTGTGGACAATATACAGTGATTAAAGCTATGATAAACAAAACAAATTAGTGCTTTATCTTAAGGCTCACAGTGATGGCACAAAAATGTATTTACAGGCTTTAAGCTTTAACAAGAAGCTATATAAGGCTTATGAATTATCCTTCAAGAACTGATTCCCAATCCCTGCAGAAGAGCCAAACTTCAAAAGTTGGCTCCATATCCATCCTAGTCCCAAAAGGTGTAGCAAGGATTTCCTGTTCCAACTTAAAAGAGAGCTTCCAGCTAGGCAGGAAGCTCCAGCTCTCTCCGGTAGCCCAAGTAAAAGTCCCAGTTGTTAATTCTTCATTCTTCCATTTTGGGAAAGCATTCAAATGGCACAAGTCGTGGGGGGCAACTCTTGACACAAGGGAGTAGCGGGTGATGACCATCTAGCTATCAATCCACTTGATGTTCCTCATGCAACTTGGGCTGCATCCGTACTGCAGAAATAATCCGGTTTGACACTACTTTAACTGCCAAGGCTCAATGCTATGGATTTCTGGGAATTGTTGTTTGTTGGGGCACCAGAGCTATACTCTGGCACCCTAACAAACTACAGTTCCCAGAATTCTATAGCATTGAGCCTTGGCAGTTAAAGGGTGTCAAACTGGATTATTTCTGCAGAGTGGATGCAATCTAAGTGAGATAGGGTCAGTTACCAACTATAAAACTCCCATTCTTGGCAGGTCCTTCTTCCCTACCCCTCTCCAATACTGTGAAGCACTTTGAGGTTTAAAAAAAGTGCTATACAATAAGAAGAAGTTACAGTATTTTAAAACAATAAAACCATTAAAATCTGATGTAAAGAACACTACTGTTACGGATTATGCATATCAGATTCTCAGAGACAACACTGATGTGAATTTATCAGTGAAAATGTTTGCTATATGTACAGCCCTTCTCCCAGATTTCACTAATAGACTGGGAGAAGAAGAAAAGTGATTGGTTAATTTATTTCTGATGGCACTATGTCTGTGCTGCCTTTACCCTAATCCAGATAGGTAAGAGAATGGCTGGCTGGTTTTATAATGCACTGGGGAACCGGCAAGGAGATAGTCTGGTCAAAATGTGAATGTCCTCACCAGATTGTTTTTAATGCAATGGTACTTAACCATTAGCAGTTCAGTACCAATGTTTTATTGGCAGATCATAGCAATGGAGTGTTTCTGGTCTCCTCTGCTGCTGGGGAGGAGTGATATAAGAATCCATACTACATGGTAACAAATGGTGGCTGCTCTAAAAGCAAAGACAGGGAGTTGGGGTGCCGAGAACCAGTCTCAGCCTTGTCTCTAAAATACAGGAAATGCTGTTGGAGGACAGTAGGATGCCTGCCTTGTGATCTGGTGTTTGGTCAAGTGAAACTTTATGGATGATCGTAATTAGAAATGCAAAATACCTATTTTGGGGTATAGCTGTATGCTATCACTTAACACTTTACATTTCTATACTCTGCATAGTGAACTAAGCCCTCTCTAAGCAGTTTAATCTGTAAGCCAACTGCTCCCAACAGGCTGGGTACTCATTTTACCAACCTATGAAAAGATGGAAGGTTGAGTCAACTTGAACACATCTACTGAAAACATTACTGGATAGAAGTAAAGGAATGGCTTCTAGTGACAGCTGCATGTATAATAAGCAAGTAGATCTGACAAGTAAGTAGCTGTGTGCTAACAAAAGAGTATTGGGAAAATGTGGTGGAATTAGCTGAGTGGCAATGCTTCACAAAGTGGTCACTTGACCAGTGGGTATAGTACTGTCATAAGGTGGGTGCAACGTGCCATAAACCTGGTGCCCCAATAGATTTGCAGGTTAATGTTGGGAAGGACTAAGGTTAAAGATAAATAAGAATTCCCAGCAGGAAGACAGTTAAAAAAATAAAAATAAAACACCTTTTCAAGCATTTCTTTGAAGGAAAATAATAGGAATTTGGATCACTGACAAATGCAGCTATAAATAGATGATCCCCTAAAATGGTAAAGAAGGGTATTCCCCCCCCCCACCTATAATTTTGTCTTATGCTAACAGTAAAAGAATTGCAGCTGTTTATTCTACTTCAAACTCTGCATGTGTGTGAGAGCAAGAGGGAGATAAAATAAGATCCATCCAAGAGATGGCTTTATCATGCTATTGCCCTGCTACTTTCACTAAATTTTACAGGTCTTTGTACCATGATCATAAACAGAATTGATAAACAGCATGAATAAGATGCGGTGGCTTTTTTATCTCCCCCCCCCCCTGTATCTTATTGAACAATTGTACATTGTGGTCCCCTACTTATAATCCTCCCCTGTTTTTCTATTATTTCTCCAGTCTTTTTTCTTACTAAGGAACTTAATTTCTGGATGGAAAAGGCAGATAAGCTTCACAGTGCCTTCTACCTTGAAATAGTGTAAGACTCTCAAGCAACCCAAAAGCACTGAAAAGAAGATTCCTCCCCACTCTCTCGCACAGGCAGGAAGAGAATGTTTCACAGATTAAACTTAAATCTGCTCTGCATTTCTGGTCCAGTTTTCATAAGTGATGCTTAACTGTGAAATTTTTCCACATTCACTTGAAGGAAGTCCCCCTCACTTCAAGAGGGTTATTTAGAGATAAACCAGCACAGGATTGCAGCCTGAACTGATTTTTGCACTTCTTTGATTTGCAATATAAATAAGGAGAAAACTGCCTTGGCTAAAGTGTGTATTTGTTTTACAACAGCTCTCTTCTATTCCCCCTCCCCCCGCACTGTAAAATGCTCAGTAAAGTGGAAGGCAGTAGGAAAAGACTGCATCACAGGCGGATTGATTCAATTAAGGAAGCCACAGCCCTGAGTTTGCAAGACCTGAGCAGGGCTGCTAAAAAGAGTGTTTCTCAGAGGTCTCTCTCTCATAGGACTGCCATCCGTCAAAACTCATTTGACAGCACATAAGAGCTGTAAATTATTGTCAAATTACATATTCCAGTCTGAACGACATTCGTGATCTTTGACACAGGGCCAAAATAACTGTTAAGAGGGAGAAAGCAAACATGGATCTTTGTCATCATGTGTAATTGTGCCCCTAGGTCACTTTCTCTCCCTCTTCCCCTTTCTCTGTGCCAAGGAAAAAAAAATACTCTATTACTCTGTTTCTTGGGAAACAGTGCCACACAGTGATGAGTACTGGCAGTTGCAGCTGTACATTCTTTACATCTTTTGTTTCTTGACAGCCAGGCACCTCATAGGCTATTAATGAGACTTTTCAAGGCATTCTCTACTGGATCTCTATCCAAGGTCCTAGTGCCTATCACTGCTGATCCTAGTAAGTGGGATACTACATACCTTGCTGCATCATTTCCTGATGACTGCTCTCAAGAACTCAACATACAGAATCGTAAGGAATGAGAGCAGCCATAATAGGCTCTAACAGACACAGAGGTCATACACACACAGAACTCTTTCAAGAATTTGGCTTCTCCCAAAGAATCTCCAGATCTATGGTTTGGTGGGAGTCTGAACATTTTCTGTCAAGAAAGTTGTTTTGCAAGAGGCAACGAGTCTTAAACCAGATCAAACCTGTACAGTAGAAAAGACCTCGGGGCATCAAATAATAGGCAGCTTCATCCAGGAATGCAGGCATCATTACATCTTTCACCAATGCATTAAAAAACCCAAACCACCATCAACAGAGTTCCTTCCTTCACACATTAGCCTTCTTTCTGTGCTAGGGGACTAAAATAACCCACGAGCAGAATTTTGTGCATCTACTGCAAAAATAAAAATAAAAATAAAAATAATGACTCACTGATTTAAAATCAGACTCAGGATTAGAGAACAGTAGCAGCAGTTTGCTAATGCTTCCTGTTCTTCCCTTCCCAGTCCCCTCCCCATGCAGCTATGCTCACTCTTAAAGAGGAGTCTCAATTACCTGGCTCCTCTGAATACAGGGTAAAAGCCTGATATGCTGAATAGTTGTGCATGTCCAACTGTCCTAATTTGTCCCAGGACCCAGTTTAGAGTCTGGGTGGAGGCTGGTGCTCAGCACTGGCCCATTTTGGTTTCCTATGAGAGGCTAGCAGATCAATAACTAAGCAAGCTCTTTAAAAAAAAGATCAGTGGTTTAGCAAGTTAAAACCTTGTAACAGTAAGTTACCCAAAATATCCTCAGAATTTCAAAAAGACTTAAGGCCTGGAGTGAAAAAGTGTCCCGTTTGTTCCTGACATAGACCCCTTGGGGATCAAAAATCTTTTCAGCCTGGATATTTTCTGTGTAAGGTAGATCTCTTCTGGTGGCCTCAGCCTTTGGCACAAGGTGGTAAAGCTTAGCATGGGGTTTGCCACATGCTCTTTTTAATCTGCCATATTATGGAGCTTGTAAGGCTCTCACAATCTGTATCAAAATACAAGAGTTATAGAGTCCAGTGGCCAAGTCCAGAGATTTTCTTTGAGTCAGTTTAAGAGAAGCTGGTTACAATACATACTAAGCTTTTTGAGAAGCATTTGTCATCCAACCCTGAAAAAAAGAAGGCACATTGAGGGGGAAACTAGCCAACCTAAGAAGGTTCTTGAAGTTTGCTCTCCCTGGAATGTAAGTATATAGCAGAATAGGCAGAAAGAAGCCAGAGGTAAATCCTGTAGCTTTTCCACTGGCTGTTGCTGTTCAAAATGACTAGTCAGTCACAAGTTCCAGTGTCACCAGGACTTCTTCAGAGCACAGATGTAGAGAGAAGTGGTTAGCTGCCAGCCAAGTCAGAAACTCCAGTGTATGACTTGCAACATATCCAGGCAGAATATTCCTTTACAGAAAAAAATCCAGTGCTTCCACTTCATTTAAAAGAGATCTCCCAAAATCATCAATAAGACATTTCAATATCTTAGAAAGTTGTTTCATTGGCTTCTTTGAGTATGGAGATCCATTCCCAGCCAAACTGTATTTTACAGTTCTGAGGTGTCCAAATGGGCCAAACCCAAACATGATCCAGTGTAAAATTTTCAAATCCAGTGTAATAAGGGAGGGGAAAAAGGAAGGAGTGGATGCCAGTGTTCCTATAACTTGTCAAAAGAAAACTGCCTCAGGATTTCACTGTTTTGCTAATAGTAGTCTTCCTCCACCAAAGTTGCATGACAGTCTAATGTCAACATTCCACCACTAGAAAGAGGAACCAAACCAGCTCAAAGGGGAATGGCTTGAAGATCAGAGGCAACAGAGAGGGCCTGTGATTCACAGAAGAGAGCATCCAGCCCAGTGAGTCTTGTGGGTTCATTTCTCCTCCTGTGAAATGACAGTGGTGCTCCTGAGGCTCACTCACAGAGCCAGTAAAACTGGAAATAATAGTCAGTAAAGAGAGAACCCCTCAGGTCCACAGCAGTACTGCAGTTTGCTTGGCCCTGTCATGAGAGAGTGTAGAAAAGAAGAAAAGGTTCAAGGGAAATGGAAACCTGAATGAAAAAGGAGCACAACTTCACTTTATGGAACTACAAAGGTTAGCAAGCAGCATTTATTATGGGAAGCAGAGCTAAGGCAATGACTTATCTGCTAAGCACAAAAATAAAAATAATGTGGTAGGGGGTTCAATCAAAAAATCTTAAAATTCTTCTGTGGAAGAATTAAGTGGAACTGAATGAAGGTCAAAGCAGAAAATGAAAAAGTAATAATAAATAATAGATAAATAAAACTTTTATTTATATCCCACTGTTTGTTATAAAACAATACTAGCAGAATGCATCCTCCTATATTTCTGGCATTAATTCTTTGAAACTGGGGCAGGATGGCAGCAGAAAGGAAATTTCCTTGCAACTTGTTGCAAGGGCACGGAAGTCTATTGTAAATACATCCATGGTACAACAGCAATACCATCTGCCTCCCAGATAATTGGGGACAGGATGGGAGTAGGTGCCCAGTCTGAAACTAATTAGAACATGCACTCAAAGTGTCAGGCTTAAGAGTGGGTACCTTGCATGGTTGCCTCTGGGTGCATTAGCAACTTTGTGCGTCACCTTTTACCATGTGGATATAACACTAACGCTTCCTAAAAGTCCAGATATCCTTGCATGAATGTTCCACAACCAAAGGAATACTTGGGGAAAGAAACCAACAATTTCAACATTTGTAGTGATGATGAATCTGGATTGTGCCTTGGAAATCTATACATCATCCCAGTGAGAGCCAGATATATTCCTTCCAGTGGACACAGGATCTCCTCTTTGTCACTTGGGGCATTAAAATCTTGGATATTCATCTTTTTGTATGGTTTCCACACATGGATCTAATATGCAAACTCATCTACACCTGTTAGGTTTGAGACTTCTCTACTCCAATGGCACCAGAATTAGTCTGGTTTTGTAGGAAGATTCCACTCTGGCATGATGGGATATGTTATCTTGTGGATATGCCTTTCCCACAGAATCAAATGAAATATCATATTAGTGTTATTGGAGGAGACACAGTAGGTACTCACAGGCTTAGCAAATCGGAAATGGTAGGTAAACTCCTGGAAAGGCATCATCATCACAGGCCATCTGTATGTTGCACTCTGGAAAAGATGGAAAAGACACACACTTGCTGTGAAAGGGAAGCTGATGCTATTAGCATATTTCATTTCTCCTGCCTAAACCCAAATGCTGCCCCTCCTTAATAGGGTACTGAAACTAGAGAGGAGCAGTTAGCAAGAAACATTATTCCTGCTCCAGTTCTAAGTTACTTGACTTTCCCTGTGTCAAGGAAAGAGGAATGAGTGATGCAAGGAATTCATCATAATGAAGAGAAAAATGCAGCATAGTGACCAAAAGATTTGCTTGAAGTAAGAGGCAATATTGCATGTGCCTCCAAACACATGACTAAGTATTTACACCACGAACATAAACAGAATTCATAAATAGCATGAATTAGATGTGGTGGCTTGTTTTGTCTCCCCCACCTCTTTGCATCTTATTGCACAATTGTATATTCAGTGATAAGACCCACTGAATTTTACTGGTTCTACCTCTAGATAAGTAGAGATTTAGAATTGCTACCCAAAAGGTTCTGAGAATCCAAAAGGCACTGAGGCAATAGAGCATACAAGCTAAAGATACTATGTCCTTTTCCATTATGAGTTTAGATGCAGACATACTATCCAGCTGCCTAATACTTTTCATCTAAGATACTCTGGGTCTTACCTGAGTATCTGCTGCATCAGAGAAGTTGTCTGTGTTCACAGCACTGTGCTGGCATGGATTGGTGGATGTGAGACTACAAAGATAGGCAGACACAGCAGAGGAAGCACTAGGAAAGAGAAAAAAAGGAAACTTCTAGGATAGAGCAACAAGGTGAACAGGATTGACACACTTCTCTACCTAGCTTCAAAATATCTTAGGGCTGTGAAACAATCAAGAGCAATGTGACAAACAGGAGAAAATTTTGTTCTGTCTCCTTTCTCTCTAGACCTTATAAAATATAGGGAGAAAGGGTTCACAACAGAAGTATTTTTCTAGGAAGTTATTCAGATGGTGTAAATAATCCATAGGTTCATTCTGTGATATTCGCATGAATTTTGAATGCATCCAAATAAGTTTTTTGTGGAGGGCTGCCAAAAAAACCCCAAAACCCAGAATAATCGCTCTCAGTTTTTTTCTCCTCAAGTTTTCCTGAAAGATTTGCATTGTCAGAGTATGTGAATAACCAATGTGGACAGACCCAGGATGAGCGAAGATAAAACTCTGCACAGTGCTGACATGTGTGAGCAACAGAACTCAAGAAATGCGCACAAATGCAGTTCAGATAAAAAAGATAGTGTGAAAAACAAATTGGGAATGTATGAATGAGATTATTCTCATAGTCATGTTGCAGAACAAAACATGTGAATAACCCCTTGGGTGACTGCCAGCCCAAATAAAGGAAGAAGTAGTTCCTCTTTCTCATATATTAATTCTGCCTATCCCTACATGCAACTATGATTCCCTGCTGATTGCCTACATTTTCATTTCCATTTCAGATGGTATCCTGCTTTAGAGTCCCCATTTTCCCAAGAATTGTTACTCACTTCATCTCCAAAGTCAGGTTTGTGTTCACAGAAGTAAACTTGCTGATGGGGATGCGATAAGTGATGTTTCCTGTGCTAGAAATGCAAAGAGAAAATTATATATAACAACACATATAACAGTCAGCTAAATGTAGGCTTGTTGTAGTCATCTGATTTGGAACTGCCTCACAGAATTTGGAGAGGGAATGCAAACTTTCTATTTTTATTTTGTAATATACTTAAAATGTCATAACACTGGCAAAAGATGATCTTTTATTATTTTTTTAAAGTAAAATGTTAAAACTTTTCAAAGAGAGAATTCAAATTAGTTCTTATGAGTCTTTTCTTCATAAAGGAAGCAGACCAGGGATATATATCACATTGCCTAGTATTCCTCAATACTGTGCCTTCCAAATGCTTTGGACTATACCATCCACCAGCTTCAGTCAGCACAGTTAATAGTGAAGATGATGGGAGGTGTAGTCCAAAACATTTGGAGGGTATCAAGTTGGGAAAGAATGATCTGCCCTTTCCCTTGCTCTTCAGCCCAAAGGCATTTTAGTCAGAGATATCAGGAATTGAAGAACCTGGGATCTTGTGTATGCAAAACAAATACTCTAATGAACAGGTCTTCTTTCCTTCCAATTAATCTTCAGTCTCTTCTTCAGCAACTGACAGTTTTAGCCACTACTGCTCTACCTTACATGATCTCTGCCCATCTTCAAATGTGTCTGTTGTGCTTCTGAAGCAAATAATGACTTCACCATCAACCAAAAATAATAATAATAATAATAATAATAATAATAATAATGTATACAAACTGTCATGATGTGACAAACTAAGAAAGCATGGGAAAATTCTGAATTGATTTTAAAAAGAATGTATCTGTATCCACCCACCTACCATTCATTGTCTCATGAATCTAATCTCCTAGAAGCAGTGTATTTCACAAAGCAGCACCCCACTTCTCACACTCACCTGCATTCATCAGCAGCACAGGCCTGGGTTTTAAAAGCCACATTACTCTCCACAAGTGCTATGGTTTGAAGAAGAGGAACTAAGAGAGAAAAACCAAAGAGAAGTTACACTGCAAGGATGAAAAAGCCAAGTACGCATATTTTGAGGACATCCACTGTTAAGATCATAATATACTTCTACACCATAAAGTCCATTCCTTTCCATCAAGCCCTCTATCCAAACCACAGAGAACTTATGGTATTTTGAGAAGGATTCAGAAACAGGTAGCAGAATTTGGAAGCTCTTTTAGAGGGTATTGTAATGTGGAGTTGAAGGCTTTCATGGCCGGCATCCATAGTTTTTTGTGGAGCTTTCGGGCTATGTGGCCATGTTCTAGAAGAGTTCTAGAACATGTTCTAGAACATGGCCACATAGCCCGAAAGCTCCACAAAAAACTATGATATTGTTATGGTTTCTATATTTGAATACTCTCTCTCTGTGTGTGTGTGTATGGTTATACAATACAAATACCAACATGTGTGGCCTGCAGGGGGAAGTCAGTGGAGGAGGAGGCCCCAGTGAGGTTGTCCATCCCTCTTCTAGAGGCATTAGCTAAGGATAGACTGGATTCCCAGTTTTTGGAATTCATTTGGAGAATTCTCCTGAGGTTTGAATGGAGAAAAAAATGCAATGCTGGGCTTACCATCCTGGTTGGTGCTTTCTGTGCTTGACTTCTCTTGACCTGCTTGGCTGATGCTACGTCGCTGTCGTGACTGCCCAGGGGGGAAGCTATTATGTGATACAGGAAGATTGGAAATGTATTTGGATTTGCCCTGGAGGTGGGTAAAGGGGGAGGATGGGCTGGCATTGGGGCTTCCAAAGCCGCGTGATCTCTCCGAAGTCTTTGGCCACTTTGAGTGAGAAGCCACCTTGCCTGTGACTCCCCTTGATTTGGCTTTGATGTTGGTCACTGGTAGGAGTGACATAAGGCTTTGGTCTGAAAGGGAGAGAGAACAAGCGACAACAAAAGAATAGTTTAAGAATGTGAGATGAAAGTATACAGAAAGCAAAGAGCCACAAGGAAGCAGTAATCCATGTGAAGAATTCATTTTCAGACCATTGGCAAACCTATGTTTGGGCTCTGTCACTTCAAAATGCACATGAAGATGCACATAGTTGAATGCTCCTTCACAGAAACAATCTATCAAATAAAATCCCTCCACAAAGAAAACTAAGTGAAGAAGGCTAATTTGTGATCTCTCTCTTTTCTATGTGGAGGGACACTATATATGAAGGAGCTTTCACTTGCAATATGAGGTGGCACCACACACACAATTTTATCTCAACAGTGAGAACTGCATTTGTTGAACACCCCTTGTTCCCTTTTGGCTTTGGCTAATCATGTATCTCCAAACACAAGAAGTGTTGCAGAAAGACCTCAGAGGAATCTTCTTATGAAGAATGAATAAATGGCGATAATAGAGTGATGGGAGGGAAAGCCTCTTCACTACATCCTCACCAACCACTGAATTTATACCTTCTCATCCAAGGAGCTCCCTCACAACTTTATTTATTTATTTGATGCTTTTCTTCCAGGCTGGGACCTAAGGTGGTTTCCATTACAGTAAACATGTCCCTGTATTCAGGAAATGCAACCTCAAAGGTACTCCCACCAACAAAGTAGTGAAGATCAGGTAAATGTACAGATGCCAGAGGAGCCTTCTGATTGGAATGGGACTTGAGATTTGTAAGATAGGCTTACACCACACACCCCTGGCCATTCATACGGACTCAGGGGGCTATAATAGCATGACTAAAATCTCAAAGAGATTTTTCCTGGAAAAACAATGGATAAATTTACAGCAAATAATAACAATGTCAGGATATTTATCTCCCATGTTTTCTCTTTCCTTCCTTCTACTGGGAGAGAGTGGTGGAAAAAGTTCACAGCAGTTGGGAAGACAAAGCAAGGCAAAGCTTTCTTATTGTATCTGATGAAGTGAGCTCTTGCCTTTAAGAATAAATGCTAAAATAAAGCTGTTATCCTTTATACTTCCCCCAGCTGTTTTCTGCTTGATTGTTGGCACTGGATTTTGTTTTTGTTATCCAGCTAACAAAGCTCTTCTCCTACAACAAAAGGATGCAACACATGTCCTCTGAGCCTAAATTACTTCTTCCAGGACTGTCACAAATCCTGGTACTCTTCCATGGTCCTTAAGGACATATATATGTCTGTGCATGTGAGTATGTGTACACGTACAACTGCACTGCCCACATTAATAGGATTATCTAGATACCCATAAATTCAATCAAGTATGCCTGATGTATGGAAAGAAAAAGAGTTAGCAGACATCAATCTGGGAAAATAATGGAACCCATCCGTTATATTTTATGAGAAAAGTAATAATTGCTAATTATTATGACAGTTCCTTGCTAATAGTTTGGCAATACATCTCTCTACTTGGGAAAGAATAGGGTTTACCTGTCCGGTTGGTAGTGACGGTGGTGGTAGCCTCAGAAACAGCAGCAGAAGATGCATTATTTGGGACAGAAGAACAGCATGTGGAGAAACAAGGTGGATTCAAGCACACGACTACACTTTGGGCGGACAAGCCATAGACAGAATCAGGCACATGTGTTGTGGCTGTAAGATTTTTAAAAAGAGCACATGTGTTATTTGGTCTAGAGCAAAAGGACAAGACCCAAACTAGACCTTTCACTAAATGTAAAATTAGAGTTACCATAAAATGTAATTTAGTTTGCAAAATCTGAGCAGGGCAGTTGATGACTAGGATTTTTAGATGTCTCTCATTCATAGTTGTCATAAGTCTATGTAAACTTGATGGCAAATAGCTACCACAACCTGAAATGTCCTTCAGATCAGCAAGAAACAGAGCATAAGGAAGAAATTACTCCCCCCTCAATAGAAAACAAAGCTGAGCAGCAGACTTTATACACTGGAAGGGGAAGAACACCTTCAGTCTCAGGAACTGCAAAAAGCTAAAAAGAAGAAAAATACTCTGGACCTCTCACAGTGCTAACTAACAAAGGTAGCCTTTAAATTCAATCAAGAAAGAAAAGAGAAATCAGTGGACTCTGTCACAGAAGCAATGTATGGCCATCCTGCATTTCCAGTCCTGCACCTTATAAGGAGGATCTGATTGTTTTATCCTCACTGACTAGAAGTACATTTCAGAGTAGCTCCAACTTCCCATTCTCAGTCAGTGAGCTAGTGGAGTATCTCTGGATATCTCAGCTGTGGCAAACATGCTCAATTTGTAATTTTTGTAACAAACAAAAATGGAAGGATTACTATTAAGCTATCGCCTTAGTGTGCAATGTTTCCTAGAAGGGAATCTGTGGATTGTGAAGTGTGTGCCAAATGGATACGTTCTCTGACCTATCTTCTTATGGTGGAAAGCAAGACTTTTCCTTGTTGCTGCCCTTAATTTGAAGATATGACAAGAGGGCATCACATTTTCTAGGCTCTTAAGTGCACCTGGTGGATTGTCTTCACAGTTTTCTACACACATCTTCTTCCTGGTCTATGAGGAGCTAGGGCAGAAATTAGATAACATAACCATCAATGAGTACTTCTTGGGCATGAAACTGAGTTCAGGCTTGAACATCACTGCATATGGAACAGAGTTCTTGTATCATGGATAATGTTCTGAGCTTCCTATACTAAGGGCCAAAGTTAATGCCATTATGGAGGTGACTCTCCAGGTTAAGTTCCTTGAATGGTATGGAAAGCAGAGGCTTGAAAAGTGGACATTTCAAGAGTCTTAAGACTAGTGGTAAATTTCAAGGTGGGGATCTGTAAAAAGACACAGAAGAGACCATACTAGCTTCTTTTAAAAATCAATTCACTTGAGATTGTTGGAAAAAAATGACAATGCACCAGTGACTATCAAGACACTGCCAATGGCCACATATTGCCACTTCAGGATGTTGGGAGACAGGCCCATTTCAAAAATCTAAGGCATCCTGGACTGGGACTTTGCTAGTATGACATGTTTCCTGTATAATATGTGTCCTGTTTAACCACTGGAAACCTTTCTGTATCATTTCACAGATCTTATTGATAGATGACTGATTTTAGGTCAAGTTACACCGATTTCAGCTGCTGTCTCTGCTCAACCTACAGGCACGGAAAAAATTGTAAACAAACTGGGCCTGTGTGAAGAATCAATCCTTGGTACAGGATGTCCAGTCTCCTTAGTATTCTCTATGAGTGGTCTCTGCTAAGCTTCAGGAAAATGGAAAACCATATGGAGCCACCAAAAGAACCATCATCCTTTGAGCCCTGATCTTATACAATCTGTATGATGAAAGGAAAAGTGGAAATGTATATTAGAAAAGCTCTGCAGTTTACAATGAAGAGCACTTGGTTGTTTGGCATATATATCACACAACCACAAGACAAACTGTTTGACCTTCCTTTGGTATGTGTGTTGCAAAGAGATTGATCCATGAAAGATGGTGAAGTCTGAACGCCTCTGAAGAGACACTATACTGAGGAGCCACTCCTCATAATTTATACTCTCTTTGCTGAGCAGCTGCACATGTATATTCTAGATTCCCAGAATATACTCTGATGATACCAGTTCAAGGTTGGTCTCTGTCCAGACCACATAAAGAGAGCTGCTCTCCCTGATGAATGACATCAAATGCTGAGACCAGAATAGATGTGTCCCACCAACATCATGAAAGCCATCAGGACAAAGTGAAAAGCTCTGGGTGGCTGAGCTCCTTCTTCCCTTGCCACTACTTCTTCCATTTGACAGTGGGTTTCTCAGCCTATTAGACTTCATCCTTGAATGCAAAGGGACTGTTCCAGAGGAATTTCATGGCCTAGGGTCCAACCACTACCAAAGACAACTAGGAGGAAAGAGCGAGCAGGAGCGAGACTCAGAGCCTTATTTCTTGTGTAACACTGACCAAAGATAGAAGGATAAGTACCTCAATCCTGATCTCTTCCACAAAGTAATAGTGGGGAAGAAAAACAAGACAAGTGATTGATAGTCATGAAGCAAAAAAACAAAACAAAAGCAAAGATACACTTTGGGGCACCACAGAAAGGCTAGAAATCCCAACTCAACCCTGCTCTTTGCTGAGAAGCAGAACTGAAGACTTAAGAGTCTTCTAGTACAGAGAGAATTTGTTGCTTGTCCTTGCATTTCACAGAAAAGATAAGCCAACTCACAGATATAATTTGCACAACTATGCTCGATCTTGTTTCTCAAGACAAATGTCTTCTGCACTGAATCTGAAATCAGCCTTCATTTACAGAGAATAGGAACTTCTCACAATGAGTAGTGCCATTAAAAAAAAAAAGGCTGGGCCGGAGAACGACCAGGGGCTGGTGGCCTACACTGGATTTCTGCAGAACCTCATCACATATTTCAAGCTCAGAATTTTTATTCCTCTCTCCTGGCACTGGGCAATTTCACAGCCCCCTTTTTATCCCTAGGATGATTTAGACCCAGGGAAAGTATTTATTTAAACAAGAAGAAAATTGGAAAGTAGTTAAATAAACTCCTTTCCTGAGTCTAAAACAGCCTGTCCCCACCCTCACTGCAAAATAGTCTCCATAGTGGAATTTCCCTGGTGTTTTTAGTAGAATACAAACATTATCAGAAAAAATTGAGGGAAGAAAAAAATGCTCACACTTTCTCTGTCTCTTTTGTATTTGATGGTCAATGGCAAATTTAGCAGACTATAAGATACCTTATTCACATTCTCCATCGTTGCCGAGCAACTCACTGGCATAGGATGGCCAAAGTAGAGGTGTGCCAAGTGAGGGGAGGGGGGTTATGCATTCAGTGACACTTTCTCAGTGATAGCCACAACCAATACCTACCACTCTGTGAAGGGAGAGCATCAACTGGTGTGTTTGATGAGGCAGCAGTGGAAAACATAATTTGATTCTTATCAATGTTCTCATTGGTCCTAAAATGTTAAAAAAAAATGTGGACATGAAATGTTGATATAAATAAAAACACAGCAAATGCAACAGAAAGTGATGGAATAAAGATATGAATAACATGATGTCATGTATGGCATCAGAAAAGTATTAAAATGTTACAGCAATGAATCAATGAAGAGAAAACCAGATAAGAAGCAAGAAGACAGATAACATAAGGAAATCAAGTGTGGGGATACATCAGGTAACAAAGGGTGAGAAGATCAGACATAAGCTAAAGTCAATCCCAGCATAATACCTAAGAGAAACTTAAAATCTAACAAATGGCCCAATTGTTTCCCCCTCCGTTTGACCCTTGTGCATAGGTGAGGGATGCGAATGTCAAGACGGCAAGAATGGGGGGAGGACTGTAATACAAATTGATTGTAAAAACAGTATTTGTTTGCCTTCCAACTCATACTTGTAGATTTTCCTGAAATGGCACATACACCTAAAGGGAGCAGAATTCATTTGAAAGCACAGAAACAGTCTGATGGTACAAGAGAGCCCTCCTGCCACAACTTTGTAACCAATTAGTAGCTATTTTGAGTTGGTGGGGGGTAGAGCTGTACCAATCCCTGTCCAGTAGCCATTTGCAGCCTGACAAAACCATTGCATAGGCAAGTATTGGATACCTCTTTCCACAGTTCAAAAAAGCAGTTACACTCGAGTAATTCCTGGTTATGCTAGCATTAAGCCATAAGAGGACCCAGCCTTTATTTCCATGCCCATTACATATGGGACACTGATAACTGCATTTGCCAATCCCTCTAATCCTAACCATTGATGTCTGATGTCTTAGAAGGAGCAAATGCCAGGCCTAATATTCTACCAGAAGCTAGACTGTAGGTTTCTGGTACTCGCATGCTATGACCTTTGTGCAAAAGCCACAAAAGTCTCCTGTCTTCATAGAGACTGCCAGTCAAAAACCTACTTATTATGAATTAAATTCCACTGAAATTAATGGTTTTTTCACTCCTGATTACACATTGTTCAGACTCCTAATTCATATCATGCAAATGGCCCCTCTTGGACTAAATGTAAATCTTAATGTTTGTATGTTCCTTCAAGTTGCCCACTTATGGTGACCCCATGAATTTCATAGCACTTTGTAAGACTAGGAATTCTACATGGCTCTAATACATTCATTTAAGGCTGTGCTTTTTTTTTCACCCTTTGCTTGCCTGCCTTTGATGAGAAGTCAGGATACTAGAATATGGGAAGATATAAAAGGAAAAGGGTGTGAATGAAGACACATGGTAACAAATGAGAAAGTATGTAACATTTAGATCAACAGTATACTGAAAAAGACCATACCGTGGACAGAGAGCAACTGGGATGCCAGGACCTCTGTGCCGAAAGAGAGCCAGAAGGCAACTGCTAGGCACAGTGAAAGAACTATGAGGCAACAGGAAGACAGAATAGATGGGTAGGAATGGAAGGACACAGCCACAAGAAACCATAAAGAAAACAAATTAAGATGAGGACAAGAACAGAAAAAAGGAGTGGGGGAGAAGCAAAGAAGGCAAGTGGAGGGGGAAGGGAAAGAGAAAAATCCATCAGTAAAGAGTACTCTAATAATGGCATGAGCTGTCTAAAATTTGTGGATGTAAACTGACATGAGGCCAAGAAAGCTAAAATAGTGCTGTCTAAGATTTCCGCCCTTTAGCTACTGTAAATCAATCCAGACTGCTTAGACAAGAATTCAAACAGGACCACATTTGGAGCTATATGTCTTTCTTTTGCTATATCCTTCAGTTAGCCATTAATATATGTCACAGGATTTGCCTTCACGAGGAAACTATCTTTCATTCTGAGAAGCAGCAACCTGTGAAGTTGCACTTATGGAAGAAAGCCTCCCAAACATATGGGCCTCCTCAGGTGAAAAGGTTCAAAATACACAGGCAGAGAGGGCAAAGTAAGGTTCTGTGTAATTATATGTTTGGGCTTCAGCAATTTAAATGCCATCAAATACCCACTCTCAATCCTCTTTGTTCTCTTATTCATTCTTATTCTCTGCTACTCACCTGACACTTTCCCCCTAACTGAATAGCCACAAAATATAATTTACTTAATTTATTCTTCATACAGTTTATGATCTACACAAATGTTTATATGGGTACACTACAAACAGCCTTAATCATTAAAATGTAAAAATACTTCTTAAAAACTTACTTTGTCCAGGTTTGGTAACAGAGTAGCACATTAATGTAATTGATACAAAGAGTATTCCCAAATTATTCTGAAGCATCCATGTTTTAATTTCTAAAGCAAGTAATGTGTAACACACAGCAGGAGACACCTGGGGTCTTGAAAGTTAGTCTTTAAACTTCTTAACAGGATGTAGTTAGCCCAGAGTTTAGAAAAGTTATTTTATCAACTCCCAGAATTCCCCACAGCCAGCATGGGCACTTAGAGAAGTCCTTCACTAAAATGACTTTTGAAATGATCCAGCAAAGCTCCTCATATGTTCTTTTATCATGGAATGATAAAAAAAATCAGTTGATAAATCCCTAGACAATGCAGTAGAAATGAATTGCTATTAAGAAACAGGAAAGATACCCAAATATCTTAAAACTTACACAAAATTATGACAGCATTAGTAAACCCCAAACTGTCACAGAAATCCCATATATTCCATATAATCCACCCCATACACTCAGCTACTTTGAGAGGAATTTATTACAACCAGTGAGGACTAGATTAGTTGCGACCTCCCAGAGGACTTTTTCTGCGGTTGCTCCCACTCTATGAAATGACCTGTCGGACGAGTTCCGCATAATATCCAATTTAGACAGCGTCAAGAAAATTCTTAAGATGGATCTCTTCTGGCAGGCCTTCCCAGAACAGCCGCCAACCATATAAAGAACTCCATACTGCTTGTATTGGTGTAACTTTGGTTAAAATAATTCTGCCCACCATTAATTGTTAATTGTATTACTGTGATTTTTAACTAATGTTGGATTTTAATTGTATTACTATTTAATTCTGTTTTAAGGGGGAGATATGGTATATATTTGTATCTGTCTTTTATCTTTGTAAGCCGTTTTGATTGTTCTCACAAAAAGCAGAGTAGAAATTAAAGTATTATTTATTTATTTATTTATAAAACTTAGTTTAAAATCTACTTTTAAAACCATAGCATGGGGGATTCTTGCAATTTTCCCTGGGACCATATTTTCAAGAAGTAGTTTGTATATACTCTGGCCAGTTTCACTCATTTCTTATAAAGTGTTTACTGGAAAGTGTTCTCTTTCTCTACTGAATCAACAGCCTCAAAGTAGTTGCCTTGGTGGTATAGTAGTTAAATGAACCCTGGTGGCACAGTGGTTAAATGCTTGTACTGCAGCCACTCAGAACTACAAGGTTGTGAGTTCAATACCAACCAGGGGCTCCAGGATCGACTCAGTCTTGCATCCTTCCGAGGTTGCTAAAATGAGCACCCAGCTTGTTGGGGGCAATTAGCTTACACATTGTAAATTGCGTGGGGAGTGCTTATGTGCACTGATAAGCAGTAGAGAAATGTACTTGCTATTGCTATCTCAGATTCCATCAGACTCCCCTCCAAATCACATATTTGCTTTTCTAGCAGTTTTTGGTATTCCTCTTCAAATTCATCTTCTTTCACTCTTCTGTATATTGCTGACTAAGGAATCAAAAAGAAGTCACACTGATTTCTGGAATACACAGCAGGAGAGGAGAGGAGGGGAGAGGATACATACCCCTCTATATCCACCAGATCCTCCTCATTGCGGTAGCTTAGCACATAGAGGGTAGACATGGACACCACACTGAGAAACAGAGGAGGAAAAAAAATTAAGTGACTATAACCTTGATCTTCAGTATTCAGAAAAAAAGAGAAACTATCTCCAAATAGGCCAGCATTTGCATATACCTCAGTGAGACCTTTACTAAAGATGTTTACAGAGACATCTGAAGAATCAAACAGTATCACACGTCACCAACTTAGTCAGGAAGTCAAATGTGGATGGAAATTGCATCAGCCAATAAAAATTAGAAGTGCAATCTCACTTGGATCATACCTTTTGTAAGGATACTGTGGTATTTCTAATTGGGAAGCAGGGACTCATTGGCCGATATCCTGCATGGTTAAGCATAGTGTAGTACGTAGTTCTGCATGTGGAACCACACTATGGGTGGCTGTTCACTTACAACCAGATTTACCAGAGTCGCTGTAGCCCTTGCCTTATGCCCATTTTGTGTCTGATGGAGAGTTGAGGGGGATAATCTGAGAAGTATCTGGCTATGTCCATGTAGTCAGATTCGGAATAACTACATCATCTGCTGATGTTCACTGGGATCCAGCAGACATCTCAACAAATGATGTAATCATTGAATGTCTCCCTAAGGGGACACAGCCAGATGCTTCTCTGATCTCCCTACTAATTTCTTTGAGGCATGGGATGGCCACCGAGGTGTCAGCAGCTCTGCATTATGTCCAGAGGGGGGGCTTTGGTTGAGGCGAAGGGAGGAAGGAAATGCCAAACTCTGCATCAACCAAAAAGGGATATACACAGGTGTAAGACTGACTTATGCCTGCATATGCCACTAACAGGATATCAGCCACTGTATATTTCTCCTGAAGGTAGAGAGAAATTCTGGAAGAATGACAGGGGTATAAAAATAAACAAAAAGAATGTACAATTCCAGGAAAAGTTCAAATGATATGGAGCAGTTTCTGCATGATACCTCACAAAGAGGCCAAAATTCATCAAGTTTTTTTTGTGCCATTCAACTGCCCTATTTTTTCTTATTTAAGGACTATAACTGCAGAGAGACAAAATGCTGCAGTCAGTTCAACTGTTAGCAGCCAGCAATGAACTGATTTGTTCATCTCTGGTCCTTGCAAATAATTGGGCTTTCTAGATTGGCAAAAAGAAGTGTGTTCATGGCTGCATGAAACTCTAGCCTTTAGATGAGAAAAAGGGAAAGTGTGCCATGAAAACGCTTTTTTTTTTTTTTGCATTTTAGGGGAGAAGAAGCGCCTTTAAAAAGGTGCTGGTTTCCCCAGCTTCTTTTTTAAAAACTGCGGAACAGCGCAGCTCCATCTAAAGGCTGTGGTGCAGCTGCTAAGCATTAAGGAAAAGGCAACTTCATGTCACACTTTCCTGCCAATCTAGAAAGCCCCATGCACATTTTGTTACATACAACTTAAATAATTTTACTTTTTATGGAAATTCCATTGTAGTTCTTACTGGAAGTCTAGAGACACTGTAACATGACAACAGCATAGTGATGTAAAAGCAGGTAGTCCTGCTCTCATGCGGATTTCAGAAGTAATACTCTGCCTTAAATAAACAAGACTTTCTCATTCATTCATAGACCAAGAGACTACCTTCTCTCAAGTGTACAATTCTGTGCACTACACTAATTTGCAGGGTGTGAAACTACAGGCTGAATGCACAGACACTCACCTGAAAGCCATTATGATCACCAAGGCAATGATGGTGCCTTGAAGGAACCTTTGGCTGATGCAAGCTTGATCTGTGACAACAGAAGAGGTCTGTGCACAAGATATAAGAGGAAAAATATCAGGTGTCTGCTTGACAGAGAAGGGGAAAATATCAGGTGTCTGCTTGATAGATTTATCTTTGTCTTCCTGATGTATTCTTTCTACTTCAGTATACTATACTTGTGATAGCTGGCTGTAGTGTCTCTTCTTTCCTAAAAGGCTTTGGAATTATTAGTTTACTTTTTGTAGGAAAAAAAGAAAAGGTGAGCAAGAAGACACAGCTAAACTCCATTTCACAGAGTTACTATAAATGTTGCAGAAAACGTTAAGGGACTGGACTAGAGGAACTGGATTTGGGAAGGAACACAGAATGAAAATACAGGTAGTAAAAAGAAGAAGACAAATTATCACTGGAATATAGGACTGTTGGATAATATAGGAATGCAAGTATCAGCTCAGACCTAAAAACAATTTCAAATCATGTCATCTTTCAAGTACTGTATACAAATGTAGTTCTCAGTTTGCAAGACACGATCAGCCATAACTATACTTAACACTTTGTTGGGATGTTAGCATTTCCAACATGTACTAGCATTTATGCATCACTGAAACAAGAATCCTCATCAAACACAATTTCATTTCTGCAGCTGAGGATAATTATTGTCTTCCAAGTGCACATCTTCATTGGGTATAAGCAGGGGGCAGCAGACTGCAAGTCTACATGACATACTTTGGTTTTTGCTATAACCGTCATCATCCAGAACCAAATTATAACAGTTTAGGAGGCAGTTTAGGAGGCAGTTTAGGAGGCAGATATAAATTTATAATTAATAGACAGGATATCTGTGCTCAGCAGAGCAATCTGTTTTCAGTACCAGAACTGAGCTCTTAATTCTTTCATTAATGGATCGGCTCCTGGTTTCCTTCCAGGCATTCATTACTTCAGCAACTTAACTGGTGCAGAAGATCTTTTTCTAGGGACCTTATCACATGGGGGAAATCAGGAAAAATCAGGATTATTCCATGCAAAACACGATATTGCAATTAAGATTTTCACATGACATTACTATTAAAAAGGCAACAATCAGGCAATCAACAGCAACAAATCATTCATGGGGAAATCCTGAAAATGATTTCTTGCTATTTATTGCCTGTTTATTGCCTGTTTAATAGTGATTTCTCAAAATCTTAATTGCAATATCACATTCTGCATGGGATAATCACTGTTTAAGCCCCCAGTTTTCCCCATGTGATAAGGTCATAGGTGTTAACTATTGCTAAACAACTGGAAGTTAGAAACTCTTGAAGACCTGCTACAAATTACACAACAATCTTGCAGTAGCCCTCAATCTCTCTTGCACCTACTACTCTGATGAATAACACAATCCATTCAGTATACAAAGGGATCTTGTAGCATCTTTGAGACTAAATGCAAGATAGACTTAAGCCTACTGCCTCAGATGCATCTGAGGAAGCAGGCTCAAGTATATTGAAGCTAATGCTACCTTCTATGTTTCAGTTAGTCTCAATGTTGCTGCAAGATCACATTGCATACTGATTTTCTAGACTAATAGAGCTTTCCCTTTGAACTCTACAATCCATTCAACAACCTCAAACTCCACATGCAGATTAAGCATTGCCATCTCACATTCTCCAAATGGCCATGATTTACATGGTCTACAACTTATATGACTACAACTTTTATCTATCTTACAAGGGATTCTTACCTTACTGGCCATCTTGGGAGGTCTCTTTTTGTGTGGCACACTTCCCGCACGGCTGAACTGACTTCCTGCTTGACTATATGAAATGGAAAATTAGGATGCATCCAGACCAGAATTCTTATCATCTTTCATTTCATTTCATTTCTGCTTCTCAATTCTCAGTTCTAGTCTTTTTCATAACAAAACAAAGTAATCTGCATAATTGTACCAATTTATCTGAAGCAATGGAGAGGCCTGGGGAATAGACCTGAGGTTGGTATGTGAAGTAGGTGATGTTCATTTCCTGCAAGAATAAAATAGCAGGATAGGATTCATATTACCTGGGTTTATAGGCCCCTTTTGTACTACAGTTATAGTGCCATTATTCCACTTTAACAGCCATGGCTGTCTTTCTATGGAATCCTGGGACTTGTTGTTTGGGCAGGCACTAGAGTTCTCTGACTGAGAAGTCTTAAATATCCCTCTCTCAGGTACAAATCCCAGGATTCCACACAATGTTGCCATGGCAGTTAAAGTGGAATCATACTACTATAATTGTTTAGCATGAAAGGGCTTTTAGTCACATAAAAAGGGGCTATGGACATATGAAGAAGGGCAAAAAATATCAGGTGTCTGCTTGACAGATTTATTTTTGTATTCCTGGTCTTTTCTTTCTGCTTAACTATACTTGTGATAGCAGGCTGTAGTGTGTCTTTTCTTTCATTAAAGGCTTTGGAATTGGTAGTTTACTCTTCACAGGAAAAAGAAAAGCTGAGCAAGAAGACACAATTAAACTACATTTCATAGACTTACTATAAATGTTGTAGAAAAGTGAATGGTATAAACAGTAGCCAACACCTGGATGCAGTGGTGATTATACCACTTCCCAAATATTAGCATCAGAGTTTTGTTTTATCTTAATGCTTTCCATGTTGTGTTTAGGCTAAAATCCTAAGATAGTATTAATACTGCAAACACACATTCCCTGAATGGTAAAGCTAAAGAGAAACAATGTTTGTCCTAGCCATGAAATGAAAAATGGGGCAAGAATTGGTGAAGAAAGGCTGAGAAGGGAAAGCAGTATATGAAAACCAGCAAAATGTGAAATAGTTTGATCCATGTTCCAGTTTAGCCAGATATTTTTCTTCCCTTGCTGTTTTCTGCTGGTGAGGTTCTGCATTTTGCATTAGCCTAGAGTTTTATTACTCTATAACAGTTCTCAAGTTTATGAAACTAATTTCAGATTGGCCATAGCATGTGATTCTTTTACTATTCTTCTTTGAACAGATGATATTTTTGAGATACATTTTTAAAATGGGACTTTCTAGATGCAGATATGTACCAAGGTGTTTCTTTAGGGAATCTCAACACATGAACTGTCTAAAGATATGATTATTATGGTGGCACGCTCCCCTTACTCATACTCATACTGTAACGTGATGAATCTGTTAAACAAGGACACTTATGTGTTCAAATGCTTGAACTGCAAACCCACTACATAAAATACAGGGCAAAAAACCCTGCAATTTGATTCTCATCATAAATATGCTGGAAGAAGGAAATGTAACTTTCTTTTCTCTTGTGGAGGGGGGAGATGAAGCAAAGCCTTCAAATTTAGTAAACACCTGGGCCTACTCAAAACTCATTTAGAACCAATTCAAAGCTCACTTTTAATTATTTTGACTATAGTAATGATTTTAACCTTTTATCTGTTGAGCTTAGTTGTTTTATTTTTATGTTGTTTTTAACTATGTTTATTGATGTCCCTCAAGTGTGCGTGTGTGTGTGTGCGTGTGTGTGTGTTTTAGTGGAAGGGCAGGATGAAAATGCAATAAGCAAAGCTGCATTTTCTTTTCTATCAATGCAGTCCTTAAGAGTACTTTAGTTGTTCCATTGTGTCCAGGCTAGCTGACTCCTAGGTAACTGTACCTGGAATGCAGCTTGACTGTGTGAGAGAGTTAAATCTTCTGACAGCCCATTTGCTTGCCCTTCCCAAGTAATGATTCCAAGAAGAGATAGGAGTAATATTAAATCCTTGGTTTTTTTGTTTGTTTTTTTGGTTTTGTTTTAAAAAATGGTCTCTGTGATACCTGAATGCTCCAGAGCTCACAGTAGATTTCATACTGTCCAGTCGTTTGAGCTTGGCGAGTTTGTGACTCCATCTCTCCAGTTCATCAATCCGGTTCTCCAGGTTGTCGGTCAGTTTACAAAGCTCCTTCACTGCCCCAACATTTTCCATAAAAATACGCTCCTGCCATTAGAAAAACAAAAGCTCATGCTCATATTCTTTTGATTTGCTCAAGTCCACATGACCTTATCCTTTGATTGTAAAGAGAATGCATTTGTTTTGTATTGTTGTCTTGTTCTGAATCTTCTTCTTCTTTTAATTACCATGTCCAAGAGATTGCTAGTTTCACCAAGAAGAAACATTGACCTTTCAAGCAGGAGTTCTTGCACAAATCTCCTCACCAAGCACACATTGTAAGAGCAAA
Organism: Urosaurus nigricauda; assembly: GCA_034509955.1. Lineage (NCBI taxonomy): Eukaryota > Metazoa > Chordata > Lepidosauria > Squamata > Phrynosomatidae > Urosaurus > Urosaurus nigricauda. The sequence continues at coordinate 119,854,725 of JAOEGL010000001.1, forward strand.
ATCAGGGTGCAGGGATATATGGTGGCACAAACAAACCAGGAGTTGGTCCCAAGACAGAGAATAACAGAGAGGTGCAAAAGCACATCCTATAAAAATGTGGTGGAAGCTCAATGTTTGTTAAATGCTTTTACCTCAAATGTTTTTTGAGGCTAGCCCTGATCCCTTTCACTCTAGTGCTGTTCAGAAACCCTTGTTTAATCTCTGACTAGCAGCTGGGGATCTCCTTGCTCAGTGTTAAAAGAAACAGCCAGAACAAAACAGAAAAGCTCTGACATTATCTCCATCACTGATTAGAAACAATGCACTCTGGATAGATATGCATAGAATCAAACTGTGCCTTGCATGCCTGAAACCTGTTACACTAGGAACCACCAATGATTCACATGTGCAGAACTGAGATATGATTTCACTGCCCGAAATCTGTGTTTAGTTTTTAGTAGATGTGCATAGCAGTGAACTGTGTTTAGAAAGTTTTCCCACCAAGCAAACAAATAGGTAAGAATGATGTATGCTCCCATCCACTTTAATTTGTCCTTGGCAATTCTTCCAGATAGAAGCCCCCTGTGAGATCTTTCCAAATTTGAATTTGGCCTCTGGGAAGAAAATTATTTCCTACTCCTGACCAACACTGAATAGAAATGGATGACCCACCTCAAATGACCATTCTAAACAGCCCTCTCCCAGTATGTTTGTAGCTTTGATTTTAAAAAAAAAAATATTCCACTCACCTTATTCACCACTAGGAAGTTCTCTATTGTTTTCCCACTGCTAAAAACCATTTCCCCAGAATCTTTAACTGCTTCTGGGAGAATCTCCCTCACTTCCTGAGCAATGACACCTGCACAAAAATTACAACATATATTGCATACAAAACATCACTGCCATCTTAGAAAGATGAAAACATATTTAACTAAGAAATCTCTAGTTAAAGATTAGCAAACCAACAATCCATCATATTTTAGATACTGTTCCTTTTAGCATCTCTTTGTAGTGTAGTGCTTATTAAACAATTCAAACTTTAAGAAACTTTTCAAATAAAAGAATAGCCAATCAGAAAACACACCAGAAAAATGACATTTGTACACCTTAACAAGGTTTCCCTGACAGTAAGTTCTATGCCTAATGCCAAAACTTTTTTTAAAAAAACTTAGATGAATTGAATCCATAACTTGAACAGCTGCTAATGTGTTAGAACAACTGTTGTATCATTTACGTGGTTTCTGTGATCAAAAATGCAATGCTGGGAAAAGCAGTTAGAAAGCTGTGCATGTTCCATTGGGTAAAAATAAGGAAAGGAGCAATTAATGATAATTTCCACAATTTATCACACCAAAATATGTGTGCACTAGTGTAGGATCACATCAACTTTCAACACCTCTGTTTTCAGCTGTGCATATAAAGGCACAAGCATTTCCCATGATTCTTCTGAAAACAGTGGTACAGTATATAGTGAGGCCAGCATTTCAAAACAACAATAAGGGACTGTCAAAATTCTTGACATGATGACATGCAGAGTTGATAAGCAGGAACTAGTTAACAAGTTTGCAATTTCCCTAAATACTAAATTAAAGTATTGTTTTCAATTAATTTATCCATTTGATTCTCTCAAAAATTAACAACTAATCTGGGTTGAGGTGGATATTGAGACTTGCCAGTATGAATGAAGGACGAGGTGAGTACTGACACTATACCTGTTTCAGAAGTGTTCTCCAGGCCCACAGTGGCAGCAAATTCTGGCTTGTAATTATAGTGCACTAATCGCATCTTGGAGATTCTCTTCAGCTGCTCTGTGGTGTCCACCTGAAATCATAAAAAAAAGAAAACTGCATATGTGTGCCTATAACCGAGAGCAAATCAACAGACACAGCCTAGCTTATAGGCTGATCTAAATTTAAGGAAAAAAACACAGCTCTTTTTAAAGACTACAACTACACTGAGATAGCTACTGAGTGGCATGCTTAATATGCTGGAAGCCCCCAGCCAAATCTTGGAACTGCTACTATTGTCATTGACCTGCTCTCCTTTTCTGTCAGCCCATTATCCTGCATAAATAAGATGGTATGCCTTTGCACTTCATTGACTTTATACAGGAACTTGGCCTTAATACTTACTCCTAAATCCAACTACAAGTTCTCATTAGAGTAGTATTAATAGAATTGTTCTAATTGTTGGTTTACCAAGTTTTTATTTATTACTGATTTAATTTATATCCTGTCTTTCTGTTACATGGGATGTATGGTGGCTTACAAGTTCTCAGTGGTCCAAAGCACACTGCCAGAGCGCCAAAACATGGGAGAAGGCCTACTGGGTGGTTGCTCTGAAGCATATGATTCAGTGAATTCTCTCCCATGGTAGACTAGGATGTCCTCCTCACTTCTCTCCTTCTGCTGGCAGGTAAAGGCCCTTGTATTTGTACAGGCACATATGTGTGCTGTACTTTTATTTTATTGACATGTTTTAAATGAATTTACACTGTTTGAAAGCACATTAGTTTATTTAATTGCTATTTAACGTATCTATCATTCTCTGTATTAATTCATGCTCTGAGCTACATGGGTCCCACGTCAGGAGCTCTTACCTCCTGTATGTCATCTTTTACTCGGATGTCTGATGGATGCATAAGGGATCCCATGACCTTCACATTGCCATGGACAACCAAGGCTTCATCAGGGCGGTCAGTGTTGATGCCAACTCGGCCATGGTGAAAGACAGTGTCAGGAAGTTGAGCACGCTGCCACAGAACATCACTGTCACTCTCAAACTGACCAGGGTTGGAGGCCTGCAAAAAAGGAAGAAAGGAGGCCCAGAGGAGACAACTATATATTACTATCAACAGAAGAGAAAACAAAGATCTGAGAAGGAAAGATTAGTGCTTTTAAAATAACATCAAATGCAAGGTTAAATTGCCTTCTTTTCTATAAGGCAGGAGAGAAGGCACATGTCAACTGATTTGAATAATTAAAAAAAAAATACTTGTCCTGAGAGTGATAACAAATACCAAGCCACCAAGTAAACACAAACACAACCCATCAGAGTAGTTAAAACTGACTAGAAGACCCTCCAGAGTATCTTTACTGGCCTAATTAATATCTTTGCAAGTCTACAGCATACTAGACAGCTGTGAGTCGATGTAGTATTTGCTATGTTTACACAGCAAATTGCACAATTGCATTAAAGAGTATTATGAGAATTCCTCTTTTTGCCCGATTTATGGATAAGAACACACTGTTCTTTGTCCATGTTAGGAGATGATGGTACAGCCTCTGCCAAAATCTGCTTTGCCTTTTAGCTGCACCTTTAGTCTAACACTAAGCTGTTTATAATATGGGGAGAGCAGTCTGATCCTGTTTGCCAACTAAGCATGAGGAATCAGCCTGAGTTTACAGGTCCAGTGAGATAAACATCCTTTTCCAGCCCACAAAAGAAAGGTTAGGTTGCAAGCAACCCTTTTCCATTTCAGTGGAGTGATGAGCTCAAGAATCCCCCTAACAAAATAAACCAGGAGCTGTTTGTGAAATAACAGGAACAGCCAATGTTGATGAACAGCCAACAGTGATGAATGAACCAAGACAACAGCAAATCAAGATATCAAAATGGAATGGGAGGAACAAATTACTTGCTCAAGGTACATGCATTTTCCCTATTGAAATAGTCATGTTCTTGAATACCAATATTTCATCTGGTCTAGGGCTGTACCCTCACAGTAAAAATTAATTCCAAGACTGAGCTTAGGATTCACCTAACCTGCCCATTCTTTCCTATGTCTTCTCCTCAGAATTCATGGCATGATGGCCAGCTAACCAAGATAAGATGGTCATTTAGATGCCTTTCAAAATCTGGAAAATGGGAGGGATTAGGACAAGCGGAGCAAAATGAAAGTAAACAATTCTGTTTAGATGATTTTGCTCCTTATATCTATGGGACTGTGCAAGCTTTACAGGGATCACATGATCATCCTTTCCTATTTAATGCTCATCTCTGCATGAAAATACTATTCACAGAAGACCAACTCTTAATAATCTCACAATAATGTGTCTTCATAGGATTAAGCCTCTGAGGTTAGGGCAGAGTTTCAGGTATTCTGCACAGAAACGAAGTCTGTTTCTTTTGTGCATTTGTAAATGGTACATATTTTATAAGTTTCCATATGTCATAGTAATGAAAGCATGTCAGCAACCTTTGCCATAGAGGGTCTTTAGAGGGACTTGCAGAAGCCAGAGCTATCCTACAGAACTCTCTGCCCTTCTCTTCAATTAGAAAAATAATTAGTTCTGATCAAATGCATTTGGTTTGCAAGAGTACAGAATATCAATTTTGGTTATATGTCTAACACAGATTTCTAGCACCCTTCAAATCCCTTTTAAAACACAGGTGTGGACAGTGATCAGTCTTGTAGGATCTACTTTGTTTATCAGGAGAACCTCAAGGTCCATCAACCAAAGCCCATGTGTACAACAGTGTCTGAACAGGCAAAGATACTCTAAGACAGTGCTACTCAAAATAGTGGTCCCTGTACTGGTGCCCATCCCTAATTAATTGGTAGCAAGGTTCCAGAAAAGAAAGAAATAATTGTATCAAATGGGCACAAATATAATGCTGGTCTCTGGCATACTGGGGGAATAGTGCTTGTCTTCCACACTGGATAGCCTGAGCGCTCCTCTAAGAATTAAGTAACAGGGTACCTCAGAACAGATGCTCAAACCAGAATTTGGTACTTATTAGAACCAAATGCACAACTCTTTTCAAGAAAAAACCCATTCTGTTTTCTTTCAAACACAGTGTGTGTGTGTGTGTCTTTATCAGCTGACATCATTAGATAACTGAAAATCAGAATTCTTGATGATCTAATGCAAATTAACTAAAGATCCACCAACAGATTTGTCTTCTGCTATTGTCTGCTTTATAATCAAATAAAACAAAATCTAACTGAATAGGAGCCCTGGTGGCGCCGTGGTTAAATGTTGGTACTGCAGCCACTCACAGCCACAAGGCAGGGATCTCAGGCAGGGGCCCGAGGTTTATTCAGCCTTCCATCCTTCTGTAGGTCAGTAAAATGAGAACCTAGCTTGTTGGGGGCAATTGGCTTACATATTGTAAATGGCTTAGGGAGTATTAGTTCACTGATAAGGGGTATAAAAATGTACTTGCTTTTGCTATTGCTGTTGCTAAGCTCACATTCGTCTCATGTTACACTAGCCCCTCCTGTTTCTATGCTGTTATTGCCACTGCCAATGTTTAGACTTAGTTGGCATCAGGTGGATTCTCTTTTGATCATGAAACACAACATTGATGTGATCCTGGTTCCGACACAGTGTCAGATGAATTTCATGACTGCTTTGGCATTCACATCAACTTTACTGCAAGTTACACAAGTCAAATGTGCAAGTGATGTGCAACCAAGCCACGTACTTACACTAATGCAGACATTTTCTTAGCCTCACTGTCAGAACTGGGGGTGCCTAAGCTGTGCTCAGGGCAGAAGCACATCATCTGTCCTGTCCCTTCATTCTATAACAAATTCCCTCCCCATCTCCACCCCGGAGACTGCATAGTTCAGCATGCTACTTACTTGTCTGCAGACTCCGGGGTCCCCGTCCGCCCTCTGTTTGTGTTTTACCCCCGAACCGGCCCTTTGCTAGAGGAAATGGACACAGCACTTAAAAAGGCAGCAGGGCGGAGACAGCCAACCATAAAGTTACAGCCTAGTGTCCTCTTTATTTGCTAGAATCTCTGGCTGTGCAAGAGCCACAATGACCTCTTCCCATGCCCTCCCCCCATGTTTATACTCTCTAAAGTCCAAAAACCCAACCCATTCTTATGGCTGCTAAGATGCCACCTAGATGCATTGATACTTTAGGGCACAAAGCAATCTACTGTACTGCCAGGGGCGAATGGGGACTAACCTCACTCTCTCTCCTGTATATGATTTCTAGGTGAAATCATAGGGTTGTTCTAAGTCCTCCTATATTTCCTCCAATATGCCTTTTACAAGGACATTGAGGCATGTGTCTGCACAAGTGCAATCCTGTGGATTGGTTTAACATCAGCACCTTGCTAATGAACATTTGACCTCTGCATTTTCCTGTAGCCTGAGACAGAGTGGCTAATGATGGTGTCCACCAGCTGCCTAATGATGGGGTCCACCAGGTAGCAAAATATTGTAATTGGGTCTTATATTTGCACAAGGTCACCAGTGTGCTACATTCCATCATACCCTGGCTCTGAGCACCTTCATCAAGATTCAGCCTTTGACCTTACTCATTTAGTCTCTACTGGTATCTAGTAGGATGTGAAATATTCTTAGTACTTGCAAAAGGACCTTTGTGGATAGGAAAGAGCAAGACAACAGTAGAGTAACGGGTCTGGGTGGGAAAAGGACAGTGAAGATTGCTGGGGAAAACAGGGGCACTTTGGTACCAGTGTCACAGAAGTGGTTCAAATCAAATATAGAGTTGCTGGTGCTCAAAAGTAAGGAAAATCATGCCCTGCAATGCAAAGAGAAAAAATTGGAACTTACTCTAACAATGATTCGTTCAGAGATGTGAGCCGCCAGTGTGTAGTTCTGGTTCTGGGCATGAGCTTGCAGTGCCACAACCAACATGAAGTACCTGAAAATAAGACAATGAGTTAAAGAACAGATGAGCACAAACTTTCTACTCTACTCTTAAACAGAGTAACACAAAACACATTTTTAAAAGTACATCTTTGCTAGTAAATAAGAAATCATTTTTCTTTTCAAAATTCTGTTACATAACAAGAGAAGATATGAGAAGGGGAAGTCTTTCTCTGAGCAACACTGTTGAGGATTAAATTTCATCCCCCAAAAGTGTGAATTTCACTAATTAAGCAACTCAATGTGCTACGATTCGAATAACAAACCAGTTGGAAAGTCAGTCAGAATGATGGACTCCACCAGAGATCTACAAAAATTAATTAAAATGGCCATACATTCTCTGATGAAAAGGTGGTGTTTTCATAGTGAATATTTGTATAGTACCACCAGGCAGTGTAGCCCTCTCTCCAAGTTAGCCTCCAGCAGGCTGTGCCAATGGCCTTCTACAGCTGTAAATATAGTGCATCTTTTTTCCTACAAGAACACGGTGGTGAACCCCAACGAGACCCAAAGAAGTGGAGGACTTTCATCTAGTTACTGCTGTCTAGACTGAAAAATGGCAAACACTACTTATCACAACCCAGTAATGTTACTTCAAATGCACATCACAATGCTGTAGAACTCAGGAGAAAATCTTGATAATCTACTCTGCTTTTTAAACCTCATGTCAGAGAAACAAAGACCTGGACAGACAGTCTTGCTTTGTGTAAGCAGCATGTAAAGCAAACATAAAGAGTACTGGACTATAATTTTCTGGAGACCAAGGTTCAAATCCCCCTGGGTGACTGTGGGCAAGTCACACACTTTCAGCTTCAGAGGAGGACAATGGCAAACTCTCTCTGAATAAATCTTGCCAATAAAACCCTGTGAAAGATTTGCCTTATGACTTGAAATTACCTGAAGGTACACAACAATAAAAGTAAACATCCATAGTACTAATACAACCACCAGTCAGAATCCACCAAGCAAAAACTGAAGTTCTACTCATTTAAAGTAAAGAAAAGTCCAAGTAGACCATAAGCTGAACATGAGTCAACAATGCGATGCGGCAGCTAAAAAGGCCAATGCAATTTTAGGCTGCATCAATAGAAGTATAGTGTCTAGATCAAGGGAAGTAATAGTGCCACTCTATTCTGCTTTGGTCAGGCCCCACCTGGAATACTGTGTCCAGTTCTGGGCACCACAATTCAAAAAGGATGTGGAGAAACTGGAGCATGTCCAAAGGAGGGCAACTAAGATGGTAAAAGGTCTGGAAACCATGCCTTATGAGGAACGCCTTAGGAAACTGGGGATGTTTAGCCTCGAGAAGAGAAGGTTAAGAGGTGATATGATAGCCCTGTTTAAATATTTGAAGGGATGTCACATTGAGGAGGGAGCGGGCTTGTTTTCTGCTGCTTCAGAGACTAGGACACGGAACAATGGATACAAATTGCAGGTAAAGAGATTCCACCTCAACAAGGAACTTCCTGACAGTAAGGGCTGTTCAACAGTGGAACACACTCCCTCGGACAGTTGCTGGACATTTCACTGAATATGAAGTTGGATACTGATATTATATTTTGCTATTTGCTTATTTATTTTAACTTTGCTATATTTTATTTGTCAAGGATTTATATTAACTTGATTGTAAACTGTCCTGGGATAAATATTGTGAAGTGTGGTATGCAAGTGCCAAATGGATTATAACAAGTTTCGTAAAAGAAAATGGACTGTTGACATATTGATGCTCATAAGATCATATATTTTTGTGGAGTCTCCTTCCTTAGAGGTCTTTAAGCAGAGGCTGGATGGCCATCTGTTGGGGATGCTTTGATTTGGAGTTCCTGCATGGCAGGGGGTTGGACTGGATGGCCCTTGTGGTCTCTTCCAACTCTGATTCTATGAAAACTAGTACTGCTTTAGGTGAGTGGACAGGGTAATGCTGTCAGAACAGCATGGATAGCTGTTTTCTGCGTTTACTCATATTTCCTTTTCCCTTCTTCTTTCTCTCTGAGAGAGAAAATGAATGGTAGGCAGGACATGGGAGTGACCCAGTTTAAATCACAGGTACAGCATGGTGTAGTTATTTGAGCACTGAACTATAACTCTGGAGATCAGGATTCAAACTCAGCCATGGAAACCCACTGGGTGACCTTGGGCAAGTCATATTCTCTTACCATCAGAGGAAGGGAAAGGCAAACCCACACTGAAAAAATATTGGCAAGAAAACCCTGAGATAGGGTCACCACAAACTGGAAACAACATGAAGACAGAAAACAACAGCAGAATTTTTGGCAATGTATGGGCAACTGAGAGGTTTGTCATATTCCGGAGAAGCATATTTATAAAGAGTAAAATGCAAGTACATGAAACACAGAGGATTACTTGATAACCACATTGTTGCCTTTTTGACACCAGGACAAACTTTTTCATTTTGCCATGCTTTTAACTTTTAAATACATTATTATTTTGTTTACTACTGTTCTATTTATATAGCTGCCTTGAGAGCATTCATAGCTCAATCTCAGCCAAGGCTGTAAGAGGAAAGGAGCAGAGCCCATGGATGCTCACCTCTGATCAGGATTCGGCTTGCCTTTCTTCCTCATGTTGTTGGCTGTGGTCTCGCTGAAGTGCAATCGCCCCACAGTGACCTTTGTAACCTGCTCTGGAGGCAAATTGACCCTGAAGAAGGAAAGATGTAAGAATAAGTGATGATCTGCACTTGTAAAAAAGAAATTGACTTCTGAGAGATGAAAATGAAGCAGGACTAGAAAAGTTAGGGGGGGGGGACTATACACCACAGAAGCCCTAAGCCAGTATGACCACTGGTCATCCTGGTTGGGGGAATTCTGGAAGTTATAATCCCCCCCCTCAAAGTAATTTTTCAAGCTCTGCAAAAAAGATGCACAAAACTCAGGGACCTGGATGTAATGGGAGCCAGCATTTAAGCAGAGAACAAGAAGTGCCCCTCAAGTTCCAATGATAAACAATTGTGCACCAAGCTCCCATCAATTTCAGAGAAAAAGTGTCTTCAGAGGCAACAATTTTTCAGTAAAGTCAAAAAGGAGCCCTCAAACAGGTTACAGGTTACTTAACCATATGCTATAATATTATTGTTAAGTCTCTAAGATGCCACAGGACTAACCATCAGGACTATGGGGCTTTCTAGATTGGCAAAAAGAAGTGTGTTCATGGCTGCATGAAACTCTAGCCTTTAGATGAGAAAAAGGGAAAGTGTGCCATGAAAACGCTTTTTTTGCGTTTTAGGGGAGAAGAAGCGCCTTTTAAAAGGTGCTGGTTTTCCCAGCTTCTTTTTTAAAAACTGCGGAACAGCGCAGCTCCATCTAAAGGCTGTGGTGCAGCTGCTAAGCATTAAGGAAAAGGCAACTTCATGTCACACTTTCCTGCCAATCTGGAAAGCCCCAAAGATGCCACAAGTTTCTGGTGTAACAGACTAACACAGCCATCCCTTTGGAAATCCTTCAGGATATGACACCTATAGAAATCAGATTCAAAATACTCTTGACTCATGCCAAATCTCCTTGAACACCATAGAAATGTGTGTCAGGATCCTGGGTGTTGAATATATATAAATAGAGAAACATTATCAATTTGATGCCTACTGTTCTAGCCCAAATAGCCTGGACACTCTTCTTTCCTCGATGCCTGGGCAGTACTCACATGACAGGATTAAAGGGTCGTTTGCTGCGGTCAGACTGTGACTGCTCTATGTTGATTGACTGGTTCAAGGCCTCCAGCTGAAAAGAAAGATCCAATCACATTTTAAAAAGAATTTCATTTTTCTTTCTGACATATTTCTGAGTTCATTTTGAAACACTGCAGCTAGATGATAATGACAGGCACATAGTACATAATGTCATACATAATGTTTCCTGTTTTTCTGATGTTAAGTCCATGTCAGAGAAAAGGCAAGTGACTCAAACAGTTATTTTGTTGTTTGCCAGAAAGCATGTTTATTTCCACACTCAAAATCTGATACTAATGCTTAAAGAAAAATTACAATCACCAGGGTAACATCTGAAGAAACAGATTAATGTTGTTTTTCTGTATTCCAGTACTAACAAGACAAACACATTTAGAAGACAGTTAGAAAAATGATATAAAACTATGGTTCACTGAGAATACACATGCTTTCAAGCTGTGATTTCTAACCAAACCTTATTTCATTCAGATTTATAAAACAGTTTCAAAAGATATTGGTATGAAACTAAGTGAGGAAATGATTTTATAAAAAGAGTTTCACAAGACACATGGATCTGGAGGTGGAAACATAAATCACAGTCCACTTTACATGTGAACCTTAATGTTGCGCTGGTATTCAACACCATGCACCTGAGTTAAATATACACAAAGCTGAATATAAATCATAGTGGCTCAATTCAGATAGAACAGAGTTCATATTTACTGGTCTTATCCTAAGACCAAGTGAGTGGGTCTCTGAAATTACTGAACTTAAAAAAAAAAAAAAAGAGAGAGAGAGAATTACAATTTGCTAATAGAACCACTGATTATTTTATTTTATTAGGTTATATAAAAGGCATAACTGATCTAGAAAAGGTAATATGCCATCCATCCATCTTTCCATCCCTCTTCATACTGAAGATGTAGGGCATATGCCCATAGCCAAAGTAATCTTACCAGGACAGTCTGTGGAATTGACACAAACAGTGGTGATAATAAGGTTTTAGATCTGGGGTGAGGAGTTAGAGGCTGGGGACAGGGAAACAGCCCTCTCTGTGTTCCTTCAACTCTTTAAATATATATATTTCCCCAAAAATAATGCCCTTCAGGGGGCTTAAGGAGTAATTTTGCCATGTTTGGGTAGCCACTTGGGCTCTTTAAAGCCCAGGAAAGGCTTTTTTTCAGCTTGAAGTAACAAGAAGATCAAAATATAGCAAAACCACCCCATGCCCACATGCAAAATGGTCAACATTTCTCTCTCCATGTATGGTTGGAGTCTGTGTTGCAGAATTTTGAGTATAATTTTGCCTGCATGGAAGATTAGTGCTGTGGTCTTACAGTCTTTTATGTCTCCTTTTCTGTGGATGGGGATGTAAAGTGATCACTTCCAATCTGTTAGCCATTGTTTTGTTTTCCATTTCTGTTGATATATGTTGGTTAGTGCTAGAGTTGACTCTGTCAACATAGTTTGCAGCAGTCTGACTAGAATGTCTGTTGTTCCTGATTATTATTTTTTCATCATTTCTCTTATTGCAGCTTTCACCTTGCTTTTTAGAATTTAAAGATGGAATGCACAAATTCAAGCATGATAAGCAGGATAAGGCTATGTATAGTACTAATTATGGAGGCTATGTATTGTCTCCACATCAGAAGCAGTATACTTTGAATAACAGTTGCTAAGAAATATGAATTTGAGAGGATAGGATTACATTCATGTCCTTGATTTCAGCTGCAGCATCAGTTTGGTCACCATGGTATAGATAGGCCTTCTGGTTTGATTCAGATGGCTCTTCTTATATTATATTCATAATGATGCACAAACATACAACGATGTGAAAATGATCACATAATTACTATTATCCTGTTTTCAAGCAGAAAGAAGATTCCTTTGCTTAAATTCAGGCCTAGCTGTGTATTGGACAGCTGCTGAACATTTCACTGAATATGAAGTTGGATACTGATATTATATTTTGCTATTTGCTTATTTATTTTAACTTTGCTATATTTTATTTGTCAAGGATTTGTATTAACTTGATTGTAAACTTTCCTGGGATAAATATTGTGAAGTGTGGTATGCAAATGCCAAATGGATTATAACAAGTTTTGTAAAAGAAAATGGACTGTTGACATATTGAATCATAGAATCATAGAGTTGGAAGAGACCACAAGGCCCATCCAGTCCAACCCCCTGCCATGCAGGAACTCCAAATCAAAGCATCCCTGACAGATGGCCATCCAGCCTCTGCTTAAAGACCCCTAAGGAAGGAGACTCCACCACACTCCAAGGGAGTGTGTTCCACTGTCAAATAGCCCTTACTGTCAGGAAGTTCCTCCTAACGTTGAGATGGAATCTCTTTTCCTGCAGCTTGCATCCATTGTTCCGCGTTCTAGTCTCTGCAGCAGCAGAAAACAAGGTTTCTCCCTCCTCAATATGACATCCCTTCAAATATTTAAACAGGGCTATCATTGATATATATCGATGCTCATAAGATCATATATTTTTGTCCACAATTAATGTTATTACAGAAGGCTATACATAGTTCTCAAAAGAGCCACACAACCAAGATTTTCACAGATATTCCAAACACAATCACCAATATCACTACTGCCTCCCACAAAACTGTGATCCTCTGTCCCTTTAACTACTGCAGGTTCCCATATTCAAACTTGCCTTTACACCATGAAGTTTCAGGTAGAAGCATTCAAGTGGTTTTAGGCCTTCAGGAGTCTTGACGTATTTAGGGTCTCCAATCATGCCGATGTAGACAGTGACCTGGAAATGATTCTTCTTCTGGCACACAAAAGCATCGTCACCCACGGAAAAGTTGAATCCTTTATCTGCATCCACCCGGTATGTGGGCATTGGCCTGTCACCAATGGAGACCAAGACAAGACATTAACTGGGGAAAAGAAGAAATGGGGCTATTGGGAACACACAAAGAGGAGTACAATATAACATATATGTCAACACTGTCATTTACTCATGGACACTTGCTCCCAGAATCACAAACTGCACAAGCTAGTTCTGCCTTCAAAGAACACAACACTTCTGGGAACTATGTACATTAGAAAGCTAGTCATGTATTTATTTTTCTCCTAACACATTTTGTCAGCTGGACATAAGGTATCATTGGTGAGCACTCTGTGAATTACACACCATTCCACTCAATCCCATTCTGGGATTGTTTAAATCCCAATGTTGATGAGATAATCACCAGTGCAAAGAGAGAGAGAGTGAATCGCCACCATAAGTGTAGGTAAGTATGTTACACACTAAGTATTTTTTACACATTCATCTGTATTTTGACCTTTCAAACAAACTCTGAGCAGCATTCATTGCAATTCCCTACCATGTTATCCTTACCACATGGGTTGAAAAAAATGGTTTGTATTTAGACGATCCAGTAAGCTAAGTTACCATTATGAACAAGTTTCTCTTTTCAGGTGAGTGGAGAAACAATGCAGGAAAACCACTATTCAATATAGGATTTAATTGGTTTAATATCTTTGGCTTGTTTGGAAGCCACTGTTTCCCCAGTTTGGTCACAATGGGAAGCCACAGTTAAAGAAAGCTTCCTATTTGTTTCTCCACTTGGGTGAATGGATGAACAAGATGTACTAACCTCATTAGTATTTCAGCCCCTTAGGTGAAGGTTTGATTAACTCCATGCAGCCAACAGCAACCAGTGATTCACATGACTGAATGGAGATGTAAACCTGGATCTTCATTTAACACTCTATCCATCACACTACACCGGATGCAAAAGGATCTTATAATATATTTGAAACTAACTGAAATAAAGAACCTGGTAGCTTCAGAGACCTGAATTTACTTTCTCAGATGTATGGGATGGAATGGAGGGTCCAGAGACAAATCTCCCAGACTAACATGGCTATGTCTTTGCATTCTAACACACTGGATGTAACAGGGAAGGGGGATTTCAGATTTTACATATGGGATTGATCTAGGGTAGCCAAGTGATAACAGGACAGGGATCCTGTACCTTTAGTAGTTATGTGGAAGAGGAAATGTCAGCCGTTGACACATGTCACAGAAGCTCCTTTTGCTGAAATTTCCCTTGTTGCACAACCATTAAAGCTACAGGAGCTGTAACCTGTTTTTCACTTGGCAACCCTGGGATTGAGTAAAGATGAAAACATGCACTAAGGTGAGAGCCAAGCCCAATTTGCCATTTTATCATTTAGAGAAAGCATGAAAACAAATGTATATCATCAAGAATGCTAGGAAACCATCAGCAGTGATTTGAAAGAATTGTTTTTTCCTAAAGATGTCACAGTGACACAGAATGTCATAGTGACACATATGCTACCCTCCCACTAATTATACTGCCATTCAATTAAGTGATCAGGTTTTTCTTCTGGTCAGTCCTGGGACTGCCTGGCTTCCCACCTCAGATGAAAATAGTTTTGAAATGCATCACTTAAGCTACTTTCTCATAAAGTTCAGGATGTCATAGTGACACATACAAAGCTATATTCCTACGAGACTGCCATACTTCTGGTTTTAAACAGGCTTACTTCTTGCAACTTACAACTATTTCCCCTTCCCATCACCTTTTTGAGATTAGCACCATCCCAAGTGTATGTACTTAGGATGCAAAGCAGCAGCAGCCCCAAATACCAAAGGGAGAGGGAACCTATGTAGCAGCTGGAGAGGTTTAATCTCTGTCTCCTTAATGGGCTAGTTGTCATGGAAACAATGAAAATATGTGGCTTTCCCTAATGTTCCCCCCTCACCAACCCCTGGCTCCTGAGATGCCTGGCCTGCTCTGTGGGGAAGGTCTCTCTGAAAGAGGTTGCCTCATAGACTGACATATGCATATAAACAGCAGCCTGAAAGCTTGTAGCGCAAGTAGTATCAAGTCATGAAAGCAAAGTTAAATGGTGACAAATACAGGTCCTGGTGGAATTTATTTTGTGCATCTCTTAGAGAAATCTACACTTACGAACTGTTTTGTTTTGTTTTGTTTCGTTTTCAATATCTGAAAATAAAATGTTCATTGCTTCCATTCTAGGTCACTTCTTAACTGACCCTAGAATAGGAAGATGGCCCCTGAAATGACTGAAAGTCAGTCAGAGAAAGCTCTGAAGGCCTGCATTCTTTACTCTAAAATTTCACCCATAACTGCATGCTTGTATCTGCAACTAATGTTTTTTTTGGTCTTTTTTTGTTGTTGTTGTTCACACAGGCTTTTGTTTGCAGTGGGCTTCTGATGGATCTGTTGTACCTTCGCTTTAAAATTAGGAGTGAATAAACACAGATAGTCTGTGTCAGTATCTTTACTGGCTTAAGCCATACAAAAACCAAAAGGAAAGGACTGATGTAAAAGACTTAAAACAAGTGGGATAAATGAAGAGAATCCACCATAGTCATGAGTTCCATGATCTGGTGCAATATTCTATTTCAATGTCCTGCTTTGGTCTCAAAAAGTGCATAGGCTGCCCTTGCACACGTTGATGATCATCTTTAAGGCATGTGAGCAGAAACTGGACAAATTCTGTGTGCTGTCAGCACTCTCACGTTGAGTGAGCCTAGCAAGTTGTGTAAAGAGCCATTTAGCTCTTCCTCATAGCAACAGGGGGACCCTGAACTGCCAGAGATGTGCCCTGAACAAAAACCAGATGGTGGACACAGAACAAGCTACCTTAGCCAGAAAGTATGAGAGGAATTTCTCTCCCCCCCCACCCCTTTTCTTCACATTTTTGGTGATTCATTTTACTGTTCCTTCCTTCTTACAGAGCTCTGCCATTCTACACTAGTAGAATACTGTACACCCTTTCTTTTTCAGCCTTATGCCTCCTCACATCATCATCTTTCTTCAGGCTCAGCATGAGGGGCAATGGACTACAGACTAGCCACTTGCCAGTAAAATGCAATGGACAAAGAAACTGCAAGGGGCAAAAGAAGTCAAAGCAAACAGTAACAACTCAAATAACTTCTGTTTAATGTCCATTCAGGATAATAGCTGTTAAACATGTGTCTAGAAACAGAAGGGGGCACCCCATGCTCTGTCTTCTAGGAGGCATGGGAATGCCTTCAACCCAATTCATATGCCCTCAACTCATCATGGCTCTCAACAGAACTTTTATGACACCCATCTGTTTGGAATTCAAACCAAAATTCCACTTTAGAAAAATAGCAAGCAGTCTCAACTAGGGGACCAAAATGCTTCCCCAAGAAGGCTCCAATCTGAAACAATATTGGACTGAACCTAGTACACACCAGTCCCTAGGCCCCATTGTGAGGAAGATAGGTACTGTCCTTGCAACAGCCAATAAATTGATTTGCTGTCAGCTCCCTTTCAGTCCATCAAACTTCCAGTTGTAGCCAAAGCCAAAACATTTGTTCTGAATTCAATGGACAGCAAACCCTACATTAAAGTTCAGCACATGGAGGAGGCATTTTTCCCCTTAAAAATGAAAGACAAACCTGGGAAACTATAATTCTGAGCAGTAAAGGGAGGAAGTAATCTTGCTACTCATTTTTCTCCTTATATTTATTTTTTTTAATCTTATTTATATCCTGCCTTTCTCCTGAAATATAGACTCCTTACCCACTACCACTTGAAGATTTCAAGATGGATAATTAACCTTTCAAATACAACTCTAGTCAAATCCTGCAATTTCTGTGTATATGTCTGTTTACACATGGAAATCAGCTAGTGGGTTAAGCCTCACCCTGCTGTGTTTTACAGTTTTTTGTTTTGTTTTGTTTTTTTAGCCACTTGGGAGATTTTGGTGATTTAAAAAAATCACTCTAATTTTAAAGGGCTCTGAGGACTTCAAGGACCACACTTTGGGCCCACATGCAGCCTGAACTTTGCCTACCCTTGAATTAGAGATAATAAAAGACCCTCTAGTTAAATTATGGTGCAAAAGAAAAAGGAATGAATTGGTGGAATTCTGATGGGATTAGCTCATTTCCATTTTTCAACTAACATGGCATCAGTTATGTTCCCTTATCTGTAGGAGTTCCTCAGGGCTCTGTCCTGGGCCCCCTTTTGTTTTCTCTATACACATTATCCCTTGGTAAACTCATCAGTTCTTTTGGTTTCTCCTATCATCTGTATGCCGATGACACTCAGCTATATCTTTCCACCCCTGACCTTTCGCCGGGGCTTGAACAGCAAGTCTTCTCTTGTCTGGCTGCCATCTCTCAGCTGATGCGACATCAGTGCTTGAAGCTCAATATGTCTAAGACAGAGCTTCTCATCTTCCCACCTAAGCCCACCCTTCAATACTCCTTTTCTGTTTCTGTTGATGGCACTTCTATTCAACCGGTTCAGCAAGCCTGCAGTCCTGGTTTCATCTTTGATTCCTCTCTGTTGTTTATTCCCCCAGATTCAGGCCACCGCCAAGACCTGTAGATTCTCTCTTTACAACATTGCTGAAATCCGTCCATTCCTCTCAGCCTCCACTGCCAAGACTCTGGTCCATGCCCTAGTGGTCTCACAACTAGATTATTGTAACCTTCTTCTGACAGGGCTTCCTCTCTCTCACCTCCATCCTTTAATCTCTGTCCAGAACTCAGCCGCACGTATTATCACATCCGCTCACTGCTTTGACCATGTTTCTCCCCTCTTATCTTCCCTTCACTGGCTCCCCTTCCCCTTCCGCATCCAGTACAAGCTTTTGTTATTGACTTTCAAAGCCCTCCAGGGACTGGCCCCTCCTTACTTGTCTGACTTTCTTTCTCCTCACACTCCTTCTCGTACCCTCCGTTCTGGTAGTCAAGGTCTCCTGTCCCAGCCGAGGATTTCCACTGCTCTGTCCCGAATTCGTCCCTTCTCACTTGCTGCCCCTCACTCCTGGAACCTTCTTCCCCCACATATACGCCTCATCACTTCTCTAACCAGGTTCAAAAGTAAGTTAAAGACTATACTGTTTAGGGAAGCATTCCCAGGATTGTGCCATCTGCCCCAGGATGCCTCCTTTTAACTATGTATTAAGAAGCCGTGCCCTCCCTCCAGCCCATCTGCCTTGATCAAGGCCCCAGAGGGAGAGAAGAATCACCAGACCTCATCCCCTTCCCTTCCCCTTTTCCTTTTGTGTTGTCTTTTAGACTGTAAGCCTGAGGGCAGGGATCCGTCTAACTATAAGATTGTATGTACAGCACTTATAGCGCTATATGAATAAAATTAATAATAATAATAATAATAATAATAATAACAACTAATACAAATGCACCAGATCTAACCAAATCATAAACACTTTGCTGCTCATTTCCTCATTTCACCTTAAAATTATCATCAGCCAATAGATGGATTCTAGCTAAGGTTCAGCCAGTAATATCTGAACAAAAAACCTCTCTAAGTAAAGATAAATGGCACCTTGATACTACCAGAAGAGAACCTAAACCCTAGTCAGGAGCTGAGAGAGATGGTCATACATCTCTAAAGTCCTGTGGATATTCTCCTGTGTGTCCCAGTTGCAAAACTCGGTGAGGAATAGGGAGTGCTAATGGTTGTGCAATATTGCTTCCAAATTGTTTGAGGCTCAGCTACCAGTGCTGGGGTATCCTGGGGGCGGGGGGGGGGGGGTTATACTGGACTCTGCAAGTCAGGCTCACTGTAAAATCGCTGTTCTTTTCTATCAGTACAAATGTGAACAGCAATATGAACAGACTAATAATAATAATAATTTTTATTTCTATTTCCCGCTTCTCCATCTGATCAAAATGGGATTCCAACATCTAGAGAAGAAAGGCACAGTTACAAGTGCCTGAAAATGAACATATTTCTGTGTAGCTTTAAGCTACCTAAGCCAGCTGCTTTTCATCATCTATAAACAAATTGGATGGGAAAACTGAGAAGGATTTATAGGAGTATAGTAAAACAGATGCATGAGCCTTGCTCCACTAAAATAGATTAGGCAGCTGCCTTGTTCCAGTCTACAGTGATAGTGTTGGGAATAATATTCTAGTTCTCAGATGGGGAGCTATAGTCTTCCAGATGGTTTTGATTTCAACTCCCACCAGTGCTAGTCACCCTAGCCAATGATGATTATGGAAGTTGTAATCCAAAAACATTTGGGAGAATGCAATTTCTCCACTTCAGAAAGTTCAGTATCCCTCTGACTACATGATTATGGAAGAACTATGGTTAGCTGTCCATGTCCACAGATTCAACTATCCAGTTTGAAAATATTTGTGTGTGTATGTGTGTGCGTATTCCAAAAAGCAAACTGACTTTTCCATTTTATATAAGGAATCCCATTTTAATGTGCCACTATATTTAGTGGGACTTGGGCATCCACAGAGTTTGGTATCCACAGGGGGTACCAAGGGCCCATTGTATATTATTAATAAATTAAGTTTGGGACACCAGTCCATCAAAACAAAATGTGAGACCAGCATGTCCTCCATCTTAATGCAGTCCTTTCATAACAGAACATGGATCACACTACCTTCACACATGATGTACTGGTAACATGTACCATTCAATCACATCAACTTTCAGACCATTAGGTCTGTTAAAAAAAATTCCCACGCTCCCACACAAGGAGCACAATTTTTTTCCAAATGAAAACCCATGCATTTTTACAAAAGAAGTACTAATACTCTAAACATATATTAGGACAGAATGCAGCACAATTCAAGAGTAGGTTGGGAAGAAATGAGTTCAGCAATGGTGGGGGAAAAAGGGAGTACGAGGGAGTACAACAGTAGCAGATTGGCAACAAGTTAGTGATCCTCAGCAACTCAATGACCCATGCTCTTGTCTTTCAGAGCTAACATTACACATTCAAGTCTCTTTAAAAGACAGATAAGGAGATGTGTAAGCTTATGACAGCAGACAATATCACAATTTCCACAGATAGTGTGACATTTCACAAAATATATTCATTTTTTTAAAGCTCAGATTCTGGAAGAGGTTCTGTGACAAATTCTACCTCCATATAACAACATCGACAACAGTTTTTAGCCAATTCTTCCATATAAGAGTTTGGGAGGATAATAATCTACATATAGGTTGTGTATCCCTTATTCAGAATTCCAAAAAAAGGAAATATTCCAAAATCCCAAATTGTCCATATGGGTTGCTGAGATAGTGTCACCTTTGCCGTTTGATAGTTCAGTGTACACAGACTGTTTCATGCACAAAATTATTAAAAAATATTATGTGTAAAATGACTTTCAGTCTATGTGTATAAGGCGTATATGAAACATAATGAAGGCATTTCCTTTAAGGAGGAGAAAGAAAAGGAGGAGGCTGTAGTCCATGTGCTTGGGTGAGATCTAATTTAATTTTCACTTGAGCCATTGCATTCTGGGAGCCAGTGCTGGGAGGCTACTTAAGGCTACTCAAGGCTAGCAGAAGCTGCATTTCCTTTAAGGAGGAGAAAGAAAAGGAGGAGGCTGTAGTCCATGTGCTTGGGTGAGATCTAATTTAATTTACACTTGAGCCAAGGCTAGCAGGCTAGCAGAAGCTGCATTTCCTTTAAGGAGGAGAAAGAAAAGGAGGAGGCTGTAGTCCATGTGCTTGGGTGAGATCTAATTTAATTTTCACTTGAGCCATTGCATTCTGGGAGCCAGTGCTGGGAGGCTACTTAAGGCTACTCAAGGCTAGCAGAAGCTGCTTTTCCTTTAAGGAGGAGAAAGAAAAGGAGGAGGCTGTAGTCCATGTGCTTGGGTGAGATCTAATTTAATTTTCACTTGAGCCATTGCATTCTGGGAGCCAGTGCTGGGAGGCTACTTAAGGCTACTCAAGGCTAGCAGAAGCTGCATTTCCTTTAAGGAGGAGAAAGAAAAGGAGGAGGCTGTAGTCCATGTGCTTGGGTGAGATCTAATTTAATTTACACTTGAGCCAAGGCTAGCAGGCTAGCAGAAGCTGCATTTCCTTTAAGGAGGAGAAAGAAAAGGAGGAGGCTGTAGTCCATGTGCTTGGGTGAGATCTAATTTAATTTTCACTTGAGCCATTGCATTCTGGGAGCCAGTGCTGGGAGGCTACTTAAGGCTACTCAAGGCTAGCAGAAGCTGCTTTTCCTTTAAGGAGGAGAAAGAAAAGGAGGAGGCTGTAGTCCATGTGCTTGGGTGAGATCTAATTTAATTTTCACTTGAGCCATTGCATTCTGGGAGCCAGTGCTGGGAGGCTACTTAAGGCTACTCAAGGCTAGGAGAAGCGCGCGCCTAACGGCGCGCGAATTTTGATTTTTTATTTTTTTTAATCTAGTCAAGGAGGTGTTTAGAGAATAGAAGAGGAGCCGGCCTGAAGCATCAGAGGAAGTGAATCAGAGACTTGCCTTTGGAAGGAGCTTTTAGCCAGGAGCTCTCTACATAACTATAGGCCCCGTGACTTGAACTCAGTGACAGAGCTTGGGAACAAAGGCCAAATCTAGCAAGGGAAGCCCACAGTCTTGTTTCAGTGCCTCCTTAAGACTTCTCAGTATGGACACTGAAGGCCCTGCAGCAGTCACCTGCAACACTTGTGGGATGTTTGTCTTCTTGCCTACAGAGGTGGCGAACTACACCTGCCACAAGTGCAAGTTGATAGCCCTCTTGGAAGAGAAAGTACAGCAGCTAGAGGAGCAGATATCTGCACTCCAGCATCATAGAGAGCAGGAGAATCTCCTGAACAGAACAGGCCAGAATGTCTTGGGTGGGAAACAGAGAGAGGAAGTTGTTGGGGTGGAGGAGGTCACTCCACATATAACAGAGGTAGATGCTTGGAGGAAGGTCACACACAGAAGTAAGGAAACCAGGGAACGTTCTGTGAGCTGCTTGCAGCTGCAGAATTGCTTTGAATCTCTCTCTTTTGTCAGAGATGATGAGGAAAAGCAGCAGGGACAGACATCAGGGACAGAGCAGGGGAGCCTGAGAGTATCACGAAAAGGAACAGCCACTGCTAAGCCTCGGAGGAGGCGCGTGGTCGTGGTGGGGGACTCCTTGCTGAGGGGTACAGAAGAAGTGGTTTGTGGGCCTGACAAGATGTCTCGGGAGGTGTGTTGTCTCCCTGGGGCAAAGATCCATCATGTGACGGAGAGGCTGACAAGACTTGTCAAGCCTACTGACCGTTATCCCCTTCTTTTGGTTCATGTGGGAACCAATGATACTGCAAGGCACAGCCTTCAGAATATCAAAAGGGATTATGAGGCTCTGGGAAGGAAGCTGAAAGAGATGGATGCACAGGTTGTCATCTCATCTCTACTCCCGGTAGAAGGGCATGGTCCAGGAAGGGAGAGGAAAATAGCAGAGGTGAATAACTGGCTCCGTAGATGGTGCCGCCAAGAACAGTTTGGATTCTTGGATCATGGGCTGCGGTTCCATGAGGAGGGACTTTTGGCAAGGGATGGACTGCATCTCACGCCAGTTGGCAAAAACGTTTTTGCCAACAGTCTGAAGAATCTGATCAGGAGGGCTTTAAACTGAGTTATGTGGGGGAGGGAGACATTATACTGGAAGACAAAAGGGATGGAGAGAATAGTCCAAGTGGCATAGAGGGAACAAGGCAAACAGTGCAAGGACCCAACAGTAGGAGGCAAAAAAATGTGCAAAAGCAGCAAGTAAAGAGGACACATGGTCTTAAATGTCTCTACACTAATGCACAGAGTATGGGAAATAAGCAGGATGAACTTGAACTCCTAGCACAACAAGGGAAATATGATATAATAGGCATCACTGAAACCTGGTGGGATGAGTCTCATGATTGGAATGTAGAAATAGAGGGGTATAACCTTTTTAAGAGAAACAGGCCAAGCAGGAAAGGAGGAGGAATAGCATTATATGTCAGGGATATATACACCAGTGAAGAGATGCAGGAAGTCAATACTGGAAGCCAGTTGGAGAGCATCTGGATAAAAATTAAAGGAGAGGGAAATAACAGGGATGTTACTGTGGGAGTCTACTACAGACCCCCAACTCAGGCAGAGGAATTGGATGATGCCTTTCTAGAACAGATGACCACACAATCAGGAAGGAGAGATGTAGTAGTGATGGGGGACTTCAACTATCCGGATATTTGCTGGAAGTCAAACTCAGCCAAATCCTCAAAGTCTAGCAAATTTCTCACTTGCCTGGAAGACAATTTCATTGTCCAAAAGGTGGAAGAGGCAACAAGGGGATCAGCCATTTTAGATCTGATCTTAACCAACAGGGAAGACCTAGTTGATGGGGTGCAAGTGGTTGGATCCTTAGGTGGAAGTGACCATGTTCTCCTGGAGTTTGTTATGCAGTGGAAGGGAGAAGCTAGGCATAGTCAGACATGCACTCTAGACTTTAGGAGAGCTGATTTCAATAAACTTAGAGAAATACTGGGAGTGATCCCATGGTCAGGAATACTAAAAGAAAAGGGAGTTCAAGACGGATGGGAGTTTCTCAAAAGGGAGATATTGAAGGCACAATTTCAAACAGTTCCAATGAGGAAGAAAAATGGAAGATGTCTCAAGAAGCCAGGATGGATGACTAAGGAACTTTCAAATGAGCTAAGTTTTAAACGGAACATGTATAAGAAATGGAAAAATGGAGAAATCACGAAAGAGGAATTTAAACAAATAGCCAGCACATGTAGGGGTAAAGTCAGAAAAGCTAAAGCGCAGAATGAACTCAGGCTTGCTAGAGAGGTTAAGAACAATAAAAAGGGCTTTTTTGGATATGTCCGCAGCAAAAGGAAGAAGAAGGAAACAGTAGGGCCACTGCGTGCAGAAGATGGCAAAATGCTCACAGGAGACAGAGAAAAGGCAGAATTGCTCAACACCTTCTTTGCTTCAGTCTTCTCAGAAAAGGCAAAGGGTGCTCAACCTAAGGATAATGTAACAGGAGACAGAATAGAGGAAATTCAGCACAGAATAAGTAAAGAGGTAGTACAGGAATACCTGGTTAACCTAAATGAATATAAATCTCCAGGACCAGATGAACTACATCCTAGAGTATTAAAAGAACTAGCAAATGTAATATCAGAGCCATTGGCAATAATCTTTGAGAACTCCTGGAGAACAGGAGAAGTCCCAGCAGACTGGAGGAGGGCAAACGTTGTCCCCATCTTCAAAAAGGGAAAAAAAGAGGATCCCAACAATTATCGTCCAGTTAGTCTGACATCAATTCCAGGAAAGGTGCTAGAGCAGATCATTAAGCAGAGAGTCTGCGAACATTTAGAAGCCAATGCCATAATCACAAAAAGCCAACATGGGTTTCAGAAAAAGAAGTCATGCCAGACGAACCTGATCTCTTTTTTTGATAAAATTACCAGCTTGGTAGATGAAGGGAATGCTGTGGATATAGTATACCTCGATTTCAGTAAGGCCTTTGACAAGGTTCCCCATGACATTCTTGCAAACAAGCTTGAAGAATGTGGGCTAGACAAGTTAACTGTTACATGGATTTGTAATTGGTTGACTGGCCGAACTCAAAGGGTGCTCAGCAATGGCTCCTTTTCATCCTGGAGAGAAGTGACCAGTGGGGTCCCACAGGGTTCTGTCCTGGGCCCAGTGCTATTCAACATCTTTATTAATGATTTGGATGACAGAATTGGTGGCATACTTATCAAATTTGCAGATGACACTAAACTGGGAGGAGTAGCTAATACCCCAGAGGACAGGATCAAAATTCAAAATGACCTGAATAGACTAGAAAGCTGGGCCAGTGCTAACAATATGAAATTCAATACGGAGAAATGTAAGGTTCTGCACTTAGGGCGGAAAAATGAAATGCACAGATATAGGATGGGGGACACCTGGCTGAACGAGACCACATGTGAAAGGGATCTAGGAGTCCAAGTAGACCATAAGCTGAACATGAGTCAACAGTGTGATGCGGCAGCTAAAAAAGCCAATGCAATTTTAGGCTGCATCAATAGAAGTATAGTTTCTAGATCAAGGGAAGTTATAGTGCCACTCTATTCTGCTTTGGTCAGGCCCCACCTGGAATACTGTGTCCAGTTCTGGGCACCACAATTCAAAAAGGATGTGGAGAAACTGGAGCATGTCCAAAGGAGGGCAACTAAGATGGTGAAGGGTCTGGAAACCTTGCCCTATGAAGAACGCCTTAGGGAGCTGGGGATGTTTAGCCTGGAGAAGAGAAGGTTAAGAGGTGATATGATAGCCCTGTTTAAATATTTGAAGGGATGTCATATTGAGGAGGGAGCAAGCTTGTTTTCTGCTGCTGCAGAGACTAGAACGCGGAACAATGGATGCAAACTGCAGGAAAAGAGATTCCACCTCAACATTAGGAGGAACTTCCTGACAGTAAGGGCTGTTCGACAGTGGAACACACTCCCTCGGAGTGTGGTGGAGTCTCCTTCCTTAGGGGTCTTTAAGCAGAGGCTGGATGGCCATCTGTCAGGGATGCTTTGACTTGGAGTTCCTGCATGGCAGGGGGTTGGACTGGATGGCCCTTGTGGTCTCTTCCAACTCTATGATTCTATGATTCTATGATTCTATAAATGAATGTCATTTTTAGACTTGGGTTCCATCTCAAAGATATCTCATTATGTATATGCAAATATTATAAAATACCAAATCCATTTCAGATAAGGGAAACTCAACATGGAATACAATTGCTGTGACAAGAATCTGCTCCAGGGATTGTTTGCCCTAAAAAAAATCTGGCAATTTACATTAACACTGCTTTTAATATGAATTCTGAGAAACGTTATTGAGGGGACAAGCAAGTTGTGTTCAGGAACTGATATTGCAATTTTTAAAAATGTATCCTGCATTCATTTCAGCTGTCTTTCAGCACAATAAGTTGCTGCCTGTAATTGTTTTGTGTGTGTGTGTGTGTGTGTGTGTGATAGAGAGAAACAGATTAACTAAGTTAAACACTATGAAGGTGATGGCTCAGTGCAATTTCATTTCACTGTGACCAGTGCCCAAACACATTTCATTTACACCTGAAACATGCCTAGGAAACTTTCCCGAGAAACAGTTATGTCGAAAACTAACCAGGATATTTTTCACTCACTCTCTGCAAAACAATACTTTTAAAAATATTTTCACAACACATCCTCCCACCAAAGGTATTCATGTTCAGATCTCCACTTGTACAAAGATCACTGACTAAAAATGGTCAGGTTGCTTGTATTTGGATAAGGAATTTTTTACTTTGCCCTTATGAAAGTGACACTGTTATGACTGTTGTGTCTACCCCTTCCCTCAATGTCTACTGAGACACAATAAAGGAAATGATGTCATCATGCTGACCATATTAGTTCACACCCTTCACACATTATTCATTGCTTATCAGCAGCAGGCAACTACACAAGACAGTGGCATTGCTATCCATACTGTGTTCAGGTAGATGTTAGGAGGAAGAGTAGGCATTAGCTCCATATATCTCTAGGAAAACGCATGTGACTGGAAAATGTAAACACCCAGGCAAAATATATATAGGTAGGCCTGTGGATATCTGCTCTTGTTCTATTTTTTTTTCCTTCTCATTTCTGTCCATTGACAGCCTTAGGTCTGACTTCAGATGATAACTCCACTCTTAGTAAAGCCTGAAGGGCCAAAAAAACAACAACATAAACATACTGTTAATATTCAGTCACTCAGTTGGGGAATCACCTCTTATTGTTTCAGAATGTATTATTTTTATATTTTCCATCTCTTCTGTTCATTGCTTCTTAGATAGCATGGGGGCAAGGTAGTGAGCTAGCATATCCATGGCAGGTCAACTTCAAGACATTAGTTTACAATCTGCTACTGTTTTGCTTCCAGAGAACTAATATATTAAATGGGGGAGTAGAGAAGAAAGTGAAGTGGTATCATACCTTGAATCAAATGTTATTACATCTTGTACCAAATAACAAGTTCAATAAACTACGAAAGTATAAAGTTTGAGAAAACAAAATATAAATATATACCCAGGTTTTATGCAGACATGATTGGTTCAAATCACTTTGTAATCAGCCAGTGTTACCATTCTCTTCTGCAGGCACATCAGCTAAGGCCACCCCAAATCCTGGTTGTGAGCATTTCACCAAAAATAAATGTAAGAGTGTACAATAATCATCTCAGTGTAGCCTATTGTTTGCGAGATCTCTAGCAATAGCAAGTACATTTCTATACCACTTATCTCTCTCTGGCTTTTCTTCGCTAACGAAGATTCAGGAAGGACTCATCCCACGCTTACTACAAGCGAGTTGATGACTAAAAAGGCCGATCCGAGATAAACAAGTCCGGTTACAGAAAGCACAGCAGAAAGTCTCCTAGTGCAATTAAGAACTCCCTAAGCAGTTTACAATGTGTAAGCTAATTGCCCCCAACAAGCTGGGTACTCATTTTAGCAACCTCAGAAGGATGCCAGGCTGAGTTAACCCTGAGCCCCTGGCTGGTATCGAACTCACAACCTTATGGCTGAGTTAGTGGCTGCAGTACCAGCATTTAACCACTGCGCCACCAGGACTCCTAAATCTCTAGATTTAATGTGAATGGAAAATATACTTGATGAATAACTGAAACAAAGTGTTCTGACAAAAGTCCAAAAGCACAAACAAAAAACCCAAACAGCTTCATTTATATACCGCTTCATACCCTTAAGGAGTGTCTAGAACAGTAAAGAATCTGGCTTGCATATCCCATGGTTAAATCAAATGACTTTTTGGGAAAAAAAAAACACTCCTGTTTGTTTTTCTAACTACCGTAAATGTTCATATACATATTTTTAACATTTACCTATTAATTCTATTTTCCAACCCTCTTATTGGAACAACAGTGACTGTTAAGCATTTTAACCTTAACAGTTTCTTGGCAGTTGTTCATTGTTAGACCAGTATCCAGCATCAGTAGCTTCTTTTAAATCACTTCATTTTATACTGCAAGAAATGCCATCAGAAACAAATTTTCTGATTTAGTCCCTTATTTATATAGCCCTTTACATTAATACAAAAAAGAAACCTGATTTAAACAAACAAACAAACAAAAAGGTTTAAACAAACAAAAAAGTTTTAAAAATAAACAAAAAGGGGTTGTTTTTGGCTCTTTGCTGTCTTCCGCCAACCCTTCCCGAGGGCAGGGAACTGTCAAATTAACAATACGTAAGCAGCTCTGAAAGCCTTTGTGCCTGAAGAGTGGGTATAAATACTCTAAATAAATAAATAAATATTATAAATAATATAAAAACAAAGACCCAAATTGAGGAAGCCAACTGATGTAAACAGAAGTCTATTGTTAGAAGAGTTGTTACTTATAATTTTGCTACTGTTGCTGATTTTACTAATAAACTGAAGTTTATTGTGCTAATAATTGTCTCATTTCAGAATTTAAAGCTGAAAGGCCTATGTATACATAAAAAGAAACAAAAATGCAAGAAAGCTGGGCTGTGGACATAAAGAGTGCCTCACCCAGCCCAGTATTCTTTATCCTACAGTTTGACAAAGTGTGGCTTTCCAGCTGTTGTCAGATTGCAACTTCCAGCATTCCTTCCCATGGGCCATGCTGACTAGTGCTGCTCTAAGCACTGCAGTCCAATAACATCTGGAGGACAACACTTTATTTACCTCTGATTTAAAAAGAAAATGCTACCAAGTAAGCTTTGTCTGCCCAGAAAACAAAGCAAGAATCATGACATTAAGGAGAGTAAGTGTTAGAAAACTTAACGACAGACAAGCAGAAGAGGAAAAGTGGACAGTGGGGAGAAGAAATGTGAGGAAGATGCATGTAGACAACAGAGAGCGGCACTTCAATGTCTCAAAGGCCTTTCCTAACCTTCTGCCCCAAACTGGTGCAATTGGAAACAATCGGGAGTTCACCTTGGAACTAGTACATGGGATGGACATGCTCCATCACGGGTGTACGGTTACTCTTTTAATTTGAACTCGACATATGTTGAGATACCTTGATGTATCTAGCAAAAGTTACCTAAATTCTTTCCAACAGTAGATTGCTGAATTCTATGAGCTTATTCAATGTTTTATTGAAATGGCACATTTTAGATTCCTGAGCAAGATTTAATTTTCTTCTATCCATAGGGTGGATTTAGATGGTGTGAATGGCATGCTAATAGTGTTTGACTGCATACAGCTGTTCCTGCCTCATGTTCAATTCCCAAGATATATGTGCCCATCAGAACAAAATAGTACAGGTACCAAACAGCACTTTATTCTAAAGGCAAATTTAAGTGTAACTTGACTATAATTGATTTCTTATTCACATGTGTTTCACCATACTGCAAATGTGTGTTGTTTATACCACTCCCAACTCCTAGATGTCAGCTCCTTTGGAAAAAACACCTCTCTTCTCCCTGTCTTCCTGCCTGATTTCTGGCATCAGTTAGATGATTTGTGGTCATCTTTCTGAAATAGACTGCAGCCACTGCAATGGAGGATGCTTTGATAGACCATGGTAGGTTATATCTTCAGCCCCTGTAATTGGCAGCACAGTATGTGCAAAACAAAAACAAAAAACCCTTCTACAGATTGTAGATCACTTCACAAGGCTAACACACACACACACACATACACAAATAAACAAACACACAAAATCCTCTGGTTTTCTATAGGAAGAGTGATGGAGTCCATTAAGGTCACAACCTGTCTTTGCCACAAGTAGTGTTGCAATCCCTATGCTCTACAGAATCCATATAGCAGGTTAGGGTAATAATTCAAACTTTGTTTAATGTCTATGAAGTGGCCCAGCAATGTGGTCTTCCACCTGGTGGTAATCAGGTGCCATTGCTTCATGTTTGCAAGGTGCTGAGATAACAAGATAAAATAAAAAAGAAAGGAGAATTGTTTGTTCTCTTAGTAAGAACTGTTACGCATATTGCATAATATGATGCCTACATTTTTGGTATTCAGTGATGTTAACTAGCCTATTGGTATGTCTCTTTATTATTTAAACATTTAAAATTCAGACTTTAATAAAATGAAACTCTGTTAATAATAATAGTCAATTAATATTATGATGTATAATAATTGAATTTATTTGTTTTTTGAACTGTTTAGAATAACATGCAGAGTGGAAAATGAACATACAAATAAAGTAACTCTACCTCAGAACAGCACTATCACAGGAATGGTGTCACACCATAACTTTATTGGCCAGTGGGAAAAGCTTTTCCCTAGCCTGGCACAGAATGCTGTGAAGAACTACACTACAACATGTCGTTCCCATGTGGTGTTATCTTCCAAATTAGCTGCTTTGAGTCCCCTATTGAGAGAAAAGGGGATATAAATTAAATGCAGGCAGGCAGGTCTGCCAGTCACTGGGCTGCTGAACCACTGCTTTAAGTAGCAGCAAAGCTTTTCTTCTATATATATATAAAAAAAGAACAGGAGATAAAAGAGCTCCCCACCTTTCCCTTTTTCACTTGATGTGAGGACATAAAGTCTTAGAATTACTGGAAGTTAGGTTAAAGCTGGACAGAGAGAATTAAAAGTCAGGAAGGACTGGTGAGCAAAAAAAATATATCACTGTGTGATTCTTATCATTTAAAATTTCTATTAAAATCAGTTCATTTTATTGTCAGTTCCATTATCTGGTGTATAAATACCAGCTGTTTCTATGGAACCTTTTTGTTTGCTTGTTTAATAAGTAATACAGAGGAAGCAGTTACTAGAACTTTTCCTATTGATACAGTCTTTGGTTGGTGCAATAAATAAAATAATCTGTTCTACTCCAGTTATATGCCTTGAAGGAACTCATATAAATCACATTCTGCAAGACCTTCAGAAAGCAGCCCTGGATAGTGTGCTCTGCGTGGGCATCCTGGGCCATCCAAGTGCAGACTCCCTCAGATATTACAGCTGGCCTCAGTGAAGATCACTAGCCCTTTCTCTGAACATCGCTCTCATGAAACCAGATAATAATCTCATTTTATTTTGTATGATAGACAACAAGGGCCTTTCCATATCTCCCCAAATGGGGCCAAAGAGAAGATACAAGCTGTATAGAAACTAAGGGGTGGGGAGTGTTCTCAAGAGTAGGCCATTCCTGGAATCTGTCTGGCTGCTTGCCAGTTCTCTATCACCTTTTTGGAATGTGGGGAGGATCTGCAGCACTTTTTCCCCTTGCAGATTTGTCTCTCTCAGTCTGTAAACTGTTCACTTGAATCAGCCTCTGCTTCTCACCTTATTTGGCTCCTGTAGTCTTCTTTTGTCTCCATGTAGCTACCCTCAAACCAGCAACCTCATCTCAGCTCATCAGCTTTCCCACTAAACTGTGTGCCCAATTTCTCAATACTCCCCCACCAACCCAGCTTTCCAGTTCCCTTCTGTATAGGCTTTCAGGTAATTTACCTATCAAAATATTCTCCCAGCACTTTTTGTCCAAGATAAACAAATATTGGAAGAAATAATATGCCTGATTCCTCCCTTCTTTTCTCTTCTTTTAGCTTCCTCCATACTTCCAAAGTCTAGCAATCCATGTTACCCCGTCACCCATTACATGCCTCTTCCTTAGCATCCATTTTCTTTCCTAGCATTTGCCACTGGAATTCTTCACCTCTAGCTAGATCAGGGTTGGGGAATTTGTAGCTTTCCAAAGGTTACTGGCTTCCAATTCCTACCAGTCTGGATGAATTATAATGGGAGCTATAGTTCAGCCATATCTGGGGGACAGCAGGTTCCCCCACATCCAATCTATTTTCTATTTTCTCAATCTGGTTCGTTCCAGAGGCCAATGGAAAAAATATGTATTTCTATTACTGTTGCAAACACCACAATGGATTGCCTTCTTAAAAAGGGGTAGCTATCTGAAGAAACTTTATCCATGTTGCTTTGAGTGCTTTCAGAAATGGAAGCTACTCTTCCATGGCCTGTAAAGAATCTTCCTGCACTGCCATTGCTTTGCCTCTCCAGGGAAAGGGATTTCACAAGCCCCTCAATACAAAATCTGGTCCTCCGGGTGATTTAGACTTCACTTCCCATAAACCTCAGCCAGCTCTGTTAATGAACAGCGATTTTGGGAGTTGAAATCCAAAATATCTGGAGGGCCAAAGATTGTGAACCACTGTATGAATGATAGTTCCTCACCAGGTGCTGCTGGCAGAATTTTACCTGCCACCCCATTCTGTATAACAGCATTTCTTTTCCTTATTGGCAAGGAAGAATAATTTGTTTATGTGTTTTCCCATCAAATGGGACATGGGCCCACCAACACAGGAACAGGGATGCACATGCAGGATTTGGTTTTAATTTTAAGAAATAAAATTGACGAGTATTGACAAATATTCTTTGTCGCATCAGGAAACTCTTCTATAGTTTAAATGCAAAAGCAAAGTGACACTGACATTGACCCTTTGTCAATATCACTTTTAACTTAATTTAGCTAAATGACTTTACTTAAAACACTAGTAGAATTCACTGCTGTTCCAATTCCAGGGACAATAAACAATTTATTATTGTTATTGTTACCACTAACAGTAGTAGCAGTAGTAGTTAAATTATGTCCACCCAGCAAGGCAATTCTAAAAGAGATGAAAAGTTAGCAAAAGGACAAAAATGGCAGGGCATATAAACCAGCTTCCAATTCCTTTGGGGGGTAAAATGTGCATTATGATATTCTGAACTATGACAATATCATCTCTACTCACAGCTCCTTGTAGTTAGCATCATACAGAGTCGCCCACTTGTTCTGCTGATGTGGCTGCCATTTTATAGACTGGTAGTTGGGATCCAGGTAGGAGCCATTTAAGCTGTCATTGTCCTGAATCAAGCCTGTAGTAATAGGAAAATTGTGTCTTTACATATGTAACTCAATGCAAACTCTTCTATTATTCTTAAGTAATCCTCCCATGTTTTGCTTACCAGGAGACACATCTAGTTTTGTTTTGGTGAGGGGTTTTATATCCAAGAAATGAGAAACATTTTTCATTCCCTGCTCATTCTGACTGTTGGAAACTCTGATCCTATTCTTCATGTAACAGGATGCTTTTCCAGGGCATCCCTCTACACACAGCCATTCTGCCATTCTATCAACTCCTCTCCCCCTGCCATTGTGAGAGATCCCTTTTGAAACATAAGCAGCATCTGGATACTCACAATGAGAAGGAATCAGGGGGCAAAGACTACATACCTGGTGAGAGGGGTCCTTGTTGATGCCATGGAGGAGTTTGTACTCTGTCAGGGTTGAGTGGCACAGACCCTGTACCTGGCTCTTGCTTAATCATCCCATTGAGCATCTGGGTATTGAGGGTATTTGGGGGTGACTCTGAGTGCTTCCTTTTCTTGGCAGGGTGCACTGGAAGGCTATGGGGAACAAGCACAGAAGAACAGACAGTAAGACAGTAACAGTCTGGCAAGAGACACTCCCAGTGTCACATTACCCATTAAGGTTAAAAAAGAAAAAAGAGGGTGGAAAAATTCAGTTAGGCACTCAAAGACATCAGCCAAGCTCTCACATTTCTGCATATTAACAGAGGGACTCCCAAGTCCTTATCTCTTCAAACAGGTGCAAAAAAGAAAAGAAAAGGAGAGAAATAAATAGAAAAGGGGGGGGAAAGAAGGAAGGGGGGATTTCAACCTGGCACAAACATCCCTCTGCCTCACCACTCCTGTGCTCACATCCTTCAATCCCATTTGGATTACTAAAACATGCTTGGTAGGAGGTTGCTTCTGAGGATGCTTCAGTTAGTCCAAAATGATTCTGCTAGACTGACAACCAAGAGTTGATCAAGGGACCAATGGATATCAGGTCTTTTCCCAAGCAAAATTCTGGTTATGACCAATTAAACCAAGAGAATCAATCAAGGGAGCCACAGCCCTGAATCTGCAAGACCTGTTCACAACAGGGTGACTTGGAGGTCTCACATTCACAGGCCTGTCATAAATCAAAATTGACTTGGTGGCAGTTAACAACAAGAAATTTGATATTAAGACTACTGTATTAGCTAATCTAAGTTGCCATTTGCAGAAAATATAATGCTTTGATTGGGAGTTCCTGCATGGCAGGGGGTTGGACTGGATGGCCCTTGTGGTCTCTTCCAACTTTATGATTCTATGATTCTATATGGGTTGAGTCCATTAAGGAAATCGTGGCCCTATGTTTGCAAGACCTGAGCAGGAGAGTGGATGACCAGGGATCTTGGAGATATCTCATTCATAAGGTTGCCATAGTGAAAGTTGACTTGATAGCAAATAACAACAACAACAAATAAATGTAATAAACAATTAGGATATAAATACTATAATGCATGTTTGGCCTAAATGTGAGTTTCAGAATCAGCATGAGAACAAGGAGGTCCCAAGAAAAACAGGATGGAGACTACTAATGTAGAAGACATCCCTCTGACATGCTAGTTTTCTGTCTTCAGAGAGATTTCCCCTCTATATGGAGATGTTTTCAGTCAAATTAGCCTCCACCTATAGTTTGAAGTATGCCCCCCTTTTTAGGGGGAGCTTCTGTAGAGGGCAGTGTGAAGCAGAGAAGTCCCCACCCAGTTCCTGGGTTCTAGATAAATATCTGGAGTGTAGAATAAACTAAACACCCTCTCAGTCTTCATTCCAAGCACAACACTCCTTTTTGGTCTAGAAGAAAAGGAAGGAATCAGAGGTTTGTTGTATTCATTAGTGTGTACTGTTTATGTCAGATAATAGTACTTAATGTTATGCACAATTAAATGTGGTTTGTTTTTAATATGCATCTCTCTGTTACTATAAATGGTAGCGATTAAAAAAACAAGCAAAAATGGTGCACTTTTTTGTTTTCTACAAATTAATCTTGAATGTATCTAACATGTATCTAACATCAGCCTTTTAAACCAGGGTGGGAAACACAGAAATGGGAAAGGGAGAGGAGGGGAGAAACAGAGTAATGAGACCTCAGGTCTCAGTAGTGTGAATCGATCAAAACAATGAACCCCTACATATATCTGGCAGATTCAGGAAACAGTGTGATGCAACAGGCAAGGATGACAAATAAATCTGATGTGATAGTGACCTAAGAAGTGCTGGGGCAAACATCTGTCATCCAGGTAAATGTCAGTAAGAATTTTATGTAGTAATGTTGGGAAGATTTCCTCTAGGTCCAGTAAACAGAAGAAGAAGAAGAAGAAGAAGAAGAAGAAGAAGAAGAAGAAGAAGAGGAGGAGGAGGAGGAGGAGGAGGAGGAGGAGGAGGAGAAGAAAGAAAGAAAGAAAGAAAGAAAGAAAGAAACAACAATGAACAGATAGAGCTCTTTGCACATATCAACATGACAGACTAGCTTCACACCATTCCCCAAGGAACTCAGGAGGGATCTCTTAACAGAATTCTCAGTTCCTTTGGCAGATTTCTACAATGTGCATGATTTGTTGAAGGAAGCCATGATAGTATAGAGAACTGCAGTTCACCTGGGCCAGTTCTGACTGTGCTGGCTCTTCCACTGCATGGCTCTTCCACTGAAAGTCCACTGCATATCACATGCTCAATCCCACTAAATTAATCATCCTTCAGCCTCCTGCAGCTACAATATAGAGCCTAGACAGTAGTTAGACAATGTTTTCTTGTTCCACAATGCTATGTTCTTTACACAAGAGGGTCAAAATAAAGAGGTCCAAGAAATTTCAAAGCAACAGGAACATTCCTCTAAATCCTGTCTATCGTTTCCCTAAGGACTTACTCTGCTCCATGCTGCTGCAGTAGCTGGTGAAGCATCTGTGACTGCTGGGCATGGTGAAGATCTCCAGGTGACATACCCTGTCCAATAGTGAACTGTGGCATAAGAGGTTCAGCCTTCATGTACATGTCCCGCTGCATGCTGGGATAATGATGTTGCTGGTGTGGGTGAGGTGGCGGTGGAGGTGGCGGTGGCGGAGGGGGTGGTCCTTGGAGATGGGATGGTGGTGGGGGTGGGGGTGGAGGTGGCGGATGCTCCAGCCGGGAAGGTGGAGTCACATGACACATGTTTTCAGGTGTCATAGTTCGAAGGAGATGAGGATCTACAGAGACAAAATTATAATAAATTAATTAGGATCACATGTTTAGCCAGACATTCCTACATAAAAGCCATCTTCTTTAATATTCCAATCTATCTTGGGCTGCCATCCCATTGGTGTTCTCAGTCAAGTTTCCACATGGCCATAGACATGATTGGGCTCTTCAGGGGAATGGACACATCTGGGATATTCCAGCTATCTTCTTTATATTTTCAGCTTTTTGTCATACAAAAGTACATCTCTATATATTTTACTTACAGAGATATGTGGTAGAACATGTAGGCTGCATGCTACCCCATTGTCCTGTGAGAAATAAAAAAAACAATTTCTAGCTTCTAGTATTTTGAGCAGTGAGGTGGAATTACTGGCACACACCTCGGAGATATATGTTTTAGGTTATTAAATTTTAAAAAAATTAAATTTCTTTTCAATATATTTAACAAAACTTAATTATTATTTCAAAGAACACACCAAAAGGGCAGTACCAGAAAAACACAAGTAAAAAAAGAAAGCCAGCTGGTGCAGGAAATTGATTAATTCAAATTAATTTTAAAAAATATCTTGATGCAGCAGATTCTTCACCAGGTGAATTCAAATCTGGTGAATTCATTTTGGAACAGATTAAGGAATAATTGCATTTCTGACCTGCACAACTCAAACTGGATTATTTCTGTAGTGTGTTTTGGACCATAGTCAGTAATTTTAGACATATAATGTTAGGTGCTGTGATCTTAGGTGTTTATTTTTATGTAGGATTGTCAGCAGCTTTTCTTTGAAGGGAAAAGGTGTGACATAAGTACTGTAATAGTAACAATAACCATCATCACAGTAACATAAATAATTTATTAATAACGCTAATAATGCTAATGACAATTCCATAAAAATACAATCAAGGCTGCTTAGAAAATTTCATAAATATCTTACGTGCAATTTGAAAAAATTAAAAATGCAAGAGTAGGATGGGTGGGTGACCTACAAACTCTCACTGACCTGAAAAATGAGCTCCACCATTTCCAACTTTTGGGGATGTAACTGGGCTCTTTTGAGAGGTTTGCTTTTTGTTTTTACACACACACACACACACACACACTTTCAAGCTGTGGATGCTTGAATCCACAGATAAAGAATCTGTGGATAGGGAGGGCTAACTGTATAGTGTTTGGCTGGCTTTGTCTCAATCTCAGTCACTGCCTACTGCATAAAACTCTGACTCAAGACATTTTAAAAAGATACAAAATACATAATAATAATAATAATAATAATAATAATAATAATAACAACTATAAGTTATGATAAACAAGATGGTAAGTGAATTAAAAACAACAATGAAGATATACAAAAGCCAAAAATCTGTCTGAATTGGTGTTGAACTTAGAACTAGATAAGCAAACTCTCGCCTGGTATACCCTGGGTAAGTGGTGATGGGAGAAAAGACCCTACAAGAGAATAACCATACTGTCCCCTGCATGTATATCTATACATTCCCGGGTTTCAGATTTGTTAAGAATTCATAACTAAACAACTAAGAAAACTACTGCACAACTGAAAATGAAACATACACATACATATACGGACAAACAAGGAGTTACAGCAGATCACCCTGCTTCCATTGTTTGAAGTATAAACATGTTTGCTAAAAGCATCATAGGGAAGCTATTCAGTATTTTATTTCCAAGATTTGTTGTGGAGGAGATGCTTCAGCAATTT
Source organism: Urosaurus nigricauda (assembly GCA_034509955.1). Lineage (NCBI taxonomy): Eukaryota > Metazoa > Chordata > Lepidosauria > Squamata > Phrynosomatidae > Urosaurus > Urosaurus nigricauda. Next base: position 119,892,533 of record JAOEGL010000001.1, read on the forward strand.
GAGGGTATTATTATTTTCAAAATTAAATACTAATAACATCACATTTGGAGCCTAAAGGCAAAACTGCACTGCATATCCTCTTTCTTAGGCTTTTATTACCTTCATGGAGAAGAGATGACATGGGAGAAGAAAGATTATGTACATGCAGATTTTACATATCTGGGAATAGGCTGTACAGCATTCAGAAAAGCCCTTGACTCAAGTTCATAACCCTCCTTAGTACAACAAAACTAAAGTTTACTTAACTTTGAAGTCATTTAAAAGTTCATAATGAATACAGCAGGCCCTGCTCTGTCAGACTGTAGGGTAATTCTTTCATTAACTCCACTTTGTAGCATCTAGGGGTCACAACCAAAGTCAGGATCAAATTGGTCTTCACCCCTGTATGAATTACAGTAAAAGACGCCCTCCAAATACATGGACAGACAGGACTACCTACAAACACTGACGTTTCCTACATTTGGAGAGGTAGTCAACAGAAATGACTCAGAAATGAGCTTTCATAAACCACATGTAGGCTAAGGAGAAAGGAGGTGATAATTCTAATTCAAATCACTCTATACAGACTGGAACAGAGGAGACTACCACTGTGGCTTTTAAAATCTGCTATACAACCTCATCCCTTCTGTCAGTTGTCCCTCATTCCCTGAAGAGTATGTTTATCAGGTATTTTCTGATTTAGTGGTTGCCTTTTTTGCTTTTAACAGAAGTTCCAGAAAGTGCCAATGAGACCTGGGGTATGCAGAAAAACAGAACTGTTCAATGATTTGCCAATGACTACATATAGAACTGCTAAAGCATAATTTGCCCCAATTCCTTCCAAATCTCTTTATCTATTTCATGAAAGCTTGCCTGTAGTAGTGATTTTTGGAAATTCTGAAGCCATGGAAAATGTTTTTCCCATTTTTTTTCCAGGAAAAAAAATCAATTTTTTTTAGAAAAAATAAATACTGGTAAGCGCCATTATAGCACCCCTTGGGAATATTGCTTTAGGAATATAAATACATTATGTTTAGCTTTCTTTGGAATAAGTACAGCTTATTCAGAACACAATTACAAATTGAATTTACTTTTGTTGCTGTTACATATGCAACTATAAGGTCTTTAACTGTAAGAAGCATCTGAACTGTATGGAATCTCTTTAGTTTTGCCTGTTCATGAAGATCAGGGAAATAAAAACAGAAGAAACCATCAACTTCTCTAGACTATTTTAGTGTCAAGCAGACAGAAAAGACTCATTCTCATAAAAAGAACGGACCAGAAATTACAGTGACGTACACTGTATAAAGTCTTACCTAATAGTCTACCTGCTACACAGTTTATTTTAGAAATAATTTGTGCGGTGATAAAAACATAGAACACCTTGTCTTAAATATTTGGTTCATTATGTAAAAGAAAATATTCCATCATCCATTTTAATTATTTGTCCTGAAAAAATAGTTTCAGAAAAAATGGAAGAAACACACATACACAGTTTTTCCACCTTTACCCCCTATGCCTTCATATCTCTAGCCTTTAGTTTCCTTTCCCCTCTTGAACAGATTCATATGGACTTTTTTTTGTGACATTTCATTTGCACAGCCACAGTTAATTTGATAGTTGCCTTTTGAGTTCTCGTGAGGTAATCCAGTCAAAGAACTATAGAAATCCTATATGCAAAGCATGCATAAAAATCTCCCAAATTATATCTTAATTGATAGAAACTGTTTAAGTCTTAAAGTAATACTTTATTTCTCAACTGTATATGGATGAGGTACAGATAATATTTTATTACACTGAGTCTGCCTTTCCAGTACATACTTTTAACCAAGAAACTGTCTGTCTAGTGCTGCTTTGGAAATGGTTTTTCACAGTAATGTTTTCTGCCTAGAGCACTGCACTGAACTGTTTGGGAAGGAATCAGAGAAAAGGGGGTCATCATCTGTGGTAACCCCACCTCTAAATGGAATGGTTACAGTTTGGTCCCATTTGGGTCAACTATTACTTATTCAAGTGAACAGGAAAATGGGAAACTTTACTGATAGATTTGTGTAAAATCTTTAACACTCAACTCCTTCCTTGCATGGTTAATCTGTACTCTTGTTTCCTGCCTTCTTTATTCCTTGGCTTTCAGCTCTCCAACCTTCGAAGCTCCCTAACATTAATTTGCGAAAACAAAACAAAAAGCATAGAAAAAAAAAGAACACCTCGTTCCTGTAAACCAAGCCAGAAGGAATTATTGCCTTAACATTACAAAATGAATCCACACAAATCAGAGCAAAATCAACAGTGCCGAGGGCAGTCAATCTAACAGAAGCTTTCATGCAACAATGCATCATTAGAAGATGCAAAACTCAAATGTTGAAGAGACTGGGCAGCAAAGAAAAACAGGCACTAACATAATATGAAAGGGGAAATATACAGTACCCCCCTTCCCACAATTAGACTGGGCAACGTCCTGCACTAGAATTGGAGCCACTTAAAACATGCTCACTACTTATATGTAGTCAGGGTGAACAGTGACATTTACAGGTGACATCTAATTACCTAGGAGGGAGAAATCCCCCTCTGTCAATCCCAGCTTAGAAGGTGGGTTTATTCAATAAAAATGACTGACAGGATATTCAGAAGACACAGAACACTCCAATTAACATAAATCATCATTAAGAACATGGAACTCATTGCTATAAGATGTGGCAATGGCTACTACTACGCATAAGATTGTATCGCAGGCTACAATTTAATGTAATATAATGTTGCTCTTAGAAAAGCTGCAAAATTTGTCCTGTTGGGTGGAATGACAGAAATTACAATGGAAAACTGGACATTTCACAGTCTGAAAAGTGAACAGGATCATCACTGTGTTCCAGAGGATGTGTCCAAGCAAATGTAGCTTTTGAATGAGTTCTTCCACAGTAAGTGGAGAATCTTAGAAAAGTGGGAGGGTAAGAAAAACTCTCTGCATATCCACACAGGCCAGACTCACTCAGATTCTGTGCACTACACAAGGCCTAAGATTCTGCTTCTTCCCCTCCCCAGGATAATGAGAACAGGATGAAGCCTTGCATTTTCCCCTTCTGCTGGGATGGTGCTGCTACCTTGGTGGTGAGAGAAAGCAGCTCACTCCATGGCAAATGATCTGGCCTCTCTGCTATATTTAAAGAAGGGCCAGGAGGAATTCCAGGGATTTTTGTAGTGAGATAAACAGAACTCTTGACCTTTTTCATGGAGAAAGAAGAAATAGCTCCTTCCACTAACAACAGAGCTCAGGTTTTTCAGGAAGGAACCAGTGGGGAAACTTTTGAAGATTCCAGTCAATCCCTGACACATACACCACCCAGTTCTTCCACCTCTGTTATTAATTCATTTGTGTATTAAATTACTAAATCTCCTAACAAAAACCTCATTACTGGATGGCAAACGCAGCTAGTGGAACTTGATTATAATCACACACTTCCCTCCCACTGCACTGTATGCATATAAACCTCAGAGAGGGATGGAATAAAACTGACTTCACCCAACATGGGGCAGCCCTGGGGGGAAAGCTTCTGTGATAAATCAATGCCTGTCACAGGAAAAAAAAGAAGAATCCCAAGGCATCAAACAGAGCCTGCTAAGGGATGGCAGGAGGCTCAGGGTGTACTTACCACCTAATAGCAAACTCATGGCAATATCCTTGCTTTGGTCTTCATTTCCAGCATAGATTTGTTGTTATAAAATTTTCCAGGAATCAGACAACAAAATCATCCATAAAATGAAGCTCAAATGCTCCATTCCATGGCCACACGAGGCAGGCATCACCCTTTTCCATTTTCTTCTCCAGAAGGCAGCAGAACTGCACCTCTCTCTCTTCTCATACACCTCCTGTGTTCCTGTTCCTTCCCACCCACCCTCTTTCCAAAGGGTGGCAGAAAAACAATAGGCGAAAGTCTAGGAATATTTACTAACTGATAATCTCTTCACGTATTGCAGCAGTCTGTTTTTCCCCGGTCCGATAAAGATTTCAGAGCCAACCACTAACGCCAACCAAAGAGGGGGGGAAGGCTGGTGTGTTTGGGCTTTAATCTTAGCACTTACCATTCACCTGCTGGGGGGAGTATGCTTCTGATCCAGAATCCGGGGGAGAGTCAGGTAAAGTGCTGAAGAGAAATGGAGAAAAACAGAAGAAAATGTCAAATATGTATCTAGCAAAATTGAGACAGCAAAAGAATATAAAACATCTTTAACACTTTGAGGTGGGGGGAAATAATAAGAGGAACACAGACAACCTTCATTGCTTGCAACACCTCCAGATAAATGCATTTTTCCTGATTTTTTCCTCCAATATAAATTCTCCCAAGACTGATGTCAACATGGTCTTCTTCTAACAGAGCTTGGGAAAGTTCCTTTTTTGGACCATAACTATCCAGACTCACATGCACATGTTCAGTGCCCATGATTCTGGGACATGTAGCCTCCAAAGGAAACTTTTTAAAGTTCTGCCCCATATACAGGTCCTACAACACCCATTCCTCAAAAGGCTAACCAGCTCCCAAACCCAAAGCAACAGAAGCTTACCACAATTAATGCCCTAAACCTTTCATAGCAGCACCTCCCAAAGAGAGAGAGCTTAGTACTTATTTCAGGCGGTATCCTCTCACACCTGTTGCCCAGCCTATGCTACTCCCACAGTAAGCCCTTTGATTTTATTCACAGGCACATCTCATTCCATAGCCATTTGATTAATCTGCTAATAAGACTCCTCTCTTTGCCCAGCAGCTTCTCCTTGGCTAAAAGAAGTGCAAACAGATACGTGTCTGTTCCCCCAAAAAAGATCAACACAGATACAGAGGAAGCTTTTGGGGAGACTGGCTCTGTTCCCAAGTTTGGACCATCAAAAGAAAAAACTATGAGCTTAAGGGTTGTACTATCATCATATAAACTTGAGGCTGTAACTGTATATGAAGCAACTCCACTGAAGTTAGTGAAGACAAGACTTTGGCCACAAACGAAACCAGACATAAAAGTGGGAATTCTATTGGTCATCAAGAAAAAATAATAATCTTGAATTGTTTATTTATATATAACACCAGCAATCTAGAAACTGATTTACAGAGTAACAACCATGCAGGGAAGTGATTTTCTGCCCAATTCTTCTGGAGTCTGCCTAAACTGAGTTTCCCACAGTATCTCTTCAAAAGATAATTCAGAAGTAGTGTGTCTACATCAGGCCAACTAATTTCCACTCTTTAACTCTCAAAACAAAAAGCAACTGCCCCTATCTCAAATCAAATCCAACCCTATCACAACTACAAGGCCTAGCAAAGCTCCCTGTAGGTCAATGAGGTCAGTCCCAATCTAAAAGTCTGATTTTAAACATACCTGCTGCTAGTAGCTGATAGCAACTGCTATCAATGCTGAATGACAAGGTCAAGTAAACAGAAGTGAGCAAGATGAGACTGAAGTGCATAGGAAGAAATGGGTTTTGAAGTATAACAAAGCCAAGTACAAATGAGTTAATAAAGAGTCACTTCAGGACAACATTCAACTTCCCACCTGTGCTGTTAATCAGGGGGATTCTCCAAAGAGTGGATCACCTCAGACCTTCCCAATGCTACTCATATTATCGGACTGAAAACAGCAGCAGCATTTAACTACGAGTTGGGAACTTGTGCAGAATGGTCTTGGTTTTGTGACCTGTCTATTCATAGTCTACCTGTGACCATAGGTCACCCCTCCACGGATATTCCAAGGGCACGGATCCCAGATCTGCGAGTTAGGAGGGGTAACTGTACATAACTATCAAACTTAATCCATAGAACTGACAGATTTGTTTTTCATCTTTTAAACCACTTTTAAATCAGGCAGGATATTTCCTACCTAGTATAAACAGTGTACGTTATTAACCTATATAATTCAGTTGCTAACTAAAGACTGATAATAATATGATGTATTTATATTCTGCCAGAATCAAAGCAAATAAAATGGATCCACGAATACAATGCACAAGGTGCCTATAGCACATATGCCAAAGACTTGACATTTATTTCATATCCATGTGTGAAGTTCAAGCTCATCTATCTTCTATTAGTCCACCTTCCAGCTTTTAGTCCTCAAATGAAGATTTCCTGCCAGTCAAAGTGGTTTTCTGTTTCCTTCACAGAAGCTGCAATGATTGACATCATTCAGTGACCAACATTTCTTCCTCCGGAGATTAGAATATTCATTAACACTCTGTGACAGAAATGCTCTACCCATGGAGATCTGATAGGCTTCTCCTTCTAACATATTTGAAAGCTTTCTAGTGTGCCCCAACAGCCCTTTAATGGCAAGGGAAGGTACTAGGTGCTCAAGCAGCATTCCAGTTTCAAAGCCAAGAAGAAAGAGTAGCTGTTGCCCTCCTACATCCCCAGGGAATAAACTGGTGATCCAGCAGGATGGAAGGTGGTCATCTCTCCTGGCACCCTAAACAGTTGCTCCCACCCTCCCATTATCACCAAATGGCTGAGGGAGTTGTGCTTGCCCTTTGAAACAAACTTGTGGGGGGCATTGTCACATGAAGTACTGGATACCTCCTTGCACAACAAGATGTCTAAAAACTGCATATGCACAATCCCAGATTGTTGTTCTGGAAGTCACCCTGGTTGAAAAGGCAGCATGTAAACTGTCGTTCATTTTTACTTTACATTCTGTTCTTCATGACAAATTTCTCCTCTCTCACTGTATAGTTCCTGCTTATTACAAAAAGTCCTCTCTTGCTTCTATGGCTGCATCATTCCCACAAACTCCTATCAAGCTGCCATAGCAATGACCACACCATTCTGTTCTATCAGAAATGATTTGATTTTTCACATTGGTGTAGTGCTGGGAATATATCACCTCCTTAAATCCACTTATTTTTTTTAAAAAAAATCTTAATCTCTCTGTATTTTCTTTTGAACTACAGCTTACTATAAGGAAACTTAGCTGGTGTTCCATGTTTCTTATGCCTCGTAAGGTGTATCTTAGGGTACACATACTGGTCACTTTCTTTGCTTCCCTACTGGAAGCAACTGGATTAAGCAGATGTCACAAGCAGATACTGGATTAAGAATACAATTTCTCTGGAGTAGTTTCCAAACACTTTTTTTCTCCCAGGGCCAGATATTAGGATGCTCTCAATTTTGCATCCTGTTCAGTTTTTCTTAGAAATTTTAAAAATCAAGTCCTTCATTTTCCTGTTCTGGTCAGTAATCTCCATAGCCTCCTACTCTCACCTGTAACACTTGTAAATATGTCCAAGAAGCACAATTAAATTCTAGCTCTGGAAATGAAAATCAACACAATTCAGTACGAATAATATCTTAACTCTATGGAAACCCTTGGTATGTCAAACTCATAAGTGCAGATATAAGCTTCTAATTTTAATATTCAATTCTGAACATCTCAGCCCATGTTTCCCCTATGTCTGGCCTCTTTAAGCATATTTCCCTCCCCACTGCAAGATGATCCAGCCTGCTAAAGATATCCTTTCCATACCATCTTAATTAAGGACAGAAACAACAAAATGCATCTTACAAACATCTCCAAATTTTCTCCTGTTTGGTATGTAACATCTTGCCTGATGAAGAAGGCAGTGAAGCTTTGAAAGCTTGCAACAAGTATATTGTGCATTTTGGTTGGTCAATAAAGGTATCACAATAAAGGCATCACAAAAAAGGTGGATTTTTGTTTGAATTTACTAAATGGCCAACACAGCTACCCCTGCATGTTCTATGGACATAGGTTTGTTTGTTAGAACATACAAGCCTTCACTTCTATTTCAACTACCATGTCACAGCTTTATGACAGAATATGAATAATTCAGATACAACAACACAGACCTGGGAACTAGAGCTTCCCACGACCATATCTCCCTTCCTCCTTTGCTCACTTACCCAGGTGCATAGGAGGCCTTGAGCTCTGATTTGATTGGTGGGGCAATGTTGGACAGGCAGTGTCCACTGAGGTACCCCTTGGGCACTACCATGCCATTGTTGTTATTGCAGTTGAGGTGAGCAGCGTAGCTGGGTCCACATGGGTTAGGCAAAGGAGGACAGTGTCGGATTGGAACTTGGGTGCTTGGGGGCCCATGATGGACACTGTGCCGGATCGGGACTTGGGTGTTTGGGGGAGCATGATGGAGGTTGCCACTGGTTATAGCATTAGTCACATGTCCAGCACTGGAGACAGATGCATTGATACTGACAGAGCTGGAAGGCTGAGCATGAGGAAAGCCAGCTGAAGCTGAGATGTCAGAGATGGAGTCCAAATCAGAGCTGTAGGAGAGAATTTAAACAATTGGAATAGTATGTGCAAACTGCACCTTTTATCAGCAGCCTTATCTTCATCAGACTGTACTAATATCTACAGAAATACACCTCATGTTTTTGGTTCATGACACAATAACAGAGACCAGAAGAATATGAAGGATCTACATTGAGAGAGGGGGTGGGAGGGAAAGTATGGAAATTCTGAAAATATAAAAGGCATTTGACCCATAATAAATAGAATAAAAATCATTAATGCTACAAAGAACCATAAAGAAAAGTGGAGAGATGAGTGAGCATGGCAGAATCACAGCCATACCTTTGATACTCTGAGGTGAAGGGCTGGTGGCAACTCTAACTCAGCATGCATTAAAACTCTGCTGTGCTATTCATAGTATATAGCAGGTCGAGGGAATATCACTTGCAAACTTTGAATATTGTTTCGAGTTCTCCTTCCAAAAATTCCTGGTTTATAAGATGTGATTGAGAAGCTGCTAGAATCTTTATGCCTACTTCTCAGTGCAGAGCATAAGAGGTTTATAATCAGTATAACATCTCTTTGTTTGACAGAGAAACTTCCAAGGGATTCTTTTCTTAATAATAATCAGACTTACTATTTATTAACAGTGCTAAGAACAGGTCTGATTTTTACGGTCTAATCCATTTATATGTTTACTAAACAGCACCATTTGCTGACAGCATCCTCAGTCCTTCAGTAAGAGGAGACTGCACTCAAATGTCTGGAGCTGTGCTTTTTTTAAAAAAAAGCCATGCAAACTGCAAAAACAAAACATTAGGAATTTTTTTAAGGAAAGAAGGATTTAAATAAAGATTTAGGAAGAATTGTAGATGTGGTAGAGATTGACATTTGAGAAAAATCATGTGAAAGTGTAAAAAATACAGACTGAAGGCAAAGGAAAATAACTGAGTACATCACCACAACAAAAACCAAAACCACACCTATGTCAAATACAGCCATCATTGTTTCACAACAGAATGCAACTATCATTGAGTATTAGGAATACAAGTGAAAAGAAGACACTTACATATCTGGTGAGTCCTCCTTGCCAATGTATTCTTCCAGGATGCTGGTGTCAATATTGGATGGTTCAAGAGCTCCATTAATATCATGACCTGAAGCACAGACAAGTTGCAGAGAAAAGCTATTAGCAAAACTCATTAGACAAAATGCCACTCTTCTCTCAGAGCCAGAAAGAGGTCTCATTATGGAAATTCCCCAGAAGAAAAATGCTGGATTAAAACCAAAGGATTGGATTTGCCTTAAAATGGGTATTTAAAACAGTAAAATCTGAAGAATGGTGTGTTGTTCCAGTACTATCAGCTTGAATCCAGGAGAGGGACAACAGAAAAATGGAATCCAATAGAGACTACAAAAATGAGATGGAACAACCATTTTTGTTCATAAGTATGCAGCTGTATGAACAAGGTTTGAATCAGATTAGTGGAATATAATAAATAGAATCACAGAATCACAGAATCATAGAGTTGAAAGAGACCACAAGGGCCATCCAGTCCAACTCCCTGCCATGCAGGAACTCTTCATCAAAGCATCCCCGACAGATGGCCATCCAGCCTCTGCTTAAAGACCTCTAAGGAAGGAGACTCCACCACACTCCAAGGGAGTGTGCCACATATAATTCCACATAAAATATTCCACATAATGTTCCACATATAATAATATACTTGTTATATTATTCTACAATCATCATCCATATCAAAGAAAACATCAGTCAGCAATACTTTAATGAGCAAACAACAGGAATGATTATTTATACTCATTTGGCAATAATGCTAAGCTACAGTTTAGTGTTACACGAATAAGCCTTTTCTCTCCCTTTTCTCCTCTAGCAGTACTGCAAAAAGGAGGCCACTTCCATTTTTGGTTAACCATTTGCTTCCCTTTCAGTTCACTGCATTTTAGTGTTATATCTGCATTAAAACAAACCACAGTTAGTCTTACCAATGGTTTACTGAACCAAGCCAGCTTCAAAGCTTGATTTATGAAGCCATCTTGTTTTAATAAAGCTTAGTTATGTAACTGCAAGTCTAAGTTGAAATGCCACACTAAACTATTAACTGAAAATAGAAACAAAAGTTTTCTATGTTCTCCTCATGGCTTGAATGGAAGAAGACGGATTGAATGAGCAGATTTAACAATAAACCATTTTTATTGGCTTTTATTGTTACCACTGTATAACTAGACCAGTACTTAATAAATAAGCTACAGTGGTCCCCCGGTTTACGAATCCCCCGGGGAACGAAATCCCCGGGATCCGAAACCGGCGGGACCAAAAAATATCCCCCGGGATCCGAAGGATCCCCCGGGATATGAATTAAAAAAACCGTGCGGCCCCTTTAAATCGGCTGTGCGGTCCGTTGGAAATAGCGGTCCCCCGGGAAACGAATACTTCCGGGTTACGAAAGGTAATCCGGAACGGATTACCTTCGTAACCCGGGGGACCACTGTACTAGATAAACTGCTCGATCCAGAGAATAACCATAATATGAGAAAATAGTAAAATTGGATGATAAAAACCTGGAATTCTTTCCTTTCTGAATCATGTTTGCTTTTCATAAAAGCTGCAAACTATATTGCCATTATGAGGACAATAATCCTGACCAAAAATATAAGTTACTAACAGCCTTGAGCTTGAGAAGAATAGGATAAGATTCCCCAGTCACTTTTAGGGTAGCAGTTCTTGGGGTCCCCAAATAATGCTAGTCTACAACTTTTAGAATCCTTTCCCACTGACAACGCTAGGTGGGCTTCTAGGAATCGAGGCCCACCAACATCTGGGGACATAAGATTAGAAACCATTATTCTAGAACCTATGCACATGAGTGTGTGTGCCTGAAATCAAGACCCAGATCAGTTGCACAGTACTAGGCAAGAGGAGCTTAACCTTTTTCTTGTATCCCTTTCTTAACCAGCTACCACAACCCAGGTGCTGCCATTCCTCTTTAGAAAAAAAAAAACAACAGAAAGGTTATGTAGTTTTTCTGCCTCTGTTTTGCCCACAGGCAGTGCTGTACCTGAATTACAGTAGGGAAGTAATTCTTCACTATGGGGCTAAACAGACCGGCATTATCCTCAGGCTTGGGGGCAGTGTGGGGGCATGGCATACACACACCAGTTGCCCCCATGCCATCTCCATGCTGGCGTCATGCCATGCACCCAACTGCACAGTGGGGGTGTCACAGCACTTTTTTGATGCAGCGTTTAAACATGCTGTGCCAAAGAAGCACCAAAGAGCTGCGGCTGTGGTGGCAAGGGCAGCCTTTCCATGGCGCAAAAAGGAGCTTCTTTTTGCAGCTTCTTTTTGCACCATGGAAAAGCCAGATCAGGGCCACAGTGTGTAGTTGCTGTGGCCCCGATCCGGTGAGGAAAGGATGGTCTGTTGAGCCCCTACGTTTTTTTCTCAAAGGAATAAAATTTAACCATTTTCTCCATGCTGAAAGAGAGTGCTAGACACCCTTGCAGTTTTTGAAGCGTGCTTGCAGTTCAGGGCACATTTTGCAGAAAAGTTGCAACTGGCTCTTTTGCACAGGAAACAGCAACTTCTGCAGCAGAAACACCAATTTCTGTACAGAAAATGCTACTGCCCATTTAGAAAATCTTGTACAAATTTTGTACAGATTAAATCCCTAATTGCACCATTTTCTACGCAGAAACAACATTTTTGAACAGGAAACAATATTTCCCCATAGATATATTATTTACTAGGTAGAAATTGGTGTTTTCTGGGTAAAAAAATCACATGCAAATTTTGCCCACAATAAGATTTGAATTGCAAAGACTCTAATCAATTCAGGATTCTCCTCCTAGGGTTTCTCAACAGAGAAGTTCTTTGTTGTTGTTGTTTTAAAATAATTTTGCAAATATTTTTAAATACTCTTGCCATGCCTAAATTATAGCTGGGCTAAAACAATATTAGTCAAATAATTCTGTTTCTATCTTTCAATGTGTTTTATACCCCTCCCAGTTTTATATCATCTGCAAATTTGCCAAGAATTCCTTACACCCCATCATCTAAATCACTGATAAAAATATTGGAAGTGTCAGCCTCAGGACAGAATCCTGCAGCACTTCATTTGAGACCTCCTTCCAATCTGAAGCACCCCACTGATGACAACTCTTTGAACATGGTTTTCCAACCAATCGTGGATCCATCTGATGGCGTTTCTATTTATTTTGCTGAAATCCAGATAAATGACATCAAAGCTTTTACCTACTACCTTTTTATCCACTTGCCTTTTTTGGGAATACACGCTCTTTTTTAAATCAGTTCTTTGCATTTTACCTCTTCAAAACAAGTATCATCTCCCCCTATCTCCATATCCTATCCCCATAGATACGAGGTCTCTTCCAATTCTATGACTATTGCAAAAATTTAAGGAAGAAAGTACAAAAGCAGGTTTACAGTTTAACATTAAGAAAACAAAAATAATGATGACATAACTTTAATGCAGGTTATCAACAACTTGAAATAGTTGAAGGGTTTTTTTCACACTTCATATCCCATTCAGGTAAATAGCAGGACTTTCTTTTCCTCCTTCTCGCTTATATTTCTTCTCTCTTGTACTGAAAAAATGATTTGGACTTGTTGCTATAAAAACCTGTCTTTATCTGTTTCTTGGGAAGTCTGAACACTACAGGATTGGTGTTTCATTTTTAAGTACCAAAGGCATTATCAGGAAAAGGGAAAGAATCCTTTACGCCAGAGCTCAGGGTTTTTTTTTAAAGGCCAATCTTTTTCTTGAATGGCTCAATCACATCAGATTAAAATGATATGTCATTTGTTCACTAGACTAGCACACACACAATCAAAGGGTTCTCCACCCGCTATTTAAAAGCATTCTGGATAAAGGTTATTCAACCAACCAGAAAGAAAAAAAATTGGGGGGGAAACAGGGTTTTAACCTATCAGAAAGTTACTTTGTGAAAATCCCTTTCATACCAAGAGAAGCAAATCAGCAGAAATAAATCCAGGGAGGAATGCCAGAAGGAATGGTGGGTGGGGTGAGGGAGGAGAGGGGAGAGAAAGTCAAAGGAAGGGAATTTTTTTCCTTGGTCACACAAACTGGGGAAAGACTAGGTCTGAAGCTCAGCATTTTTGTTTGCCGCATCAAGGTTATATCAGCATAGGAAAATATGGCTTTATTAGGGTTACAACACCCTGCCCAGTGCTTATTAATACATCGCCTTCCCACACAAAGCCCAGAACTTTACACAATATTTCAAATTTGGTTATCCCTGACTTCCCAAGTTTATTCCATTTCCTGCATCAATATCCACTTATTAATTATGTCTAAATGCTTATGCTGCCTTTTTTAAAACTGGTTTTATTGCCTAAGTTTGAACTTATTGGCCAAGTTCTTTGCTTTCAATTTTTATTCATCATTCTTTGCCAAAAAAAAAGCATTTTTAAAAAATAAAAAAAATAAAACAGGGTTGCTGTTTTCCTCTTAGATATGTAAAACTGCTGTACCCATGAATGTTAACCTTCTACCTCCTTCATGTTATACAATGTAATTTTGTCAAATTTCGTGTATGCTGAAAAATGGTGGTAACAATTTTGCAGCAACATTTTTGGGAACCTTTCAATGAAATAAGGTGATGTGTGCTCCCACAGGGCTGTAGGTCAAGTGGGTCTATTAAGAAGCAAGAAGGATATCAGCACGCTTGAGGAAGCTTGAAGCTCGCAGATGGTTTGTATTTTTAAAAGAATTTGCGGGGAGGGAAGACCCCCCCCCCAATCCACCCAACATCCAAGTGAGGATTCAGTATGATCAGTGGTACTGAACAGAATACTAGGAGAAACTAGAATCGGAAACGGGTGGAAATGGGGAAGAATATGAGTGGCTGAAACCCCACATGCCACAATATTTTGTTGCATGCCCCAATTCTCACACCAAAATATTATATATTCCACCACATATTCTTGGAGCACCAGTGAGCATTCAGTGTTACTGAATCTAATTTCTGTGACTTTACCTGGTTTCAAACAAACACCGATTGTCCACTTTTTAGCTGACCAAAGCAGTGATGGGAACTGAGTGTTGAACTGTACCTCCCAGCTTTCCTCACCATTGTCAACAGTGCTAGGGGGTGCTGGGAATTACAGTTCAACAACATGGGGGGGGGGGCCTGCAAAATTTCCATTCCTGGTTTAAAGAGCAATGAGACCCTGTGTTGTCTTAAAATGGAGAATAACATAGCAGGTGACCTTTAATTTCATTAAGCCAGCCTTTGAACACCTCAGATATCACTTCCAGTTCACCAATTTTCAATAATGAGTTTGTTCATTTTAAAAATTTGTATCATTTTAAACTGTAAGGAGCTAACAGGCTTTCAGTCTTTGTTGGCTTACTGTATTCTTGAATGGATATTACCTGGTCCTTAGAAATAAATTCCAGAGTTTGAAGGTGTTTGCAGGCAGATAAACTGTACAGAGAAAGCCAGCATAGCACAGTGATTTGAGTGTGGACCCTAGCAGATCAGAGTTCAAATCCCCAATCAGCCAGAGAAACTCATTGGGTGACAGTGGGCAAGTGACTCTCTCTCAGCTGCAGAGGAAGGGAATGGCAAACTGCCAACAAACAAATCTTGCCAAGAAAACCCTGTGATATATTTGCCTTAGGGCTTGCATAAGTCACAAATGACGCGAAGGCATACAACAACAAAGCTGTATAGGATGGCAACCTTAAAGCCTGAAAAAACTGCGGTGTCAAATACTGAACAACTGTAAGATTGTTTCTAATCTTCACTTCATTGCCCTCCTTCACTTCATTGCCCTCTTTTTTCCTATATAACAGTGGACCACTGTGGAGGACTAGGGGACATTTTTCACCTCCACAGCCACCCTGGGACCACACCTGTGCACTCAACCCAATAAGAACCTATAGCACATCATGTCTAGTTTCATTTGTGGCTGATTTTGCTTCCCCTCCCCCAATTTTTAAAATATTTAGGGATATGTCAAGGGAGTAGTGGGCTGAAGCTTTTATCTTTTGTAGTGGTCTTGACCCTTTTAAGTGAGCACTGGAGTGAAAAATTATCCAAAAATAATTTTAAAATGTGGAGGCTGGGGGCTTTGAGGTTGGGGTTTCAGAAGTCATACTTTGCCTGTCCTTGCTATGTATTTTTCTTCCTAGTCCTGCACTCCAGTCCTGACTTGCAACTACGACCATCCATTCTCACCTCTCCCCCTCCAAGGCATATGCAAGGGCTATTACCATGGACAGCTTATTTAGAGTTTGGATTAATAATCAGAGCAGATTCACTGCTCCTTTGACATTGCTGCCACAAGTCTCCACTGAAAAGAATCTTACATCTACTTTGGCCAACAACCGTTTTTTAGTTGGGGGGGGGGGTCCTTCAGAATAAGAAGAAGCCTTTCCTTTCCTATTCTGTGTTGCCACTGTTTCCCCTAGCTTTTTTGAATGCTATGATTTCCCTTTTCTTGGGGATGGTACTTTTTGGGACTACAACAGTGCACAATAGGAGACTGTAGACCGTAAGATAACTTCTCCAGGTTCTGCTATCTTTATCTCTAGTTTATATTCTTTGCTTGATATACCTCTTCAGTCCTGTCCAGCCATTTTGTGTGACTGGACTTAAAGATGTCAATATAATGTACTTGCTACAGAAATGCATCATAGTATACCCAACATCATATTCTGCATTCATGGAAAAGGGAGGAAAATCATCTGTGATTTAGAACCATATTTGGATACAAATATCCTACTTTGTGAAAAGGAAAGCTCATCTCATGCACAAAAATTTGGGGCATTAAACTCTCATCTGACAAAATATAGACAAAATGGCTAAACACCAAAATGATTAAAGATGAGCTTGGAGGAAATTAGAAAAAGAATATGGTTGTCAAATTAGGTATTACCAAGATAACATATCACTAGAAACATTTATTGTTGTATTGAGAAAAAATGAATGGGAGGTGAAACTGTTGATTATAAATCTATGAAAATCCAATGTTGTAACTTCTGAAACAATTTCATTAAAGACCTGTGGGAAATGTAGAGATTGCAAAACATTATATACAGTATTTATTTTTAAATATTTTGTTTTATGTATATTACTAGTTACAATGCTATTAAATGCCTAAATATTTAATAGGGTCTGAATCATACAGTTTTGAAATATCCAGTTTCCTATCCAAAGCTTACTGTATTGATACCTTCACAGTCCAGAGGCATCCTAAGATGCAGAAACTAAGAACAGAATAAAATTCAAAAGGAGAGAGGTCATAATTCTTTAAAAAGGAAGCAGTCACATCTGACTGTTACTCTGGGGAGACGAAGGTGAAACCCCTCATTTACTATCCAGCAACTATTTTCTTTCATAAAGGATTTCAGCCAAGGAAGCCCCGGATTAGCCCAAGTGTCAATTCAATGTCCACTAAACATCCCTTTTAATTCACCATTCAGTGAAGACCTGCTAAATATTTGCACATTCGTCTCAAAGGATGTGAACCTATCCAGCTTAACAAAATATAATATACGGTACCCTTGATCTTCTCACTGTAATGGAACTGTAATGGAAGCTTTCATTGTGGACATGAGCATGTCATAGGCTGGGTCCCTCAACAGTTTCACATCAAGCAGGCTGTGGTTGTTCCACAGCATTACCATTCTGGCTTCACTGGCAGGACAGCTTTGACCTTCTCACCACCTTGCCTCGAAGGTCTCCTTCATGTACTCGCCAAAAAGAAAAAAGAAAAAAAAAGACCTAAGCAAAAGTGAGATAAGCAACCAGACGTTGGAGGTATTTCAGCTGAGTAGTTGAGAGATACAGAACTGATAAGCAATTCTATTTTTTTAATAATAAAAGAAGGAGAAGAAAAGAGGTGCCAGTTCCTGTAAGTGGTTTGGGGTGATTTGGACAAGAGCGTTATTTTTGTTCTAAAAATAAACAAATCCTCTGAAGAGCTTTTCTTGGGTTTCTAGGATAGAGGCTCTTGAGCCAGCCAGCCTAGTTTTAGTTGTGGTAGAAAAACATGCTCTGTATTACTTGTTCCATGCTCTTCTCTCTGGGGCTTAATAAAACCAGTGAAGCCCACTTTGTGCTGTCCCATCTAAATTACCCCAAATAATTGTTTTCCACATTTGTTCTTCCTTTGACTTTTCACAGCCCCCTTCACTCTCTCTCAATCTTCTCTCCAGCCTCCACTCTTGCTTTCTCTCTCTCTCTCTCTCTCTCTCTCTCTCTGAAAAAACACTACCTCTGGAATGTCTGCTGCTGAATGAGAGTCTTAACAGCATCTTGTTGCTTGAAACTTCTATTCAGTAAAGACTTGTTACCAAAAGCCAGCTTAGGTGATTAATTTAAAGCTAATGCTGCTGTTTGGAGTCACGAGCCCATAACAACATTAAACAATGTCCCTCTGCGCCCTCCCTTTTCCACCTACAGATTAAGAGTTAGCAGGAAGATTCAGAGAAACATAAACGCCTTCAAAACTCCACAAACCAGAGCCATTTTCTTCCCAGTGCAAAAGAAACAGGCACAAAACAGAAAATATTCAGCCAGTGCTCATCTCTTCCTAAGGAACCACCCCTGTCTTTGTTGTATCATACTTGTTGTAGCAATAATGTATCATATTATTGACTACATGGCTGAACTCGCCTCCTGCTAGTCTTTTTCCTAAAAGATTCCAAAGCCCAGATGCTGACATTTTAATTTTGGCGTAAGATACAGATGAGATCCACAATATGAAACAGAGTGAGTCACCAAGCCAGCTACAGGAATAAGAGCTTTCACAATGACTCTTGGCCAGAAAACCTCTCTTAAAATGCTGGAAGGTTTATCTTCAAAAGGTACATTGCTCAGTTTAATGGAAAGAAAGAAACCTGTATTTGCCAATGAGTCACATAAATCTGAGCCTCATTTCTACAATTTCAAAAGTGTTTTTTTCTTTCTTTTTACAATTACAATGGTATTGACAGCTTTGTTGTTGTTATGTTCCTTCAGGTCATTTCCAACTTATAGCAACCTTAAGATGCACAAGGTTATTTGTTCAGAGGGAGGTTGCCTGTGCCTTCCTCTAAGGCTGACAGAGTGTGACATGGTTACGGTCATCCAGTGGGTTTCCATGTCTGAACAGGCATTCAAACCTTGGTCTCCAGAGTCATAGGCCAACATTGGCTCTATTGATAGGTATCGTTCCATATGATAGGTATCTTTCTATATTGGTTCTATTGATAGGTACCTTTCCATATAAGTAGATTTTGTTGCAAGTGAATTATATTTAATCCCTGAAAATATTTATACCAATTAACAACTTTTTCTTAATTAAAAGGCCTTTTTAAAACAAACAAACAAACAAAAAAAAAAACACACATCATACCCTGGCCCTGCCTAGTCATAATGATAGACAACACTTTAGTAGTATGTCTACAACCCTCTGGCTTGCATTTTCTTGTTATCGCATCTCTTCCCCCACTTCAGTCATCACACCAAAAAGCTTTCACTTCCATTTTCAACTAACTGTGGTTACTTGTTATGTCCCAAACCTGAAAAAAATACACTTAATCTTATGTTCAAGAAAACTAACCAAATGCAAGCTCTGGTTTATGACCCTGACTTGTTTCCCAGGCTTGTACTTAACACTAATACTAAAAATAACTATTGTTTTAGAAAGATAGTCAAAAATAGAAGTGAAAACTTCCACTTTCCTCCTAGTTAGGTACCAAACAGAGGCACCATCTTTGTTTTAATCCTACAGATAGCATTTTACCTGGGTTGTGGAAACACCCACAGTCTTATTCATTGGCTGTCAATGGCAGCAATCCTGGACTTGGAAAAAATACTTTCACTATAACTCACAGAAGGCATCAGACAACATGGCCATCTTGGGACATAAACCAGGCATAGGGAAACTATAGCCTGTGGCCCACATGTTGCCCCCAAACCTTACCTTTGTGGCCACCAAAACCATTCCACAATCCTCCTTGATGTTTAATAAGAATGTCAGACTTTGGGAGGATTGTGTGTGTATGTGTGTGTGTGAGCACTCCCAAATAGACTAAATCCAAAGGAAACAGCCTGACACCATAGTGGTTTCCCTTCCTCCTTCTCCATCCCTCTGAAATCACCTCCTTTCACAAACTAAAATTGCAACTGGAAGTGAAGTACTATCCTTACAAGTACACAAGGTAATAATAATAATAATAATAATAATATAATAATAATAATAATAATAATAATAAAATTTATTTCTAGCCCGCCCCTCTGAACAAGCAATCGGGGTGGGTTACAGCAAAAGTTAAAACTGTGTCAGTTAAAATATCCCATCCCTTCCATCACCACCCCCCTTAAGAAGAACTTTAAATCACAGTAGAGTTAAAAACATGGAATAAAACAAAATAAGACAATAAAAAGCAGCAACAGGGAAACGGGCCTGAAGAACCTAGGTTGTATAGGGGGTGGAAACAACACAGGAAAGGAAGGCTGGAAGACACTAGGGCCTAGGTTTGGAGCCAGGAGGTGTTCACATTCTCTGGGAAGGCCTGCCGGAAGAGATGCATCTTTAGGGCTTTTTTGAAGCCTTCTAAAGATGGAATAAGACACATCTCATCCAGCAGGTCATTCCACAGCTTGGGGGCGACAGCTGAAAAGGCCCTTCATGGGCTGTAGCAAATTCCTCCCAGAGGACCGAAGTGTGCGGGGGGGGGGGGGGAGGGAAAGGTTCATATGGGAAGAGGCGGTCCCTTAGATAGGATGGACCCAAACCATGTAGGGCTTTAAAGGTTAAAACCAACACCTTGTACTGTGCCCGAAAACTGATCGGCAGCCAGTGGAGAGATTTAAGCACAGGTGTTACGTGCTCTTTCCTAGATGTTCCAGCAACAAGCCTGGCTGCCATATTTTGGACCAGTTGTAGTTTCCGGGTTAGGCACAAGGGTAGCCCCATGTAGAGTGCTGGTGTAGCCTGTGCAGGGTCATGAGGGCATAAATTAGACAATGCTGCCCCCACCCCTCAATTACTTACTTCTAGCCTAAATCTACACAACAGGGAATCCAGTCACAAACATAAGCCACGGTTTAATGTTGTCTTGTTCCCTAAATCTCAAAACAGAGATTTGGTCATGTAATGATGGCCAAAGTCAAATCTGAGTCATGGTGATACATGAATTTACTCTGATGACTTGTGAATAAAATACAAGAGAAAATTGTATCCAGGAGCACTGGGGAAATGGTTCTGAGTTGAATACTTTCACTTGAGGACTTTCAGGATCCATTTTCATGTTACTAACAGTTACATTTGGAAGATGTACAAGGTACAAATTGACACCTATCTGTAACTCGGTTTATATAGTGAAGAGGTGATATTTTATCCAGATTATCAGCTCTGTCTAGTGAGGCAATTGTAACATTTTCTTTCTCTACCTAGAGAGCTCTTCATACTTTTATAACCTCAAACCTTTATTACAATATTTATCTAGTTATCTGAAGACTATTCTCCAAATAGTTTAGGTCTGACCATAAACAGTTACTTCTGTTCAAGCATAAATTATTTCTCTACACTTTTTCATAATTTCTACAGTCTGCAGCCAAGAATGGTCTCCTTATATAATATTCATGTAGAATACTAGATTAGGGCTGGCATTTTTATTAGTATCAGCTATAGTAGACACATTCAGTCAATTGTCGAATGGTGAGTTAATATGTAGATAAATCTAATGGATTTATCTAATGGATCTATGTGATAGAAAGGAGCATGAAGGCTCCTTTCCCTCAGTACAGTATTGCTATCTTTGGACGTCTGTTCTCTAGCTTCCATTTCTGTTTTTTAGCTTCCTGAGGTCCAAGAAGTTCTTTGCAGCACTCAATCTGTATGTGTGTGAATTTTAAGTCCTGGAGAAAATGGTTAACTCTTGTCTTCTCAAATAATATGGATAGCAAACCATTCAGTTCTTTGACCAACTGAACATTTTATACCACCACAAATGTTCACCTGACATGTTGCCACCAAACGTGTGACATGATACATCCTCTGCCTAGGGAGAGAGAGAAGAGTTAGGCCCAGCTCCATCAGGGTTTGCCTGAGGAAAAAGGACTCTCCCTCCATACCAACTGCCATCCTCTGCCTAGGGAGGGAGAGAAGAATGAAAATTAATAATTGTAAGCCGCTCTGATAGCCATTAAGGCTGAAGAGCGGGGTAGAAATACTTTAAATAAATAAATAATACAGAATACAGAATATGTCCTCCATTTAAGCTGTGTACACTGTAAACTGAATATTTGAAGGCAGGGTATAGAGTAGAGTCCAATACATGGAGAGAATGAATTATGTCACTCATTGGGGAAAAAACCCCAGTAATGCAAGGAAAGGTGGAGGGAAGCAGAAAGAGAGGAAGCCTACATGCTAGATGGATGGATTCTATAAAAAAGGCCATGGGTATAAATTTGAACGAACTGAGCAGAGTGGTGGACAGGGAGTCTTGGAGATGTCTCATCTATAGGGTAGTCATTAAGTGTGGATAACAACAACAAAACACCCTGATTATTTCAAAGTTCCACATAACATGTAAAAAGCAACAAGAACTTTTGAAAGTGTCCAAGTTTTAATATACACCTGGCAGGGACACCTCCTGAAATCGCCATGTATTCTGCCTCAACTTCAACATATGAAAAGCTCAATATACATATGGCAAATAAATAATGGATAAATACATGTCAAAAATACCCAAAAAGGTACCAGATCCCTTTGATCTTAGAAGCTAAGCAGGGTCAGCTGTGGTTAATACATGGATGGGAGACTACCAACAAATATCAGAAGTTGTAGGTAATATATCATAGGAAAGAACTGGCAAAAGCACCTCTGAGTATTCCTTGCCTTAGAAAACCCTATGAAACTCATGGGGTTGCCATAGGTTGATAGGCAACTGGAAAGCACACACACATACACAAAATTAAACAGGGACCAGCATGTCTTGTGTACACACAAAGCTTTGCAGAACTACTTTAATTTCTTCACCTTTGGGGGTATTTCTAATTGTCTCCATAGCATCTTCCCCAGATCTTGGAGAACATTTCTCAACTCCAAATTTCTTTTTATCTTTTGCATCTATACTCCTTCTCTGTACTTCAAGGAGGTAGATCTGTGATTTTAGCCTCATAAAAACCCTGGAAGTCAAGACAGGTTGAATGAGGGCACAAGCTTAGTGAACCCACCAGGGCAGACTCATTTTAGTCAGCGAGAAAGAAAAAGATGGTGTAAGTCAAGTTTCCTATTGATACTATTTCATATATTTCTTAAGCAACAGAACAAATCTGATTAATAAATTATGTTAATTTACAACCAAATAGAATAGGATTGGCATTGTTTCTCTTACAACTAAACCTTACATTTTTTTTTTTCATTGAGAACATTTTGCACAGGGCTTTTTCTTGTTTGTTTTAGCTATGAAGTGAACATCTTTAAGCAGTCATCTGTTGTCTTCTGCCTGCGTTGGACAACCACACTTTCACAACCAGAATGGCCAGGCTCTGACAGAGACTATGAGAACTGTATACAACAGGGATGGAAAGCACAAAACTGTGGAAGACTGTCAATACAATGTTTTTCTTATGATCAGCGGCAGCAATGGTAATTCCTGGAATTAAGCATGAGAATGCAATAACATCCACACTGGACAATTTTGTTTCCTCCTTTTTCCAATGTTGCTCTCTTCTGTTTCATTCTATTTTGCCCAGCCGTGTTCATTTTTTAAAAAAGTAATGATTAAGGCCCTGTCACATTGGATAGCACTACGATTCCACTTTAACTGCCACAGTAGATTCCCAAGGAATCCTGGGATACATAGTTTGGTGAAGAATTAGAGCCCTCAGAATGAGAATTTTAAATACTCTTCCTTAAACTGCAAATCCCATGATTCCTTATGATGTTACCACGGCAGTTAATGTAGAATCATAGTGCTATAACTGTGTAGTGTAAAGGCCACCAGATTGGTTCTTCATTTACTTAGAAAAGCCTCCTTTAACCCATTGTATCTGACAGAAGGCACTGATTCAGTTTAGAGATCATCTATACATTCAAACTGCATATATTCAGATTATATAATATTAACCTTAAGAGAACTTAATATTTACTAAGGGATAGAGGAAAAATTCATTCATGCCACGTGCAAAGTTGCCCAATTCATATTTCTCAAAGTAACAGAAGAATCAAAATAGTTACAGTTCTATATACACACACTTTTCTAATATTTTAATACAGTTATCTCAACAAAAAATGCGTAGATTGATGGCAATAATGTACAGGCATGCATTACATTATGCAAAACTACATAACAATGGCTGGCGTCCTGTTTGTGACATATACACAAGCATTCACCCACTTTAAGTGTATGTATGTCTTTTTGTTGTTGTAATGGAGACTGATATTCTCTTCAACTCCCTTCAATAGTGAAAACTCCCCACTACGGCTCAGGGTTTTGCTACGGTAGCCTCCGTGAGAGCCTGGGGAGAGGGAAAGCACAGCCAAAGACAGAATGCCCCATAGCCAGATGCAAAAATGATTTCATCAAAATGACTGCAGGGCCCTAGCAGTTCTTGGGAAATGATGTTATTAATCTGGGTCTGGCTACAGGGAATAGGCACCTCCCCACTCTCCACCAGCCACAGAATGGCTATTCAGGGAACTTTTGCTGCTAAACCATGAGTTCCGGGGTTGTAAGCAGGGAGCCAGAGTGGACCTCTGCCTAGGCAAGGTAGTGGGTATCTCTGCCAGTGTGCACATTAGGATAAATGGGCAGGAATGTGCTATCAGAATTTCAAACAGGATGAAACAGACTAAGGAAAATGAGTGAACCCAGAATTGGCCATTTTGTTCCTGCCAATTAAAATCATATTTAAAATGTTAAAATCTGATATTTGCATTCAGAAACAGCAATGCTGATTTTATCCACCTTGCTACCCAAACAGCTTTACTTCTGGGTAAAGTGCAGAACTTGGGTCTTGCACACCAAATCCATCATTCCACCCAACACACCTCAGTATTTTTGGTTCACTCGCTATGAAATTATAGAAAAGGCTAAGATAATAGTGGAGGCATTTATTTGAAAGACGGGAGACAGACAAAGAAATTATCGCAAACACCAACTTCACAAAAAGGAAGAGGGCGCTAGAAGAGTTGAGTCCTTTGTATATGTGAGAATGTCAGGAATTCTACTGTTTGGACTGGTTTTCTCTGCCAGACCTAAATGCCTGAACTTGGCTAATGTCCAAAGGAAGTTTCTAGTACTACCTCCAACTGTCTTTGTATTCACTGTTTTGAAATGTGTCTGCCTACTGACAAACACACCTATGAGCACTCTATCAGTAAAAAAAGGATCAATTCCCCTTCCCCAGTACTATGGTTATCAGACAAGACACAATACTTTGCTTATAGGTCTGCCTTTGGTTTCATGTAACAAGAGGGGATTTAGAGGTCTTTGACCTTTTCTGAGTATGCTTCTTTTTCCATGTTAAAATGGGTAATGACAGAGTTAGGGTGATGCAATGGATAATGCCTAGATTTGGAGCTGGGACATTTTGGCTGGCTTTGGATGAATCACTTGTTTCCACTCACTTCACTCCCCATTCATAATATGACTGAAGATTGCTATGAATAATACACAATGATGTTTGTACTGTGTATAGGGTAAGCTTTGCAAAGATAAAAGTGACTATATTTTTAAGACATCGGAAAGTGGTCCTGTATCAATGCATGATGTATATTCAGTAAACACCAAAATTTGTGATCAGGTGGTTGAAACAACCAATGAAAGAAAATTTCATTTCTTGTGTCTTGCTTCAAAAACCTGACCCTAAGAGTCCTAGTCTGAGACATTCTTGTGCCTTTTTTTTTATATAGATAGATAGGTATTTGGTTTTGATTTTAACCGCTCTCTGTAAAAGTTAGGAATCCCAGTGCTGCAACTCATTGTATTTACAAGGCTTAGAGAATCTACACTAAGTGATAGGCTGATAGGTTTATGGCATTTCTATTTATAAAAATGCCCCCCCCTCGTGTATACTTGCTCTGTTGCCCATTTTCTAATCACCCATAATCCTTCCTGGGTCACAAGGTGGGGGAGAGCAGAGGAACTGCCAGAGAGAGCTACATCCTTGGATACCTATTTAATTAGCACCAGATGCAAGAATCTGAGGAAGATGACAAGGTCAGCCATTTTCAGAAAAAGTGGGATGGGTGAAGAAGAAAAGACTATAAAAACAGAGCAACAACAGACAAAAGCAACTAGAGAGTTACAACTAGGGCTTCATCAGGGTAAGAGCAACTTGGGGGGGGGGACTCTTTCCTATGTCCTGGATCACACAAATAAGCATTACATCACTGTGTGTAAGAATATGTAATCTAGAGATACATGGAACTATACTAAACTGAAAGTAAGACAGTACAAAGATTTAGGAAATTATAGGGGTGCACATGAAGTGATCCAATTCAATGCAGTGCCTAAATAAACATACATACAGAAAAGATTTTCAAAATTCATCCATTCAGCACATTAATTTAGAGTATCTTTCCATGACTCAAGAGTACCACAGTAGCCTTTATAGCTGGGCTGGGGAACTTGTGGCTCTCCAGATGTTTGAAACAACCCAAAATAATTATCTGAATCTGTGATAAACTACTAGCCCTATTGTCATTAGCACAGGCCAGACCATCTGGGGCTGATGGGATTTGGAATTCAACAACATCCAGAGGTTCTCCAGCCTCGACTTGTATTCCTTATTTCCAATCCCATCTCCAATCTTTAGCTGTTTTGCAAATGTGATGTGACTGTAATGAAGTGTCAGGTCCAAGACAAATTTCCACACTGCCTCTGAAATCAATCTCTATATTATAAACACTATACCGGTAGTACAAGCAGACAGACAGACCCTAGAATGGAAACCAGTTAGTGGGTATCAGGTGTGCAAAAGTTCCTTAACAGTGATGCAATCAATTCATAGAGGACACCTTTGGACAAGTAAATTTAATTTAAAATATTGCCAGCTGAAAAATCTAAAATATTGCGAACAGGGCAATGACTAGCAATCACAAAAGGAACCAGTGCTGAGCACAGGATCAATTTAACATATGAATCCTGAAGAAATAAAGATTTTTCCTTGGAAACTGTACACCTTTTGCATCATAAAGGAAACAAGTGTTTAATAGAACATACATTATTCTGCCTTCTCTCTCACTGAAGACTGTTCAGCATACATTAAGCTAAGTGAAAAATTAAGTGAAAAATTGGGGGGGGGGGGGAGAAATAATAAAAAGTCAACTTCTGATTTTTAAAGGGTTTTTTTAAATGTTAAATGAAGGGTTCCTGTGCTACCTATATTGAAAAGATGAACTGCCACCCCTGGAAGATTGAAGGAGAGGCAAAGCTCCCCCAGTGGTCTGAGGTTTGGGGGTCAGCAAAAGCAGCCTTTGGGGCTGAATGTGACTTTGCCCAGGCCAGGCATAAGGCTATGATTTCCAAGAGCATCAGACCATGAAGGCTATGATTTCCATGGGTGTCAAATCCTTCCTCCCCACCCTACTGGGCATATGGTTTAGAATCTCTTAATTTAGTAGAAGCCTATAGGCACTATGATTTCTGTTCCATTGGTACCACCAAATATACAACCAGTAGAGAGAGATGCCAGTTCATATGTCTATCCTGCCAGGTGACTGCCAGTGGGTTTCAAATGAATATATGCAATGAGTTGTGAAATCAGCGCATTGGGCTGCAGCATCGGCACATTCCCTGGGACTCACTGTGCTCCTCTCCCCCCTCTGCCTTTCTCCATGTTTATACTTCTCTGGATAGTGATTGGCTTGCTCTCTAGCCATGAGTTTGAAGAATCTACAAAAAGATTACTAACTAAACACTGGGCAGATGGGAGGGGTGTGCACAGAAAAGGCAGGGGGAAAACTGTGTTATGTTCAATCTCCTCTTCTCTGTCACCTAGAATCAGTGTTGTAATAGTGTATGATCAGATGAATACACACATACTGAGGAGATATTCTTTCATTCATTCATTCAGAAGAAGAGGTCCATGCACCCAGGGCCTGGGTCCCCACAACCGTATTCTCCATCCCTGCCCCCAAGCAGTGAGACTCAAACTCATTCTTGCCGTGGCCAGAGACTCTTTTTTATATCAGAGCTACAGGAAAGAACTGGACAGTCAGCTTCAATTCATTCCAAATGCCACAGGACCCAGTAGTTTTCAAGGAGATAGCCATATTAGGCTATTTCACCATGAAAAGGAAGGGAGGGGGGATGTAGCAGCACCCTTGAGACTAAATGTTGATTGTGCCTCCCCTCCCTAAACATGCAGTTAGGCATTCCTAATTCATTATTGTCTTTACTACCTGACTGTAAAATTAACCAGTGACACTCAGGAGGCTGTGCAACCCCTATAACTTGAAAGGTCCCATGGCCACCAATACACCCTTCCCATCCCCCCCCCAAAACATTCACAGACCACCCAGGGTATCATCCTGCAGCCCATTACTTCTTAACAGGCATCCCTCCAGGATTCCAAGGATGAAATGAGGACAGTTCCACAGAGCAATAATATAATCGATGTGCATGCACAGTCATGCCTACCTTCCCATAAAAACCAGAATTAATAAGATTCATGAAATGTCCTCCAGCCTCCAACTACATTTAACTCCCTAGAGTGCCATTTAAAACCATCAGTCTATAAAGGCCACATTACCAATCATTATTCTCCAAATATAATTTATGTTTCCCTAAAGCCATTCAGTTACTAGAAATTTATCAGCAACAGTTCACCTGCCTGTCTTTTGCACTATTTAACTGACCCAGGAGGTATGTTTCCCCACCTCTCCCTCCAGTCATCCACTTTCCAGTCCCTGTAAAAGTTCTATGCCCCCAAATATTGGCAAGATTGTCTTTAGGGCCCCCTGCTTAATTCCATGGGCCAGGATCCAACAAATCACTTTTGCCAACACAATTAGGAGGATGAAAGCTTTACTTTCCATGGTAACAACCACTTAACAAATACACCTGAAGGTGCATATATACACGTAAAAAAAGTCTACTTGGACAACTGGGACTTCTGCTCCCTCAAACCAATTTCCAAGTTGCCCCTAGCTGGAGAGGAAGCACATTCGTTGGGGCATTCTAGATTGGCAAAAAGAAGTGTGTTCATGGCTGCATGAAACTCTAGCCTTTAAATGAGAAAAAGGGAAAGTGTGCCATGAAAACGCTTTTTTTGCGTTTTAGGGGAGAAGAAGCGCCTTTAAAAAGGTGCTGGTTTTCCCAGCTTCTTTTTTAAAAATTGCAGAACAGCGCAGCTCCATCTAAAGGCTGTGGTGCAGCTGCTAAACATTAAGGAAAAGGCAACTTCATGTCACACTTTCCTGCCAATCTAGAAAGCCCCATTGTATCAGCCCTGTAGCCCCAGTGCAACATCAGATTTAAGGCACTGGATTTCCTGATAACTTAAAGGAGTGCTACTCAAGATGGTGGTCTTTGGACCAATGCCAGTCCCTGAAACATCAGCTGCTAGTTCATGGTGAGTTTCCAAGAGAGTAATGGGCACAAATATGATACTAGTTCATGGCACAATGGGGGAAAATAGCAGTCCCCCGAATCAGATAACTTGAGATACATTGGCTTTAAAGCATTCTGTCAACCTTCTATTTCACCATTTGCTCTCAAATGCTTTCTCAATGTCAGGTTAATAGTGATGAATATCATGACAGAATCCCTCTTCCAGTTCAATTTACATAAAGTTACTAGGCCAGTAAATATATCCAGGGGTATGTGAGCTGGCCATACAACAAAGTAAAGTACCGTCAAAAATCCACAAAACAGTGGTACTTTTATTGGACCAACCAAACACATGTTCAAAAGATTGCAACATGTGTAACGTGCATTTTGGTTGGCCCAATAAAGATATCACTGTTTTCTGGATTTTGGATGATACCATACTTTACTTGGCCAGCGTTAGAGAGCTAAAGTCTGCGGACACAGATGCATAAATGTGTAAGTCAACCAAGCAAGTTAGACCAATATAATGATACAGTTGGAAAAGAACCTAAAACCCAGTTTACAACTTTTTCAAAAAGCTAAAGCAAAGATTTGCAAACTCTAAACTGCCATTAAGACACATACAATGTACAATAAAAACTGAATTCACAACAGTGCATTGCCGTGAAAATCCAAAGTGACACTGCCACATTAATAATTTTGGTCTCTAATCAGAGGTCTGACTTCATGAGTCGAAACCTTCCCTAGCATGATTTCTTTCAAATGTGATAGACCACAATTCCCATCATATCCAGCCAAAACATGGAGGTTAACACATCTTGAGAGAATCAGGCTGGGAGAGGATGATGTGAAATATGTCACTGAAAGAATGGACACCAAGGAGCAAAGGAACAAGAAAATTCTACCATGAATTGTGATGTACTTACCATAGGTCAGTGCATCTAATAGCCAACCCAATCCAAGAAAACATAAAACAATTTCCCATTTGTCATACAGCCATTGTCATCTTTTACACAAGGAAAAAGTCAGAAGGAAGTAAAAGCTTTGACAATATACAACACAAGGAAGTTATGCTATCAATGGATGACTTCCACAATGACTGTGTGCTTGTAACAGCCAAGGAGTTCCCAATACTTCATGGGCAAAAATTTATCATTTGAACACCTCGATGCAAGTGCACAATTATGAGCACATTCACATTACATTTTTTTGGATGACCCTTTAAGAACCATATCCATGGAGATTATCGCACCACTTCCAGTGCACAATTTCCGATCTGGAAAAAATGGCAGCCGAAGTGACTTACAGGTCCTGAATTCAGCACTGGAGGCAACAGGAAGCTGTTTTGAGAGAAAAGTCCGTGCATTAAAATCAGCCTAAATTCTGAATTTGTGCCAAATTCGGAAAAGGTAAGTTGGGCACCAGAGGTAGTGCAATAATCTCCCAGGTCTGCATATGTTTTGTTAATACAATCTGTAAATATCACACAGCAAGATGCCCTCACAAAGTATTAAAAAATAAGGGTCCTTTCTACTGAGCAAATCTCAAAGTGTGTAAGGGATAGTGGGGAAAGGAAAATGACCTGAAATATATCAAAGATGGCAGCCTCTTCTGTGGAGTTATTTTGATACAAATCTGATGACTGCAGGCACAACTGTCCAAAATTTCTTTATACAGGACTTTTGCAGACCACTGTTTACAAGTAAACAGCACTTTCATGTATATGTTGCTCCTTAGACAATTATTCCTAACATGAGTTTGGAAACAAAGGGAATTCTGCTTCATCACATATGGTTTTATCTCTCTGCTTTCCCAACCAGGGGATAACAAGAGAAGCCATAACAGAAATATGTGGGCAAGTTTCATACCATCCCTGCTAACAATGCAAAATCTCATCAACTCCATGTTTTGTTGATTTGAGTGCAAGGATTAATGATTCTACCTTTAGCATTTTCCTCTACCAGCACTCACTGTCTAAGGACCATCTCCCCACTAATTTCTGAATACCTTCACAACAGCATCTTCATCCTTCTGGACTCTCCCCCTGAGCTCTGCTCTTTCTAGGCCCTCCGCCCTTCCCCTGCCCTCTCCTCTGCCCATGCCAGCTGTGAACACTGGCTTGGATGGAGCCATTGTCTTCTGGACATTGGGACAGAGGAGGAGGGGAAGGTGTGAGAAGCAACACAGTAGAGCATTTGTATGCTCCCCAGTGCTCCCTCCCTCTGCTAGGGCCGTCAATGGCCTACTTGTCAATTCATGCACTAAGATGGAGGAAATCATCACAGCACATACAAACACCAGCATTTGGTGATTGTGAAGGTGCATGCCTGGGGGCATACATTGACCCATTTATAAAATCAATTTCATTTTCATAGTCTTCACTGTTTAACATCACAACATCCTGTATTCTGTCTCTGGATAAGATGGAGAGAGCTGCAAGCAAGCATGCTCATTTCTGAAATACAATGGCTACTTTCTCTTCAATATTTTAAATGTCAGGTACCAGGGACCATTCCAGAGAAATCCTAAGATTATTCCTTCATCAGGATATTACTATGCAAATCCCAAACTGACACATATAATGCTGGTTGCAAAAATCATCACACGCAAACTTGATACTTTTTGTTCTATGGCAAACAACAGAAGAGGAAATGCAAGAGTGGGTACATGGATGAGGCAATGTGAACTCATTGACTCCCATACCTGGCTTCTAACCTGACTAAACTACCAGATCTTCACCAACAGAGGGTTTTGTACTTTCTTGCTAAACCTGTCCACAGTTTTTAACTGGTGACTGATGACCCCGGCGCTATAAAAGCTTCCAGGTCAAAGTAAAATCTTCATTTCATTTACATACCAGCTTGGCTTTAGTTTTCAAGATCTGTGCTCTTCCTATCCTAGATTGCATATTGAATTACACTACTCTGCTGACATACCTCCTGGATGTGGTCTTGGATCCACTGTGCAGTGGTTCTAGTTGTTGTGTTCAGACTGCGTAATATGCCATCAACTCTGCTCACTTCTCTTAGGGAGTTATGTCTCTGCAGTAGATAGGTAGATCATGGTTAAGAGAATGAATGGTTTCACATTCCTCTTTTTAAACAGGTTCACTTTGTATCATGCCAACACAGGTTCTTACTGCCAAAAGATATGATCCCAGATGTTTTCAGTTATGCTGCAATTCAACAGCTCACTAAATCAACTGTCAGTTTAGCACTGGAATGGCTCTGTATGTGGCTTGCCAGACTGATTCAGAGCTAAAACAGACAAACAGAGGCCCCTCCTTATGTGTTGTATCTGTTCTTGAGCTGTACCACTTCATATAATTAGGATTGGAGAGGGTCAGGTTGAATGTTCCTTAGACTTTTTTCTAAAAAACTTCTCCTTGCCAAAACAAAACTAGTTGTTATGTGCCTTCAAGTGAATTCTGACCTATGATGACTCTATTCTAGGGTTTTCTTGGCAAGATTTATTCTGAAGGAGCATGACTTGCCCAAAGTCACCCAGTGGGTTTTCATGGCTGAGCAAGGAATCATAGAATCATAGAGTTGGAAGAAACCACAAGGGCCATACAGTCCAACCCCCTGCCATGCAGGAACTCCAAATCAAAGCAGCACTGACAGATGGCCATCCAGTCTCTGTTTAAAGACTTCCAAGGAAGGAGACTCCACCACTCTCCAAGAGAGTGTGTTCCACTGCCGAACAGCCCTTACTGTCAGGAAGTTCTTCCTAATGTTGAGGTGGAATCTCTTTTCCTGCAGTTTGCATCCATTGTTAAGCATTCTAGTCTCTGGGACAGCAGAAAATAAGCTTGCTCCGTCCTCAATATGACACCCCTTCAAATAAAGAGGGCTATTATATCACCTCTTAACCTTCTCTTCTCCAGGCTAAACATCCCCAGCTCCCTAAGTCGCTCCACATAAGGCATGGCTTCCAGACCCTTCACCATCTTAGTTGCTCTCCTTTGGACATGATCTAGTTTCTCCACATCCTTTTTGAATTGTGGTGCCCAGAACTGGACACAGTATTCTAGGTGGGGCCTAACCAAAGCAGAATAGAATGGCACTATTACTTCACTGGATCTAGACACAATACTTCTATTGATGCAGCCTAAAAATTGCATTGGCCTTTTTAGCTGCCGCATTGCCCTGTTTACTCATGTTCAACTTATGATCTACTTGGATTCCTAGATCTCTTTCACACGTAGTTTCATTCACACGTAGTTTCATTCAGCCATCCTATATCTGTGCATTTCATTTTTCCACTCTAAGTGCAGAATCTTACATTTCTCAGTGTTGAATTTTATTTTGTTAGCTTTGGCCCAGCTTTCTCTATTCAGATCATATTGAATTTTGATCCTGTCCTCTGGGGTATTAACTACTCCTCCTAATTTGGTGTCATCTGCAAATTTGATAAGTATGCCCCCAATACTGTCATCCAAGTCATTGATAAAGATATTGAATAGCACTGGGCCAAGGATAGAACCCTGTGGCACACCACTTGTCAATTCTCTCCAGGATGATTCTCTGATTCTCTGATTCTATGATTATGGCATTGCCTTCTAGATGTTCACAACTCCCTGTTCAATGATCTGCTCTAGTATCTTTCCTGGAATTGATGTCAGACTAACTGGACGATAATTGTTGGGATCACCTTTTTCCCCGTTTTGAAGATGGGCACAACATTTGCCCTCCTGTCTGCAGGGACTTCTCCTGTTCTCCAGGAGTTCTCAAAGATTATTGCCAATGGTTCTGATATTACATTTGCCAGTTCTTTTAATACTCTAGGATGTAGTTCATCTGGTCCTGGAGACTTATATTCATTTAGATTAACCAGGTATTCCTGTACTATCTCTTTACTTATTCTGTGCTGAAATTCCCCTATTCCTCTGTTCCATTATCCTCGGCTTGAGCACCCTTTGCCTTTTCTGAGAAGACTGAAGCAAAGAAGTTGTTGAGTAATTCTGCCTTTTCTCTGTCCCCTGTTTGCATTTTGTCATCTTCTGCACGCAGTGGCTCTACTGTTTCCTTCTTCTTCCTTTTCCTGTGTACATACCCAAAAAAGCTCTTTTTATTGTTCTTAACCTCTCTAGCAAGCCTGAGTTCATTCTGCGCTTTAGCTTTTTGACTTTATCCCTACACATGCTGGCTATTTGTTTGAACTCTGCTTTGGTGATTTCCCCATTTTTCCATATCTTATACAGTGGTCCCCTGGGTTACGAAGGTAATCCGTTCCGGATTACCTTTCGTAACCCGGAAATATTCGTTTCCCAGGGGACCGCATTAGGAGACGGACCGCGCGGCCAATTTAAAGGGGCCGCGCGGTTTTTCTCCTTCGCATCCCGGGGGATCCTTCGGATCCCGGGGGATGTTTTTTGGTCCCAGCGGTTTCAGGTCCCGGGGATTTCATTCCCCAGGGGATTCGTAAACCGGGGGACCACTGTACATGTTCCGTTTAAAACTTAGCTCAGTTGAATGTTCCTTAGTCATCCATACCAGTTTCTTGAGACATCTCCCATTCTTTTTCCTCATTGCAACTGTTTGAAATTGCACCTTCAGTATCTGCCTTTTGAGAAACTCCCATCCCTCTTGAACTCCCTTCTCTTTTAGTATTCCTGACCATGGGATTACCCCCAGTATTTCTCTAAGTTTATTGAAATCAGCTCTTCTAAAGTCTAGAATTTGTGTCTGAATAATAATAATAATTATAATTATAATAATAATAATAATAATAATAATTATTATTATTATTATTATTTCTTACCCGCCCCTCTGTAAAACAATCGAGGTGGGGTACAAGGTTAAAAAACAGATTACAGATTAAAATAATTCAAGAATTCCATCCCAACCTCCCCCCCTTAAAATAGGATTAAATTAGTTAAGTTTAAAATTAAATTACTAACAATAAAAATACAATACAACATAAAACACAAAAACTGCAATGCTGGCCACAGCATAGGTAGCAACAAAATACAGAAGGGGGGGGGAATAAGGAGTTGGGAATTGGCTGAAAGATTTTAGGAGCCAGATAGATTATACAGTTTCAGGGAAGGCCTGCCGGAAGAGGTGCGTCTTTAAGGCTGTTTTAAAACAGTCTAGTGATGTAATGAGACGCATCTGGTCCGGCAGGCCATTCCATAGCCTGGGAGCAGAAGCAGAAAAGGCCCTCTGGAAGGTCTGCGCTAACCTAGTCTTCATGGGCTGCAACAGATTTCTCCCAGAGGACCGAAGCCTGCGGGGGGGGGGGTTCATATGGGGAGAGGCGGTTCCTGAGATAAGATGGACCCAAGCCATGTAGGGCTTTAAAGGTTAAAACTAACACCTTGTACTGCGCCCGGAAACTAATCGGCAGCCAGTGGAGAGCTTTAAGCACAGATGTAATGTGCTCTCTCCTAGGTGTATCGCTAACAAGCCTGGGTGCCATATTTTGAACTAGTTGGAGTTTTCGGGTTAGGCACAAGGGTAGCCCCATGTAGAGCGTGTTACAGAAATCCAAACGTGAGGTTACCAAAGCGTGCACCACTGTTTCCAGGTCCCTCTGATCCAGGTAGGGGCGCAGCTGGCGTATCAGCCGAAGCTGATAACAGGCACTCCTGACTGCCACATTCACCTGACTAGTCATGTGAAGCGACGAGTCAAGGATCACCCCCAGACTGCGAACAGGGTCCTTTGAGAAGAGTGTGACTCCATCTAGGACTGGAAGATGTATTCCCGAACCTGGTTTCGGGCCTGTAACAGCTAGTACATCCGTTTTGTCTGGTTTGAGTTTCAGCCTGTTTTTCTCATCCAATCCAGACTATGCCTGACTTCTCCTTTCCACTGTATAACAAACTCCAGGATAACATGGTCACTCCCACCTAACGTTCCAAACACTTGCACCCCATTAACTGGGTCATCCCTGTTGGTTAAGATCAGATCTAAAATAGCTGATCCCCTTGGGATTCAATTCAATTTCTGGTCTCCCAGAGCCCAAGTGCAATACGCAAACCACCACACCACACTAGCTCTCATAAAGCAAGTATGTAGGGCAAAGAGCTCATCTCGCGTTTTCTCTGTAACATGATAGCTTTGTATATGCATAGAATATTTTATGTGGTATGAGGGGAACACTCAAACATTGGATTCCCTACTACTGCTCAGAAACACCACATCCAAACCTGCTTGAATCTGATTTCCGTAACAAAATTAAAACTAAGTGTGAAATATTTATTTATTTAGAGTATGTACACCCTGCTCTTCAGCCACAAAGGCTCCCAGAGTGGTTTACAGATTGTTAATTTGATAGTTCCCTGCCCTCAGGCTTACAGTCCAAAAATCAAGTTTACAATCTAAAAAATGAAAATGTGTGTAAGTCATCATATTACCACCACCGTCCCCTGTGAACACACTCTAGGGCTGCTGAAACCAACTTTATCTGAGGCTCAATAAACCACCAAAAGGATACACACAATGCTAAATGCTCCTGAAATAGCTGGAAAAATTGGAAAAGCAATGTGTGCAGCTGTAACAAAGAGCTGAGTTGCAATACTATAATAGGAGAAGAAGGGAAATTACACAAGAAGAATGAGTCATTAGATAACACGTTTTAAATAATTAATTCAGTGGCACTCTCCATTGTCAGTACATGACCCGTCACTGTAGCACATTGTCTAGAATCTTATCCAATTTAGCTTGAAAAGTGACACTGCTGAGAGACATTGTAATCCTACTGGACAGTTTTGACTTGGATACAAGAGACCAGGGTTCAAACTCCACATCTACTACAGACAGACATTCTCTAACATGCTTGCCTCAATAGGACTTGGTCATGATGTTGAAATACCGAGCTGATAGAGTTCAGTCTCTTGGGCAAGTTATTGTACCACAGTTTCAGCCATCCTGCTATAAAACAAAAAACAAAAAAAGTAGCACTTATCCTTGAGCAAGCCATTGAACGATCCTGTTAGGTAAATATTTCACATAAATGGCAAAGAATCAAAGTAATATTGTGCATATGTATCTGCCTTCAAGATTTATTTGGTAAGGAATGCTCAGAAGTGGTCTATCATTTCATTGCTCTGAAGTATAGCCTACAGCACCTGGTATTTGTTGGCCATCTCCCATCTAAGTACAAATCAGGGCTGACCCTGATTAACACCCAAGATCAGACAGAATCTGGTAAACCCATCCAAAGCCTTGATGTCCCTTTATTTATACCCTTTCAATATGGCTATGCATTACTTCCAGAACATGGACTCTTCAGATTTAGCTCTCATACTCTCTTGCTATATTATAAAGATATATTTTAACTATATCATATATAGAGTTAGGGTGACCATATTACAAATAGCTCCAAGTTACATGTAAACTCTTTAAAGGTAGAACAATGCTAAGCATGCACTTCTCCCTCCTTGTCTTATCATCACACAGCCTTGATCTGTAATACACAACTCACACCTGAGGAAGTTCTGCTTTGGTTACACATCATGAAACAGGGATTAACTACACTGGGAGCCTTCCCCCCCCCCCATGCCTTTCCTGGTGGATAGCACTAGTGTTTTTCTGGTGACCTGAACATCATGTAACTTCAGCTTTCATGTTAGGGTGAAATTTTGCCATTTTTAAAGGTTTTGTTGGTTTGTTTTCTTAGAATCATAGAGTTTAAAAATAGCTCAAGGGCCATCCAGGCCAACTCCCAGCCATGCAGGAACACACAATCAAATTATCCCCGACAGATGGCTATCCAGCCTCTGTTTAAAAACCTCCAAAGGAGGAGACACTTTCCGAGGGCATGTTGAACAACTCTTACTGTCAGGAAGTTCCTCCTGATGTGAAGGTGAAATCGTTTTTCCTGCAGGTTGCATCAGTTATTTGAGTCCTATTCTCTGGAGCAGCAGAAGACAAGTGTGCTCCATCCTCAATGTGAGGAATGTGAGGCTATCGTATAACCTCTTAATTGTCTCTTCTCCAGGCTAAACATACCCAGATACCTAAGTCTCACCTCATAAGGCATGGTTTCCAACATCATTTTGGTCACTCTCCTCTGGACACGCTCCAGCTTGTCAAAATACTTTTTGAATTGTGGTGCCTAGAACTGGACATTTTATTCCTGGTGAAGCCTCACCAAAGCAGAATAGAGTGGCACTACTGCTTCCAATATTCCTTACATTATTGCTTTAATGGGTTTGGAGAATCAGAGGACAAATGAAGGCAAATGGAGGCTGCCATGTTTTGAACCTGTTTTCCAATTGTTTTGACAGTTTTTAAACCTGTTTAATCTGTTTAAAAAATTTTTAACACACACACACACAAACCGCTTTTTAGTTTAAAATGAAGTTGTTTTGTTTGTTTGTTTGTTTGTTTGTTGTTTTGCTTAAACCAGTTTGGTTTTTGAGTTTTCATTAATGTTTTAATGAATAAAATTGAATCTTTCTTATTATAATAATAATGTGAAATTTATTTTAGCTGTTAGAAAGCTTGATCAATCATGCTTTAATGCTTTCTAACATTCACAATCCAAAGTTATTAGACTTTGGTATGATCTATATCTTCCAATAAAACACATAGTTTTCTACTACTTATTATTCCTACTAAATCTGAAAATATGTAGACTGTGCATAAGAAAACATGCAAAGTACACTCAGAGTTGTTTTGGTTGAACTTCCATTAATTGAAGGATTTGTTTCTGAATGGCATTTTTGTACTATAAAATAAAGTGATTAAAAAGAAGCAATTGACATTTGATACTGGTCTAACAATGAACAACTGTGAATAAATTGTTCAAGTTTAAATGTTTAAATTCAAACACTCGTTGTTCTGGCTAGAAGACTGGCAAATAGTAATAATAGTCAGACTTTTAAAAAAATAATAATAATTTTAACAAACCAGGAGCTTCTTTTTTAAGTCTTTTGGTTTAAACCAAGGTTTAAACCAAAGTTTAAACCAGCCAACCCTGGGCTTAGACTAGCCTCCCCCCCTCAAAAACCCATAATTTTATGGACAGGACTAGGGACTATGAGGATCACCAAAAAAAGTGTTGGGGGACACATATGACCTGAAGGCCACGCTCCCCGTACTACATGGTAAAGAGAAAGAACCAGTATCTTCTTTAATATGATGAAGACAGCAATTACAGGCCACTCTTCTGACCAGGAGTAGGGAATTTGCAAGAGGCAAAAGTCACTTTTCACCCTTAGAGCTTTCCTGCAGGCAGTGGCATCGCTAGGCAGGTGCAGGGAGTATGGACCCTAAGCACTGAAGGTGCTGTTGCTAGATAAATAGGTACCACTTCGGTGGGAAGGTAACATCGCCCCATGCAGTCATGCTGGCCACATGGCCACAGAGTCATTTTTGACAATACTGGCTCCCTTGGCTTAGTAATTGAGATTAGTACCACCCCCTACAGTAGGACATGATTTAACAATCATGTCATAGGGGAAAACTTTACCTTTACCTTTACCTTTACTTTTATAATCATTACTTTCAGTAATATACAGGAATTACAATTTTATGAGTAACATTAGTATAAAAAAGATTACTAGGGACTGTGTGCAGTGGGGTATAGGAGGAGGTCAATAGGTAGGGTGACACAATGAGTTACCACACCGGGTAGCACTAACCCTAGTGACGCCACTGCTTGCAGGCCATACTGGTGCCTAGACAGGCTTAACCAAAAAAGAAGATATATACTCAAAATAATAATGCCACAGATTTCCCAAGCTACCTGAATAGTTAAATACAGCATTTAGCTCAGTTGAGCAGAACTGAGCAAGAGTCTTTTCAATATTATGATCTTCATCAACTTCAAGCAAAGCTATACATGATTGAAAACATAAAGCTGTTTCCCTGCAAATGGTATTGCCATACTGAGTTTTCATGCTCTCTCCTATAACAAAGAATAGTATCATCCTGTATTATGATGTGCTTTTTCTAGGCACAGCTTCATACCACTAGCAGATGTGACAGGAATAGCCAATGGCATGTCACCATATCAGGACATAAGGTGTTTAAAACTTTTGGATGTAGCAGAAATGGACCAATTAACAGGACAAAGTGGGTCCTTGGTATCCATGGGGAATCTGTCCTGGATCCCCTCGTGGGTGCCAAACCCCATGGATGCTCAAGTCCCATTGACCTCAATGGTGGCGTGGCCGCATGGCTGTGTCTCATTCGAGACAATGGCACTTTGCTCCCCAGACACCCAAAGCCTACCTAGCTTTCCTCTTCTCCTCCTCCAACTCTTCATCCTTCTCCTGTGGTCCAGAAGGCATGGGGAGTCCCAGTCGGGCCCCAGAACCTTCTTCCAAGAAGCAGCACTCTGGAGCACTGCCCACAGACCTTCCTTCCTCTCAGGTCTTCCAGGCCCAACAGACATCCAAGGCTTGTGGTTTCCAGCACCCTCGTCAGGCCTGGACGAGCTCCTCCAACTCCGTCCATCCCTCTGTACCTCTTCCCCATAGCACGTGACAAATAAGGCAGTCGGAGGGATTCGTCTAGGCCTGATAGGGGTGGCAAGAACCACAAGCAATGGGTTTCTGTTGGGGCTGGAAGATCTGGGAGAAAGGAAGGTCCAAGGCTAAGTAGGCTTGTGTGGCTGGGGAGGAGCCGGGCTCCACAGCACCTCTCTGGGAAGCGGCACCCCCAGACCTTCCTTCCTACCAGGTCTTCCTCCTGGTAGGAATATATACAAGTGCCTGCACCATTAGGGTGACAGTTCCAGTTAGCAATATGGTGAAAGTAATTTCCAACAGGAACTTCAAGACAATTAATGAGCTACTAACCAAATCTACTCCACAAAGACAGAATGCACAGACACACTGTGTAAATATCTTGATATAATAATTTCCCCACACATTAACCTCTTTCTAATCAGTACTCTTCTGCAGTGGCATCACTAGGGTTGGTGTCACTTGGTACGGTAACTCATGGTGTCACACACACCCATTTGCCTCCTTCCATACCACACCATACAGAATCTTTGGTAATATTTTTTTGTATTAATGCTACTTGTAAATCGTAATTCCTGTGTATCACTGAATGAAACGAGAATAGTTGTGACACAGACAACTAGCAAAATTTAAATTATCCTGCTCACAGCCTAAATGTGTTTACATGTATTTCATGGGTTTAAAGTGAAAATTTGGAAAGATGTGATGTTTTTAAAGAAATATTTTAAAGAAATATATATATGGTTCTCTCATTTCTGCTCCCACTGAGCCTTACCCCACTCACAGCACCTTTTCAGCATTTCAAAGGGACATAGGTGAACACCACAGCTGTTTCTGCCAAAAGGCAGATGT
Source organism: Urosaurus nigricauda (assembly GCA_034509955.1). NCBI lineage: Eukaryota > Metazoa > Chordata > Lepidosauria > Squamata > Phrynosomatidae > Urosaurus > Urosaurus nigricauda. The sequence continues at coordinate 119,933,597 of JAOEGL010000001.1, forward strand.
TTGGGGAGCAGTCATGTCAGTCCCCTTTAGATGTCACCTGGTGCACCTGTTGCACACTGTACTCCCCACACACCACTAGTGACGCCCCTGCCTAAGTCATCTTCCCTGTCTAAGTCATCTTAGACAGGGAAGATGGTTTAAGACTACATTATTTCAACTAGTGTCACAAAAAGAGCAATGTGGAACAGGAGGGGATATGATTTGACAATTGAAGAGCTGGTAGTTCTGTTGCACAATATTTACTGACATACAGTTCAAACTCATTTTTAATTATCTCCTTATCAACAGCTCTCAATACCTCATTGCCCATCTGTTCAAGAGGTGCCTCCCTCTCACTGAAGCCTACTGCCTGAAATTCCATTCTTTAATCAACATGTATAGGTTTACCCACCACCACCACCACTACCACCCTTTTTCTTGAAGACAGGAGCACAATCAAGTAGACATATTTGTACTAGGTGATACTTTATATATCATTCATCAGATGTAAAAAAATATACAATGGGTTATTTCCTTATCCTCACTGCTGTTGCTTGTGGCTACTCCCAATCTGGTATGAGTTGGCAATTAATAAATGTACTTCCAAAGAAGCAAATGTTATAAGATCGGCATGAGCACTAACATGACTCTTCCCCTCTATTTTCCAAGGGATGATATGGGTATTACCCTTTGTTTACAGGGACTGACCAATGGCATAAAAGAAGTTTCAAGGAGATCACTCCTTCATTAAAAATAGGGACATGTGTAACTGTTTCCATGGTTCTCTGCAAAATGTGATTTGCAAATCAGGAGCCATACCCAACCACCCGCCCCTTAAAATTGAATTAAACTAACATCAATTAAAACGACATAGTAAAAATTACAATTTAAAACAGCAACCCATTGCATAGACATCAGGGTCAAGATGTTAAAGTGTTAATGTGTATGCCACCCCACTTTCCTTTCTGCTGCAAACTCTCCTCTCTCGTCCTTTTGCCATTATGGACCAGAGTTAGCGCTATGTCTGCTGGCTGCCTAAATACCCTGAAATGCACCAGATCCCATCTGATCTTAAAAGCTAAGCAGGGTCAGGCCTGCTTAATCCTTGGTAGGGAGACAGCCATAGAATACCAAATGCTGCAGGCTATATTCAAAAGAAAACAATGGCAAACCATCTCTGAGTATTTCTTGCTTAAGAAAACCCTATGAAATTAATGGGGTTAGCATAAATCAGCAGGTGACTGGAAGGTACATACATTACATTACATTACCACGATGTCTGCATTGACAGGGACAGATTAATTTTTAACCAGGTATGCAAAGTCATTTTGCGAGGCCAGTTCGTAATGAGGATTTTGGTGAAAAAGGTGCTATAAATAAATGTTGTTGTTAACTGTCAAACACAAGTTGGAACAGAACCAAAATATTATAAGTCAAGCTTTAAAAGAGGATAGAACATATTCTTGGCTACCAATCTATACTAGTTATGACTGCCAGTATACTGTGTATAGGGTGAGAGGTAGCTGGTGGTCATTGACAGAAATATGATGGCTGAAGGACACCCCATGATACTCCTTAGGACTAGCCAGATGAGGAACAGAGCAAAATGAGCATATATTTGGCAAAGTACTAACCATCACACAAGGAAACCAAGTAGTGGAGCTGGGGTTGTTACAAAGGACAGAGCCAGAGTAATGCACCACCTATTCACTCTACCCATGGGTAGAGAACATATGCATGAAAGATTCCTATAGTATTCTTCAAAAGAAGCCCTCCCTCCTATCCAGTTCACCAATGCATACTTGCATGTATGGAGATAATGTATTTTCAGTGGAAATGGAAGGTCTAGGTAAAACTCCCATACTGCTGCCCAAACCCTCCTCTCCTCACAACACAAATGACTTGTGTGGGTAATATAACCATACACTGTGCAAATATAAACTAAAGGAAGTCTCAGGATAATGAACTGGAGGAGTCGGGGAAGGTATGTCTTCTGACAGTTTGCATGTTATAAAGATGTTGGTGACATTCTTCTGGACTGTGTACCGTATGCTGTTCGCCTGTTTCTGAGGAAGAAGGGTTGGATTTGCAAGTCACTGACAAAAGACATGTTCTGCTCAATCCCAGATTTTGGAAATTTATCTGTAATGGAAGAGTGGGGCACCTATTAAGGCAACATCCTGAACTGTAATCCTTTCATCTGTTTTTCAAATGAAATGAGTAATCACAGTTATAGATGTGTACAGAAGTACTTGGAAAATAAACCAGTTTTAATTTTCTGATTTAGGTACAGTGGGTTACATAAAATAATTAAACATGATTTTACAGAAAAAGATCCAAAAGTTTAAACTGCCTAGGATAAATGTGTTGGTATTTAGACATAAACTAAAACAAGGAAACAGCAACCAAAACAAGGAATCAGCAACCGCTCAAAGAAGGAGAATGAGAGAGAGACATAGAGAGAGAGAGTTTGGGGGAAGCTACTGAATGACAACACTGCTGTCCATGGTACTGGAAGTGTCACTGGTTTTCACAAGTCACACACCAAAAGAAGTCCCTTTCTTTGCTTCAAGCAGCTTTCTAATCATCTTCTAAATCCATGGGAGGGGGCAGGTCAGTATTCATAGTGAATAGCCATCTCCTCTACTGACTTGACAAGGAGTTATGGCAGCACTGAAATACCATTTCTGCACTGTAATAGGCAGAAGGTGAGGCAGAACAGAACTGAAAAAGTGACAGCTGATGAGTGGCGCTGATCTTAAAACTCTGTTAAAACAGACAAAATGTCAAGAATCTCTTAGAAAATAGTTTGACTAACTCTGAGCAATGAAGGAAACAAAGTGGATTTGGATCAGGTGATAAGACAACTGCAAGATTTTTCAGTGTCTCCCTTTCTCATCTGCTAGGAAAGATTGTGTATGGATAGAAATTGGTGAGACTTTTTGTTACACTTCATTTCTGATCAGAATTTACCAAGCTTCATAATAACCAAACATTGAGGAAAGAAAAACTGATGGATTTGCTGACTGCTGGCTATTCATCTGTTGATTCATTTGTCTTTTTTGCGGCCCATGGTATCTGTACTTGGACGGAGGCTACAAAAGTATATACAGTGGTCCCCCGGGATACGAATCCCCCGGGTTAAGAAAACCCCGGGATCCGAAACCGGCGGGACCAAAAATTATCCCCCGGGATCCGAAGGATCCCCCGGGATCCGAAAAAAAGTCCCTTTTCCTCCGAGGCCAGGCTTCGGAAGAAAGGGGACAGACTCCCTTCCCTTTTCCTCCGAAGCCAGGCTTCGGAGGACAAGGGACGGACTACCGAAAGGAGGCCCGATCCACGGGATCGGGCCTTCCTTTCGTTAGGCGCGGAGGCCCGGCCAGGCTTCGGGAGCCAGGCCGGGCCTCCGCGCCCAACGAAAGGAAGCCCGATCCCGGGGATCGGGCCTCCTTTCGTGTCTGAGGCGCGGAGGCCCGGCCAGGCTTCGGGAGCCAGGCCGGGCCTCCGCGCCCAACGAAAGGAAGCCCGATCCCGGGGATCGGGCCTCCTTTCGTGTCTGAGGCGCGGAGGCCCGGCCAGGCTTCGGGAGCCAGGCCGGGCCTCCGCGCCCAACGAAAGGAAGCCCGATCCCGGGGATCGGGCCTCCTTTCGTGTCCCAGGCGCGGAGGCCCGGCCTGGCTTGTGGAGCCAGGCCGGGCCTCCGCGCCCAACGAAAGGAGGCCCGATCCCGGGGATCGGGCCTCCTTTCGTGTCCCAGGCGCGGAGGCCCGGCCAGGCTTCGGGAGCCAGGCCGGGCCTCCGCGCCCAACGAAAGGAAGCCCGATCCCGGGGATCGGGCCTCCTTTCGTGTCCCAGGCGCGGAGGCCCGGCCTGGCTTGTGGAGCCAGGCCGGGCCTCCGCGCCCAACGAAAGGAAGCCCGATCCCGGGGATCGGGCCTCCTTTCGTGTCCCAGGCGCGGAGGCCCGGCCTGGCTTGTGGAGCCAGGCCGGGCCTCCGCGCCCAACGAAAGGAGGCCCGATCCCGCGGATCGGGCCTCCCTTTCGCGTCAGGCCCGGAGGCCCAGCCTGGCTGGGGAAGGGAACCTTCCCTTCCCCAGCCAGGCTGGGCCTCCGCAGCTGACGAAAGGAAGGCCCGATCCGCCGGATCGGACCTTCACTTCCTCAGCCAGGAGGCCCCCGCCAGGCCTCCGGAACGGATTACCTATTTCCCATAGGAAATAGGCCCCGGGTTACGAAATTTTCGGCTTACGAAAAAGTAGCCGGAACCAATTAATTTCGTAACCCGGGGGACCACTGTACATGTATGCATTCTCCTTCATGAGCAGTCCAAGAAAAAAAATGAGAAGCCAGCCTGCAAATGGCTCTGCCCTAATCCAGCACATGGACAACCGTAACCAGTAAAACCAGCACCAGTGTAATCAAATCAGCAGTTTTGGAAGAACCAACAGGCATATGAATTTGATCTCAACTGCTCCTCCTCTAAAACAAGTGATTTATGAAGTTGCTGGTTTTGTGTTCATAGCCTCATCCACATAAATGGATCAATGTCTCAGTCCTGTCTTCAAATTCAATTACAGCACATTACAGGTGTGTTATTGTTGTTGTTTTAGAGCAAATGCAATGTCACCCATGAGGAATGGAAAAATGAGCTTTGATTACTATAAGGAAGCCCATTTTAAATAATAGGAATTGGATATCAAATTTACACAACTAATACTTGTTGTTCTCACCACATTTTCTGTATTGTTTGCATCTCAGAATTTAGTGTGACATTGATTTATTTAGCAATCCATGTTTAGTTTCCACATTTGAAGCATATTTTCTTTACACAGTTGCTCTTTCATCTGTAAAACAAGTCTTAATTTCATTAGGTAACTAAATTTACCTTTAGTTTTGCCATTTGCAAACAATCTTCTTTTTCATCCTTCCTAATTTCTTTAATCAATCCATTCTTTCCTTTTTTTTTCCTTGTCAAGAAAAGGGGCCTATATTAATAAAAACAGCCCTTAAATAAGCCTGAAAAGAATCCTATGTAATTGAGTGTTTTACTTCAAGAGATATTCATTCTTGGAAGTAATATGTCATATCTTAATTAATTCTCCTAATAGTTTTCTCTAAATAGTAAACAGACAGAGCTTGGGAAAGTTACATTTTTGGAGTACAGCTTTCCCAGCCAGCAGAGCCAATACAAAAAAAGTAACTAGTTTGGAGTCAGGTTACCTAAAAGGACATCTTTTCTTAAATTTACTGCCTTCTAGATCCTCCTCCAAGTATTCCTGAGTGAGGCAGATGACTGCAAGACAAGAGGTTTGGCTGTGGTGATACCCTTTATTGATTGTTGGTGACAAATTTTTTTGTAAAAAAAATCTTCTAGACATTTTAGGTGCTTTATAGCTCAGCAACTTGTCCTTGTTTTACTTGAGTTTTCTTGAATTTTTCAGTGTGCTAAACTATTCTTAGCCCCTTTCACCTATTTTACTTGGTCTTACTTTATTTTGTACTAACTTCGTATTCTCTTATCAAGACTTATCTAACGGTTTTTTTTAATTACTTATACTTTTAATTTGCTTTTACTCCAACCAGAGAACTTTGGTTAGTAAAAGTGTAAAAGATAACAGACAGACAGAGAGATTGACAGAGAGATTTAAAACTGTGCATTACTTGACTCTGTGTGTATGTGTGTATAAATGTATGTGTGCATAAATTTGTATACATGAAAATTCTCTTGAGTAATACACTTGCCTACTAGAAGGCCATTATTAAAACAAAGGATGTTATTACTAAATATTAATAAGGTTTGTAACGGAACCCAATCAAAACTCCTTCTTTAAAAAAATCAAGAGGACAAAAGATAGGATTCCTGAAGTTAGTAGTTACGGATCTTACAGGCGTGTTTTATGTATACTTCTTGAAAGAAATAACTACTTGATATATTTAGCAGTTTTTTAAATCTTCACCTTTTAACAGTGTTGGTGTATTAACTTTTAATCTCAACATTTCAGTTTATTCATAAACATTTCAACAGGGTAGGCAAATGGGCAATCAAAGAAGGAAGGTTAGTGGAAGTGGCAATGTTCCATCTAGGTATCTGAAAGAGTACAGCCATGTTTTTAGGGCTATTATCTCCAAGGGAAAAATGCCAGATTGCTGCTTCTTGCATACCACCGTCTACTCTGAGTGTGTATTTTGTATATGATCTACAGCAGCACTGGAAGATTTCATTGGCTAGTTTCAACACTCATCCCTTCAAAGGATAGGGGCAAAGTGAGTGTTTTTCCCTCAAAACCAGAAGAAATCAGAAGTCTATTCCCAGTTTTGGAAAGAAGAAAACATCCTCCTTTCACTGTCCCTGGATTCGTCTCCAGGATGGGCAACAGGGTCAGGCAACTGAAGAGATTCTGAAGGCTGTTTTTCAACCTCTGGGACCATCTGCATTAGGCTGTATTAGACCTAAAAATACTATGCGGGAGAAGGGGGCGGAACCCAAGCCCTAAAGCAGTCAGATGTCAATTTCCACTATCATTTTTTTCCATTGGGGGGGAAGGGTCCTCTGATGCTAGACCTTTTCACACCACACAGTTATGGCACTATGGTTCCACTATAACTGCTACAGTTCCATCCTTTTGCAGTTTAGGGAGAGTCCTTTAGGATTCTCATTCAGGGAGCTCTTATTATGCCTCTCACCAGTCTACAAACCTCAGGATTCTGCAGGATGTAGCTATGCCCATAAAGTGGAATAATAATACTATCGTTGTGTAGTATGAGAGGGCCACCTGAGAAACACAAAATAGACTTCAGACTATGAAAAAAATTCTGACCCAATTTTTTGAGGACCATTTGGAGACTCCCCAGATGGGAAAAGCAGTTGGGGGGGCATGTACAATCAGTTGACCATACTATGCCCAATCCTATGCTACAGGTATTTCTTCTCCAAGGGCACAGAAGCTCTTCTGGCATTTCTTAAGGAGTGCTAATCACTTTAGCCACCTGAAAACCAAACTTTATCATGAAAAACTGAAAATGCTAGGTTATACCTAGCCTAGGGATAAGACTTAGGGAAAACATGATAGTGGTCTTCAAAAACCCAAAGAAAAATTGTTAAGGAAGCAGAGTTGAGTGAAACATCAGAAGAAATGTCTTAATAATAAAAGTAGAACAGGCTGCTATGGGAGGTGGTCTTCTCTATTGTATACTATTGTATACTACAGTGGGGCCTTGGTATCTGCCAGGCCCCCACATGGATACAAGAATCTGTGGATTCTCAAGTCCAGTTATATACAGTGATGTAGTTAAGTGGTGTCCCTTATAAAATGGCAAAAGCAAGATTTGCTTTTTGGAATTTTCCTTAGGGAGGTGCAGGGTATTTTTGAGCCATGGATGATGGGAACTGTGGAACCAGAATCCATGGATATGGAGGGTCAGCTGCACTGAGGTTTCAGGTTTTAAATATTTACAGGTATTTACAAGTATATTTACAATGAAGAGAACCAGCACGGTGCTGGAGTTCTGACTGCAGGACTAGAACACCAAAAGACTGGGTTCAAAGTCCTGCTCAACCATGGAAACTGACTAGTGACCTTAGGCAGGTCAAACTCTCTCAGCCTCAGAAGAAGGCAGTGGCAAATCTCCCTAGAACAAATCTTGCCAAGCTAGAATAGGATATGGTTGCCATAAGTCAAGAATTGACTTGAAGGAACAGAACAGAACAACATTTCCAATGAAAATAATTTCCAACCTGAATTTTTCTGGGAAAAAAAAAAAAGATTAATACCACACAGCATACTTTATTTTTTTTTTCCAATTAAACATTTCAGTTCATGGCAATTAGGGAAAAATTTGGTGGAGAGAAACTTTGCAGATATCTGGATAATATACAAAGTTAAAATGACTTAAGATTAGTAAGCAAAGCCAAACAAACAAAGCTCAGTCCAATCACTGGCAAGTCAATGTTATCTCGAAAGCCTACATCTCTGCTCCACAGGGTGCATCTACACTGTAGAAATAATGCAGTTTAACACTTTAACTGCCATGGCTGCATCCTACAGGATTCTGGGGTTTGTAATTTTGTGAGGAACCAGCACTCTTTGGCAGAGAAGGCTAAAGACCTTGTAAAACTATAAATTCCAGGTTTCCATAGGATGGAACTGCAGCACTTAAAGTGGTGTCAAATGGCATTATTTCTACAGTGTAGTTGCACCCAAAGCCTACCTTTGTGCTTTTATAAAGAAGACACACACAAAAATGTCCTGTTTGTTCTGAACAGCAGTCCAGTCCACCTAATCTGATGGTCTTCCCTCCCTCCATGGCTACACATTTCTGGTACCTGTGGGGAATTTAGGCCCAGAAGCAGGACTTGAAGATTTTTCAAAGTAGGATTAGCATAACTGAGTGTGATTGTGTGCCTTAAAGTCACCTGTTGGCTTATGGTGACCCCCTGAATTTCATAGGGTTTTGTTAAGCAAAGAATACTCAGGGATGGTGTAGTCCCACCTGTGTTTCTGTGATTCCTCTGAATTATAGCCTACAGCACATAGTATTCATTGGCAGTCTCTCATCCAAGTACTGTATAGAGGCGACCGTGCTTGGCTTTGAGGATCAGAAGGGATCTGGTACCTGTAGGGTATTTAAGTCTCCAGATACTGTTGGATGGCAGCTCTCATCATCCCTAACCATCATAAACAATGATGAAGAACTTTTGCAGCTGTGATATAACATCTGGAGGTTTACACTTTGCCCACATCCTATAATAAGACCATCTTCACTGATGGAACATTTATCACACTTTGTAATAGTAAATTCCCTTAACTGGTAATATACTGTTTGAATTACTACTCTTTTTATGTTTGAATTTGAGGAAGAAATCTCACACTCTCTTAACTTGGTCCTGTGATAGCACAGCTACTAGGCAGACTTGCTGGAGAAAATGGGAGCTGCATGCAACCCCCACCTGCCTGCACAAAACACACACACAGAGAGAGAGAGAACTCCACACCTCTTCCAAGTTCTGTATGACAGCTGCTTATAGCAGTTGAGATGCAGACATCAGTGTGAGTCTTTATTCTTTCCTGTAGCCTTCCTAAGCATTGTGCCACTCATCTATTTACCATCATTCATCGCTGAAATTAACTGCTCCACATTGTAAACTGAGGTGGTAAGTACAAAACCTGTAATCATTTGGCATTTCTTTTTTAACAATTTGTTTGATTTAAGTATTTACAAAATAGCAGATGCAGATGTTCTGGGGCAGCCAAATCATTTCACACATACACATGTAGACATACATACCTTCATCCCTTAGCAAAACAAGGGAACAAAATCACACAGTCAATTGCACTTATATCTTACAGCTACAGACGCCAAGTTTTTCCTCTTCCATTTTAAGTCATGAGGATGTTATCAGACAAAGTTCAACGAGATAAGCAACAAATGTGAGGTATCATGTTACAAAACTCCACACAAAAGAGTGGGTATCCCTTCCTCATAAACACATGCTTCCTCATTCTTTGGAATGTGCAGAAGAAACTGTTCAAAGTAAGTCAGGGCTCACCAGTAAGAAATACCATCATTTGTAACGCAGCAGAATCAATTAGCAGGAGAGACCAAAATAACCCACTTAGTTATCTACAACTTGGGGTTTACTGCAGGTCAGTGCTCAGTGGAAGGTGGCTGGTATAGTAGCAATTCATAGGGATTTACACCAAAAGTATAGACTGTGACTCAGTATATGCCCCATGGTTAGTTCTATTTGTACAATCCAGACTTCTCTGCTACAAAGACAAGACAAATGTTCCTGGCTAGCACACAATACAAAGAAGTGACAACAGAAACCCCATGTTAACAACCTTGTATTCAGCCATCACGGTTGCTATGTGTGGGATGACCTGCTCTTTCCCTATGCCTATTGCCTTTGCTTATCTTTCCCAGTGCTGCCTTTGTCTATTGCAACTAACAGAAGATGGGAACAAGCAAATTCCCTTCAACTTCAAAAGTGTATGTTCAAGCTGTGGATAAACTGCTACATAGAGAGGGTGTATAAGTATGGTGGGGAATTCTGCTTAGTTTGCATTCTAATAAGAACTACTCACAATTGCACTTTGCAAGCTAATGTGTGAACCAAAACACATTTTTTCTTCAGTTTTTCCATGCCCTTGTCTTGGTATCCGTGTCTTAGTATCAGGGAAAGGAGAATGAAGTAACCAGAGGAAGGGACACAACTTCAGATGGTGAGCCACCCTCGACACACGGCAGTGTTGTAAGAAAAACACCCAACAGTCTGCCTAATCAAGGTGACTAGAGCTGGGTTTGTCCAAGTAGAAAGGACTAATTTAGGGTATAATAGCTACCCAAGTCAAGGCCATGAAAGGTAAAGACAATGAAATTACAGTACATTTTCTTCCCAGCACCTGTTGTTCTCATGTGGCCTTCACCCCCATTATCTACTCACTGATCTTACAACAGTACATAATCCTAACATTTTTTACTATAGCAGACGAAAAGCAGAGGAGAGGGAAGAGGTTTATTATCCAGAAGCATCTTAGGAATAGAAGGAAAACTTGGTTGGGAAGAAAGCTGATGCTATGTGAAACTGTAAGCCATAACACAATGTGGCACCAGGGTCTTGTTTGTGTCTCAGGACAGCCGCTCCTTTTTCTCTCTTGTTCTCTGGCACCATACTCACTGAGTTAATAATTCCTCAGCTTCATTTAGTTCATTGGGGCTCTTATCAGAAAGAGCACAAAGTCCAAGGGCAAAGACCCAACCAATCAACATCTTTGTAAGGAAGCACAGAATTACCCATAATACTCTACTAACCACATATGCTCACAGGTGTCCATTCAAGTTGAAAAAACAAGGAGGATTATTATGCCAACTGTGACGCTTACTGTTTGGATAGGTGATCAATAACTGTTGAATATCCAGCTCGGAATGGAAGTGATGCTCTATTTATAGATACACTGTGGAATTTCAATGAGGGGAGAAGAGCCTCAGTTCCATATCCCTTTCTTTCCCATCTTAGATCTATAATTTTAGCTGGTGTTCTGCAGAAGCTTATCAAGGGGATCTGTAATAAGGAGATTGTCAGTGACAAAAAAAAAAAGCAACTCAAAAGGCAGTAGGCCCATTATTACCAGTTTCCTCTCACCACATGCACCAGCGAGGGAGTACTGAGTATACATTAAGGGAAAACCAAGCTTCCCAACCAAAATATATTCAAGAAAATACATTCTTGCATCATCTTCATCCCATGGAAGTGTACAAGAGTGTCTGTCTTGCTTTGGCTCCATATAACAATGTACGCCAACTCTTGTATAGAACACAATGTGGTTGAAGAGGTTCCATCTAAAATGGGTATCAGCAAGAATACCATGTTCATTTTAACTACTCTTCCTGAACACTCTTCATTTCTAGTAAAGGAAGTCAAAGACTAATATGAGAAAGGAACAAGAATAAGATCTCACATATAAATAACAATTCATACTCCTAATATCTCTGTACTGGATTAAGAAACAGGGTATTCTGGGAGTTTCACTTTTTCCCGTGAGCCATGTTCAGGGGTATCCACAAGATGTATATGGGCAGTGTTTGTTAATAGTGAGCAGAAACATAACAGATTATTCAAAAAGATCATCTATTGCAATTTTTTTTTTTTTGCAGAATTGCAAAAATTCTGCAATTGTGGCACTGAATTAGGAGCTACAGTTTAGTAGCAGAGCACATAGACAGTCCCAGATTAAATCCCTGTCAGCTCCAGCTAAGGCTGGGAAAACGAATATTAAAAATCATAAAGGGCCAACATTAGTCAACATAGACAAGAGTGAGTTAGATGGACCAACCATGTGACTTGGTACAAGACAGTTTCCGATGCAAGCTTGGAGAAGGGTCATAATTCAATAGAAGACACATGTTTTGCCTGTAAAAGGTTCAGGTTCAATTCAGGGCATCTCCAGCAGAACTGGGAAAGATTTTTGTCTGAAACCCTGGACAGCCAGGACATTTCATTAAAGAAAATGCTGACCTTGATGGACTTGGGGTTTGGCTTCATTTTCCTCAAAAGAGCAGAAACTATATATTAGATGTGAAATATACAGTATATGGTTAGGTGCCTCGGGGAAGACAATGGCAAACCTCCTCTGATCAAATCTTGCTGAGAAAACCTCACTATAGATTTGCCTTAGAGTCTCCACAAGTCAGAAATACCATGAAGGCACAAAACAACAACAAAGGTAATATTTATTATAACAATTAAAACAGTTATTTTAAAAAAGTAAACTTTGCTAACAAAAACAACCCTGCTCTAATCTCTATCGCACGCTCCCAAATTTCACCAAATCCCAAGAATCTATCTTCTCTATTGGTGACTGGAATATTCTAGATGCCCTATGAGCAGATGCTTCCAAACTACCCTCTGGGCAAGTCGGCGGACTGAACAGGCTCAATGTGCAATTGGAACAACTTCCTAGGAGCTTCTACAACACATAGGAGTTTTTCTTGGTAACCAAAATTTATGCCAAAGGGGTTCCCTTAAGGCAGGAAACCTGAGAGAAAGAGGTTTCCTTAATCATAGAATCACAGAGTTGGGAGAGACCACAAGGGCCATCCAGTCCTTCTAGGACTTCATTCACCTTGAACCATACTGAAGAAGCTAGAGGAAAATCTCTGCAAATTCACAAGGCTGGGGGTTGTCAAGGGAAGAAAGACCAGTTGAAAGAAGAATTTACAAAATTAATTTCTTTGCAGGGTCCCTAGTAATTCATTTCCCACTAAAGTGAAATGTCTCTGAGAATGACTGGAATACTTTTTTATTCCTAAAAAAAATCCTGCACAACATATAATGTGTGATTAAAGCCAAACTAGTCCCAGCCATCAGTCCAGCTGCTTAGAAAAAAGTTTAACCCCAACCTCAGCCAAACCATCCTCAGCATGGATCCTGGGGGAAGGTACGTATGCTTCTTCACTATACAAAACCTGTCCTACACTCTGTCACACACACCCAACTTTCACCAAACCTCAGGGTCTTATTTCTTCTACTTGTATTTACAGCATGGCTCTTCAGCCTACAATCCTCCTTCCTTTCCTTCAGCCTCAATGAAATAAAATCCTGAGTGGGGTCTTATAAGGATGTGGGAAGTAAAATAACCCTGTGATGCTGACAACGCATGCAAGGAAAGCATATTGTCATTTTGAACTGCAATCATACTAAATATCTGGTCAGTGCGGCCTTTTCTTAGAAGGCCTCTTCCTGTCAGAATTTTTTAAATGCTTTCTCTGAAACAGACATTGCATGAATGGTTCAATGTCCACTCCTATTCCCTTTCCCTGTCCTATCTTTTGAGAAGCTCCCTGTTGTCTGCACTATTGCCATCATGCTGCCCCTCCCTGGGAACCAGCCAGGATCTAGAGAAAGGTGGAAAGGGACAAAAAAGAGGCGTAGTCAGGCGGCTAGCATTGGAGATCCACTAGGGACATGCCACATTCCTCGGTGCATTTACCTGTTCTGATCCAACGCATTCTGAGGGCAGTAACACCCAAAGTGTCACACTCCAGCAACGTCCTCTATATCCCACTCTACCATCCTATTATGCTGCTTCGCGTGTCTGGTCTGGATTCCAGCATTGCTACCTCCAGGCTTTTCTATTCCTTTTCAGAGAGGCAGGGAGGGGGAGTGTGGAGGTAACTGTCAGGCAGGGAGGCTGCCACCTCTCTACAGCATCTCACTCTGATTAGGCACACACTGGGATTTGGGCTTGCAAGGGGATTACCAAGAGGGGCCAGTCATGTGTTTGTACTGTACCAGCTTCCCCGAGACCCTTCTGTCACTGGCTTCCTCTACTAAGCAAAGTACTTTGCAGAAAAGCCTCTTACATTCCTGACACAGCAACAGCCAAAGGAGGACCCTCTCAGAACAACATAGGTTAAACTTAGCAGACCTGAACCCCAAAAGGAGAGTCAACAGCATGCATTAGCATACTTTCTTGGTGTATGTTGCTAAAATTCAGCAAAATTATATCACACCCAGTGTAACTCTTTCTGACTGATATCTCTTTACTTCCAGGCTCTTAGGGCACTGTGGCTGTGGTTGGCTACACCAGCTGACAAATTCTGAACATACTTAGCAGCTCATTACTTTCAGTAGTAAAGAGGTTAAGTAAGCAAAATGACTGGGAGCCAGTCAGTATGCTGCCCTGTTTGGCAACTTAAGGACAACAGAGACTCATCCGTCAAAAAATTTATATACAGGAGATAAACCATAAAGATAGGCTAAAAGAGAAGACTTCTAAGCTCCAAGGTCAAGTAGAGATATTCTTAGTACATCATTGAATGGAATCAGTAAAGCACCTGTATCTAAAACATTTTGCCTGAGTAAATGAAGAATGATTGGTCTTCTGAATAAGACTGGAGGGAGCACAGAGCCACAAAGGAACCAGCAAAATGTATCTTAACAGGAATAGGCTGTTCAGTGCCATTTTGGGGCAGCATATCGAGTCAAGGCCCCACAGTGCTTGTGGATATAAAGGTTACTGGTGCATTTGAATAAAAATGGTAGCAGCAGCAAAGGAAGGGGAGGTTCATGGTAGTGTAGTCCATGTTATTACTGATGAATATGGATGACTGTCAACCTCATAACACCAGTTTTCAGTAGTAATGATGTAAAGTATTAATTAAACTGGTTCTATGGTATTTTCAGGGAGGAGAGTGAGCATGGTATGGTAGTTTAAGCATTGGACTACAACTCTGGGGATTAGGGTTGAATTCTGCTTGGCCATGGAAACCCACTGGATGATCTTGGGTGATCACACAGTCTCAGCCCCAGAAACCCCAGTGATAAGTTTCCCTTAGGGTTGCTATAAGTCAGAAATAATTTGAAGGCACAACAAAACAACAATTCTTAAAGGAACTTGAATTTAAGTCTGTTGTGGCCATTACAGTATGATGCAGTCTAAATAACCAGCCTCCCAGCATTGACCACAGCTGGTGAAGAACATACAGACTTCCAGATGTTGTCAGACAGTAATTCACAACATTCCTCATTTTGTAGTCCAACATGGTGGAGGGGGGCTGCATAATCCCCACCTCTGTTAGCACCTCCTAAAGCAACTGAAATTGACCATATACCTTAGTTCTACTCCCTAAGCAGGTATAAGTTGTTTCCCTGACCAATAAAGGAGAGATAATGTACATAGCAAATAATTTTTTGGGCAATGATTCAAGATATAGATAGCTGGTACAGGAAACTTGGAATATGTGTGTTTGACTTAGATCCCTACTTAAGGAAATATGAGTGTATCCTCCCAGCTCCTTTTTTACCCTCATCACCTTCCCAACAATGTACCCAATCCCAATCTTTTTTCATTGAAGATGATATAAATAGTTCCTATTGTGGGAAAAAGATAGGATATAAATCCTTGAAATAAAATAAAATAAAATAGACACCCTCCTCAACGACATTATAACTATTGACTGTTGTTGCTGCTTCCTAGCTTACTGTCTGATTGCCTAACGTTCCAACTCAACTGTACCTGACTAACTCTTCCTCACATCCTGTCACTAGAGCCTCTCCCTCATAGGTACACATTGGTATCTTAGTCGATGCATGTGCCGCCTGGAAGCAAATAAGAACGATAAACACAAGAATTCTAATCAATATATTTGGGGAAAGCCTAGACAAGTTTAAAAATATAAAGTTTGTATTAGCACATTCCAATGCCAGTGTACTTAAAAAAGAAACCACTGTCAGATAACTTACATTTAAGTTCAACCGAGGTTCTGAACTTGGTGATAAAGATGTACCTAAAATGGAATAAGTGTGCACTGTTATTTTGGCATTAAAATTGTCAATGTAGAAAAATGAGATGCAGGAAGACTTTGCTCTGCCCCACTGGAACTGGAGGTAGAATAATAGAATTATGGAGTTGGAAGGGGCCTCATGGAGCACTGAGTTCAACCCCCTGCTCAGTGCAAGATATACAGCTAAAGCATTGCCAGCCGGTAGCTGCCCAGCCTCTTTCTGAAGATATCCAGAGAAAGAGACCCTACCGCATCTCTAGACAATTGGTTTCATTGCTGAACTGCTCTCACTGTCAAGAAGGTCATCTAACACAAAATCTACTCTCCTGAAAATTCAAATCATTTGATCTGGTCCATCCCTCTGCACAGCAGAAAACAAACCTGCACTCTCATCTCTGTGAGGTACTTAAAATGTTTTGTTCTCCATACCTTTTATCATCCTTGTTGCCCTTCTCTGAACCAACTACTTGCCTATGTCCTTCTTAAAATAGCCAGTCTATATTTCCACAACAAAAAAACAAAACCAGTTATTCCAAACATATACTTTAGTAGTATATGCTATTAAAGCTATTGGCTTCTGTGGGACTTTCAAATATTCCAACAGGTTTAGGACAGGTGTTCCTTGTGTGTTTCCAAACAGGCTGCTTGTCAAAAAATATTGCCCAGCTATTCTGTCCTTTTCTTCAATGAATCTTTTATGGTAAGAAGAAATCTGGAAGGAGCAATCTGAAAACACAGGAAAATTACAAATAATGTGGACCCTCTGTACAATTCTGCAGGTGACGCAAGAAAATTTCATAATAAAAAGATCAACTGGAAGCATCCTCAGTTCCTGAGCTGCTCAGTAAATTTATTCACAAAAGCCAACAAGTGATCTTGAGTGCTAAACAAAAATACCTAACCTTAAAATACCCACACAACTCCAGAAAAAAAATTCACCCTGTGACTTAAGAATTCATCTTCGGCACTGATAACATGTTTATGATATATATACATCTATCTCAGAGACTCCCTGACCCCCAGTAGCAAAAGCAAGTTTCATTACAGGTAACTACTGGAGAGAATCAGCTTATAAGAACAGACCCAAGTACTTTATCTGCTTTCACCTCCACAAAACAAGTTAAATGCCAAGATTCCCAACTGCTATGGGGTACACATTTTTCACGAAAGGAGGCAGTTTCATTTCCACCTTTTGAAATGAGGGAGAGACATAGTTCCTTTGTATTTAATCAATTTAATTCACTCTTGGCTGGAGTGGTGCAACTGAAACCCTTTCAGTTTTACAAACATTACAGTTTTTTATTCATCTCTCTGGATTTCTTTCCTCCACTGTTTTTTTAATTGCATCCACCATCACCTTCACTCTGCCCTATTAAAGTTCTCCAACAGCTGCCAAGCCACCCATCCAATTCCATCCATCCCCCTACACATTTGTTCTTCCTTTTAAGCTATTCTGCACATCTTTCCCGATATACATTCTTTAACAACCTCTTATCTCATAAATTAGCCAAGAGAGTGAGCAGGATCCTGAATAGCTAAGCTCTGTTGTAACTGTTTTCCTTATGTGAGTGTTAGGCAGCAAGGAAGGTAGGGTTTCCAGGGAATGCCAGCCAAGGGTCATGCTCCTCCTTCCCTCCCCCCTCCTGCTCTCCCCACCTCCAATACTCCCCACCTTCTCTTTGATATAAAATACAAACGCTCTATGTAAACACTCCCTGAACACCATAGACAGACCAAAATTAACGGCTTGACTTTCCCCGTGAAAGCCTTAAACACACCACTCTTTACCACTCCAAACATTCCTCTTCTTCAGATTGTTTCTCATCAAAACTTAGGCAACTGGCCAGTAAGTACTCCCCAAGGTTGAGCTAATCTTGAACAGGGTTATGATGCCATTGTCAATACAATATTTTCACTCATCCTGTCAATCAAAGGAACATCTTCCTAGAGAAAACAAAGTAAGTCCTAAATCTCAGAAATATCTTGAATGGTGCTCTCTCAGGTCCTTTTCAAATAAGGAAAAAACATAGGCCAACCACTCCATGTAGGGGAGCAATGGTGCCAATATATTTACAGTAATTCCATTCCTTCAGTAACTTCCTTGCTTGCATTTTCATGACAAAACCTATGCTATTTATATGGGGAACAAGAAGCCCTACTCAATAGCAGTGAATGGTCTGTAGCATAACTTCTCAAACTATCTAATGAAACAGATGGGACATTCCAAACCCATCATCATCATGGTTTATAGTTGCCTGGAAAGACCCCACAGACAGGCAGACAATGCTTCATTGACTGGTGCCGGCCCAGAGACCAATATTGCAAGTAGAACTAGGCTGGAGGACAAATGACAATGTGTTCAACCCCAATAGCTTGGTCAACTGTTCATATTAGGAAGAACAGAAAACATTCACTTCCAATTCCAAGATAGCCTGCACTGCCCCTTTACCAATAATTCTCCTTTGATGCTTAGGAATACTTTTTGCAGCAACTCAGTTGAGAAAAGCACATGAAGCTTTTACAGAGCAAATTCAAATCCTGCAGTATAGTAAACCTTTGGTAAACACTGGGGTTTGGTTCCAGGACCCCTTGTGGATACCAAAATCCATGGATGCTCAAGTCCCATTATATATAATGGGGTAGTAAAATAGTATCTGGTTGATTTTTGGCTGTTTGTTCTTGTTTGTTTTTCCTGGTTTGGGGGAGGAGAACCGAAGGAAGCAAACTACCACTTCTGTGGGCAATTTGGTTGGGGGAGCTGATTTGGGGGCACCCCCAAAAAACCTAGCTCCCTAAAATGAAAATGGGGTATTGGGGTCTTTAGAAGGTTTCAGGGACTGCACATAGGGATCTCTAAGGTCACATGTGGCCCACAGGCCACACTTTGCTCACTCTTGCTTTAGTGATTAGTACTGAGGGGGAAAGTTTAGCAGGTGATTTATTTTTATTTTTGTCCCTGCATCATGTTACATCTTTAAAAACTCCTTCTTTGGGTCTAACTGGTAAAAGTTACATAGGAGGCAGATACCGTTTTGAGCCTGGTTACCTAGGAAGGAAGATGCGAAGGAACATTTTTAATGAGCCTGAAAAGGCTGAAGAGAAAAGAAGGAAACATGCCATACAATATATACTCCACTACAATTCAACCTCATGTTTAATTTGAGGGTAGGTTTTGCATAGATATGACCCATGGATAAGTCAAGGGTAAAATTCAGGGGCATGCAACAAAGGATCTAAAGGATGAAGCAAAGGAAAACAATGCCAAACAACTTTTAAAAATCCAGGAGGCATAACTGTTTCTGCTCGCTCTAAAGGCTGGATAAATGAGAGAACAGAGAGGGCTCAGTGCTTCCAGGACAGATTACACTCTTGCTTTTCACCAGGGGATGGTTCTATATATATGTAAGTACTTTCCTTTAACACACACACACACACACACACATATATATATATCTGTAAGTACTTTACTTTAACTCATAGTACTTACATTGACCCATGAATAAGTCAACTCAGGGTTTTGGGTCAATTTTTTGACTAAAATTTCTAGACATGAGTATATACAGAATTGTTGTCTAAAGATGGACAATACCCATTCAGCAATCACAACCCACAACTCTCTTGAAAGCATTTAGTGAAGTGCTAGATGCCCAAAATTCTTCTGTCTTTAATCTTTTCCCATACAACAATGAGGACCAGTAACGTGGACCATAAGGAACACATGAGTATTCCACATGAAAAGCAGAATTAGTATGCATAGAATGAATGAAATAAAAATTCAGTTTATAGTGACCTAATGAAATGAATGAATTTTTTTTAGCACAATTGACTTATGAGAAAATTACTGTAATTACGACACTCTTAATAAATAATAAGCATAAACAAGTTCTTAACAGGCATCCAATTTTAATCAGACAACGTTCTCTCTCTTCTTCCCCCCCCCCCATGCAGTAAATGGCTGCCCTGTCAAACTCTCTGTCACCAAAAGTAGCAACGTCCAAATGTATAATTCTATTCGGAAAAAGACTGGCAGTTTGCATGGGTTGGTCCCATCAGCATGTATTAGAGGGAAAATTCAAGGAAATTGTTGTAATGGGAAGAATCTCCCAAAGCCTGTGCTTACAACAGCCTAAGGACCTCTTTGTTTGCTATCACCTCACTCCAAAGAGAACTCAGAAAGTTTCCTTTGGGGGGGGGGGCAACAAAACTCCTAGAACTCTTCACACAGCACATAACTTTTCCAAGTTCAAACTTTCACCATATAGGGGGAATAGGAGGTGGTCCTCCTCAACTTTATACTTGCTGCACCATCTTGATCAGATCTTCTCACTGCATGGTCTGCATTGCACAATGTTGGTGGGCACTGATGTGGCGGTATAAATTATGACTCTTCCAAATGAGAGTGAATATTATTTCTTTCAGAAACAACCTTATAATACAATCTTTTGGGCCTGATCCCCTTCCCCAACACCATTCCCTTCTCCTTTTGTGTCGTGTCTTCTTAGATTGTAAGCCTGAGGGCAGGGAACCATCTAATTAAAATAAAACGTTTGTAAGCCGCTCTGATAGACTTTAAGGCTGAAGAACAGGGTATAAAATAAATAAATAAATAAATAAATAATAAAATAAATAAAATAATACAATCTGACGCACAAAGGTATACATTTTTAATTTGATTGATCGTTGGCTGAACATAGACAACAGGAGGTCCTATTTCATCCCATGAAGATTATGATATAGATGTAATTCTTCACTAAGTTTCTTCTTAAATAAAGCAACAAATAATTTTAAGTATTTTTTTTTCCCACTGCAAGAAACTCTTCGAAAACCAGTTTTTGAAGCCTATTTGCAATTCTGGGCTAATCTGTGCAAAATTTACACCTGGTTGTCCTGCATAGAAAATAGAATTTTTTAGAAGGAAACAGAATTTTCTGTGCAGAAAATAATATTTCTACACAGCAATACTTCCTGCATGAAAAATACTGTTTCCTTTACAGAAAATATTGTTTTCGATGCAAATCAAACACATGCAAATTTTGAACAAAATAAACTCCCAAATATAGCACTTAATTTTTATTTCTTATTTATTTCTTCTGTGCAAGAAATATTTTTATGTAGAAATATTATCTACTCTTCAAAAGTGCTGTTTTCTGTGTAGCAAATGTTTGTTTTTATGCAAAACAGCCACATGCAGATTTTGAACAAAATAAACCCTGAACAAGGAAGGTCCTCACCAGTCCAGTATTCTTTCATCAGAATTTCTCAACATTCAAAAACATGTTTTTCAACCATTTTGTGAATATTTATGAATATTCTTTCCATCCCTATACTATGGAATGAAGTATCACAAAACATAGAAAAACTACCTCAAATGGCTTTACTTTGAACGGGTTATATTCATGGAGGCTAGATTTGCCACCAGTTTTAAACAGTTGCAAAGATTCAGAAAAGCATTCAAAAAGGACTAATAAATTGAAGCTCATTCTAAAAACAGAGATGCTCATGGTGAATAGTTTGCCTTTGCCTGAAAATGGTGGCTGACCTCCAATGAACTGGGACCATGTGTCATAGTCTAAAGGAGGGCCAAGCAGTCTTGGTGGCACAAAACTGAAACAGATGAGTCATTTATGAATATTGTTTCTTAACATAGTTTTTAAACTGTTTGATATTGTTTTTATACCGCAATGACTTTTTTATTTATCCAGGCTTTTAAATTTCTGTGCTTTTAATTGCTTTTTTTAAAAAAAAACTAGGCTCATAATATCATGTCTCTGCTGCTTTATTGTGGTATTTTCATGTATTATTGTGTCTTAGAGCCAGTGTGGAGTAGTCGTTTGAGTATTGGACTAGGATTCTGGAGACCATAGTTCAAATCCCCACTCACTCATAGAAACCTGCTTGGCAAGTCACACTCTCTCTGCCTCAGAGGAAGGCAACAACAATTCTGCCAAGAAAACCCCACTGCAGATTCACCTTTGGATTGCCATAAATCAGAACCAACCTGAAGGCACACAACAAAAGGCTTTGAAGAAGGGAGAATGTTTAAATAATTATTGACCAAGGTGTCTAAGAGAGCCTCCATATTCAGAGGCAGTATATACCACTGAATAACAATTCCTGGAAGACACCAGATTGGAGACTTTCCTGCTGGGATATTGTACACTGCATTCGGTGCTGATTAATTTCAAAATTCTGATCCCCCCCAGAGAGAGAAAAAAAAAACAGTCAAGACAAAGAGTCTTGTTGTCCTGAATCCAGTGTGTAATGTCAAGAAGGACAGAGCTACCTCTTCACCATTTGGTGGTAGTTATGTCCACTCCAAATCATAGACTTGGGAAGTGTTTTGGAAGTCATCTGCTCAATATAGGAAAAGTGATGTTAAATGCAACTCCAGTATCCCTACAAACAGCTATATAACCTGTGCTTAAAAAGGAATGGAAAGCCCACTATCTCTCTAGGCAAGTTGTTGGGAAGGCAGTGGAGAGTGTGTGCCCATGTGTTAAATATTTTTGTGAAAAAATAGCCATGTCTTTGTTCATCTTTGTTTGATTTGCTTGTTGAGATAAATGTGACTGATCTTGTTTGCTTGAACCACCAAATTTAAACCAGGTTGGCTGTTTGAAACCTCAGAAAGGTGATTATTAACATGAATGCTCCATTTTTATCTTAATCACATTCAAATGATGTAGTTTGCTGTAAGATATGAATCCACTCCATATTCCCCAAGATTACCTCATCTACAGTGAATTCTACCAAGTAACATGTTTTACTATGGAGTCTTTTCATAAACACAAAACTTCTGATCTGAATATTGTCTCCCCTAACATTGAGGGAAGCAAGAGTCTTCTCTGTGGCTGCCCCTAGCCAGCCTGTGAAACTGCCCCTCATGGCAGCCTGGGCGCGTCCCCTCTCTGCAATTCTTCTGCCAACAGAAAAGACCTTTTTTTATTTAGACCAGATTTGGGCTATTAACTGGTTGCTCCAGAAGGGCATTTAATGAGGTGGCAGTATTTTACATTTATCATCAGTTATGTCTTAAATTTCTAAAAAAAACGTTTTAAATTGTTATTGTTATGTGCCTTCAACTTATAGTGACCCTAAGGCAAACCTATCATGGGGGTTTATTGGCATGATGTCTTCAGAGGTGGGTTGTCTTTTGTCTCTTCCTTTCCCCTGAGTCTGAGAGAGCATGACTTGAGACCGCCCAGTGAGTTTCTATGGCCAAGTGGGGATTTGAACCCAGAGTCATAGGCCAGCACTCAAATCATACCACACACTGGCTGTCATTCAAAATTAGTGGCATTTTATTAAAACATTTCATTTACTTTTTTTGTACCTGATGGTTTCTAGAAGTATTTTGTTGTAATCTATGTTGTGAGCTGTCTTCGGTCTCATACTAGGGCTGCATCTACACTGCAGAATGAATACAGTCTGACACACCTTTAACTGCCATGACTCAATGCTATGGAATTCTGGGATTTGTAGTTTTGTGAGATACTTAGCCTTCTCTAGCAGACACCTCTGTTGCCCCCAACAAACTACAGATCTCAGGATTCCCTAGGATGGAGCCATGGCAATTAAAGTGGTGTCAAACAGCATTAATTCTTTAGTGTGCCAGCAGCCCAGGAGACAGGAGGGACATAAATAAAATGAAAGGTGGTTCAGGAGAGTGAGACCGAGCACAAAAGGTTGCTCATAAACTTTCTGGGACTCTCCAGGACAAGTCATGGTAGCTGAAAGAGCCTAAATAGCACAGAGTTTGTTTTCATGAGTCATACAGGAAAAGTTTCCATATCTGAAATATGTCAATTGCGAATGTTGTACTAGAGAAGTAATTTATAAAACAAGCATTTATTCTAGACAATATAAACTTTCTTTTAAATAGACTTGAGAAACACAAAGTCCAGCTTAAACATTACTTATCAGAACAGCTTCATTCTACGAAGCCTACACACTGGGTTACACAGAGTTACAAAAACCAGATGTCAAGGGTCTCAAACTGACCTAGAACAAGAGGTCCTACTGAACACCCAGCATAATTTAAACATAAGTGTAAACATCCCAACAAAGTTAAAAGATCTTTTTGGAAAGCCTGTCATCTGAATGCCTTGCAAAGAGAGATTAGTACAAGAAAGATGTGAGTACATGAAAGTGAGCAGATATTCCACTTCAGAATATTTATTTTATTTTGCTAAACATTTCATTCCCATTCTCAATGTACAGCAACAATCCTAGTTCAAATCAAACAAATAAAAATGCATGGGAAACAAGGTGCCATTCTTCAAGCCTTTGTGGAATTCACACACTCAGAAAAGAAAATTATATAACTCAGTGACTTGCAGAGGCTAAAAATGTCCTACTTGTCATAATCTCCATCATCAGCACAAATGAAAGAGAAACACAGTATTTCAATTTGGCAATATACGGATTAGTAGCATTTGGCAAAACTCAAAACTATTTCCTTAGAAGGTAGAATTTGGAACATATAACCTACACTCACAGCAAGTAGGTCAAGGGAACAAAATCAAACCCTAAGGCTGAAATCAAATGGAGTTTACTTACTTGGGAGTAAATCCCATTGAACTCTGTGGACCTTACACTTCTGAGTAATATGTATAAACCTGTATCCTGATAGAATAGAGTTTAAGCCAAGTTGCCAACATCTGATACTACGTGTTTCTTTTTGCATTTCAGGCAAGAAACTTTACCTGATGAGGTTCTGCATCAATGCATTCCTTTGGCTTTTTAAGGTAACCAACGTTTGCCAAATGTCTCC
Source organism: Urosaurus nigricauda (assembly GCA_034509955.1). NCBI lineage: Eukaryota > Metazoa > Chordata > Lepidosauria > Squamata > Phrynosomatidae > Urosaurus > Urosaurus nigricauda. The sequence goes on from JAOEGL010000001.1 coordinate 119,958,135, forward strand.
CTGTTACACAGCTTTTAAGGGCACACAACCCCCCCCCCCTTCAAAATGAGGCACAATAACTCCATGGATATATAGGGGGGGAAATGAAAAGAAAATTTTGGAAGATCTGATACTACAGGGTATCCCTAGTAGACAGGGACGTTGGGAATGGAACTACTGTACACACCATGGCTCAAACAAGGAGCTGTGTAAACAACAACAACAAATCCTCCAATAAAACTATCTGGTGATCAGTTTGAACACACTTCAGCCTTTATATATTACTGTAATACATTTCAAGAATTAAAGGAGTTTCACAAGAGATTAACATCAATTCAGTTTAAATTACTGAATGATAAGCTTTTCCTTTTCTATGCTTGTGTCCTTCCAAACTATGTAAATATGCCTTGGGGAAGAACTCTCAAAATGGGTGCTGCATACATATTCACCATGAAAATGAAACTATGACTGGCAATCCAAGAAGACTGGGAAGAAATGAATTGGAGGCTTCCTGGGTTATACTCTCTGTGGCTATGCTACATTTGAATGCGACAGATACAACAGATCACTTGCTGAACAGTGGACTGTAGTTTAGGTACACTGGCCGTAGTTGATAATGATTTTGAACTCTTTCTCTTTTATAAACATCCACGAATGATTCTTTTACACTTTTCATGTCATTTCCACATTCTAGTTCACCTACCATATCAACTCTGTATGGGAAAGCTGACATTGCGAGGTGAGCTGGTGGATTCTGCAGGTTTCAGTGCATAAAATTAGCTTCCAAGATGTCATCACAAAACATTGAAATTTAAAAGCAAAATAAAAAGTGAAACCAGATGCCAGATTTGGTTAATGCATTAGGCTGAACCATGGGAACATTATCCTGCCATTCTGCCTGTTAACAACCAAAGCACAATGAATGTGTACCTGAAGAATTATGTAAGAAAACGCTGTTTGATTTCTCCCTACTCTTTTCCTTTTTGCAGTATGATAAATAGGGGGAAAGCAGCTACGTCTGAAATTCTGCATTTCATCACAATTAAAAATGTGACAGGCGGGGAAACATCCTCAGCAAAATAGCAATGCAGCCCTATAGATGCCTGTTTAGAGGTCAATGACATTGGTAAATATGGGGTTGCTATCCTACAACCATAAATAGATACTGTCAGAAGAATTAATGGAAATGTTAAAGCAAGAATAATCAGCCTGGAGAGGGAGATGGAAGGACTAAGAAAAGAAACACGAACACAAAACAAATGTAGAAAGGAAGTTTTAAAAAGACAAAGATCTTTTGCGGGGAGAGATTCACAAAGGCAAGACAAGCTATGTTGCCCAAGCTCAGCTGAGAACTTATAAAGAGCTCAAAGGATAGCTATTGCACTCAAAGCTCCGTAGCTTTTCAGAGTGAAAAATAGTAAATAATAAATTTCCTCCCTGAGGTCAGTGAAAACATCTGGGTGGAGAGAGGTGGTGGCAGAAACTTAGATCTGAAGCACCACACCACTTCAACAAATTAGACTTTGCCTGTAGCTACATTACAATAAAATAAAAAAGTCAGGAAATTCAAACACAGTTAACATGCCATTTGACAATCCTTAATGCATGAGCCGCTTTACACAGTGTATTTTAAAACATGAGTCTTGTGGCACCTTAAAGACTAACAAATGAGTTCTGGCACAAGACCTGAATCAATAAAAGATCATGCCATAAAAAAAGCCTTTATGATGCTTCAGGACTCCTTGTTATTTTTTTCTGCCGCAGACTAAAAAAACTGTCCCTTTGGAATTTTTTTAAGGTGTACATCTGGAATTACTGTACACATCAAAATGTGAATACCACAAACTTGTCTGATGAATGTACTTCTACAAGTACATTAAGAGAAACAGAACTGACCACAGCTTCCTGCTAAATGTGTGGTCTGTGGCAAACACACGCTTCCCACAGTACAACGTGCAAAACAGCTCAAAGAGAGAAAGGAATAAACCTGAAGTTCTCTGTGGGCTGTAATGGCTGCAAAATTGAGAGACCTACAACAGAAAAGGTCATTTATCCAATCACAAAATATGGTAGCCTTATGGTTATACAGTGGAATGCAGGTAAGAAGAACTGTGCACAGGAACTTTGTAAGAATTTATTAGAAAATAGACTTTAGACTATTAATTAATGGGAAATCCATTCCTATGCTCCTTGTTGTCTTTCCTAGAATCATCATTAGGTAGGAAGAATTGTACAGCATAGTGTACGATGCATAGCGTGGGATTCAAGGCAACCTCTCATCAAAGGGGTGACTTTGGGGTGTGAGTTCAAACCTAGATAACTCCTGGAGTATGCGCCACAAGAAAGGCAGGAGAGTTTATTTACGTACTGTTCTTCCACCAAGACTGGGTCCACAAAGAGCTGCTGACAACTAAACTCGGGTAACAAAGACATCATACAAAATACTGGGAGACAGGTGAGGGGCAATGCGGAAAGAGGATAAGATAAGGGTATCAGAAAGGAACAAAACCTTGAACAAGAAAAGACTGATGCCCCAATGGGTTAGATGCCTCCTCCCTTGCTTAACTTTCACTGGCAAGCAAAAATGGTTTCATTTGGGCAGGCTTTTAATACATAATCATCAGGTGGCTTTTATATGGTGTGTGTGTTACATGGGGAGTGTGTTGTAGTTATGGTTTGTTTTTTGTTTTTTGTTTTGTTATGTATGCAATTTTATACTGATTTTATTTTACGTTTTTAATTGTTTAAAAACTTTTAAAGTTTTTAAAAAATGTTTTTTATTTGTAAACCACCTCAGGTCCCTTTCTGGAAGAAAGGTGACATAAAACTGAAATCAATCAATATAGATTAAAAAAAAAAACACACACACACAATATGTAAAGAGATATTTTGTAGCACCTTTGAGACTAAACTGAAAGAAAGAAGTTGGCAGCATGAGCTTTGTCAGTCTTCTTCCTCAGATGCTTTTGGACTACGTACCGATTCTTACAAACTAATGTGACTCTATCTTTGAATAGATCAATATTGATCCTTGTCTGAAAAACCAACTGGGAAACCCCTTCTCAGGCACGTAGAGAGAGAGATCTCATGGCACCTTTGAGACTTAAGTGAAAGAAAGAAATTGGCAGCGTGAGCTTTGGTAGACTTCAGCCTACTTTCTCAGGTGCATTGGGACTTCTCGGGAATGTCCAAGTTCTGGAGATGATCAAGAGTTCCATCTGCCAGGGACTGGATCATAGTGTGTTCATGAGAGAGAAAAAAGAGGGCAAAGAAGAAGCTTTTGCAAATGCTTGCCCACTTGTCCAACCCACATCTTGGCTGGAGACCATTTCCTTGAAGGGGTTTTAAGGCTAAAAGCACCTGTCAGAGCAAGCCTTGGCCAGATGACCCTCTAGGACCATCACTGGAAAAATAACCCAGTTTGGCCCCAGGTTAACTCTTTGTCTGGGTCAATTGCTATGGAATTCTGGGAGTTGGAGTTTGTTGTGCGGCCCAATGGGCCCCACAACAAACTCCAACTTCCAGAATCCCATAGCAATTGACCCAGACAAAGAGTTAACCTGGGGCCAAACTGGGTTATTTCTCCAGTGTGGATGCAGCCCATCAGCCACCTTCCTCACCCCAAAGAAGGGCAAGAGGGACCTCAAAATGGAGGGCCTTCAAAGGGGAAAGAAAAAACAAGGCCCAAAGAACAAAACTCAACACAATGATAGTCCTGCTCAAGATGGAGGACACTCTTTGGGCATTCCTCCTGGAGAGAAGGGCAAGGGCTTTCCAAGGCAGGCACAGACTTCTCCACCCCCTTTTTCTCTCTCTCGACCCACAAGCCCTCAGCCTTCTCCCTCCAGCCCAGATGGGTCCCAACCCCAAAGGAGGACAAGGCACCTCAAAATGGAGGACACCCCCCCCAAAAAAAAGTGGGGGTGGGGGGAGTTGGGGAGATAGGAGACCCAAGGAGAAGCTCCAAACTTTCCCAGAGATGCCAAGAGATGGTGATGGAGGTCCTCCTAGAGGGAGGGTGGGACGTGCCCGGGAAAAGGAGGACGCAAGGGCCAACCTTGGGAGGGGGGGTGCCCTCAAGAGAGAACCCTCCAGCTGGAGAGAGGGAGAGGTCCTCCCAAAGGAAAGAGGGCTGGGGAGGGAGACCCTCTCCTTCTCCTTCTCCTTCTCCTTCTCCTCTCCTTTTGGGACTGACCTTCGAAGAAGCGCTGGAGCGCCTCCGTCTCGTCCACCACCTCCATGGCCGGGCCATGCAGCACCTTCGCCAGGCAGGAGGAGAGACCAGGGGCTAGGAGGGGTGGGCCTGGCTCCTCAGCCCTCCAAGGGCCATCCCTCCTCCTGGGGCCCAGGTGCCGGCCAAAAGGCCCCCTCCTCCTCCTCCTCCTCCTCCTCTGGACCCCTTCCTTCCTTCCTTCCTTCCTTCTTTCTTTCACGTCTTCTTTCTTCTCTTCTTCTCTCTCGCCCTCCAGCAGCAGCAGCCTCTGCTCCTCAGGCCTTCCTCCTCCTCCTCCTCCTCCTCCTCCTCCTCCTCCTGCCGTCTGCTGGACGGAACCGGCACAACAGCAGCAGCAGCAGCAGCACTCTCTCCAGTCCTCCTCCTCCTCCTCCATCCTCCTCCTGCCCTGCCTACCTTGGACCCAGCAGCAGCAGCAGCAGCAGCAGCAATGGGCCCCTGGCTCCCTCCAGGATGGCCCCCAGGCCAAGGTGGTGTGTGTCCTCCTCCCCTCCTCAAGGAGCACCACCAGGCACCACACTGTCCCCTTTCACAGGTTCTGGAGTCCAGCTCCCACAAGCCTCGGCCCAGTTGGCCAATAGTCTGGGATTTGGGGAGCTGGGCTCCATCATCCCCTGAAAGAGCACAGGGAACGATGGACTCCAATTCCCAGACCAACTGGTATAAACCGGCCTGGCCAGGTGTGTCTTCTTCAGGGATTATCCCACAACAGGAATTGGAAGTATAGCCCAGTGGCATACCAAACGCAGTTATGAGTTTTTACATTATGGCGTGAGAGGTTATCACACACAATCGCAGGCGGTGGGAGCACATTCCAAACGCAATCCCACGTCCATCCAAAAGTAAGGAAATTGGGTGAACCAGCAGATTCACAAATACTCTTCACAGGTCTCTTTCAGACATGGGAAATTGGAAGTATAATCCAAGAGCAATCCAAACGCAATCATGGGGTTTCACGTTATTGCAAATTAGAGCTTCTCATGCAATTTCGGGCAAAAGGGAAGTCACTCCAAATGCAATCATGGGTTTCATGTTATTGCGAATTATAGCTTCTCACGCAATTTCAGGCAAGGAGGAGTCATTTTCAGGTAATGGGAAGTCATTCTGAACACCTTCCAAATGCAATGGGGATTCACGTGAATTCGCTAAACAAGCAAATTCACGTGAATTCGCATTGGCTCCATTCAAACTTGGGAGAAATTCCTCCTGTGTGAAAGAGTCCACAGGCTATCTTTTTCCAGGCTATATTTTCTTTCAAAATTGAGAGGAATCCCTCCTGTGTGATAACCTTTCACATAATTGTGTTCATTTCTGAATTGACCTCGCTATGTTTTCTTTTGAAATTGAGAGGAATCCTCCAGGACCAGGCACTGGGAAAATGTAGGCTATCCCATTAAAATGGAAGGCATGAGGATAGGAAAAAACAACTCCTAAATGCAAATGAGAAACCACCCAGGGCCAGGGGCTTTCCGGCAGACAATGATCACCAATTCACAGACACTAATTCTCTTCTCCATATCCTCCCACCCTGAGGCCCTGCTATCAACAACAGAACAATACACAGGTCACACAGTATATGTATTTACCCAGCTCACTTCCATGCCAGCATTCTCTGAAGATGCCAGCCACAGATGCCGGTGAAACATCAGGAATAAACACTTCTAGAACATGGCCACATAACCTGAAAAACCCACAAAAAAACTCCTAGAAATATCATTCAAATCCATAGCCGCACCAGTCTGTGGAATGAGGACGCAAAGTGATCCTGCAGCATCCCAAAGAGCAAGAGAAAGGAGTTGGCAGCAGGAGCCTTCCATGTTAGACTGAAGTCTACTCCCTCAGATGCATTTGGTCTTTGGTCTACATTGGGTTTGCCTTTGGTCCAAATGCATCTTGAGGAAGTAGACTTTAGTCTACAAAGGCTTCCGCTGCAAAGTTCTTGCATCATCCCTCACCACTGGACTGGAAGTTGCCATCCAACAACATTTGGAGAGTCTTACAATCCCCATCCCTGTATTATTAGAGAGACATACACATTTTATTTCTTCCAGAATATTTTCCTGGTACATTCAGAGATATTTTGTACCAGATTCCTGGGTCTGTTTATTCCCGCCTCGATCTGCAGGGAGAGGCAGGAAAATACAAATAATAATAATAATAAATTATTATAACTATTATTATTCCACTATAAAATCAGAAAGAACAAAAATTAGGGACAAACAGTCCAGATGTGCCCTTAAGGGAAGGACACAAAGTCATTCAGAGACTGTTAAAGGTTTTGTTGTTAATTGTCATCAAGTGGGCTTTAGGTAATGGTGACGTTATGAATGAGTGACTCCCAAGACACCCTGCTCAATTGCCATGCTCACGTTTTGCAAGCTCATGGCAGTGGCTTCCTTAATTCGATCTGGGTTGTGAAAACAGAACAGTGAGAAAACTAACTAACAGGGAGAAAATAAAAGCATCTGAAATGTGTTGCTAGAGAAGAGTTCTACAAATACCATGGACTGTCAAAATGACAAATAAATTAAGCCTGAACTCTCCCTAGAAGTCAAAATGAATAAACTGTTGTATTTTGGACATATCATGAGACATGTGACTTACTTGGTTAAGTGGAAGGCAGTAGGAAAAGACCACATCACAGATGGATAGTCAAAGAAGCCACAGCCCTGAATGTGGAAGACCTGAGCAGGGCAGTTGGTGACTGGGGATCTTAGAGGTCCAAGTAGACCACAAGTTGAACATGAGCCAACAGTGGACTCTTTCATACAAGGCTAAATTGGAAGTATAATTTAAGGTCAATTCGAATGCAATCATGGGTTTTACGTTATTGTGAATTAACTCTTCGCATGCAAATTCGGGCAAGAGAGAAGCCAATTCGAATGCAATCATGAGTTTTACGTTATTGCGAATTAAAGCTTCGCATGCAAATTCGGGCAGGAGGGGGTTATTTTCGGGTAATGGGAAGTAATTCCGAACGGAGCAGGGGTTCATGTAAATTCGCTAAACAAGCGAATTTACATGAATCCGCATTGGCTCCATTCGGAGTTGGGAGAAATTCCTCCCCGTTTGAAAGAGTCCTGTGTGATGCGGCAGCTAAAAAGGCCAATGCTATTTTAGGCTGCATCAATAGAAGTATAGTGTCTAGATCAAGGGAAGTAATAGTGCCACTCTATTCTGCTTTGGTCAGGCCCGACCTGGAATATTGTGTCCAGTTCTGGGCACCACAATTCAAAAAAGATGTGGAGAAACTGGAGTGTGTCCAAAGGAGGGCAACTAAAATGGTGAAGAGTCTGGAAACCATGCCCTATGAGGAGCGCCTTAGGGAACTGGGGATGTTTATTATGGAGAAAAGAAGGTTAAGAGGTGATATGATAGCCCTGTTTAAATAGTTGAAAGGATGACATATTGAGGAGGGAGCAAGCTTGTTTTCTGCTGCTCCAGAGACTAGAACGCGGAAAATGGGATGCAAACTGCATGAAAAGAGATTCCACCTCAACATTAGGAAGAACTTCCTGACAGGGCTGTTCAACAGTGGAACACAATCCCTCGGAGAGTGGTGGAGTCTCCTTCCTTGGAGGTCTTTAAGTAGAGGCTGGATGGCCATCTGTCAGCAATGCTTTGATTGGGAGTTCCTGCATGGCAGGGGGTTGGACTGGATGGCCCTTGTGGTCTCTTCCAACTCTATGATTCTAGGTCTGTCATTCATAGGATCACAAGTGACAGTCCACTTGATGGCAAATAGCAGCAATACAGCCATCCTCTTTGCTACTGCCTTCTACCTTACCAAGCATTATTTTAAAAGGTGAGGAAAAAAGTGCTACTATGGCTAGACCTGAGGTCTGGGGCCCTGCAGTATGGGCCTTTTTGAAGAGCTACCCAGAGATCAGCTGGGGGGAAAGTTATATTTTGGACTGTCATTGTGGGACTTGTCTATCCTTGGTGTGCATTCTGGGAGTTGTAGTGAGAAAAGTATTTTTTCCAAGCTCATGGTGACAGAAGGATACAAGACCAGCAGCTGCATTTCAGCTGTATGTGTATAGTTTTATTCCACGAGTCTGACTTCTAGATTAGTGTGTGTAGTGTTGGAGCTTCAACGTAGTAATGTAAGGTGTGGAATATGCAAAGAACAGCTGCCAGCCATGTCCAGGAAATAAAACAGGCAGCACCTTTGTCATATGAGTTTCCTTATACATAACCGAGCCTAAAGAGGAAACCTGTTTAGTTCTCTCCTTCAAATACTATTTTTGGGGTGAAAGGCAGTAGGAGCCTGTCATTCCAGCCATCTTTCCCAAGGGTGGGTTGATCCTGTGAACAGTAGTGAAAACATTTACCTCCCTTGAAATGGCAATTACCTGTTCAAAAGGGGTGCCTTCCATGGTAAACATTTCCAGAAGAGTTTGTCAGTCTGTTGCTGCAAAAACTATTTAAGATATGCTTTTGGGACTGCAGCTTGATGAAGTTTGAATTACAGTCCACAAAAGCATATGGTTAATAAAACAGGCTAGTCTTTAAAATTCTGTGAGATGCTCAGTACTTTGGTTTAACAGGTGATTCTTCCCAGTGATGTGTTTAGCCAGTTCACCCAAACCTGTTGTTAAAGTCTGTCAGATTTGCCGAACAGTACGTTGGAAAGAACAGAAAACTAAAAGATTTTCTGTGCCCTCTGACTGGTGCAGGCTTTGCTTCATTCCCAGATGCCCTCTCTGGTGGCAATAGCAGTAGCAGCAACAAGCCAAAACACTTCCCCAGCCAGCCCCAGTTCTGCTGTACTGGCACAAACTGCTGGGGAAGACCAAGGAAGAGAAGGAAAGGGACTCTTCTACCTTACAAGCAGACCCTGCTGGGGAAAGAAAGGCAGGCAAGAAGGAAGAGTGACAGAGAGAGGGAGGGAGGCTCATCCAGAGTGTGCCTGGCTTCTGTTGCAGGCAAGTGAACATCCACACACATTTCTGCAATGATGAATCATGGAACAAATGGGGGGGGGGGGTTAACATTACACATTTGGGCCAAAAACAAAATTGGTTGTTAGTTGTTTTTAATTATACCGCTGATTCTTTCCCTCTTTTGCCAAATATACACATTGCTCTGTGCAGTGCACTTGTAGGTAATTTCTACATTGCTTAAAGCAACAGAAGGAAAACAGGTTACAGGTTTTTTTGGGGGGAGAGGGAGAACAAACTCCTCCATAAAATTCTCAGTATTGTCATTATTCTGAAACTTTCAATGTAAAAGGAGAGACCAGACAAGACACATTCTAAATTTACGAAGTAAGGGCCTCGTAGTAGTTAAATAATCATAAGTGATTTATAGTCTGTGATCCAAAGTATGCATGCTTGTGTACGAACATGGTCTGCACTATGGATCAGACCATTGACTCTCTAGCCCAGCGTCCTTTCATACTACCCATTTATAGCACCGTGATTCCACTTTAACTGCCATGCTAACATCCTATGGAATTCTGAGGTATACGCTGTTTGTTTAGGTGCTAAAAATGTAAACCCCAGGATTCCATAGGATACAGCCATGACGGTTCATGTCTAATCATCACCCTATAGTGTGGAAGGACCCTGGCATCCCCTCTAAGAATATGAGCTACTAGCAGCTCCCAGATGGTCCACCACTGCTTTATCAATGGCAAATGACCTGTTTGTCCAATTTTATTAAGCCCACCCCAGTTATACTCACTTGCATTTTTTTATATTTTACGATGCACTCAGGATATTCAGCAAAGTATATAATTTATATAACCATGCTACAAATCTTTTCTGCCTAGTGTGTGTGTATCTGTGTGTTTGAGAGCAAGAGATTCTCATTCACAGGGGTGAATTTCACACAACAGTTGTGAAAATGCTAATGTGGCAAGTTATTATGGGACCACTGCTTGTTAATTACCTGCTTCTTGACAGTGGGTAGCATGAATGACTCCATTTTAAAAAAAGGTATGATATGTTTTGGTATTATATCTCTTAAAGGTGCCACGGTGTTCGTTGTTGTTCTTTTTATAAAAAAATATTTTTTAAAAAAAATATTCTGGCAGGTTTACTGCCACTTAAGAGATTCAGCTTCAGCTGTATAGACTTCATTTGCACAGATACAAGAAATACATAAGCTGCTGAATTTCCACTTGTTAATCGCTCTTAAAAGATACAATGGCTCTCTACTCAAGGAGGTGAGAAATGTCAATTCTAAAATTATGCTTACTGGTCTCAGTGTGCTGAGTAGCCTCCCTAGTTAGTCAGATATCCATGCCCCACTTCATGGATGAAAGCTCCCTACTTATAGTAATATTTACTGCGAGGTTGATTCACAGAAGGGGCAGATGCACAGTTGTTCAGTGACATGGCCAGGTAATTTTAGACTCTGGACTTAATGGCTAGGCGAAGGCTGCCAAGTGTAATACTTCAGTTGTGCAGCACACAGCTAATCTTTCTCTTTTCCGCACACATTACAACTGCATTCTTGGCACATGGTGGGGAGTTACCAATTATGATTTGCAGGGGGAGGGAGAGGAAGTACTCTGAGCATGTGCAGTGTAGTTTCATATTTACTTTACTTATTATTTAATTTACTTAAGTAAAGGCATCATCATGCTGGAATTTGCTTCTGTTGTGCTGCCGTTGAAACATTTCATTAGCAAATATTTTAAAAGTTAAGATAAACAAACAAGAGCATTTACAAACGTATACATCCCTCTTTGGCTGCACCCTGGCTATATATATATATATATATATAGAGAGAGAGAGAGAGAGAGAGAATATTGCAGTAGTGACAGTCATTGCACTAATTTCCAATGCAAGCAAAGGCATCTCAAAATTCTGTAACCAAGACTCTTACCATATATGGAGTGAGAAATTCCAGATGTGCAAGGTGGTTTCAGAAAAGGAAGAGACATAGAGATCACATTGCAAACATACAATGGATAAAGGAACACACGAGAGAATTCCAGAACAAAATCTGCATGTGCTCTATTGAGTACAGCAAAACCTTTGACAGCATAGCTCATTAAAGCTATGGCTTGATCACAACATCTGATCATCTTGATGTGTAACTTGTACTCCGGACAAGAGGCTGTTGTTAGAAACATAATGGTTCCCGATAGGCAAAGGGGTCAGGCAAGGCAGCATACTATCACCCCGTCTATTCATCATGTATGCAGAAAATATCAGGCTTAGATTCAAAGGTAGGAGGAGTGAATATAGGAGGAACATTAACAACTAAGATATGCAGATGACACAATACTACTAGCAGAAACAAACAAAGACCTGGATCAATTATTGAAAAAGGTTAAGGAGGAAAGCACCAAGGCAGGCGTAAGGATTCACATTAAGGAAAAAATAATAATGACCCTAGAAGGTCACTACAAGAATCTATCCTAGATAATGAGTAAATCGAAATAATCAAGGAGTTCCAATACCTTGGATGCAATATTGAACAGAACAGAGACTGTAGTCAAGAAATCAGAAGACATCTGATACTGGGAAGGGAAGATATGGAAGAACTGGACAAGGTCCTAAAGTGCAAAGATATAACTCTAAAGTGAGGATAATCCAAGCCACTGTATTCCCTATCACCATGTACAGATGTGAGAGCATGACAGTGAAGAAAGATGATAGAAAATGAACTCATTTCAGATTTGGTGCTGGAAAAGAGTTCTGAGGATGCCATAGATAGACAAATAAATGGCTTCTAGAACAGATCAAGTTTGAACTCTCCCTGGAAGCCAGGATGACTAAATTGAGACTCTTGTGCTTGGACCACATCATGAGAAGGCATGATTAATTAGAAAATACACTGATGTTGGGAAAGGTAGAGGGCAGCTGAGAAGAGATGACCATATGCCAGATGGTTAGACTTGATCAGGGAGATCATGGACCTGACCCTGCAGGAACTGAGCAGAGCAGTGAAGAATGAGGATCTTGGAAATGTTTCATCTGGTTACATGTGGAAACAAAGGCTGATGTTGGGCCCAGTGTGCTCATGCCAGCTGACATACAGGATGGTCATAAGGCTATGGGATGTCAGGTCAACAGAACAAAGCCACTGCAACTCCTAGACCCTACCAAAATAAAAAAACAGGTATGTGATATAGACAGGTATAAAAACAATTAGCAGTTAGCAAGGCTGTATATTAGAGAACATATATTAGAGAACATATCTAACCAATATATTTTTAAACCAAACAGTGAACAATTATAATGGTAGATGATATTATTCTTTTTCATCACCAGTACAATATATTGTGCTGCCTGAGGCATATGAAACTACACCCCTCCCATACCACACTACAGATGCTGACTATAGCAGTAGTTGAATCTTGCAGTAACACGGTCGTTGTGGCAGTGTCTTTCACTACAGCTGTGAACAACCTAGCTTGTAGAGTACAGGATGGAATGCATAACACCCATAGCTCTATCTGTCAGCACCCTACTGCTGTTGACCTACCTCATATCTCCTACTGGAGGCAGCTGCCTCAGTTTGCTTAATAGTAGGGCTGGCTGAGCTAATCTTTGTCCATAGACAAATCTTTCTGACTTCTAAAAAGTGCTGGCGGAGCCTGGCTGGGACCCCAGCTAATGGAAGCTGGAGGTTTGGCGGCGATTTAGTGAGTGATAATCCCCGCCTTCAGCCTGCATCCCAGCTCCAGCCTGGGAGGCTGGAGCCAGTTTAAAATCCTGAGCGATAAACTCCTCTGATGTTGCCTGGCCATACATGCCCCAGATTTTATGTGTGAAATGTTGGAGGAAATGTGGCTGAAAAATTTCACTTAGACATTTAGCATGCCCCATAGGCTATTGAGGAATAACCAAAAACAAGTTTATATTTTTGGAGAAGATAGTCTAAATAAATACAAGCTATTTTACACATGTTGAGATTGCTATTAAGGGAAATTCTAACTATAATTCTAACTATAATTTAGTTTGTAACTTCCAAATACGTAGATCTGTCATACAAAAAAAAAAAAAAAAAAGAGGAAACCGTGGGAAGATTAAAGACATTCAAAGTTTCTTCTTGTGTTAGTTGCTGAATCAGTCTGCTTTCTCAGCTTCAGAGAGCCCCATTGAATCCAGAGGGACTCACAGCTGCATGTATTTTCCATGGTTGGTGTTGCATAGCTCCAATCATTATGTCCAGAAACAGCAGCCGAATAAAAATCTTTCCTGTCCAAGTTTTTTGAAGAGGCTGCTACATCTTTATCATTGTCGGCCAGTGATAAAGTTTGAAGCACACATTGAAAACAAACAGCAAATCTAAAATTAAGTAGTGGAGATGCATTCTTAAAAATCTAACTTTCTGCCCCTGAATAAGCCAGTAAGAGGAACAGTGTTTGTGTTTTTCTCCAGATGTGCTCACAATAAATAATAATCACACACACACACATACACAGAGTACAGTATCTAAATGAAGTTACAGTTATCTGACCACAGTTAACCAAAGGCAGAGCTAATGCCAGGCAAAGACTGTGGGCCCATTCTCTTATGGGCAGATAAAACACACAATGAGGTTTTGTCCAGCCCCACAAACCAATTCAGAAGGGCAGATTCACTTACACACACATATATATAAATATATTTTTTTTCTCTCTTTCACAGCTGTGCAGTGACCAATTCTTCTCCAGGGAGGGGGAGAGAGAACAGGAGGGGGCTGAGGTTTGGGAAGAGTAATAGGGCTATTCTTTTCAGGATTGGAAAGCAAAAGCTCAACAGCCTTTTCCACACATCCCCTCCCAACCAACTCTTTACATTAAGACAATTGTTAGCTTATGCCCTTTCCCTCCCCTTGCCCTTCATAGAGACACACTTCAGGCAGCCCGGTCGGAAGCAAAACATTTTTGTTGGCTTACTCCATTCCAGCTACAGACTTGAATCCAATTCCATATATCCAAACATTTCCCTCAAAATGAGAAATGGGGAGTAAAACAGCTGATTTCTGTTCTCTTTTAGAAGCTGTGGACCAAAGTCCGTAATTCCTTTGGATGTAGAAAGAATAATATTTGTGCTACAGCCCAAGGCTATAACAGTATGACAATATTATAAAGAACTTAGAATTCACGGACATAGCTGCATTAGTCTGGTATATCAGAATGCAAAGGGACCTTGTAGCACCTTTTAGACTAAGGGCATTACTGCATGTAACTCTTAAACTGAGATTTCACAGGGAAAGAACTTTGGTGCAACTCATTGCCAGGTGACTCCTTGGGCCAGTGCCTGCCCTGTCTCCGATCCTTCTCTCTTCATTCACAGAGGAAATGCATGAGTGACCTGGCAATATTTTTGACTGTCTATACTAAGGGTGAGCAAAGTAGAGCCTTCCAGATTACAACTTCCAGCACCATTGGCTACACAGGCTAGGGCTAAAGAAATTTGCAGTTTAGCAACATGCAAGGGACCACATTTTGCCCACTGCTGACCTTTGTGTATAGTGTCTAGAGAGCTGTGTGAAAATCTCCAGCTCAGCTGTCAAAGCAGCAGCTTGGTATAGTTTGCAAGGCTTAATTGATCTATATGTACTTCTATTGCTTCACTGTGTTTGATAATGTTTCATCATACTTTCCCCCTTCAAATGACCTTCTTGTTGACTTACAACCACTCACCCCTCCATCATTCCTTTGATTTTAATTTTGTTGTTGTTGTTGAGGTAAGCCTTTGGTGTCTCCAAAAGTTTTTCCTGATTCTCCTTACCCATTTGCCATCAGTCACAAATCCGCACACTCACCACCCTCCTCTTCCTACACCCATGGTGGCAACAATTGCTTTCTATTAAAAAGGGGGAGGGGCTCTCAATTAGAAAACGTTGCTAAATGTTGCTTGTTGTTTTGTGTGTTATCTGTCAGAGCCCTCTTGCAATGGAGTATACATCCAACAACTCTGAAATACCCCTCTTAATAACCTCTGTAGCTTGATATTTGTACAGTGCTATACTCTGCTGCAGTGAGCAGTGACATCTGAAATAGGAATAGTTTGTGTATCTTTAGAGGAAGTTGTGTCTTGATGTGGGGATCTAAGGTTGGCAAAACTATCCAGTTCTCTAGGTTGTTCCAGTGTCATTTGGACAAAGTAATGTGGCTGCAAAACAATCCATTTATCTTCTCCAAACTATTCATCGGGTAATCTTTGTAAGAGGAGATGCATTTTGTGGTAATTTACAGCACCTTGCTTTTATACTGTAGACTTCCAAGTCACTCACTCCTAGGTCATTGACTCTTATTGGCTTTAATGGTTATGGTTGCAACATCAGTGATGTAATTTGTAATTATGATTGAAAAAAGAATGTCAACCTTTTGACAGGTGGGTGAGAGACAGTGTAAATAAATAAAAACTACCTGAAGGATCACTCTGTATGATGATTCCATGTCTCCACCTTGCCATTTTTTTTAAAAAAAGAAACTCCTGGCATATAACAATCATAAGAAGAGGGAAGGAGGAGTGAAAACAATGTGGCAGCACCTTTAAGACTAACTGGTTTTTATTTTAGCATGAACTTTCATAGATATAAACCCACTTCTTCAGATGCAGTACCTAACAATAATAAAGATGGTTGTGAAACCAATAATGTAGCTTTTCTACAATTTCTTATTCCTGGAGAACGTGTCCTGAGTATGATTGTATCCTACCATGCAGCCATTTTACACCGATGAGAAAATGTTTTGTGGAACCTTAAAAACTATAAGCTATAAACTAAAAGCATAAGCTTTTGTAGAAATCCAGCTAAACTAAATCCACAACTAAATCCAGCTAAAATACTGTATATATATATAGGTCTAGAAATTTTAGTCAAAAAATCAACCCCCAAAACTTAGGTCAACTTATCCACAGGTCAATGTAAATAGTATACTTTGAGGCGATACAGACCTCCCAAAAGGGGCGGTCTGGCGCCATCACTTTTTGTGGAGCAACTGCGCTGCAGCAGCTAGATGCTGTAGTGCAGTTGTGCTGCAAAAAAGGAACAGGGAAACCATGCTCCTTTTTTGCACTGCAGTTGTGGTGCGAGTAGGGGGAAAGGCGCCATTGGGCACAGCTGCGCAGCTGTGGCGGCACCATTACGGACGCCGTCTAAATGGCATTACATAATGGCAACGGTGCCATTACACATTAGGGTTCATGAGCGTGTGAATGCTGTGCACTCATAAACCCTAATGGCGCTGCCCAGGTGCCTTTTAGTGCCCATCTGTATCGGGCCTTTAACTCTTTTTAAAAAGGGAACTATCCCCTGGTGAAAGGCAAGAGTGCAAACTGTCCTGGAAGCACTGACCTCCCTCTACTCTCTCTCTCATCCAGCCTTAAGGGTGAGCCAAAACAGTTATGCCTGTCATAATTTTATAGGGGTTTTTTTGGCATTGTTTTATTTTACTTCATCATTTTAGATTTTTTGTTGCATGCCCCTAACTTTTACCCTTGACTTATCCAAGAGCCATACCAAAATCCATAATTTTGCCCCCAAAACCTGTCCTTGACTTATACATGAGGTCGACTTATAGTCAAGTATATACAGTAAGTAATTTAATCTTAAAGGTACCACAGAGCTCCTTCTCCTCTGTTTCCCTTCCTCCCCTTCTTTTCATTAGAGGCAATAATAGTAATAATAACAATAATAATTGCTGTGCTTTAAGGTGCCACAGGATTCTTTGAATTTTTTTTTTGTAAAAGACTAACATAGCAAATCCCTTATCACATTCTTTGGTCTTTTGCTCCAGCCTTGTTCATCCTTGTTGGCCCCTTTCTGTACCTATTTCTAGCCCTGCAATACAATAATTAGCAAGGACAAGAACTAGTATTTCAAGTGTAGTCATACCATAGATTGGTGTAAAGAGATTGCCATTATTTTCCTAGTGACCCATTGCACCGAATTTACCTTTTTGCACAGTTGCTTCTCATTGGGTTGACATTTTCACTGAACTATCTGCAGAATCCCTTTCTCAGTTAGTATATGATTTTTGTCCCAATGTACATCATGTTACAGAGGAATGCATTTTTCATGCCTATTGATTTGGTTGGGGAACCTTCTCTTAGAGTTCTCCACAATCTTTTATGGTCTCTATTTTCTCTTCTCAGATTACACAGATGCATGCTTATGCACACGTAAGCTCCATTAGGACACAGTGGGGCTTACTTTCAAGAAACTATGCGAGGGATTTCTGGTTGTTATCTGATGTTTGGTTACTCAGGGGTTTAAACCCTATTGAATCAACTGAACCTTTTTCTTCCAGCAAAAGGGTACCTAGGATTGTCCTCCAGCATTGTTAATATAAGAATAATCATCATCACATTATTCATGGATCCATTCCCAATCCCATAAGGAGCAAATGAAAGGAAATATCCCGAAAGTTTGCAGCCATCTCACTGAGAAATGGCTTTTGAAAGAGAACAAAGTTACTTCTGAGTTTTGGGTGGGAGGAGTGAAATAGCCAAAAATTCAAGCAAGCTTTTAACTTCTCTTTCAGTGGCAGAAGAAGAGGGAGTCGATGTGAGACAGTAAAGCTTTTTTCCCCTTTATATGGCCACAAGTCTCAACTTATATATCAAGATACAGGTGACACCTTTGCTAATGGAACAGATGAAACCAGCAGAGGAGAGAAGCTGCTTCTGCTTCATGGAATCAGTGAAAGAATGAGGTGCAAAATGAGCCAACAACTTTGCTGGTGTTACTGAAAATCTGCAGGGAAAGAGTCCCATTGGAACTTGGCAACTCTATTTCCATTGGCTGTCTGACTGTGGAGATTATCAGATGGGGGACGGGATCTTTGTTCTGACCTTTTCCTGTCCTTGTCTCGTCCTTCGCACACAGTCACGGAAAGTAATTTCAGATGATGTAGCACTGAACTGGACATTGTCCTGTCTGGGAAGCACAAGCAACTTTCATATGAAGTTGCATTGTCATTGTCCCGTCAGTGAGGTGGAATTGCCCCATCCTTCATTTTGCAT
Organism: Urosaurus nigricauda; assembly: GCA_034509955.1. Classification (NCBI taxonomy): domain Eukaryota; kingdom Metazoa; phylum Chordata; class Lepidosauria; order Squamata; family Phrynosomatidae; genus Urosaurus; species Urosaurus nigricauda. Next base: position 119,976,270 of record JAOEGL010000001.1, read on the forward strand.
TAATGGAAGAATCTGTTAATGCAGTTCAACTTCACTGACAGGTTTATGACAGGATCAGCGTGTCAAGAGTGAAAGTCTTTTGCGCAATCGCTGTCATGGATGGGATAAGAATGGGCTTCGCTCCCATCCCCCATCTGATAATCTCTTCAATCTCCTTTTCTTTTTTCCATGCCAACCTCTCAGTGGCTGTTTTGGTATCTTGTTTGACTAGGTAGCTTCAATTGGCTCACTCTTTATTTCCTGTGCTCACCTCTTATTCCTGTCCCTGCCTGAGTGGTGGCTCTCATTGGTTGTTTGAATCTCTCTCTCTCTCAATCTGTGGACTGCTAAAAAGATCAATAAATGGGTTTGCGAGCAAATCAGGTCTGAACTCTCCCTAGAAGCAAAGATGACTAAACTCAGGTTGTCATGTTTTGGTCATAGCATGAGAAGAAAAGAATCACTAGAAAAGGGCAATATGAAAAAAGGAGGACCATATACTAGTGAGATAGATTGAATGAGAAAAGCCATAGCTGTGAATCTGCAAGAGCTGAGTAGGGTGGTTGAGGACAGGGGGACTTAGATGTCTAGCATTCACAGGGTCACCACAGGTTGAAGTCAGCTTGAAGGCAGTGAACAACAACTCTCTCTCTCACCTCCCCACATGCCTTTCATTTGCTATTTGGTATCCCTGTCTGTAGCTCCCATTGAATGTTCTCATTCATATCCTCTCTCTCTCATTAGCTGTTTTGGTTTCCCTGAGTGCAAAGGTGGGTAGGCAGCTGTTTGGTAGAATCAGATGAATATAAAGGCACCAAAGCCAAGATAAAGCTTGCAAAAATGCAGCACAGAAAGTATGAAAGGAGAAAGGTGCTGCCACCTGAGTCGGATGTGGGGCCTTGGTACCTTGCATCATTTCTGTCTCCTCCCATGGTTTGCATCCTTTCATTGCAACAACTGTCTGCTTGTTTCCACTGACTTGACTCCAGTTCATCAACCAATTTCTAATCTGCAAGAAGACGTCACTTATCCTATGACTAACTGCCATGTTCATTCAGCGGCCTTTGGAAGGTGGCTTCATTTAAAACTGTTTTGAAAGTTCAAAATCAATGGAATCATCCATATCTCACATGCCTATTAATCAAACAATGAGGATGTTTAACTGTGTTGGTCAATTCTCCAGAACTCTCCTCCAAAATAGGAAGAATATTTGTATGTGCAGGCTGGGGGAAATTAAAAAAAATCTGGCCCAATTTTAGAACTTCTCCTCTTCGTCCCATCCCCCATTTTGAATAAGGATACAGACACACTTTTAAAGCTGCTTTCATTGGTTTTCTGTACTCCTTTCCTAGAGGGCTAGGCTGGCACCTCCTTACATATCCTTTTGTAAGCAGCCTAAGACCCTTTTTTTGGTAAGCCTTGAAGGGAGGAACTGCTTAGAGCAAAGAATCTTTTATGTGCTATTTTGTTTACATTTCTTGTTCTTTTTAATTGTCTGTTTTTAACTGCTTTTAATTGTATTGGTAGTTTAATGATGTTTTAACTTTTGCACGATGTAAATTTTAGTAGCATCAGATTTAATGTTTGTAAGCTGACAAGTTCCAGATTGGGAAAAAGGATGAGGATAACAATAGGTTTCTGAGCTCCAAGAAATGAATGCTAATTGCCATGGGCCACAAAAAGAATTGTGTGAAGTTGTCTACAGCAGTAGAAGCAGAGTGCCACCTGCTGGAAAGGAAATATCTCTGTTGTTTCAGTGGCTAATGCTATCACATGTGCTGTGAGGGTAGTATCATATACTGGGAGTCTTCCTATTTTAATCTAGTGGGAATTTAGTGGGAAAACCTTTAGGCAAAGCATCACTAAGGACTGATGGCACATGAGGTCATGTTTAGTCACTGAGAGAGGCATTTTGCCTCTGAATTTTAGCATTTTGCTAACCTGTGATTGAAGGGGAGTATGTGTTCATCTTCCGACACTGCTTTGTCAAGGCATTTTACCAGAGTCCAGTGCTTACCTTTAAAGTGCTAATTGTTTAGGCAAACAGGCACAAAATGAGGTAGAGATAAAGAGAAACCCTAAGGTGGGGAGGGGGGGGGGAAGGTTGCTGGTAGGGGGCACACTGTTAGATGTAATACTTCTCCCCCGTTCTTTCTTCAACATTGGGGCCCATATTTCTTCCCCAGATTATTCCTTCTTCTTCCTGAGGAGTTGGGAGAAGCCTTGGGTGTTGTGCTAGAGGTCCTGGTGCTTGCTGACACATTGCTCTGGAGAAGGATCTTTCCTCCCCGCCAAAATATTCAGAAAGTGGATCCAGACACATGAGCACAGCAGGATGTTCTGTCCAAATGTAGGAGTCAAGTGTTTTAAAAAGGAGGGGTTTCAGTCAGAAATGGATCCAACCTCTGCTGGTACACCAATCTGTTGCTAAAGCATCTACTGTATCTGAGAAGTGACCATCCAACCTCTGTTTAAAATCCTCTAAGGAAGGAGAGCCTAGCACACTTCCAACATCAAATAGATCTTGCATTCAGGATGCACTTCCTCAATTTTAATCAAAATCTCCCTTTAGAAAAAAAGCTTCCTTGCTCTGCCTCAGGAGTTACTACTTTTGACATACTTCTGAGCAACACTACAGTTGCTATTAAAGATTGTTTAAAGCTCCATTAGGCACACCCCAGGGCTCAAGTTGGGTTCATTTTAAACATGGGCAAGCTTAGATGTGATGGCCAAAACAGTCCCCTTTTCTGTCATTGCTTGGTTGCCTCTTATATCTCTTCACGGTTAAGAGCCATCTCTATGGACCCTGTCAGTCAAGACAGAAATACATCTAGTCAGGATGCTAAGAATACATTTTAGGCTGACCCACTCCATCTTTGAGAATTGTTGACAGGGTGGCTGAAAATCAAGAGGGAAACATTTGAAAATTGAATGTACATTTTAATCTGTTTTGTTTAGTCCTGATGGAAAATGAAAAACTGTTTGACTCAAGGAGAATTTAGGACAAAATGGTTCTCTGGGAAGGTCATAGGATGATTAGAATCAAGGAAGTGTGTGTGCATGCATACTTTCTTTTTTCAGTGCTTCACAGCAATTCCTTCTCAATAATTCCCAACCTGGAAGGTCTGATGTAGTTACAACATACCTTCTTTTTTCTGTGCTTCACAGCATTTCCTCCTCAATAGTTCCCAACCTGGAAGGTCTGATTACAACAGCACTACCCTTAGTTGTTCCCTTTGATGAGGGTCCTCTTTATGTAATAAATGTGTATCTTGTTCTTTCAACAAATGATATTTCCACATTGCATTATAGAAACTCAGCGAATTGAGATGACCAAAATCCTGGCAATATTTTTTCATGAAGAATGTTGTTTCCTTAAACTGAAATCTTTCAGGTAGTAAACTGCAGGGTTTACTCACAAGTTGTACTTAAGGAAAGTGTCCTGTTCTTCCGTGGTAACTCTACTCATATGTGCATCTACTGCCAAGAAGGTACTGTTTGCTATTTGAAAATAAGACACTAGGAGACCTTATTGGAAGTAATATTGTGCTACAGTAAACATATATTTATAAAAGGAATACTGAGAAACAAGCTGGGATATTAAAGCTCAAATTGAATCACAACAGGAAATATTTAAAAGGAAGGAAGGAGGGGAAAATGTGGTAGCACCTTTAAGACCAATTGGTTTATATTTTCGCACACACTTTCTTGGATATAAACCCATTTCTTCAGCTGCAGTACTGAGTGGTAGTATAGCCTTAGGCGTAAAACTTATTTGTATAGCTGTGGGAGTGGGACAGAATGTAATAGAATCCAGAAATAGGCCAATCATGACCCTTGTCCTAAATTTTCAAAGAGTTCAAAACTCTTTTGAGATTTTTTTTTTTTTGCTCATATCATTGTGCAATAGTGAGGACTCTTGCATTAATATATGTAATGTGCCAAGAAGCCATTGTCCTTATTCATATCCCTGCTAATGAATTGGAACTTGTGAATATAATTCATTCGGCAGTTCCTGTTTGTAGTCTTTTTTGTTCAAGGACTACAACCTGTAAATCCCTGTGTATCCAGGAAAGTTGAAATGTTCTGCAGCTGGATTTTGGGTATTGTCATTTCTAATGTCAGATTTGTGTCCATTAATCCTTTTTTGTAGAGATTGTCCAGTTTTGTCCAATGCAAAGTGTAGAGGGGGCACTGCTGCCATATGTACCTCTGATGTTATGAGTGAAGTTACTGGAATATTGTTGCTGACAGAGCCTGACTGTATTTCTGTGTATAAAAGAAGAGGTAAACTGGGAAGGCACATGATGTCTGAAGTTCACTAATGAATTTCTAATTTGTTTTGTCATTTTCATCTACATGCCAAAATTCTTTCGTCATCTGTAGAAAGTGGTTGAAATCCTGTTGGTGCACTAGGCTAGTGGCTGCATTTTTTCTAGGGGCTTCACAGTGGTGGTGAGGGAAGAGAGATAAAATTTGTTGGGTCCAAGCCACCTATTTCTTCATAGCTGTTGTGCCTGTGGCTTTTGCGCTTGCTGCTTTCCCTTATGCCAGTGTAGTTATGCCAGCACAGTGTGCCAACAGTATACCTCTATAAGCCCCTCTTTTCCTTCAATATATTTGCCATGTTTACTTTATGGCAGTAATGGGGGAAATCTTTGGCTCACCAAACACTTTGGAGTTCAACTCCTAGATGCCGACCCAATGTGGTCAATGGTAAGGGATTATGGGAGTCATGGTTCAAAACATCTGAAGGGCAAATGGTTTTCATCCTTTCTTTGGAGAATATGAAGCTTCAGTGTTACTCCCACTGAATTCCAGGGAACTTGCTTTTCAGTAGATGTGTAGAGGAGCATATTGTCAGTCTATCAGAGTAAGTCTTCCATATTCACCTTTCTTGCCATTTTCTGTGTAGAGATGATGTCTACCATCAGCATGTGATATCCCTGCAAGTGAGCTTAAAACTTGTCTGGATCACTGTAAGCCTCAAATGTGTGCTCTAGCACAATATAGTCAAACAAAGCTACAGATGTGAAAAAGGAGTGTCACAAGGTTTGTATACTTTTAAAATGGAAAGGATTCTGCCCCGTTACTCCCCTGTACACATTACTTTTGAAAGTGGCAAACCAATAAAGTAAAAATGGGCAGGGGTTTCTCTGTGTGTATTCTGATCAGAAGCAATGCAGTGTGAAAGGACTTAAAGCAAAAGACGTCAAGAGTGCTGACACTCTCATCCCAGGGCTAGGTGAAACTACAGGTCTCAAACTGTCCAAGAAATCTAGCAGCCCTGGAAAATGGCTTTGGTTCAGTAACAATGCCCATATTGTAAGTTTTCTTTTAATGCAATACTCTGTCCTAGCTAGATAAGTAGTAAAATCCAGGAGGCAGTGACTGTCATTTTAACTCCAGGGGCCACTGTTTCAAATTCTGTTTAGCTAAGATCGGCTAGAATCCAATCACACAACTTCCAGCCTCCATTCATCATTTGGAAACATGGAATCATAAATAACCAGAAATCTTGTAAAGTGCATTTTTAATGTGTAAAGCAAATTAGCATAATTCTTTAATTTATTAAAACGTGCTAATCTCTCACTGGAATGAATTACCAAAGGAAACCAAGTTTATTTATTGTTCTGTGGATTCAGCTTTTTCAATAAATTGCTCTTTGCCATAAATTTCATTTTTAAGAAACACTGTAAAAGCCATTCCTGTACCCTGCAATATTTTTGCTTAGCTGTCATGTTATTTGTCTTTGATGCCAATATGTTATTAAGTGTCTGAATGTTCATTAAAATTATATTTGTTAGCTTTTAATGTGCTTTTGGCTTATGACGTGTCATGTGGCTACTTTTGAACACATTTTTTAAAAATCAAAAATCCTTATCCACTTTGCATGTGAAGAGGTTAGTTACCAAAGGGTAAATGTCATGATTACTTCAGCAACATATCTCATTTTTGCCAGTGCTTTAATGACTTAATGTTTGGCACTTGCATTGCTCAACTTTGTACATTTTGACTTTCTTCTAGCTACTCTTAAAAAATAATTTCTCCTTGACTGTGGCTCATTTTAACTTCCAGGGCTATAGTAACACTCTTCATGTTGGGGGCTGTACCTAGCCCTACCAGCATAGCACAAGTTACATGTGGTGTGAGCTAAACAATGATATGTTTAAGTGTACAAGCAATCCATCCAGTCTGCAAGTGTTTGTTTGCACTCTGCAAATCAAGTGCACACTGCACCAGCAATTGGACTGGCTTACAAGGTGCCAGAAATGGATTGTTTTCCTGACCCCTTCCCAGCCTGCACCAGATGGCCTTTGGTCTTAAGGTCTGGCATATATATATTTGGGTTATGTCCAGCTTTATTATTTTGTTTATGTAAAGTTAAATTTGTATTATGTTTTGCATCTATTTGAAGTGTTATATTCACTGGTCAGCTGTCCTAAGGGGCATTCTGCCTAGAATCTTGTAGGATAGTCTTCTTCCTCTTCTTGTACTTCTTAGTTTGTAAATTAGTATGTTTTTATTTGCTTTGTGCATCCCCGAGTCCCTTTTCATTTTTCATTTATTGTGTTAGACAATAAATGTGGTGATCTTACACTTGTTCTCAGATGTAAGCCCCACCAAGTTCATTGGGACTTATACGTGCGCATGTGTAAGCCTTGGTCTTCTACTCCCAGGTTATATTCCTCATTATTCTGCACCAAACAAACAAAAACAAAAACCACACCACAGGACTGTTCCTGTAGATCTTATGCCTGTTTACATATCATCCTTGTTCTCTGAGCTGATTTCAAAGATGTCTGTGACAACATATTTGTTTCCAGGATTTTTATACTTTTTATCTTTCAAGTCTCTTCCCTTTCCCCCACTATGCTTTATGACTCTGCATTACTAGTGGACTGTTAAGCTTCCTTTCACTTATAACTCACTTGTAATAGCCAAGTTTCTACTCATGAAATGATTTTCTGATTCTGCTGAAACCACTAAAATGTGTTGTTTCCATCATGCTTAGTGTCTTATCATCACATAATCATACAGCTGGAATAATCTCATCCAGCTGCCTACCAATGAAGGAAATCCAGTTTTTACAGCATGTCTGAAAGGTGGCTCTGTTTGCAAACCTCTACTAAAGGAGAGTACTCCACCCTCCAGGATAGTCTGTCCCCTCCACTATACCAGCAGCAACAGCTTGTACCAGCAGGAAGTTCTTCCTGATATTTGGACATTTTCTTTCTTGTAATTTACCTGTTGGTGTTAGGTCATGTTTAGAGCTTGTAGAACTTGCCATCAGTAAATTAAGAATCTCCTTTCCAGTTCTTATGTATAATTCAATTCACTTAGGTCAGGGATGGGAAATACATGCCACCCCTGATGCTGGGGTGCAACTTCTAGCACTCCTCATCACTGACTAAGATGACTATGGCTGATATGGAAGTTGAAACCTTACAACATCTAGGAAGCCACATGTGTCCCATCCTAGTAAGGTGCAATTTAGGCCTGCAGAAATGAATGGATCTGGCTTTTAGATGCCCAGGAATAGAGAGGCTTTCAGCATAGGGCTGAGGCCTTCCAAGAGTTGGTGGACTGCAGTTCCCAGCATTCCGCATCACTTGGATATACTGACTAAGGCTAATGGAGTTGTAAGCCACACTTTGCCCACCTACTCTAGAGACTTATAGTGGCAGTAGTTCTACAATGCCTGAAGCATTCGTGGGCCAGAATCAGACCAATTGAAGATGTTTGTATAGTAGCCACCTGAATAACTGAATAGTTTTCAATTTAAAATGAAATTTGGTTGCTCACTTTCTTTCATCTCTCTCTTACCCCAGAGGTACATGGTTAGCCACAGCTGGAGGTGGAAACAATTCTGGATTAAATGGATTATTTAGTTCATGCGTCATAAGTGGTTGGGTTCTCTCCCTCTAGATTATGGTAACTATAGCTGCTGGACTTAGGTCTAATCATTCTTCACCTCTGTAGAGACTGAGAGGCATTGTACTAGCATTATATATTGCAACCACATTTCAACAACCATCTCATACATTGAGGTATACAATATACTGAACTGTTATATACATATATATTTATATAATATGCTATATAATTTGTATCTTTCTTTACAGCAATATTAGTTCATATCTTTCGTACATAGGTTTAAAAAAAGTCACAAGAGAATGGCACATGTAGAGTGCTCAGACTTCCCTAGAGCCTTCATGCTGGGGTGAATCAGAGCAGGGATCCAACAGATAGCATTCCTGGAACGGGGGGGGGGGGGGGGGGGAGGGAGGGAGGGAGGGAGGGAGGGAGGGAATGAGTGGTTTTGCAAATGACAATAATATGTTGACTTTTTACTGCCTCTTCAGCTATTGCACTAAAAGGCTTTCTGGAATCCATGACTGGGAATCAGAGGACTATAGAATCAGAGACGTGAGTGGATACCTTTCTCCCACAAAGGGAAGAAGAGTCTAATTAAACCAACAGGAAGCAGGAGTTCACTGGTAAATTCCTGGCTCCAATGTACCCAGCAGAAAGGATTTTTTTAAAAGGAAAAAAGATGAGTGATAAAAGCAATGCGGCTTTCCTACACACAGAGAGTTGTAACTGTTGTTGAAAGAAAGTGTTTACAGAATAGCAACCCCCCCACAAAAAAATCCCCACATTTGGTAATGCTTCTCATACAAGAGAGAGCCCAAGATCCCATAAACAAAATTGAGTGCTCCACAACACTAATTCCACGTGTCTTCCATCTGCACAAGTGAGCATATTTGAACATAAAGAGTACCATTACCTGGTCTGTTGGCTCACCTGCACCTGCATATGAACTCCAGAGGCTAGGTAGGCAGTTAACATTTCAGATGAACCAAAGTAAGTTCAAGCTAATTGAAAGAATTGTAAAAGACAACATCCCTTCCATCATGCCCGGCATTCTAAACACAGAGGCGGTGGAAAATATCTGGCCACCGACAAGTGATAAATGGATATTATTCAATAAGGCAAATCATCAGATTAAGAATGGTGTGAGTTTCTGGTTTAAAAATGACTTTTTTTTCTAGGACTGTAGCAACTTGGGAGAGAGAATTAAGTGCAAGTTACTGTATCACAGTTTCAAATAAGACACTTTTCTCCAAGGTAGTGTCTGCCAGCAGGCACCTGTGACATGCTGATATGAACATCAATAATAATAATAATGTGTGGTAGTGCTCTGTCAATTTCATTTTCTGTGTAATAGCATTAAGCACATAATACACCCAAAAATGGGCAAGCACATGTCAGACCATGCAGTTAAATATCAGTAAGACAGTCTGAATGTTAACATGACTCTTGGAACTGGCACATGTCCCTTCAGTAGCATTTCATGTAGCATTAACTCAGGATTTTGAACATCTGGGTTTTGCTGAAGTTGTGATGAACAATTGGACACAACGCACAATGCTTTTGTTTGCAGTGTACTGTATTTCCTTTTTCACAATTACTCCAGCCAGTGTCTAAATGCCTGTTGTTGTTGTTTGCCTAGAGACGTGGAAGATGGTTAGAACCCATTTAGAATTAGAAAGGTTTAACAGAGAACCGAAACACAGAGAATAAGGAAAAGAAAATGACACCAAAGCTACAACAAATACCTGATTTTGGAAGGAAATTGTTCCAAAGCCTGCTGCAGCACAATTTAGGTGGAAGTCTTGTTTTATAATGAACCCTTACGGGACACAGTCAGCTTTGCAATGTTCAAAGAATATTGTTCCCAGCAATCAAAAGATAGAATAGAAGCATTCTAGGTAAATTGGAAATGAAACATGGAAGCCTCTTGAGTGGACTTAGTCTCATTTCTGCATGCCAGTTCCAACCAAGCATGCCCTAATAACCAGCACAGGTTTTCTAGATTAGAAGTATTAACAATCTCCTCCCACAGAATAACCAGTATGTACATGTAGGTATACTGGGAAATACCTACCTTAAAATGAAGGAGGCATCGCTATTGGCACTTGTTAAGACAACCTGAGGGAGGAGAGGACAGCTGGCTATAGCTAACATTAAAGATGAAGACCAGCTCCAAGTGCCATCTCTATGGTGTATTACAAGAGAATGGCAATACATGGAGCTAAGGGAATGGAGCCAGGTGACATTGGCCAGAATCCTGATAGTGACACGAGCAGGCATGAAATATGGCTCAGTCGCACATGTCTCTTTCTGGATGGAGCTCAAGGTGCCATTCTGTAGCCCTTTGTGAAACATCTAAAACTCCCTCTCCCCAAAACTGTTAAAAACTGCTGCTGCTGCTTGGTTGAAAGGGGAGAGTACAGTCAGGGGTTATTCAGATGCTGAAAATAAACCCAGTAGAATGTAGGTTGAATCAAAAGTCTGTGCTGCCAGAAACCCCACTTCGCCTGGAATAATTGGTATCTGAATTTCCCCCCAAGTTTTTCTAAAAGATATGAATTCTCGACTGTGTGAATGCAAACAAACCCAGGATAAACAGGGATAAAACAGCACTCCTTGAATGTGTTTTGAATACATCAGCAGCGACTTCATCTTTATTTGCTGACATGCGTGAGCAACAGAACTCACAAAAATGTGCACAGACGTGGTTCCAGTAAAAACCACAAAACCAGAATATGCAAGTGAAATTGTTCACACAGTCGCACTAAAAAATTTGTCTGAATAACCCCACAGTCTGTGTGCACACTCCCAGTCACTTCCCCCTCCAAGCCAAGACAGAACTTGTTCATCAACATCCCACTTGCCTCTCTACTATCTCTCCTCTCAATAAGCAGAAACACCAGTAGTGGCCCTCATCCAGGGCTTAACAGCTATGTGTGTGTGTGTGTGAGAGAGAGAGAGAGAGGTTTTGAGTGAGGCACAGTGTGTCAGAAGATAGCTTCTTGCCCCCCATCCAAAAAAAGCACAAATATATACTTGTGACACTGAACTTTGTGGGAGGAGCATTATCCTTCACCTACTTGGTGTAGGATCTTGGCCTCTCTGCCTTTTCTGGCATCTCAGAAAAACAAAGGCACAACAGAGGAGCGGGTTGAAGTGAAAAAACAAAGAAGAAAAACTAAAGTGAAGAAGAGCACCCTCAAGAATGGTTTGGATTGTAGTTCTTTCCAATTTACCTTGTTCGTTGCTTTCTCAGTGACTGATTGTTGAGTTACAATTTATTCTGCACAAGGAACTACATGTAATATTAGATATATCAGATATGAAATAAATGTTGAGATACTGAAGGTGGTGACTGTAACTATGCTTGTGGTCCCCAGCTTATTTTTGCAGCCCTTTACTGCACCCACCTATTGCTCCTGGTACATTGCCAGAATCTGTGGCACTGCCATGCTGTCACAATGACCAAAGCACAGAAAACACATCATCAACATATTTTTCCCCTTCCGGAAGGGGACACTCTGCTAGCAAAGATCTATAGTAGAAGGTGGTGCTCTGTTTCTGGCCTTAATTCACAGTAATGATGTTAATGTTTAAATGGCCTGCAGCCAAGTTATCAGATAAATCGCCTCCCATGTGTACCCACCCCAATCATAAGAGCATTTCAGAGGCTCTTATTTGGATATACCTACTAAATGAGATGAGGTAGGTAGCGACTAAGGAGAGAACATTTTCAGTGGCAGCACCATAATTATGGAATGCCCTCCCTCATGGAAGCTCACCTCCTTAACATTCTCATTTTTTCAGCGTAAGGTGACCTTTTTGTTTTTTGGGCTTATGAACACATTTCAGTACTTTTAAGGCTTTTGGCACTACTGTACTCTGTATACCTGTGTTTTTTTTTTAATCATGACAGTCTTAATCTGTTCTTGATTTTATGTGACTTCTTTATATTTCATGGTTTGCATTCCCCTCCTTCCTATAAGCCACCCACAGAACTTGTTTATGAATGGCATAAAAATACTGTACATAGACAGTAATGTCTATGAAGTCAGACCACTACTGTTTTACTTGGAGAGGCAACAGTAATGTACTCTTAGTACATTACGCAATAGGGTTTCTTGTAGAGGCCTTTCTCAACATTGTTGGCATGGGATCCTTTAGTGCAGTGGTCCCCAAACTGTGCTCTTTAATGGATTTTGGGCTTCAGCCCCCAGAATCTCAGACTATTGGCTGAGGCTTCTGGGATATGAAATCCAAAATCTCTTAAAGGGCAGAATTTGGGGACCACTGCTTTGGCTGAACACACAAGAAAAGAACCTTGGACCTTGTGCACAAAATATAAACCCAAGACTGAGCAATGAGTGCTTTTTGTATCCACAAAAAGATCCCTGTCATGTCACCTTACAGGCTTTGCTTGTAGAAGAGTGGAAACATTTGTAGTGTACAATACAGTTGGCCCTTCATATCTACAGACATGCCATCTGCAGACTCAAGCATCTACAATCAGCAAGCCCCATGTTGTCCCCAATGGTAGCGCGTGCACATGGCCACACCACCATTAAGTTCTGTTGTCCCCAATGGCATCACAGATGTGTGCACATGCTGCCATAGGACAACAGGGGCTGCCCCTAATGGCAGCACAGCTGTGTGCGTATGCTACCATTGGGGACAATAGAACTTAAGCATTAGTGGATTTTGGTATCCATTGTGTGTGTGTGTATGGATTGGCTCCTCCATAAATAATGAGGGCTGACTGTATTAAGGATCATAATATAATTAAAAATAATAATACTGGAAAATCCAATGGACTCTTGATTTTGTTGGACACCTGTTTAAGAAATTATAGGATATAAAAAGGAAATAAAAGGGATAATGAAGTTATTCCAGCTTTCAAGATGTATGTGTGGGAATATCTCAAGATTTAGAATTTCAAGGCGGTGATATTTCTCTCACATGAGGTAGAATACATGCAAATGAGCAGTGGGTTTTAAAGACCACCACAGAATAACTAAAGACATGAATATTATGTCCAGTCTTTTCATGCACTGATAAACACATCCAGCTATAGTGCTAAAGATAACATGTCTCAAATAACATGTCTCATAGACTGTGGAAGTATTTGTTTATCCATGGCAACTGGAAATCAAGTCTATGCAAACTCATACTACCAACTTCTATCTTTCAGTTAGTCTCAATGGTGTAGCAAGATCACCTTCCATCTGAAGAAGTATCTCTCCTACTCAGAAAAATGTGACTTGCATCTTTCACATATACTGAGTTCAACATATTTGATACAAGTTGAAATCAATATGCAGTGGCCTGGTTTGAATAATGAAGTAGGGAATCTATGGCATATGATAATTTTGTGAAGGACCCAGGGCTAATTTGTTAAAATTCTGCTCTTGCTCCAGAAAGGAAATATCTGATGTGAAGCAGCCAACTTTGCTCAGACTGAAATATTTAAGGTAACACTGCCACTTTTTTTAGTATGCAAACAAATTAATTATGCCAATTAAGGTATGCTTCTTGTGAAACCTCACAGAGGATCACTTCTGCTGAAGACAAGGGCTTTTTCACATAGAAATCAATGAGTCAACCTTGGGAAATTAATATGGAGAATTATTTGGATCATTTACCTGAAGCAGTTAAGGTTAACAAGAGATATATGAAATAACACATGAATACAGCTGGGGACTCACCGAGAACTTCCCAGTACTGAAATGACTGGTATGTATCTTAGCACAACTGTCCATGCACAGAACATGGTGTCACAGAGTGCTCTGAGTCTGAGGAGGAGAGGGACCTTGAACTGAGGGACCTCCCTGCAGTCACCCAGGACAAGCAGGACTCTGAAGAAGAAGCAACAGATCCTACCATGCCAATCCCAGGACCCTCTGAGAGACTACAATCCAAAGAATCATTAAGATGCTCCTCCCGGCTGGAGGCCAAGAGGAGAGCGACAACATAACAGCTGAGGCACACTGAGGCTCTTTACAAGGAGCTAGATGCCTCACTCCCTCGTGGCTGACATGTGAACTATTCTTGATTCCATGAAAATATGAAAAATAAGGACAGGTAGGTTATTACACTTAATGCATAAAATTGCCTATATACATTAAAATGGCACTAAATTCAGTCTTCTGAATATCTGTTCAACCTTCTGTTCTATTCTCCTATAATAACGAGCATATTAAATTCAGTCCCACTCTTTTTAAATAGACAATTTTACCAGCTTTAAATCTACCAGTCTTAAACCTATGAGTTTTAAACCTACCTGTCTTGGTTTTCAATCTTGTAATGCTTTTTAAAATATATGCCATATACTCTTTCTCTGTTTTTCTGCTAAAAAAACTATTTTGGGGCAATCTAGAAGTATAATTGTCATGAATGATGTGGATGTGCCATGTGTGGGCCATCTTGGGGTGAAGGTGTGCCTGTATATTAAGGTTTTGGTGAGATGTTCTTGAAGTTCACAGATGCCTGCATACTCTTGAACTACAGTCCTATGTTTTGGGAGTGGTTTGCCAATAACAATAGATCTTGCAAGCCTGATGCCCAACAGGATTCCAGCATTGAAAGAGATAAATTCCCACTACAAAATTTTCAGTTTTCTTCATTGCCATTTTTCCATTTGTAAAGGTGTTGGATAAGTTTTTTTAATCTATCTTATATATAGAGAAATTTATATAGACATTTAATCTATCCTTATTAGGACATCTGGGCTGCATATGCTGATATACTTATGCCTAACTGTCCTCTTTTAAGAACTGATCAATTTGGCTCTTCCTACATTGTTTTCTCTACAGTATACCTTTTCTTTCTGAAAGTTTTCTGCCTTTATTATGACTCCTTGCCCTTATTATGTTGTATTGTTTGAAACAAAACTAATTTAAAGAGTAGTAAACATGGGCAATAAAGGAACAGTGCCTGCTATGCACTTTCTTGGGGTGATCAGGCAGAATGGTGCCAGCACTGGGGTAGATTGGAGGGATTCCCCAAATTCTTCACACAATGGTAATATGACAATTCCTACTCATTTCCTTATAAGTAAAATGAAAGAACTTGGAGGTGTAATCAGCAATAAGCTGGAGGTCTAGAAGACATTTGCCACGGTTAAGAAATTAGGTAAAAGACATCAAGGCTTGGAACATAAAACGTTGGAGATGGAGATGTAAAAGCATGGAACTACATCCTGCATACTATTCACTGTAGGCCAGGGGTGTGGGAAGCAACAGAAGGGCTAAGAAGAATTTATATGATGAGTCCTGCCCAGTTCTACTTAGATGTGAATGGAATCATAGCCATCTATTTTTTAATTATTATTATATACTTTGAAAGAGACTGTACTAACTCCTTAGCTATAAAAAAAATAATAGGGCTATGGAACTTACCTGCTCTTGATTTGCAAACCAGGGCTGCTGCAATGCAGTCCCTTTGTGAGTGCCAGCTCTCCCCATAACTCTGTCATTCGGTGTTCACATTGCTTATTACTGTTGTACATCTCTATGCCTTTTTCACAACTTTTGGGGTGATTGGCATAGAACCATGATTTAGGACATCTTTTCAGGTGCCCTGGTAAAGGCAACTTTCAGGGGCCCTTTATGGGGTCTTGGGAGTGTGGTGGCAGTAATGAGGATGCCCAGAGGTGGGTGGAGGCATTTCTGGCACACTCTCCCTCAGGATGTCAGGGGAATCACCTTGTTGAGAGGGACATCAATCTAGGTGTATCTTTCCTGCCTTACTTCTGGATATGGTTATGGCAGGTGAGTCAGCTCATCAACCAATAGGCACGGTGACTGTTTCCCAGATTCAGTCTCATGCATTTGCCATATGTGGCTGTAATCAACAGATGGCTGTAGCCTTTGCCTTCCAACATGGGTGTGTTATTTGCGGAGTGGGACTCACCCCTGGACACGCAAATGCTTTTCAGTATTGCTGAGTGGTAAAGATGACTCTGCTTCACCTCAGTGAGATGGGGTAAGTTTAAAGATAAGAGTGAGGAGACAACTGTGGTATCAAACAGTAACTAGCAAGTACCTATACATATAGCAACCATCACATACATATCTAAAAACATAAATATACATGCAGCAGGAAAGAAATCAAGATGAATGAAATGGAAACGGATGCAAAAAATTATATGAATATACCCATTTACAAGAGGATGCTGTTACATAAAGAGATACTTTGCATGTTATAAGGAGTATACAAAAAAGGCATGATTGGTGCATGAATGGATGTGTTTTCATGAAGGAAAGAAAAATCTTTTGATTAAATAAATTAGTCTCAAAGCTGTTTTGATTCCTTCACTCCTCTCCACTTTTCCACTTTAGGTGAAAGCAGACTGAAATGGTTATCCCTTTGAAAAATACATGAGAGCTAGATTTAGATAATCAGAATTGGGGGTAGGCCTCATACAGGACAGCTTTATGCCAGGTCTACTCATAATTAACTCTCACAGTGTTCATTTGGGCTTACTTCCAGTTAAGTCTGTTGCCACTGCCTTCTGAGGACAATACAGATATATTTCTTCTCCTACTCAAAGAAGACAAAATGGAGTGGGGGTAAAAACAAGCCTGCTTCCTCTGCCAATGATCCATATAGTTTCTTCCACTCTCAATAACCTGTCCAATTTTTGGTAACCATTTGGCATCTGAAGTAGTTTGAATCATTTTGAATGCCAGAAAATATGTGTTCTGCCTTATGGCCAATTTTAAAATGTTATTATATCTTATGAGGATGCATCTTAGGGCCACTACACATATTAACAGCCTTATCACATGAGACATGAAAGAGGAAATGGAGCCAGAGAGTTGTGGATTTCACTATGCCTTATTAAATGATGTTGTAGCACTTCAGTTCTCTTCCTGTGGGAGACGGTTCTAAAACTGCATCTTTTTGTCTAGCTGGAAAAACTGGTTTGACAAAAGTCATAGTGCTTCAGATCTTTTCCTATGGGAGACAGCTGTAAAAGCATGACTTTTGTCAAACCAGTTTTGACAAAAGGCATGCTTTTACAACTGTCTTCCACAAGAACAGATCCGAAGCACTACGACATCATATGGTAAGGCAGAGAGAAAACCAATACTCTCTGGCTCCATTTCCAGTTTCTTTTCTTGTACAATAAGGCTCTAAGTAGCAACAGGTGAGTGCTTAGCATATAAATATTTCCAA
The DNA here is from genome assembly GCA_034509955.1 of Urosaurus nigricauda. Lineage (NCBI taxonomy): Eukaryota > Metazoa > Chordata > Lepidosauria > Squamata > Phrynosomatidae > Urosaurus > Urosaurus nigricauda. The sequence goes on from JAOEGL010000001.1 coordinate 119,993,304, forward strand.
AACAGAGAGTGTTTGGTGCTGAATAACTTTTTAATTAGTGTAGGGAAACAAAGGGAACAAGTAATCAAAATATAAAATGGTTTTCATTTCAGAGTAGAAACAAGGCACACCACTGAACAGATTGTAAAAGTAGCTGCAGATTTCCACATAAGTTTTCAGATCAAGCTCAAAGTTCTGATTTTGAAAAAAGTGCTGTAGGCAAAGGACACATTAGTAGGTTGTATGACATTGTAATTAAAGCCTATCGTTTTAATAGGAAAAATATACTAGAATACTTATAGCTTCAGTCAAAGGGCACCTTTTATAAAGATTTCATAAAGAGCCACAGTTCAGTGGTAGAACAGACATCTCATCTGTAGGCTCAGTTCTTGGCATCTCCAGTTACAAAGGAAATTGGGCAGAAAAATGTTGCAAGGCACTGAAGAGTCATTGCCAAGGTAGACCATTTTGGGCTGGATGGATGAGTACTACAATCAAAATGAAGTATGCAGAATGTTATCTTTAGAACTCTCTATACCCAAATTCCAATCCAGCATTAGTACTATAAGATGCTTCTCCCTTAATGAAAAGGACCATGCAAGCTGGTGTGCATCATTACTCATTTTATGTGAATAGGTCTGGATGAGTGATTTAATGTTGGCTTTGAAATGTGAGAAAACAAACAGCAAGATTTTTTTAAAAAATAAACAAGATAAAATTTACTGAAATGGGACACATACATGTAGACTTGCCTCACTTATTTCTGAAGTGTGGATATTTTCATGTATGTGTGTTTGCATATCCTGTCCAAGAACAATTGTTCTAGCAGTGCAGCACCTGCAGTCATAAAAGATACAAAGGAACTAAACTTTTCCAACCCAGACATTTCCAAAATGAGGCAAATGTGTGCTTCTCACAGATGCTACTCCATGGATAGCTGTGACACTTTTACAACTGTATTTAATCTGGCAATTAAAGTAACTATGACAGTGGAATCATGTTTTCCCAAGTAAAGAATACTATAACTTGAATGCTAGAAAAAGGCAGCATTTTTGCAAAAGCAACACTCCCTTGGAGAAAATCTTTCACTTTGAAATGTAGAAAAGATTGGATATATGAAAGAAAATGAGATGCCTCCAGTGATAACTAGGATGAAAGGTTAGAAGCAAAGAAATATAGTATTTTAGAATCAGGAGAATGAGATAAGAGGAAAAATGATGAATAAGGAGAACAGAGATGTTTGAAGATGGATAACTACCCTTGACAGAATCAGAAATGTGAATTGCTAACTGAAGCTAACAGAAAAGGAGCAACATTTCAGAAGCGGTGTTGTATATTTGACACCACTTGAAAGTTATCAGAAGTGGACTTTAAACACTCATCTTCTTCCACCCACAGGGAATTTAGTGCAAATCTTGCTACACTATGCTTTATACGTAGTCACACACAGGCATTCAGGATTAGCATGATATTGTATTCATCTCTGAATACCCTCTTTCAGAAAGAAATTTTTGTCTGCCATATGGCTAGTGAGAGCCAAAAGTCTTTTGAGCTGCATAAAGAAGATTGAACCCCAATATATTGAAAACAGATGTATTTCTTGTACATGCTCCCGGATTACATTCCAGTAGAGCCATCCAAAATCATCAGAAGCTTTCTACTGTTAAAGTGTGCCACAAAAGTGTTTCAAAGATGAATCAAATCATAAAGTATCAGCTGGCAGATATCCTTTGTGAGAAATCCTTTGGCAAAGTTGCAATAGCATGTATACTGGGCTTTTGATCATACATTTCTATATCTAAAGTGCTCAAAATACAGCTTCTGAATGTAAATTAATTGACTTACTCTGTTCCAAACCTTCATCAGAGTAGTGCAATCCCATTCCATGGGAGTAAACACATGGTAGTGGCTTTGAACCCTCAGTAGAGGAGACCAAAAACCAATCCATCAGAGCACAGAGAACATCAACATAGTAAGCTGAAGGATGTAGCATGGCTGAAAGAGGTAGCAATGTGTTAAAGCATGAAACTCATCAGTGAGTCAGGATATATGGGTGCTTCCAGATGAGGCATTTATGCTGCCAATCTGACTTCTGTCCAGGTAGTCCAAGCTGTCAGTCTGTAACAATTTTATGTTTTATCACTAGTTCTTCCATCTTTTTTAAGGTGGGAGGGATGAAATAGCTGCACAGTGCCATCTGACTGATAACACTAGCAGCCATACATCTGGAAGCACTTCTGTGTCAGCATGTGATTTTCAAGCTGTTTCCTATAATTGGAATAGATATATGTTTGCTTCTTCTGTTTAAAAAGAAAAAAAGGACCAAGAGATGCCTTTTAAAAAGAAAATGATAAATAGGACAGGCAGGATACTATGATGTCATGCAGCAAAATAGATGTTCCGAGTCAACTTCCATTTTAATCTAGTCAGTGCAAGTGCATGAGTCACCAGAATTTGTATATTTTTCTTCTGAGCAACAGCCCCATCACTGGAGAATGCACAGCTGATCTGGGCAAACACAGTTATGGTGCTCTTGATTTTTCTTGCCATTGATATGGAAGAGGAACAAATAGTCCCTTGCATGAAGAATGAAAACAAGTTTGAAAGGAAACAAAACCAGCAAAAATCCTTGAAATAGATTTTGAATTACTGCTCAGGTCAGGCAGGATACTGTAGTGCAATAGGTTGACTCATCAATCATAATCTGACCACCACTGAGACAACAAATTAAAACTTCTCCAAGCAAAGCTGCATCACCTCCCCAATATTATTTAAACCTTGCACTCCAAGCCTAAAGTAACTCTAATAAAGTATGAAAATGCCTTTAACTAACCCTGCAAGATTTCTGAAGATAGCACTACTACAGCCATCCAGTAAAACAGTAGATATACTGTGTGCATACACACACAGAAGGTCTCACACTTCCCCCACCCACATTCTCATGACCCACAAGAGTTGGGAAAATTCATTCAATTTATTTATAAAGTGCTTTTAAGTTTAAAGCGGTCTATAGGTGCTAATTATTAGCACTGCATCATTCACAAGGCAGTGTTTCAGCAAAACAAACAGACTGCTTGGATTGCATCAGATCCCTAGAAGGAAAACCCAGTTTGGGCAGCCTATCCTACTACAAGCTCTTGCAACTTAAAACTTTGCCATACCCACACCTTCCTCACTTTCATTATAAATTTTGTCATTTATTATGTGCTCTCTTTAAAAATTAAGATCTAAAAACTTTTTTACTTTTAGATAGTCACAATTCTCCACTGTGTCTTCAGTGAAGAAGGATGCCTTGTCAGCCTAAGTGGGACTATAACTGCCTTAAGACCACCAAAATGAACCAAAACAGTTATACTTGCAGCAACTACAAAAAGAGTACCTAATTCTTCAACAAAGCAGACATGCATTTAAAAATGGTATTTAAAAGACTGAAGGAATTCTTCCTCATTGTAAAACTGTTGAAAATAAGGAAACATTTAAAAACCAAATCTTTAAATCATTCTGGAAACTCCTAAACAATAAAATTAACATTTTTAAAACTATAGGATTTTATAAAAAAAAAACTTCTTCACTTCCAATGCTTCATCACTTCAGGGTAGAAAAAGTGGTTAACCCTCACTGTCATATTTAATACTGGCATTTTCAATTAACAACTCCCCAATTCATTAACACCCTGTCATATTATATATTATACAATATGGGTGCACTGATTTACACAACCCCAGTGTAATGTATGCTTACTCACCAGAAAATCCCCAGAATTCAATGAAGTCTGGTTTTCCAGTAAGTGAGCACAGAATTGTTAAAATATGCAAGACAACAATTTGATTCTAGAGTTTTGTTGGGTAACTGAACTAAGGCTGTAATTCTAAGCAACATACCTACAAGCGAAGTCTCATTGAATTAATACAGTGAGACTTACATTCAGGTAGACATGCACATGATGGCACTTTTAGTTACCAAAAAGAGCAGAAATTCTTCTCTCAGCAATTTTTTTACAACATGTCTCTAAGTGATACATAGCAAGCCAGTCATCTACTGGTACTCACCAGATACAGGAAAGCCACCTTGAGTCTCCAAAGCCAGGGGACTGAATCAAGGCAGTATCTGATGGGCCATGATGCATAGCTAGTTTAGTGCACAGCACAGAGACTGCATACTGAACAGACCTATAGCATGAGTTTTCTTGCTGCATTAATGCCACATTCTGATATGTTATGATACTTTAGTATATAAGGATAGTAGATCATAGTATACTTAACCTAAAAAACCCTCTTTCATTCCTACTTTCATTCACAGAAAATCCCTGCAATTTTACACAGTGCCAACATGCCATCATGACTACTGAGACTCTCTCGGTCATGAATACCAAGCTGCAGGACAAGGGGCTGAGATGCAATTTTGTGACTTGGATGATGATGAGAAGCCCCTAATATTAAGAGTGAGCGAAGGGATGCATACACGGAGACACTCTGTCCTTACTTTCTAATAAGAATTAAATAGCAATATTTCTTACCCATCCCATAGTTCTCTTGGGGGAGAGGGATGTGAAGAAGTAGAGGGAACGTTTTCTCACTAAGACAGGGATTTCCCATTTGCTTAAATAAATACCTCCTAAAATGCTTAGCAGCTCTGTAAACATACATGAGACTTCAACATGCAGTAAAAGTCTACCTTTTCCCTGAACTCAGGGACAGACCAGCATTGGTCTGCCATGATACCGCAGGTGAATGAAAGGTCATGAATGGGGACAAAATGGTTTTGGACACAAGAATATGGGGAATAACAAAGGGCATTGATAAACTTCTTGAACACAAAAGTTAGTTTAAACCAACCAATTCATGCAAACAGAAATGAAAATTATGTCAGAGAGCAAGACTGTTGTTAGCTCACTGTGATTTGGGAAGCCGTGCAATGGTGTGAGACCCCAGAGACCTCTCACCCCTCCAGTGGGTGAGGAACTGTAGGAATGATCTTCAGTTCTCCGGCACATGTACGTACTTTCTTCTCAGAAGAAGTCTGGTTTATCACTGAACACAGAGCTAATCAGGGGAGCAACACACACAGCCCCATCCTAATTCTCACTGCACCCAGTCAAGGCTGGGAGAAGGGTGGCAGCATTCCTCTGGAACACAGCTTAATGACTATAAAACAGGAGACTGTGTCTAATTAAAATTAATAATAAATCACAATGATGACAACTAGAATATGTGCTTGGGTCAAACATGACATGCTAGTGCAAAAGGGCCCAAAGTCACAATTTCCTTCATTTTGCCAAGACTATATGGACATTATCTGAACCCTCAGCTTCAGTAACTCTGGTTCCTTAGCCTATGGATAGTAACTTCCTAATTTCAGAAGCAGAGGCAGGGAATCTGCCTTCTTGCTGAACACATATGCTGAGGTAGGGACACCAACCATTTAACTTCAATTAACAAGGCCCTCAAAAAGCAGCAGGCTGTGTTAGGCAGTGATTCTCTCCCTAACTTAAGAACATGACCCAAGTTATGGCATCTTTCATGCTGATATTCTTCTGGTGCCATTAATGTAGCACCTAAGAAAGGTTACCACCCTTCCTCATGCATTTCCCCCAACTCTCACCAGTTGAGTGACCAGCTCCTCCAAGTGTTATCCCATGGCTTATTGTATGGGACTAGCTAGTTTTCCCACTCCCCTACTAGAGGGCTGAGATAACAAGGTCCTCTTGCTTGGCGGGGCTGGTCATATTTCCAGTGGGAGTGGAAGTCCGTATTTTGTCAGTTGCCAGGCATTCCTGGCTACTCATGCCTGTAGGAGTGATGTCCATTAGCTCTCCAGAAGAACTGAGGGGGAAAGAAGGAGAAACTGATATGCCTGAGGAGGGATCTGTTGAACCTGCAAATAACCTGGGGGGTTTTGGAACTAAATTGGGTTCATACTGTGCTCTTAGCAGGATCTCCTGATCACTGACAGACTTGGGCATCTCAGCAAAATCACTGGTGCTGTCTGATACCATCATGCAGTAGATGTCCTGGAAGGAGCTACTTTTGCTGTCCAGGTTAAACAGGCTATCTATAAACTCTGCAAACTCCAGTACTTGAGGGCTGGGATCATCACTTAGCCGCCCATTATGGAGGGACAGTTCCTCCTGAGGAGTAAAGGAAATGTGGTCAGTATCACTGCCAGCCTCCTCATCACTGCATTGCCGCTGAGGAGTGGTGCCTCCACTGTTGGGCATGGCCTCAGGAGGCTGAGTTTCCTGTGAGTGTTTGGAGAGGCTGTCAGCAGCAAGCAGCTCTGTCCGTGAACTGAGAGAGGGGTTCTCTTCAGGGATTGCTGGATCAATATAAAAACAGTGAGTCTCATCTTTTTCCATAACTGCATGGAGACTGGGTGAGCCACGGATGCTACGGAAGCCAGAGGAACGCCTTGAATCAAAGCTGTAGATGGATTCATTATCAGACAGGCTCTCCATTGTGGCAAGAGGAGCACGCCGGTCTTGCAGTTCTACAGAAAGGCGCTCCTTGGTATCGAGAAGCAGGATCTCCACAGGATCCTTCTGCACTGGAGACAGAAGCTTGGTCTCATAAAACCCTTCCAAACTGATTTCAGAGTGAGCCTTACTCCTGCAAAAGGAGAATACAGAAACATGAGAATAATACAAAGCTACCCTGTTATCTCCTGGAATAAGGCACAGAAGAGCACACTGCAGACAGGACTTCTTGTTTATGACACCACGACATTCACCAAGACAACAGGAGTTATTACACAGCAGGAAGTTATAAGGGCATCAGCCTTTTTCTAGAAAAACTCAGAGCCATATCCTTACTTAGCACTGCTGTTCCTTCTGTCCACTGCTATGTCTCCAATTCCAATCTGCACAGAAGGTCTACTAGGCAGGGGTTGATTCTGGAAGATTAGCTCTGGGTTGAGGTCCACCTCTGTAGGACTCACCATCACTTTGGCTGCAGAAAGCAAAGCAGTCTTGCCTTTGTTGTAATTTTCCAGGACCTATGCAAAGTAAAACAGCAGGGAATACCTTTGTAGAGTTATTATTTCCACTCTAACGTCTTCATCTTTCTCCTTGCTTATGGACCAATATCAAACCAGTGCCAACACAAATGGTAAACAATGCAAGTATACTATGAGCAGTCAATGTATGGTAATCAAAGAACTTGGAAGTGGCAAAATAATTTAGAGGTGGTGTCATGGTATGGTTTGAAATGCAGACACTCATAATGACAATCCTGATGGCCATGCAGAGAGTTCAAAAATGCAGGCACTTTTGTTGGGTGGGAAAAACACACTCCCAGGACCACATGTGGTTCCTCACTTTCCGTAGCCTGTAGGCACCTAAATGACACTCCCAGAACCCCCAGATTCCCCCCCCCCCAGAAAATTTGAGCTTTTTTTGCCCCAAAATGTCAAATATTTTCAAATCCATTGCAAAATGCAGTAGCTTTGCTCCTCATACCCTTGACTCCGCTACCAAGGGGAAAAACAAATTAAAATCCATTGAGAATGAAACCCAAAATAATGTCATGTCACATCCAGATTGGGTATTTTGCAGAGCTGTGGTCCATCAGGAGTACAAAAATTAATTCCTACCACAAGCTCAGTTCCCCACCCTCAATCTTAATCATCAAGGCAGTTCTAACAGTTTTCATTTCCAGAAGCAGCTGGCAAACATCTTACATTCCTTTTCAAGATTAAGCCATCCTAAATATACTTTGCACTAAAATGTAAGAATATACTGTTGCTGGGAAAATCCATTCCTCCCTTCAACTACTGTGAGACTGCAGTTAAGCTCAGGTGGGACAGTGAAGCCAGAGGTAGTGGCAAAATACATTATTGTCCTGGCTAATCGAAAAGACCAGTGCTTCAGCTCTAAAAAACCTAGCTCCAATAAAACACTGAATTCTAGGTCATACCCTAGAAGAACACATGACTCAGTACACACTCATTAGAACTTCCTTTCAACTTGTTTCTCAAATAACAGTTGTCCTTTCCTTTCCACTTCTTCAGCCTTGTATCCAAATAAGGTAAACCATTTAAAATAGAACAGAACTCCAAAACAGTTCCTGAGCAGGCATTGCAGGGATATGGGGTTTAATGTTTCAAGAAAAGTTAGCTGAAAATCCCAGTGTGTGTGTGTGTGTAAGCAGAAGCTTTAAAATGCTCCTAAAGCAGACCTCTAGGTGATTGCCTGGTGCTTGATAAAAAGGGTGCTTTAAGATTCATTTGAATATCAGTACAAATTTTGCAAATGCATCTTCCTAGATTGCAATGCATGTATACAATCCTTGTGTTACACTACGTTTGCCTTTTTTTACATCTGTGAACCACAGAACCAGCATTATCACTTCCTACAGTCTGAGGCTCTGATCCAAATGATTTACACCCAGATAAGCAGCATAGTCTTTCTGATTCTTTTTCTATCCCTCCCAGTGTCCCAAAATCAGAAGTACATGTTTACCTTGTTAAGACCCTCCATTACTACGTATGGCAGGTGTTCATGTAGCATTGCTGGAGAAATTATTACTTCATTAAATGCTTTGTTGTCCCCCCAAATGGCAAAATATGTGGGTTCATCCTGGTCACAGCAGCTGAAAAAGATGTCAGGAGAGGTACGATCATGGGAAATAAAGAAAATAAGGGAGGTCAATAACAACTCTAGGAAGGATGGACAACCAAATGCAAGTGAAACAAGTAACAAAGAATGAGTTGGATATTATCATTTCAAGGACGCAACGGGAGTAATTAATGATGCCATAATTCAGATGGTTTTGAACCAATCACAGTTCAGTTCAAATATGACCCCATAATCATTCAAATACTAATCACAAACTACCCACCAAATTTAATAAACTGATATTATTGTAAGGCGAAGGGCAGGAGCATGTAGACTCAAGCAGTTATCTCCAATCAAACATCAGCCACTCCCCTATTCAATAAGATTTTATGCAGAAAGACAATGCCAATGAGAACAAATAGATCAGGTTTCTTCAAATACTTTTCAATTCATTAGCCCTGAAGCATGGTTATATTCTCAAGTTAGTTATGCCATCAAAAGTATCTTGAATTTGTTCAGCCTGTAAAGCTCAACTGTATTACAAACTGAGGAATAAATCCCTCAGGTGTCTTTTTCTAGTTTGGAATACTACTGTATATACTTGTGTATAAGTCGACCTCATGTATAAGTTGAGGGCAGTTTGGGGGCCAAAATCATGGATTCTGATATGACCTGACCCATGGATAAGTCGAGGGTCAAACACTGGGGCATGTTACAAAAGATCTAAAGGCAAAGCACCACTTCCCTCCCTACATCGTTCTCTCTGGACCTCTCCCAAAGATCATAGTCTCAGCATGGGAAAGAGGAAACAAACATTGACACACACACACACACTTCCCTTTACCAAAAGCATTCCCAAGGCTCATGGCTTGCAAAAGGGGACAAACCTTTCTCTCTCTCTATGCTTTCATCCCAGAATTCCCAAGATCATGGCTTGCAAAAGGTGACAGACCTTTCTCTCTCCTTCTCTCTCTCTTTCTCCTTTCATCTCATTCCCAGGATTCCCAACTAGACTCATGGCTTGCAAAAGGGGACAGAGCTTTTTCTTTCTTTTTGCTTCCATCCCAGGATTCCCAACTAGACTCATGGCTTGCAAAAGGGGACAGAGCTTTTTCTCTCTTTCTGCTTCCATCTCAGGATTCCCAATTAGACTCATGGCTTGCAAAAGGGGACAAACTTCTTCTCTCTCTCTCTCTCTCTCTCTCTCTCTCTCTTTTCTTCAACCCAAGGCTTAGCTTGCAAAACGCGATACAAGCCTGGGGGCATACTCTCTGTGTGTGTCTTGCCTGAGCAGCAGCTGGCACCTTGCTTCTTAGCTCTGGCTGCAAGGGAAGGCTGAGGTCACACACACACACACACGCAGAGAGTGAGAGAGAGAGAGGAGAGCGCGCTGGGGAGCGGGACTCAAACAGGGAGCCAAGATCCCTGGCTACAAAGGAAGGTGAGCACTTCATTCAGGAAATTTAGAAGCAGCATTAACTTATTGCCCCGTCTATAAGTCTACCCATGATTTTGGGGCATAAATTTCTCGACTTATAGTCGAGTATATATGGTAAATGAGGTTCTGTACATGGATGTTCAGCAAACCAGGTAACACAAACATCTGCATGAACAGAAGCTTTAACCTTTGCATAGTTGAGCATATTCTCAATTATGATCAATCTATTTATCAGGGAAATTAATATTTGCTGCAAATATTTTGTGTGTTTGCTGTATCTGTAAAGATCTAAAACTTTCTTTTGTTCCTCAAAAATTTTAGTTTTGCTTCTTGTTTCTCAGTGTGGGAAGGTACTTATTAAAATTTCTATGCAGTTTCTTCCTACCATGGCATATATACAAAAGTAAGAAACATCAACCTACAATGTCAAGGGGGCAGCACATGGCCATGTGTGCAGCACCATCAGCAAAAATGCACCAGCCTTACAAGTTAAGAAAGAACTCTTGGAAATTATACAATTTTCTTCTGAAAAAGCTGGAAAAAAACACTAGGCTGACAGGATTTCATCCATCATTATTCTCAGCTTCACGTACCAGCACTGCTCAGCAGGGTGATTGTGAACTACATGGATAATGCGACCAGGAGGGTAGAGTGGTGTGCTGGCTGACAGGGCAATAGTCAGGTCACTAGGATGGGCCCAGAGGCGGTTACTGGTCACTGAATTCCCTTCAGGTTCTTCAGGGAGCTCAGACTTGGGTATGCACTTTGTTGCACCCACAATGATTCTCCACTGTCCAAGGGAAGAGAAAGGAAGGAAGGACTCTGAGGTAATGCCATTAAGTGCAAGACAGAAATGACATCATGGTATAAAGGGAAGAGATGCAGAAAGTTCATATTAGTATGTTTTGGTGACTACTTAAATTGAATATTTTTAAATATAATGCATTATGTACATCTGATAATGAAAAATGGAAAAAACCAACCACACATTTCCCCTTGTTTTTGACTTTTTAAAAAAGTAACAAAGCAACTTAAAAATATTCTCAACACAAGGCATCAATTTGATTCTGAATATGTCACTCAGAGAGGTTAGACTCCAAAAAATTTCATTCAATGAAGAAGAGGAGGAGGAGGAGGAGGAGACAACGTGCCCTATATGAGAAAACCTCTAAAATTTCAAATGTAACTGCTCAACTTTAATAGCACAGGTGGATCTTGACCCAACCTATTAATTCTCAGATACAGTGCAAATCAGACTATGGTTTAGAAATGTGGCATTATGATCAAGGAAGGGAAGTGGGGAGGAAATTGTCCAGCAGGGAAAAAAAAACTAACAGAAGATATTTGTCTAACAGTAGAGCTGACAGTGTAAAAGTGGCAATACATACATATACAGAGAGCAAGTCTGGCAGGCTGAAAGCCTAATTGTTGGCCTATCACCTCCCAAGATAATTCTTTTAAAATATGTCATGATGGCTAGTGCCTTTAACAGAATATTAGTGGAAATAAATTACTATGCAAATAACAAATGAGAAAAATTATGAATAGACTTGGAAACAAGTTCAGCTGAGAATGCCATCACCTTTAAAGTCAGAATATGTAATCACATAGGAGAAAAGAAAGGCTGGATCAAGGGAACATAACATACTTTGCCAACATGCCTCAATTGAGCCTAACATTAGTGTGAGGTATTTTTCTACAACAGAAATTCAAGCGGTTAAATTAAGCCCTTCTTTATTCTGAGAAAGTCTTTTTCCAACAATGTCAGAGGCCAAGTAGTCCAGTCTGCATAAGGAAGATACATTACCAAAAGTAGACTTTTCAATTATTCTGGGAAGCGAAATGACAGACAATTTCATTTCTACTACACTTAAAATTTTACCTTTGGTTTGGTACTTCTCTGTAGAACATCAAGCAGCTGCCGGCGAAATCCCTCCAGCTGTGAGAGTCCAATCCTGATTGATACAAAGTATCAGATGTAATGATGCAGCCACAGGTATAACCATTACAACAACCACAAACAGGAAAGCAAAGTGATGGAATGAGAGAAGACTTATCCATGACACAATGTTCAGAAAATATATACAAATATCCTGATGCCAGCCAATAACCAGTGGTGTAATGGTTTGAGCGTAGGACTAGGACTCTGGAAATCAGGGTCTGACTCCGCACTCAGCCAGGTAAACCCATTGGGTGACCTTGAGTGATTCACACTCTCTCAGCTTCAGAAAACCCCGTGATAGGGGATGTTAGGGTTGCCATAAATCAGAAACAACTTGAAAGCACAGAACAGCAACAAAGCCAATAATCCATTAAAATACAACTAGACACAATAAAAATAATCAAACAGAAATCCATCAGTAAGCTCCTAACACCACGAACAATGTACTGAATTAAAACTACAAACAACCTCAAATTGGCTGTAGAAATGTGAAAGGTCAATGTCTAAAAGAAGTCAGAGTATCAGAATTCATTAATCAAAATATAGTCAGCCCTCCATTTTTGCAGGGGATCCATTGCACACACACACACACACACACACACACCACTAAAATGGAAATGCACTGATATTCAAGCCCCACGGGCCCGGACACACACTCCATTATGTTCCCACTCCGTTTGCTGCTTGCACATAAGCAAGGGCATGAATTCCAAGGCCATGCAAACAGAGGGGTGACTATAATGATTAAGATATTTAGGTCCCACAAAACAGGTGAAATAGACAAACTGAGAAGACTGTACAGAGATGAAAAAGTACCACTACTCAAACATCAATATACACAAGCAAAGGGTGTATCTATATAATGCAACAAAAATTAGCTCACTGTATTTGCATCCACATAATTTAAATTGTACTAGATACACAAATGAAAGGTGTAAGTATCTCTGCTTCAAAAGAGAAAGGAAATATATGGCTGTTACTGAAACTCAGTAGAACCTGCTACTCTGAAGCCTTGGGAAGACTCCCTACTCAATATCCTAAGTTTTTCACAAGGACCATGACAGTACAGATTTATCAGTAATAGCTTGTAAAGGTCTGGCTATGAGGAACGTTCCATTTGTGACTGCAACCCAGCCTAAACTGACATTGATTTGTGAAGCTCTTGCTTCTACAAACTGAAAATAATACAAAATAATTCATAGTTGCAATCTATTTGCTATGACAAGGAGACTGTAAAAAGATATGAGATATTAAAAAGAAAAAAGCTAAAAAATCATGCATATTTCTGAAGTGGTATGAGATGACAAGGTGCACAGGTAAGAGAAAGATGACAACGTGAATACAACAATACACAGTACACGAGTGTAAGATGACTGGGCTCACATAATACAAGGATGCTAGACAGGAATGAGGTGACAACACTCATAGATCAAGAAACAGTGTATAGATGTGAGATGACACGGAAGACATAGCCAGGAGACAATTCACAGGTGTAAGATGGTTCAGAAGAGATGACCTGGGAGAGAGTACAAATGTGTAAATGACAATGCAGATAACTTAAGAGATGGAAAAGATATATCAGATGCCACAAGGAATAAAAATGAAACCAACATAGCCATCTTTTTCAGTAATACAGGAAGTTGAAAAATAGGGAAGGGATATACCAGTTCGTACATATGTGACACATCGGTGTATGTGTCCAGGCAAAAGATACAGCAATACAAGTTGTATCTAGGTAGCTAGGAAAAGAGGGGTGAGAGAGAAGCACATGAGGAGAGATAAATGGGAAAACAACACAAATGTGAACTGGGAACTTTAAGACAAGAAACCCAGAGCTTTGGTATAAAAAATAAGCTACTCTGAGATTAAGAATTCTAGACTTCTTGACTTGCCTGGGGACTAGGTCTTTACCCAGAACAACTGCAGTCACAAACTCTTTGGAGTACTCCATGGCATCCTCACTGGAATAAAAACAGGAAGCAAGAAGAAGCTGGTGAGACTTCACTGAGAGAAAGGTATACTTAATATCCAATTAATTTTCTGAATCAAAAATGGAATCATCAGTACATTTATAGAATATTTCATATGGTAAAAATCCTAAGAGAACAGTAGAAAATGAAGAACATCTCATTCATTACTGAAAGGGAAACAATATCTGATAATGAGGATAACATCAGTACCAAAATGGCTTATACACAATGTTTATGTCCCAGGAAACAGCTACACAATCCTTTTATTTATAATACAGGATTTTGAAGTCTTTTCAACTGTAAAATGTAATGATAATTCTAAAAAAGTACCACATCCACAAAAAGAACAATGGTGAAAAGCATATTCAAAAGCTAAGTATTTTCAGGATTAATTTTCATGAGTAATTTCCATGTGATTCGCAGTTCAAATATGCTGATAGGATTCCCATAATTAAAGATATACTGAATAACTACACTTCCATACTCTCCTATCACAGACAGCCTTCTAGGCACTCAACAGTACTAACTTTCCACTGTATGTCATGGACAATAATTTCCTTCTCACTACAAAGAGTGCTCCTCTTCATCCCAGCTACATAACTGAAGATGTTGACTTCCAGAGAGGATAAATATCCTGAGCACTTCAGCCCTCACATTTTATTTCTGTTTGACAGTATCAAACTCTTACTAGGATCTAACAGGCCCCTAGATTAAGAATGAAAATGTGAGTGGTTTTATAATGTCTATAGGTTAACATTAAAAGAGAGATTTTATTCGTAACATACTACAGTCGCCCCTCCTTTTTCTCAGACTTGAAATCTGCATCCCTTGCTTGTTTGCAGGCAGCAAAAGGGCGGGGGGGGGGGGGGAGACAAAATTATGCATGCCCCTTAGGTGCCGGCAGGCCATGCCACCATTCAAGCTAAAGGGGCTTGAATATAGGCTAGCTTCCGTTTTCATGGTGGGGTCCAGAATGGATCTCCTGTGAAAACAGAGGGGTGACTGTATATTCTATAAACAGTGTAACACAAAAACTTTTAAGGACTACTGGGAAATATAATGCTGACATCCAGTTTCTGCATTTTCTTCCTACAGAGTTTCCTCTAAGGAAATCTAATCTGTTGTCACATTTCAGTTCTGGAAAAACCACACAGAGGGAGCAGCATATGTTGAGCAACTCTTCAGTCTAGCATTGTAGATGGGAGGATCTATTTGTTTTGTCAGGGGCAACCAAACCACTAACAAAACATGTGACTGAGGAAAAGATACAAACCACCAATTATTCAACAATCCTCATGTTGCTATCAGAAAGCCCTAGAAAAGAAAACAGAAGAGAATGCAAAAAGGAAGCCTAAAATGTTTGGGTGAAATATGGGGCTTACAGAAAAAAAATGGAGATGATCCAAAAAAGTCTAATATGCTGACTATATATATATATATATATATCACAAACAGGAAATCAGTGCTGATTTGCCCTTTGAAATGGTTAAATCTTATATTAAAATAAGCCCAAGCTCTGACAGAATGAAGCATCTGAGGTAAAATTTACTTCTGGGTTCCAAATCCTGCGGTACTTTGTAACAGATTTTATTTTTCCCCATACACACAGGAATGTACCAGAAGAAAATGTTACCTAAACTCTTGAGGGAACATTTCAAAATCTGGAATTTATGATATGGATATTTATGATATATGCTAAGCTATTTTTCATCCCCTGTTTTAAGAAGATGGTATTTAATAGTTTCACTTTTCTTTTAATAAGATTATACTGAAAGTTCAGTGGCTTAGTAAACTGAAAATATTTTTAAAAAATAGAAATGGAGATCACAAATATCTATGTGTGGAAAAAGCTTGCTGAAATCTCAGAAGGTACAACTCCACATTCCCTTTATTTACCTACCTTAAAAGGCCACCTGGGGGGGAGTAGGCATAGCACTTTAGAGTGGGGTATTGTGGACGGAGCAAAAAGGACAGAATGGCAGCTGTGCCTGCCCCTAGAGAATGGCCCACCACAATGAGGCCATAATGTTTTGTTCCTCTGCCCTGCAAAACAAAATCCAATTAGATATCAGCAGGTTGTGATAATTCTTCTCAAATGTTTTAACTATTTATTTAGATAAAGAATATCTCTTTCACTCAACCTAGAGACATATAGGGGCAGTACAGACAGCCCAAAAGGGGCGCTCTGTACTCGCCCCAAGAAGCAGCGAGATGGATGGGGCCAAGGCTGCCTCACCGGCAACCCCAGAGGCCCCATTTCGCCGCTTCTGCAGGCCATGGAGAAGCAGCGAATTGCCACTTCCCTGCAGCCTGCAAGTGGGGTGCAGCGGGTACCCTGGGCACCCGCTGCACCCCGCTCTCCCCAGCGCTGATGAGGGGAGAAAGGGGCTGCCACTGCGGCCCCTTTCTCCTTGGTGTCCTTGGCGTGGCCGTTTAAAGGCTGCGCCAAGGACCCGTAGCCAAAAAGGAGCTTGTTTTTTAAGCTCCTTTTTGCGCCGTGGAAAGGGCATGCTTGGCACCCTCCCGTGGCGTGATATTGTCAGGTGCACACAGCATTGTTTAAATGCTGCACACGCCATGACAACATCATGGCGCGCCGTATGGATGCCGCCATTTTAAAATGGCAGCGTCCATACGTGTTAGGGTTAGGAAGGGTGTGAATGCTGCACCCTCCCTAACCCTAATCGCACCGTACAGGTGACCTTTTTTGGTCATCTGTACTGGGCCATATAGTCCATAAACAAATATACACTGTCATCTAATAGACTACACTTGCATTCCTAAGATCCCCATCTAATGACTGAATCACTTTGTAGAGACAGCTTTTATAAACTAAAGATCCTGGAAGCAGAAGAAACTATTTTTGCTGGACCCCCTCCCCACCACATAATATTTCAAAGGGCCATTAGTCCTCTGAAGAAGGGGTGGCAGAGTAATGGGAAATCTTGACTGTCCCTTCTCCCCATGGAAAAACAGAACTATGCTTAGACAATGTTCCCATCAACAGGAACAAATACAATCTAAACTAAATTGCTAGTCCAAATTAGATTTTGAATCAACAAGAATGTGTTAAGTCACCACCTATGTAAGTGCCATTGATGCAAGTGGTCTACTTTAGTTGGGACTAGCGATTACATGTAAACTTCTGAATTCAAAGCCCAGTTTTTAAAGGAAGTTTTCCAGTTTCCTATGTTTGTCAGCAACTTACACTTTCTCAGCCTTTGGAGAAAGCAAGTACAAACCGTTGTGGAGTCGAAGTACAAACCTCCTCTGAGAAAAACTTGCCAAGAAAACCCTGCAATAGGTTTGCTTTAGGATTGCCATAAGTCAGCACTTACTTGAAGACACACAAGAATAACAATCTTTTAAATTTTTGTCCCTCCACATTTGCAGGTTAAGCATTCACAGATTTGATCATTTGCATATTACTATTTTTGCCGACAGTGACCTGAGCCAGTGCACATGTTCCCCCACTCACTCGGCAGGGGGAAAGGGAAAGAAACAGGTCTTCCCTTTCTCATTCATTCAAGCCCCCATCTCACCTCCTTCCCCCCTCAAGCCCAATCAATTGAGCAATTGAGGAAATGTGTGCCTGGCCAGGCTCAGCTACTCTGCCAGGACAGGCACCTTTTTCTCTGTGATAAATAAGGTTTGGGGAGGGAGCTAGAGATGTTCACCATTTTTTTTATTTTGTGGGGTTTCTACATTCATAACCCCTGCAAAAACTGAGGCTGACGGTAATTAGAAAAAGGCTTCCCTCAGATAAGGCAGCATCCCTTCAGAAGAAAAACAATTCAAACCCTATTGAAACAGAATTTTATGCTTGTAGCATGATTTCCCCCACAAGGACTATTAGCAGCCCTTATAAGACCCAATTCCAAATACCAAGTACAGTGGGCCCACTGTATTGGTGGGCTGCTGATCTGTGATTCTGACTGCTCACAGATCACCATGCCCTATATTTGATGGCAGTGATGTGAATGCGCAAATGCTGAAGTGTCCACATTCACATTGGCACCAATGAGATAACAGGGGGCACCGCCATCCATCTTTTTCACAGGAGCAGGAGCTCCAGATCTGAACCCCTGCTAATACAGAGGGTCCAATATACAGTAATGTCACAGTTTACATTCTAATGAACCATAAGAGTGGATCTAAGTGATTTAATCTACAAAAGTGCCAATCTACCTTATAGGCTTGCTGTAAGTACCAAAGCACTGTACATGAAATAACCTTGATCACACTAAACCATGTTGCCCAGAAATTACAAGTCAAACATAAAATAACATCTTCAGTTGCTACATTTACAGACATGAAAGCCACAATATAGGGAACAACATGACTAACTTCGAACAAAGACCAATATAGAAGAACAGAAAATAGGCTTTTATCATTTCTCAGCAAATGTGGCAATAGTGAATTTCTTTATTTTCAGATCATAACATTTCCCCATTAATTTCCAGCTTAATATCTAGGGGGAAATACCTCTGAGTGCACATATTTAAATACAGACTTTAAAAAAATTAAATGTGTGTTTTCAAATATTTAAACTGCCAAGAACTGTACTGCAACATTTGGAGAAGTGTGAAGCTAAATTCTAATTCACATATTAGTCTAAGAGGTGCTAATCAGGGTAATTTTGTATCGGAATTTGAGAAAACAAATTCCTCAAGCATACCTACAGTGGATTATTTTTTTTTCTTTCAGAACTGTCCTAAAGAACCTGGAATATAGCAACACACACAATACACTATCAAATAATTAACAGACATAATGACAGCACAAACTAATATAACTGAAGGAAAAGAGAGAACATGTTGTTTAGGGGAAGCAAATAAGTGAAACTACTTCATAATTTGTTGCAAAGCTCAAGTGAGCCATCAATATGGAATATGATTTTCAGCTGAATTTTGACTCTATTTTTAGCATCCCAGGATTTCACCATTCTTTTCATTTCCCAAATTCACTGACCTAATTTTTCCAAGTATTGCTTCCAGTAACTATTTTTCAGAACAACGGATTATGCATCTAGTGGCCAAGAGCAGCTATGACTGCTAGAAACTTAGAGAAGCTAACAGTGTTTTCAGTAATTCTGATATATCATGTAACAAGCTATAACAGGAAAACATGGGTGGAAATATGAACCTCTCTTTCCTGACCACACTGCATAAAAATTAAAACTCACCAAATCATGACCAAAGGCCTGAGAAAGCACCATCTCTTGCTCTAATTTCTTTTTAATGTACTCAGCAGACAGCACCATTCCCTGAAAGGAGGCAGAAAGGGACATGGAAAACAAGAGTTTTAATAGAAAAATATGCATTACCACAAGTAACTACAAACCTTCACACTTTTCATTCTCCAGAAAAGACAGTAAGTGCAATTCTAGGTGGAGTGACAAGAGAAGGAGATTATCTACAACTTCTGAAGCCTGGTAAGATCACACTGGCTGGGAGTGGGAGAAAAGTGGCAGCACCCTTATGAGGGTAGATGTATGTATGTATGTATGTGTGTGTGTAATGGAGGAAGAAAATAGAATCACAGAGTGGGAAGAGACCACAAAGGCCATCCAAACCAACTTCCTGCCATGCAGGAACACACAATCAAAATGATGGCCATCCAGCCTTTGTTTAAAGATCTCCAAAGAAGGAGACTCCACCACTCTCTGAGGGAGTGTATTCCACTGTCAAACAGCTCTTACTGTCAGGAAGTTTCTCCTAATGCTGAAATGGAATATCTTTTCCTGTAGTTTGCATCCATTGCTCTTGGTCCTATTCTCTGGGGCAGCAGAAAACAAGCTCACTCCATCATCAATGTAACACCCCTTCAAATACTTAAACAGCACTATTATATCACTTCTTAACTTTATCTTCTCCAGGCTAAACATACCCAGCTCCCTAAGTCTCTCCTCACAAGGCATGGTTTCCAGACCCTTCACCATTTTAGTCACCCTCCTCTGGACATACTCCAGCTTGTCAACATCCTTTTTGAATTGTGGTGCCCAAAACTGGACATAGTATTCCAGGTGAGGCCTGACCAAAGCCCAAAACACACGGCCCAAAAGACATGGATTCTGGCCACGTTTGGGGCATACTGTTTAGATGACACATGCCCCAAACATGGCCAGAAACCACACCAATGTCTTACCATCCAGGAAGAATCAGGCCAAGAAAGAACAGATAGGATCCACTCCTTCCAGAGGCCCAGTTCAGGACTGCAGCGCTGGCCTGGATTGGGGCCAGACACATGCAGCTGGCATGGCCCCGGCAGGATTGGTGCCAGCACGGCTGTGCACAACTCTTTTAGGCCTGTCAGTTTCGGGCCCAAAGCAGAATAAAGTGATAAAGTGATACTTCCCTCGATCTGGACACTATACTTCTACTGATTCAGCCTAGAATTGCACTGGTTTCTTTAGTTGCCACATCACACTGTTCACTCATGTTTAACTTGTTGTCTCCTAGACATGTATTGTTGTTAAGCTAGGTGTCCCGCATTCTACATATATGGACAGGTTGCTTACCTGTAACAGTATTTCTTCGAGTGGTCATCTGCGAATACATACAAATGGGCTTGTCCGCAATGCCAATTGATGACGCCGCAGGCGAGGAAGAACCGAGAGGCCAGATCGCACAGTGTCCTGAGGCTGGAGGGACTGCGTTAGGAGGGCCGCCTTCAGTCTGGCCTCTCGGTTCTTCCTCGCCTGCGGCGTCATCAATTGGCATTGCGGACAAGCCCATTTGTATGATTCGCAGAGACCACGAAGAAGAAATATATATATATATATATATATATATATTCTATATGTGCAGTACCTTACATTTCTCCTGGCTGAAATTCATTTTGTTAGTTTTGGCCCAGCTTTCTAATCTATTAAGGTCATTTTGAATTTTGATTCTGTCACTTCTAATCTGGTATCATCTGCGAATTGCAAAATTATGCCCTCTATTCCTTTATCCAAGTCACTGATAAAGTTGTTCAATAGAACTGGCATCCTGATAGTCACTACTCTCCAGGATGAGGATGAGCCACTGCTGAGCACCCTTTGGGTTCAGCTGGTAAACCAATTACAAATCCACCTAGCAGCCTTGTCTAACCCCCATTTTACTAGCTTGTTTGTCAGGATATTGTGGGGGACCTTGCTGAAGGCCTTATTCAACTATATCAGTTTCATGCTGATTGATGTGGGGATCTTTTTGGTGAATCAATGGATCCAGCAGATCAATTCCACCCTATAATAATTTGGCATAAATTTTCCTGCGGGCATGCCAGCACACACCTGTTCATGACAATCAGAAGAGCACCTCTCTATCTTGTGGAGAGGTAGCTCAAGCTGATCCTAACTCCACTTCAATGACCATCCAGAGAACTGTAATTGCACTGTAAGATGCCAGTGTTTACAGATGTTACCCTGGAAAATTAATACATCTGATTTCTATGGAGTTTTTAATAGTAGTAGCAGTTGTTGCTGTTGTTATCATTTCTTAACCATCTAACCCTACGGACTGAGGCAGGAAACAACAGATTAAAAAACAGCAACCAATATACAGTCAGCCCTTCTTATAGACAGTTTTTTTTTATCCATGGATTCAAGCATCCATGGTTTGAAAATGTTCAAATATATATATTCCAAATATCAAACCTTGATTTTGCCATTTTATAAAAGGGACACCATTTTGCTATACCATTATATTTAATAGGACTTGAGCATCCACAGATTTTGTTATCCATGGGAGATCCTGGAACCAAATACCAGCGTATAACAAGGGCCCACTGTACACATTATTTTTCATTCAATCAGTTTAGAAGTACCATGTTTCCCTGAAAATAAGCCAGTGTCTTATATTAATTTTTGCTCCCAAAGATCTGCTAGGTCTTATTTTCAAGGGATGTCTTATTTTTTCTACGAAGAAGAATTCATATTTATTGTTGGAAAAAATGAACTTTCTTTCTTTCTTTCTTTCTTTCTTTATTATAATTTATTTATTTATTATAATTTATTATCAATTTATTATATAATTTATTATATAGACTTTGCTAGGTCTTAATTTCAGGGGAGGCCTTATATTTAGCAATTCAGCAAAACCTCTACTAGGTCTTATTTTCCGGGGAAACAGGGTAGGGAGTAAGAACCATTATTGCAGCACTTCTACAATAATAACAGTAGGAATTGTAAAGACAATATTCTCACATATGAATTTACTTGATAAGCTGTAAGCTTAAAATTCTGACAGCAAAAGAGATTCAGTAAGATTTTCAGTCTAAAAATATATGATGAAAGTGTATTGGCTCCTGCTATATTTTCTAAAAAATATTATGTGGTTACAGAAGGGCTTTCCCAAGACTAAAGCAAAAGGGTAGTGATGACTACAACCTGATACTGGTATAATTACCAGATGAAAGCAATTATTAAGGCACAGGAATGCACTGGATGAAATACTAAAGCCAAATTCCAAAGGGAGGGGAAAACACTCAGTGGAGATTTGTGTGAAGGCCTACAGCAGATGGCATTTAAAATGGGGGTTTGTAATTGTACACAATACTTTTAAAACACATTCAGACTTGCTGTATGTACTCTGATTTCTACTAGAGCTTCACCAATCAGACCCTGATACAAAAGGCTCTCTCAAAATGAAATAATTCTTCGCCCAGAAATGTATTTTAACATGCCCCCTTTCCATCTCAGAATGCCAGCCTGCTTGTCAAAGACTAGCATACAAATTCCTCTCCCTCTCCTCCATGCCTTACCCATATCCTTCTCCCTCCCTCCTTCCCTCCCTCCCTCCTTCCTTTTGCCTTGTTTCAAGTCATTCAGATGTTGAGGATCAACCCCCCCCCCCCGGTCAGTCACTCCACTGTTTTCCACCAACTGTCCTGTAGGTTATCAGTCACTTCTTTGTTCTTTGTGGGGTTTTTGGGCTATGTGGCCATGTTCTAGAAGAGTTTCTTTCCCGACATGCTTATCTGAAAAGAGTTGTGTGTGTGTGTGTGTGTGTGTGTGTATATATATATACACATACATACATACACACTGTGTGACCCTGGGAAGCGCAGAGTGATTTGCATTTGCTAATCACTGTTGCAAGTGGGTGGGAGGATATGAAGAAGAGGATTAGTATCTGCTAATTGGCAGTCATTGTCTGCTGGGAAAGCCCCTGGCCTTGGGTGGTTTCTCATTTGCATTTGTTGAGTCTTCCTGTTTTTCAGCACTGGTAGCCAAACTTTACTTTCAGGGTTTCCTCTTTCCTGTTGAAACTGTACATGTGTTTGTGAATTTCAATGGCTTCCCTGTGCATTCCGGCATGATAGTTTTTGGCATGGTTCAGAATTTCGGTGTTTTCAAACAGCATTTTATGCCAAGGATGGTTTATAACATGTTCTGCTACTGCTGATTTTTCTGGCTGACCTAGTCTGCAGTGTCTCTCATGTTCCTTGATTCTTGTTTGCACACTGCATTTGGTGGTTCCTATGTAGACTTGTTTGCAGCTGCATAGTATGCAGCAAACTCCTGAAGCTGTGAGAGGGTCTTTCTTGGCCTTGGCTGAGCGAAGCATTTGCTGGATTCTCTTCGTGGGTTTGTAAACCATTTGAAGGTTGTGTTTCCACACCAGTTTCCCTATTCTGTCTGTGAATCCTTTGATGTATGGTGTAAATACCTTCCCTTTGGGTGGTTGTTTGTCTTCCCTCCTCTGGGTTCTTCTGGGTCTGGCAGCCCTTCTTTTGTGGTGGTCTTTCTTGTGGTTAGCTTAATATTGTTAACTTTATTAGAAAACATTTCAAATTGCTGTACCGATACAATGTATTGTGCCCCATCATTAACATATTTTCTAGTACCAGAATATCATGGAATATTACAGGAATAATGTTTGCTTTGTTTTTAAAATCTGTTTCATGTCAGTTCTTCATTAGATAGTGAGAGGAATGGTGTTTACTTTCTTAGCAGTCTTGTAAGGTTATGTGTCTAGATGCTAGTCCTTTGTTCATTTTTTATTTCATTAACGAATACAAATAATAGAAAGTTCAAGTCTTCTTGAAAAGAAAAATCAGTACAACAGAGGAACGCCTTAGGGAACTGGGGATGTTTAGTCTGGAGAAGAGAAGGTTAAGAGGCGATATGATAGCCCTGTTTAAATATTTGAAGGGATGTCATATTGAGGAGGGAGCAAGCTTGTTTTCTGCTGCTCCAGAGACTAGGACGCGGAACAATGGATACAAATTGCAGGAAAAGAGATTCCACCTCAACATTAGGAGGAACTTCATGACAGTAAGGGCTGTTTGACAGTAGAACACACTCCCTCGGAGGGTGGTGGAGTCTCCTTCCTTAGAGGTCTTTAAGCAGAGGCTGGATGGCCATCTGTTGGGGATGCTTTGATTTGGAGTTCCTGCATGGCAGGGGGGTTGGACTGGATGGCCCTTGTGGTCTCTTCCAACTCTATGATTCTATGAAATGACAGATTAACCAAGAAAGTTAATGTTATAAATACCTTGTGTCCAAGCCAGGTCCCATGATGACCTTCCACTGGGAGGCGCTCAGCATCTCCAGTCAAATCAGTCAGGGCATCCTAGGAGGAGAGAGTGGTGTCTAATCAGGTATGTCTGAGTCACTGCTATAAATCTAAATAATTTGCTTGTTAATAATTTGCAGAACCTTAGAAACAGAGCATAAAATGGCACACAGTGTTAGCAAATATAACAGGATGCTTTATTACCTTTGGAGACAAAGTTCCTCGGATACTGATGACCACTTTTTTTTTCTCATGATCTACTGCCACATAGAAGGGAGTTTCATAGACCTGAAGAAAATACAGGTTACTGTATTACTATAATAGAAGGCTTTTCTGCCACATCTCACATCATGGGAATAAAAGAGCAAACTGACAGATGAAGGTTAGGAAAACAACACTCTGAGCTTAATTCCACTTCAGCATACCCAGAATGGCAGAATCATTGATTCACAGATCTGGATGGGTTCCCAAAAATCATCTAGTCCAAGCCTCTCCTAGTGTAAAGAGATCCCAGCTAAATCCACATATAATCCATATGTGCATCTGTATACCAAAAGTAGTAACTCTTGATTTTCTAGCAACATTTTAAAAGGTTCTACTACAGTTTCACTTTACCATACAGCTCTAGAATGCCTCAGAAATGTTGTTCAGCCCAACTGCTCATTAATTCTTACCGCATCATGACACGAAGTATATACAATGTCCACAGCAGTCATATTTTCATCAAGAAAGTGTCGACGGATGGCAATAGCGTTGCAGCCGCAGCAGTTATCTTCCTCAATAGTGACACCAGGGGCATAGCGAGGCCGAGCGGGGCAAAGACAACAGCATCTTTAAAGAAGAACATTGTGTAAAAATGTGCAAGAAAAACAAAAAATGCAAAAGACAAAAACAAAGAAAGAGAAGAATCTAGTGTGTACAAAACACTATACAGTTTCTAGCTGACATTTTCAGAACAGGTAAGATGGTATACTAGTACTGTAATAATGTCTTTATTTCCCATGGTTGATGCACAAGCTCAATACCAGATTTACATTCATATCCCCCGTAAATCATAACTGTGAGCAGAGTTTGTTCTTGAGGACTCAATTACTTCCTGCTTCTTTCCTCCATGGATCTTTCCCAGGGGCATTTTCTGCCCTTCTGTGGGCAACATTTTTCAAAACCTTGGCATCACCATGTCAAAAAAAAAAAAAAAAGTCCTGACGCTAGTTATAATGCCTCCAATGTTTTAGGCCTAATTGGGCCTGTCCCATGTAGCATTTAAATGGTAGCTGTTAGAAATGAGGGAACAGAATGTTAAGACTAGAAAGGCCTTCAGTCTGATCCAACATGAATGACTCTTCTCATGTTATTATCTGTAATCAGAGCTCCAAAATCTCTGAACCACCCCTAAGGCTCCATGCTGGTTTTTTTTTCAACATGTGAGGACATCTGGGGGTGTGGACTGGGAACTCTATGCTGTCCATAATCTGTGCTTCCCCTACCCCTAGTTCAGAAGCAATTCTGGTTAGCACTAATCAAAGTTTGCCTGGTTTATGTAGCATGACTACAGTTATACAAACAGGAAATGGAGGAAGTAATGTGTACATGAGAGGGGAGAGAAGAAATGTGAACATGTGTGCAGCTTTTTGATTCATGGAACTTCCATGGTCTGAAAGAGCAAGGTTATGATATTTGACTTTAATTACTGTTGCACTAAAAACCAAGACAGGTGTAACAGAGGAGATTTTAGAGAGGATAAAGTTACTAGTTGTGATGGGTATACATTACCTCCAGAAAGAAATGAAGTGTCCCTTTGAATACTAGAGAATGAGTGGAGGGTTTGCATGTGCCCTGATGTCAATCCAATATATGGCAACCTAAGGCAAACCACTGGCTCTCGAGTGGAAAGTACTATCATATTAATATCTTCTCTCTCTTTCTCTCTCTCTCTCTGTGTATACACAACAGCTTAATTAACATTGATCATCAAGTAAAACTATAAACCACTGGTTTGCATTGGTACTTGTGGGAGTCTTAACAAGTTAGCCATTTAAACTGGTTGTTTGCATTAACAATCTGTCGTAAGGGACATCAAATGGAGAAGACCAACTCCAAATTAAAGAGTCTCATGACACCATTATCAGGATGAATAAACTTTTACAGGATGAGAATATATTAATCATCTGCTCTCCTAAATTTAGACTCTGAACTGAACAAGAGAGGGATATGTCTTCACTATGCAGAAAGGAACTTGTGAGTGATGAAAATTAGCAGCACCCAAAAAAACTACTAAGACATCCACAATCATTTTTGCTGATGTATTTTCCCACACCTTTTAATAGTGGGACAAACCCTCCTATACTAATCACAATGTTTATCTGTATTCCCTCAGCATTTTAATTCCCAACAAGGTCTCCACTTTAGATGCCCTGCCAAAATAATATGCTGCAATCTTGTGTATCTGTTCAAACTCTGTTGGCATGATGATTGCTGTGCAACGCAAGCTTACCTATTAATTTAGCTATTATCAACATGGAGATTATCAAAGTCTATGTATTGGTTTTTGGGTGTGCTAATTCACCAGGAAAAATCACTTGTCTCACAGACAATTTTATTGTCCAGAAGGTGGAAGGGGCAATAAGGGGATCAGCTATTTTAGATCTTATCCTAACCAACAGGGATGACCTGATAAATGAGTGGAAGTGGCAGGATTGTTAGGTGGAAGTGCATGTTCTCTTGGAGTTTGTTACACAGTAGAAAGGGCAGCCAAGTGTAGTTAGACATGCATTCTAGACGTTAAGAAACCTGATTTCAGTAAACCTTGAGGAATGGTCGATGGTGATACCATGGTCAAGAATACTGAAAGAGAAGGGAGTTCACGACGGATGGGAATTTCTTAAAAATCGTCATGAATTCTCTTCTCCTTTAGTGAAGAGAAGTGCATTATTGAAGGCACAATTTCAGACAGCTGCAACGAGGAGGAAAAGTGATAGTTGTTTAAAAAAAACCAGGATGGTTGTCTACAGCACTTTTGACTGAGCTAAGATTTTAAAAGGCCATGTAAAAAATGGAAAAAGGGATAAATCACCAAAGAGAAATCCTAATGAATAGTCAGTACTTGTAGAGAGAACAACTAAACTGCAGGACAAGCTCAGGCTTGCTAAAGAGGTTTTTTTTTTTTTTTTTTTGCTTATGTCCAGCAAAAGAAAGAACAAAACAAGGAGAAGATGGGAAAAGGCTAGGAGGGGAGAGAGAAAGGCCAGACCTACTCAACACCTTTTTTGTATCAGTCTTCTCTGAAAAGGAGAACAGTGCTCAACCTGGGGAAAATGGAGCAGATGATGCAGTAGGGGGAATGCAGCACAGAACACATAAAGGTGAGTACCTGACTACTCTAAATGAATTCAAGTCTCCAGGGACAGATGAACTATATCCAAGAATATTAAAAGAACTGGCAGAAGTAATCTCAGAACCACTGGCAATAATATTTGAGAACTCCTGGAGAACAGGAGAGAAATCTCAGCAGACTGGAAGAGAGAAAATATTGTCCCTATCTTCAAAAAGAGAAAAAAGAGGAACCAAATAATTACTGCCCAGTCAGCCTGACATCAATACCAGGAAGGATCCTTGTGCAGATCATGAAACAGAGAGCCTGAGAAAGGAATGCTATGATCACTAAACGTCAACATGGATTTCTGAAAAACAAGTCATGTTAGACTAATCTTACTCCCTTTTGTTGATAGCATTATAAGCTTGATAGAAGAAAGGAATGCTGTGAATGTAGTATAACTTGATTTCAATAAGGCCTTTGACAAGGTCCTCTATAGTAATCGAGTAAACAAGCTAGTAAAATGTGGGCTAGATAATTCAGATGTTATGTTGGCTTTGTAATTGGTTGACTGACTGAACCCAAAGGGAGTCTCCATTGACTCCTCTTAATCCTGGAGAGAAGACTAGTGGGGTGCCACAAGGTTCTGTCCTGGGCCTAGTGCTTTGCAACATCTTAATCGATGACTGGGATGATGGAATAGAAGACAGGCTTATCAAATTTGCAAATGACACCAAATTAGGATTAGTAGCTAGTAACCCAGAGGAAAGGATCTGAATTCAGAATTAACAGATTTGTTAATTAGAGAGTTGGATCAGAACTAGCAAAATGAATTTCATCAGGGAGAAATGTAAGTTACTAGGCAAGAAAAAAAAGGCTCAGATATAGGATGGGTGACACCTGGCTTGACAACAGTACATGTGAAAGGGATCTAGAAGTCTTAGTAGACCACAAACTGAACACAAGTCAACAATATGATGGAGCGGTTAAAAAAGCCATTATGATCCTAGACTGTACCAATAGGAGTGTAGTGTAATGTCTAGATTGATAAAAATAATAATGCCGTTTTATTCTGCTTTGGTCAGACCTCACCTGGAATACTGTGCCCAGTACCAAAATTGACAAGGATATTGACAAGGTGGAGCATGTCCAGAGGAGGACGACCAAAACGTTGAAAGGTCAGGAAATCATGTCCTGTGAAGAACAGCTTAGGGAGCTGGGAAGATGACCAGGAAAAGCATGTTCAAGAGAGAAGGTGTCAGAGAGGAAAATAAATGATAAACGCATGAGAAGAGTAAGAAATGAGAGACAATCATGTAAATCAGAAGTCAACAGAGACAGCCTAGATGAACACTTACGAGCAAGATCTGGCCAGTCGACAGAGTCCACAAGCAGGTTTTCGCATCAAGTACATGGGCCAGCCATAAGCAGCTAATGCAAAGAGCATATAGTAACAGACCTCTTTGTAGCGAAGCATTTCTTGCTGGAAGAATCAAGAAAAATGTCCATCACTTGAGGTATTTCTTCCTGTCACTTATTATCAGTTCCCAAAAATGGGTACAAAGTTAGTCCAAATTCTATCCAGCCCTTTTTGCCAACTGTGATGAGGCAAACCCTGCCTCACTACTTTCCTCAGATGCCAGCAGAATGGGTCTTTTGAATTCCACCACTTGGCACCAACATCTGACGTGGCGGCAATGAGACTCTCACTCAGGACCAGGACCCTATGGTGATTCTTTATCTGATCCCACTGTTGTTACCAATATGTGATGGCTTGGCAACTACCACACCACCTGCCACCACTTGTGTAGATCCCACTACTACTATCTCACTAGCTGCCATCAATTATGTGTTGGGGTGACAATGTGTCTCTGCCAAATCTCTTTCACCTCTTTACACTGGGTGGCACCATGATACCAATTATGTGTGGGGATCCTCGGACTGGAATTTTAAAATCCCAACAGCTTGGCACCAATTGTCAATTGATAACTACACCACCCCTATCTGATGAGTCCTAAATAATAAAAGGTCTTTTCCCTTTCCTAAAATTTTATTGTTCTCCAGATGACTTTACTAATCTCCACCACCTCCTAGCAATTTATATATCTTGCAGGACATTAACACATAAACTTAAATTCTGGACTCCCCTAGTCCCTAACTTGGATAACTAAACCCCCTTCTAACTGCATCTCACAGCAGTTTCCCCCAGCCTCCTTGGCCACTTAACCCCTCAGAGTACAATGGCACACTCTCCCTAAATATGGCACTGCCTTTCTCTTGGGAGCAGCTCCCACCTTTTCTAGGTTCACTTCCATCCATTGGCTGTTCTCAACTGCCTGTGTTCTTCACACCAACAGACTTCTCTAGTGGAAAAAAAGCATCTGTAGCCAATGGATCACTTTTGATGTATAGTGGTCCCTTCGTATCCATTAGGGTTTGGTTCCAGGATCCTACATGATACCAAAATCTGTGGATGCTCAAGTCCCATTATATAGAATGGCACAGTAAAATGGCATCCCTTATATAAAATGGCAAAATCAGGGTTTGGATTTTTGGATTTTTATTTTATTTTATTTAGATTACTGTATATACTCATGTATAAGTCTAGAAATTTAAGTCAAAAAATTGACCCAAAAAACCCGAGTCAACTTATCCACAGGTCAATGTATGTACTGTATCTTAACTGTTATTTAAAAGAAGGAACCATCCCCTGGTGAAAAGCAAGAGTATAATCTGTCCTGGAAGCACTGACCCCCTTTACTGTCTCATCAATCCAGTCTTAAGAATAAGCACAAAGAGTTATGTCTGATGGACTTGTGGAAGTTATTTGACATTGTTTTGCTTTGCTTCATCCTTTAGAACCTTTCCTATATGCCACTAAATTTTACCCTTGACTTATCCACGGGTCATAGCAAAATCCATAATTTTGGCCCCAAACTTGCCCTCGACTTATACATGAAGTTAGTCGAGTATATATAGTATTAATTTAAATAAATTTAGGCTCTATGTGTGATATTTTAAGCTACAGCTGGTTGAATTCATGGGTGCAGAATCTGTGGATATGGAGGGCTGACTGTAACAGTAACCCTTAGGAAACTATTGCAATGGAAAGAGGTCTTGGGCTGAATGTCTCCCTCCCCCGGCATGACAGCTGAGGAGATTTAAAGCATTCACTTGTATTTTTAAACTAACAAGAGCTCCTCATTTCTTTCAAACCGTTTTATCTCGGTTAGTTTAAATAATTATTTACTAATAAATCAAGACAGTGAAGCTACCCATCTGATCCTGGCTTAGATTCTACTAAGCCAAGTTAGTAAGTTTAGACATAATGAGGAACTGTGGTTATTTGGAAAATGGAAATGAAAGCTTCAAATTTCCTCAGTAGTCAAGCCAGAGGAGGAGGAGTATACATGCCAAACGCAACCATAGCTTAGCATTATGTGAGAAAAGACTCCAAAAATCTGGGTTTCACAATTACTCAACAGTTCTCCCTAGGTCAAACTACATTTGTATTTGCTTTTTCAGGCCAAGAAAAGCCCCATGAATTGGGAACTCCACAGAGCTGGTTCCAATCACTGATCAGTTGCTCACTTCCACATAGACCTCTTCATCTGAGTAGTGCTGCATATTCCAGCAGTGTTGATTTGGAGGAGAAGACTCATTCAAAATCTCCCTTTCTATTCTGTCAACCAGGAAAAAAAGGGGGAGCTGTATCATGAATTTTCTGCTTCTGTGTTATACTGCCCTCACACCCAGTTATTTGTAGAAATGAGCCCATAACAAGTTACAGAAATCAACTCAGAAATGTGAATATGACAGAATGGTGGACCTGCACGGAAGAGCCTGTGTATAGCCCTGTACAGCTATTTCAAGAAAATACAATCCAGTGCTTTATTGGTTACAGACATTTTATTCTCCTCCTCCTCCTTTCAAAGAGAAGACAGACCCTGTGCTGTGTTGCTTGGTTGGGAAATTAAATACTGGGAAGCTTCTGCTGTCAGTTACTACTTTGAACATCTAGACAGACGTAAGATGTTTTGGAGGCACAAGTGGGTAGGGCAGTGGCAAGTTGATAAGTGAAATTAGAATACAGTTACAGTTTGCCAACAAATTGCTTAAACAAATTATGTGGGTGTCATTATCTTTTGGTATCTTAATATCTCTTCCTATTTGATCTTTACAACAAACCTAAATATTTACAGGGAAGAAAAGATAAGACAACTGGTTTCAACTGAGCTCCTGCAGTGTCTGCAACTACAGTATATCAATGTAGCATTTAACAACAACAACAAAGCACTTACTGAGTTTTTCAGATCCAAATATTTGGTGTTTCTGGTTACTGGCATTCCTGACAAGAAGGCTAGGATATCATTGTTTGCCTGCAAATCAAACCAAATTAGAATTAACTAATCATATTGGATCCTTCTGCTCATAAACAAGGAAATCAAAATCTCCTTTGATCCATGCACTGTCATTTGGAACTCTTTATATACTATGTTGAGGTTTCAATTTTTTTTCTTTAAATGTTGTTTTATTAATAATATCTTTAAATCCTTTTATTATTATTTTTTTAAAAATACAATTCCTATTTAATTTTGGCTCTTAAGATCACTTTACACTCAACACTAAAACTTTAAAAAATAACAACCCAAAATCTAATAATCCTTTGGCAATATTTAAAGACTAGCCAATATATTATGTCATAGGCTTTTGAGGACTCATCTGCATCATCAGAGGCATCTGATAAAGTGGACTTTACTTTCTGAAAATGTATTCCATATGAACCGCATAGAAACATATAGCTGAAAGTGACTGTAAAGCTATCTAGTCCAACCTCCTGCCATGGTGGAATACACAACTAAATCACTAATATTAAGAGGTCATTCAACTTCTGCTTAAAGGCCTCCAAATAATTTGTTAAATGTTTTAGGTGTTGCAAGACTCCTTATTGGTACTACTGCAACAGATCAATATGCCCATTCCTTAGGATGCTGTGGCCACCAACTGAACCTGTTGTGCTCATAATGTTTGCTCTCTTCCTCCAGTTCATACGTTCACTACCTCCTTTCCACTAGTTATGACTTATCTTACAGTATTTTGCAAAGTTATTGGCCACTAGTCAACCATGGACCTACCTGCTGATCCAAAAGAAGGAGGTTTGGGAATACCTAAGTGGCACATTACATCTCATAACAAGCATAGTTCTCTAGCTAGCTGATGGCTTTGCTCAGTAGTAATTCAGAAATCACTTAATATTTTCCCTAAAAGAACTGCCAATGATACAGCTACTGGAGCGACATACAAGGAGACTGAATGCCTTATGTGTTATTTCAGAGAACAGTTGAAAGCCCACAAATGGTACTATTTTCCCATAGTGGTGGGACTGTGTGCTCCTGTGAGGCAAAAGGTTACGCTGATGGCAACAGTACTCCTAGTAGGTTCTCTGATGTCAGACAGGCTTTTGCTGACTAAATGAGCCAAAGAGGTACTTGGCAGCAAGAGCAGGTGAATGGGTATGTATGGGTGTGTGATACCAGTGAAGTATCTCCTAGAGACCATGGCAGTGGCACCATAGCTAAAATGTGTAAGTACTGAAGGAGAAGACATGGCAAACCCTTTCTGAATGTCTATGATTAGACAATCTAAAATTAAATGAGAAATAGTGCCAGAAGACGAAACTCCCAGGTCAGATTGTTGAGCTACTGGGGTACAGCAGAGAACAACTATGAGTAGCTCCATGGCTAATGACGTAATTGCACTCCATCTGAAAGGATGTTCAGCTGACAATGTGCTCAGAGGTGAAAGGAAGGTCTGAGGCTGCACAACACATATTATAGGAACATGAAATGTGAGAAGCACAAATCAGAGGAAGCTACACATAGTGAAACAAGAATGAAACATAAACATTGCTATCCTTGGTGTGAGCAAACTAATATGTACAGGAATAGGGCATTTTGAGTCAGTGTTTTACTCAGGAAATGAAAATCTAAGAAGAAATGGGTGGCATTTATAGAGGAGAGATGTAGCAAAAGGGATCAAAGGATATACTGCAAAGTCTGACCAAATAATATTAAACTTCAGGGAAAATCCATCAATATTAACATAATCCATGTTTATGTTCCAACTACAGAGGTAGAAGAAGAAGAAATTGAAAGATTCTATGCTGGAGTCCAGGAGGAAAGGAAATTGATCACACACCAAAACAGGACTTGCTGTTAATCATATGTGATTGGAATGCAAAAGCAGGAAACAGAGCAGAGTCAGATTGTAGGAAAATTTGGCCTAGGATCAAGAAATAAGGCAGAAGAGCAACTGATTGAATTTTGTGAGGTCAACAGTTTCTTCATCACAAACACATTTTTCAAGCAACTAAAGAGATAACTGTATATATGGACATCATCTGATTAACAATACAGAAATCAAATAGACCAGTAACTGAAAGCAGAAGATGAAGGAAGTCAATTCTCTACAAAACAAGACTAGAAGCAGATTGTGAAATAGACCATGAACTGCTAATATCAAAAATTAGACAAAAACTAAAGAAGAACACTAAACCAATAATCTGAACTAACCTGAAGCACTTCCTGTAGAATTCATAGATAATGTAAAATGCAGATTTACACTATTAAGCCTAATTGACTGGGAAGAACTCTGGTGTAAACCAGGGAGAAATGTAAAAAGGCACTATCTGCAGTCCAAAAGAAAGAGAAGTATTAATGGATGACACATGAAACCCTTCAGGCAGTTAAGAATAGTAAAGAAATAAAAGTACAAAAGTGTGAGAAATAGTGTCAGAACCCTGAATGCAACTGTTCACTGACTTGTGCGCAGAGACAAAGAGAACTACTAGAATAATCAATGCAAGAAATAGAAGACAACAACAAAAAAGGAAGTACAAGAGATTTCCACAAGATCTTAGAAATCAAAGGACATTGAAACCAAGAATGAGGATGCTCTATTTCTAGCAGGGGAACACATTACATGCCCATGTAGAAATAAAAAAGATTATCAAAACAATAGAGTCTTGGTGGTGCAGTGGTTAAATGCCTGTACTGCAGCCACTCACTCAAAACCATAAGGAGGCGAGTTCAAGACCAGCAAAAGGGCTCAAGCTTGACTCAGGCTTGCATCTTTCTGAGGTTGCTAAAATGAGTACCCAGACTGTTGGGGGCAAATAAACCACTTAGACACTGCTTAGGTGGCATGAAGCGGTATATAAATGAAGCTGTTTGTTTTTTTGTTTACAGGGAAGAATTATATAAATGAGGTGAAAGGATGACAGATTAATTAAAGGAAGAAGTGATATGGAAGCTGTACTCAGAGCATTTGGAGCTGCTTCAAGAATCTACTCTAGTTCTAACTAAACTCTGTTAACAAATATGGCAAACAAAACCATGTCCTACAGATTGGAAACAATATACATTCCAGTCCCCAAGAAAGGGGCCACCAAGGACAGTGGTAACCACAGAAGCATTGCATCACCTATGCACACCAAGTGATGTTCGAAATTCTACAAAGACTTTTATATATATGGAGCAAGAAATGCTAGATGTCTAAGCTGGTTTCAGGAAAGGAAGAGTTGTTATTTGTGGCCAATGATTTGGGCTTTGGCTAATGGCAAGCCTATGAAAGAGAGACCTTAAATAGACCCTGTCCTCAGTTGCCCTATTCAGGTCTTGCAAGCTCATGACTATGGTTTGGGTTGTGAAAACAGAACAGTAAAGAAAGTTGACTGACAGGAAGAAAATCAGCTCATCTGAAATGTAGCGCTGAAGAAGAGTTCTATGAATACTGTGGACTGCTAAAAAGACAAATAAATGCGCCCTACAGCAAATCAAGCTTGAACTCTCTAGAAGCCAAGCTGACTAAACTGAGACTGTTGGACTTTGGCCATATCATGAGAAGACATGACTCACTAGAAAAGCAAATAATGTTTGGGAAGATAGAAGGGGGGGGGGGGTGAGAGGATGACTACATTCCAGATGGACAGAGTTAATGAAGGAAGCCATGGCCCTGAGTTTAAAAGACTTGAGCAAGGTTGTTAATGATAGGGTGACTTGGAGATTTCTCATTCATGGGGCTGCCATAAGTTGAAGTCAACATGATAGCAGTTAACAACAACAATATTGAAAAGAATAGTACATGAACCCTAAAAATTATATTTCTCCCAATACCAATGAATTCAAACAATTTCAATAAAGCAATGAAAAATTCAGAACAAAGGCAGATAAACAAGAAAAAGAACTGCATGATGATGATGATGACCGGTCACTGAGGGGTAACTTTGTATTATACCTTAGGGACAGGAGGCCTAGAACTAAATCCCATCATAAAAGATCTCAGTGTTTTTGCAGTGGAAAAGAATAAACAATATTCTGCATACTCACTTCATCCAATACTGCACTGCGTTTTGCCCTCTGCCGCTGACGTAGCAATACTAGGCCTGCTATGATATCAGATGGGACTATATCAAGATCTCGGAAAAACTCAGCAAACAAATACGCAATTTCAGAATAAGCATCCTGAGAAATGCAAAGAAAGGAAAAGAAGAAATGAATTTGCAATAAGCAACAAATATAGAATGGAATTATTCACTAGCCTGATTCTAAAAAAATATTTCAAGTCACCCTTCCACAATACCCCCTCTGAAATAAGAAATCAGCTCTAAACTAATTAGCATTCTGATTTATTGTCTGTATGTTATTTTCTGATTCCATCTAAAACCATAGGATCTTTTGATCATGCTGGTATATCCTTCTTCTTCAAGGAGCTCCAGGTGGCATACAGAGATTTACTTCATTTTATCATAGGAACATATGAGGTAGGCTATAATGAAATGGTCTATATTTAATTGCTAGTAGGAGACATATTGAATCAATAGGAACTAAGTCCATACTCATGTGGCTTCCATTAAAAGTAACAAGTGGATTCATGTGGATGACTTAATGGCATTCATTAAGATTCACAGCTACATAGATATTTGAACTCAGGGCTCCAAGGTTCTATTCAAGGTTCTGTTCACTTCATTTTATGCACAAAAGCTTTTATCTAAGGACTTTATCACACAGGGGGAAATTGGGGGATTCAAAAGGCATTATCCAGGGAAAGTTGCAAGATCATGGCTAAGATTACCACACACATCACGATCAGAGAGGGCTTATCCTGGGAATAATCAAAAACAAATAATTCACAGGATTTCCCCATGAATGATTTGTTGCTGATTATTCCAAACAAACAAAACAAACAGCTTCATTTATATACCGCTTCATACCGCCTAAGCAGTGTCCAAGCAGTTTACAACTGTAAGCTACTTGCCCCCAACAATCTGGCTACTCATTTTAGCGACCTGGGAAGGATGCAAGCCTGAGTCAAGCTTGAGCGCTTATGCTGGTATTGAACTCGCAACCTTATGGTTTTGAGTGAGTGGCTGCAGTACAGACATTTAACC